>OY720633.1:50558640-52958640 GCA_963169105.1 Ceriagrion tenellum | reverse complement strand
TGCCGCACGGGATGCAACGGATCAGCCTATATTATAAATACAAATGTCCTCGGCGAACAGAACACTCCAGCTGAGAGAGATAAAATTAAATCCTGCTGGAACAAGAAGAACAAATGGTGCCAACGCTTACGACGCTCGGGACGACATCCGAATCCCTGAACTATTAATGAAGCGCCGAGCCTGTGGCCGGCTCGATGGGGCAGGCCACGCTCCTGCTGCCCCACGGAGCGAGAGCTGAATGCGAGATAAGGTCGAGAAACCAAGTTCCCATTTTGCAGGGCGGAGGTCGAAATGGAACGGGGCATCCGTACTTCGCGGCGGTTCCGCTAATGCTTCGTGGGGAAATGGCATTGGATGCACAGACGCACCAGAAAAGTTAACGCGAATCCGTGGGAAAATTTTACGGCTCTTACGTGTGCCCTATACCGCATTATCTTCGAAATTCAATTCAACCTCTAACGAATGTTTTTAACTTTTATTTAGCGCTAGAGCAAACGATTCCATTGAAGCATATGAGGTAATGGAAGAGGAGAAAACAAGGAGGCATCCGAAAAACCGACAGCCATTTTTCTACAAGGAATCAATAATCAAAAAGTGAACATTTTCCCTGTATTTAGTCAATTAATCCTTTTTTTAAATGTCTTCGAACATTTTTTTAATCGCATATTCCTGTATTTACTTCGATTTTATCCAACAGATACCTACATTAAAAATGCGAGTTACAATACATTTTAGTACTCGTAAGTTGTG
This sequence comes from Ceriagrion tenellum, assembly GCA_963169105.1. Classification (NCBI taxonomy): domain Eukaryota; kingdom Metazoa; phylum Arthropoda; class Insecta; order Odonata; family Coenagrionidae; genus Ceriagrion; species Ceriagrion tenellum. The sequence continues at coordinate 52,957,890 of OY720633.1, read as the reverse complement.
AAACATTAGTATTTATTCCTTTTTTCCGCGCATATTTAGTCAGGTTCGATTCATAACGTATATTTTAAGCTTTTGTTCTCTGCTAGAGCAAACGATTCCATTGAAGCGTATCGGGGAACAAAAGAGGAGAAAGCAAGGAAGCAAACAAAAAACCGACTGCTATTTCTACCAGGTACTAATAATTAAAAACTGAAAATTACCTATGTATACAGTCAATTAATTCCTATTTTTAAACTTCTTCGAACATTTTTTTATCCACATATTCCTGAATGTATTTCGATTTTTTTTCCGACAGATTTTTCCTACATTCAATCCAACCTCTCATAAATATTTTAAGCTTTTATTAACTGCTAGCAAACGATTCCACTGAAGCGTATGGGGAAATTGAAGGGAAGAAAGTTGGGATGCATTCAAACAACCGACTTCTATTGTTTCACCGGGTATTATTAATTAAGAATTGAACATTTCTCCTGTGTGCCGTTGATTTATTCCATTTTTTTAAACGTCTTCGGACAATTTTGATTCACACATTCCTGAATATATTACGATTTTTTCCGACAGACTCCAACCTTTAAAATATCCCATTTACAATAGATTTAATACTAGTAACGGTTGAAACATAACTTTTTGTCACTCGTTTCCGCGCATATTTCGGCGCGTCCAATTCATATTGGAACATTTTATGTTGATTTGGTGTTTACTTCACGGTGCTGCATTATACAAGTAGACCGAAAAGCATCCTAAGAGAAAATTCAAAATTTACATATTCATACCACCCTGCGAGCCACCGCATGGGCGTGTGGCAGGGGGTGTTAGGATACCAGCCGTGTAAAGATGTAAGGTGTTGGGAGGTAAAATGGTGACGCGTATTATGGGAGTGTATTTTTATTGTGATCGCTTATTGTTTGCGGAAATAACGAGTTTTTTTACTTATCTATTCGATAATGTAACTCTTATTTTATCGCTATTGTCATACCAATAGGTGCAGTGAGGCGTCATGACAATATTTTCTGTATCGCTGTGAAAATTGATCAAATTAGACTGGAAAAGTTAAAATTCATTTTTAATTCTATAAATTTCACTTCGTTGGAACACTAGAGGTCGTTCCAATTGCATAATATTAAAACTAAAACCTTACTTTCATATAATGGAATATCCGATGTTTCGCGTTTCCTAAGAGCAATTATAAGCAGTTCCTTTAGACAATTCACTGCACCCCGGAGAGTAAATAAGCTCGTTTTACACAACATTTGCTCCTGAAGTGGTGCTCAAGCTCGGCAGACTAAATTGGCCGGAAATCATGCTTCTTCACCCTCCGATTTTGAAGTGATGCCTTGGCTTGAAAAGGACGGCTATGTAAACGGGGCAAATGTACCGTAATCCTTACTTTTTATGCTATTTACTGACAAATAATAATACTATTCAGTGGAATATACTCGTAATCCATTGCATAGCAAAACAAAAGCACAGCCGGCAGACGTTTATTTTCGATTCTACTCGAAAGTTCTCCGTAAATAAAAAATCCCGACCTAATAAACACTCTCAGCAAGAAACCATTCACATGAATTTTTTTATAAGTACGAACTAGTATTTCACGGCTATTTTAAGCATTTTCAGCTCAGCCTCTAAAAAGTTTTGGCGTAAAGTTTTAATTATAAACTACTTCATTCAAATTACGAATTAATTTTTCGGTTCCTCGTCTTCGAAGTGCGCACATCATTTCATCAGAGGAAGGGATGAAAAGAAATAACCGCTCCCGACCGAAAAACCCGCAGGCTTCCGTGGTCCATTGTATAATGAGCGCTTTGAATAATTAAATGGATAAAATGAAAAATTGCGGGCGGATATTTCTGAGATGGAAATTGCGGGGATGCGAGAAATAATACAAATGAACAAGGGGAAAAGAGAACCGGTGGAAACGAAAAAAAATAAGAGAAAAACCTTAAGACTTGATGAGTCGAAAAAGAAAAATAGAAGATAACAACATTGAAACAATGGTTGAACCGTAGAAAAGCAAAGATCGAATAAAATATTCATTCTACGGTAGGGTGCCCATAAGCCATGATATTAACAGAGGCAACGACTCTGAAATGTATGCATTTAATCAAGCATGACAACTGAAATATTTAGTATCTCTTCCAAAAGATAGGAGAAAGAAATCAACCACTGAGATGAGAAAGTAAATGAACAGCTGAAGAATACTGATGATAAGCTAAAAAAGACTCATCCACTGACAAATCATTACAGAATGATTACGTGGAAAATCACTACATTGTAGAAAAAAATCACTGCACTAGAAAATCAAACTTTCTAAATTATTTAATTCTGCATGTAATCAACATAAAATTAAGATTCGATTAAAAAAGAAATGTACACAGAAGTGTAAAATTGAAAAATAGCTGTTTGAAATGTGATATACTACTTCAGTTACTGGGATCAAACATTTTTAAATAGTGGAATGACACACAAGAATGGATATATAACCCTTTATTTATTTCCAGCCGTCACAATTTTGATGACTAGAGACCTATTTAAAAGTGGGTTCAAGAAGCAAATTATACCAAAGGGAAAGCAAAAAAGGTAGCATATTTTTACATCGAGGGATGAAAATTTTTATAAGACTCTGGGATAAGCGATCGAGCTGAGTTCAACCATGAAGTCTCTGCTAGTGGCCAGCGAAATATGAGAATTTTTATTTTACTGGGTGGTCAGTACGGTTTTACATTGTGCTCCTGACATACATAGTGACATTTGCGAATCGATATGTGAAGTTTCTACTATCTATTAAAGAGGTCAGGGTACGACAACGCCTATCATGATTTTACTCTCTCGCGTCTCACAGCGTTTTTCTAAAACTCAAGGGGAAATTCAAATTAAGAGCTCAAAATAGGCATTTGGTTTACAGAAAACTAATACCTAACCTCAGATGTGAGGCATTTTGGATATATAATTATGATTCATGGATTAATACAAAAGTATTTCAGTGGCTTACAACTTAAAATTGTTCTAATATCCTCCCTCAACCCCTTAAATTTTAGGGCACTATGAAAAGTAAATATTCCACGTATGCATCTTATATGACGTTATCCTTTTACATGGGGTACTCATCAAACTTCACTTACCAGCAACAAATGAGATGAATCATTAAATTATTTTTTTGCCTCAGAGTTAGCAACGCGTCACAAGATAATGTTCACGATACAAACGAAGCGGCATCAAAATACGCGGATAATCTTGTTACCAATCGGGGAAGTCTAATAAAAAGAGCTACAAAGAACGCTCGAGTACATTTTAAAAGGAGACAGAGTAATTTTTTGACATTATAAGTATTGTGAGTTTAAAATTGGAATAACAGATAATCATTAAAATCTACAAACCATCTTATTTTCTCTAGAAAACTACCAAAAAACGTTTATGAGCAGTAAGCTCCCTTTTTTCTATAATTAATGCAATTATCACCGGCAAGTCGCATTAAATATAAAGATTCCTGGGATCTTTTGTTAACCAAATACCACAAGGGGTCGACAAACGTATGCAGTGGACGGGAGTTAAAACATGTACAAAGGGGTCGCATTCCAATGACACAATGGGGAAATTTCACCGTCTCGAGGGGGAAGGAAAGATGGGGGAGGAAAGAATCCAAAGCAGGAACGTGGCTAAAGGAAGGAAGCCTTCAACTATTGGAACTATGTGGGGACGTAAAAAGGATATTGAAATCGGACAGAAGGTTCTTGGGGAAAACAAGAGAGAAAGAACTACTCTCTTTTTGAGAAAGAATAAGACGACGAGGAGAACGTAAAAGGCTATTCCATTTCGTATTCCTGTCCTTCCATCCCTTTTTTTCATCTTTCCAGTCCCCTTACCCTGTACCCTGAACTGAAACACCCTCTCTCTCCGTCGATCCTGCCGAGAGGAAGGGGAATGTGGGTCAATAGCAGTTTGACCGCGGCCCCAAAATCGCGCGCGGCCATGCCGGGGAGCAGCGTCATCCGACTCGGTGCGACGCCGCGCAGGACGTCACACACTCGGCCGGGTCGGACGGGTCACCTTAACGTTAAGTGGTCTTCAGAGTGTGAGAGAGAGAGGGAGCAGAGGGTACAGATAGGATTCACGGCTGCACGATTGATACACGAGAGCGGGACGACCGTCGCGGTGAGGTGAAGAGAGAAGATTCGTACTCCCCCGATCTTGGAAATGTCACTGACGGCACGTGAAGCTCATGGAATGTTATATCAGAATGTTCGAATTATAGAGAGCATCATTACATAGAGACAGATTGCTGATCGTACTGGTTCAAAATACCATTTTTTGCCATAAGATTAATTGCATATATACATGTGTACATAAACATCTCGCCATTCCCTTTTGAGAAAGGCAAAGAATTCAGCAGATTTAGGTGATGGCTTCTTTAACTGCCTTCCGAAGATCTTTCATCAGCGCCTATTCACATACCCATCATCATTGTGAAATAGCAAAAAAGACAACGAATACATAAAAATATTTTTAGTTTTTATAAATACCAAAATTTGCGTTATTCGCATAAAAAGTTCGAAAAACGCTCGAAGATTCGCGTTACTGCAAATGACAAAATTGTAGATTCCTGTTCATTTCTAACACCTTCCACCTTAATTTTACCACAAACACTTCTCATAGACCCAATTCGCTCTGCATTAAGCCCACAATTTTGCTTATTCTGGAATCCTCCGGTTACCCTGCAATATAGTTTTGACAACCAAACCAAAAAATGAACAAGATACAGTCAGCTGTTCTTCGAGTACGCCGCGAGCACTTGGGACCCTGGTCATAAATATTTAACCAAAAAAATTAATAAAATACAAAGAAAAGCTGCGCGCTTCGTAAAAATTTGAACTACGAACAAACATTTGATGTTTCTCTGGTTTTTTGAGGGATTTGGTCAGGAGCCGCCATAGACTCGGAGGCTGCACGCTAGGCTCAGTACGCATGAGAAATTCAGAATAAGTGTGTTTCAGAACGACGCAGAGAATCACATTTTGACGCCACATTACATTTCTAGGTCCGTGAGAAGCGATATATAATAAGAGAGATGCATTGCCGACCTGATAGATACAAAAATACGTTTTTTCCACGATCAATAAGTGAACAGAATAAAAACCAAGTTGCACTCAGATACCCCCATAATTCACCTCGCCATATTAGATCCTACAACTTTTGTCATAAAAAATTTACACGGCTGATGTCCTAACACCCCCCTGCCATACGCCCATGTGGCGGCTCGCAATGTAGTATATAGACGCAAATAGTTACGCCGGGAGTAGAACTTTCCCGTACACTGCGATACTCGTTTTCCTAAACAATTACCTAAACCGAGAAATTCACTAGATTTCTCTTCTATTTTCCTCCCGACATTCGCACGTCTAACAGGAATCACAATACCTAAGATCGATGCCGCCAATAATTTTTATGTCATCGACAGCGTTTTTATATATTTTTTTTTATTTTTGAAACAAAGTGAAATGAATGGTGCGAGAGGTAGAGGTAGGCCGAGAAAGTTGTAGTTGAATGCAGTTGAGGAAATTCTCAGGAGGAGGAATATTAGTAGTCTTAAAAACAGGATGGCGTGTATGATGCAGTGTATGGGGTTAAATGAGGCAAAAGAGGTTTGCAAGAATAGTTCAGTATGGAGGAAATTATTGAAGCAGAGTCAGGACACAAATATGCATTTATGAGTGAAACTTGGTGACTGTGCCTAACCCGGAAGGGAACGGCGTGAATGGTATGATACCTTGATATTTAATGGGAACCAATATAATCATATGAAAATTACGTATTCGCGTTCAGAAGGAAATCTGTAGATATTTTATCGAATTATTTTGAAATATATGTTCAGGATCATGACACTGTGTGTTAAATTAGCATCAAATTTCCAAAAATCAGATCGGTAACATGTCATTTTTTCACTTTATTATCTATACATATTATTAAAAAGTACTCATACGAAACTTTTTTCCGTTAATCAGTGCATTAACGAATATCGCTCCAACCGCTTAAAGCGACGACTCAAATGCGAGGCGGGTATAGCGCGGTATGTCACCCCTCGGCGTCGACCTGACCATGGCGATGAAGGGAAATAGGGTCGGTGGGAGGCCGCACTTGCATTTCTCGCATGCTTTCCAGTCGAGCTCTGGGCTCGACCCTCACCTAGAGAACCCAGTGAAACTCATTTACACGATTCTCGGATCCCGAGACCGATGCTTAAACCGAGGGAAGGTAAGACATCAAGGGGACATTTGAAATTCCTAACCCAGATTTATGTTCATTACTCTCTCCTCCATCGTGTGCCGACTTCAAATGAGCTCTGGTCCATTACACATTCACCTAAAGGGTTTCGGAGCTTAAAATAATCAAGACGTTGATCTAAACATATGTATCAGCACAATTACTGAATCAGTCTGCATGTTATAACAGCTGAAATTCATCCCACACTCCCGCTATTGGTCATCAAAGCGAACAGTAAACCTGAGTTATAGGGTGTCGGTGTTTTCCGGGTAGATTTGTGAAAAGGCTTCTGGAGTTTTCATGTTGTTCTTTAATTTCTGAAATTATAATTGATAAGAAAAATTCCTTGGGCTAATATATTTTTAAATAATCATAAATTATTCACCACTGTTCAACGCACATATTCATATTTTTCATGTGTTAATGAAATTATTTTCTCCCAACTGAAGTTAGTACATAGTTTAAGGAATGCTTATTTAAGAAATGAGTGGATCGTACAAAGTCACTGCACTTGACGGAAATTAAAATACACTTTGTATAGGTTCACTAGATGGTGACCATCAAGTGAACCCATACAAAGTTTTTTTTTTATTTCCGTTAAGTATGGAGAGGTTTCACAAAGTTAAGCCTGAAGTTCTTAGTTATAAACTTACTGCACATGAAAAGGAATATCCTATATTAATGAAACGAACAATCAGTGCAGATTTAGAGAGAGAGAGAATTCCAAGAAAATCAATAGAATACATGTTATCAATAAAGAGAGGGATCGGAAGATAAGGGAGATAATCTGGAGATAAGAGAGTGAGGTCACATCGTATTGAAACAGGCTATAAGCCTATTCTCGGAATGAAGATAAAGAATATGGATTTAAATATTACAAAAAGTATGATACACCATGTGTGGTGCACAACAGACGATAGCATCCATTGCACAGTAAACATGAGGAAACTTACTGTCTTTCCTGGGTAAATCATTAGTGGATTAGGTATCCCAGTCCCTTTTTTTGCTATACTAATACGGTGTAAGAAATTTTTTTTCTCGAATAACCTTTCCAACGTGCTGATAATTGAATTAGGGTTGTGAAAAATTATAGTCTATGAGGATGTAAAACGTATTGTAATTACGTAGCTTTAAAATTAAAATCGTCGAAATACCAAAGATATCTACGTTTTACTGATGTGAAGACAAAACATATCTACATTGTGACGTCATTTGCCTGTACCAAGGAGACAGGGTCCATGGATATATATCACGAATCCAGATTTTACAGCGAAAAATATCCAGGAATAATTCTTAATGACGCAACTAACCGTCTCAGGGTGGTCATATGGAAATAAATTATTTAGCAACTGGAAACAACGTAAATGACGCCCGGGTAGAGGACATTCGCCTGTTTTCACGTTCTGGGCATAATACAGTTCCGATTGACTTCAGGAAAAAAAATCAAGCAAAAACTCCCTTGTTACCATTGATGATACCTGTTTCTGGTCCCCAGACCATGCACGAGGACCTAGAGAGCAACAAATTACGTATTACTGATGTGAAGACATAGAACATATCTACCTTCTCCCCGAACTAACCCCACTACTGAGGGGCAGCAGTCTCAGCAGAAGGCATTGATGGCGCAGATCAACAGCCACAGCTCCGGGCCAGAGTAAAGTTTATGGAATCGGTCGGGGTATTGCGATGCCCACCAACAATCCTTAGAAGATGCAGCCTAGCGCTCTACTTGATTTAGTATTGGACAGGGAAGGGTGGCGAGCTGCACTCAAACAATCTTATGATTGAACGACCAATTATTACGTCTCAGGAAGGCAACAGGTGAGCCGACCATGAGTTGTCCGGCTCTGCCATAGAAGCTGTCGAGTGGGGCTATAAAAGTAGTCCCTCCGAAGGCAGAGGCTCTCCCGGGTGGTGGTGGCTTGCCTAAAAACAATCTAAGCGGGTACCAGTTATGCGGCAAGTGTAACCTCATGTAGGATGGGATCCGGGCATAAGGGCAGCCACCTCTCGACAGGAGATCATTCATTATCCTGTTTCCGAGTGGCCGAGCAGAGATCCTGACCCGAAGCCGATGTCCCGTCTACACGTATCTTCCCTTGTTGTTGCAGCGTAAGGTACCACCGATTTTCCCGCCTCCTCTTCGGCCCTGTGTCTTGCCCGTTACCTCCTTTTTGCCTGTAAACCAGGGACCGCTGTGATTAGTGTGTCCCAGTCTTGAAATAAAAAGGAATCTGAGTAAGAAGAGAGCGTTAACTGCCACCACTTCCTTTCGCAGTACGTTTCATAGGGAAACCACCAACATCCCTAGAACAGTGATTCTCAACCTGTGGATCGCGACCTCTTTGGGGGTAGAACGACCCTTTCACAAGGGTCGCCTAAGACCATCGGAAAACACATGTTTCCAATGATTTTATGAAGCAGCAACAAAAATAATTTTATGGTTGGGGGTCACCACAACTTGAGGAATTGTAACTAAGGGTCGCGACATTAGGAAGGTTGAGAACCACTGCCCTAGAAGATGCAGCCTAGCGCTCTACTTGATCAAGCATTGGGCAGGGAAGGGTGGCGGACTGCAATCAACCAATCATTTGATTGAACGACAATTGATTACATTAAAGGTGGAGGGTGTTGGCGTCGTCATACCCTGTACAATAGTGAACAGGTGGTTTAAGATTATCTTGCGCTAGATTTTAAGGTGATACTCATGAGATAAAAATTGAATTATTATTTTAAAAACTGTCAGGCGAATAATCTTAATATGCATCTAATACTGCATAAACTAAAGTACGGGTGCATTCGTAACGCGTCAATGCGTTAGATTATATTGTGATGCTCATGAGATTGAAATTGAATAACCTGTAAAAAATACCGTCAGACAAATTATCTTCATTAGGAAAACTGTAAACTGACACACGGATCAATTTAAATGAAATTCTCAAGGATTTAAAAGAAAGTTTGCGCGAAAGGTCTTATTTTCCTCATATTTTGTTACTAAGTTTGCCAATATTTTCGGAGCTCAAAATGAGGAGTGAAAAAAAACATTAAATAGACAGTTTACTTTACCGCATGACTCGTAAAATTACATACGTTTTTTAGGCCTTTTTGGAATCCATAGGTCTTAAATCACTTTGGTCTTAGTCATTGAGTTTATGCTACAAGTTTTTACGAGAATCATTCAGTAAAAGTTTCAGCATTTCCCCTCAGCCACTTATTAGGTATCTAACCTTTTATATTGCCATTTAAGTACGTCGTGCAATGTCATAGAAAATGAAAAAACAAAGTCATAAGTTTTACACTTTTCTAGAAGATGGACCTAAAATTCAGGTGCCTGAGAAAAAAGATTAAAAAACCAGAGTAACTTTGATCCATCGTAGTTGACATGCTATAAATATGGTTTTCTACGAAGTTAAGCACAGTTGTAATCACTAAGTTTATAAAAATAAAAACTTTTATAAAATTTATATATAACTTTTAGTTAAAAACAATGATTCTTTAATTATTTTTTGTCTTAATCAATGAAAATCTATATGGTTTTCCCCAAAACAATAATTTTGTTGAAAAATACTAGCGGTAACATACAAAAAAAATCCCCAAAAAGTCTACAGAGTTGAAAATTGAATCTACAGAGCACCACAAATATTGGCAAATCCAATGCCAAAATATCAGGAAAATCAAAAATGTTGACCAATGTGGCTGACATATTTTTTCATGGATTATGTCTGCTGCACTCCTAAAAACTAAATGTTAGTTCAAAATGCACTTTACTCCACTTAGTTCGAAAACCACGAACGAATTCGCTACCATTTCCATCGTAGCATGAACCTCACCAATTTTACCATTATATTAACGCATAGATGAAATATCTAGGATCAATTTGTCTTTATTATTTCATAAACTTGATTTTTTTCAGGCTTTACTTGGTGAATTCTTTATTATTTCAGTCCAAAATCTCAGGGTTTAAACGATGTTCCCAGATCTTAGGATATTTTAACTGACATCTCACCTTCAAATCTTATAAATTTTCCTTCGTCTCTCTCCGTCGCCTATTCCACTGATCCCCAAGCACAGAATCACACTTTTGTGAATCAAAGAGTCTTCTCGGAATAAATGGCGATATTTTATCTCATGGACACTCCCTTTTCACAGTGATGGGAAAATGAAATATCCATCTTACTGGGCACAGAGTAAGAACTAAAAATTTTTCAAATAAGATAGCACTATTCAGCAGACGCGGAATCGAAGTTTCCGCGGAAAAGAATTAAATCGCTGTGTACCCTCACAGTAACGGATAAATTCACGGAAAATCCTCCCACAAAAGCAGCTTGGGACATGATTTTTCCCCTCTCTGATGCAAAATACCAGAACAAAGTGGATGGAGAAATCTCCTTTCCGAGAAGGATAATATACATTCGAGAAAACCAAGCCTGATATTGGAGGATTCAAGGATATGTTTCGTTGGGACGAAATTGGGAATCTCTTACACTGTTTTACGAAAGAGGGTTTTGGGGGTTCATGACCATTTCAGGTAAGTTTTTTGCTGTCACAAGTGAGATTTTGTTTGTACCAATTTTTATGAAAAGTCTTAGTTTGCATCACAGCTACCACCTTTTCCTCCTGGGCCATTGCCCTCAGGACCAGTCGCCATGGCAGACAACTTGAATATTGCTCAACATGCTAAACTCTCGAGACTCGAACTTTTTTCATATAACGTTTTGGCCCCTAGATAAGATATATATTGAACGATGCATGGCGAGATATGGTGGAACAACATAGTGAAATAAAGTGATTAAAACTTGAAAATGCCCACTGAGTAATTTATCGCGGAACGCATTTCGACGCTAAAGCATCATCATCAGGCTCAGATACATCACTGTACCAAATGATGACGCCTGAACGTCAAAACGTATTCTACAATTAAATTATTTGGGAGTCATCACAAAGTTTTATTTGCTTAATCACTCTACATGCGAACTTAATCACGAAATGCAAACAGTGAACGCGGCGCCCTGAAAAAAAAATGCTCTTCAGTTTTCCAATGTTCAATGCGATCGGCTCCAATATTTAAACATCATTGCCAGGGCTAAGCAAGTCCTTGTTCAGTTATTACGTTAAAGCTTCACCACATCAGTACTGATGCGACATTATTAGAGCATCAAATACTGATTAATATGAACAACAATGCCAAAATAATTTCGCTGAAAGATGCACATTTCCAGCAACAAGTATTATGCTTTTACAGAATTCATGAATTTGGGAACGTATGGAATGATTTCCCATGAGTTAAAGCGAAAAACAGCCACTGAGATGCAAAGTGAACAAGATAAGTAATTTTTGCCAAGGAATAAGGTATGCAAATCGTAGTATCATTGTTTTTAGTGAGAATAACAGAACAAAAGTTTTCTTTGCTTTAATAAGTTATTATCATCGAAAGTTTACAGAAAGTTACGGCACGATTTTCTTTCGCGTACAAAGACATAAGCGGTCGAGAGGAAATCCACGGATATTTCTCAAGTAAGCAGTTCCGGTCATGAGTTTTCCCCAGCTTTTAAGAACGGTACCGGAACGGACATGTGGGTGGAGAAATTTTCTCCAATTGGATGAGGATATGTAAAGAACGGGAACAATTTTTACTGAGTTCACCGGATGCAAGGAGGCTACAATTCTCGTCCAACTGCCAGCGACTAGACAGCCGACGCCAGCGCAGCGCATAGCCCAGACTGCGTGGGCGTATTCGGCGACTGACTGACGGCCAAAAGTTCACGGTCGCCTCCGCAGGCAATTGCACATCGGAAGACGTCCTGCCCGTTGAAGATAATAAAATAAAGGATGGTGACAAGAAAGTGGTTCCGTAGGTTGGACACAACTGGAAGGAGGCGCAATAAATGCACGAGATTTAAGAACAGCGATCTCTCGGGACTAGAGAATAGGAGTGAAGAAGGCTACTCAGCTAGAATTTATTCCGATACTAAGTCCATCACGATATTGCCGTCGTGTTAACGTGGTTGGAGCGATCTTTGTTTCTGAATAGATTTGCATGAGACTTTGTACACGTGTAGATATTAGTAATATGTATAGATGAGAGTGGATAAAAATGCTTTTTACTCATTTGTTTTCTTGGTAATTTAATGATATTTCAAACTTAACCTTACGGCACTTGACATTTAAATGGAAATAATTTGATTCAAAACCCAAATATTTTCCTAATAATGCGAAGTAATAGGTCTCATACGATATATTCCATGATATTATCGTGTTCGCTGACAAATATCAAGGCTTCATACCGTACACAAAATTAACTATTTATATACATGACTTTCGCTTAAATTTCGGATTCCGCAACGTAAACTCAAGTCACAACAATGCTTTGATTAAAACGATATATTTTAAGGTAGTACGAGCCAGATAGTTCCCTAGTCATAATAAAGACCATATTTGAACTATACGTTCAAATTTCACCAGCTGTTAGACACATGAATTAAACATTGCATTATTAATGGTGCAATAATATAGTTTTATATGACAGAAATTGTAAGTAATCGAATGAAAATATCATAATAAGTCATTGCCTTGAGTCAATTTTTTCACGTGGTGCGTTTGAAACATTTTTTTTATACCCAAGAACCTACTGCGGTGACAATGTGATTAATTTTCAAATATAGTTGAGAAAACTTACAAACTACACACTGTTAGTTTTTTTACGACATTTAAGCGTAGGAAATGTCTCATTTTTAATATATTAACTCTGGAGTGCATGCATGTACCATTTCTCATATGAAAGGGCTGGTATTTTTTGGCAAATATCTCGGAAAGTGCCTAATACAGTAAGGGGCTAAATTTTTTTATGTCGATGGAAGGGTGCTATGTTTTTCTTCAAAATGAGACCAAATTCATTGATTTATGTGTAAAATGATATTTCGCTCAAACTACCTGAAGAAGAAACCTGCGCTTCGAAGATCTGTTTTCTTAAGATATTGAAATTTGCTTTATTGAATAAATTTAGGCTTAGTGCTGCGTTGCATATGTTTTTAATTTCATGAAAACACTCATTTTGGTAAAATCTTGTAGGATAAAAGGTCAAACCGAATCTTTTACCTCGTAACGAAAACCAGTCACTATACTGACTCTATACTCCATTTGTTTTCTGTATGATTCGAAATCAAGATTTTTTTAACGAACTTTTGGAAGAAAATACTTATCATCAGGCTTAAAACATTTAATAATGCGTATAATATGATAAATTTGAATGAATAAAAAATGAACAATTTAATAAAATGCCTAATTTTGAACAAGTATGCTATAAATATGGTAAACTATATAAACAGCAGAATATCTTTCTCGGGCTTCGCACCGAGTAATGTTTTCATAATCCGCCGACGTTTCGGAAAACGACTTGTTTTCCATTTTCAAGGCACGTGTTATTTCCACCGTGACCACTATAACACTAAAATTAAACAAGCTGTTGATGCCCCAGCAATGAGGGTGCGATCCCTATGATTGGCTGACGTGTTCCGCTGGCCGTTGAATCATTTTCTCGTCTTTTTAATGCATTTTATCACTGGCCACCAGGTATTACTCAGTCAGAATCCGGTGTCTCTATTAAAATTATGCGGATGCAAACGTATCTCGATGGTCTCTTTGATAATGCGGTCCCAGTAATGGTGTGCGCGGCAAAGGATTTTTGCATCGGTCCATTTAATGGCATGGTCTTCCGTGTGAATGTGGCAAAATATATGTGGGGGAGACTGGTCAAACAATTGAAACCAGGCTTAAAGAACATCGTAGGCACTTAGATTGGCGCAACCAGAGAAGTCGGCAGTGGCGGAACACAGCATCAACGAAGACCATGAAGATATGGAACGATGCAAAAATCCTTGGCCGCGCACACCGTTAATGGGACCGCATTATCAAAGAGGCCATCGAGATACGTTTGCATCCGCATAATTTTAATAGAGACACCGGATTCTGACTGAGTAATACCTGGTGGCCAGTGATAAAATGCATTAAAAAGACGAGAAAATGATTCAACGGCCAGCGGAACACGTCAGCCAATCATAGGGATCGCAACCTTCATTGCTGGGGCATCAACAGCTTGTTTAATTTTAGTGTTATAGTGGTCACGGCGGAAATAACACGTGCCTTGAAAATGGAAAACAAGTCGTTTTCCGAAACGTCGGCGGATTATGAAAACATTACCCGGTGCGAAGCCCAAGAAAGATGTTTAAATATAATACACCAGGAAATTCTTAAATCATTTATTAAACAGCAGAAGTTTCCCTAGTTGCAACACTCATTATATTTCATCGGCTGTGTGCTCCGACAAAATCGGAAGTCTCTTATTTAAGCCTAAATACTCGTATTATATTACAGATAACCGAAGTTGAAAAACTATACTCTATGCCTCATTATCTAATGCATGATGTAGGTACTAGTTGTTGAGCAATATTATTGGGGTATAAATTGAGATAAGAAAAGTGATGCACGGAGATGCCATCACACTGTTATTTAAGCGGTGAATGTCTGTGCAAAAATTCATCATTTGCTAGCCACTATATCTTCGCAAAACGACGACTGACCTGGTATTCTTACGTCATTCAATAGGTGAAGTCTTAGCCAATTTTATATGTTACAATCAAGGCAATTTATCCGTCACGAGTAAAATTAAGGTTCCTCCTTAAATTTAACATTGGCATCAAGTATATTACAGCATGTATGGTTATTTACACAGCATAAACTTGTCCGCTAGTCAGCCAGGATTCACTAGCAGCCTTAAGGCCAAGCTCCTCACGCCTATAAATCTATTATGGAGCCTTATCAAGTGCCCCACCCTCGGTCATCTGGCCATGGTTGTGACACACCAGAGATTACGAAATTCCAAGAATTTTCCATGATTTCTAGGCCAAGATTTTAATTTTACCGAGTAGATATTCCATTCATAATAGGGTATGTTACATAAAGCGTATGAATAGGCGAACAAATAATTAATATGTGTACTGAGAGGGTATAAAGGATTTTAACAAACGCTGCTCCGCTACAATGACGCTGAGACCAAAATCAGTCTAAAGTATATTCATGAAAATTGTAAATGTATAGTATAACTTAGTTATTCCACATAGATTTCCACATAGATTCCACATAGAAGTTATACTTTTCATTTACAATGTTAAGCAAATTCTACGAAGTCACGCCCGAGATAACGGAATATATTCATAAATGTAGATATATGGAATGGGTATATAATTCTTAGGCCTCAGCCTGGACTAGGGTCACGAATCAACTGAAATCACGAGAACCACTAGAGACTCGGAGGCTGCACGCTTGGCTAAGTTTGCTTGAGAAATTCATAACAGGTCTGTTTCAGAGCGACACAGTATAGCACTCTAATGCCACACTACTTTATAGGTTCGCCTGGAGCGATAAAATAAGAAAGTTACATAGCCAAACATTTTGGTATATAAATTCGTTATTTCCATGCAAAATAAGCGGCAATAAAAAAACTGAGCTCCACCAAATACACTCCTATATAACACGTCATTATTTCACCTTCCAAAACCTTATCCCTTTCATCTTTATACGTTTGTTGTCCACATGCCCCCTGCCACAACACCCTGCCTAAACACATCAGGGAGATAACTAGTGTAACAAACCGTAGATTAGGATTCGTAAAAAGGGTTCTAGACAAATGCGATGAGAGAGTACGAGAAAGAAGCTACTTTACACTTGTCAGGCCTCATTTAGAATATGCCGCTAGTATATGGTCCGTACGAGGAATGTACGATAATAGAATTAGAGCGCGTGCAAAGGAAATCCCCTAGGTTTGTTAAAGGCGTTATGATAATTGTATAAGTGTTACGAGTTTAATAGAAGAACTTGGATGGGATGGGCAGGTTAAAATTTAGGTCAAACCTTTTAAGTAAATTCGAAACCGATTTGTTCACAGATGACGTTAAATATATATTGAGAACCCCTGCGTATTATGCTAGGTTTGATCATATTAACAAGATTAGAGAGATAGATTGTCGTACCAATAGATTTAAATGTCATTTTTCCCGCGTACCATAAGAGAGAACAATAGGCAGCGTAGCAAAAGGATAGGTAGGTGAAATATAGTTAGAGTAGTCTGTAGTGCATGATGCATGTAATAACAACCATTAATCCCTTTCTTATTATGTAGATACTAACCATGTGACCCTATTATCTAGCATGCCTTCATTAAATATCCTAGTTGCATGTCAATAGTGCATGTTTGGTGATCTTCACCCCCTGCCACACACCCTCGTGGTAGCTCGCAGGGTATTACGTAGATGTACGTAGATATGGACATGCGGTGGCTCGCAGGGTGGTATGTAGATGAATTCCACTTAAATGATTTAAGCAATCATTTTGACGCCACACTACATTTACAGGTCGGACAGGAGCGATAAAATAAGAGAGATGCATTGTCGAACAGTTAGGTAAAAAATGTATTTTTTCCACGCACAACAAGAGATAATAGTAGAAACTGGGCTCAACTTAAAACACTCCCATTATATAATTCACCATTTCACCTCTAAAAACCTTATCCTTTTCAAGGCAGGTGTCATAACACCCCCTACACACGACCTTGCGGCAGCTCGCCGGGTAATTTGTAGATGTATATGCCTTATGGC
Source organism: Ceriagrion tenellum (assembly GCA_963169105.1). Classification (NCBI taxonomy): domain Eukaryota; kingdom Metazoa; phylum Arthropoda; class Insecta; order Odonata; family Coenagrionidae; genus Ceriagrion; species Ceriagrion tenellum. The sequence continues at coordinate 52,940,983 of OY720633.1, read as the reverse complement.
CGCTGTATACGGTACATTTTATTGTACAAAGGAATATATAAACTCTTTTATGAGGAAAATTGTACCGTGTTAAGGCTGGGACACAATCAACTTGTACGTGTAACGTGAGCCGATAACGGGAATACGCGAAAAGATGGCTGACAGGAAAGTATAGCGAACGGACACAATCAACGTGTACGGGGAGTACGTGTAAGCGAGAGATGGGCAACATTCATCTCTTCCCGTGTCCCGTACACGGAAAACCAATCAGAATAGTCCTGACAATCCGGGAATGGGAGCCATCTGTCGGCAGATACATCCAACTGTTGAAGATTGCTCTTGGCTAAGACAACTTATTTACTTCCACACTTGTTTACACCTGATCTCTTAGCTGCGCCAGCGTTAGTCAATTGTTACTCCGGGCCGCGTTAACGTCGATTGTGACCGCTGACTTGCGTTCCCCGTCTCCCGTTGTCCCGTTTACGTCTCGCGTCACACGTACACGTTGATTGTGTCCCAGCCTTTAAGCGGCACATTGTATGATCGTCTGAATGACGGAACGGGAAATTGAACCTGCTCTAATTCCATTTATTGTCTTGTACAATCTATGATACATTCCTTTGTACAATAAAATGTATCGTGTAAAGTGGCCTTTATAGATTCGTGACCGTGTCCCTGTTTTTTTTGTTCTGCCTAAGGGGTAGAATCAAAAATGAGTGGAAAGCGACCATATTCCGTTGTGTCGTGAAGTGAGGAGCGTACTAGAACGAATGGGAAGCTCTCGTATAATCTATGATACATTCCTTTGTACAATAAAAGGTACCGTGTAAGGTGGCCTTTAGAGATTCACGACCTTTTCCCATTCTTCTTTTGTTCTGCTTAGAGCGTAGGATCGAAAATGAGCGGAAAGCGACCATTTCCCGCAGTGTCTCGAAGTTAGGAGCGTGCTAGAACGAATGGGAAGCTCTCGTATAATCTATGATACATTCCTTTGTACAATAAAAGGTACCTTGTAAGGTGGCCTTTAGAGATTCGCGACCTTTTCCCATTCTTCTTTTGTTCTGCTTAGAGCGTAGGATCGAAAATGAGCGGGAAGCGACCATTTTCCGTAGTGTCGCGAAGTCAGGAGCGTACTAGAACGAATGGGAAGCTCCCACTGACGTGAGAAACCCTGGGGGGAGGGGGAGAGTAACATGAGGAGGAGGATTGTGGATCGCCTATGAACACCTGTATTCCGGGGTGGAGGATGAATAATTCGACGAAAGGACGACACACAAAAGAAACAGAATCGCTGGGGAAGAAAAAAAAAGGCGAAAGAAGATGCGAGTTGGGAGGCTTCGAGCTCGGGGCGGATGGCATCGGATTTACTACACCACCATTCGACAAACAGGGGGAAAGAGCTACGTATTGGGGCGACACGTGGCGGAAGTAGGTCGGGGACGATGCCCGTCGAATGCACGGGCAGTCAGTGCAATCGGAAGATTCCACGGACCTCCTCGATTGGCTAGGATTGAAGGGAAGTAGTACAGAGGCCCTTGACCCTTCACGTGATCCGGAATTGTTGCGAAATTAAAACAGTTCATCATTCAATACGTGAATAATGCTTAGCCAAAGAAGCAGACGTCTTAACCCTTACTGCATTTTGTATCACATGCGTCATACTGCACATAATTCCATTTATTGCTTATGGGCATAGTTCTTCTCTACCGCATGGTACATCAGATATGACACACTCCGTTCTAATACAACGTTGTTCTCGGTAATATAATGTATTAATTGTTGTGTTTCTAGATGTATTTTATCAGGAAAATAATTTTTAGTAAGTATTTGGAAACTCGTGCAGTGAAGGGTTAGTAAAAATATAGTCATAAAAAGTACGCCTAGCCTGACGAATTCCTTATCATTTAAACATTTTGGTTGAGAATCCAAAGATTACGCCATGATTTTATGTATCATTTAAACGCTGAGTTCTATGGTGAGATCGGATTCTATGGTGACCAATGTTACAAACTGTTACATGAGCGTAGCTGACCGCCATCTTTTTTGACCCCGTAATTCCTTTAGCGCTTACGTGCTGACGTGATATTTTTGCAATTCTATAATTTGTACCCTACGTAAAGCACCCGTTTCCTTATCCAAGCCAAAACTGACTTTTTTCAAACGATATTTCTTGTACATAGGACCTAAAGTATAAATATAGCTTATTACCTGTTTCATGTTTAAATTCAAAAATTCCAAACACAACAATACAAAATATATACGATCTTGTTTGTTTACTAATGAAATTCTAGAGGACGTTTTCTTATACCTGCAATATTATTTGATACGTGTACCGTAATTTTGAAATGCTGTATTTACTTTATATATGTGTGCATAACCCATTCTGAAAACGATGGTAGCCGTAATTCAGGTTTACCTTCATGGATACCCAAAGGTACTCCCCGATTAAACCAACGACATTATGGTGTAAGTATTCTCTGTCGGAGTTATGAAAAAAACATTATTTTCCATCGATAACTTAGTATGAATTAGCATGCACTTAGTTCTTCGAAGTCCATTCTCCTTCAAATCGAGTCAAATCCATAGCACTAAGTAACCAATGTATGTTACAACAGTCACTTGCGTTGAATTTTGTACGGATGGTGAATGCTCTTCCTTCACATCCGATAAATCGTCCATTCCGTCATGTTATTCTAACGAAAGTAAGGAAAGAGAAGGGATAACCAATATGGTTGTTATTTCGGTTGTCAGACAACAGTTTGATGATGTGATGCCATCTCCATCGACTTCACTGGCACTAAGCAAGCTCAAGGGTTTTTGATTTTGTCTTAGATTAACCACCACACTGTAACCAATGCAGTCGAAACAAAGCAAAACTTAATCTACTGCTTACAATGGGCACCGTTTCAGCACGAATAAGCGAATGAAATAAAAAAGGATATGAATTGGGTATGCTAACAGTAGAAATTATAATGGGAGAGATCATGTTTGAGAATATAAATAACTCAAAAATTTCACTGCACTATGATTTTACACGCCAGTAACAATCAAATCTCTAGGAAAATTATTTTCAGGATCGTATTCGTCATTATTCTCCAAGACTTTGCCGGTATAATGCGTCAGGAAAGTATAGACTTTTTCTTCACAGGAAATTCTTTGTTCACATGCAATCGGTACTCGATGGTCAAAATACTGAACAACCGAAACGTAAATACGAAATATTTCACCTCAATTTTCATCCTTTGTCTTCCCTGATTCTATGTGTCTCCCCAATTTCATGAACTTTGATTCACCTATCTTTCCCATCACCCTAGTGGCATTGTGCAGAATATTACATATCCGCGGTAGTTTTCGACCAAAGGATCAAGTCGGGAGATGCTCGAGGACAACATGACGCCCAATCATCGCACTTCTGCATATTTCAACGGTCATGGCTAATTTGGAGATAAACTTTATCCCGCGACGAGCGAATTTGAATGGGGAGTGATGGTTTCATTCGCGGCAGAGCAAGCACGAAGATTGTTTATCATCAGTAGTAACCAGGTGACAGATTAATTAGATGATACCGCTCGTCAATTTCACCATCAAGGTTCCAAACATGCCATCAATACCCTTTTCATTCCATCCGCACACTACTCCCTAACATATTGTTTGCAAAGAATAAAAGAAAAGGAATCGTGCTCTGGATAGAAGATCGATTGACATTACAGAAATAAATAATAATTACTCGAGAAGTTACGAGAAAACGTGGAAAAATGCTTGAGCATACAAAACTTTAGTAATTTTTGACCAAAATTCTGCACATAATGCTTGAATCTCAAAAAGAAACTGGGCTTGAAAAGAAACTTAAGGGTATCATACAGCCTAATGCTTTTCTCGTTTTCTTACGGCGCCCTTTTCCCACGAAAGAGTACCATTTCTCGTGAAAATATACTGCCAATCTCCGCCGATAAATGCACGAGTACAACTCCTATACGTAGGTAATAAATAACAAAGGCTCAATGTACCAAACTTAACCATGACAATATAATCATTTGATTTTTTTCCCCTCACCAGACTCTTTCAGATAAAAAATATGGAGGTTGTTTCATACAGGCGTTCCGGCTCTACCGCGACAAGAGTTTGTTCTTTTTTTCAATCTCATCCCCAAAAAAAGATTCCTCATTAGTTTCCATCGAGAAACACCCGAGGGAGGGGGGCGTTGCGATGGCTGAAAGGATTGGATATTTAAGTATTCCGCCCTCGCTTCGACCAAACCTTCTCCCTACCACCAACCCTTGGCACGAGTAAAATAGAGGTATTGAGAGCAATAATGAAGGCAAGGAGAGGGAGAAGAGTGTAGCGGTGGGTAGGGGGGGGGGGGCGAAAAATAAAACGGAGGAATGGGATGCTGGTTGTGTTGGGAAGAAGAAAGGATTGAGGAGGGGTCTATAGCGCCACCGCCGCTGCCGCCGCAGCGGGGGAGGATAGCCGGGGGTTGGCTAGTGGAGTAGCGAGGGTTAATACTCTACCCTGCTCCTCGTCCCGGCAGCGGGTCAATTGCTGACGCGGCTCACGAACTTTTTTTTTAGGGTGGCCGGGAAGGGAGAGAATTCCCACGTAGAGGGAAAGAGCATGAAGAAAGGGTTAGAGATTCGGGGGGGAAGGGGCGGAAAGGAGTGTCACGACGTGGAATGGGTTGGAGATGGACTGGCAAGATGCGGAACGAATATATTGGGACCTCCTTTTTCGGTTTTTCAACCCCCTCAAGCCCACGTCTCGCGGACTCGTTCTACATCTGAACAGTCCAACAATCCCGCCCCCCCCCCCGCCCAAATCGTACGGCACGCAAAACCATTCCTCCCTCCTTCCCATCATCCACCCCCCCCCCACAAATCTCCCCGTCCTCTAACTCCGCCGCAAAACAGAAGGATCTCTCTTCGACCTCCACCATCCACTCCGCTGCTAATGACCCCGAAGCCCGCCGCGGTTCGCCAGGGGTCGGAGGATCCATTCTCTCTCTCTCAAGCCACCGCACATTATACTCCCATCTTCCTCCTCTCCGAGTATCTTTCCTTCATCCTCTCTCTTTTCACCCTCTCTTTTTAATTATTTACACTCCTCATTAAGTGGGTTAAAAAAGGACAGCATGAGCTACCGTAGCCCTTTCCTCATCGAGGGTTCATCGTTGGCTGAATGAGTGAAAACTAATTCCAAATTCAACATTTGCTACTGCTTAAACATTACTTCAACCAGGAATGATTATAGAGAAACCAGGTAGTTTGTAGATAGGACAACAAACCAGCACACAGTGTGTGAATACATTCGTGTTGAGCGTGGTACTCTATGGATCAGAAGTATAGACCATTGGGAAAGCTGATCAGAAAGGACTAGACGGCTTCGAAACCTGGTGCTGAAGGAGGATGCAGGAGATACAATGGACAAGAAAAATAAGAAATGATGAAGTTAAAGAAGAGTAAAAGAGGGGAGGATCACATGGAATGCTATAAAGAAAAGAAGAACAAGGTGGATTGGACTCACCCTGTGACACAATTGGTTTGTGAAGAACATAATTGATAGAAAAATAGGGGGAAAAGTCCCCAGAGGAAGACCCAGGAATAAGTTCATTGACCAAATAAAGAGAGAGGTATATAAAAAGAGATACCAGGAGGTAAGGAACTAGCATTAAATATGAAATTGTGGAGGGCTGCAGTCAACCAATCTTTAGATTGAACGACCAATGAAATGAAACATTACTCCTTTCACCGATGACATGCTTAAGCAATAAGAAAACTAAACTAAGATGCAAAATATGCATACTATTAGACAATGGCTAACACCAGATTGGCAATTGGGAGATCCGGGTTCGAGTCCCGGTCAAGTCAAATAATTTTTTTCAAGGCAAATTTCAACCCTTGGTGTATAATAACTATATTTAAAAATAAATACTTGCTCCAGCTTTTCTGACGCTCTCTCTCTATCGGCCTGCCGTATTTTGGCTTCAGTACCTGCTGTTGTTTGATAAGACCGCAAAAAATTGAGATAAACTATCCAAAACTAAAACTTAATAGGGAATAAGGAAATTTGGTTTCTACCGACAGTTTAATTAAAAAAATGGCCTTTAGGTGGGGTATAAAAATTCTATTTTCTCCGAGATGCAGCCTTCTCACAATTCAGAAGGGGCAATTCCAATTATTGAAGTTTGCATAGCAAATGATGAATAAATGTACAACTTGGCTTTTTCAAATCAAACATATTGCTATCAACGGCCAGAAAATTATAACAGGGAAAACACCATTCAAATCATTTTAAGGCGGAACCACATAAAATTATCTCACCGTTAAAGAATAGGAGAAAGGAGAACTTGCCAGGCGCTTTTTATCATTTCCATCTCCACCGCTCACAGAACACAGCAATCCACGGCCGTCGATGATGCTTTCCAGCAGAAGAAAATTTTTTTTTTAATCCGAAAAAGTGAGCTCTGCGAGAGCAGTTAAGGGTTAGACATACTAGACCAGCGGTGAAATAGGGAGGTAAAACATAGGAAATAACGAAAAAATGCGAGGAGATATGAGAAATTTTAAAAGAAAAGATACATGAAGTATTTACAGCCCGAATTTTAAAGGACTTGCGCACTAGGAGACACATCAACCGGCCGTGCGTACGGTACAATGTACAATGGATGAGGTATTTAAGCTCATATTCTGTCTACTTGGACGGACAAAATATGAATTGGTGAACTGTACAGAAGCGTAGAAGAGGAAATGACCATATGAAACACCATACAGAAAAGATGAACCAGATGGGTTGGACACATCCTGAGACAAAATGGGTATGTGAAGAACTTAATTGAAGGTATGATGGAGAGAAAATCCCCAGAGGAAGATCCAGGAATAAGTTCACGAACCAAATGAAGAGGAAAGTACATAGGAAGAGATACGAGGAGGTATGGGAACCAGCATTAGATATGGAAGGGTGGAGGGCTACAGCCAACCAATCTTAGGATTGAACAACCAATGAATGATTCGTCTACTGTGTCTACTCGAGTCTATAGTATTCATCGTACACAATTCGTCTACTGAGCCTATGCTATTGGTCTACTCATCCGTCTACTGAGAGCCTAAAATCAAATACGGCCGGGAGCGTCCACAAGGGGAATTTCGAATCCGTAGACTAAAGGAAAATGCAAAACAGAATAGAACATATATAATGGGCTAATGACTATAACTAAATTCATTGAAGTTCCCTACCCAGAAAGAGGATTTTATGACGTATTTGTACGTATGAATACAAAATTCAATACTTGGAGATCAAGGTACCACATGGAAATATATAAAATCATTAAACATGAAGACATTGTAAGATTCATAAAATCTCTACAAGGCTACGTGAATGGAATGGATGAGCCGGAGGAAATCCTGAAGGCACAGATCTACAAAAAGAGAGAGAGGATGACCAAAAATAACATATGAGGATTACTTTATGGAAAATCTCGGAAGAATGATCGATAGAGAGCATAAGGAGGTGGTGATGGACAGGAAACGTTGTGAGGAACTTGGTGTTGGAGGGCAAAGGTCAGACACCGGGCTGGCACGTGTTAGAAGGAACTCTTTTAAGTTAAATGGATTTCCACACGTAATAACGAGCGGACGGATACCAATCGGATTGTTTACTGAATGGTTCAACCGCCTTGAACGCCTGATTGTGAAGGACAACTTGATGCCTTTTCATGAATATATACCTCTACTTGCGATATCGCCACAGCAGACGTTGGCCCGCATTGACACGGGGAACTTGTGATCAGGCGCTTTCGCTGTATTCTGTTAAATATACTAGTTTCCTTCAATGCCTATTATCTACCTTCATTATACTCGACGCGTCGAGAATTTATCCTGTCTTCTAATACGTGTTGGAAGGAGCTCTTTCAGTTAAATGGAGTTCCATGCGTTATAACGAGAGGAAGGATACCTATCCGATCGTTTACTGAAGTGTTCGTCCGCCTTGAACGTCTAATTGTGAAGCACAATTTTATGCCTGTTCATGCATATATACCTTTACTTACGATATCGCCACAGCAGACGTTGACCCGCATTGCCACGGGAAACGTGTGATCAGGCGCTTTCGCTATATTCTGTTAAATATACTACTTTCTCGAAATGCCTGTGCTCTACCTTCATTATACTCGACGCTTCGAGTGTTTACCCTGTCTAATAACACGCGCCAGGCAAGAGTGAGAAAATCACAACCAAGATAATCAGATCGGTTTGGCGGACAACAGAAGTCGCTTCTCATTCCCGAGGGAGACAAGAGGGGTAAGTCTGTAGCATTAGCCGACCAACATGAAACTTTAACTATCTCCCTTGTTGCACATTTCGGCAATGGAGAGTCTCTAGGCAGACATTTTAATGGGGAGAGGTCAACTTGGTCGCTCAATACGTCATTTAAGGCAGTGAGTTTTGGGTTCAAGCACCATATTCTTAACCAAGTTGGTGCAGTCTTCTGCGGTGCGTAGACAATGGTTGCTTTCCAATCACCCAGCGTAGTTTATCGCAGACTAGTGTACATTGTAACAGTTGGGACTACACGAACGCATACATAACTCGAGGATTGGAACGATCCACCCCGAAATGATTACAAAATGGCCACACTATACGAGGTATCTTTAAAGAAACAGTCAAAATCACCTCTCGGTAGATCAATCTGGGAATGAATACCTATTTTTTCACAAAAATATCACAATTAGGTCCAAAATGGAGATATTCCTGTTTCTATGCCTACGCATGTCCACACCATTACCGTTGCGTTTGCTAGCGCATATGGTATCGCAGAGGAACTAAAGTGAACTTGTGTTTCAATAAGCTTAGCGTATATTACATGACAGATATCACTGGATCAAGCTCTGTACCAAACTGATTAAAACAGTTTAGCGCAGATACAGGCACCTTATAGCGGCTGCTTACATATAGGGTGTTCACCGCGAATTTTTAATAACAAAAATTTTCCTTGTGTTCTAGTGGGCATCTTCAGGTCTATGTGTTGATGCAGGTTTTTCGACGACCTTATATAGACCCGTTAATAGCTCCCAATTTGTTGGTGCCCTTTCTCCTGCATGGGGAAGTCTCTTCCATGTGTCTTGGAAGCGATTTCCGAACTCTAGGTCGTTATTCCTGAGAGGGTTTGGATATTGCAAAGAAATTCCGATTGCAATATCTCAACCAGTTACTTAGCGTAAAGATTGGAATCAATGCCGTGCGATGAGAGATTACAGACAAATTGAATCTTTGAAAGTGGAACGAAAAGAAAATAGTGAGAAATTTTCCTTTAGGGCAAACTTAAAGCAATGATCTACCGGAAAGACAAGGGAGTTATTCCCATTTATGCAGAAAACCCCAGAAAACCATAAAAATACCGCATATTTTACCCCACAAGCGCTATAGAAAAATGAGGGTTAACGAAGATGGCCGACTGGTGTCAGCTTCTTCCATTGGCCAGCGTAGCAAGCTCCTTATCCATACACCTCAATGGGCACGACTTAACCTTCGACTGGCCGATAATGTACCATTTAAGAACATAGCGAGTCGTGAAAAAAAGTGGTACACAGTTATTGTCGCTATTGGCCACTCAGTATGTACTCTGTGCAGGCTCATTAAAGAGCAGACGCTTCGTGGGCAGACTTCCTTCTATCCAGCCCCAAATCTCCGAACCATCCACCTTAGCTGACCCTGCGAGGAGCAATCACCGGCACTTGTTCACGACAGTTCACATTCTCAGACACATCTTATAGCCCTAGTCCTGCATGTCAACGTCCATGAGAAAGACTTCGGAAAATGGCGACGTACCCAATATACGGACATGTGTTTAAAGTATCCTCGGAGCCGAAGGACTCTCCAACATCGCTCCCAACAAGACTTTATATCTCCCTTGAAAGTTTTGCAATAGATTCTCATGCGATAATCCTCGTTTTCGACCTCATGGCGGAGAGAAAAAAATATCCACCGTTCCCCCATGACAGACAAAACTTCTCCATGGTATGAAATGAGTTTCCGAAGAAACTTTTTGCACATTTATGACATGATTATAGAGTGTAGTCCACTTTTAGAAGAGAGTCTGCGCCTTATTTAGAACGCTGTTGCCAAATTGTACTCAAGTCTATGTAACGTATGCAATCAATTTCAGCGTCATGTTAACTAGAAGTAAATTACTTTAGGAAATAATGGCGGTTTTTATATTTGCAGTTTCCAAAATTTGCACTAAATTCACAGTACAAGCATTATGTCAAATGTCTTGCTGCTATTTGGTGACACCGCACACTGCCCCAACAGAGATAAACATGGTGGAGTCAAATAAAGGCAAAACACGCTATGACAAAGGATACTTAGAAAATAATTTGGAACGAATTTTACGCCTTGGTTATGCTTTGGTTTAATCCTTAGAGGAAATATATTCGCACATTTAAAACTGAGATATTGTTTTATAATCAACGATTCCCTTAACGGTGAAATAAAATACGTAACATCTTTAGTGCAAGTCTAAGGAGATAAATAATGTAAAACCGGGTAGCGCACGTGATACTTAAGTATTTGAAATGAAAAGAAATACATAGAACGTCAGAACTTGAAAACCAATCAAAAGAGTAACGTATAATGAAGATAAATTAACTTTTAATATTTAAAAAAAATACGTAATATTATCACTTTTTTACGGATGGATAACTAGTATACTAATTAATAGTACAAAAAAGTTTGCACGTGAAAGAGTGTCACTCAAACTTTTCCTCGTGAATCTTTATTCAATATGAATGCATATACGAGTTTCCAAAAAAAGATAATAAGACATGCGCAAAATATATTTTGTTATTAAATATTGTATTAGAATAAGGTCCCTTCATTCTTTTAAACAGGAATGAGAAATCCATAGCCTCAATTCACATTTTATGCCGACAAGAAATAAACATACCTACGATAGTTTTTCTTTCGATGCTAAGATTGTCATAATAAATGCCCTGCTCAGCCAATTTGCCTATTTGACTCCTCATCCCATGGATTCGTACCAATATTTATTCAGCCGCGATATTTTTTCAACTCAAAACGAATTAAATAATTAAAATTCTTATGTTATCTCATCTCGAAAATCTCGGTTTGTGGAAATAACTGTGTAAACAAATAGAGTTTTCCCATCACCACGAACTTGGGACCCACCAATGCTATAATATACTCGCAGGCAATGTGCGATATAGCATGAGTACCATCAACTACAAAACACTTCTCATGCCTGTCAAAAGCAATGTAAAAATTGTTAACCTCTTAAAATTGATCCACTTCGTTCAAGAGTCAGAGTTCACATTCTTTGGCATGGTGTTTTTAAATTATCCTGATGCAAATTTCGCTACCAAAGGACGGCTCACATTCTTTGGATGTTTCGAGTTTCCTCGGAGAGCCTCGAGAATATTTTCATCCTAGATTTTCTTTCATGATTTTTGTCTGTGATATGCCTCATAAAGCTGTTAAAGAGATATGAACTATGAGCGCGACGAACTATACCCAGCGATGGCGACTCACCAGTGCACGAAAACTACGAACTGGGAGTTTTCTTAAAGGCATCCGTCAAATATTTGAACCTCAACTTAACCCAAAAAATACTAAAAAGACTCAGGCTATATTTTTAAGTGAAACAAGGAAAAGCGCCACGGTATTCTAGAGGGCAGAAAAGCATAAGATGATTTTTTTGTTGAGGACCGAATATTAAAATCCCCTGCCGATACCTCCTTTGTCAAAAAGTTTTGGTGGTAAACGCACTAGGTATAGATTTTGACGGCATTCCCACGAAATTAGAAACCCCTACGGTAAATGTATATTAAGTAGGTTGAACACTTAAGTCAAAAAGTCCTTTCCAGACCGCTGGGGCGTTCTTCGCCTCGGTTAGATTGTAGAGGAAAAATTTCCTGTTTCCATTACTTGGAAAAGAAATACGGAGCAAAGGGATAAACGCGCAAACGTTAAGTTAATAATAGTTGTATCAGAAGAAAATTGCAAATTTCCATACAAAGTAGAACACTATTTTTAAATGAACAGTGCTCGGAAATGAGGAGAAACGCTGACATTACTTTTCATTGCATGACAGCAATCTTTCTCTCAGAAAACGACCGTGACCTGCACACATACTTGTTTCTCTTGCAGAATATTATATAAAAAGAACTTCATTGCCAAGAGCATATTTTTCTACAGGAGCACATTGATATTACATGAAAAAGGAGGCGAATGCTATTTAAAATTCAATATGATCGAAGGTAATTGATTTTATGGAAGAGATATTCTTTAAATAGGTGAATGAAGATATGACATACGCAAAAGTGTACTCAATTTCCTTGTAGTAACTCATGTCACAATTTTGAATGGCAGATGAGGAAAAATATGAAAGGCACATCGCCGAACTGAAAGGTATAAAAAAACCTTGCCGCAAACCGTAAGTTACAATAAAATAAAAAACAGCAAGACACGAAGATACTCCTGCTAACATTCTATTCGCCCACTGTGGTTTCCTTATTCTATAATGATTATTACATTGTTACAAGTGAACAATTGGCCCGATGGTGACATAAAATTACCAATATACAAAATTTACCAAATACGAAAACTAACAACTGCGTGCGTCATCGTAAACTGACCCTATACCTTCTTGCGTAGACATTTATCGTGGATGTTACTTCGAAGGAACTTCAGGAATCGTGATAACAGAGGAGACGTTGTAAACATTTTTCTCGGCAGGCTGCCGTTCAAGCCAAGCCATTCCACCATGGCCCCACAGTTCACCCAATACTTCCCTCCCCATCATTTCCACAGCTCCTTAAGAAAAATTCTATTCCATATTGCCGGAATTTTCTAAGTTTTCGAAGTTCAACAAATTTCGCAACTCCATTTAGGGTCGTAGTAAAGTATTGTTGGCATTTCACCGTGAGATGCGCCACGATGATGGCCAGCTTAAGTATTGAGAACTTAGAGGCAAAATTTTTACAAAGGATAGTAATATGGATGGTTGTTTCTCGGAAAGATTTAACGGCAACCTTACCTTTAGATTTATAATACGACGATCCACAGCTCTCAAAGACCATTTCGCCACTTCCGTAGTGAAAGCATCTGTAAAAAGAGAAGTTTCGAATTACAAAGGGAACCATCTTAATTGGTAAGAAAATAAATGAGCGCAATGACCTTATAGCAATGGCTATTGATTAAAGTAAATGGGTCCACTCTGCAGTGGTAATCATCAAGAATAGAATGGAAAATTTAAGTGGCTTTCAGATAATCTGTCCCACTCCTTTCTCTTTGCACCAACGTGAAGGTAGCACTAGTTAAACAAAAGAACAAATTTTATTCCATACATTTCATTACAAGATTGACTCTTAGCTGATTTAGACTGATCTAGACTGATTTAGCCTCAAAACTGCTCATTACTGACTAAATCGGAAAAAGAAAACAATTCTGTGCTTGAAAAAAAATTTAATGAAATTACGTTTTTTCACATTTTTCCTTAAAAATAGCTTGTTAATTGATTGACTAACGATTAACCAAATAAACACAGCTAGTCTTCTTCCTTGCAACCATTATGAATTTTTCAATAATTGTGAAATGATAGCTGTAACTTAGTAATTTTGGGCTTAGTAACGTAGTATCTTAGTAATCATCAGGTGCTGATGAAGACTTCATAAATCGAATTCTAGGTCGCTGACAAGTTTATGTGGAATTACTAAGTTACAGCTTTCATTTAAAAATGTTAAGCAAGTTCCACAATGGTTCGCCTCACACAACCAGTCTTTTTCAATCATGCCCAAAATAGGAATAGACTTATACATACACAATAGCATGCATATGTAATGTACATCTAGCATATTTCGTAGCACATTAGAGTACATGTGCAGAGTACAGTATGTCAGTAAGGCAAAAACATCTCAACAATATTTTCCTGTAACAGCGAGAACAATCGTATGAGCATTTCTCAGTGAAACAAAAAATATGAGTTATATGAATAGACGCAACACTTAAGGTAAATCGAAGATACACATATCTTCGAGGTAAACTGGGCACATATCTCATATTAAACTCTCTTCTCATCAAATTTTTCCTTTCCTTACAATACAGATTTCCATGGAATAAGCAATAAACCTGTTCTCAACGCTCTGCCCCCCCCCCAAATATTGAGTGAAATGATAGTGAAACTCAAGTGTAATCATTAACACCATGAGCATTTTATGAAACTCTCAAGCATCTAACAAATTATTTAACTCGGGAATAAAACTGATTCTTAAACAGAAGCATCATTAAAATCACAATATCCTTGAGTCAATGTAATATATAAACGGTATTTACTCGCAATATTTAAAGCTAATCTCGTACTGGATATGAGAGTCCCATTTCAAATAATTGCACGAAATGATAAGTGGAATAAAGAAAAATATACTGAGTCTTAATCCATCTCATTTGCTCATAGCAAATAAATCTGATGATAGCACTAAAGAGACCCTAAAGTACCTTGTAATTTGATTTTTACACTGAGGAAAATATTTTCATAATGCAACACATCAACTAGCGATAGCCATTCAACCAAACAAACCAACGCGTGAGTCGACAGCATTTTATATGCCTTGTTTTGCATAATTTTAATGCACAGTAACGTTTTACCTCTACTAAATTAAATTCCAGATTCCTGTGGCAGTATTTCTCCATGGCAATAACCATTGCATGAGGCAACAATACTTTTTATGGTACAGCAGAGTTGTACTCCGCATTACTCAGTCCGTAAACATGACGTAAGAAGATAACAGACTTAGATTTGAAACTGTGAGCATGAAATTGGAGGAAGAAAGGTCATGAATGAGAACGATGGCCAATAATTTAACCACATCGTTGCACAACATTTGAGTAGGTGCAACTTCAATGCAACGCCACCGCAGATACCCATTCACCGCGAGATGAATATTCCCGTAAATTAAAATAGCCTTCCTTTTCACCTAAGCATTACCAGCCACTCACTAATAGCATAAAGAGAAAAATGAACTGGCACTTTACTTCCCCTAACGAGACTGCACTTTTTACGTCATCATAATTCGACAAGAAAAAAATTAATAACAAGAATGACCAAAACCACTACATCCTTTTGCAAATCTAAAGTAAGTCAGGATTATCGTATTTACAGCATTTTCATGTAACCTTAAACGGAGTTAAAAATTTAACCTGATGGCCGTTTGTAGCAGTGTGCGGAAAGCAAAATTCTATACAAATCAATTTCTTACGATTCCACGAAATGTGAAGGAAATTGTAATTTTAACGCATATGCGATACTCTTACGATTGTAACAATTTAATTAGAACCTAATTTTTTGTAATTGATAGCGAGAAGCACATAGATTGTAATGTGATTCATATCGTGGAACATGCTCCACGATATGAATCACTTTATGACATTAATTATTATTCCAAATCATGACTTCCAGACTTGGTAAACAAATTTCACCGTTAGTCCGCAAGCAATAAAGCACAACACGCAGAAAACTCGAATAATGCGTCGCAAATCACTAAGTGACGAAATTCTGCTGAGCTTATTTTATATAATTATAACTAAATAGATTTAGATGAGATTTAGTTTGGGAAAAATTGAATTAATAATCCTCATGAGAGATTGCGGGTGATCCCCAAAAGGCTTCATTAAAGATCCCAGCTGAAGTCTCCCTTCAACAGCAGAAACCAAAGAGCCAAGGAGTTTAAATCAATGGAAAGTTAGTTAACGATCAGATGAGTTCTGCGGAGGGAGAAACTTACACAACATAATTTCCGAGGACGTCATTAATTAAATATTATAATCTACAATCGGTGTTATAAAGCAGCTGGGAAACGAAGGAAAGCTTTCCGGAGTTGGCAACGAAAAGCGTCTCTCACTAAAATGTTTCTCCATTCAGTGACCTACAAACGGCGGAATTCGTTCATGTTTTCGAAAATTATCCATTAAATGTCGGATGTTCTGCATTTGACATGTACCTTAAGAGTCATTTAAGTTCGTTTACACATGCCAAATAAGCCGAAATCAGTAGAACCAAACACTATAAACAAATATCAAAAAATTATTTTTGGACCAGTCTCAATGTTTTTTTGCTTGAAGCCTCCACAATTTATCGATTGCGAAGAAAATCTGTCTTTATTCTCCATATCTAAAATGATTAAGACATCGAATCACGAAACGTCCAGACTGCGCGCAGCAAAATAAACTTAACGGATTAAGGAAAAGGTATATCGAATAATAGTATCCTCACGTGTGAATTGCGAATCTATGCTGAAGTCGTGGACTCAGCATTTGAACTTTTTTTTTAAAGTAAGAGGTCTAAAGCATATCAATGTAAGAAATAGTTTTTCGAACATGTTCACGATGATAGATAATATCATTGAAGATATCTTTTTTGATCCGGAACATTCCAAAATGTATCTCCAGACGTAAGCGAAATGTAACATTGCCTTAAGAACACTTATGGGTTGCCAACAGACATATCTACTACGGAATACATGCATTGTAAGAAAATGATCTAGGCCTAACTTTGAGGAAAAAAGTCATTTTAATTATAACGACAGATTAGTATTTATTTTTACTTAATATTTATAGCCAACTGTGGTTTCAGAAAATGCATGCTCATAAATAAATAGTCATCCACACCTTTAAAATGGCAATTACCTGCTGAAACTCTTATCAGTAATTAATTATACGAGTAGTTAAGTACCAATTTATGGTTTTTAAATAAATTGAGTAATTCTGTGTAACCTTTTTCCAAAATGAAGGCTATAGAATTTTTTAACCATATCACCAAATCGCAATGCACAGTATCCTAAGGTTCAACATAAAATAACTATAAAAATTTTTGGAGATAATTTTAAGAAAATGCATTTATATTAAGTTCATTTCAATTTTGCGCCGAAAGTATTGCTATACACAAATTATAAGCACAACTTTAAAAAATAACGTGGAAAAATTATAGTAGTGTAGCGGAAAATAAAACAGTGCAGAAAAAGTTCCTCGGGAGAAAACTAATCATGTAACTTTCCCTCGGAGCTGAATCATGACTTCACCGCGACCGAGGAATTTTGATTTCTCAAAACTTCTAACAGAGGTATACACCCCATCTAGCGTTGCTCTCCGAACCCATGCCCTACTCACCCCTGCGGAGGAATTTAATTAATACATGGCATCCAGTCGGAATGCACTAAAGCCCTAGCGGTGTACTTTCCGATGACCGGGAGTCCGCACGCCATTTATTCATAGAGCACTCACAACGGTGACGTCAAACGCCAGCCTTAATAGAAGCCGCAAACTCACATATCCCCTCCAACGAATGTATGTGCCTCATGCCATAGGGATGTTAACTGTAATGACACTCATTTATAAGCAGTAATTTTTGAAGAGGTTTTGAGACAGAAGCACTAACGATGTGATCGAAATGATAATTAAAATATCACTATCCAAGCTTGGGCAGGATATAAATTTTGGAAAAGCTATAGCTCGTGTGTGCTGACTTAAATGTGCCGTCCTCTGTGGCAAAAGAATGCCATGAGTATGGGTATTACAAATCAAAATTCACAATCAGGTATACATATTTATCGCTGTTTACCATTTATTTACGGATTTTTGATAGCTCTATTACTATTATTCTATGAAGAATTTAAGCTATCGATTTGTTATTACGGCAGAAAATTGTCTTACAATTGATAAGATAGTTTAAGCTATCTATTGCAAGACAATCTTTCAACAAGTTCCGGAATTGTTTTGAAAAAAAAAAGGCGAAATTGCAAATGTTTTTAAAGAAGTGTTAGAAGATACAATAAAACCAGGGCCAACTTCATCAACATTTGATCAAATTCATCCCATCCACCAACACTGCCCGAAACAAAATTAAATGCTCCTGTTCAGGTTTTTATATAATATTTCTGTCTTGATCGTTTGACATTTAGAAGACTCAAAAAATGAGACTAAGAGAGAGAAAATGTCGGCTATCGAAAATAAGGGATGTTTGAGAAATGTTACGGTAGGCAGTCGAAAATTTAGACACGGTTTTCACATTACGGGACCACCGGAGGTAATTTTTGCTGACCACTAGTAACTTGTGCCGCTTTAAGTTTCATTTCTATTCCTAAAAATCTCCCATGGTTAAAGTTCCATAACAAACTCTTCTGATAAATCTCTCTTGTAACTTCATTTCACCCCACGGTAAGTGCTATGCTTCCGAAGATTGAAATACAGATTATAGTTTCGAAAAACCAATGCTAAAAACATAAGGGAAACCGAATAGTTTCGCTACGAGCTTAAGTAAAACAACATTTGTAATTATAATTGTATTTCAAAATCCCTGCCTTCGCATCAGAATTCACGCTGAAGTGAAACTAAATATTAGTAACTAATTCCCTTTCAGAGCCCTGCTTCGCCATCCGATTTCAAGCTGAAATTAAATATAAATATTAGTGCTTTTCATTTCCTTTCAGAGCCTTGCCTTTCATATCATTCCAAGCTGAAGTTAAACCAAATATAATTCGATTTTCGTTTCAAAACCTCGTTCTGTCCAAACTAAAGTGAAACTAAATATTTTGTTTTACTTCGTTTCATTGCCTGACATTCATCTAATTTTCACCCTAACCACACCAAAAGTTGGCTCAAAGCGAACACAAACGGTAGATAATACATGGGTACTCTCTTAAAGCTTAAGACAAACTAAGCAGTAAATACCAAACGAAAGAAGGACTCTTTGCAGTAAAGAGGTCTCCTTTTGTTATGTAGTATCCCCACATGCGACCAAGTTCCACCACACGAGTCATGAGGCAGCATAATAAAGTAGATACTTAAGTTTAATTTCGTCACACATTCCAGCACAATTTATACCCTACTTCCCACCCTCTTCCTACCCGTCTCCCCCTCCAACCCCCCTCTCTCACCCGCATTAATCACAACCGCAACCAATAGAGAAAGAGACCGAAATTGCGTAATCGCTCAAGATGGCGACGCTTTCTCACCTGTTCGATGCGGCTCATGCAGCCGCGTAGCAGTCCTCTCTTATATATATTTATATATATACGTATTTGTATCTTTTTTATTTATCCTCTTTCTCTCTCTCTCTCTCCTCTCTCTTGTTTCTCCCCTGAGTCAATTAATCCTGCAGGGCGGCGATGCCGCAAGGAAAGCCGACATGACAAAACCGTACAGACGGCTCACTCGCTTCCCTCTGTCGTTGCCGGCGCACAGAATAACACACAGCCTTAAAAAGGGCGACTTGTCCTGCGTCCTCCCAACACACACTTCTCCTGTTTCCAAAATCTTGTATTCTCCTCCTCTTATCACGGAACCGAAGCCAGCAGACTCGCCCCGGTATGTTTTCCCTCATTCACCAACATCATCATCCTTTTCCCCACTTTTCCTGTTCACATGCAGCCTTGCCCCGTGGGGAGGCGATTCACACGACTCGTTACCAAGGGGAGAAAAAACAATTTTCATCAAGAGGTGTGTGTGTGTGTTTGTGTGTGTGTGAGTGTTTGTGTCTTAGGTATGAACTCTTGTCTCCCTTCACAGTGCGTCACACGTCCCGGTCCTAGTCTAGGATTTTCCACAGCAAGAAGAACGGAACGGTAGTAAAACGAAACACGAGAAACACTCGCACACACGCGCGTAATAAATCCGTGTCACTCAACGATCTCAGTTCAAGCAACCGAGAAACGAACTACTGGAGCCATGTACAAGATTATAACGTGTACAGCTCAGGGTGCATTTCGCCGAGTATCCGTTTGCAGGCACGCAGACAGATGACGATGATGATGAAGGTGACGATAGATGATCACTTCCCCTTTATGAACAAGCACAAACACTTTGGGCACACGGGCACAAAAATCGCGAATCGACGCACAAAAAAATCCACCGGCGTCCTTCCACGAGTCTAAGAGTGCGGCTGGTTTGCTCTTGAGGGGGGATGGATGAGTGGTTATTTTTTACGGTGAAGAGAGGAGATGTTGTACGGAAAGAGGAGGTATAGTGTAAAAGGGGAGCCGGAGACTTATCGACTCGGCTCCGGAATAAAAGGCGAGCTGCACTCGAAGGAATGCCCCCGGGTTCCCCGGCCGGTTCTCCTCCCGCAGGAGATTAAAAGCGTATTTCTCCGTAGTTTTCCTCCCCCTCCGGTCTTCTCTCCTCCTCACTTCAAACGCGACTCCCGCAGCAACAGCAAGCGAGCGGCAGCAGAATCATCCATGACCCGGCCGTGGGTCTCTGCGAGGAGACTGGGGGGGAATCTGCGTGATCATGGGAGGCGGGAGGATGAGGAGAGAGACGATGTTTTAGAGTAGGGGCAGAGTAGTATTGAGTCGGGGAGGTTTAGTTTAGAGAAGGGGGAGGTGCGGGGAGTGAAGGTCTAAATTCGACCGATGCGTGCCGACATACGTAATGGCAAGATTCGATGGACTTCCCGCTGAGGACGGGAAAAGCACTCATAATTGACGTTCAAAAAATTTGTATTAATTTCTCTCCCTCTATCTCTCTCTTTTTCCTCAAAACGTTACGACGAAAGGAGATCGAACGGACAGAGAGAAATTGCTTTCCAGGAGCGAAGTGAGGGTTGGGGATAGTGGGTTTTCTTCGGCACCAAATCACTCACAGCTGAGCAGTCGGGGAAGGAAAGCAGCTAAATGCTTCTTATCATAAGACTCTCGCTCTTTTTCCCTCTTTCTTTTGAACGTTGTGCGGTCCCGCGTGGTTTTGTGACTAAACTTTGGGGGAAGAAGTAGCGTTCACACGATGGTTGTCACTTTAAATCAACAGTAAGCACTCTCTGGAGTTGCAAAAAATTAAGAAACAGAACCCGCAGCGGAGACAACCAAGCCGGTTCAGGCGATCTGTATGAAAGGAATACTCGAGTTTCTTCTGCAGAAGACTTCTGAGATGAAGGAAGCTTGAGGCCTTGGGCAACACAACGAGGAGAATGTGGGCGCATAAAAAGTGTAGGGAAAGGGGTCGCACACGCTTTTGACGCGAAGAGAAAATTAACAGATTAATAAAGGCCGGGCCCGCTGCTCTGAAGAGTTTTTTTCTTACGCGCTCCTGACGCGGCGATGAAACAATCGAGCAACACAAGAGCGCACTGCGATACGCCTCTCTTATGTCTCTTCCTTCCTCTCGCTCCCTCTATCTCTTTCTCACACGAAAAAAAAAGCTGTCTCCTTTCTTGACCCCTCTTTCCCGTTCCTTTCTCTCCCACTCTCCGCTGGAGAAATGCCGCATAGAAGCGAGGGAGCCGCTGAAGATGGAGAGGGACACCGACGCACACTCGAACAGACTCTTCCCCCCACGGACGCGGACGAAATCACATCTGTACGACTCCAAAAAAGACTCGCCGGAAACGGGATGCTATCAAAAGAATCTCTCTCCGTGGATTCTCCTCCTTCTCCTGCTTTCCACACACTCACAATCCGCTACAGCATCCCCGTGGATGAATCAAATAATGATGATGATGACAGTACTAAAAAGAAGTCTTCACAGTCACACACTCTCTCTTCCTCCAGCAAATCTCACGGTGCCCTTGTCATTTCAAAACTTGCTCGAGATGAAACACTACACACACGGGATGCGCAACTAGAATTGGGAAGTTTGGACCGCGGTGTGCGTGGGTATGTGATTATTCATGTCTTATTTTTTAAGAGAAATAAAATGGTCACAAGTTCCTCCTTGGGCTGCCGTCTCCTCGGCGGCGGTGAGCGGCTGGGTCGTTCCCAGGTGCGGAGCGCCGCAGCCGATCGTCTCGGGGACGGGGCATGCAGGGCCGCTCTTCCATTATCTCTCCCCAAACAGAGGTGCCGTCGATCCCCCCCTTTCAACCGGGTGCCGTCGGTTTGGAACGAATAAAGGGGCCGCCTCCTGCGCCGGTTTGAGGGGGAAAGAGATCTTCTTGCAGCCGGGGCCGGGTGCGGGAAGCCCTGGGCCGCCTTTTAACTTCGGCGTTGGAGGCGAGCGCATGGCCCGGCAACCCTGGGGACCGCCCGGTAAAACTCCATGGCCCCCCGGTGTGGGGAAAGGTGGGGGAAGAGGAGGCGGAGGGTATCTCAAGGGGGAGGGGGAGGGAGCGTGGGTTATAAACGGCCAACCCAAACAGTAGGACGGCGAAGACACTGATGAAAACCACTGGACACTCTACGCGCAAAGGTGAAGGCAAAATCCTAGGTCACACGGGTCACATCTCCGCGCACCGGTTCCGTTATTGTGTGTACTCCCGTCCCCGCACTGATGTATCGCGGTTTTTCTTTCCTTGCACTGTTGCACAATAATACTTTAATGTCATGCACACCTCGAAACTTATTTCAGTTCTCTCTTATCGTTCTATGTGTCTCTTTTTCTCTCTCTTCCCTTTTCCCTACCAAGTCCGCGTCACGACTAAAACTCCCGGAGTCTCGCATAGCGCCGCCGACACCGGGTCCTAACCCCTTCCTACCCCCTCCCCTCTACGTTCTTCCCCCCCCACTGAACCCCTACGTCTCTCCCCCTCCCCCACCATCCCCTTATACCTTCGCGTAAACCCTCCCCACACCTCCCTTTCAGGGGTATTCGATTCCCTTTGCACCCCCGTCTCCCGCCACCGAATCCCTTCCCCTCCTTTCCCTATCTCTTCACCCTCCCCCGCGTTCGACCTTCCCCCACTTCCTCGTCTCCCCTCCCCCTATCTCCCACCCCCTCCCACCTTCGTCTCCCCCCCCCCTCTCCCTCCCTCCCTTCCTCCCCGCCCACCTGCAAGCATCGACCAAGAGACCAGCCGACGGACAGACCGAGCTGCGCTGAATTATTCACGCGCCTTCCCCCTCCTCCTTCCCAACCCCCTCCTTCCCCCCCTCCATTCCCCACTCCACGCACCAACCTCCCATCCCTTCCTTCCCACCCCCCACCCGAAAATTCCCAAATCAAATTGCATACAACGCTTACTATACTAACAACAACCCATCACTGAGTCGATGACGCCCCCCGTACTCAAAAGCCACGATTATGGTAATCCCATCAGATTTCTCTTTTCCAATGTTATCTATACATTTTAATAATTGTGAAACGTACGTTGTAGTATTAATAGTAACACTAATTACGTAGTAATGCTTATAACTGTGTTCCTCTAGTACGCCCCCCATACTCAAAAGCCACGATTATGGTAATCCCATCAGATTTCTCTTTTCCAATGTTATCTATACATTTTAATAATTGTGACAAGTACGTTGCAATATTAATAGTAACACTAATTACGTAGTAATGCTTATAACTGTGTTCCTCTAGTACGCCCCCCGTACTCAAAAGCCACGATTATGATAGTCCCATCAGATTTCTCTTTTCCAATGTTATCTATACATTTTAATAATTGTGACAAGTACGTTGCAATATTAATAGTAACACTAATTACGTAGTAATGCTTATAATTGTGTTCCTCTAGAACGCCCCCCCTACTCAAAAGCCACGATTATGATAGTCCCATCAGATTTCTCTTTTCCAATGTTATCTATACATTTTAATAATTGTGACAAGTACGTTGCAGTATTAATAGCAACACTAATTACGTAGTAATGCTTATAACTGTGTTCCTCTAGTACGCCCCCCGTACTCAAAAGCCACGATTATGATAGTCCCATCAGATTTCTCTTTTCCAATGTTATCTATACATTTTAATAATTGTGACAAGTACGTTGCAGTATTAATAGCAACACTAATTACGTAGTAATGCTTATAACTGTGTTCCTCTAGTACGCCCCCCATACTCAAAAGCCACGATTATGGTAATCCCATCAGATTTCTCTTTTCCAATGTTATCTATACATTTTAATAATTGTGACAAGTACGTTGCAATATTAATAGTAACACTAATTACGTAGTAATGCTTATAACTGTGTTCCTCTAGTACGCCCCCCGTACTCAAAAGCCACGATTATGATAGTCCCATCAGATTTCTCTTTTCCAATGTTATCTATACATTTTAATAATTGTGACAAGTACGTTGCAATATTAATAGTAACATTAATTACGTAGTAATGCTTATAACTGTGTTCCTCTAGTACGCCCCCCATACTCAAAAGCCACGATTATGGTAATCCCATCAGATTTCTCTTTTCCAATGTTATCTATACATTTTAATAATTGTGACAAGTACGTTGCAGTATTAATAGTAACACTAATTACGTAGTAATGCTTATAACTGTGTTCCTCTAGTACGCCCCCCGTACTCAAAAGCCACGATTATGATAGTCCCATCAGATTTCTCTTTTCCAATGTTATCTATACATTTTAATAATTGTGACAAGTACGTTGCAATATTAATAGTAACACTAATTACGTAGTAATGCTTATAACTGTGTTCCTCTAGTACGCCCCCCGTACTCAAAAGCCACGATTATGGTAATCCCATCAGATTTCTCTTTTCCAATGTTATCTATACATTTTAATAATTGTGACAAGTACGTTGCAATATTAATAGTAACACTAATTACGTAGTAATGCTTATAACTGTGTTCCTCTAGTACGCCCCCCGTACTCAAAAGCCACGATTATGATAGTCCCATCAGATTTCTCTTTTCCAATGTTATCTATACATTTTAATAATTGTGACAAGTACGTTGCAATATTAATAGTAACACTAATTACGTAGTAATGCTTATAACTGTGTTCCTCTAGTACGCCCCCCATACTCAAAAGCCACGATTATGGTAATCCCATCAGATTTCTCTTTTCCAATGTTATCTATACATTTTAATAATTGTGACAAGTACGTTGCAGTATTAATAGTAACACTAATTACGTAGTAATGCTTATAACTGTGTTCCTCTAGTACGCCCCCCGTACTCAAAAGCCACGATTATGATAGTCCCATCAGATTTCTCTTTTCCAATGTTATCTATACATTTTAATAATTGTGACAAGTACGTTGCAATATTAATAGTAACACTAATTACGTAGTAATGCTTATAACTGTGTTCCTCTAGTACGCCCCCCGTACTCAAAAGCCACGATTATGGTAATCCCATCAGATTTCTCTTTTCCAATGTTATCTATACATTTTAATAATTGTGACAAGTACGTTGCAATATTAATAGTAACACTAATTACGTAGTAATGCTTATAACTGTGTTCCTCTAGTACGCCCCCCGTACTCAAAAGCCACGATTATGATAGTCCCATCAGATTTCTCTTTTCCAATGTTATCTATACATTTTAATAATTGTGACAAGTACGTTGCAATATTAATAGTAACACTAATTACGTAGTAATGCTTATAACTGTGTTCCTCTAGTACGCCCCCCATACTCAAAAGCCACGATTATGGTAATCCCATCAGATTTCTCTTTTCCAATGTTATCTATACATTTTAATAATTGTGACAAGTACGTTGCAATATTAATAGTAACACTAATTACGTAGTAATGCTTATAACTGTGTTCCTCTAGTACGCCCCCCGTACTCAAAAGCCACGATTATGATAGTCCCATCAGATTTCTCTTTTCCAATGTTATCTATACATTTTAATAATTGTGACAAGTACGTTGCAATATTAATAGTAACACTAATTACGTAGTAATGCTTATAACTGTGTTCCTCTAGTACGCCCCCCGTACTCAAAAGCCACGATTATGATAGTCCCATCAGATTTCTCTTTTCCAATGTTATCTATACATTTTAATAATTGTGACAAGTACGTTGCAATATTAATAGTAACACTAATTACGTAGTAATGCTTATAATTGTGTTCCTCTAGAACGCCCCCCGTACTCAAAAGCCACGATTATGATAGTCCCATCAGATTTCTCTTTTCCAATGTTATCTATACATTTTAATAATTGTGACAAGTACGTTGCAGTATTAATAGCAACACTAATTACGTAGTAATGCTTATAACTGTGTTCCTCTAGTACGCCCCCCGTACTCAAAAGCCACGATTATGATAGTCCCATCAGATTTCTCTTTTCCAATGTTATCTATACATTTTAATAATTGTGACAAGTACGTTGCAGTATTAATAGTAACACTAATTACGTAGTAATGCTTATAACTGTGTTCCTCTAGTACGCCCCCCATACTCAAAAGCCACGTTTATGGTAATCCCATCAGATTTCTCTTTTCCAATGTTATCTATACATTTTAATAATTGTGACAAGTACGTTGCAATATTAATAGTAACACTAATTACGTAGTAATGCTTATAACTGTGTTCCTCTAGTACGCCCCCCGTACTCAAAAGCCACGATTATGATAGTCCCATCAGATTTCTCTTTTCCAATGTTATCTATACATTTTAATAATTGTGACAAGTACGTTGCAATATTAATAGTAACACTAATTACGTAGTAATGCTTATAACTGTGTTCCTCTAGTACGCCCCCCGTACTCAAAAGCCACGATTATGATAGTCCCATCAGATTTCTCTTTTCCAATGTTATCTATACATTTTAATAATTGTGACATGTACGTTGCAATATTAATATTAACACTAATTACGTAGTAATGCTTATAACTGTGTTCCTCTAGTACGCCCCCCGTACTCAAAAGCCACGATTATGATAGTCCCATCAGATTTCTCTTTTCCAATGTTATCTATACATTTTAATAATTGTGACAAGTACGTTGCAATATTAATAGTAACACTAATTACGTAGTAATGCTTATAACTGTGTTCCTCTAGTACGCCCCCCGTACTCAAAAGCCACGATTATGATAGTCCCATCAGATTTCTCTTTTCCAATGTTATCTATACATTTTAATAATTGTGACAAGTACGTTGCAATATTAATAGTAACACTAATTACGTAGTAATGCTTATAACTGTGTTCCTCTAGTACGCCCCCCGTACTCAAAAGCCACGATTATGATAGTCCCATCAGATTTCTCTTTTCCAATGTTATCTATACATTTTAATAATTGTGACAAGTACGTTGCAATATTAATAGTAACACTAATTACGTAGTAATGCTTATAACTGTGTTCCTCTAGTACGCCCCCCGTACTCAAAAGCCACGATTATGATAGTCCCATCAGATTTCTCTTTTCCAATGTTATCTATACATTTTAATAATTGTGACAAGTACGTTGCAATATTAATAGTAACACTAATTACGTAGTAATGCTTATAACTGTGTTCCTCTAGTACGCCCCCCGTACTCAAAAGCCACGATTATGATAGTCCCATCAGATTTCTCTTTTCCAATGTTATCTATACATTTTAATAATTGTGACAAGTACGTTGCAGTATTAATAGTAACACTAATTACGTAGTAATGCTTATAACTGTGTTCCTCTAGTACGCCCCCCATACTCAAAAGCCACGATTATGGTAATCCCATCAGATTTCTCTTTTCCAATGTTATCTATACATTTTAATAATTGTGACAAGTACGTTGCAATATTAATAGTAACACTAATTACGTAGTAATGCTTATAACTGTGTTCCTCTAGTACGCCCCCCGTACTCAAAAGCCACGATTATGATAGTCCCATCAGATTTCTCTTTTCCAATGTTATCTATACATTTTAATAATTGTGACAAGTACGTTGCAATATTAATAGTAACACTAATTACGTAGTAATGCTTATAACTGTGTTCCTCTAGTACGCCCCCCGTACTCAAAAGCCACGATTATGATAGTCCCATCAGATTTCTCTTTTCCAATGTTATCTATACATTTTAATAATTGTGACAAGTACGTTGCAATATTAATAGTAACACTAATTACGTAGTAATGCTTATAACTGTGTTCCTCTAGTACGCCCCCCGTACTTAAAAACCACGATTATGATAGTCCCATCAGATTTCTCTTTTCCAATGTTATCTATACATTTTAATAATTGTGACAAGTACGTTGCAGTATTAATAGCAACACTAATTACGTAGTAATGCTTATAACTGTCTTCCTCTAGTACGCCCCCCGTACTCAAAAGCCACGATTATGATAGTCCCATCAGATTTCTCTTTTCCAATGTTATCTATACATTTTAATAATTGTGACAAGTACGTTGCAATATTAATAGTAACACTAATTACGTAGTAATGCTTATAACTGTGTTCCTCTAGTACGCCCCCCGTACTCAAAAGCCACGATTATGATAGTCCCATCAGATTTCTCTTTTCCAATGTTATCTATACATTTTAATAATTGTGACAAGTACGTTGCAATATTAATAGTAACACTAATTACGTAGTAATGCTTATAACTGTGTTCCTCTAGTACGCCCCCCGTACTCAAAAGCCACGATTATGGTAATCCCATCAGATTTCTCTTTTCCAATGTTATCTATACATTTTAATAATTGTGACAAGTACGTTGCAATATTAATAGTAACACTAATTACGTAGTAATGCTTATAACTGTGTTCCTCTAGTACGCCCCCCGTACTCAAAAGCCACGATTATGATAGTCCCATCAGATTTCTCTTTTCCAATGTTATCTATACATTTTAATAATTGTGACAAGTACGTTGCAGTATTAATAGCAACACTAATTACGTAGTAATGCTTATAACTGTGTTCCTCTAGTACGCCCCCCGTACTCAAAAGCCACGATTATGATAGTCCCATCAGATTTCTCTTTTCCAATGTTATCTATACATTTTAATAATTGTGACAAGTACGTTGCAATATTAATAGTAACACTAATTACGTAGTAATGCTTATAACTGTGTTCCTCTAGTACGCCCCCCGTACTCAAAAGCCACGATTATGATAGTCCCATCAGATTTCTCTTTTCCAATGTTATCTATACATTTTAATAATTGTGACAAGTACGTTGCAATATTAATAGTAACACTAATTACGTAGTAATGCTTATAACTGTGTTCCTCTAGTACGCCCCCCGTACTCAAAAGCCACGATTATGGTAATCCCATCAGATTTCTCTTTTCCAATGTTATCTATACATTTTAATAATTGTGACAAGTACGTTGCAATATTAATAGTAACACTAATTACGTAGTAATGCTTATAACTGTGTTCCTCTAGTACGCCCCCCGTACTCAAAAGCCACGATTATGATAGTCCCATCAGATTTCTCTTTTCCAATGTTATCTATACATTTTAATAATTGTGACAAGTACGTTGCAATATTAATAGTAACACTAATTACGTAGTAATGCTTATAACTGTGTTCCTCTAGTACGCCCCCCGTACTCAAAAGCCACGATTATGGTAATCCCATCAGATTTCTCTTTTCCAATGTTATCTATACATTTTAATAATTGTGACAAGTACGTTGCAATATTAATAGTAACACTAATTACGTAGTAATGCTTATAACTGTGTTCCTCTAGTACGCCCCCCGTACTCAAAAGCCACGATTATGATAGTCCCATCAGATTTCTCTTTTCCAATGTTATCTATACATTTTAATAATTGTGACAAGTACGTTGCAATATTAATAGTAACACTAATTACGTAGTAATGCTTATAACTGTGTTCCTCTAGTACGCCCCCCATACTCAAAAGCCACGATTATGGTAATCCCATCAGATTTCTCTTTTCCAATGTTATCTATACATTTTAATAATTGTGACAAGTACGTTGCAATATTAATAGTAACACTAATTACGTAGTAATGCTTATAACTGTGTTCCTCTAGTACGCCCCCCGTACTCAAAAGCCACGATTATGATAGTCCCATCAGATTTCTCTTTTCCAATGTTATCTATACATTTTAATAATTGTGACAAGTACGTTGCAATATTAATAGTAACACTAATTACGTAGTAATGCTTATAACTGTGTTCCTCTAGTACGCCCCCCGTACTCAAAAGCCACGATTATGATAGTCCCATCAGATTTCTCTTTTCCAATGTTATCTATACATTTTAATAATTGTGACAAGTACGTTGCAATATTAATAGTAACACTAATTACGTAGTAATGCTTATAACTGTGTTCCTCTAGTACGCCCCCCGTACTTAAAAACCACGATTATGATAGTCCCATCAGATTTCTCTTTTCCAATGTTATCTATACATTTTAATAATTGTGACAAGTACGTTGCAGTATTAATAGCAACACTAATTACGTAGTAATGCTTATAACTGTCTTCCTCTAGTACGCCCCCCGTACTCAAAAGCCACGATTATGATAGTCCCATCAGATTTCTCTTTTCCAATGTTATCTATACATTTTAATAATTGTGACAAGTACGTTGCAATATTAATAGTAACACTAATTACGTAGTAATGCTTATAACTGTGTTCCTCTAGTACGCCCCCCGTACTCAAAAGCCACGATTATGATAGTCCCATCAGATTTCTCTTTTCCAATGTTATCTATACATTTTAATAATTGTGACAAGTACGTTGCAATATTAATAGTAACACTAATTACGTAGTAATGCTTATAACTGTGTTCCTCTAGTACGCCCCCCGTACTCAAAAGCCACGATTATGGTAATCCCATCAGATTTCTCTTTTCCAATGTTATCTATACATTTTAATAATTGTGACAAGTACGTTGCAATATTAATAGTAACACTAATTACGTAGTAATGCTTATAACTGTGTTCCTCTAGTACGCCCCCCGTACTCAAAAGCCACGATTATGATAGTCCCATCAGATTTCTCTTTTCCAATGTTATCTATACATTTTAATAATTGTGACAAGTACGTTGCAGTATTAATAGCAACACTAATTACGTAGTAATGCTTATAACTGTGTTCCTCTAGTACGCCCCCCGTACTCAAAAGCCACGATTATGATAGTCCCATCAGATTTCTCTTTTCCAATGTTATCTATACATTTTAATAATTGTGACAAGTACGTTGCAATATTAATAGTAACACTAATTACGTAGTAATGCTTATAACTGTGTTCCTCTAGTACGCCCCCCGTACTCAAAAGCCACGATTATGATAGTCCCATCAGATTTCTCTTTTCCAATGTTATCTATACATTTTAATAATTGTGACAAGTACGTTGCAATATTAATAGTAACACTAATTACGTAGTAATGCTTATAACTGTGTTCCTCTAGTACGCCCCCCGTACTCAAAAGCCACGATTATGGTAATCCCATCAGATTTCTCTTTTCCAATGTTATCTATACATTTTAATAATTGTGACAAGTACGTTGCAATATTAATAGTAACACTAATTACGTAGTAATGCTTATAACTGTGTTCCTCTAGTACGCCCCCCGTACTCAAAAGCCACGATTATGATAGTCCCATCAGATTTCTCTTTTCCAATGTTATCTATACATTTTAATAATTGTGACAAGTACGTTGCAATATTAATAGTAACACTAATTACGTAGTAATGCTTATAACTGTGTTCCTCTAGTACGCCCCCCGTACTCAAAAGCCACGATTATGGTAATCCCATCAGATTTCTCTTTTCCAATGTTATCTATACATTTTAATAATTGTGACAAGTACGTTGCAATATTAATAGTAACACTAATTACGTAGTAATGCTTATAACTGTGTTCCTCTAGTACGCCCCCCGTACTCAAAAGCCACGATTATGATAGTCCCATCAGATTTCTCTTTTCCAATGTTATCTATACATTTTAATAATTGTGACAAGTACGTTGCAATATTAATAGTAACACTAATTACGTAGTAATGCTTATAACTGTGTTCCTCTAGTACGCCCCCCATACTCAAAAGCCACGATTATGGTAATCCCATCAGATTTCTCTTTTCCAATGTTATCTATACATTTTAATAATTGTGACAAGTACGTTGCAATATTAATAGTAACACTAATTACGTAGTAATGCTTATAACTGTGTTCCTCTAGTACGCCCCCCGTACTCAAAAGCCACGATTATGATAGTCCCATCAGATTTCTCTTTTCCAATGTTATCTATACATTTTAATAATTGTGACAAGTACGTTGCAATATTAATAGTAACACTAATTACGTAGTAATGCTTATAACTGTGTTCCTCTAGTACGCCCCCCGTACTCAAAAGCCACGATTATGATAGTCCCATCAGATTTCTCTTTTCCAATGTTATCTATACATTTTAATAATTGTGACAAGTACGTTGCAATATTAATAGTAACACTAATTACGTAGTAATGCTTATAATTGTGTTCCTCTAGAACGCCCCCCGTACTCAAAAGCCACGATTATGATAGTCCCATCAGATTTCTCTTTTCCAATGTTATCTATACATTTTAATAATTGTGACAAGTACGTTGCAGTATTAATAGCAACACTAATTACGTAGTAATGCTTATAACTGTGTTCCTCTAGTACGCCCCCTGTACTCAAAAGCCACGATTATGATAGTCCCATCAGATTTCTCTTTTCCAATGTTATCTATACATTTTAATAATTGTGACAAGTACGTTGCAGTATTAATAGTAACACTAATTACGTAGTAATGCTTATAACTGTGTTCCTCTAGTACGCCCCCCATACTCAAAAGCCACGTTTATGGTAATCCCATCAGATTTCTCTTTTCCAATGTTATCTATACATTTTAATAATTGTGACAAGTACGTTGCAATATTAATAGTAACACTAATTACGTAGTAATGCTTATAACTGTGTTCCTCTAGTACGCCCCCCGTACTCAAAAGCCACGATTATGATAGTCCCATCAGATTTCTCTTTTCCAATGTTATCTATACATTTTAATAATTGTGACAAGTACGTTGCAATATTAATAGTAACACTAATTACGTAGTAATGCTTATAACTGTGTTCCTCTAGTACGCCCCCCGTACTCAAAAGCCACGATTATGATAGTCCCATCAGATTTCTCTTTTCCAATGTTATCTATACATTTTAATAATTGTGACATGTACGTTGCAATATTAATATTAACACTAATTACGTAGTAATGCTTATAACTGTGTTCCTCTAGTACGCCCCCCGTACTCAAAAGCCACGATTATGATAGTCCCATCAGATTTCTCTTTTCCAATGTTATCTATACATTTTAATAATTGTGACAAGTACGTTGCAGTATTAATAGTAACACTAATTACGTAGTAATGCTTATAACTGTGTTCCTCTAGTACGCCCCCCGTACTCAAAAGCCACGATTATGATAGTCCCATCAGATTTCTCTTTTCCAATGTTATCTATACATTTTAATAATTGTGACAAGTACATTGCAATATTAATAGTAACACTAATTACGTAGTAATGCTTACAACTGTGTTCCTCTAGTACGCCCCCCGTACTCAAAAGCCACGATTATGATAGTCCCATCAGATTTCTCTTTTCCAATGTTATCTATACATTTTAATAATTGTGACAAGTACGTTGCAATATTAATAGTAACACTAATTACGTAGTAATGCTTATAACTGTGTTCCTCTAGTACGCCCCCCGTACTCAAAAGCCACGATTATGATAGTCCCATCAGAATTCTCTTTTCCAATGTTATCTATACATTTTAATAATTGTGACAAGTACGTTGCAATATTAATAGTAACACTAATTACGTAGTAATGCTTATAACTGTGTTCCTCTAGTACGCCCCCCGTACTCAAAAGCCACGATTATGATAGTCCCATCAGATTTCTCTTTTCCAATGTTATCTATACATTTTAATAATTGTGACAAGTACGTTGCAGTATTAATAGTAACACTAATTACGTAGTAATGCTTATAACTGTGTTCCTCTAGTACGCCCCCCATACTCAAAAGCCACGATTATGGTAATCCCATCAGATTTCTCTTTTCCAATGTTATCTATACATTTTAATAATTGTGACAAGTACGTTGCAATATTAATAGTAACACTAATTACGTAGTAATGCTTATAACTGTGTTCCTCTAGTACGCCCCCCGTACTCAAAAGCCACGATTATGATAGTCCCATCAGATTTCTCTTTTCCAATGTTATCTATACATTTTAATAATTGTGACAAGTACGTTGCAATATTAATAGTAACACTAATTACGTAGTAATGCTTATAACTGTGTTCCTCTAGTACGCCCCCCGTACTCAAAAGCCACGATTATGATAGTCCCATCAGATTTCTCTTTTCCAATGTTATCTATACATTTTAATAATTGTGACAAGTACGTTGCAATATTAATAGTAACACTAATTACGTAGTAATGCTTATAACTGTGTTCCTCTAGTACGCCCCCCGTACTTAAAAACCACGATTATGATAGTCCCATCAGATTTCTCTTTTCCAATGTTATCTATACATTTTAATAATTGTGACAAGTACGTTGCAGTATTAATAGCAACACTAATTACGTAGTAATGCTTATAACTGTCTTCCTCTAGTACGCCCCCCGTACTCAAAAGCCACGATTATGATAGTCCCATCAGATTTCTCTTTTCCAATGTTATCTATACATTTTAATAATTGTGACAAGTACGTTGCAATATTAATAGTAACACTAATTACGTAGTAATGCTTATAACTGTGTTCCTCTAGTACGCCCCCCGTACTCAAAAGCCACGATTATGATAGTCCCATCAGATTTCTCTTTTCCAATGTTATCTATACATTTTAATAATTGTGACAAGTACGTTGCAATATTAATAGTAACACTAATTACGTAGTAATGCTTATAACTGTGTTCCTCTAGTACGCCCCCCGTACTCAAAAGCCACGATTATGGTAATCCCATCAGATTTCTCTTTTCCAATGTTATCTATACATTTTAATAATTGTGACAAGTACGTTGCAATATTAATAGTAACACTAATTACGTAGTAATGCTTATAACTGTGTTCCTCTAGTACGCCCCCCGTACTCAAAAGCCACGATTATGATAGTCCCATCAGATTTCTCTTTTCCAATGTTATCTATACATTTTAATAATTGTGACAAGTACGTTGCAGTATTAATAGCAACACTAATTACGTAGTAATGCTTATAACTGTGTTCCTCTAGTACGCCCCCCGTACTCAAAAGCCACGATTATGATAGTCCCATCAGATTTCTCTTTTCCAATGTTATCTATACATTTTAATAATTGTGACAAGTACGTTGCAATATTAATAGTAACACTAATTACGTAGTAATGCTTATAACGGTGTTCCTCTAGTACGCCCCCCGTACTCAAAAGCCACGATTATGATAGTCCCATCAGATTTCTCTTTTCCAATGTTATCTATACATTTTAATAATTGTGACAAGTACGTTGCAATATTAATAGTAACACTAATTACGTAGTAATGCTTATAACTGTGTTCCTCTAGTACGCCCCCCGTACTCAAAAGCCACGATTATGGTAATCCCATCAGATTTCTCTTTTCCAATGTTATCTATACATTTTAATAATTGTGACAAGTACGTTGCAATATTAATAGTAACACTAATTACGTAGTAATGCTTATAACTGTGTTCCTCTAGTACGCCCCCCGTACTCAAAAGCCACGATTATGATAGTCCCATCAGATTTCTCTTTTCCAATGTTATCTATAAATTTTAATAATTGTGACAAGTACGTTGCAATATTAATAGTAACTTTAATTACGTAGTAATGCTTATAACTGTGTTCCTCTAGTACGCCCCCCGTACTCAAAAGCCACGATTATGGTAATCCCATCAGATTTCTCTTTTCCAATGTTATCTATACATTTTAATAATTGTGACAAGTACGTTGCAGTATTAATAGTAACACTAATTACGTAGTAATGCTTATAACTGTGTTCCTCTAGTACGCCCCCCGTACTCAAAAGCCACGATTATGATAGTCCCATCAGATTTCTCTTTTCCAATGTTATCTATACATTTTAATAATTGTGACAAGTACGTTGCAATATTAATAGTAACACTAATTACGTAGTAATGCTTATAACTGTGTTCCTCTAGTACGCCCCCCGTACTCAAAAGCCACGATTATGATAGTCCCATCAGATTTCTCTTTTCCAATGTTATCTATATATTTTAATAATTGTGACAAGTACGTTGCAATATTAATAGTAACACTAATTACGTAGTAATGCTTATAACTGTGTTCCTCTAGTACGCCCCCCGTACTCAAAAGCCACGATTATGATAGTCCCATCAGATTTCTCTTTTCCAATGTTATCTATACATTTTAATAATTGTGACAAGTACGTTGCAGTATTAATAGCAACACTAATTACGTAGTAATGCTTATAACTGTGTTCCTCTAGTACGCCCCCCGTACTCAAAAGCCACGATTATGATAGTCCCATCAGATTTCTCTTTTCCAATGTTATCTATACATTTTAATAATTGTGACAAGTACGTTGCAATATTAATAGTAACACTAATTACGTAGTAATGCTTATAACTGTGTTCCTCTAGTACGCCCCCCGTACTCAAAAGCCACGATTATGATAGTCCCATCAGATTTCTCTTTTCCAATGTTATCTATACATTTTAATAATTGTGACAAGTACGTTGCAATATGAATAGTAACACTAATTACGTAGTAATGCTTATAACTGTGTTCCTCTAGTACGCCCCCCGTACTCAAAAGCCACGATTATGGTAATCCCATCAGATTTCTCTTTTCCAATGTTATCTATACATTTTAATAATTGTGACAAGTACGTTGCAATATTAATAGTAACACTAATTACGTAGTAATGCTTATAACTGTGTTCCTCTAGTACGCCCCCCGTACTCAAAAGCCACGATTATGATAGTCCCATCAGATTTCTCTTTTCCAATGTTATCTATACATTTTAATAATTGTGACAAGTACGTTGCAGTATTAATAGCAACACTAATTACGTAGTAATGCTTATAACTGTGTTCCTCTAGTACGCCCCCCGTACTCAAAAGCCACGATTATGATAGTTCCATCAGATTTCTCTTTTCCAATGTTATCTATACATTTTAATAATTGTGACAAGTACGTTGCAATATTAATAGTAACACTAATTACGTAGTAATGCTTATAACTGTGTTCCTCTAGTACGCCCCCCGTACTCAAAAGCCACGATTATGGTAATCCCATCAGATTTCTCTTTTCCAATGTTATCTATACATTTTAATAATTGTGACAAGTACGTTGCAATATTAATAGTAACACTAATTACGTAGTAATGCTTATAACTGTGTTCCTCTAGTACGCCCCCCATACTCAAAAGCCACGATTATGATAGTCCCATCAGATTTCTCTTTTCCAATGTTATCTATACATTTTAATAATTGTGACAAGTACGTTGCAGTATTAATAGTAACACTAATTACGTAGTAATGCTTATAACTGTGTTCCTCTAGTACGCCCCCCGTACTCAAAAGCCACGATTATGGTAATCCCATCAGATTTCTCTTTTCCAATGTTATCTATACATTTTAATAATTGTGACAAGTACGTTGCAGTATTATAAGTAACACTAATTACGTAGTAATGCTTATAACTGTGTTCCTCTAGTACGCCCCCCGTACTCAAAAGCCACGATTATGATAGTCCCATCAGATTTCTCTTTTCCAATGTTATCTATACATTTTAATAATTGTGACAAGTACGTTGCAGTATTAATAGTAACACTAATTACGTAGTAATGCTTATAACTGTGTTCCTCTAGTACGCCCCCCGTACTCAAAAGCCACGATTATGATAGTCCCATCAGATTTCTCTTTTCCAATGTTATCTATACATTTTAATAATTGTGACAAGTACGTTGCAGTATTAATAGTAACACTAATTACGTAGTAATGCTTATAACTGTGTTCCTCTAGTACGCCCCCCGTACTCAAAAGCCACGATTATGATAGTCCCATCAGATTTCTCTTTTCCAATGTTATCTATACATTTTAATAATTGTGACAAGTACGTTGCAATATTAATAGTAACACTAATTACGTAGTAATGCTTATAACTGTGTTCCTCTAGTACGCCCCCCGTACTCAAAAGCCACGATTATGATAGTCCCATCAGATTTCTCTTTTCCAATGTTATCTATACATTTTAATAATTGTGACAAGTACGTTGCAATATTAATAGTAACACTAATTACGTAGTAATGCTTATAACTGTGTTCCTCTAGTACGCCCCCCATACTCAAAAGCCACGATTATGGTAATCCCATCAGATTTCTCTTTTCCAATGTTATCTATACATTTTAATAATTGTGACAAGTACGTTGCAGTATTAATAGTAACACTAATTACGTAGTAATGCTTATAACTGTGTTCCTCTAGTACGCCCCCCGTACTCAAAAGCCACGATTATGATAGTCCCATCAGATTTCTCTTTTCCAATGTTATCTATACATTTTAATAATTGTGACAAGTACGTTGCAGTATTAATAGTAACACTAATTACGTAGTAATGCTTATAACTGTGTTCCTCTAGTACGCCCCCCGTACTCAAAAGCCACGATTATGGTAATCCCATCAGATTTCTCTTTTCCAATGTTATCTATACATTTTAATAATTGTGACAAGTACGTTGCAGTATTAATAGTAACACTAATACGTAGTAATGCTTATAACTGTGTTCCTCTAGTACGCCCCCCGTACTCAAAAGCCACGATTATGGTAATCCCATCAGATTTCTCTTTTCCAATGTTATCTATACATTTTAATAATTGTGACAAGTACGTTGCAGTATTAATAGTAACACTAATTACGTAGTAATGCTTATAACTGTGTTCCTCTAGTACGCCCCCCGTACTCAAAAGCCACGATTATGATAGTCCCATCAGATTTCTCTTTTCCAATGTTATCTATACATTTTAATAATTGTGACAAGTACGTTGCAGTATTAATAGTAACACTAATTACGTAGTAATGCTTATAACTGTGTTCCTCTAGTACGCCCCCCGTACTCAAAAGCCACGATTATGGTAATCCCATCAGATTTCTCTTTTCCAATGTTATCTATACATTTTAATAATTGTGACAAGTACGTTGCAGTTATAATAGTAACACTAATTACGTAGTAATGCTTATAACTGTGTTCCTCTAGTACGCCCCCCGTACTCAAAAGCCACGATTATGATAGTCCCATCAGATTTCTCTTTTCCAATGTTATCTATACATTTTAATAATTGTGACAAGTACGTTGCAGTATTAATAGTAACACTAATTACGTAGTAATGCTTATAACTGTGTTCCTCTAGAACGCCCCCCGTACTCAAAAGCCACGATTATGGTAATCCCATCAGATTTCTCTTTTCCAATGTTATCTATACATTTTAATAATTGTAACAAGTACGTTGCAGTATTAATAGTAACACTAATTACGTAGTAATGCTTATAACTGTGTTCCTCTAGTACGCCCCCCGTACTCAAAAGCCACGATTATGGTAATCCCATCAGATTTCTCTTTTCCAATGTTATCTATACATTTTAATAATTGTGACAAGTACGTTGCAGTATTAATAGTAACACTAATTACGTAGTAATGCTTATAACTAAGTTCCTCTAGTACGCCCCCCGTACTCAAAAGCCACGATTATGATAGTCCCATCAGATTTCTCTTTTCCAATGTTATCTATACATTTTAATAATTGTGACAAGTACGTTGCAATATTAATAGTAACACTAATTACGTAGTAATGCTTATAACTGTGTTCCTCTAGTACGCCCCCCGTACTCAAAAGCCACGATTATTATAGTCCCATCAGATTTCTCTTTTCCAATGTTATCTATACATTTTAATAATTGTGACAAGTACGTTGCAGTATTAATAGTAACACTAATTACGTAGTAATGCTTATAACTGTGTTCCTCTAGTACGCCCCCCGTACTCAAAAGCCACGATTATGGTAATCCCATCAGATTTCTCTTTTCCAATGTTATCTATACATTTTAATAATTGTGACAAGTACGTTGCAGTATTAATAGTAACACTAATTACGTAGTAATGCTTATAACTGTGTTCCTCTAGTACGCCCCCCGTACTCAAAAGCCACGATTATGATAGTCCCATCAGATTTCTCTTTTCCAATGTTATCTATACATTTTAATAATTGTGACAAGTACGTTGCAGTATTAATAGTAACACTAATTACGTAGTAATGCTTATAACTGTGTTCCTCTAGAACGCCCCCCGTACTCAAAAGCCACGATTATGATAGTCCCATCAGATTTCTCTTTTCCAATGTTATCTATACATTTTAATAATTGTGACAAGTACGTTGCAATATTAATAGTAACACTAATTACGTAGTAATGCTTATAACTGTGTTCCTCTAGTACGCCCCCCGTACTCAAAAGCCACGATTATGATAGTCCCATCAGATTTCTCTTTTCCAATGTTATCTATACATTTTAATAATTGTGACAAGTACGTTGCAATATTAATAGTAACACTAATTACGTAGTAATGCTTATAACTGTGTTCCTCTAGTACGCCCCCCGTACTCAAAAGCCGCGATTATGATAGTCCCATCAGATTTCTCTTTTCCAATGTTATCTATACATTTTAATAATTGTGACAAGTACGTTGCAGTATTAATAGTAACACTAATTACGTAGTAATGCTTATAACTGTGTTCCTCTAGTACGCCCCCCGTACTCAAAAGCCACGATTATGATAGTCCCATCAGATTTCTCTTTTCCAATGTTATCTATACATTTTAATAATTGTGACAAGTACGTTGCAGTATTAATAGTAACACTAATTACGTAGTAATGCTTATAACTGTGTTCCTCTAGTACGCCCCCCGTACTCAAAAGCCACGATTATGATAGTCCCATCAGATTTCTCTTTTCCAATGTTATCTATACATTTTAATAATTGTGACAAGTACGTTGCAATATTAATAGTAACACTAATTACGTAGTAATGCTTATAATGGTGTTCCTCTAGAACGCCCCCCGTACTCAAAAGCCACGATTATGATAGTCCCATCAGATTTCTCTTTTCCAATGTTATCTATACATTTTAATAATTGTGACAAGTACGTTGCAATATTAATAGCAACACTAATTACGTAGTAATGCTTATAATTGTGTTCCTCTAGAACGCCCCCCGTACTCAAAAGCCACGATTATGGTAATCCCATCAGATTTCTCTTTTCCAATGTTATCTATACATTTTAATAATTGTGACAAGTACGTTGCAGTATTAATAGTAACACTAATTACGTAGTAATGCTTATAACTGTGTTCCTCTAGAACGCCCCCCGTACTCAAAAGCCACGATTATGATAGTCCCATCAGATTTCTCTTTTCCAATGTTATCTATACATTTTAATAATTGTGACAAGTACGTTGCAATATTAATAGTAACACTAATTACGTAGTAATGCTTATAATTGTGTTCCTCTAGAACGCCCCCCGTACTCAAAAGCCACGATTATGATAGTCCCATCAGATTTCTCTTTTCCAATGTTATCTATACATTTTAATAATTGTGACAAGTACGTTGCAATATTAATAGCAACACTAATTACGTAGTAATGCTTATAATTGTGTTCCTCTAGAACGCCCCCCGTACTCAAAAGCCACGATTATGATAGTCCCATCAGATTTCTCTTTTCCAATGTTATCTATACATTTTAATAATTGTGACAAGTACGTTGCAATATTAATAGTAACACTAATTACGTAGTAATGCTTATAATTGTGTTCCTCTAGAACGCCCCCCGTACTCAAAAGCCACGATTATGATAGTCCCATCAGATTTCTCTTTTCCAATGTTATCTATACATTTTAATAATTGTGACAAGTACGTTGCAATATTAATAGTAACACTAATTACGTAGTAATGCTTATAATTGTGTTCCTCTAGAACGCCCCCCGTACTCAAAAGCCACGATTATGATAGTCCCATCAGATTTCTCTTTTCCAATGTTATCTATACATTTTAATAATTGTGACAAGTACGTTGCAATATTAATAGTAACACTAATTACGTAGTAATGCTTATAATTGTGTTCCTCTAGAACGCCCCCCGTACTCAAAAGCCACGATTATGATAGTCCCATCAGATTTCTCTTTTCCAATGTTATCTATACATTTTAATAATTGTGACAAGTACGTTGCAATATTAATAGTAACACTAATTACGTAGTAATGCTTATAATTGTGTTCCTCTAGAACGCCCCCCGTACTCAAAAGCCACGATTATGATAGTCCCATCAGATTTCTCTTTTCCAATGTTATCTATACATTTTAATAATTGTGACAAGTACGTTGCAATATTAATAGTAACACTAATTACGTAGTAATGCTTATAATTGTGTTCCTCTAGAACGCCCCCCGTACTCAAAAGCCACGATTATGATAGTCCCATCAGATTTCTCTTTTCCAATGTTATCTATACATTTTAATAATTGTGACAAGTACGTTGCAATATTAATAGTAACACTAATTACGTAGTAATGCTTATAATTGTGTTCCTCTAGAACGCCCCCCGTACTCAAAAGCCACGATTATGATAGTCCCATCAGATTTCTCTTTTCCAATGTTATCTATACATTTTAATAATTGTGACAAGTACGTTGCAGTATTAATAGTAACACTAATTACGTAGTAATGCTTATAATTGTGTTCCTCTAGAACGCCCCCCGTACTCAAAAGCCACGATTATGATAGTCCCATCAGATTTCTCTTTTCCAATGTTATCTATACATTTTAATAATTGTGACAAGTACGTTGCAGTATTAATAGTAACACTAATTACGTAGTAAT
Organism: Ceriagrion tenellum; assembly: GCA_963169105.1. Taxonomy (NCBI): domain Eukaryota; kingdom Metazoa; phylum Arthropoda; class Insecta; order Odonata; family Coenagrionidae; genus Ceriagrion; species Ceriagrion tenellum. The sequence continues at coordinate 52,898,486 of OY720633.1, read as the reverse complement.
GCTTATAATTGTGTTCCTCTAGAACGCCACCGTACTCAAAAGCCACGATTATGATAGTCCCATCAGATTTCTCTTTTCCAATGTTATCTATACATTTTAATAATTGTGACAAGTACGTTGCAGTATTAATAGCAACACTAATTACGTAGTAATGCTTATAATTGTGTTCCTCTAGAACGCCCCCCGTACTCAAAAGCCACGATTATGATAGTCCCATCAGATTTCTCTTTTCCAATGTTATCTATACATTTTAATAATTGTGACAAGTACGTTGCAGTATTAATAGCAACACTAATTACGTAGTAATGCTTATAATTGTGTTCCTCTAGAACGCCCCCCGTACTCAAAAGCCACGATTATGATAGTCCCATCAGATTTCTCTTTTCCAATGTTATCTATACATTTTAATAATTGTGACAAGTACGTTGCAATATTAATAGTAACACTAATTACGTAGTAATGCTTATAATTGTGTTCCTCTAGTACGCCCCCCTTACTCAAAAGCCACGATTATGATAGTCCCATCAGATTTCTCTTTTCCAATGTTATCTATACATTTTAATAATTGTGACAAGTACGTTGCAGTATTAATAGTAACACTAATTACGTAGTAATGCTTATAATTGTGTTCCTCTAGTACGCCCCCCTTACTCAAAAGCCACGATTATGATAGTCCCATCAGATTTCTCTTTTCCAATGTTATCTATACATTTTAATAATTGTGACAAGTACGTTGCAGTATTAATAGCAACACTAATTACGTAGTAATGCTTATAATTGTGTTCCTCTAAAACGCCCCCCGTACTCAAAAGCCACGATTATGATAGTCTTATCAGATTTCTCTTTTCCAATGTTATCTATACATTTTAATAATTGTGACAAGTACGTTGCAGTATTAATAGTAACACTAATAACGTAGTAATGCTTATAATTGTGTTCTTCTAGTACGCCCCCCGTACTCAAAAGCCACGATTATGATAGTCCCATCAGATTTCTCTTTTCCAATGTTATCTATACATTTTAATAATTGTGACAAGTACGTTGCAATATTAATAGTAACACTAATTACGTAGTAATGCTTATAATTGTGTTCCTTTAGTACGCCCCCCTTACTCAAAAGCCACGATTATCATAGTCCCATCAGATTTCTCTTTTCCAATGTTATCTATACATTTTAATAATTGTGACAAGTACGTTGCAGTATTAATAGTAACACTAATTACGTAGTAATGCTTATAATTGTGTTCCTCTAGTACGCCCCCCTTACTCAAAAGCCACGATTATGATAGTCCCATCAGATTTCTCTTTTCCAATGTTATCTATACATTTTAATAATTGTGACAAGTACGTTGCAATATTATTAGTAACACTAATTACGTAGTAATGCTTATAACTGTGTTCCTCTGGAACGCCCCCCGTACTCAAAAGCCACGATTATGATAGTCCCATCAGATTTCTCTTTTCCAATGTTATCTATACATTTTAATAATTGTGACAAGTACGTTGCAATATTAATAGTAACACTAATTACGTAGTAATGCTTATAATTGTGTTCCTCTAGAACGCCCCCCGTACTCAAAAGCCACGATTATGATAGTCCCATCAGATTTCTCTTTTCCAATGTTATCTATACATTATAATAATTGTGACAAGTACGTTGCAATATTAATAGCAACACTAATTACGTAGTAATGCTTATAATTGTGTTCCTCTAGAACGCCCCCCGTACTCAAAAGCCACGATTATGATAGTCCCATCAGATTTCTCTTTTCTAATGTTATCTATACATTTTAATAATTGTGACAAGTACGTTGCAGTATTAATAGTAACACTAATTACGTAGTAATGCTTATAATTGTGTTCTTCTAGTACGCCCCCCGTACTCAAAAGCCACGATTATGATAGTCCCATCAGATTTCTCTTTTCCAATGTTATCTATACATTTTAATAATTGTGACAAGTACGTTGCAGTATTAATAGCAACACTAATTACGTAGTAATGCTTATAATTGTGTTCCTCTAGAACGCCCCCCGTACTCAAAAGCCACGATTATGATAGTCCCATCAGATTTCTCTTTTCCAATGTTATCTATACATTTTAATAATTGTGACAAGTACGTTGCAGTATTAATAGCAACACTAATTACGTAGTAATGCTTATAACTGTGTTCCTCTAGTACGCCCCCCGTACTCAAAAGCCACGATTATGATAGTCCCATCAGATTTCTCTTTTCCAATGTTATCTATACATTTTAATAATTGTGACAAGTACGTTGCAGTATTAATAGCAACACTAATTACGTAGTAATGCTTATAATTGTGTTCCTCTAGAACGCCCCCCGTACTCAAAAGCCACGATTATGATAGTCCCATCAGATTTCTCTTTTCCAATGTTATCTATACATTTTAATAATTGTGACAAGTACGTTGCAATATTAATAGTAACACTAATTACGTAGTAATGCTTATAATTGTGTTCCTCTAGTACGCCCCCCTTACTCAAAAGCCACGATTATGATAGTCCCATCAGATTTCTCTTTTCCAATGTTATCTATACATTTTAATAATTGTGACAAGTACGTTGCAATATTAATAGTAACACTAATTACGTAGTAATGCTTATAATTGTGTTCCTCTAGAACGCCCCCCGTACTCAAAAGCCACGATTATGATAGTCCCATCAGATTTCTCTTTTCCAATGTTATCTATACATTTTAATAATTGTGACAAGTACGTTGCAGTATTAATAGTAACACTAATTACGTAGTAATGCTTATAACTGTGTTCCTCTAGTACGCCCCCCGTACTCAAAAGCCACGATTATGATAGTCCCATCAGATTTCTCTTTTCCAATGTTATCTATACATTTTAATAATTGTGACAAGTACGTTGCAATATTAATAGTAACACTAATTACGTAGTAATGCTTATAATTGTGTTCCTCTAGAACGCCCCCCGTACTCAAAAGCCACGATTATGATAGTCCCATCAGATTTCTCTTTTCCAATGTTATCTATACATTTTAATAATTGTGACAAGTACGTTGCAGTATTAATAGCAACACTAATTACGTAGTAATGCTTATAATTGTGTTCCTCTAGAACGCCCCCCGTACTCAAAAGCCACGATTATGATAGTCCCATCAGATTTCTCTTTTCCAATGTTATCTATACATTTTAATAATTGTGACAAGTACGTTGCAGTATTAATAGCAACACTAATTACGTAGTAATGCTTATAATTGTGTTCCTCTAGAACGCCCCCCGTACTCAAAAGCCACGATTATGATAGTCCCATCAGATTTCTCTTTTCCAATGTTATCTATACATTTTAATAATTGTGACAAGTACGTTGCAGTATTAATAGCAACACTAATTACGTAGTAATGCTTATAATTGTGTTCCTCTAGAACGCCCCCCGTACTCAAAAGCCACGATTATGATAGTCCCATCAGATTTCTCTTTTCCAATGTTATCTATACATTTTAATAATTGTGACAAGTACGTTGCAGTATTAATAGCAACACTAATTACGTAGTAATGCTTATAATTGTGTTCCTCTAGAACGCCCCCCGTACTGAAAAGCCACGATTATGATAGTCCCATCAGATTTCTCTTTTCCAATGTTATCTATACATTTTAATAATTGTGACAAGTACGTTGCAGTATTAATAGCAACACTAATTACGTAGTAATGCTTATAATTGTGTTCCTCTAGAACGCCCCCCGTACTCAAAAGCCACGATTATGATAGTCCCATCAGATTTCTCTTTTCCAATGTTATCTATACATTTTAATAATTGTGACAAGTACGTTGCAGTATTAATAGTAACACTAATTACGTAGTAATGCTTATAACTGTGTTCCTCTAGAACGCCCCCCGTACTCAAAAGCCACGATTATGATAGTCCCATCAGATTTCTCTTTTCCAATGTTATCTATACATTTTAATAATTGTGACAAGTACGTTGCAATATTAATAGTAACACTAATTACGTAGTAATGCTTATAATTGTGTTCCTCTAGAACGCCCCCCGTACTCAAAAGCCACGATTATGATAGTCCCATCAGATTTCTCTTTTCCAATGTTATCTATACATTTTAATAATTGTGACAAGTACGTTGCAGTATTAATAGTAACACTAATTACGTAGTAATGCTTATAACTGTGTTCCTCTAGTACGCCCCCCGTACTCAAAAGCCACGATTATGATAGTCCCATCAGATTTCTCTTTTCCAATGTTATCTATACATTTTAATAATTGTGACAAGTACGTTGCAATATTAATAGTAACACTAATTACGTAGTAATGCTTATAATTGTGTTCCTCTAGAACGCCCCCCGTACTCAAAAGCCACGATTATGATAGTCCCATCAGATTTCTCTTTTCCAATGTTATCTATACATTTTAATAATTGTGACAAGTACGTTGCAGTATTAATAGCAACACTAATTACGTAGTAATGCTTATAACTGTGTTCCTCTAGTACGCCCCCCGTACTCAAAAGCCACGATTATGATAGTCCCATCAGATTTCTCTTTTCCAATGTTATCTATACATTTTAATAATTGTGACAAGTACGTTGCAGTATTAATAGTAACACTAATTACGTAGTAATGCTTATAACTGTGTTCCTCTAGTACGCCCCCCGTACTCAAAAGCCACGATTATGATAGTCCCATCAGATTTCTCTTTTCCAATGTTATCTATACATTTTAATAATTGTGACAAGTACGTTGCAATATTAATAGTAACACTAATTACGTAGTAATGCTTATAATTGTGTTCCTCTAGTACGCCCCCCTTACTCAAAAGCCACGATTATGGTAATCCCATCAGATTTCTCTTTTCCAATGTTATCTATACATTTTAATAATTGTGACAAGTACGTTGCAGTATTAATAGTAAGACTAATTACCTAGTAATGCTTATAACTGTGTTCCTCTAGTACGCCCCCCGTACTCAAAAGCCACGATTATGATAGGCCCATCAGATTTCTCTTTTCCAATGCTATTTACACATTTTAGTAATTTTTTAAAGTGCGTTACAGTAATAATATTTGTACTAATTAGGTAGTAATGCTTATAATTTCGTTCACCTAGTGCCAAATAAACTATTGTTTTACTGAAATTATACTAGATTTACTGTATTAATTCTCAATGATCAACTGCATATTTGACAGCACTTCAATGTTTACGCCGCCTGAAAACGCCTTCACGATCAATATTTCTCGTGCAATATTTCACAAATTATTACGGTAAATGATAAATGTATTGGGGAAAGTAACTTAAAAATCATATTAACAACTCAATTACACTTCTGACGTGACCTGCGCAACAGCACTCCCCTATTTATTTTAATTATGTCTCTTTGGGACGCATTGCCTTATAAGAACCCAAGGAAAACAGTATCAATGTTTTTAGCAAATATCTCTAAGAAAAAGCAATAAATTGGCTCATATTTTGCTGTCATTGCAATGATGAGATCTTTTTTTCTTACAACGATGCCAAATTCATTCGCTTAAATGAGTAGATATAATTCACAAATACCAACCTTCAGCAATTGTGACAAGTTGATACATCGCAGTATTAATGGTTATACTAATAACGTAGTAATGCGTTTTTGCCCCCACCTTGACTGTTTCACACACTACGCAAGCAAGTTCCGTAATAATAGCTTTGGGCATAGAAACTTCTAGAGCGTGGGCAAGATATAACAGACGGGTCCTCTTTCCTAGCGTACACTTATTCATTTATGCAATCACCATAATAACTCTCCGCTCGCACGGCACAATATCCGCATCAAATACATTCGTAAAAAGGAAGAGCAATGAAGGGCTAGTGAAAATAAGCCTTCAAGCCAGTATACCTCCATACCTGTTCCAGCGGACAACCTCGTATGCTACTCGGTACTTGACAATGAGAGCGTAATCCCGTATGATCACAGCCTCTCCAGATTTCATACGATAACTGCAAAATAATGCCGGAGAAAAATCCGTGCTTTCCTTCATATCGTAGCGCATGTCTACAATAGGTAAGTTTTAAGAATTTCCACAGAGAAAAAATCATCCGCCTTGACCGGGATCCGGGTTCGAATCCTGGTCAAGGCGGATGATTTTTTTCTCTGTGGAAATTCGCACGTGTGCATTGCGGGTGGCTCCGTAAATGTGGAACTCCGTGGCTAATCCCGGATAGCTTGAAATTTGTCAGGTAAGTTTTAACTAACCAATCTGAGACAGATAAACGACCGAAAGAACTGCTCTAAAATCTTCACCTTGGGTTCATTATTCCCAGAAAATTGCTCATGGCCACAAGGAGTACGTATGCAAGTCTTTGTAAACAGATGTATTCGTAGACATCCTAAACATAAGATGGCCTGACACAATCTCAAACGAAGAGCTGTGGAGACAGACAAGACAAATGCCATCATAAACTGAAATAAAATCCAGAAAATGGAGATGGATTGGCCATGTACTTCGTCAGCCTGAAGACCATAGAGTGAAACAGGCCCTGGAGTGGAACCCTCAGGGCCAGAGAAGAAGAGGAAGACCCAGAAATACATGGAGGAATGGAGTGATAGAGGAGGCCAAGCAGGAGAGAAAGTCCTGGGGAAGGTGAAGGTGCTTGCCAGAAAGAGTCCGGTGGAGAGCTTTTGTTAAGGCTCTAGCCCCACAAGGAGATCCAGGACCTGATGATGATGATGACAAGGAGTAGGCATCTATTACCAAAGGTTAAGTCCTAACAGGAACTATAAAAACTAAGTTGATTGGTCGGAAGCTTCTAGATTCTAATGGAAGCCAGTAAAAAAGTGTCACGTTTGTCATCGATCCAAGTAGGTCATCAAATATGATAGCAATCATTCTCCTTGGCCAGCTTACAGGTTCATCATCATACTTGAAAGCTTTCATAGAAGTGAGTATCCACGAACTGCTGCTGGAGGAAGTATCGCCGAATAGGGAATTTAAGTTCATGCACAAAACAGGGTGTCCGCTGGGTTCAACCTTTAAAACTCTTGAACTTTTCCAGAGTTTTGAGGTCAAATCAAAATTCCCAGTTACCATTTATCCTAATCTCAATTCAAACAAAAGTGGTCTCTTGTGCTATAATTGAAGGTTTTCCTGAATTAGGACGAAGCACTACAGGGGAGTGTCATCGGTCCACTTCATCTTCCCCTCCACACACAAACGGCATCCGTGAATAGAATGACATTAACTACAGCTGTTTGTAGATGATGCTGTGAGAACCAATACACTTAATAGTAATAATGATATGAAAGCTCTTTAAAAAAGACCTTGAGGCTATTCAACAGTGGTTGGACATATGGTAGTTAGAATGAAATTTGAAAATCAGAAAGTTAATGAATGTCTGAAAAAAGGAATGAGTCTTCCCGTCTTACTGTATTTTACATCTACATTCTACGCTACGAGCCGCCGCATGGGCGTGTGGCAGGGGGTGTTACGACACACTCCGCTCGCACGGCACAATTTACGCAACAAATTCATTTGTAAAAAGGAAGAGCAATGAAAGAATCGAGAAAATAAGCCTTTAAGCCAATATTCCTCCATACCTGTTCCAGCGGACAATCTAGTATGCTACTCGGTACTTGATAAAGAGAGCGTAATCATGTATCATCAAGGCCGTATCCCTCCATAGCTGTTAATTTCCGTGTAAAGATTAGAGGGATAAGGCTTTCGGATGTGAAATGGTAACATGTATTATGGGAGTGTATATAGTGGAGCTAAGTTTTTTGTGGTCGCTTATTGTGCGCGAAAAAAACGAGGTTTTGTACCTATCGGTTCGGAAATGTGTCTCTCTTATTTTATTGCATCTCTCAGATATAGAGATGTAGTGAGGCGCCACGATAATATTCTCTGTGTCGCTCTGAAACACTAAGGGGCGCATTGCCTTAAAAGAACCCAAGACAAACAGTATCAATTAAGAAAACAGTATCGGTATTCATGGAACTACGTGTATCGCAAATAGTAGAAACGGTTAAATTCCTTATAGCTAGAGTTATTTACCATTTTATTCAAAGTAAACACATTATAGAAATAAATCCTCAAAAAAATCATTTATATATATTCATTAAAAGGGTATTGGGCTTTCATGACGATGAATGCAGCCTTTTTGGGCCTTATAAGTTACTATGCTACCGCTGTTTGCGATCCTTTTCCATAAAAATTGAACTCTTATGCGCCCGCTGAAATCCACGTTTTACAGCGTAATGAAAACTTGAACTCTTTTTATGAACTATAATATGAAACGATGAATGAAAGTTACCGCTTCGGTATCTATTTTATAAGAGAGTTTAAATCCATCAGTTTTTACTGACCGGCCTTTATGACCGCCGCGCCATATTTTCCGAAGAGACAGGAGCAGAAATAGCCTCTGTTCAGGATGCGATTGCAATAAATCATAGGAAACTTTTACAGGTTATGGCTATTTATAAGTACTCATAAACATTTATTGTAGATTATATTGAAAGAAAATAATTGAGGATTTAAAAGCAAATTTCTCGTAGACCATGGATTTGACAGCTATGCGAAGTAATGAAAATAAATAACTCCAATGGTATAAGATAATAAAAATTATTGTACGGTGTCACTGGGAAACTCACGTAGTCTGAATGTTTTATGTAATCTCAACCTAGTGAGTAGACCACAGGGATCAAGCGACTCTCAACCGTTAAGGCATATAGCTGATAGTATGGGCCTTCTGTAAATCGCAGCGGCCACATTTACGATCTGTGTGCTCAACTACAGAGAAATAAGGCAAACTATGCCCAAAACTGCTCTCTATATTCGAGGAATTTAACTTTCAAGCCATTGCAATTGCACAAATAATATACCCCGCAGACATTGAATGTTATACAATCAAGAAGATAGGGAGCTTTAGGTAATCTAGAAGGAGAACCTGTATTGAGGTCACAACAAATAAGTAAATAAATATGTGACATTGTTATTTAACATGAAAATATACCAGCATTAATAACAATAATTCCTTAACAAAATATATCTTCAATATTTTTATAATTAAATAGCAAATATCTTACATTTTTAAATGAGGTAAGGTGTTATGCATTTTTGCAGGTAGAAAGTAGTAAGTCGTAGGCTTTTGGCCCAATGTATAAAAAACCTCGCCTTAACAAAGGACAATTTGGGCCTGGGCAAGGGTTGCAAAACTGTACATAAGTTCCACAAGTGAGGTCTATTTGAGACCGGTATTTTTGCATCAGACCGCCAGAAGAAAAGTCTAAATACATTATATACATACAAGTGCCTAAAAGGGAGCAATTTTAAGTTTTTAACGGCAAAAAGGAAGATTCCTAACTCTTCTTTTTAGCTATGACCCTCATAAACTTTTTTTTGGAGGAAGACGGCTGGTTTAATTGCGTAAAAATATGCTCCTCCCCATGCAATTATATCATAGTTCAATTTAGATTTTACTGGCGCGTTACAAAATACTCTCAAACTTTCTATTGGGCATTTTTTGCGAATAGATAAAATTTTGAAAGGGTGTATCGCAACACTTTAATTACAGGCTCAATGTGTTTCGTCCATTTAAAACCTTAATCTAGGGTATTTCCAAGATAAGTAATACTACTATATGATGAGGGCGAATGGTGAAGTAATTGAACAAGTGGATTATTTTGTGTACTTAGGTAGGATTTTTGCGAAAGATGGACGGATAGATGAGAAGATCAAGAGATGTGCGAATGCTGGTAGGAAAGTGGTAGGTAGCATGTGGAGCATATCAAGGAATGAGCGCCTATCTAAGGAAGCGAAAATCGCCGTGCACAAAAGTGTACTTCTCCCCACTTTGTTTTATGGTAGTGAAACAAGGGTAAGTCAGGATAGACATAAGAGGTGCTTCGTTGGTTTGGCCATGTAGAGAAAGTGTATGAGAGTCGAACAACGCAACAGATATATAAAAGTGAAATGAATGGTGCGAGAAGTAGACGTAGGCCGAGAAAGTTGTGATTGAATGTGGCTGAGGAATTTCTTAGGAAGAGGAATATTTAGAGTCTTAAAAACAGGAGGGCGTGTATGAAACAGTGTACGGGGGTAAATTAGGCAAAAGAGTTTTGCAAGGATAGGTCAGTATGGAGGAAATTATTGAAGCAGAGTTAAGTGTACAAATACGTATTTATGATTGAAACATTTTGACTGTGCCTCCCCCGGAAGGGAACGGCGTGATTGGTATGCATGTATATGCATGTAAGTAATACTGTTAACACGCTCAATTACAGCAAGATTACAACATGAAGCAGGTTAACAGTTGTTGTCATGATTGAGCACATTCAAGTTACATTGGAAACAGTCACAAACAATGTAACATACATATTTAGTTTTACTTACACTCATATCGAGCTTGTTTGAAGAAAACCATTTCCTTAAGCAGTTCAAATCTAGTTGCACCCCGCTCAAATTAGCAAAACAAACCGCTTAAATCTAGTTATATCCAGCTCAAACTACCACAAGTGTCAACCTCTCTGAATTAAATTACTTGGATCCCCCGTTTTATTTAATTAAATTGAGTGCGTATTGATGTAAAAAAGAATAAAAACCATACTCTAAATATTCCTAAACACCAAGGGGAAAAAATTTGCCATTAAAAATTCATTTGAATTGGCCATAATGCAAACCCAGATCTCTCAATTACTGGAAGGTTCGATTAAATCATCTACCGCAGGATAAAAATTATGAAAGTTTAGCCAATAAATAATTATTCAGTGCGATTAAATAACTGGTCATCCGTCTCATAACAAATCTGTTATCTAATAATTGAGCCTCCTGAGCGATTCATTGAGCTTCGCCATCTTGGCTACTTATCTACATCTGCTACATCTACATACTACCCTGAGACCCACCACACGGGCGTGCGGCAGGGGGTATTAGATCACCAGCCGTGTAAAGATGTAAGGTTTTGGAAGGTGAAATTGAAACGTGTATTACAGGAATATAATTAGTGGACCTCAGTATTTATTGTGGTCACTATAGTGCGTGGAAAGAACGAGTTTCTCAACCCGTTTGTTCGGCAATGCATCTCTATTATTTTATCGCTTCTGTCAGACCTAGAGATGTAGTGAGGCGTCATGATAATATTTTATGTGTCGCTCTGAAATACACCAGTTCTGAATTTCTCAAGCCGCCTAAGCCTAGCGTGTAGTCTCCGAGTCTCTAGGGGCTTCCACCTTAATCCCTGTAAAAGTTGTGAAAAACTATCGATACATATATACGTCCACTTGTTCCAGTTTTTAACGAGGCATGTGGCTTTTCTTGGTATTTTATTAATTTTTTTGGATAAATCATTATGACCAGTGTCCCAAATGCTGGTAGGGTATTCCAGGTGTGGCCTAACCAGAGCGAAGTAGCATCTCTCTTTTACTTTTTTCCTTCTAGCACCTTCCTATTATACTCTTAGCAAAACCTAGTTTCTTTAATTCTATGCCGCATGTGTTTTGTATGTAAGTTCCCCTCGATATATCAGAAGTTAAGGCAATTCCAAGATATTTTACTGTATGATAAGATTTTATGTTTGCTCCACCCACAGTATATGTGTGGCATTTGTGTGATGATATGGAACTCATAATTCCATGCCATAAGTTATTAAACCAACAAATGTATAGAATGTTTCGCAACACTGAGGAAATGGTTGCCATTGCTTATGGTCCCCTTAACTTTACAGAACATATATATGTATCGATACTACAACTGACCATTAGTACCTACCTCTGTCACAGTTTTCAGTAAACCATCGTCCCTCCTATTATTACTTCCTGCGGACGATATTGTTTATGCAAGGAAATGATGAGTTTTTTTTCATCATAATAAGTCTCAAATGGGGATCAAGTTGGTGTGGTGGCTAGAGTACTGGCCAACCATACGTGTGGCCAGGGTTCAAATCCCTGCAGAAGAAGATGTTTTTCAGAGGAAACCCGATCCCTACTTGAGTGTCTTGTGGAGGGCACTTCAAGTACAGTACTCCGTCTGTCAGATGAAACGTTAAGCCGTGATCCCCTTGGCGCCTTTCGTTAAGAGCAGGCTAATGCCGACGCCGGGTTTCTATCCACCCTTCCTCCTTTACCTATCCCCTATGGCGCATATGATCTTAGCAGTCGGTCGCCTCCCCAAATATCCAATCCAATACGGCCTAATTCAGCGAATAATATTTAAAGTAATACCTCGCTCATAAAATATTAATATAAATATTTCCACGGCCGAACCCCCTCACCCAACCCTTTTATCCCTCTTCCTCGTCACCTCGTGTTTGTTTTGACTTTCTCTCAAACACATCCCCGTTGTCCGACCAAAAAACCTCCTCCTCTGTCTTGCGAACCCATACACGACTAATCCCAGCCGCTCCCCCTTTTTCCGACCTACAATATCGGAACCCTTTACATTCCCCTACCCCTTCAAACTAAGTCCTTCCTCCTTCTGCCCCACCCCATTCTCCCACAGACACCCCTTTGCCATGTGTCTACCAGTAACCTACCAACCAGGTTGTGTTCGCAAAAAGATCAAACTCGCAGAGGGAATGTACACATACAAGTACGGTCTTAAGGTAGTCTGAGCGAAATATCATTTCACCTAGAAATCAATTAATTTTGTCTCATTTTTAAGAGAAACATCTCACTCTTCCAAATAATACTAGAATACCACCACCATACTGAACTATTTTCCGAGATTTTTAACGGTAAACACCATCATTTAACACGGGAAATGGTACGTACTCCAGAGAGAACTCATTGAAAAAAATGTGGAATATCTAACACCAAGAATTTGTCAAAAAATTAACAGTGTGTAGTTTGTATGTTTTTCAACTATTTTTGAAAACAAATCACATTGTCACCGCAGTAATTTTTCAGAATCGCAAAAATGCCTTCCATAGTGAAGGAGTTTCAAACGTACAGCGTGCAGAATATGAGTCAAGTTAAAGACTTTAATAGATATTTTTATTTAATTACTCAGAATTTCAGTTATATATAAGTATCTTACTCTACCATTAATAATGCAATAATTAATTTATACTTCCTAGAGTCGCAGAAATTAAAACTTATAATTCGAATATGGTTTGGAATATGGAATATGGTTTTTCGAATATGGAATTTATGACTAGGGAACTATCTCGCTTAAACTACGTTAAGTGCGAAACTCGGGTTTCACAAAGGTATTTTATTTTGAAGAAAATTTATAAATGTGGTAAGTTTAAGGCTGTTAATGTATGAATTAAGGCTATTTTTTATGAGTTTGAGGTCGGATTATAAGTCCGTAATGGGAGAAACTTCGAATGGAGAGGGAAGATAATATGCCGCCCGAGGGCACATTTTGGAAATTTGGAATCCCGTTTTTCACTATTTTAGCGAAGAAAATTGTGATACTGTTGAGGCTGGCAAGATTTGTGGTAGCCGGCATAGATCAGCCGGAGAAATAAGTGAGTATCGGGGACTATGTTTGCGACACACGAAACTGAATTCGCAGTCACTGAATTGAACTGACTAGACTGAGTTTGGGTAATGGGCTTCTCCGGTTCTCAACAGATGTTCGGTAAGTCTTCGCGTAAGCGAGACAGACGGCGACTCGTCCAATGTTGTTGGCGGAACCCAACAGCTACGAGCACTGGGGGGAGGCGGGGGCTCATTGCCGTCCTTTTGACGTCAATCCGCCTCATGGTGTCGGCCTCCCAGTGGTTGTGCTTCGCTAACCCTCCCCTTCCCTCAACCCTTTCCCACTACTTCCCATCTTCAGGAATAAGCGAAGGCTTGAGGCCGAGAGGGAGGTTTTTAGCCCGGCGGCGGGGGGACCCGAAACATCTGACTAGACTGAGGCGAGACAGGGTCGACAAAAATAAATTAAGATAATTACGGCCTTTGAAATGGATAACTTCTTCTACAATTGAGTATATATTGTATTAAATAAGAAATTACGACATGCCCTGGAGCGAAATACCGTGATACAAGAATGAAGTGTTCTTGAACAAAGTCCATTTGATGAGAGAAGCAGTGAGGGCCCTTTCGGTGGCCAGGGAAAATACAGGGTGCCCCACAGCGAAGTCGACGCCGGTCAAGGAGCGATATGCCCCTTTCTTGCCATACAGGCCTGAACACGAAAAGCAGGGGAAGTTTCGCAGAGAGAAGGATAGGAAAGGGAGGGGAGGTACCGTTGCCCGTGACGATTGGCTAAGCTGTCCCAGTATTGCTAGTTTACCATTCACACCGAAGTTATAGAAGGACTTACTAGCATTCAGGGTACAAAAATGATCCACTGAAACGACCTCGGCCTAGCGATTCGCGAGCCAAGCAATGAAAGAGTCAGAACCTGGCAGTTAGTGACTAATGGTAGTTCGTGACTTAAGGGATATGAGGTACTTCGAGGGCTAGGAGTCACGAGAAGGCTATGCTGAAATTTTGACCCACGTTAATAGAAAAACCATTGGTACTTTCCTCACTTTAAATTTACCACGCCGGTTTCGACAAGTATTTACCTATTTTTTAAAAATAGAATGCAGAAATAGAATCTGTATTCCGAAAATGACGAGGATTAATGTCTCAACCAGCCGAAGCAAAATTTTAAAAAGAGTGTGGAGAGTAGTAGGTGTTTTTCAATCGGTGTGCTCATCAACTTCCAGAAAGTAAACTCTCCTATCGTCAACTTTATTCATAACGCTATCAGCTCACGGTGGTAAGCGCTGGCGTTGCTTCGCGAAGGGGAATCCGGAAAGGGCTATAATCAAACAAGGCAAACAAAATGCATAAGGGTAAACTGTTATTTTGCTCAACAAATAAAGGTAGTCTTCCATTCGGACGAATTTTGCCGTCAAAATAGTACAGACTTGGACATTGACGTGCCCTCTTTATATCTTCGTTCTATTGCTTTTGGAAAATATCGCTCTTGCTTATTTTTTCTAAATTTTATTAATGAGGTACAGTTTAAATTACAACTCTCAAGCACAAAAATTGTTGACTCCGACCAATTTCCGAGTTAGTCACGTGTAAACAGCTGAGCGATGATGGACGGACGTTCAAAAGTTGATGACGGCTTCATGATTTTATACTCTATCAGCTGTGCCCGACATGCGTTGCAACGCCTCTTTTTCTCTCTAAGTAGACACACTTACAAAGCAGACACAAACAAATTTGAGACCTAGTCCAATGAGTTCCTCGTACCTACTGAGGAATTCGTAACACACAAATGATGATATGAGTGTCCATTCCATGCCTGTCCTGCGGTTTCCAAGTAAATAAAATATTCTATGGTTGAAATAGTGCAAAAGTTTAAGATATTCGAGCTTAAAAATCCAATTATAGGAAAAAGCGAAGCTTATACGGAAATTGAATGCAAGAATGCAAAAAAAGCAAACAAAGAGACCACCGCACTAAATCTTATTCTTACGTACAAATAAATTTCGTACCTTAAAACACAAATTATATCTCACTGATATGGCGCGCGCACAATAACTCACCAAAGTTTCATCTTAATCTCATGAAGGGTATTGGAACGCATAGACGACGAACAAATAAAAGTACATTTTAATATATTTGTAGATTTGTGGTGAAAGTTAGGCTTTCCTGAGAACGACCATTGTTGTTCCATAATTTTGTAAATATGACCAAGTCGTGAAGTCGGGCGAATTCACTTGTGTTTTTATTCGTTTTTTTATGACTAACATAAAGCAGGTGAATGACATAGATCCAAAATAAATTTTATCTTAAAGGTAAATAATTTGTCTTTGCAAAGATGTATACTTTGTCCTAACAATCATTCTCAGTTTTCATGTGGAACACTTAAAAGTCGCTACCCTAATCATTTAATTTGAATAGGCAGCATAATTTATTAACATAACGTATGGAGAGTATATTTGATCTAGACAATTAAAGAACTTCAACATCTGCAAACGCAGTATTTGTTTCTGTCTTCGTTTACATCTAAGGCGACGAACATTAAAAATGCCGTTTATTAATACTCAGTGATAGAAAGATTGTGTTTTCAAATATGCAAATATTTTGAACCAATTCCACCACCGACAGCCGTCATCAATCCAAAGGCTGGTTTGCAGCAGCATCACCACTCTACTCTCCCCTTCGCCGACCCATTCGTTCCAACATAATTATGTATTTTCAAAGAGTCACAAAACTAGCCGCGCAGTTACTTCAACGGAGTCTCCCACTAGTGATCACACAGTTTTGTGAAATTCACAGCGGAGATATCATTCGCCTGGACTGGAAATCGAACCAAGATCCCTCGATTTTGCATCGAGTGCTCAAACCAATTAAGTTAGCAGCGAGAACAACTTGCTTGCCCCCATGAGATTCACAGCGGTAGAGGAAGCCTGGGTATCTTAATTGGTTTGAGCACTCGGCGCAAAATCGAGGGATCTGGATTAGATTCCCAGTCCAGGCGAATGATTTTTCCACTGTGAGTTCCACACAAAAATTATGTAATTTTATATCCTTTCTTAATGGGCTTGATGAATTTCATCCTTAGTCTTCCTCTGTAAATCTCCCCATTGATCTCTCCTTTCGAAACTGCTTTCATTGGACTGTTGTGCCACATAATGCTTTCAATAAGTTGGTTTCTCCTTCTTCGCCGAGTTTTCATTATACTTCTCTCTCTACCTCTTCGTAAGATATCATCGTTAGTGATTCCTCCAGTCCATTTAGCCTTCATCATTCTTCAGTATCACCCATTAAGGTAAATGATGAGGATATTACGTCATCTAACTGTAGCCTGACAACCGAAATAACAACAATTTTGGTTATACCTCCTCTCTTCTAACTTTCCAGTGAATAGTACGACAGAATGGACGAATCAGCGGATGTTAAGCAAACATATCTACCATCTGTCTGAAATTTAAGGCAAGTAACTCTTGAAACATGTACTGGCGCCGTGTTTTACTTAGCGCAGTGGATTCCACTAGATTTGACCATAGTTCTCTTCGATATTAAAATAAATAAAAGAATTTGTAAAAAAATGCATATTTCAGAAGAAAATGCACGCTAATTTCTAGTTACCCCTTACATCTTTACACGGCTGGTGTCCGAACACCACCTTGCCACGCGACCTTGCGGCGGCACGCAAGGTAATACGTAGATGTAGATATCGCGCCGCATTTATTATCTTCAAAGCGAACTTATGCGCCCTTGAAGGTGAAGCTGTAAAAGGCAATGCTGAGGCCAATATCTTGAAAATTTGTGAGGCTAAGATGTGAATGCATTGTTGCAGGTTACGAGGGATGCGTGCGATGCCGGTCTGAGCCGGGTATTACCTTTAACAACCCGCTCTAACCAAAACTCTTAGCCCCTCCTCTTAGCTACCTCCTCTAACCCCCCTCCGTTGCCCTTTTATCCCTCCCCTCCACCTCCCCTTTAACACGTCAATTCCTCCCTCCCGCACCACGCCCCCTCCACTCCACGATGACTACAACAGCACGCCTGCGCGTTGGAGGATAACGAGCGGGCACTTTGCGATTTACTCGAAGGCCGTCGAGAACTCCTGAAAGGGGGAGGGAATAATACAAATTTACAGAGGACAAAATCCTTAAGCCCTTACCTGCAAGGGCTTGCAGTGGGAGGGGGGGAGGGGCGTGGGATCCAAGAGGGAGGAAGGACCCGGAGGATGGGGGAGAAAGTGCTGAGAGAGGGTGGGGGGGGAGACGACAGGGGAAGAGGAGGGGTGGACAGGAAGGAGGGGAAGGTCGCGTAGGTTGTTATGGCTGGCTGCCGCAAAGGAATGTTTCCACTCACCGATGTCCTTCCAAAACCTTCTCCACTTCCCACGGCGGTTGTTTAATAAACGAGAGGATATCACTTTTGACTTCAGCACAACATTTATGAAAATGCCTTGAAATGAGACCTATAGATTCAGGCTCAACTCTATCAAAATCCACGTTCACAAACTAAAATATCTAAACATATTATTCTTCAATTATTGATACCGACATGTATATTTTACTTGCTATTAAAAGATATTCTCAAGTTTAATACACAGCTAATTTTAACCAACTCATAATCCTATCTAACCGAATCATAATTCTAATACATAATAGTATTATACTTTTACCAATTAGTCACAAGACTGCAACGTATAAAAATGACAGTTCATTGCTGGTAGCATACTGGAGTCAGTACTATTAGTAAAAGTATCTCGTACAAAAAAAAGACGGTAAACTTGGCTAAGTACCATCACAACACGTAACTGACATGGCGAAATACCCTCCTAGAAAAATAATTTGAATGGCCAAGTGCCCTCAGAACACACGATATTAACCTTTTCGGAATTTACAAATACCATTTAGTTCCCCTTACTGATCAGAGACCATTAAAATAAACTTGAGATAGTGAGATGGACGGTATTGCTTTAATGGTTGGGAGCAGGTAATGGAAGATATCAGAATCTGCACCATAGGGTCTTTTATAAGACAGTATAAGATGGTATTGTTTGTTCAAATCATCAAGGAACAATATATTGTAATTACTATTTCCATAATGCTTATTAAAAAAACAGTTCTTTAAAAATTTTTGAAATTTTACGATCCGTTATAAATTAAATTGTACCTCTGCAATACACAAGGTATGGTAATATTATATTTAAAGTGGTTGTACCAAAAGAATTTAATCAGATACCACATGATATAAGTACCTCAACTACAAGAAATGAAGTTATGGTAAAAATTACGAAATGATTAGATATAAGAAGAATGAAAATGATGGGTAATAGAAGCCGTGTACTCTTGTATTTTATTGTTCTCCATAAATTTTAAAATTATATTGAATAAATATGTAGATAGGTGTTTGCATGCATATATAAGTGCGTACACATACATGAATATGAATATGCAAATAGGGTGTGTAATCTTGGTAAAAATGTAGTTTCCATATTCTTATGCTCTCGTGGAACCCGTTGACAAGTCTTTGGGACTTAGTGGGGCCGAAATGGATATGCTGTTTGAATTAATGTGTGTTTAGTTAATAAATAAGCAAATGTTTGATAACTAAAATGAATTTGCATTCAAAATACCAATTTTCAGATGCGAAAACAAAAGTATTCATCATAAATATTACTATGATGGGAGCTTACTCAAGGATAGTAATAAATTCTATTCTATTCTGTGTTTTCAAATATTTATGCATGCCCGATAACACCACGTAGACTACTATGTTAGGAGCTGTGATATGATCATCGTGAGTGACATCAAAATCTAATTATGTCGTCACTGCGACAGCAACGCTCTTGAATTAAATATAAACCTTAATATATTACATCTGACAATCTTCCCCTGTTTGAAATTATGCTTCGTGGGAAAAGTCAATAACGCTTTAGTACAACGCTAGCGAGCCAAATAAAACCCACGACGTAGCAAAGTCACTATGACTTTCTTTTTTCAACTAGGAAACTCTTAGATAAGTAAAAGCTAAAAATATATAATTCTTCTGATCTTTTTACTATTTTGCCAACTGAGGCATGTAGATAGTTCCCAGAATTGAAATTCAAACTTTGATCTCGACCATAAATTACCTTCCCGTATAAAATAGAAATATTATCACCAGGCTTCTACACTTAACGATCGAATCAAAAGAGAAAAAAAACCTCCGTGTATCAATTCGGTCAAGGATACTTCGCGTAATGGTTGAATAATTTCAACATTTTCAGGCCAAATTCATCTCTCCGGCGGATATTCGATCGATTCACGATGAGGATAATTTTGGTCGACCACTTGAAATGCCTTAATGCCAGCGTCCTAATCTTTGGTGACGTCATTTTTTCTCAGAATTTTCGTGATATAAGAAAACAATTTAGCCGTAAATTGTACGAATAAATCTGCTATGATTTTGTTTTACAATGATAAGCAATATTGAAGTATTTTGGAAAATAGTTACTTTTATTCCTAAACATACTGATTTTAGCAGAAAAATCGCTTAACGATGTGAGAAAAAAAATAGTAGTTAAATTAGAATCACAAAACTCTGGTCTCACCAGCAATAGTCAAATCTTTCCAAATAGAGGCGCTAACATATACACCCTTCAGGCTATTCGCTTTCGGAGTAGAAACCGTCAAACAACGTAAGAGAGCATCAAAGACAATAGTAGGTACAGTTGATAGAAGCGGAGACAATTTGTGAGCAAGCCCAGTGTCGTTTTAGGAAGGGATTCAGGATGCCGAAGAATCTACGATGAGGACATTTGTTAAAAACATGCGATAGTGACAGAAATGTTTGTTCGTACGTCTGATAGAACACCAGAGAGCGACAAAAAATAAGCAATTCAAATCATCAGTCATCTCAGAGCACGCATGGAGTGAACCAGGGCACACCACAAAATTCGAAGACGCCAAAATAATAGCCAAGGAAAATAGGACTTCCCGAGAATAACAAGAGACGCTATAGAAATCATCAAAACGCCAATGAACTTCAGCAGAGAAGATGGATACCCCTTACACAGTGCTTGGAAAAGAGTAATAAGACTCCCGCGCAATCACGATGCTGCTCCATGATTGGACGAAGTATTGGCGCCAAATCTCTCCTATATAACAATGAACCAAAAAACACTCACAGCACTGCAGAACAAAACCCTACGAACAATAGTAAACGCCCCATGGTTTGTCCGCAATAGCTACATTCAAGAAGACCTGAACATACCTGCCCTAGACTCCCACCTCAAAGAAATAGCCAAATCCTTCAACAGCTCCCTTGGGCACCTAAACAACACCTTACTAGACCCTCTATGGCAATATGAAGAAAACCCCCATTTCAAACACAAACGCCCTAAACACTCCACCACGGGCTCCCCACTCCTATGACACCCCCAAACACCCCTACCTCTGTCACATAACAAACCGCACTAACCCCTGATATAGCCCTTACCAAAATCTCAGACATATACCGTATACCAGCATAATGCTGAAAGTCGTGAAATACGCCCTTCAAAAGGCAGCCCTATTCGTGTCGTGTCATGTCTCACTATCCTTCACCTGAGGACGCCAGCAGGATAGCTGGCGAAACTGTTGTGATACCCAACAACATACACGGACGCAACCCCGAAAAAATGTTGACATCAGTGATAGAAATGTTCACTTTTAATGTCCTTTTGAGCTGTATCAGTCTTTTTCTGCGCTATCTTCTTGAACAGACTCTACTAATGGCTGTCAGGCCAAGAAAACTGGCTCACTTTTAAAAATTCCGTCAATAATGCCCTCCCTATCTTCGCATATCTTTTTCGCTTCTATTAATGATGGAATAAAACTCAATAGCAATTTCCACATTAGTTCAATTAAATGAATAACCGACCATGGTTTCAACACTTAGTGCCATAATCAAGGCAAAAAATTCAAACTCTCATCTTGTATTTATACCAGTTCCAAAGTAAAAGAGGGGGGACGGTGGTAGAGGAGGGATGGTGGGAATGAATCTTTTACCTTGATAATGACACCAAGTCGTTGATGACAATTAAATGACACACCTTGGTCGGTCATTCATTTCATTGAACAAGAGTTGAAATTACTGTTGAGTTTAATTTCATCATGGATATAATGGCTTTCCACCAAGTGAAGCCTGAAACGCTTTCATGTTTTACGCTTCTCTTAGACACATGAATTACTTCAATGACGCTATCCTATTTTTCAGGCACTTTGAGCGAAATCTCATTTCACCTAGAAATAAGTTAATTTAGTCTTACTGTAAAGATTAATATCTCACCCTTCCAAATATGCCAAAATATCAGCCCCTTACCGAACTAATTTCCGAGATTATTTTATTAAAAATACCTACCCTTTTACAAGGGAAATTGTACTTGTATGCACTCCAGTGAGACCTTGTTTTGAAAAATGTGGAATTTCTACCACCAAGTTCCCTTCAAAAAATAAAGAGAGCGTAGTTTTTAATGTTTTACAACTATTTTTCAAATTAATCATATGGTCACCGCGGAAATTTTTTCAGAAACGCAAGAAAACCTTCCGTTGTGGAGGAGTTTAAAACGTACCGCGAGAGGAAAATGAGTCAAGTCAAAGATTTTTATAGATATTTTTATTAAACTACTTAAAATTTCAGTCACAAAAAATATATTATTGTATAATTAACAGAGCAATATTTAATTTATGCTTCCTTAAACCGCAGAAATGAAAAAGTATAATTCGAATATGGTCTCCATTATGACTACGGAGCCATCTCGCTGAAACTACCAGAAGTCTTCTAAAATTCGTCCTCTTTCGTGTACATTTCATCGCATTCAGACATGACTTCCGCGGTCTATTCTTTCTTCTAACAGCACTCTCTCCTCGACCACAAATTAGTTTCGTTATTCCACTCTGTTCTTTTCTCTTAACTGCACTAAACAACGACGCACGTCCCTCTGAAATAATAATATGCCAACACTGGACAATCTCATCTGCATTCTTCCGTCGTCCACTCATAGGTAACACTATTTATCCAACTTTTACCAAAAAATACTCCTCAAGGAGCTCCCTTCTGTGATTCCTTATATAAGTGACATAATTTAAACGACTTAAAACCATTATACAGAGTGAAATTAAATTCGATTTTAGTACATGAGTTATGACGCTGCAGGTCCAAAAGTCAGACATTTTCCTTCGTACTTCCTTTCCATTCGGAATTAAAATAATATCTTACGAAATTTAGTCTTCAAAGTCTAGGTATTGAATATGTTACTAAATCGTAAACGGCAATATAACACTAGATAAAAAATTTGTGAGAACCACAGGCAGCGGAGGAATTCACACCCAGAATAGCTCCTTAACACAATCTATGGACGTGATGGTACGTCCTCCTACACCGGCCGGCCAACTAGGATGCCTATGGAATGTCATCATTGAACGGCAACTGGACGTAATGGTATGGCTGCAGTCTTTCTGGTGGAAATATTAATGACCAAAAAGAGCCAAAACAAATTTTCAGAGTAAATAAATGTTCATTAACCTATATTTTAAAGAGTCTTCTCTCACAATCCAGGTAAGTATGCAAAATCCTCACCTTTTCTTTGAGGACTTTCATTTCTAAGCCCAGCACGCAAAGTGTTAATTCTCTTGTTCTACTCCCCTAGGTTATATCCTCCACTATTACCTCTAGCATTTTTTCGCGTGACGAAATGGGATATCGTGTCTTTTGCCGCGACATGTGATTATTTTTTCTGTGACTGCATTAAATCACATTATAGCGCCTCGATTTCTTAAAACTAAGAGAAATTTAAATATTATTTCCACGAAAAAAGTATGAAAGCCTATCTCACGAACAGTAAAAATTCAAAAAAAAGGGCTAAAATATATTCTTTTCTTTGTTGGATTAATTTTTTACTCTTAAAAAAAACCATTCCTTCAAAAATTTTATTATCTTTTCCCTTCATGCTAAATCACTGAAAAACGCTGAATTTCTTCGCCACAA
The DNA here is from genome assembly GCA_963169105.1 of Ceriagrion tenellum. NCBI lineage: Eukaryota > Metazoa > Arthropoda > Insecta > Odonata > Coenagrionidae > Ceriagrion > Ceriagrion tenellum. Next base: position 52,875,097 of record OY720633.1, on the reverse strand, counting down.
TCGGGCATTTTGAACAAAGCGAACTATAAGTATGATTTTCATCCCACTGGAAAGATACCTCAAAAGAATATACCTACTACGTACTAGTGAAGGATCGTTTCCATTTTCTCGGAAATAATTGAAGGGGGTAAATAACCTACAGAGGTGATCATTTAAAGTCACTGAAAGTACGGACAATTTTTTAAACTTTAAAGTAAGAGGAATATAAGATTAATTGTAAAAGCTTTCTTTTGTTATTCTTCCAGCTGTAATAAACGGTGTGATTTTCAAATCTAATAAACTTCACGACATCATGCGTCTCTTTGTAGAAGAATCCTACTGCGTTAGAATCCATATCGCAAGGATTTTATTTTATACGCCAGAATTTACTAAAAGCAGAACTATATCCATCCCCAAGAAAGGCAATGTAACAGACTGCATTAATTATAGAACTACCTCAATCCTAACCTATGCATCTAAGATGCTATTGAACATAATTATAGAGAGGCTAAAGGGGAAAATGGAACAAACTGTAGAGGAAGACCAATTTGGGTTTAGAACAGGGAGAGGATCAAGAGAAGCAATTTTAGCAGTTAGACAGATTTGGGATAGAAGAACAGAAGTAATTATAAAAACCTTTGCAACCTTCATATACCTGGAAAAAGCATTTGACAATGTATATTGCGAAATACTTATTCAAACTATGAGCAGATTTGGGGATGACTGGAAGGATAAAAGACTGATTTTAAGTCTATACAAACACCAAACAACTGAAACAAATATAAATGAGAGCTAGCAGGAAGCCAGTATAAGAAGAGGTGTACAACAAGGCTGCCCCTTGTCACTTACTTATTTCATATGTTTATTGAGGAAGCAATAAGAAAAATGAAAGAAAAAACGAAGGGAATTGAAATAAATGGAGTCAGTATTCACAGTATTCGTTTTGCAGACGAATAGTAATTCTAGCCTATTATGAAAAGGAAATTTAAAAAATGCTTGAAGTTTTGTCAAACGCCCTTGAACACTGTAAAATGAAGATTAATAACAAACAAACAAAAACAATGGTAATCGGAAGATCAAAAGAAATTTATAAAGCTAATGTACGTCTTGGAAATATAATCCTAGACCATGTTGATAATTTCTGTTACTTAGGAAGCATTATAAATAATTATAATAGATGTGAAACAGAAATTAGGAGAAGAATAAGCATTGCAAAAAGAGTATTTCAAAATAAAAGGAATTTATTAACAAATTCCCACTTTAAGTACAGAAGTAAGAACAAAATTTGCCAAAACATTTATATGTAGTACATTTACTTACGGGTGTGAGACAGGGCAATCGGAAAAGCAGAGCATAAAAAAAGAAACAGCAGAAATGTGGAAATGATGGAGAATTACGAAGACAAGCTAGATAGAGGGAAAAACTAATGACGAAGTGCTTGCTGTAGTGAAAGAGAAGTGGTCCCTCTCAAATACAATTAAGGAAAAGAGAGCGAAGCTAGTGGGACATACATTACGGCACAAGTGATTTCTGGCCAATATTTTTTAGGGAGAAGTATTTGGGGGGAAAAAACCAAGAGGGCTTCCCAGAACTTCTTACTTAAAGACGATATTCACTGAATTGGACCTGCAGTCATATGGAAATATGAAGAAAACATCAATGAAGAGAGAGACATGGCTACAGCGATAAGGCATCGCCTTTAGAGAATGATGATGATAGCAAAGATGATCAGTACTTCTCTGCATGTATTGTAGAAATTGTAGTACAAGTATAGAAAACTACTAAGCATTTTTGCGATATGGACTCCAAAATGTATCATCATGCAGCTTGAACGTGGATATATATTTTTTTATCTAAAAAAAAGTAAAATTTTTGCGAGGTTTAATGGGTTATTCGATCCTATCATTCCACTGGTAATTCACTTTTTCAACTTTTAGCCAAACGATTGCAATAAATAAGACACATGATTTAACCAAATAACAATAATTCCCACAAAATTACTAACGAAAGCAATAAAGATAAGGAAAATTTTTCCGATAAAGAATGGATTTTCTAAAATTTACAAGGAAACTTCAAAATAAAAGATATTTACCTCTAGCAATTTTTCGTGTGACGAATTAAGTTGACGTTATTTCTACCTTGATTTGAGATTTCTTTTACCATGACTGTATTGATCTCTCCGTGGCTCGTTGATTCTCATAAACTGCGAGATGATCGAATATTGTTTCCACAGCCAGAATCATGGAACGCTATCGCACGAATATGTATAATAAACCCAGAACAAAGCCGAGAGGAATTAATTGGAAAATGTAGGTTCTTTACTCAATTTGATGAATATTTTACTCTGTGACAATGCCAAGATATTTCACCCGCATGAAAACCAATGGACCACAACCCCACGAAGTGTAGCATTAATGCGCACATGCGTCCAATAAGTTGAATTTCATCTAGGTTTTCTCTTTTCAATACATTTTATTACTCATTGTTATAGGAATGAATATGTGCGAATCCATGAGAAATCAGTCGTTAGAGGTGACCAAAGTTTTCGGAAAATGAATTTGGTCGCACAAGTTCCAGAAACGGTTTTTTTCAAAGCTTAGGTCACCAGTAGGTCATAGAAACTGGTGAACATAGGAAAATTCATGGAAGTTTTTTGTTTTGCACGATTTAGTGTGTGAAACTGGATCGATTTTTATGGGCCTGGGAAAATATTGTAGAAGTCAATGGAAGCACGTTCTTGTGCATTTATTCAAGTGATATGGTGCTGATGATGTGTGGAAGATTGGAGCACCTCGAGAAACAAAGAAATGACGGATGAAGAAGATATTTTATACTTTTACCCAGGAGCAACTGTAATCTATTGAAACATCTGTCAAAAATTTCCAGGCCCTAACTGAGTGATCATAATTGCTTTGTCAGGTTTCAAATTTTTAATGTGAAACCATTCACAGTGTTGTTTGTTATATTTTATGGAATGTGTTACCGTTTCTGTTATTGTTCGTTACTTTTTTCCAGATGCGAAAACTCGAGATCTAAAATAAAGTACAATATTGGTCTTCGAGAGCGTTTGGCATCGACGAAATTGTTTATTCTCGTGAAAATCTTGATTGACATGTTCATTAATAAATCATACAGTTGTTTCATTCGAGGATTATTGTCGGCAGAAGCGCAAAAAAATCAAAATAATATATCACTCAAGTTTGTGTGGAAACCCCCATATACATTTTCAAGGGAGAATACCCATATACATGGCCCACAATAAGCGCTTTCTGTCGTCCGCAAGATCTCTTCCCGCTAAAATCGACAGAAATCTTCGCAAGATTTTTACCATCACACTATGAGTGGAAACCTCCATATACATGGGCAGACGTAGGCATAACAGTCTGGAGATGGTCTAGAACAACCCTGAGCATCATATGACTTGAATAAATGCACAAGAACGAGCTTCCATTGACTTCTACAATATTTTCCCAGGCCCATAAAAATCGATCCAGTTTCACACACTAAATCGTGCAAAACAAAAAACGTCCATGAATTTTCCTATGTTCACCAGTTTCTATGACCTACTGGTGGCCTAAGCTTTGAAAAAAACCGTTTCTGGAACTTGTGCGACCAAATTCATTTTTCGAAAACTTTGGTCACCTCTAACGACTGATTTCTCATGGATTCGCACATATACATATTGGATTCAAATGTTTGGAATCGTTGTCTACATGTTGCCTAAATTTCCACATTTAGTTCACCCAGTCTTTGGCGCTACTTAGAAAATAGTCTTCTCAGTTGACTCATAAATGTGATTTGTTGATTGTTGTTCACGTAAGACTGTGGTGAATATTCAATAACGATTGAAGAAATATGAACCATTTTGATGCCGTTAATAATAGCTGGCTATTTTTGAGACCTAACAGTTACTATGTAAATGCTAGAGAGGATATATCTACTACAGGAAGTGTATTAGAGGCATATGATACTTCCATCGTTAGCCTTTTCCCTATTGTGTGTATCTTTTACTGTTCATTTACAGTTACATTTTTTTGGTTTAATGCCTGTTGAGAGCCTTAGGATTCAGAAGGTATTATCTAGATAGATTGATGTGGACGTCAATGTGTGACCTACTATTCATGTGTGGCCTCACAGTAGGTTCAACAATCTCTCCTTTATTTGCTATTGCTTTTTGATTCTTCCACTTTTAAGAGTAGGAAGCGATTTACAACAAAGGCTAAAATGATAGTTATTGGAGCAATTTCTTAATCATAGATGATATTGCCGGATCTTGGTTTTGAAATCCTTATAGTACTTGTATCAGGCTTCTAATTCATTCTACTTTTTTCACTCGTATTATTATTAAATGCCGTAGAACGGTATTCACAAAGTGCTAAGAGTTTAATTGTGCATTTGTGTGATTACATTTTGAGAGAAATAAAATATATCTGTAGACCGGACGACACAAAAAAGTGTATAATTACGTCCGACGTGTAGTATTACATTTTTTATCCACCGCACTGTGATTACTGGTAAGTAAAACCGGTAAGACATGTTTATTTACGATCTGTCGACTGTATTTACATTTGAATTGCCGTCTTTCATCACTAGATGCCGCCAAAATTGACAAAGTTGTTTGTTTACAGAATTCTAGGCAACAGTTTTTGGCGACGACTCAGCAATCCACATGTATATTCAGAGTTATAGGTGTATAGGAATGGTATTACGCCATCAAACTGAAGCCTGACAACCGAAATATCAACTGTATTGTTTAAACCAGCTCTTCCCTTATTTCTATAGAAAGAACGACGAAATGGACGAATCTGAGGCTGTAAAGTTAGAATATCAACTATCTCTTTGAAATTTTAGGCAAGCAACTCTTAAAACATACATTGGCTGCTTATTGCTATGGATTTTACTCAATTTCACAACAGTTTTAATCGCGAATGCAAATTATTTTTAATTTAAATACATGAACAAAATACGGTAGGAGAATCCAAACTAATGAAGTGAGTGCATGCTGATTTCTAGTAAACAGTCGATAGAAAACATTGTGAAATTGCCAAATTAGTGCGTTAGCCCACAACCGCTATAGAAAAAAAGAGGGACAACGAAGATGGCGGACTGACTTCAGCTTCATTGGCCAGCATAGCAAGTGCCCTATCTATACACCTAAATTGTTTGGACACTTACAACTTAATAGCTCCAAGCATTTTCAACGCGACAACTTTTGAGAATACTGGGGCCGGCCACGCCTACCAGCCCTCAAGATGGTACTTAGAAATATCTCCTGGGAATATTTTAAACCATCAACGACACGCGTTTGTCAGTCCTCATGGCTATAAGGGCGAGATCGGAAAAGTCTCTGGCCAGAGAAGAAATTAATTTTTCATGGATTGTCTGAAAGAAAAATTGCAATTTGAAATAAAATCTGTATCGAAATATTTGAGAATAAAAGGGGAAGAGGAGCAAAAATGAAGTCTACGAGAAAAAGAGATGAGGGAATCGAATGAAAAACGAAAATGTAACGCGTGAAATGAAGACAAGGAAAAAAGTTAACATTCGTGAAAACGGATAGAATCGCGAACGCTTTCACTTGACGCAGGCAGTCGGCCATCAAGAATTTTGCTGCAGCTGTTCCGATATTGTAGGATGCCGCCAGATGTTTCGTTCAACGGAGGGAAAAAAATCGACAGTGATTCGTTAAGGTATTTTGACCGAAATATCATTTTACCCTGAAATCAATGAATTTGGTCTCATTTGAAAGAAAAATATATCACCCTTCCATTGACACAAAAAATTCAACCCCTCACCACATTACTTTTCAAGATAGTTGTCAGAAAATTCCAGCCCTTTTATACGGGAAATGGTACGTGTATGCACTCCACAGAGACCTTATATTAAAAATGAGGCATTCCCTACACTTAGATCTCGTCAAGAAATCAACAGTGTGAAGTTAGTGTATTTTCTCAACTATTTTTGAAAATTAACCATACTGTCACCACAGTATATTCTTCGGTATCACGATAAACCTTCCATTTTGATGGAGTTTCAAAGGTACCGCGCTAAAAAAATAAGTCAAGTTAAAGACTTATTTAGATATTCAACTTGATTACTTACAATTTCTGTCATATAAAACTATATTATTGCTCCAATAATAATGCAAAATTTAATTCGCGTGTCCTACAGCTGGTGAAATTAAAACGTATAATTCGAATATGGTCTCTATTATGACTAGGGAACTATCTCACTTGTACTACCCTAAGAGGAAAATTATGCCAAGGCCGAAGAAAAGCCTAAGGAGGCTGGAGTGGTATTGGTGAGCCGTTGAGAGCACGTTTTAATAAATTTTCAAATATGGAGAAATAAATTGATGGACCATATTTTACTTAAGTGCATCTTAGTGTTCCGCATTTTCGGGTTTTCCATTCGCGTTCGTTGACTTTGGCTGAAAACGGTTCCGATAGCCATCCTGCTACCATCTTCGGGTCGAAAGTGAAAAGAGGCTGTTTTGGCAGCCTTGTATATGGCTGAACGTCCTGCGTTGCGATTGGTCGGAGTAAATGACCCTTTTTCATGAGCTGCTGAGGGGACTGCTACTGTCTCTGTTGAAATGTTTGGGCAATTTCCAAATCTCTATCTGTTCCTTGATTTGTCTTGGATGATAGCGGCTCTGCTTGGCGAGTATTTTGCATCTTCCAAATTAATTTTGTTTTTAAGTACATACATATGTTTATACAAGACATGTAGCATCGTAAATGACGCAAGAACTATATATTTTTTTTAAACATTCACCATTGAAGGTAGTTTGAGCAAGGAAGTTCCCAAGTTATATTGGAGACCATATTCTAATTACACATTTTACTTTCAGTAGCTGAAGAAAGCATGAATTAAATATCGCATTATTAATAGCGCATTAAAATTTTTTATACGACTGAAATTCTAAGTAATAAAATAAAAATATGTATATAAGTCTTCAACTTTCTTCCACTCAATTCTTCAACTCATTTTCTTCCCGCGGTACATTTAAAACTCCTTCACAACGGATTTTTTTTCGATCCTGAAATACTTTCCGCTGTGACAATATCACTACGTTTACTAATCGAACTCAGATCAATATGATCTCGGACCGATCTGAACATTCTAAGCCATCCGACTCGGCTCGTCTGGTTCACCAATGCGAAATTCATCGCAATATCGAGTTGAATCGGTTCATAGCGATTTGAAATCTCAGACGGGCAGAGAAAGTGAGCCGAGTTAGCCCGCTTCTCATATCGATCTCGCTAGCCCGTTGCGTTTACCATGCCGAGAATAACCGGCCAAATCGATCTGAGTTCGATTGGAAAACGTAGTGTATGATTTGTTTTCAAACATAGTCGAGAAAACATACAAACTACATACTTTTAATTTTTTGACGAGATCTATGAGTTTGAAATTCCTCATTTTCAAAGGTCTTTCTAGAGTGGATACGCTACCATTTCTCGTGTATAAGGACTGATATATTCCGTCAACAACATCGGACAGTAGTTCGGTGAGGGGCTGATATTTTCGTGTTTTTCGAAGGGCGAGATACTTTTTTTTGTAATGAGGCCAAATTCATTGATTTCTGGGTAAAATGATATTTCACTCAAACTACCTAAATAAACGATCTTTTAGGTTTGCCTGGGGTTTACGGCGTGGAACTCAAAATGCAAGCGAAACCTGTACGTAAATATGTGTATCTAACTCGGCATGATGCCTTTATATTTGTTAGCAACCACATCACAAAACGTACTGTTTCACGTTTAGTCACTATTTACACGTTCCAGTTTCCTTTCCATTCCTGACGCCAGTCGATGACGTCACATTCAAGGAACCGCCGTGTCAGCGTTTACACGGTGGGTACACGCATTTGGAAATCATTCAATAGATGGCACGAAAAGCGCAGCTTTCAGCCAATCAGCGCTTTCCTGTCCGCAGCAGAATAGATAGCCCGGCTAATCCTCTCCTGTCGGCTTTCAAGTTTGATCGAGTAGTCTCGCCACCCGGGATAGATTAGAGTGCATGCGCAGGACGCGTCATAGGACAGGAATGGAAAGGAAACTGAAACGTGTAAATAGTGACTTATGGGGAAATCTCCACATATTGAGTAGAACTATTTCAAAATATATGTCAAGTACCACAAGGCTACGAGTTGAATCAATATTTAATTATCAATACATTAACTTTTGGCTTAACATGTTACTTATATCTTCTCTGATAACCTGTCTTTTCAGCACATTTATTAAAAATATAAATATGGCGCTTACAGATACTGGGGAGAATAGTTACTAGTAAATATAAACTCCTTATCTTTGATACAATAGTATATACAACTGTTTCTAAGCAACATCCATGAATATATATATGGTTTGTTGACTCGTCGCCAAAAACTGTTGCGTAGAATTTCGTAAACAAACAACTTTGTGGATTGTGGCGCCGCCTAGTGATGAAAGACGGCAATTCAAATGTAAATACAGTCCATAGATCGTAAATAAACATGCCTTACCGGTTTCACTTACCAGTAATCATGATGCAGTGTATTAAAATGTAGTATCACACGCGGGATATAATTACACAATTTATTAATATCGTCCGGTCTACTGATCTACCTCTCCAAATCTAATTACACAAATGCACAATTAACTTCGAAGCACTTCGTGAATATCGCTCTACGGAAATTTAGTAATAAAATGAGGGGTAAAAGGTGGAATGAATTAGAAGACGGATACAAGATTTCAAATACAAGAACTCTTGAACAGATTCTTATTTTTCAAACCAAGTCTCCTATTTTGGGTCCTCGTAGACGCATACCCTATTTTAAAGCCAGGTACGAAGCAAGTTCTATTAAAACAAGCCATTTTCTTCTAAATTCTTTAATGAAGCCGATCGGGCCTAATGTATTCAAATTAGAGTCAGAGTCTGGCAACCGTAGGCGTCTGCTCACGATGGAAGTTTCAGATGCCTCTTACACACTTCCAGTAGTACCTAGATATGTCCTCACTAGCATTTACAAAGTAATTGTTAGGTCTCAAAAATTGCCAGATATTATTCACATCATCAAGTAGTTCATATCTCCTCGATCGTAATTGAATGTCCATCAGTCTCACTTTAACAACAATTAGCAACGGCCATTTACGAGTCGACTGAGAAGACTTTTTTCTAAGTAGCGCCAAGGACTGGGTGAACTAAATGTGGAAATTTAGGCAACACGTTGCCTAGGCAACGATTCCAAAAATTTGAATCCATTATATACATTCATTCATGGTAACATCTTTCAGATAAATGACCGACATATTACCATAATAAATCAAATCGGTAAAATACAAATTTTCACCTTTAGCTGTAAATGTTACAGATAAGAAAGCCTAAGCAAAGTTTTACGTAAATCTTAACACAAACGAACATTGCTTCAACCTCCTTAATTACCACCAACTATTCCTTGAGGGAGCTTTTGCACGCTAAATGCAAAAATGAACCCAATTAGTTGAACAGATTCTTCTGCATCACATATAAAACAAATGCCCTAACTTTAAGATTTCATTACTCTAGTGAATAAACGTAAATTCTTTCATGAACCGGCCATCAGACATACTTCCATCATACGCTTCAAAATGAAAGGATTTTCCACCCCCACCCTCCCATACCTTTCTTTCCCTCCCCCCTGTCCTCGAATCAAACCTCGGATATTGAATTGAACATGTCACAGCGAGTACGGAAAGCAACTTAAATGAATAGAATCCATGCTCGAAATGGAAGTGTTTACTCTCGATTTTTTTTAGTCACTTGGAACAAAAAGGCGAAGAGTCCAAATACGAGGAAAGACACACGGAAAGTTGGGTGCTACAGTCGTTTCCTCGACTAAACAAACTTTTATCAGCTCTACTTTGTACGGGATTGTTTTTTCGTATGTTTTTCCGGTCCGCTTCTAAAAAAACAAGCCACACTGCTTCCGCTAGGTAAACAAACTTCATGTAGTCGCAATTATTTTCCTGTTGAGGCGCAATCGATCTATATTCGAGGGTACGGAAAGGTTCATTCATTTGTTTATTTATTTTTAGCAAATAAAAGACCAAGTGTATTCCTTAATCTAAAAAAACTTAAATAAAAGCTCATCCCATCTAATTACACTGTGAAAAGAGGAAGTGTGAGGGGTGTTGGAGTACTTATCGCGAGCCATTGGGGACAAATTTTAATAACTTTTCTAGTAAGTCGAAAAAATCCTTGGACCAGCGTTAACTTACATCTACATACTACTCTGCCACCCACCGCATGGACATGAGGCAGGGGGTGTTAGGACACCAGCCGTGTAAAGTTGTAAGGGATAAGGTTTTGGGAGGTGAAATGGTGACGCGTATTGCAGGAGTGTATTTAGTGGAGCTCAGTTTCTACTGCGGTCGCTTATTGTGTGCGGAAAGAACGAATCCTTGCCCCTATCTGTTTGGCAATGTGTCTCTCTTATTTTATCGCTTCTGTCAGATCTACAGATCTTGTGAGACGCCATGATAATATTCTCTGTGTCCCTCTGAAACAAATCAGTTCTGATTTTCTCGGGCAGGCTAAGCCTAGCGTGTAACCTCCGAGTCTCTAGGGGCTCCCACCTTTTGTCCTCTAAAAGTTGTGAGACACTAAATGTCCGCCCGTAGCAGTTGTTAACGAAGCGTGCAGCTTTTCTTTGTATTTTATTCATTTTTTTGGTTAAATCTTTACGAGCAGGGCTCCAAATGCTCGCGGCATATTCGAGATGTGGCCTAACCAGAGCGAAGTAGCATCTCTCTTTTATTTTTTCATCCGTTGACCTTCCTATTATACGCTTGAAATATTATAGTTGATTTAATGCTGTGCCGCATATGTATATACATCTGTGGAAATATTGGGGATTTCCATACATTTAGTGATGTTAATGATGCAAGAATTATATTTTTAAATAGTCAAGTAATGTTATGACTTGGATTTACAGCGCGGAATCCGAAATTCAAACAAAAATCGAATGTGAATACGAGTTATTAATTCGGCATGGTGCATTAGTAATTATGAGGAATCGTAAAAACAATATGTAACGGATGTTTTCGCGGTTAGGAGAAAATCTGTTTAACTGTAATGACTGTCAAGTACACATATGCACAGTTTCACGCAAATCTTTACGTAAACAAAAATTGCTCCGACCACCTTAAGTAAGTAGCCAGAGAATCAAACATAATGGATTCAAATGTTTGGAATCGTTGCCTAGGAAACGCGTAACCTAAATTTCCACATTTCGTTTACCCAGTCCTGGGCGCTACTTAGAAAAAAGTCTCTCAGTCGACTGGTAAATGGCCATTGTTAATTGTTGTTGACGTGAGACTGATGGTTATTTAATAAGGATCGAGGATATATGAATTACTGGATGCTGTGAATAATATCTGGCAATTTTTTAGACCTAACAGTTACTTTGTAAATGCTAGTGAGGAAATATCTAGGTACTACTGGAAGTGTGTAAGAGGCATATGAAACTTCCATCGTGAGCAGACGCCGACGGTTGCCAGTCTTTGATATTCACGAATGCTGAGAAGTAAATTGTGTATTCGTGTTATTAAATTTGGAGAGGAATCAAATATATCTGTATACCGGACGATATTCAAAAAGTGTGTATTTACATCCCGCGTATGTTACAACATTTTTATCCTCAGCATTATGATTACTGGTAAGTAAAACCAGTGAGACGTATTTATTTACGATCTGTAGACTGTATTTACATTTGAACTGCCGTATGGTATCATTATGCGGCGCCACAATCTGCAAAGTTGTTTGTTTATGGAATTCTAGGCAACAGTTTACGGCGACGAGTCAACAATCCATATGTATATTCATGGAATCAAACATCCCTGCCTCATTGTTTGCAAGATCAACCAAAGCCCAATGGCGAATTCAAAGCACAATGGACTGCTGGACAATACGACGAAGCGACTCTGGTTCGACCATTCGCCTTGCGTTTGCTCTGCCGTGCAATAGCCAACTATTTCCTTTACAAGCGTCAAATAGGATAAAACGTGAAAATGTCAATACCGGGCACTAAAAGTTTAAAATGCATATTTTTTACGCTACCTTTGAAATCTAGCACATGGCCATCACAATTTCATAGCTCAAATAAGCTCGCCTTTCGAAAATTAGCGAATTGCTGATACACCGTTGGTATTTCCCACAACCCGATCGAATATATAGTTGTGCTACTCGTCCACTCCAACAAGTGTATGGAGAGGGCACTTCGTCATCAAACTGAACCCTGACAACCGAAAAAAACACCATTTTGTTTAATCATGCTCTCTCCTGACTTCCCTACGGATAGCACGACCGAAAGGATGAATTAGTGGATATAAAGAAAGAATATCAACCATCTGTTCGAAATTTAATGCAAGTAACTTATAAAACACATTTTGCCTGCAGAGTGCTATGAATTCTACTCGATCATACAATTTTTTCATCGGGAGAGCGGATGATTAGTAATTTAAATAAATAAACAATACATACAAGGAAGATGCATGTTAAATAAGTAAGTGCATGTTAATTTATAGTTAGTTATCGATGGAAACATTTTAAAATTACAAAATTTATGTGTTATCCCACAAGCACTATAGGAAACTGAGGATTAACGAAGATGGCGGACTGGCAACAGCTTCTATAATTGGTCAGAATAGCAATTGTCCTCTCCATGTACCTCAATGCGTCATCATCACTCGTGCAAACTTTTACCTTCTTCCGAAACCGCACTCGTTACTGGTGGGTAAAGGCAAAACATTTGTGTGAAATTCACGGTGGACAAATTAATCGCCTGGTCTGGGAATCGAACCCAGATCCCTCGATTTGGCAAACTCGCAAATTACGCAAATATCGATGGACTTTCACACAATTGTGTGATCACTAGCGGGTGACTCCGTTGAAATAACTGAGCGGCTAGTTCCGTGGTTCTTTGTAAATGTCCAAAGTAAACATCTTTGTGTTTAAAGTTGGGCTTTACCCCGCGGACTGTGGCGCTTAGCGCTCGCATACGGGTACCTCTAGCATCATATGCACGGTGCCTGTGTAGAAAAATGGCTCCTTGAAGTCCCAATGAGATTCACAGTGGAGGAGGACGCCGGGGTAGCTCAATTAGTAGGAACACTCGGCGCAAAATCGAGGGATCTGGGTTCGATTCCCAGTCCAGGCGGATGGTTTTTCCATTGTAAATTTCACACAATTGTGTGATAACTAGCGGGTGACTCCGTTAAAGTGACTGCGCGGCTAGTTCCGTGGTTATTTGAAAAAGGCAAAACATTAAAAAATAAAATATCTGCCTAAAGCGCGTTCGCTAAATTCATGCTGACTTTATCATAGAAGAAAATGAAAGGTGAATAACATGCAACAGAGGGCATATTGCATTCTCCTTTTGAAAAGTAAATGCTTGTCGTCAGCCAAGCAACTTCATGCACGTCAAACAATGAATCAAGAGGAGCTAACTCGTGTTCTTCCTATGATTATCAAATTGACACGCTCAAGGGTCGACATTTGAGTTCGCCATGAGCTACGTTAAAAAGTTCTCAAGATATTCACGTGGAGTCGGAAGTTTCACCGTCGACATATTTGGTAATTTTATGTGTCAAAACTTAATGAATATATTTAAGGCAAACATTGGGTAGTAAGGACGGTATGCTATCTCATAGCATACTTATTTAATCCCAATTACAACTTTACTGGAATTATATCAGCACTTGCCTAACTTTTCAAGCCAAGAACTATTTGAAGTAGGCAACACTGACAGCGGCATACATCCTATACCTGCACCCATAAACACCCTTCACGCCACCCCTTCCAGAGTTGGCACAGATAAAGAAGTCATTCAATGCTGTTTAGCCAAGGAAACTGGCTCTCCTTTTAAAGATTTTTCGTTCATAATGCTTCCATGCATATCCCTTTCGCTTCCTCTACACTTTAAACATGTCATGTAAAACACCTTAACTTTGTCGGTCCCGGTAGCGACGGGTTAAAGTCCTCGCCTGCAAATCAGAAGGTCACGGGTTCGAGTCCCGCCCAGGTGGATTTTTCACCACTCAGTACATGGGTGTTTTTATTCGTCGATTGTTAATACACCCGATGCCAAATTGCACTGCTCCATACACGCTACCCTATTCTCAAGTCTTCCAAAATTCCTCATCTTCAAAGTTTCTTCGACCGCACGCACTCATGACTTCCTCTGTCTTTCCCTTCCTGTAGCACCATTCAATTCTCCAACATAAATCCTTTCCGTCATTCAACCCTTTTCCATACACTAGGCGTGTCCAAATCAACGAAGCACATCACTTTCAAATACCCAAGTCCGTCACAGAAGAACCCCATGTATATGTTGTGGATGGCGTTAGCATAAATGCGACAGATGAAGTGAAATACCTGGGAGTTACGATAACTTCGAACATATCGTGGGGGACACATATAAGAAATATTTGTGGCAGAGCCCTGAAGAAGCTAGGATTTGTCAAGTGTGTTGTGGGAAGATTTTCGGATGAAAAAGTGAAAGAGAGGTGCTATTTCGCACTCGTCCGGCCACACCTTGAATATGCAGCGAGCATATGGGATCCGGCGGAGAAAGACCTAGTCCATGAACTTAATAAAATACAAAGGAAAGCTGCGCGATTCGTCAAAAACTGCTACGGCCGTACAGAAAGCGTTACACAGACTTTGAACGATTTAGGGTGGGAGCCGCTAGAGACTCGGAGGCTACGCGCTAGGCTTAGATTGCTTGAGCAATTGAAAATGGATATCTTTCAGAGCGACACGGAGAACATCATATTAGAACCACATTATATTTCCAGGTCCGACAGAATCGATAAATTAAGAGAGATATTTTGCCGAACGGATAGGTTTGGGAATTCGTTTTTCCCCCGAACAATTAAGGACTTTAATAAATGCTAGGCGGAACTTTTATTTTATTTTATTTTTTTTGTTGACGGCTGGTGTCCTAACACCCCCCGCCACACGCCTTTTGAGGCGACTTGCGGGGTATTATGTAGATGTAGATGAACCAAAGCCACATTCTTTCATCGCCCACTTATTCCTGACGCTTTACATCAAACTTTCACCGCAATTAGAATTTGAGTATCGTATGCGTACTCCATTCAGCCTGCATGATTGCTCAGACAGCCAAAGGGATATTATTAAGTTTTCTTCAGTAGGAGGATCATTATCTCAGTGATTCAATAAAGTTCCTCTAAATTAGCTGCACCCTAAATAAATGTACGCTATGACATTTTAAACTTAAACTTCAATATTTTAATTTCATTCGGTCCACAGCATTACCATCAGGATTTCTGGAAGATTGATGAATTTCATGCTTATTCATGTTCATTGACAATGAATGATGCTATACGCTACCGCGTATCCATTTATGCAAGAAACAATGGCAATATTTAAAACAATTCTTGTGTATATAACCGAGTTTCAGCAATAGAAAGTGAATGAGAGACCCCCATGCACAAGCCTACTGTTTCAGCTTGGGTGGGGTTTGAGCTTGATGTATCCTAAGCACAAACTCTGTCAATTTTCAAGATCTTATCATAAAAATTAATCCACACGTGAAAGTAAACTATGATCAATGTTTAATTGGGGGAGTATGGCGGAACGGAGTTAAGTTGGCGGTTGTGATAAATCTTTTCATTGAATAATTTTGCTATGGCAGTATTTCTAGTGTCTGCAAAATTCGTAGGTTGACTATCAAAATTAGGAAAATGAAAAAATAAGGCTGAAATATTCGAAAAATATAGAAAAAATGTGTACCATTCTCCCAGCAGTAAGTCCAACATATTCTATACGTGAGCACATTATATGCGTCCACAAGATCCCATTTTTCTTTTATTCATCAGTTTGGCGCTTCCCCTGCAAAATTATTTATACTTATTTAATGCATAACTTGGCCTATTATAAAAAAAAGTGGCCTATCTTTGACGTGAATAACAGAATCACATCTTTCCGAGCCTTTTCCTTTTCAAAACAGATTCGATTTACGTGTTGTTAAATGTGAGAAATTGAAGAAGATATGAAAGAAAAATATAAATGTCAGAATTTCACAAAATTAAATCTGGGACTGGATGAAATATAGGGAAATCCGACATTTCTATCCAATTGGAACGTCACTTACACCAATAACTGAGATTAAGACGGAAAAACCTCAAGGGAATCAATTTTTTTTAAATATAGGCATCTTACTAATTTACTCTTTGGCTTATTATAGTAAACTAGAGCAATTATGGAAGGAAAATACTGTCATCAAATAGTAATGGGGCTGCAGTCGGCTCCAATGGCTGGAAAAATGGGTCATAAAAAAGATTTTCGACGGACAACCTTTGTACCTAAATTTTATCTTTAAATGCCTATGACGTGCCAGCACTGAATAAAGAACCACTTTTTTGCAAAACAAACAACGATGTAAGCATTTTTTATACCCACCCAGCTGCCACGAAACCTCCTTAATGTGAATCCGCCCCGAGAGACAGATTCACACCTTATACTACATTCCAACTTTTCGGGTAACAGTTTAAAAAAAACCTCGTTCTCATTGTTGACATACGGAGCCATTTAAAACCAAAATTAAGGTCTAAAATATGCAGATTATTCCACGGTTATATTTTTAACGTACACTATCTATAGCGATAGGAACTGACAACAGGGTCACTGCTATTGTATTGACGCATTTTGACTCGCAATAATCAGCTAGAAAATCAAAAAGATTAAGTGCTGAGTGTACGTGTGAGTATCGTATATGTCACCTATTCTATTTCAGGGATTTCATTCCCATTGTAAATAGTTTTCCGCAAAAATAACATTTATAATAGATAGAAATATAATATTTCTCCCGTATTTGCCCCTTACTCACATCATATACCATGTCATTTCAAGTTTAATTTGCCATAAAAATGGTGTGGAATGATATTTTTCGGTTGCTCGAATCGGGTCGAGGACGTGTTTGTCCATAGGTATCCAGGATATAAATTTAACGACACCCAAGTGATTTGACGATGGAAGCAAAAGAAACATTTTTACGCATATTCCTACACCTATCCCCGAATGAAATTTTAAAAGAGGCACTTAATTCCACAAGCAGATGACTAATCGGATGTGCAATGGAATCTTCATCGTGCAAAGCGGTGACTTGCACGAAAGCTTGCGCAAATTCATGGGCGACAGGTGGGAAAATTACCCCTCCTCCAATTCAGAGCCCGCGTTCTTCAAATTTCTGTACATCAAATCGAGCAATTAGCAATTAATAGCTTCGTGTAAGTCGGCTTTAAGAGCGTGGAATGGTGTTCCGATCTATTCAAACGTTACTCGGCTATCCTCATTACCTCGATTTTAATAATGTGAAATAACACAAAACGACCGATCCTGAATACATAAAAGATTATCCGCTCTCTGGCAATTATTGTAAGACCCGAAAATTCTAGGCTCACTATCGTCTGTCACGACTTTTTCCGCGCGCATTCTCGAAGAAATTACGCCCCTCGGGAACCGGACAGAAGTTCAATCTTCATTTTGTGTCGCTGTCTCGTTCCTCGCTTTAGTCGCACCAAACGCTGAACGCAAAGAAAGAGGCAGCTTGCTTCCGTAGAATCCAATTTAACAAATATAAAAAAAGATAAAACCACGCGTACAAGAGCACAGTGGGCATAGAGTTAGGGAAAGAGAATGGAAAGGGGTGTGGAGGAGGGAAGAAAAAATAAACGACAACCAAGCCCTTGTCACAACTGCGAATTGCGCTGAGGAGGAAATCTAATTTGTTTTGTTTTTTTATTTTCTTTTCTTTTAATAAACTTATCGCGCGAAATGAAATCGAATCCGGATAGGAAAAAAGTAAACATCAGGCGACGGGAAAGCGGGTAAGAAAGAGGGATTAAATCCCCATGATCCCACAGCGCATACAACAAACAAGTGAAAAGGGAAAAAGCGAGCGGGAGGAATTTTTTGGGCAGTGGGGAGGAGAGTGAGGGAAGAGAAGATGGGAATAACAGGGAAGGGAAAGTTTAAAAAAAAAAAAAAAGAAGAGAGAGTGTGCGTTTAGGCCGCCGAGGAATTGAGACACGCAGAAAGGAAAGGGGAAGAGGACGAGAAATGAAAAAACACGATATGGAGAGAGAGGGAGAGAAAGACTGGCTCTGCGCAACCAGGGTAAGATTGTCCGGAGATGGGCGGGGCTTTAAATGTTTTGGTGCGGAGATTCGATTTGGAAACCGATCCCGGGAATTTTTGCGATCAACCGTTTCCGAATCCCGAGATAAAAAAACCAGTCAGCATATCGGTAAATTTTCTCTTAAAATCCAACAATAACGATAGAAATATATAATAGAAAGCCATTTCCACGTTTTCATTGACGTTTACGATATCACGAACGTTATTGCACAATCTTGGCACATAGGATAAAAAAGGATAAAAAAACTGTCCAATTCGGACCTCTCACCAAAAAAAATTGGCAATGTCTTTAACATGTATACTATTACAAACAACTTACTATCCTAAATGGGACAAACGACATAATTAGTCGATGACCTTTTTGTAAAAAAAACAAATCAACCTATGCAAAATTGGACATTCTGGTACACTGACTAAAATAACAGTCCGATCCATCGAACACAGTTAGCAATGTCTTCAACATGTATACTACACACTCATCTAAGAAAGTTGGCTATGTCTTCAACACATACTGATACAAACCCACTTCCCGATTCCAAAAGAGGCAAGCGATGTAATTAGTCGGTGGCCTCTTAGAATAAACAAACCAGCCAACAAAAATAGGTACACTCTGACGCACTAACTAAAAAACTGACTAATCCGGACTGCTCACCAAACAAAGTTGGCAATGTCTTCAACACATACTGATACAAACCCAATTCCCGATTCCAAAAGAGGCAAACGATGTAATTAGTCGGTGGCCTCTTAGAATAAACAAACCAGCCTACGAAAATAGGTACCTACACTCTGACGCACTAAATAAAAAAAATTGTCGAATCCACACAAAATTGGCAATGTCTTTAGCTTATAACCTATTACAATTCCACATCCCTTTCCCAAAATGGACAAACGACCTAATTAGCCAATGGCCTCTTCGAATACAGAAATTATCCATACATACATACCCATCACGCCGTTCCCTTCCGGGGTAGGCACAGTCAATATATTTCACTCATTAATACATAATTGTACACCTAACTCTGCTTCAATAATTTCCTCCATACTGACCTATCCTTGCAAACCTCTTTTGCCTCATTTACTCCCATACACTGTTTCATTCACGCCCGTCTGTTTTTAAAACTCCCCATATTCACCCTCCTAAGAATTTACTCAACCACATTCAACCACAACTTTTTCGGCCTACCTCTCCCTCTCGCAACATTCATTCTACTCTCATAGATCTGTTTCGTTATTCAACTCTCATTCATTCTCTCAGCATGGCTAAACCAACGAAGCACACTCCTTTTATACACGTCCATTACTGGAGCATTTAACCCACATTCATTCATGACCCACTCATTCCTGACCCTATCCATCCTACTTTTGCAGCAAATACTCCTCAGATAACTCATACCCACGGCGTTTAATCTACTCTTATGTCTATCCTGACATACCCATGTTTCACTACCATATAGCAAAGTGGGAAGAAGTACACTTTTGTACACGGCAATTTTCGCTTCCTTAGACAAGCACTCATTCCTTGATATGCTCCACATGCTACCTACCACTTTCCTTCCAGCATTTGCCCGTGTCTTTATCTCCTCATTTATTCTTCCATCTTTCGCATACATCTTACCTACGTACATAAAGTCATCCACCTGTTCAATTACTTCACCATTCGCCCTCATCATACAGTTATTCTCCCCATTCTCCTTATCAAAAACTACTGCTTTAGTCTTTCACACTTGTCTTTAGTTTAGTCTTCTTTAATTAATAAACAAATCAGCTTATGATAAATTGTACATTCTGACACACCTACTAAAAAAACTGTCCTATCTGGAGGACCCAAACAATGTTGGCAATTTCTTCAACATATATTCTACAGGGTGCGGGAGCATAATTTTCTGATTTGAATTATTGCCTTAACTTGTTAACCCCGGCATAATATTATGAATAAGAAATCGAAGCAACTCGTTGGATATAATTTTTAAAACAGAGTAAACAAAATTTTCCAATGTTTTTGAATATGGAGAAAAAATAATTATAACATACCTATATCATCTTGTGCCTCATTGACCCTTCAAACCAGCAAATGATGCAGCCACACCCAGTATTTCCCATCACCTCACTTTCCCAAAAGGGACAAACGACGTAATTAGTAGCTGGCCTCTTCAAACAACCAAACTACCGACGAAAAATGGAAACGTGAAGAAAAAAAGGAAAAGATTGGTGAGGCAGAGGGGATGCGGATATGAATATGTAACTAGAAGGAGACATGAAGTTCAGTAAGGCTAGAAAGTCGCTGAGGAAGAAAGAAATAAAAGAGAGGAGAATGAGAGGCAGAACTAAGAGAGAGAGAAAAATGTTGGTGAGGAAGAGAAGAAATGAGATGAAAAAGTGAACAAGGGGTTCCGGAATTCGCAGCGAGGGAGGGTGGGGGGGGGCAGAGGGAAGAGGAAGGAATGAGTGATGGGTGGACGTTGGGAGGAAGTAGAGCTTTCGCTTTGAGGCGAGGGGAATGGAAGATGGAACACGGAAATAAAATGGTTTCAGAGGACACCACTGGTGGAAATCAGACGGCATGAAAAATGCGTGGGATGCATAAATTAGCACATAACACGGCGGCACGAAGAATACATGTAACGCTCAACAACCTTCAAAGTATTCTTCAATACATTACGCAGCGACTTCTTTATTTTCTTTACAACTATTGAGATGTATGGAATGGGCCTCCGTCATTAGACTCTAGCCTGACAACAGGATTAACAACAAGGATTAATTATTCTCCCATGGATAGCAAGACGGAATGATTGAATGAGCGCAATTTAAGCAATTGTATCAACCAGCTGACTCAATTTTACTCTAGTTTCTACAGGAAATGCGGATGATTAATAATTAAAATAAATAAATCATTTATGAAAGGAAGGTGTACATTAAAGAAGTCCATGCTAATTTCTAGTAAGTCATAGAAGGAAACATTTGGAAATTGCGAAATTAGCGCGTTATCCCGTAAGCTCTATAGGGAAATTAGGGTTACAAACAAATATTGGCCACTAGCTCTGAGCAAATGGTGCGCAACAATTCATGAAAAGTAAAAACAACTAGACCGTTCATATGAAGAATAAACGTGAATGCGCATCATTAAAAATCAAAATTTGATCAAAATAAAATTGAATCAAATGGAGAAACGTAATGATTGCTGTACTGACCAATAAGAGGGCCATTTAAAACTCCATTGGTCCACCAGAAACTGCTTGCAAATTCCAAATCCTGTAAATTAAAAAAATAAAATGGAAACTTGAAGCTTTCACGTGGTGGAAGGACGTCATTATTAACAATAAAAAATTTGTGACTTCCACAATTAATTGAACGCTAGCGACTGGTTTCGGCTGGTTTGACCTGATCGTAAAAGCAGAAACCGGTCGATAAATTGTTGAAGTCAAAAATTTTTATCTTATTTATAATCCAGTAAATTATGAATAAAATATTTTCATATAGAAAATATAACAGAAAAATGAATCTAACGCCAAATACTCTAGTCTTCAATAAGTTATTAACTGTTTAATCACATAAAAGAGTAGACATAGGCTATTCAGAATGTCCACCAGGTCAACTCTTTCATTATGGCCTACTTTTCTAAAGACAGTTGTCGATCATCTTCAGCTACTTTCTTACGGGCATATCAGCAGCATTCTTAAGGGGTACCGCAGAATATCCCATTTCACTACCAGCCATGACCCTCTCTCCTCTCCTCCTTGAACAAACCCCTCAACTAATCAGCCAAAAAAAACATTGCAATAACGAATATAACAATAACTCGCTTATAATAATATAAAAGCAATCTTATCTTACACTATTAAATCAGCTATTTCTGTTTTTGTTTGAAATTTTTTCTCGAATACGGCTCAAGATATTGTGATGACATTCTGAGATGAATTAATTCGGGTGAGAAATTAGAATTGAGAAAGGTGTCATACATAGCAATCAAGCCGTTCCCTTCCGGAGTAGGCGCAGTCACAGAGGTTCACTCATAAATACATATCTGTACACTTAACTATGCTTCAATTATTTCCTCCATCCTGACCTATCCGTGCAAAACACTTTTGCCTCAATAAATTCGATAGTGTAAGGCGAAACATGATAGAACTCCTTCATGATGATCAGAAAGGAAAAAGCAATGGCGGGTTCCGCAATTATTTAATCAGGCGACCGGTTTCGATACAAGGTATCATCATCAGCTTTTTTTGCCTCATTTACCCCCGTAAACTGCTTCATACTCTCCCTCCTGTTTTTAAACTCCTAATATTCCTCCTCCTCAGACTTTCCTCAGACTTTCCTCAGCCATATTCAACCACAACTTTCTCGGCCTACCTCTCTTTCTCGCAACATTCATTTCTCTCTTAGATCTCTGTTTTGTTTTTCGACTCTCATTCATTATCTCAACCTGGCCAAACCAACGAACCACACTCCTTTCATATATGTCCATTACTGGAGCATCTAACCCACATTAATTTATTACCAATTCATTACTGACTCTATCCATCCTACTTTGCCGCAAACACTCCTCAGATAATTCATACCCACAACTTTTAGTCTACTCTTATGTCTATCCTGACATACCCATTTCCTCACTACCATTAAATCTCACATGCCTTAGCACGCTCTTCCTCAGATATGACAGCATACATATTCTTGTAAGCCTATTTCTTTTCCCTGACTGCACATTTCAGTTCTTCATTCCACCAAGCATTAACTTTCATTCACTCTACCACTCCTTTTCCACATACACTTTCAGCATATCTCACAATCACTGCTTCTAAACAATCCCACACATCATTCACCTTCTCGTTTCTGACATACTCGTTCCATTTTCTCTGCTGCAGGGATAGAGCATCCTCAAGCGTTAAACCATACTGAATTCTAAGCTCGCTGTCAAGCAATTTCAGCACTCTTACTCTCAACTGTTTATGCGCAACATTCTTTCTTGGCACCCACTTTCTGCCCAGATTCACTTTGGAGAGTACCAAACAGTGATCTGTTCCCTTTCAGCACCCCTCATCACTCTCGTGTCCCACACTAACTCCCTCAATCTCTCACCATACACAACGAAATCAATCATGCTTTTGCAATTACCCCTTTGCAAAGATTACATATGTATTCTCTTATGTTTAAACCATGTATTCGACACAAACAATCCTTTTTCCAAGCACACACTCACCAAGTTTTCACCATCATCATTCACTCGAGGATCACCAATGGCCCAACCACTCTCACAGATGCATCCCGCCTCACACCAACCCAGCCTATCATCTCACCTTGTACAATTTTTCTCTCACCAGAGTCACATTCATTCAACACATCTATCAGTTTTTGCCAAAACTCATCTTTCACACCGCAACACTCTCCATCCACTGGTGCATAGCACGTCACAATAACTTCTCCATGGAGGAGCGTACTCATTTTGTTCCAATAGCGTCTTTGGCTACCATTTCTGGGTAAACTACTGCAATTTGTTGGGAGAATGGGAAGCCAAAAACCGAGGCCTTGATCGCCATGTGTAGCAATTCGGGTTGAGCGGGGATGGTCGTTGGACGAGATCAAGGAGAGGACCCGGAATTTCGAGAATTCGGCCGCGCCAAGGATCTTCCCGGTCCGATTGGTGAACAACCATTGTTACTCTGGACGAGACTGACGGAATATTGGAGTGGAAGGTCGAAGCTGAGATGGTAATAAGAGATGGCTCTTGGCGGGGGAATTAGGCTCGGTGTCGCTGAAAGTGCCATTTGGGAGTTCTCGGGCAGATGTGGAATCAATTCGAGCACAATGGTAAGGATTCGGGTGTGTGTTGTTGGCGCGGAATAATCAAAATCAACTAATTATCGTTTGGCCTCTTTATTAGGGACGAGCCCGAGCGAGTGTACAAGTAGGTAGTCACAGTAAAACTTCTCCTCCCCGCATGATGACATGGCCTTTTGTATCTCCTCGGAGTCGCTCATCGCCTGCTCCGCGTCCTTGGCGCCGCTGCCTTTCCGGCGCGCCAGTTAACTGGGGCCTCCACGCGAACCCGCCACATCTCTCCTCCTGAAAAAATGCCAAACAAAACCAGGGACGGGAAAACAAAACTAAGGGGAATATCTGTGTGGGGGACCCACAAGTCGTCCGTATCTCGTCTTGACTAATCCCGTCTCCGGTGGGTTGTCGCTCTCCGATGAAGTCTCGAAGTCTGGGAGCATTGACTCGTAATCTTCCGATGTACTCGGCAGCCGTTCTGCTAGGGTCAGCGTCACCCGATTCCTCCTGATGACTCCGCTACCTGTCTCAATCAGATAGGACCGGGGATGGCCCGACAACCGTTCCATACTCCCGACGATCTCTCACCCAAACCGGAGCTCCCACAGTCAATAGGGGTAGTTCTTTTGTCCGGTGTCGTCGGTCGTAGTTCCTCTTCCGACTCTCCATGATGACCTTATTCTTATCCCGTACGGTCGTAAGGCTGGGCCATTTGGGATTCAACTTCCTGGGACACAATGGCAAGGTTGTTCTCAGCTTACGTCCCATTAGCAGTTCCGCCGGGGAATACCCAGACTCCAAGGGTGAAGCACGGTATGCAAGGAGTCCCAACCATGGATCTCTTTCTTTCGCGAGTGTGTTTTTTCCCGTTTTCACCGCTGCTTCCGCTAGTCCATTACTCTTTGGGTAGTATGGGCTGCTAGTTATGAGATCAAATCCGTATTCATGCGCAAATTCTCGGAACTTTCTTCCTCCGAATGGCGGCCCATTGTCCGCTAGGACGATTTGTGGGATTCCGTGACACGCGAATATGGATTTTATTTTTCCAATCACGTTCGGGGCCCGCGTATTTTCCAGATGCGCGACCTCCGGGTATTTTGAAAGTTAGTCGACGATGACTAAGTATTCACGCCCTCGGCTGTGGAAAATGTCCATTCCTACCATATGCCAGGGCCGCGCCGGCGTCTCCGTCGGTCTCAATGGCTCTACTCCCGATGGGCGACGTTCGAGACATTCCGGGCACTTGCTTACCACTTCCTGCATTTGAGTCGATGCTCCTGGCCACCACACTGACTGCAGCTGCTCTAGTGTAACTCCCGATCCATATGACGATGAGTCGGCTAATACTCTTGTCGGACGATTTGTTTCGTACATGGCTAATGTTGGGGCACAAGTTAACCCTCGCTTGATTTCTTGAAAAGCTTTGGAGTGTTTTGCAGTCCATGGCAAAGGTTCCTTTTCCCTCATCAGCTCTCTCAAGGGTTGGGTAACGTCCGCTAAGTAAGGGAGAAACTTTAGGTGATAATGCACGATTCCAAGGAATCGACGTATTTCTGCGGCCGTTTCGGGCTGCGGCAATTCTTCTATAGCCGAAACTTTGTCGGGATCTGGCTTGATTCCATCCTCGGCCGATATTACAAGGCCTAAGAATTTTGTCTCTGCGACATGAAATCTGCATTTCTCACGATTTTAACCTGATCCCCTTTTCTCGAAGACGCTGGAGGACGGCGTTCAATCTCACATCGTGCTCCGGCTGTGTTGCTGCAAACACGAGGATGTCATCCATAACGTTGACTACTCCCTTTAAACCTGTCAATGCTTCCGACATCCGCCGTTGAAAATGCTCGCCGGCCGAAGATAATCCCATCGGCATCCGGTTAAAACAATACCTTCCAAAGGGGATTATGAAAGTAGTTAGCGGACGGCATTCTCTCTGTAGTGGTATTTGGTAGTATCCTCTGCAAGCGTCCAATTTAGTGAAAACTTTCGCTTCCGAAGTCTTCAGCAGGGTTAGACATTCGTCCACGGTCGGCAGTTCGTGCTGTTCTCTCCGAATGCATTTATTTAATTCCGTGAAGTCTACGCATATTCGAACTCCTCCGTCTTCCTTCGGCACGACCACCATGGGCGCGCACCAATCCGTCGGTTCTTCTACCGCCGTTATTATTCCTTCCCTCAGCATTTTCTTTATTTCTTGTTCTACCTTTTCTTTCAATGGCAAGGGCACTATTCTCGGCGTGGACACCGCATATGGCACGGCTTCGTCCTTGATGCGAATGACGTATGGTTTCGGCATTTTTCCCAGGCCACAAAAAAGTTCTTGGTAGTTTTCTTCCGGATGACCAGCTGTTATTTCCCGTAGCCAAGTCAAAATTCCCAGGGATGATATAGCTGGTCGTCCCAAGAGCGTGTTTTCTACTCCATTCACCACGAAAATCTCATCCTCGTATACTCGATCCTTCCAACGTAAAATAGACCGGAATTTTCCTTTGGCCTGCAACCTGCTTCGATTAGAACCGCGGAGGAAAGATGTGGTGTTTTCGAGTTGTATTCCCTTCAGCGTTTTGAATAATTCGGTACCGATGACAGTGACGTCCGCGCCTGTGTCGACTTTGAAGGGGATTTTCTGGTTACCAATGGCGAGTGAGACCCTCCATGGTTCTCCTCCCGTCGAAATGCTCCCCAGAAAAAAATAGTCGTTTTCACTCTGTAGCTGCTTGTCAATTTCGGGAACCGCTTTCGTTCTGCAAACTGCTGCCCAATTTCCTTTCTTTTTACAGAGAGCGCACGCAGATTGACGCGCCGGACATTGCGCGAAAATGTGCTGCGGCTTTTTCCCGCACCGAGGACATTTGCGACCACTCACCTTCATTTGGTCGGGTGGTGCTGATGTTGGTGTTGAAGGGTGCCGTGGGGATTTCTTCCGCACTGCGTCCACCTCCGATGATCGTGCTGGCGAAGGGGCGGTTTTACTTTCCCCCGAGTTACTCCTTATGAGCGTCTGTTGCCTGAGCACGTCTTCTGCCTGCCTCGCCTTTGTAACGGCTCTCTCAAGCGTAAGATCCGGATCCAATTGTAGGGCTTCCGATAACTTGGCGTTCCGCAAACCGACTACTAGACGGTCCCTCACCAATTCGTCACGCAGGGTGCCATATTTACAATTTTTAGCGAGAATATGCAGGTTCCGAACGAATTCTTCCACCGTTTCGGTCTCTCCTTGTAGTCGCTTGTTGAAACGGGCACGTTCGTAAATTACGTTTACCTTCGGGACGAAATGCTCTTCAAACTTCCCAAAAACGATACTATACTTCTTTTCTTCTTCCGCTGATAGGTTGAAGGATAATAGTATGTCGTCCGCGTCGTCACCCATTGCATAAATCAATGCGTCGACTTGCTCGTCTTCCGGCTTTTTTGGAAAGTCCAGACGCCCGTCTGTACCTCTCAAACCGTCGACTCCATCTTGGCCAATCTTCTTCCATGAAGGAAAATGCCTGGGGTATGGACCAGGCAGGACCTCCTATCCCTTCGAGCTGCTTATTCGCCATTTCCGCACACACCTGACACCATGTGTTGTTGGCGCGGAATAATCAACATCAACTAATTATCGTTTGGCCTCTTTATTAGGGACGAGCCGGAGCGAGTGTACAAGTAGGTAGTCACAGTAAAACTTCTCCTCCCCGCATGATGACATGGCCTTTTGTATCTCCTCGGAGTCGCTCATCGCCTGCTCCGCGTCCTTGGCGCCGCTGCCTTTCCGGCGTGCCAGTTAACTGGGGCCTCCACGCGAACCCGCCACAGGGTGTTTCTCTGATAAACTATTCATGAACATCTTGTCGGACCAATAATAGAGTGATTTTAAGCTAACTATTCTGTGATTTCTCAATCACTTTAGGCCTAGTTTAAGTCATTTCAGCCATTCCCCTCACTCCAGTTCCGTTGGAACAGAGACAAATTTACTCGAACGGAAGAACGGTCGAAACAAAATGTTCAAAATGTCACCTCGGTAAAAATAATGAACGCAAGGCAATTCGACGTCTACGGTGAACATGACTTGCTGGATAAGGCGAGTGGTAGCTTTTCCGCTAACAATTTATTTAAAAAAGATTAGCAGCGGATGGAGGATATTTCGACCCACAACGGATAATCCACGTTCACGTCGCACGCTTTTGATTAATTTTGGATTTCCTGAGGCACACAATAAACGAAGGAATATGTAAAAATATCAATTACATTCGCCGAAAATTCATCATTTGCAAAGTAAACAGCATCGAGAAGAGCAGACACTTAAAAACCAAAAATATAAACTTCCATTTTAAGAAACACCCGTTAATGTTATGTAGTGCATTTCGTGCATGCACGTGTCCTCGTTAGAAAACCCTATTCAAATCAGATATGGTAGGAAAGACATACGCGAAATCGGTATAAATGATCCAAAAATGCCAGAAATCACATGAAACCCTGTTCAGCCGTTCGAGAAAGAAAACCCTTGAGGCTCTCGAAGGAAACCTGACGGCTGGGGCAAGTTACAAGGCTTTAAAATTCTCAATGAGCATCATCACGAATTGTCAAGTTGTGACCGCGTGCACCCCATTTAATTCCCTTAATTTCAAAGGGTCTAATAATAAGAATGCCCATTATTTTCCAATGAAAGTATGACTGCAAAAATAATTGCAAACACGGGTTTCTTATGAGTAAGAAAATAATTTCATCTCGAGTCGTTGACTCCCGCTCCATGTGACTTGCAAACGACGACCCGGCGTGCGAATTTACTTTCCTTTTTCAAACGTTCTGGAGTTTGATCGTAAAGAGGATATCTGACTAATGCGGAATGGAGATTGCTTATTATCATACTTGAAGCTCATTCACTACATCAAAATAAGAGTATATTTTTCATTAATTTCACGTGAACTACAACAGAATCTGAAATCTCCGCTTCTCACCTCGACGGCGGACGCTCCCCATCATACCAAATCAGCCTGTTGTGGATGAGGAGGCCAGTTTGGGAGTGAAGGTCATTTTTTTGATAGTAGTGTACTCTATCCTATTCAATTTGACTAAATATCTGAGCGAGGAATTGCCGAAAAAACAAAGTTTGTATTGAACATCTTCAGAAAATAACGTGAAAATCCATTATGTATCAAGATAGATAATGTCCGAATAAAACACAAATGAAAATTTGGCATTTAAAATAAAAAATGGACACTTCTTTTGCAATGATATGGAATCATTCACATGTGACCGAAAAAGACGTCAGAATGAAAATAGATTTCACCATTCTGACGAAAAAAAGCAGCGGACTCGGTTGCAGACTGAATTTGGGTCCATAGTTTATTAAGTACACTTGTGTCGGCAGACATTTAAAAAAATAGTTATACGTCATATAGATTGATATCATCGCAGTTTTGAGATCATATGATGACGTAGGCATTTACAAGTAGTCACTGACCCATCTGAAGAACCATACTCATTGATGGTTGCACCTCAACAATGGTCATCGGACCAAGAGGCCACCGTTGCTATGGGAATGTACATTTTATGACTTCGATTGACTGAAGTGGTCGTGAGTCTCTTGTGATTCAATTTTCTCTTGTGGTCTCCTGTGATCAAGTTGGAAAAGTTAATACTCATTTTCGCCTGCATTTCTGTGAATATGGGAAACCTATTCTGTAAGTAACTAAACAAATCGAGGTGCATTATCTGATATAACCTGATGTGTCCTTCAAACAAGCGCAGTGTCCTGCTTCTTGTAACCTGCCCCATCCCTTCTTCAAGTACTACACATCCTCAGTTTGTGCCCACTAAATACCTCGATTTCATTTCATATCATCATTATGGAATATCGTTTATTTGCTCTCCCTCAAATTTATTCCTACGTCGCATTGTCAATAATTTTAAGTGATTTATCTCGAAAAATACTCTCGAATCCTGTTTGGAGGTGTCTATACAGCTCTAAAGATGATTTTCAAAAAGCCTTGATACAATAATATTCATTGCTTATTTGAAGGACTACGAGCTTAGGATAGGGAGCGTACAAAGGACCCAAGGCGTGGGAGAGTACGTTTGGTAACCATTTCCGCCCCAACTTCAGAATATATATGCCACCGTTCGTGGGAATTAGAATTAGTGAGACGCACTGGCATTCGTATCGGAATTGTAGATTTTTTCAGTTTTTGCTCAGAAACGGACCTAAATTTTGCCAACCTGACCTCATCCATTCATCCTTCGCCCTGATTGTATCCTCTCCCTGCCCGAATTTCGTCAGCCTCCGCTCTCATAGGACTAATCTCCCGGGTCAGCTCAACGTCTCCCATCGGACGTTTCTCTCTGGATTACAAATCGTAATACCCCTAACCATATTTAGGCCCTTATTTAGGGCCTAAGGAAGAGCGTATGTTACGGTATTATACTGTGACTACAATTTTAACATCCATCCACTACATTTCTGCCTATATATTTTACAAAATCATTCTATCCCCTCTACCACCACTCCATGTCAGATGTCAAATTTACTCACTTTTTATACCCTTTATGGAGAACTAAAGAACCACACCCCTAAAAGGCATTGTACTTATTACTTGAGTGTCTTTGAATATGTCAGTCTGATTTTTTTCTCAATTTTACAATATAACTGGTGACCTAATGTGTTCTCCTTCTACAGGCGGATGCCTAAGGAAGCAAAGAGGCGAAGAAGAGGAGGAATTCAAGCCCTGTAGAAATGGGAAGACTGAAAAAAAAGTCACCTGGGGGACGGTGACGGTAATAGTATACCAACAAGAAGAGTTGAGGGGAAAGGTATACAGGGGTACAAAATTATTGGATGATATTGTGCCAGAACCTCCTGAAATCGAACTACCGCCATGGCTCTTCGAGGAAAGTACCGAGGAGATAGAAGAAATGTTTGGAAATTTTTGGGAATGGATTTTTCAAACTGCGACCTTAGAGGCCTAATATGCAGAAGGTAAGCCTCTGTTTTCTCTGTTAAACATTATGAGTGTAGCATCTTAGTATGAATTAATCATTGGCTTAAGAGAATCTATCAGCTTTGAGTAATTTTGACTAAACCTTGTTCTTGTATTACCTTGTATATAATTAAAGTGTGTCAGTACAATGTATATACCTCCTAGTGGTGGGTTGCGGGCAATGGTATGCTGGCTCTCAAGGTAGTCCTTTCAGAAGGGATCCTAGCTAGAGCAAAATAGTGTAGGCAGGCCTAGGGTAATACTATACTTTGGTTTCTCTTGTGGCATACATGCGAAAATGTGTCAAAGCTGACCGGTAGAGCACCATAACTATCAGCAGAAAAAGCCGCATGTGGTATGGGTACTGCAAAGGCTGATAACCTTGCATACTCTATTACAACTTACTCATAAGAGTCACAAAGTAGCCTCAGACGACCGACACCACGATGGGTGGTGGAAGCTGAATAAGGTTGGGCCATCAAGATACAGACTCAGTGATACAAACTGGACTATCGGTACTCTGAATGTGAGAGGAGTATATAGAAAGGAAAATGAGTTGTTGAATGAAATGAAAGTGAGATGAATGGAAGTTTGGTGTGTATGTGAAACTGAGTAAAAGGGGCGGGATGTTATTACTATAGATGGCGGTGGTTTATCACTGCGGTCAGGAGTTGATGATAATGTACACTGCAGTCAAGGTGTAGGACTCAATCTTAATGAGAGAGTTAAGTTACTAGAAATGAAGTGCGAGTTAGTATCGCCTAGATTGCTCTGGGTCTGCATGAAAGAAGGTATTTGGAGAGTTGTGACTATGGCGTGCTATGCACCAGTGGATGGAGACGGAGTGGACGGAGTGTGACAGTGAGAAAGATGAATTTTGGGAAAAACTGAGATAGATTTTGAATGAATGTGACCCTGGTAAGAGAATAATTATACATATATTTTGCAAGATCAACTACTGGGTACTGTCTTTTTCTCTAGTGTTTTCTTGTCTGCTCAAAATTTTATGGGACATAACACAAATAACCTAGCTTGCTCAACATGAGTTTGAAGTCTTTCTTTTTGCCTGATCTGCGTGATTCTGATAATAAGATATGGTTTACTCAGTACATATTTCTCTGTGAATGCTGATTTTTATGCTTAGTTGTGAATTCAATGCATGAGTGGATGATTTTAAGAATTAAGTCTATTACAATTGGCCATTCTTCCATTAGGTTTTGTATGGTATTTCATGCAAAGTTTCTGGGTTCAGAAATTTTGCAAAAGCAGGGAAAGAGTATAAAGAGGATGCAATAGCGTTGTGTTCCGGTAAAAATAACATGCCTGAGCCTCTTATTTTTCATGACTGAATACTTTTTCCTTCTTGGTTCTTTGATACTAAAGCCTTCTTTCCTTGAAGTCTATATCTTTAAAAAAGAATTAAAGAAAATATAATTTTCCCTTGAACTTGTGTAAGCAAATTGAGATCAATGAATACATGACAGCACTCTGCATGTATTCATTAATCTCTGCATCAGTAATGCCTCCCAAAATTCCTTCTACCAATGGCTATTCTGCCCTCCTAGGCTCAAAGACAGATACTTACAAAAATTCACATTTTGAGTTTAGAGATGATTTCAGTATTTTCTACCTAGAGAATTACAAATAACAAGTAAAAATGCCATATCTGAAGATGTATATAAGGTACATATAATGTACTGGTTTTACCATATCTGCTGCTTAATTGTCTTTTCTCTAGGCCAGAAAATAGTAACTATGAGTAATAATCCAAATAACACTAACTACAAACATTTAAATTTAAATAATAGATTTAAAAGAAATATATTGCCTATGTTAAATTCCTTTCCAAAAAATATAGTGGGTATAAATAAAAAAATACATGTGTACTAAATAGTTGGCAATGAATTAAAAAAGATTCAATATCTCAGAGCCAACAAAGATCCAGTTACTGTCTTTGAGCTTAGCAGGGCAGTATTTTCTGCAGTAGCTGAATACATTTTCATTTGGATTGTGAGGGCCAAGTGACTGCAGACTCATAGTAGTATGAGTGAGGGAATATCGCCATAAACTTGGTTTACTTGGCAGTGGAACATGTGGTACTCAGTTACATTCACCTCGGAGAGAATCTACCCAAGTAGAATGGTATTTCTTCAGTGCTCCAATCAGAATTCATCTGCTAATAGATAATACATTAGAAGAAATGCTTATTGAAGGTTATCCAACTACCCCGCTCCTGCCTTTAGGTCCTAAAGAAGGTGTTATTTTTGTAACCATTGGTCCATGGCATGTAATTTTTGAATCCTTCTTATCCATCGCATATCTCTTGGCCTGACTCTTAGAGGACATAATCTATTATGAGTCCCATTTCTCTTGCTGGTGTAAAATTTGTCTTTTTTCACCTGGTATTAGCTAGTTAACAATCCTTTTACATCAGATGGTCCTTTCTCAAAGAATCCAGCCAATCTGAAAGATAACTCTTTCAGCCTTGAACATACATTTGAACACAACACATTGTGTGTGAAACTTTTAAGGGCAAGCTAATTCATTCACTAATAGCACCTTCCCTGAATTCCTTTACTGGAAAGACTTGAATTTTAACTTGGTCCCCTAATTTCTGTCTCATGCTGTTGCTATTTCAGCCTTTATGTTCTGGCCTCTGAAGTTAGCTCATTCGTAACTGCAGAAATATTTGCATAACAAAACTCTAGTCATGCTAACTTAAATTTTGTTGCTTTTATAGCTGACTAAAATAATGATTCAATGATAAAATCTGTCTGGAAATGGAAATTGTGAGACTACAGTTATTCTAACAGTGATTTTTTTAAATGATACCTTGAACCAATTTGCAGTAGATCTTAGATGAGTGTTAAACTACCATCTTTTGGTTAACCAACTAGCTAAAATTTATGAATCATCTGCCAATTTCTCAACTCAAGCATCATTGCGAATCTAAATTCTCTCTCTCTCCCTCTCTTCACCTCACCATTCTTCATTAAGGTTTACCTGGTTTCCAAATTCTGTACTTATTATTACTCATTTACCATTAATTCTGCAATGGTATGTGAAGTTTTGATTAGGTTTATCTTGTGACATATGCCGTACGATTTTGTAATGCCATCCTAGCGATGGCTGTGAAGTTTTAATTAATGGTTCGTTTTAAGTGGTACCAAAGCCCATGGAAAAGCATAACGTTCTGTCATTTGTGAAGCACACAATTCTTATATGGTGTTTATGACATTAAAATATTCTTGGACCAGAGTTTTGAATTTTCATTGTTGCTCTTTAGATGTTATAATAATATAGGTTTTCTTTTTTTCACAGAGAATTACTGAGCTCAACAAAGCCAGGAAGGCCCTCCATTTACAACGGAGCATTTTTGGGAGTAATCGTTGAAACTCGGAAGTGCACGAAGAACTTGTGACAGTTTGGTGCCATTTTCAGTTCCCTTCATGTTTCCCTCCTTTATCTTCCCCAAAGACTTGTTTATCCTTGTGTGTTCATGTGTCTGTTTTTTTACATGGATAGCATGTGAAGCCATTTAGTTAAATTGCCTCCTTTGGAGTGCTGGCTTTCAGTAGGAGCTTTTCCTAATAAATTAAATTTTCGGCTGAAGAAGTCTGAGTTTTGCAGTTTCAAAATGTAAATGATGTAAATTCTGTGTCATAGCTTCCTTATCAAAAAGTCAATTTTTGGGATTACTCTATAAAATGACCAATGTGAAAAGTTCATCAAAGTGCCAAATTACTTACATGTCATTGGAATTATCCTGATATTTGAATAAAACTATTTTGATTCTTAAAACAACACAAAGCTTTTATACACATTATCCTGCATCTACTCTTCAAATCTAAATTAAGAATTTTTCAAAATTGAAAGAAGAGAAATCCTCTCGGAATCATGAATGTCTTTTAAACTGTCAAGCAGGGCCAGTATGGTATGCAATTATTATTTTTATCTACTGTCAATTTGTTGAAACAGGAAAAATATATACATAGTTGCCCCTTTTCTTTCTAAACGTGAAGTAGTAAATGTTAATTATCATGCCATGTGAGTGATTTGTTAATAAAGATGGTATGTGCTCGTTGTTTCTCCTTGCTTTGTATGCGTAAGCCCTGCATCCCAGTTTGTAAAAAGAGAATGATATGTTTTTCTGAGTGTAATAAAATAATCGAACTCTCGCTTAAAATATTGTTGAGTCACAGAAATTATCGTGGTTCTAATTTGTTACCATAGAAAGAAATCATATTTTGCTGCTCAATTATGCATGAGATCTTGCACAAAGTCGAAAGCAATTTACTCTAAATACCTCTGTAAATATATCTGGATTGGTGTAAATTTCTTGGGCTCGCCACCGGGTAAGATACTCATAGGCAGCCGACGTTTCGGGTTCCAACTCATTACCCATTCTCAAGGCTACATTCGCAAGGCATTCTCAGTAGCCTTGAGAATGGGTAACGAGTCGGAACCCGAAACGTCGGCTGCCTATGACTATCTTACCCGTTGGCGAGCCCGAGAAATGTACACTAATTTAATTCGCCGGGAAAGTGTTAAATCATACATATCTGGATTGTATTGCTTGCAGTCCATGTCTCCATGTACAGAAATTTTTTTGTACATTTCTGATTTGAATTTACTTTTTATCCTCGTCCAGAATTGACGTTTTTTTAAATTATGAATGAATGTATATTTTAAAGAGTAGTAAAAACCTATTTTATGATGGTGTACTGATTATTTTATTAAAAAGTTGCATGAAGAAATATCATTATTTGTTATTGTTTAAATAGCACGTTCAATGCATATTGTACATGTGTATAGGCAGAGAATTTGTTTCCCTTTTTGGCCAATTTAAACCTACCTTTGAGTTAAACTCAAGTCACTCAATAAAGTGTGTGTTAATGGGTCAGTATTACAACATATTGCCATCATAAAACCATGTGTATCATCATTACACATAAGCCATGGAGAATATTTGCCTGGAAATTTGTTAGATTTACATTCTAACTTTCATATTAGGACTTACCACTGAAGAATACACTTGATACTACTATTCATTTTGCAAATATGTTTCCCTGGGCTAGTTGTATTGCTAAATTGGCCTAACCTACCCTAAACACTAGTGTTTCCCAGTTAGCTTCAGGTAAGGCTAGCGCCTGAATTCACTACGAAATACTCATTGTTATGTTACATAAATTTCATCATGTCATCAGTGAAAATAAGTTTGAGAGAAATGGCAAAGTATTCAGAGTATTGTATTTGGGATTTGTAAACTTGTAGACTTCTTGTCACAAAAATGGGAATTACCCAGCTTCCATGCTCCTTGATACCCCACACTTAATGATGGCCAACAGAGTCAGTTAAGACTTGCCACTAGCTTCATGGATCCAGTTTTATTTCTTTCTTCCTGAGTCCTAAGTTATGGTAATAACAGTGAAATCTTGCTTTTTCGACCCCGAAATTTATGTTTTCCCCTGTATACATAATATTCCTGAGGCCCCAACAATTTCTATATCCTTATAATAGAATAGTATCCTGCTATTGACTTTCAAATTTTGAAATATCCTGTGATTTACGACAACTGGAAAGGAGAAAGATGGCGGTCAGTGCCCTGAATGCATACCACTTGATGACTAACCACAATTTTGAAGCTGAACATATAGAGAATCAGTTTCTCCCTGGGAGTGTCCAACTTTGCATAATTATGTTGATGGCTATGTGCTCTCCCAGAGAATTTTACTGTGGGCAAGGCAGGTCTTTTTTGATATCCTGCCTCTCAAGACCCAAGACATCTTAAGCGATCCTTGCCATAGGGACAAACACAGCAAAGTTTGCCGCACTGTTTTTTTTTGGAGCCAGTGCAAATGGCAGATACTGAAGCCCTTTGTTTTTGGAAAATCTAGAAACCAACATTTAAAAAAACATCAGGCTCTCATTGCCTGCAACCTATGTAGGAAACACTAAGGTATGGATGACTTCTAGTATTTTTGAAGGACAAATGCATACCTTTGGTGCCAAGACTTGGGGCACAAATAGAAAAATCCTTTTGTTCTATGGTCAGTGCTCAGCATACCGTGATAACTAGAAATGATGGAAATAATAAATTATTATTTTTCCCCGCCAAATTTCTGCACCAGTTAGTTGCAACCACGATATTTCAGCTATAACCCATTAATATTAAATAAGATTATGAAATACTTGGTAATGATTTTGTTTACATTACTGGCAAATCACCACTTCCCTCAATTCACATTTTTGCTCAGTTTACACTTAATTCATTCACTCCCTTCAAAAGTGCAAGAGAGGGGTTTCACTGTACACTGGCAAATGTTCACATTTATATAACTATGTGCACCAGCAGTGGATCTTCACTGAAGTCAAATAGGCAATGTAGGCCTATATTCTTTTTTGGCAACATTTAATACCTGCAATGGTCTTGTCACTAAACTACCATTTTTCCTCCTCTGCTACCATCTGTTTTGCTCTTAGATATATGTATTAGATATGGTGGATGGTGGCTGCTATGGCCAATTTTTTTGCAGTTTTTTTTTATTTTTATTTATTTTTATTTATCTACACTACCCCGAATACAGCACAATGGGCCAATTTAAGTCGGGTGGATAACAGTAACAACGGACGAGACACAAACACCCATGTCCTGGGCAGATAATATTCTACCCAGGCGGGACTCGAACCCGCGACCCTCAGGGTAGCAGGCGAGGACTTTACCCCTCCGCCACCAGGGCCAACTTTCAAAGTTCAACTTTATATATCAAAAACATACATTCAAAGTCTGTTTTTTTCAGCGTGTTTTGCTATTTATTCAGTATTCATCAATGAGCCTTAATGGCTTGCTTTATTTGAAATGGAAGTTAGGAGATCTAGCTGGTAGTTTCGCCTTGACAAATACTTTCATGGATTTAGTAAATGTTTTCGGCCTGAGAAGAAGACTTTAACTTTTTCTTGAAGATATGTAGTAAACACTCCTTTCACAGGTTGACTCTGTAGAATTACTTAACATTGTCAGTCATAAGAATTTCTGAAGGAACTGCATATGATTAAAAGGATGGCATTTACAATAATCTAGTCGCTATAATGAAAAATAGGGGGAGTAGCTGGAAAATATTCTGAAATTAATGGAATTTTTACAGGTTATTTGGGGGTACTCTAGGATGTCTATCCTAAGTTTTTGACTTCGAAGACCCTGAGCTAACTTGTGGGGGTGGGGGCAAAAATCTCAAAAGTTTCGGACTTTTTTCAGTTTTTCTTTTATATCCCGTAAACTAAGCGTATTTTGTGTAACATAGTGCATTACAATGTTGTAGAGCATTAAATTTGCTAAAATTTGGTTGGTAAATTAAAGTTTTATACCATATATTAATCGAGATAAAGCCGATCAAAGTTAGACACAGTTTCTCGAAATGTAAAAAAATAGCCGAAAAACAAAGGTTTTGGTAGTATAACTATTTACTACCATCATTTCCATGTTACCATGTAAATCTCGCTGGCAAAATTTCTTTCCAATAATACCAACAAGATGAACTTCATAACCATGCAGAAGAGTGAAATGGAATCCAAGGGGATCCAAGTGAAGCAGTCAGTAGAAGACGTCGATGTAGTGAATCTGGAGACCGCCGTCTCAGCTGCAGACAAGTATGATAGTGTCATCATAACAGGGGAAGACATAGATCTTCTGGTGCTACTCACTGCTTTGGGTTATTCCAAAAAGAACGTATATTTCCAGAATAGTGGAAAGGGTAACAGCCTTACTGTGCTGTATTTATCCCACTCGTTCAAGTACGAGCCACAAGATATTTTTTTCCTGCATGCGATAAGTGGGTGTGACATCACCTCAGCACCCTTTGGTATTGGAAAGAAAAAGACGATGCAGATGTATAGCAAGAACACTATCCCTTCAGGGATATTGGCGATTTTTAAAAACCCCAAGCCAACTCCAACTCGGATCGCTGACGTTGGAGAGAAATTCCTCGAGAAACTGTACGGAGGGACCATCGAATTTGACAAACTCGAAGACCAGAGGTACCGCATTTTTTCCAAAGTCATGCCAAAGCCGAAGTGTCAACTAGCCAGACTGCCACCAACCAGAGATGCTGCCAAGTACCACTCATTCAGGACGTACTTGCAAGTCCAGACGTGGATGGGAAGCCAAGGGAGCCATCAGAAGTTGCCTTCTGCATGGGGATGGAAGCTGACCAAACGAAGTGAGTATTTTTATGCACTTAATCAATACCAATCTCATGCTGTAGTAGTTAATTTTCACCCTTAAAATCTTCCACACGATATCTTATTGCTATCCATTCTTGTAACAACATCCAATGCACGTGTATTAAGTGATTCATTTGTTTACAGGGATGGTTCCCATCACCACAACGATGGACGCTGCCCCAGAACAGCTGCTCCACATAATCAGCTGCAAGTGCACGACTGGTTGCTCCACTGCAGGCTGCAGCTGTAAAAAGGCTGGTCTGTTTTGCTCAGCAGTATGCAAGCATCGTGTGGGCACAGCAAGCGACAACTCCCCTCAGCCTGACACCAACGAAGCTGACACCGATGACGAGAGTTAGGATCCCACTGACCTCCCCCTTTCTCCTGCACCAAAGGTGCATGAGGAAGACGTGTTCATGGACACCGACAACGAGGAAGATCCGGCAGCTCCCAAGCGCTCCAAGGTTTTCGTAGTCTGATGCACAATGAATTAATTAATGTACTATGTACATTATGTATTATTATGCACCATGCATTAGTAATTATTGGAAATTAGCGGATCCACATCAATCCCTCTGACAGTTGTGTAAAACTATATGTTCGTTCGTATCATTTTTTAACGAAGCGTGCTGCTTTTCTTTGTATTTTATTAATTTTTTTGGTTAAATCCTTATGACCAGGGTCCCAAATGCTCGCGGCGTATTCGAGGTATGGTCTTACCATAGATCGAAGTTGCATCTCTATTCTACTTTTTCATCCGAGGACCTTCCTATTGTACGCTTAACAAAACCTAGTTTCTATAATGCTGTTCAGCATTAAAGAAATGCTGTACAGCATTAAAGAAACTAGGTTTTGTTAAGCGTAGGTCCAGGTCCAACTTTTAGGGCCAGGGTGAATCTTCGACAGTAGAGTCCTTATTGGATACAAACGGCAAAATGGTCACCAACAGCATCGATAAAGCCA
This sequence comes from Ceriagrion tenellum, assembly GCA_963169105.1. NCBI lineage: Eukaryota > Metazoa > Arthropoda > Insecta > Odonata > Coenagrionidae > Ceriagrion > Ceriagrion tenellum. Next base: position 52,835,018 of record OY720633.1, on the reverse strand, counting down.
ACTTATTAAACCAATACTTCGACAGTGTATTCACTAAGGATGACAAAATACACCATTTAGACATTCCGGACGTTAACGAGACGATGGCGGACATAACAATTCAGCGAGATGGAATAATCAAACAACCGCGTTCCATTAAAAGTAACGAGTCCCTAGGTCCAGAAGGAATACCTGCACGCGTGCTCAAGGAGTTAGCGCCACAGATTGCAACATTCTTAGAAATTATATTCAGCAAATCATTATCCGAAGGAAAATTGCCCCTAGACGGGAAAATAGCCAATGTCACACCAATATTTCAAAAAGGAAATAGAAGCGACCCAGGAAAAGATAGGTCTATATCGTTAACATCACATTTATGCAAGATCCTCGAACGCATTGTCGTTAGCAATATCTTGGCATTCCTGGATAATTGTAACCTCTTACACAGCAGTCAGCATGGCTTCCGTAAGGGCAGGTCCTGTGAAACACAGCTTGCGCTCTTCTTTCATGATATTCTAAAATCAGGTGAATCGAATAAGCAAATCTACGCGATATTTCTTGATTTTAAGAAGGCATTCGACAAGGTTCCTCACAAAAAACTCATTTATAAATTGTATTCATGCGGAGGAGCATAGTGAATCGGATAAGTGACTTTCTCAGTGATCGAAAACAAAAAGTAGTTATTGATGGTTTTAGCTCTGATATGGTCGAAGTCACGTCCGGTTTTCCTCAAGGAAGCGTGATTGGCCCTCTTTTATTCATTACTAGCTGACCCGGCGAACTTCGTACCGCCTCAGAATCAATAAATGTCGTTTTAAACTTAATAGCTGAATTAAATTCAGTTTTTTATTAAGATAAAATGAATACTCAAAATTAATTAAGTTCAATAAATGTACAAAAATGAAAAGTATTTTAATTACATTGAAATGAATTCAATTCACGAGGCAGCAAGCATTTGCTTTATTGAAGCGAATCGAAATGATTCGCGTAGCATTGTTGCACTACTTCCTGTTAAACTATTTGCTGGATGGGTTGCACTCGGGTAGATTCCATTCATTGAAGCACCTTGTGATACACGACATTTTTCGTTTTGTGGTCAGGTGTGAGAACGAACAATGCGGATGGTTTGCCGACACGTGAACATGCTACGTACAATTGACCGTGAGAGAAACATTCATTTTCTAGATTCAGGCCACAAACACTCAAGGATTGGCCTAGTGATTTGTTGATCGTCATGGTGAATGCAAGACGGATTGGAAATTGAATTTGTTTAAACTCGAATGGCATATCGGTTGGGACCATCGGAATTCTCGGAATGAGAACTTCCTCACCTTTGAACTTTCCTTTGATTATTATCGTCACGTGAATTACATTGCCAATGAGTTTTCTCACCGCCAAACGCGTTCCGTTACATAGTTTTGGTTGGTTCAGATTTCGAAGCATGATGACTACCGAGCCAACCTTCAGTTGTAAATTGTGCGGTGGCAAGCCAGTCAGATCCAATGAGTTTAAAAATTCAGTTGGATAGTTGGTTACTTCGTCTTCGTTTGTTACACAGTCGATAGATTTGAAGGAATGCAGTGGACCAACGATTTTATTTTGAATTGTGAAGTTTAAGTGAGGGACTGCCCGAAGGGAGTATTTTGGAGAATTGTACAATAATATTGCAGGCGTTGAGGATGAGCCTTGTGAAGTGGTATGTGGGAATGTGATGATGGAAAAGGATATCAGTGAGAAGGAGGTCACAACGGCGGTGAGAATATTGAAAAATGGGAAGGCTGCAGGCATAGATGGGATATCCAATGAAATGTTGAAGTTTGGGTGTAAATTACTAATTTTTAGGCTGCGTGAACTATACAATTTATGCCTACAGGTTTCTGTTGTTCCAGCGGATTGGAAGAATGCTATCATAGTTCCGTTGTACTAAGGGGAGGGAGGAAAGACCTAATGTAATAATTATCGGACCATTAGTTTATTGAGTATCCCGGGAACAGTTTTCAGTAAAATATCGATCAAAAGAGTGAGGATATTACTTCAGACAGAATATAGGGTGTGCAGTGTGGGTTTACGCCTGGGAGAGGATGTAGTTACCAGCTTTTTGCACTTCAGCAAGTGATAGAAAAATGTATGAGTGTCCGAAAGAAAGTGTACTGTGCGTTTGTCAATTTAGAGAAGGCATACGACAGAGTAAATAGAAAGAAGTTGTGGAAGGTTTTGAGAGACTTTGGAGTGAATGGGCAGTTATTGAATGTTATGATGGCGATGTATGACAATAGTAAGGCAAGCGTAAGGGTTAACGGGGTTATGAGTGATTGGTTTGTAATAAATCGGGGTGTAAAGCAAGGATGCGTGATGTCTCCATGGGTGTTTAATGTATTTATGGATAAATGTGTTAGCGACGCAAGTAGTAAACACGACGGTGTTTTGATTGGAAATGTAAACGAGCGAGTTCTTCTATATGCGGATGGTGCTGTTTTGATCTCAGACAGTCGACGGGGATTACAGAAGCTCCTTGATAAGTTTTGTGAAACAACGGAGAGAATGGGATTGAAGGTAAATGCATGCAAGGCTAAAGTAGTAGTTTTTGATCAGTATAATGGGGACAATAACATTATGATGAGGGCGAATGGTGAAGTAATTGAACAAGTGGATGATTTCGTGTACTTAGGTAAGATGTATGCGAAAGATGGAAGAATAGCTGAGGAGATAAAGAGACGTGCGAATGCTGGAAGGAAAGTGGTAGGTAGCATGTGGAGCATATCAAGGAATGAGCGCTTGTCCAAGGAAGCGAGAATTGCCATGTACAAAAGTGTACTTCTTCCCACTTTGCTATATAGTAGTGAAACATGAGTATGTCAGGATAGACATAAGAGTAGATTAAACGTCGTGGGTATGAGTTATCTGAGGAGCATTTGCGGCAAAAGTAGGATGGATAGGGTCAGGAATGAGTGGGTCATGAATGAATGTGGGCTAAATGCTCCAGTAATGCACGTGTATGAAAGGGGTGTGCTTCGTTGGTTTGGCCATGTTGAGAAAATGGACGAGAGTCGAATAACGAAACAGATATATGAGAGTAGAATGAATGGTGTGAGAGGTAGAGGTAGGCCGAGAAAGTTGTGGTTGCATGTGGATGAGGAAATTCTTAGGAGGAGGAATATTAGGAGTCTTAAAAACAGGCGGGCGTGTATGAAACAGGGTATGGGGGTAAATGAGGCAAAAGAGGTTTGCAAGAATAGGTCAGTATGGAAGAAATTATTGAAGCAGAGTTACATGTACAATTATGTATTAATGAGTGAAACATTTTGACTGTGCCTACCCCGGAAGGGAGCGGCGTGATGGGACGCATCTTTATTCTTTGCCGCAAGAATTGCTCGATCACTCAACCCATTGTGATTTTTGTGGTTAGCAATGATGTTCGGGAACACTTTGTTGATGAGCTCGTCCTTCGTTGAGAATAAATTGCAAAAATTCGGCGGAAACAAAATCAATCCGTTTGATTCGTCAGCAGGAACACGGTCATTACCGATAGTCAGCAATTGCTTGGAGAAATATTCGGCAGATGGATCTTTCAGCAATGTAACTCGCATGCTTGTCGTCAGCTGAAGTTTCTTTACATAGCGCCACAGGGTTGATGATTTGAGGCAAGTGTTTATTTCATCGGCAGATGTCGATCTTGGAATGACTGGTAGTGTTTGGTGGAAATCGCCAGACAGTAGAATCATTGCGCCACCAAAACATCTCGAGTCATTGCGCAGATCTTTCATAGTTCGAGTGAGTGCTTCCAATGCGCGTTATTGCACCATTGCGGATTCATCCCAGATGATAATTTTACTTGCTACCAAAACTTTGGCCATTTCTGAGTATTTCGCAATGTTGAATGTCGGATTTTCAGTCGTTTGAAGTTTCAACGGCAATTTCAGCGCTGAATGAGCCGTTCGGCATCCTTCTAGCAACGTTTGAACAGAATTAATTGAATCGAATTCAAATGCAATAACGGTCGAAAATCGAATGAAAATTAATGTTAATGAAGTTCTCTCGGGCTTCACACCAGGTTACACAGCGTAGGACTTTCCGCAGAAATGGCTACAGTGAGGGAGCACTTCAACAGGCTCTGAAAACAAACTGTGTGGCCACGGAGTGTCTACGCAAAGACTTGACCACAGTCCATTCCTGATTCCTGAACAGAATGTTGGTGATCGTAAGAAACCGATTGCAAATGCCTGCATCCCGTATATTTCATCGGTATCGGGAAAAATATCTAGGATACTGAACAGGCACAACATTCGCACAAGCCACTTACCACCGAGGAAAATACGAAGCCAGCTCGTGAGGGTAAAAGACCCACTCGGTTTAAAAAAATCAGGAGTCTACCGCATCCCGTGCGTGTGCGGTAAAGTGTAAGTACATTGGAGAAACTGGCCGCACAATTGAGAAGAGAGTAAAGGAACACCGGAGCTGTATTAGGCTCTTCCATCCGGAAAAATCGGCGGTAGCGGAATATAGACTCACAAATGACCTTCACTTTCACTTCAAAAAGACGCAATTACTCCACATAACATCTAGATATTGGGATATACTCACCAAAGAGGCTATGGAGATTAAATTGGAGAGCTACAACGTCAAGCGAGACACCGGTTTTGTCTTGAGTTCCGCCTGGAAGCCTATCCTCAACTTACTTAAGAAAAAAAAGAAAACATCAATCGGCGTAAACAGCAACGTTTAGTAAACAACAAAAAAATCAATTTACTGGTATTTAAAAACTGTCAGTTTGTGCCCTGAAGACGGTGGCGGACTGAGCCACAGAAACATTGGCAGTTAAACACTGGGTAACCTGGTGAAAAGCCCGGGAGAACTTCATTAATACAATACGCCAGAAAAATTTGAAATATCAATGAAAATTGGTGAAAACTCGAAAAAAATGCTGACAAATCACGGCGCACGTCTGAACAGCTATCTCAATGGTACGCAATGAAAGTACCACGCAACTGAATCAGCTGTCAAAGGATAATGCACACAACGCCATCTACTGGCATTACCAGCCAGCATACAATGCCATGTTCATTTTTGTCCGTGTTTTGTTTCTGTCATGTATCAGAGCGTTGTGTACGGATATAAATTATTTGTGATTTCCTTACTTTTCCAATGCGCGAGGAAACTTCTCGAGGCCGAGACGAACAAAAAATTCATCGAAATCAGTCAATCCGTTCTCGAGATATCATCAAAAAAGCCGTTCCATACAAAATGTATGAGAAAATGAATTTTCTTCATAATTTTTTTTCGTGAATTTTTCCGATGTTTTAATAGTTATTCTGCTATTCTGGGCGGAGACAAATCCAACAAATCAAAGGTCATAAAAATCGGTCCAGCCGTTCTTGAGTTATAAACGGTGTAACTAACCCGACTTTGCTATATATATATATAGATTGATATTAATGACCTAAGTTCTCGAATTAGCAGTAAATTAATGTTATTTGCAGATGATACAGTAATATACCGTGAAATAAGCGAAGACGTGGACTTTGAAGTTCTGTCATCTGACCTTAACAACGTTCATTCGTTGTGCCAGGAGTGGCGTTTAGAACTAAATATGAGTAAATGCACCAGTTCACTTCCTGCGAAAGTCATCCCACAAAAGCCATACCTTCACCGTGGATGGAGTAAACATAAAATCTTCAAATACAGTAAAATATCTTGGAATTACCTTAACTTCAGATATTTCGATGGGAACACACATGCAAAACATATGCGGCCCAGCATAAAAACGAATGTATGTCTGTGTCTCCTGTATGCATTACTACACCGTTGATCCGATCGCCAAGAAACTTTAAGAAGTTGTTGAGTACACTCTTGGAAAGGTTTCGAAGGTTTTAGATTTAAAAATATTTTAACGCCCCCCCCCCTCCCCCCCCAAGGCCCTCTTAATCTTTTGAATACTTTTCGCGCAACAACGCCCGACGGGTAAGCTGATAATCCTAACCTAATTTTTCAAATACTATTAAATTTAAAAATAGGATCGATCTGAAATTTTGCCGAGTAATAATTTAAGGCAGGAGGAAAGTTATAGGCTACTTTAAAATGATCTCAGGGTCCATAAAGGGCCAAAAAAGGGGACCTTAGGTGGTTCGCTGTACGTATCGGTTTTTGTGCAGTGGTTTCATTTTTTACTTTTGAAAATTATTTCCGCTCAAGATAGAGGGTTGGAATTTTTTTATTAAATGTCTGAAAGAATGAAGTTTTTAATTTTTTCAATTAATTATCCTTTTCACTTCGTAATTGACTGAAAATTGCGTTTATAGCTGCAGAAACACATATTTTTCTGTGAAATCAACAATATCATATTCGCTTGACAACCAGATTTCGGTCATTGCTGTTGCAATTCATATTGCTTAGTTGAGCCGATTGGGAATGCTAAGCATTATGATTTGTGCAGCGGTTAATTATTTCGCGTTTTAAAAAAACTTTAACTAAAGATAGATAGTTGAAATTCATTTAATCACATACCAGAAAGCATGATACTACTAAAATTAAAGGTATCATGCCCGAAAGAATGAAGTTTCTCTCTTTTTCAATCGATTTTCTTTTACGCATTTTCCTTGACAACCAATTAAACAAACAAAAATAAACATTAAATCAAATCTTAATTAACGAAAATGAAATTCTGAATAGCTACTCAACAAGTAAGTACTCGAATTATGTACTTAACTAAAATGTTCTTTTAGCCTGGCTGTTCAGGTAATATGATTACAGAAATGGGTTTCAAAAAATTGTCTCTCTACTCTATATTAAACAAGTTTGACAAATTTCATTGTTTTTATTTTACCATGTTATTTTTTATCATTCTGTCAATTTTTCAGTCATTTGACCTATAATTATTATTGTTCATGGGAGATATTGTCACAGTGTTTACTTACTACTGTCTCACAATTGTATAGATGCTCTGCAGAAGAAAATATTAATTTGATAAAACAATTACTTGAAATGTAGTCTGTTATCACAACTACTTACTAACTCCTCACCTCTTATATAAAGAGTTTTGAAGGAAGTATGATCCCGAGCAACGCCGGGTAATTCAGCTTGTATAATATAGAATTAAGATAAATTCAGACCTGATATTTTTCCGAGCGGCACAGAGAATATTATCATCACGCCTCACTACAATTCTAGGTCTGACAGATGCGATAAAATAAGAGAGATACTCTGTCGAACAGATAGGTACAAAATCTCTTTCTTTCCGCGCACAATAAGCGACAACAAGAAAAACTGAGCTCCTCCAAATACACCCTCATAGGACATGTCACCATTTCACCTCCAAAACGTCTACATCTTTACACGGCTGGCGACCTACCACCCCCTGCCACACGCCCAAGCGGCGGCTCGCGGGGCAGTATGTAGACCTACATTGATGCAGATGTAAACTTGTGGAGTAGATGCTGTTAGCAAAAAAAAGGAAGTATGCTAATATAAGAAAATAGACACCAGAAAAAAATAACGATCAGCACTGGCAGAAAGTTGTACCTATCTTTTGACGCAAGCACGGATTGGATTGTGGTATGGGCCGTTATTGAACTTATGTTCACTATATGTTATGAACACTCTCTAAGGTGAATTTCAGTGACAGAAGTAAACACAAGATGGACAGAGAGAAAAGTATTATCCAAAAATTATTATAACCTACTAAATATGGACTTATTGTAGACATTCCAAAATAGAGCTGTAAATGAAGAGATGCTGCAAGAGGATATTTTGCAGAAAAGAATCTACAGAAGTTACAGGTTCTTCTCTATTACTATAGTTGCAAAACGTTTCTTTAGTTTATATGACAATGATGGCAGCAAGCAAAAACTCATTGCGTATTTCATAAGTATGGTATTGTGTGGAATGATTTGATAGCAATATTTAACTTTTAGGGACCGATTAGGATTTGATTTTGGGGTTTTCGGTCATTCTGATTACTTCCCCGTGGCCATTACATACATTGTATTAGTTATCTACCATAAAATCACATTGGAGCTAGATATATATTTAACTATGTTTGGTACTATTCTTCCCGCAGTAAACAAGTCTATCATACTCGTATATGATGCAGCTATGGCTAAGGAATCTATTCTTCCAATCCGCAAACTTAGGAGTAGATTGTGTAAGCGAAAAATAAGAACTTACGCAAATATAAGAAAATAGACACCAGAGAGATATATGATCGGCACAAAATGAATAACTGATTAAAATATAAATGTTGAAATCCAATACATACCATCATTTCGACCCTAAACCTTCCGCCGAAGAAGAAATTAAACACTTGTCCACTTATATTCAAAACTTCTGATATCCTCAGACTGTGGGCGACTTTCGTCATCGCTCAAAAAATACGATACGGAGGATGAAACGTCTATGTTTTCCAATTCTGACTAGTTCGTAATTCTAGTTCCGTGACTTAGCTTTCCCATATAATCTCCTTACGTAGTAGCAATTGTATTATACAATATTACACATGGAGTAGATATGGAATACATGTATTGTTGCGATAATTATTTTATGGTTTTCCAACGTTTTCCCATCTGGATTTTCCCGAAATATCTTATCAATATTTGAATTTATACAATAGATACGGTTGAACTAATGTCAAAAAAGAACAAAGTAGGTAAATTATACTATAGATAGACGTTTTAAGCATCTGAACACAGCTTCGATTTGTGGCCAGCTTTTCCCAATTTAGGCCCTCTGAGCAGCGGTAGAAGTTCAACATTCCGAGGAATCGTGGCAGGTCGCGAATGGTCTTGGACGGAGAGAAAAAGTTGATAACAGCTACTTTGTCAGGCAAAGGCGAGCAGCCATCAGCGTTCATATGGATGCCCAGAAATGTGACGATGTGACCTTGGGAGATCCGAAGACGCACTTAGCTGAGTTGATGACGACATCATAGTCGGAGAGGTGCTGGAATGAGGTCCGGAGGTGCCGAAGATGCTCTTTCTTCGAACGAGAAAATACCAAGACATCATCCAGATAAGAAAAGCAGAAAGTGAGGCCTTCTAGAGCTTCGTCCATGAAGCGCAGGCAGGTCTGAGCAGCATTACGAAGTTCAAACGGCATAAATAGGAATTCGAAAAGCCCGAAAGGTGTATTTATGGCTGTCTTTTCGATGTCTTCGGAAGCCAACGGTATTTGAGTGAAGGCCTTGTTGCTCGCTGTCAATGTCGCTGACGCTGTCAAGTCAATGACGCTGAAGATGGCGCATCCTTGAAGAGCATGGGATAAATCTTGCAGATGGCGGACGGAGTAGCAGTCCGGGATTGTGCGGGCGTTGAGGGCCCTGCAGTCGCCACAGGGTCGCCAGCTGCTATCCTTCTTGCGAACCAAGTGAAGTGGTGAGGCTTTAGGGCTGCGTGAGCGACAAACAGTGCCTTCGCGTACTGGTAGCTCGAATTCTGCTTGTGCATCCCGAAGTCGATCTGGAGCTAGATGGCGGGCACGGTAATAGATTAGCGGTGCGGGTAGGAGTCGTATGTGATGCTTCGTGTGATGGTGGACTCCTCGAGGAGTGCCTGGGGGCCGGGTGATGTTAGGAAACTTGGCCAGGAGGTCGTGGTAGGGTGAAGATCCCGACAGAGCGCGCATGCTGTCCTGGGAAGATCGACCCGATACAGAATACCTAGAAATTGTGTCGACGAGCTGAGCGGTGGCTCTCTTAGTATGCTGCACACATTAAGGGATAAGTGGCCTTGATAGAGAACGCGTCTCCATAAAGCACCAATATCTTCGCTAAGTTGAGACCAACATCTATTACATCTGGCTATTTCAGACATTTTGTTCACGTATAATTTACTAGGAAGATTTTCAGAGTATTCACTAATAACCGCCATCCTTTTAATCTTATGCAGTTCCTTCAGAACTTTTTATTACTTACAATGTTAAGTAATTTCACAAAGTCTACCTGTGACGGGTGATTACTACATCACTTCAAGAAAAAGTTGAAGTCTGCTTCTCAGGCCGAAAACATTTACTAAACCCATGGAAGTATTTGTCAAGGTGAAACTAACAGTTAGATCTCCTAACTTCCCTTTTAAATAAAGCAAGCCATTGAGGCTCAATGATGAATACCTGCAGAATAAATAGCAAAACACGGTGAAAAAAACACTTTAAATAAATTTATTGATATATAATGTTGAACTGCAAAAAAATTGGCCATAGCAGACACCATCCACCATATCTATTACACATATCTAACAGCAAAACAGATGGTAGCTGAGGAGGAAAAGTGGTAGTTTAGTGATAAGACCATTGCAGGTATTAAATGTTGCCAAAAAAGAATGCACATTGCCAGAGTGAGAATCAAGCTTCTTGTTGTGGGGGCTGGGGGGGATATCTAGGCAATCTGGTTCGCGCCGACATAAAAATAAGTAAAATTTCCTCAGTTACGATAGTGAAAGGTCGCGCGAAAGACTGCAATTGAAGGGGATTTGCCTCCTTTGACACAATTTGCTTATTATAAAGAAAATTCAAATTTTAAAAGTTTTTATACCTTTCAATACAACTAATTAGATGAACAATGGTAAAAAAGTTAAAAAATCGATCGACTACTATTTTTTTATTTTTCAGTACTTTGCATACTTTCAAAGATGCTGAATAACTTTTGTATTTTTCAATCAATTTTGAAAACTTTTGCATTGTTACACTTCAATTGAAGTAATTCAACTTTTATTGTATGGAAATAATGCTTACTGAAATACAATTAGATTTATAAATTTATATATTTTTTTAAAGTTTTACAATTTCCAAGCAGAAATAAATACAAAAACATTTTTTCAGAGGTCAGTTTTACATGTACAGACTTTAGCATGCATAGAAACTTTTTACATGGTTTCCAGATAAGGTGAAAAAATTTCATTGTAAAGCCCCTTGTGGTTCTCAAGGTATTCAAAATTAGTATAGTAAAACCGTGAAAATAATGATTTTTGGGAATGGCATTTAAATTTTATATATATAAAAACCAGTCTTCTTCTTTACATAATGCTCCTCCTCTGTAGCTCAGATTCCAATCGAAATCCACACATACTCATAAGAATATGTACTATTAGTACATGTCCAAATTGGAAAGTATCAAAAAAATTTCAAAGATGTCATTTTGAAGAAGGCAAATCTCCTTAAACAAACAGTTTGCTTGTATGAGATGATGTCCTTGATGTTTCCCATCGATGAGGTATGTCTGTAGCAGAGTGATGACCCTCCTTTATCCAATCAGCTGCAAACCGTCTCGCTGGAAAATCTTCTAGAGCAGGTCCATTTACGGATATAAACATTAGAGATGATAGTGTCTCAACATGCATTCTGTTCCTTAGTTTGGTCAGTGTATTGTTCATTATACTGAACCCTCTTTCACACTCTGCTGAAGACAATGGAACTACTTTAATTCTGTTAAATAGCTCCTTTATTGAATTACCCAAAAATCCTGGTTTTTTAGTTCCTTAAACAAACGAAATTCTTCAATGGTTTTTGACACAATAGAATCTTCATCACTTTTGTCATAAATGTCCCAGACAGCACACATTCATGGAATCCATGATGGAAATCTGATGGATGTCTCCATGATGGAATATGGGAATGGAATCAATGTGGATTATAAATGGATTTCTTGGAGAAATTTCCATTCAAGCTATGATGGAAATGTGACATGGAATCCATATGAATTCCCTCATTTCATAGTGACGATGTCACTATGAAAAGACACGCATATGCTCAGGTTATGCCTGGGAAATATGTTTTGATCACAATATGAGCATGTGCTGAAAATATGCTCAAGAAATGTTCAGATGCATATTTATTCAACATATGTTGGACATATCTCCAGCGTAAGCTACGAAGATGTCTTGAGTATATTTTTGTCGAAATATGTTCATAAAAATATTTTTTCAACATAACGAGAGCATATGTACAGCATGTGCTATGAAAATATGCTTATTGCAGTTTCTCCAACATTGTCAAAATATATCTTATATGACTCACGGTCACACACAAGCATACACATTTCATTTAAATATATGGAGCATTCAGCGTACGAATACTGCATGCAAGGAATCTAATTAATGTCAAGTAATATATATTGTTCTAGTATGTTCTGGAGGGCTATTATGTATCACGAGTCGCCCGGCGATAACTCAGTTTAATGTGACTCGGAGTGGCCTGCAATTCCATTGTCTACTTTTGCCATTATGCATCATGATTTTTTCATAGCTGTGGCCATTTTCTCGTAGTCACCTCCTGAAGTCACCCTCAACGGAGGGGATCACAAGTCGAGTCGCCATGGCTTGACGATAGTCTACTGTTTGTTTGCATTGAAAGTACATAGTAAACAAAACAAAGTCTAGATTCGTAGGCATTCATTCGGAGGTATCTTTAGGGTCAAATTTATATTCGCGTCTCAAGCATAGATTGAGAGTGTTTTACAGAGTGTACATAGTGAGTTTCACTGGTGTTGTGCAACGTTCGTGTACGATGGATTCAATATCATTTATTGCCTAAGACGCATTAGCGTGTGTTGCTGTTATTTCCCCCTGAAAAGTTAGTGCCTACCGTAGTCCTTGTTGTGAACGCTATTAACAGTGCATGAATTATTCGCGTGAAAATTTAACATGAAACGATTAGTGAAAGCTTTTGAACTTCAAGTGGATTTCATGATGGACCTTGTGTTTACTTCTTTACTGTGTTTCCACGTTGGTTGTAATGTGTGCAGTATGAGTTTCAATAAAAATCTCTAAATATATTCAGAGATTTTATTGTATAGGCAAGTCAGGAAATAGTTTTGATTTTATTAGAGCATATATACTTAAACCCTTTTACTTACTTACACCCATCAACAGTGGCATTCATTATGATATATTCGAGGTTATAGAGACTGGTCATTAATTGTTGTTGTTTGTGCCTAAAGTGTTAAGGAAGTGAAAATGTTTTGACATGCCGATATATTTTGTTTTGTTGGCCATGAAGATGTATTTGTAGAATAGGTTGACTAACTGACTTGAGAGGGGATAAATGGATACGACCTTATGCCAAGCATGTTTTGCGAACGTTAAAGATTCCTAGTGAATTCAATGATAGGTACCTGGCAAAGTGCGGTAGAATAGAATAGAATAGAATTTAGTTCAAGAACCTAGTCCTTCGGACTCTAGGTTCAACCAATTACATTTTTAGAAATACACACTCCCCAGTTACATGTGCATAATTCATAGAAAAACAATTACCAAAATTTATGAACATTAACACTGGATAATCTACCGAATGAAAAAAAACAACAGAATGGCAAAATAATAGCTTCACTCTCTCAGGTGCTATATTACATAGAAACAAATAATGATAATAATAATACTATTGGGCAACATATATATATATATATATATATATAACCAGTAGGCATGTATGCCGATACACTTTGTGTAACTCGCTTGAGGTGGAGGCACGGTTGGCCAGGGGACCAAAAATGACAACCCTCGTCTCCTACCTCTATCCCACCAACCTCCACCCCAGTAAGCATTACTTTACTTATGGATTATTTAATTCTAAATCGGTATTTTATTGTACAACTTATAATATTTTTTTCAACAATTCTTATCATGGTAGCTCATCATGTTGAACTAAATTAAATGCAACTTGGTTATTTATACTGGATAATTTATTATACAATGCATTTTTAGTGAGTTGTACAATAAAATACATGGTGGAAATATCCAAGTTGTATTTAGTTTATTTCATTGAGTTTCCTCATGGATTCCACGTGGAGATTGTACATGGAATCCATGAGGAAATTGTACATGGATTCCATGAGGAAATTGTACATGGATTCCATGTGGAAATTGTACATGGATTCCATGAGGAAATTGTACATGGATTCCATGTGGAAATTGTGCATGGATTCTACATGGATGACATGAATTTTCCATATCGATTCCATCTTGAATCCATGTGGACCCATAGAATTTAGAGGACTTTTGCCCATACTTTCCATTGAATATCCATATGGAATCCTAATGGATCCATGATATTTCCATAATGGAATGTCCATGGAATAAACGTAGAATCAACATTTATTCCATTAAGTGTGCTGTCTGGGGTTTACAGAATCGTAATGTGATTTAATTCTATCATCACCAAACAGAAGAAGTTCGCCGCAACTTTTAGGCCACCATGCTTGGTTTAATACTTCACAGTCTTTAAAAAAGTGATTAGCCCTGGAAAACCTTGCACTCAAATTATGAACTAATCATTGTAAGAACTGTCATCTAAGTCTCACCAGTTGCATCTCACAAGTCTCCTTGTTTTTATTTGATGGTTCTTCTATACCTTGACCTTGATACTTCCCGGTTTTAAAATATTCCGCATTTGCTACTTTAAGGTAAATCCCTTCAGCCTCCTTCATAGCCTGTAATTGCATCAATTACTTAAGTAATTGATGCACACACTTATCTCAGATGAAACAGAGATTGCATCTAAATTCTGCGATTGAAAATAGTGATAATTGATTTAGAATTTCTAAAATGTCTCTGAACAATGCCAACTCTACAACAAAAGACCATGCTGTCAACTTTTCTAATAATCCTTGATATTTTGCTGTATTTATTGGATTTAAGCATGCATCACATATATTATTTTTTAGAAATTGCACTAGTGATGGGTAGCTTGTCATTACAGCTTTTACTGTGCTACAAGATGATGCCACCCACCGAATGTCAAACATTTTTCCAATTTTTCTGAATTTACATCCCTAAGTAGTAGCAACTTCTTCTCTCTTTGTTCTTTTAGACTGGTTGAGAAAACTCCATTAAAAGAGTCTATGAGTGATTTAAAATGAAGTGGAGCTGACATTGAATTAATAACATCAAGCACAGCAAGTTCAACCTTGTGGTTTAAGCAGTGAATAACAATCTTGGTTATACCTACTCTTCAAGAATGTAACCACTCCTCGGTATGCTCCTTGTAAATTGGCTGCGCCATCTGATGCAAATCCAATTAACTGTTTGCATAAAATTTCATCTGTAACTCCATGTTTATTCAAACAAATGGAAATGCTTTCAACAATTGCCTCACCAGTCGGAGAAGTTAATTCGATAATATCAAATAAATAGTTGCATGGTTCACTATCAAACATACATCAAACGTACAAAATCAAACTTGATTGATTCAAAATAGTGGTGCTTTCATCAATAAGCATACTAAATACACCTGCCTGATTCAATTAAATGTTGTGCTAATGCATTTTAAATTTTATGGCTTATAAAATTAATCATGCTAGCACAACTGTGGTCCGAATGAAGCATTTGTCCAACACAGTACCATTTAGGTACTGCAATTTACATAACTCTGCGTAAAGTTTAAATGGCTCACCTCTTTTACTAGTTAGGTACGCTGTACAGAAATTACTTGTGGTTACCTCAATTATCTCTTCATTTTTATCTTCCCATAGTCGAAATTCTGTTGCCAATGCTATTGGCAGGTTTTCATTTTTTCTTTCTTCCAATATTTCTGCACATTTTAGGTGAAACTTGCCTCTCCCATGGTTGTTGATTTTGTCGTTGTTTTTTTTATTGTTTTTAGCTTTCATGCCTTTAATGAATGCTGTTTCAATATGCAATTTGCTGTCTTTTAAGGCACCATGTTTTTGCTCTTCACTGCAAAAGGAACAAATCATTTCACCAGATGCTATATATGAAAGTCACGGCCTGCTACTTTTCCACTTTTCAAATTGCTGCAACTTGATACAGCCACCAATTAAGTTGGTAGAAGTACTCACATCCCCAATATCACTAGGAAATGGATCTGTATTTTCTGAATGAATATGCATAGATTTCCTTAAATCACCACTGGTACTTGCTTTCTCGAATAAAGGTGAACATGAATTGTTGGTATTCTGTTGGACTGTTGTTGACGAAAGTCCGGCAGGCAAACTATCACTCACTGATTCCTCAGTCTTCTTCTGTCTTATAACATATCAGATAAAACGGTTTGACGTTTCATTTTATAAATTTAGTTGCTTGCACCTTGTATACTAACTTAAATGTGCATTATACTAACTTTTTATTATACCTTGTATACTAACTTAAACGAAACCAACAAAACTAAAAGTTATGTGGAATCACAATAACATACACGACGACGAAGCGATTGCCGCTTGGTATTCACTGTACAAGAGTGTTTGAGCGGTTTGAGCGTAGCCGTGACGTCATACACATAAGGCCTCGTTCACACATTACGACTTTTCGCCGTACGTCGTGTACGACACGTCGCGTCATGTCGTACACGACGTACGGCGACGACGTGTCTATTCAATTGCATTAGCGAGATGTATCCGTTCACACGTATCGGCGGGATTCAACACTGCACGACGCACGGCGAAAAGTCACATCGTGTGAACGTAAGACGTATGCTACGGTTTGAGAGCTCATGGCCCACAGAACTAGACTTGTGCGATGAACGAATTTGCTCATCGAGGGTCGATGAAAAAATCATCGAGATGATTCGGCTTCGATGATTGTCATCGACGACGATGAGTCGATGAATTCATTCATCGCCGACGGAAAGGTAGGGATAGGCACGGGCGGACGACGCAACACAAATAATTATCATCTAGTGGGGATGGATTCATTAACTAATCTACATCGGTGAATTCATCGACTCATTGACGTCACCTTATAAATTAACTCATCGACGTCAGTTAATTCATCGACTCATTCGTCGATGACATTCATTGTCATCGACGCGGTTCATCGCAACGCGATGACTCAAAACATCGTCGATGAATTAGATGATTATTATGTTGATTATGATGATGGTAATGCAAAAGCAGTGAGGCTGGCCGCGAGAATTGCTAGGAGCAAGAAAAAAAGGGGGAAAAATTTTGCCTGGCAGGAAAAAATATTGCTGTCATCAGCCAGGGAAACAATTTTACGAGCCGGGGAAATCCCCCCCTTCCCCGTTGATTCGCACACTGTACATTGCCTATTTGACTTCAGTGAAGCTCCACTACTGGTGCAGACGGTTATAGAAATGTGAACATTTGCCAGTGTACAGTGAAACCCCTCTTTTGCACTTTTGAAGGGAGTGAATGAATTTAGTGTAAACTGAACGAAAATGTGAATTGAGGGGAGTGGTGATTTGCCAGTAATGTAAACAAAGTCATTACCAAATATTTCATCATTTTATTTAATATTAATGGATTATAGCTAAAATCTAGTGGTTGCAGAGAACTGGTTCATGTGGCAGGGAAAAATAATAATTTATTATTTTCGCCATTCCAAGTTATCAGCGTGTACAGAGCACTGACCGTATAACAATAGGATTTTTCTATTTGTGCCCCAAGTCTTGGCACCAAAGGCATGCATTTGTCCTTCAAAAATACTAGAAGTCATCCATACCTTAGTGTTTTCTAAATAGGTTGCAGGCAATGAGAGCCTGATGTTTTTTTAAAATGTTGGTTTCTAGATTTCCCAAAAACGAAGTGCTTTAGTATCTACTATTCGCACTGGCTCCAAACAAAACAGTGTGGCAAGCTTTGCTGTGTTTGTTCCTATGGCAAGGATCCCTTAAGATGTCATGGGTCTTGAGAGGCAGGATATAAAAAAAGACCTGCCTTGTCCACAGTAAAATTCTCTGAGAGAGAACATAGCCATCAACATAATTATGCAAAGTGGACATCCCAGGGAGAAACTGTTTCATTAGAAACTATAATTTGTTTTATTTTTTAATTAAGCAGATAAAACCCGTATTACATTATGTTTACCGAGTTTCGACATTCTTTTGCAGTAACATATGGAAATTAAACTACAGGTCATTTAAAGTCCCGAGGCTTACTGTATAAAAAAAACATCAAGGCATTCTCCTGTTTTACATGGGCACAACTTAAATTAGTCCACTAGATATGAATTTTGCCATTTTTAGGCAAAAATATCCCTGAAACTATCGTAATCAGCAACCTTTCAGTGTATGGCCTATATTTCCACTGTAATACCTATCTCTAGATACAAAACCCAGCCACCATTGTAAAGGTCTCATTTCCCTTCTAAAGCTAATGCTAATTCCACGGTTACCAAGGAAATATCCTATTGTTGACAGAAATAAAATTCATGATTTTAGCATCAAAACCCGATTTCTAGGGAAATTTTATTCGTATAAGAAAATTGAATGAAAAAAATAAGAAACTGCAATCTTTTATCCATCTTATGGCAAAAACTATAGCCTTCTATCTTTAGTAGAACTAATTAAAATATGCAAAAAGAGAAACCTCTGCAATTGAACCAAAATGTTGACTTAAGTTTTTTAAACACATAAGCCACCAGACGGCCCAATACACTGCCCTTGGGGCCCAGGGGCCTTCCTTAATGTCCAAATTTCCTTAAAAAAGCTTTACTGATCCCATGTGTGAAAATTTCACTAAAATCAGTTCACTTGTTCAATACTTATGAGGTTTTTAAGAAAATATTCTTTTAGAACCTTAGGCCCTCTGGGGCCCCAGCGTGACTAGCTTGCAGCATGATTGTTGTACATTCAGTATAGGTATATTCACTTGTTTCTAATACAGGCAAAAATTACCTTCCAGGGCCAATTTTTGGTGATAAAAGGGCCCACTTGAGGGCCTTCTAGGGCCCCAAGGCCCTTGTTCTATAGCCTATGCGTGAACCTGATATATCAAGTATCTTCCTGCCAAATTTTGTTTCACTCGATTCAGTGGTTTATGAGTGATTGAGTAACAGACAGACACCACTAGATTTTTATACAGGTATCCCTTGTCAACCGTGGCCCTTGAGTATCCGCAGTTTGTTTTTTGAGGACCAGCCTTCTCAACCGCAGGGGTTTCCCTCGTTAATCGTGGTCTACGAGTTGCCTAATGCGGCTGCCCACAACACAGAAAAAATTTACATGGTACCCAAATTTTTACCAAGCTTTGCCGATTGCAGAATTTCATTTAATTTTGCGCTGTTGTCTTCTGCTGCTATTTAAAACTATTTTCCTTCAAAAATCAGTCTTTTACAATTAACTCACCAATTTCACGCCATGATTTTCCCACGCTGCGGAAATATAACACGCTTTTAATAGTTTTTTACATCAAGCGAGAATTCACCCATGAACACTTTCGCTTGAATACAGTTACTCCTGGGGCTTAAGCAATGATATCCAGGATTATATATGATGGGATTTCCTTTCACTGTTTCAAAACCGCAACCCCATCAAACACGTCCCTTGTGCCAAATGTTGCCATACAGTACTGTGCCACTACATTTTTACGTTTATATGCATCGTATCATATTGTATTAACAGTGGAATATGTGAAAGGAATCATTTTTTAATTTAGAGTTCACTTTTATAATATCATGTTATGTAATAATAGATACTTGAAAGCAAATTTCATCAAAATACAAGTTAAAAAAATGGAATAATTTAGAAGTTGAGATTTGCATCGACTGCTAATCCAAAGCTGCAACTTGTCATACTTGCATCACCGAAAGGCCTATCATCCCAACTGCGCTATTTATTTTGTATCTCCATGGGGAAAACCGAACTCAGGCTCAGGTTGAAACACAGGCTCAAGCTAACTCCGTTGAAACTTGAGCGTGCCTACTGAAGTCCCAGTTGTTTTCAGAGCAACACCTTTTCCTTTAACATTAGATGTGATGGATTCGAAGTGTAAATCAAGTGAGGAGAAAAGCTGTTTCGTAAAATGGGCAAGACAGGCAGGCAAATATTCTCTACAGCTTATGAGTAATAATGATACACATGGTTTTATGATTCCAATGCCCTGTAATACTGACCCCTTAACGCTCACCTTATTGAGTGATGTGACTTTAACTAAAAGTAGGTTTAAATTGGCCATAAAAGGAAAAATATTCTCTACTTATACAAATGTACAATATACATTGAACGTGCTATATAAACAATTACAAATGTCCAAACATTGCATGTAACATGATTAACATGAATAACAAATGATTGTATTTCTTCATGCATCTTTTTAATAAAAAAAATCAGTTCACAATCATAAAATAGATTTTTACTACTCTTCACCATATACATTCATTCAAAATTCTGGAATCTCAATTTTGGCCGAAGATAAAAAGTAAATTCAAATAGCAAATATACAAAAAAAAATTCTGTACATGGAGACATGGATTGCAAGCAATACAATCCAGATATATTTACAGAGGTATTTAGATTAAGTTGCTTTCGACTTTGTGCAAGATCACAGGCATTATTGAGCAGCAAAAATTGATTTCTTTCTATGGTGACAAATTAGAATCAGAATAATTTCTGCAACTCAAAAACATTTTAAATCAGAGTTTGATTTTTCTAATACGTTCAGAAATGCAAAGCATTCTCTTTTTACAAACTGGGATACAGGGTTTACCCATATGATTCAATGAGAAACAACTTGCATATACCATCTGTATTGACAAATCACTCACACAGCATCATACTTAACTTTTACTCCAACACGTTTAGAAAAAAACGGGACAACCATATATTTTTCCTGTTTCAACAAAGTTCCAGTAGATAAAAATAATAAATGCATGCCATACTGGCCCTGTTTGACAGCTTAGAAGACATTCATGATTCAGAGAGGCTTTAAATCCTTTCAATTATGAAAAACTCTTAATGTAGAAATGAAGAGTAGATGCGGGAGAATGTGTATAAAAGCTGTGTTGTTAGTAAGAATTTAAATCGTTTTTATCAAATATCAGGATAATTTGACATCTTAGTAATTTGGCACACTGATGAACTTTTCACATCGGTCATTTTAAAAAGTAATCCTAAAAAATGGACTAATTGGTAAGAAAGTTATGACACAGAATGTCATTAACACTTTTCAATTGCAATACGCAGATAAAAATTTTTCGGCCGAAAAGTTATTGCACATAGACCAAAATGCACTCAATTATTCACTTTTTGTCCATAACATCTCACCTGGATATGCAGTAGAATCTCTTGTTCCCGGAATTACTGAATTAGCTGATATTGCCTTTAGCCACAGGTACAAATAGTTGGAATTAATTTATTAGGGGAAGCCCCTACTGAAAGCCAGCACTCCACAGGAGGCAATTTAAGTAAATGGCTGCACATGCTAACCATGTAAAAAAACAGACACACAAACACACGAGGATAAACAAGTTTTCTGGTATGATACAGGAGGAAAATATGAAGGGAACTCAAAATGGCACCAAACTGTCACAAGTCCTTTGTGCACTTCCGAGTTTCAACCATTACCCCCCATTACGCTCCGTTGCTAATGGAGGGCCTTGCTGGCTATGCTGTGCTCAGTAATTCTCTGTGGAAAAAAAGAATACCTATATCATTACAACATCTAAAGAGCAGCAATGAAAACTTATTACACTGGTCCAAGAATATTTTAATGTCATAAACACCATATAACAACTGTGTGCTTCATAAACGACGGAACGTTATGCATTTCCATGGGCTTTGGTACCACTTAAAACCTAACCACTTATGGAAACTTCACAGCTATCACTAGGATGGTGTTACATAATCATATGGCTTGCGTCACAAGATAAACCTAATCAAAACATCACACACTTTGTCAGAATTCATGGTAAATGAGAAATAATAAGTACAGAATTTGGAAACCAGGTTAATATCCTTTATTGAGGAATGGTGGGGTAAAGAGAGGGAAGGAGAGAGAATTTAGTTCCGCAATGATGCTGTAGTTCTGAAACTGGCAGAAGATTCATAAATTTTAGCCAGTGGGATAACCAAAAGATGGTAGTTTACCCATCATATAGGGTCTTCTGCAAATTTGCACAAGGTATCATAAAAAAATCAGAGTTAGAATAACTGTAGTCACACAGTTTCCATTTCCACACAGATTTTATCATTGAATCATTATTTTAGTCAGCTATAAAAGCAACAAAATTTAAGTTAGCATGACTAAAGTTTTGTTATGCAAATATTTCTGCAGTTACAAATGAGCTAACTTCAGAGGCCAGAACATAAAGGCTGAAATAGCAACAGCATGGGACAGAACATAAGGGCGCAAAGTTTAAATTCAAGTCCTTCCCGTAAAGGAATTCAGAGAAGGTGCTATTAGTGAATGAATTAGCATGCCCTTAAAAGTTTCACACACAATGTGTTATGTTCATACGTATGTTCAAGGCTGAAAGAGTTATCTTTCAGATTGGCTGGATTCTTTGAGAAAGGACCATCTGATGTAAAAGGATTGATAACTAGCTAGCATTGGGTGAAAACCAACAAATTTTACACCAGCAAGAGAAATGAGACTCATAATAGATTATGTCCTCTAAGAGTCAGGCCAAGAGATATGCAATGGATAAGGATTCAAACCAGGCCAGGGTATCTGTAATGGGGAATCGTGGTAGGCTATTTCGAATCTAACTAGGAAGAAGTTCAATACGCAGTTCCCAGAGGCGCTACTAGTGTTGACAGTTATTGACGTAGTTTTCCGTTTGTCTACTAGATGTAGACACAGTAGGGGTCAGTCGGGGCGGGTGAGGGCAGTCTTCCAAAATTCCGCTGAGGACTCCTGAAAAGACGGATGGGAGGAGTGCTTCGATTGTATGGAGGGGCAAGCATGTCACGGCAAAAAGGAATTGGCGGAGCCCACTTCAGAGAGCGTGGAAAGGATAATCCATAACATACTCACTCTTTGGTTGAAGAAAGGTACGTTGCTTAATTTTTTACTACCACAATATTTAAGAAAATCATTTAATGTTTTTTAACAAATTATGATGCTTGGTCATTTTGTTCAGAGTTGTAATAATTAGCCCGAGTGAATGTTTCAAGAGTGAGACCGCAAAACTAATGCATGAGTAAACTACAGTTACTGACAAACATTTCCGTTGCTTTTCCTTTATTTTTGATTACTTTATTTTTATTTAATTTATTTACTGACATCTGCGTATTCAAATGTGCATTTAAAGTGATGACCTGCGTTGTATTCCAAATATTCTGATTGGCCATCTTGTCTTTCCTTCCAACTTCCAGTGCATTTCCAGGAATTACCGAGGGCAATAAAACGCACATGTGCCCTTTTTGCCCATGCCAACGCGGTCATTTGCTGGTCGGTCGCCGCGGCATGCCATGGGGACAGCAGTAACTCAATGCAAGGAAGGCTCATGGCGATTGGGGGTGGGAGTCCCGTCTGTTAGCTCTGCGTCTGGCTCATCGTATATACATCTCGGAGAATTCGCCAAAAATATCATCTTTGAACATAGCGACTGCCTATGGTGATTACTGTTTCCTAGGGCATCAACATATATTGTATCGCAGCATTAGTCAGGGTACTGCAAAAAACATTATGGTTGTGTTTTTTATTATCCTTGTCAGGCATTAAGTTTTTGACTTGATGTCTATACATGTAAGAGTGCCTAATTTTTGCTTATAGAACATTTTCAATGATCCCACAAATGTATCGCACTTTTCACTTTGGTGTAACGTTATGTTTTATTTGGTGAGATTTCAAATAAATTGAAATTGGAATGAGTAAAAGGAAAGTTCTAACAGGGGGGCAAATAGCCTACCACGAAATTAACATGAAGATACACTCCCCGGTTCAAACCCATCAAAAACTACATGCCATGGACCAATGGTTACAAAAACAACACCTTCTTTAGGACCTAAAGATATGAGCAAGGTAGATGGATATCCTTTAACAAGCATTATTTCTAATGAATAATCTATCAGCAGATGAATTCTGATTAGAGCACTGAAGAAATACCATTCTACTTGGGTAGATTCTCTCAGAGGTGAATGTAACTGAGTACCACACGTTCCACTTCCAAGTTAACCAAGTGTATGGCTATATTCCCTAACTCATACTACCATGAGTCTGCAGTCACTTGGCCCTGACAATCCAAATGAAAATGTATTCCACAACTGCTAAAAATACTGCCCTACCACGCTAAAAGACAGTAACTGAATCTTTGTTGGCTCTGAGATATTGAACAATTTTTGTTTTCATTCATTGCCAACTATTTAGTACACATATATTTTTTTATTTATACCCACTCTATTTTTTGGAAAGGAATTTAACAAAGGTATCATTTTTCTTTTAAATCTATTACAGGTAACTCTCGATTTACGAAAGAGCTACTTTCCTTAGAAAGCGTTCATAAATAAAAAATTTGCAAATCAATAATTGAATCACCATACTGAATTCTCTTGAATTATTTTGTAAACCACGGCTAAATATATTATGTATCTCAGTGTAGAATTACAACCTTTTGGTTACATTTATCATAAAAAGCACTTAAAGATTAAATAATTCGAGTAACTGCATTTAGCAGCCGCTATAGTTCTCGCAGAGTTTCTGTGCACGGGAGAGTTCCTCCAAGCCTAGCTGCCTATGGTAGAGGAGCAGCGATTGGCGGCCAGCGTCCAATCCCGTAAACCGGTTCTTAGCTCAGTGCGCGCCGCATACGAATGCTGTTTTAATACTGACTTAAAGTTTTGTTTATTTATCGTGTAACCACGGTGACCTGCGCCGATGGGGATTACTTTCTAACCGTACTGCGATAACTATTGCAATCACTGCAAGTTTGGACTCGATATCTATAGTAGTTTCTCGTCCAGAGTATTTCTATTCTAAAGGCCCTCGCGTCGGCGAGGCATAGCGTTCGTTTTCGCCGATTCTTTTGGGTCGCCACTTACAGTATTCGTACGCGGCGCGCACTGACCTTAGAACCGGTTTACGGGATTGGACGCCGGCAGCCAATCGCTGCTCATCTACCATGGGCAGCTAGGCTTGGAGGAACTCTCCAGTGCACAGAAACTCTGCGAGCACTATAGTCACGTTTTGTTCACACATGAAAATATCTTTTGTTTAAATGCAAAACAATACTATTTCAAGAACATTATATATTTTTACCTTAATGAATAAACATTACATCAGAGGGTCAAGATCATCTGGCTCGGATGAGTGCAATGCAGATACAGATGCATCTTTCTTTAAATACGAAAACATTGTCATTTGCTTTGCTCACTTTTTCATTTTCTTCAGCACTTCAGAATAACATGCCATGGAAGCAAGAACATTTCTCCTAACTTTTGCTTATCTTTCTGTGTCTGGATCATCTTCTTCCAAAATAGCCAAGCCTTCCTCAATCAGTTTAAATGCTTTCGTTAATCCTTTGCTTGCGAGCTTGCGCTCTTCATTATCAGCTGTTACCTCTTCTCTCTCCGGTTTCTCCTCCCGCTGTTCTCGTTCAAGTTCAATCAAGTCTTCATTTGACAAATCTTGATGAACGGCTAATACCTGACCTATATCTTCCACCTCTATGTCTGCCAATTCCCTCTTTCTTTGCTAAAGTCACAATTTTCTCTTTCGTTTCAACTAAATCAGTCTCAACACTGAAACCCCTGAAGTCGTATATAAAATATGGGCATAGTTTTCGCCAAACACCATTCATACACGACTGAGGAATCTCATTCCATGCTTTGGCAACTAGCATTATGGCCACACGAATATTGAAACTTTTCCAAAACTCTTTAACGTTCACATCATTCTCCTCCATCTCATATAACATAAGATCGAAACTTTTCTTCTAATAATACGCTTTCAACGTAGCAATAACACCTTGATCCATAGGCTGGATAAGCAACATTGTATTCGGCGGCAGAAACATAAAACTGATGTCTTCTCCCAAATCTTGAATTGATGGAGGATGTCCAGGGGCGTTATCCACTAAAATTAATGTCTTGAATGGTATATTTTCCTTGGCACAATACTGCTGTAGTTCACCTTTAAGTTTGGTCACTATATAATCACTAAAAATAGTTTCAGTCATCCACCCCTTAGAATTAGAATAGAAATGGACAGGCAATTGGTCCTTTGCATAACCTTTAAAAGCTCGGGGATTTAATGAATGATAAACTACCACTGGCTTCCATTTGCAATCTCCCTCGGCATTACCACCAAACAAGATCGTGAATCTGTCCTTCACAGCCTTGAAGCCTGGTGCAGTTTTCTCTTCTTTCAAAATGTACGTTTTGGAAGGCATCCTTTTCCAGTTTAGAGCAGTTTCATCGAGATTAAAAACTTGCTTCGCTGAATAGCCATTTTTTTCAATCAGAGCCTCCAATTCTTCAACGAATTTTTTAGCAGATACTTTGTCGGTAGATGCAGCCTCCCAAGTCATCTTAATATTATGGAAGCTATATCTTTTCTTCAAGTATGCAAACCAACCTGAACTAGCATGGAATGGTTTGTAATTCTTCTCTTCCTTTGTTAATTCTTCATGTTAAGAGCGTGCCTTTGCTTACACCATAAACATACTCACAGGCATATGAGTCTGATTCAAATCTTCTATCCAGGTGCTGAGCATTTTCTCCATTCTTTCTAATGCATTGCTTCTTGAATATGAAGATCTTTGGGTACTTGTGATGGTTCCAGACTTAGCAATGTCTTTGATTTTTTCAGCATTCTCGTGAATTGTGACGATAGTACTTTTAGCTAGCCCAAGTGAATTACCTATATCTGTAATCCTTTCACCTTTTTCAAGTTGCTCTATTACATCTAATTTCAGCTCTAGAGATATTGTCTTTCTTTGTCTCTTCATTGCTGTCCTCAAAGAAGACACGCATTTATATTTTCCACTTATGTTCAAAAACTACTATTGTAGCCCAAACATCGCGAGACACCACGAAATATGGCATAATCATGAAAATTGCGCCAGGGAGAGATATGAAATGCGCATGATGCACATTCGACAAGCAACAAAATATTTAACAATGAACTACGAAGTTCAAAATGAAAAAATGCATGAATGCAAAATTATGAAAATATCATAATTTGTCGAGCGTTAAAGCAAACATACGTAAAATGAACATACGTAAAATGAGAGTTGCTTGCATATTATTTAAATGTTTGTAGTTACTGTTATTTGGCTTACAACTCATAGTTACTGTTTTCTGGCCAAGAAAACAGACAATTATGCAGCAGATATGGTAAAACCAAAACATTATATCTAGAAAACCTCTACAGATATGGCATTCTTGCTCGCTTATTTGTAATTCTCGAGGTTGAAAACACCGAAATCAACTCTACACTCGAAATGTGAATTTTTGTCAGTTACTGTCTTTGAGCTTAGGAGGGCAGAATAGCCATTGGTAGTGATAATTTTGGGAGGCATTACTGATGCAGAGTGCTGTCATGTAGGTATTCATTAATCTCAATTAGCTTACCCAAATTCAAGGGAATAGTTTATTTTACTTAATTTTTTTTTAGATATAGACTTCAAGGAAAGTGTGCTTTAGTATCAAAGAAGCAAGTAGGAAAAAGTATTCAGTCATGAAAAATAAGAGGCTCAGGCATTTTTTTTTACCGGAGCACAATGCTATTACATCCTCTTTCTTCTCTTTCTCTGATTTTGCAAACTTTCTGAACCAAGAAAATTTACATGAAATTTACATACAAAGATTAATGGGTGAATGGTCAATTACACATGACTTCATTCTTGAAATCATCCACTCACCCATTGAATTCACGACCAATCAATCCCGTCCTTGATCGACTTCTGTTCAACTGAGCTCTCCTTTCAGCTGAAATGGATGCAGAAAATAAGAATTAGAAAATGGGTCTAGAGGAAAAACTGAGATACATTATGGCTACCAATGTAAGCAAAAAGTAGCACTGAGAAATATGTGCTGAATATACCATGTCTTATTATCAGATTTACACAGACCAGGCAAAAAGAAAAGACTTTTTGAAACTTCAACCCAAGTTGAGCAAGCTAGGTTATTTGTATTATCTCTCATAAAATATTGAATCAGGCAAAAAAACACATTAATGTAAAAGACAGTATCCAGCAGTTGGTCTTTCAAAATATACATGCTACATATAGTTTATGATAGATAACATTTTTTCAGACTGAATTTTCATTCCTCACACAAGCTTGGATAGATTTTCCTCTCCTAGATGTACATTAGTATTAATACTGAGTGATGAGAAAATCAAAGTCCTGCACAATGAAAACATTAGAAGAGGAAAGGAAAACATAAGACATCAACATGATTAACTACTTATTGTAGAGTGCATACAACCAAATAGACTATGCCAACAGGCAATACCACTTCGTGAAAAAAAATGATAAATGAGAAGTAAGATTCTCTTCCGTAAACACAGAACATGCATATTATTTCTTACTCTTATCCCTCCGTATGAGAATCAATGGGCATTTTGGTTCTGTTAACCACTTTATTCTGCTCCACAAGCTAAAATCTCACAGTTGCTTCCCTGGAATTTCCTCTCTATTATAGAGAACTTCGATATGCACTTCACTCCTTGAACTCAAGGGGAGCTCAGGGGAAGATGGCAGTTAACCCACCCAAGTCCACTGTCATGACCGATTCCATGAGACATAAACTTATGCATCATTCAGAAGCACTCACAAAGAACCCTATTCCCCACTGCAGCCTAGGCATCATCTTTGACAATAGGTTACATTTCCATGACCACATTTAAAAAGCTGTGAACAAGATGACGGCAGTTGTTGGCCTACTCTGCCATCACACAGATATTAATGATCCCCAAGCCCTTAGAATAATATTTCTTGGCCGTCTCTCCCAATGGCAGAATACTGGGCACCAATTTGGTCGACTACTTGTCCCACCAAACTGAAAATTCTTAATCGACTCATTAGTTTTTTCTAATCAATAGCCCCTCATCACATTCCCTCCCTCAGATATTCAACTCATGAATGCATTTCTTCCTCCCTGGGAATTCCCCACTTCTATCACCGCCGTGCTATCTGATATGAAATTTTTATACAGTATAGTGAATGCACAACTTCGCGCCTGTGACATTCTCCCTCTTTTTCCAATTTATGTCCCTCCTAACCCTACATGAAACTTCAATCTCCAGCACATCCCAAAATTCCATTTTTCCTTCTCACAGAATTCCTGTTTTTACCAAATTCCCTCCAAATAAAACCCTTTGTCATCCAAATATC
This sequence comes from Ceriagrion tenellum, assembly GCA_963169105.1. Classification (NCBI taxonomy): domain Eukaryota; kingdom Metazoa; phylum Arthropoda; class Insecta; order Odonata; family Coenagrionidae; genus Ceriagrion; species Ceriagrion tenellum. Next base: position 52,806,087 of record OY720633.1, on the reverse strand, counting down.
CCTCCCTTGTCCCCTTTTCCTCACCCACCAAATTCTTATCCTTCATCAATGAGCAGGAAGGTAATAGATGCCCAACTTTGGATTATTAACTTGGTGGCGTTACGTTTGATCTTATTTCATTCTTCTTGTTCTTCTTTATTTTTTTTCTGTTTTATTCATTCCATACCATTTGACCAATGTAATAAGCCATGGTGCCACTTTTTAGTAGAGGGGAATAAAAAATAATTTTTTTCTCCTAGTACAGACATAGTCGCATAATATATTGCATGATTCATTAAAATTGGCCCAATGCAACAGTACCAAGCAGACAACATGTTTGTCTCTGAGTAGCCAGAGTAGGAACTAAATTATGTTTAAGACATTTAAAAGTGGAACCACTTTAATACACTATGTCATTAGCACCTTAACTTCCTCGTCAAGAACACAAAGAATCCTCACCTTTGAGTAGGAGAAGGTTGCATGCTGGCAGAATGGCAGTGAGCTAGTAACCTAGCTGAAAGATTAGTCCTTCTCACATATCCTCAAGTACCATGCATACCAGAATCTTTTATGCTAACTTTCAAGAAAAATATCTGCATGCCATACACTGGTAGATACAATTTTATGAAAGTTACATGTTTTTAATGTTTCTTTTGTTCCAATAAGTCCATTTACATCCCACAAACCTCCCACTGACCACCACACTTCTCAGACACAATTCTGAGAGAGACTTACCACCAGCAACACGAGGCTGCCTTTTCCTCTTCTGGTCTCGTGTAAAAGCAGAGCCTGTCTGCAGAGCTTCCAGCAGGGAGTCCATGACGCCCTCCTGTGTGTCTGCAGCATCCATGTCCACGAGCGCACGTTTCCTCGCTGCCCGCTCCAATCTCTCCTGCTCTGCCTTCTCCCGAACCTCCCTCGCCCTGCGAGCCTTCTCTTCTGCCTCCCTCGCTTTATTGACATCCTTCAGTGCTTGCTGTAGAAAGATAGTTGAGCCACAACATTAATACATCCAGCCACAGCAATGATTGATATATTTCATGGTGACCCATCATTGGAGTTTCCCATATAACAAATACACGTCCATTCCAACAATTACTAATTTTTTTCGAAGCACATTATTCAACAAGGGCAGTGAGTACAGTGTTTCACCAGCTTATAAATGCATACATTGGAATAAAAAATAACATCCCTTTCATTTCAACAAATTTGAGCTCCTTGACAATGCTGAGTCTGGAGATAGGTATGATGAATTATTGTAGAGCAGGACTACAGATGGAATCATGCAACTGATGCTAATTAATCTTTCATAGGCTTGGCTATTGTAGCTCCTGACCATTAACACAGTACCATTCAAAAAATAATACAGGAGCTGTAATTCATTGGTTTGTTTAATTCTGATCATCGCATAGCTGTGACATTCAATGCTACCCGATAGTAACTTGCTCAGTCACATCTCTATTAAGATGTTTCAAAAGCTCTTCTCAAGATTAAGAAATTAATATGTATTTCAAAGAACTAATTTTTAATGCTGGCAAGGTCTTCTCACTGGCAAAGGGAGTTGATAGCACCACCCTAGGCATCAAGAAATGGTGAAAAAAATATCTATGCAGGAAGTCCATTATCACCAGTATGAGATATCAATAATACCAACAGTAGAGAACAAGAATACATGTACTGGGAGAATTGAGCTCCTGAAGAGACATGACAATAAAAGGGACAAATACTATAACTACTGAAGAAGTCCTTCAAAGAATGGCTGAGAGGAGACTTATGATGGACTCACTGATAACAAAAATTAAATGAGTAAAACATAATAAAAGGCAGAAGAGCTTGGAGAAACAAAAGATGTAAAAGCTAAGGATTTTAGACAAGGACCAAGGATGAAACTCACAAGCAAACGATGGAGCACACCAGTGAAAGAAACTGTGGAGGGATAGAGTAACCATCACTTAACAGAATACCTTGCAGAGCTTCCACAGAACGATGGATATGAAGTTATGCTGAGAGGTCTCGCAAAACGCTACGAAACTAGCCTTCCCATTGTTAATTAAATAAGCAAAAAACACATTTATCTACTATCCTCTGGTTACAATAGCATGTGGTCAGAAGTAGAGTTCAACACAACATAAGACTTCCCAAAACAGGACAGGATCAAACTAATAAAATTGTAGAGGCATAAATAATGCATTAAAGTAAACCTTTCAGTCTCAATGTTGTCACTTAACCACCACCTCCAGTCACACAATAGGTACAAAAGTAGGAACAAAATGTTTCTGTGACTCAACTCAAAAATAGGCAATATGTAAACTATGCAATGTCACATTTATAGCTTTACCATTTAATAGTTCAGCAGGCCTTAATTGTTACAAAAAGCATATAGTCAATATGAGATTGCAATGTCCTAAATTATAAGGAACACAATTAATTACAGATACTTGAAATACTGAAACAATAAATCTTCAAAACTGTTCTTCTAATTTAAAAAAAATGTGACTCATGAATGACAAAGGTGGTATACAAATCCATACAAATTTAACAAGGAAATCCATTACAAACACAAAAGAATACAATTAAATTCATACAAATTCTGGATTTAGAGGAAGATTTAATGAAGAAAAAGAATGTGGGACAAATAAGCCACAGCAATAAATAAAAAATAAAATGCATAAATTAAATAAATAGGTACGTCATACTCACAGCAAAGTTGTCTTTGAAGGTCTTAATGTCTCCAAAGAATTCTTCTAAAGTATATTTTTGTTTATCAAAAGAGAAGTACTCTGATATGTCAGTGTATAAAGACTCTAGTTTGCGGAACATACTCTGAAGTATTTCATATTGTTCCCGGGCTTCTTTGCAGAAATCCTGTTATTCATTAAGGAAATAACACACTGATGAACAACACAATAATCCACTACCAATGCAAAATCATCATGTCAGGAGGGAGTAGCACTGTACAACCCTAAAGATTGAAATTCTCATATCCAAAGGAATCAATCCCTAGCAGAGTTTCAGAATTTTAGGTGCTTCTTTGCTAATGCAAAATCATTTCATTTAGCTTAATATTGATCCTAAGACCAGCATGACATGCCAGAGGACTCAAATATATAAACTGTCAGAGGTCAGGCTACAATACTAATAAAAACAAAGGGAGGACATAAAAATAGTTTAAATCAGGCATTGCTACAAGTTTTTGCCCAGTTTTCCTCACCTTCTCAAAGAGCTTGAGATGAGGAGTGCAATCTCACATTAAAAAACACAATCTAAACGATCACCCCTATATGAACTCTAAGTTTACTTCCATAGTAATACATACAATAGCCCCCAATGCTTAGAGCCTTCAGACTAAAAGGTATCACATAGGGGCATACTGCAAAATGATGCTGAGGGAGACAAGCAGCTCATACCATCAGATGAAATGGTGATTATAATGGCATGTATCATCAAAATGGTAGCCAGGTTTAATTATAAGAATTGCATACTTACAGAAATAAGCACAGAAAAAAACCTTCAATATCGGCATTACTCAGCAGTCATATTAGTAGCCTTAATTTCCTAAATAAACAATTTTTAACCTAATTTTCAAAACTTTCAACCCCCTCCTCCCTTACTAATACTCAACATAGATCTCCCAAATATACATGCTGGATACGTCACTGCGTATACTATTTGAACACCATTTTCTGTACCCTGTTTTCTCTTAAGAATTCAAAAGAGATATGGTACTTTTTCATAGTTTTTATTTCAAGTCGACCAGTTTCATCGCATAGGCGACATCATCAGGTGGGCCTATGTGATGAAACCGGTCGATTTTAAATAAAAACTGTGAAAAAGTACCATATCTCTTTTGAATTCTTTAGAATAGATTTTCACCAAGTAAAGCCTGAAACAATCAAGTTTATCTGTTTTCTCTTGCTGTTTAAAAAATAAACCTCACGACTTTTACATACTTTATGATAAACTGAAACCAGTTTCACCTTGACAAAACATCATATAGTAGATTCCAAAGCTTCAGAGGGCAAGATAGTGTGGTGAAAAAATCAAGGAGAAGAGATAATTTTTAACACACAGCAAGTTAATGGTGGAAGATCAATGCCTAAACTCAAAAAATCCTTCTCCACAACCCTATGGTGTGTTGAAAAATACCACTTCTTCAGATTTTCCCCACCCAATCATGGCCTTACCCCAACTTAAACCATTATCCCCACTTGTGAACAAATTTCTCTCTACATAAATAAAGAGTTGGAAGTTCACAATCTGTCACAAGACAACTGATTATAGTGAAACCAGTAGCAGTTAATAATCAAGTGTGTACAAAAGCAAAGTTTTATTTTTAGAATGGAAACCAGCTAACTTCCATAAAATCACACCTGAAACTATCAAATTTCTGTTTTATCTCTGACATACCCTGAAGAGAGGACAGCTCATAGCTTTGACCAATGAAGCTACCCAGATATTCCCTTAAGCTACGAATGTCTATCCTAGCCACTGATTTCTTTCACAAAGAATTCCATGAGTACACGTTTAAACCTGCAGCAATAAAAACAAAAGCACATCCCTGCATTGAAAAGGATACACCCATAACTTGAGCGAAGAGATCGTCGTCTCCCTGTGGCACCTTCGAATTGGCCAGGTCAGTCTCCAAATTACGAATCGACGAATCCATTAGCCTCAGTGCTTTCTGGAGGGAATCTGTTGATACACGGGCAGCACGGTCCACATGAGCCAATTCTTCACTGAAATTCATGACCTCCGGAAACTTCTTCTCTATTGTTTCGACCAGGAAGTGCAAAAGGGTCATCTTATTCTCTGCATCCTTAGTGCTAGTCAACTGAAAAAATATCACATAACATTGAATAATGTCAAGAATATTTAGTGGAAATAGCATAAATAAAATGGTAAGCATACATTGCATTGGCGTAAACTGCCCTATTCATACATTTGCACATCTGTGCAAATTGCTATCTATTGCACATCAAAAGACCATATATTGAAAATAACCTTAAATTGAGCCCATTATTAATTTACAAATTGATGGAGTTGATAAAGACATACGTAAAATTAAAGAGCCATGTTCTGCCAATGATGAGCTCTACACAAGGAGACCAATTAAATCCAAAATTTCCACTGATATGATTCCCATTTTTAAAAATTACATTAGCCAGAGGTCCTTTCATTTATTATTTAAATTGTCCTCAAATCTTTTATACATAGTTAAATTTCTAAGTATATTTTATCCTTAGAAATGTATTAAATTTTTTTAATACTACATGATCAGTTTTTCTTGACTGAGGAAGTTGTCTAGTCATTATATTTCATTTCTTTCCAGATTGGAATACACATCATTTTTACACCTGAAATTTACCTCTCCTTTATATTATAATATATTACAGCATGCTTATAAAGCTTAAGGCATGTATTTTTTTTCTGAGAAACGCCTATTAAATAAAAACTAAGTAATGAATGAATAAAAGTAAAAAAAAACTCACCTTTGGAAGGAAACTGATCTCAAATCCAAATGCTTGAGCATTTCTTGAACCTGTGTTCATATAATTTCCCACTAAAAGAATTAATTCCAATATCTTGGCAAACTTTTTACTTTGTTTTATTTCTTCACATGCGGCAGTTCCAGCAACTATGTCCTTCAAAATAAACACAAAGAAACAATCAGTGCATAGAACAAACATAAAAGAGAATTAGGTAATTTAAATCAACATAAGAGAATAACATAAGCTTTTTTTTTAGGGGTAAAGATTATAAAATAGGTACATAGACATTTTAAAGAAAAAGAATTTAAATTTTTACTCTAAGATATACCTTTTTACTAAAACTGGTAACAAACATTTTTCAGGAAAATATTTCAAAACTATTAGTACATATAGTATTTAATCATATTCGATTTTGATATTGGAATAAAAAAAAATACTATTCATCCCATCTCTATTAATTACCATTGCAGAGCAAAACAAAAGATTGTGTAGAACTTTTACAAAGCCAATCAAGTCTATGAGTGCAGACTTGCACCTTAAAGAAACTGACTCCGAATAGATAAATTAATTGTAATCAGCTAACACTTGATTATATTTTATGAAAAACATCCAAATCAAGCAGTCTGTAATGGCATTAAATTTTATAGGGAGAAATCAAAGCCTCCCAAAAATACTTCACATATGAAGGGCAATCCAATACATTAGAGTTATTATGGTCGGTAGTTAAGCATCTAATATACATGACAACAATGTGTGAGTTACAACAGAAAAGTGAGAGAAAAAGAAAAATGCCTCTGAAGCTCATAAGTATAGAAATCCTTTGGTTCAGGAAACTCACGCTTTTCAAGAATGTATAAAATTTCATTTACCAAAACTCAAAAAATTCATAAGGCATCGCAGCCATTCCAAGACTTCAGATTTAGAGAACCAAAAAATACAAGCAGCCAATAAAGCATATGTTCAAATATTTAGAGCCCCAGTCACATTCAGGCTTAGAATGCTAGTGTAATCAGACAAACTAGGGCAGGGGTGGCGAACCTTTTGGCGATTGAGTGCCAAAATTTATGAAATAAGAGTACACTCGCTCGGCTCACGTGCCAACCTATCGAGTGAGATAGAGGCATCCCTTAGCGCCCTCCCAGCTCCGCGTGCCACTTTGGGCATGAGTGCCATAGGTTCGCCACCCCCGGCCTAGGGCTTCACCTGTGCTCAGGTAAGGGCTTCAAAGGGTTATGGGGCACGTGGGGCATATGGACATAAATAAGAGGGTTATACGTCAATATGACCATAATGGCCATTCATTTTACCATATAAAATTCAAATTTAGATGCAACATGCAAAGCAGCACAAGTTGTGACATTGAGCAAACTACAAATAAGAGAAAAACTTTTGAAACATTGATTTAATGAGCATAGTAGAAAATGCAAGGCTGTTTATGAATATAACAAACAAGGGTGAAACTGTAGAAATCATTTGCATGAGGACAATTAATGAAATCACATAAAATTTTAAGATGGCCCATTGAAACTAAGAGCTTGAAGTCGAAGAAAATTACAAAGGAATAAAATTGAACTAGGAATCCAAGTGAGGATGTTTTATTAAATAAATGTGGAGAAAAAGAATTAATTAAGAGACAATACTTTCAGTTATCCTTAGAGTGCTTTAAGTTTAGAATTAAAATTGTTTTACTTACTGGTTTGATGTCTTGAACCATTTCTGCATAGTGCTGCTTGAAGCTCATTGACTTTAATCGAGGAAGAAGCCTCTTGACCTCAGAAATCTGTAAAGGTAGGTTTGTTAGGCTTTAATTCGGGTAAAGTAGAATTATTAAAGGTAATTAATTAGGTCATCCACAAGTTGTGTGGGAGTGCTGGGGATATTTGAGAACCACCTCAAAATCGATTAATCACTTGACGTGGCAAACAAGATCACTGGGCTTGAACCCAATTGAAAATCTAGGAGTGCTGATGATTAATGAATAGCAGAGAGAGGATGATGCCATCGCAGAGCTTATTTTATAAAATAAGGCAAGAGAAATTTGGACCTCATTTCTAAGCATGCCACTTTTGTGCCATATTCTTGTGCAAATGACCATGAAGTAGCAAGAGGTAACTGATAAATGAAGGTTTGCACAATTGTTAAAATAAATTATTACATTAAAAATGCAAATTATTAAAAAGAAATAAATATTTAAAAAACTATATTGTTAGTAGTAATCCCCCAAATATGGTCCAGCACATAAAGTCTTCAAGGAGGGCTCAGAAATCAATAAACATACAAACAATTTCAATAGGGACAATGGACTAAGGATAAGCGAGTCTAGGCATAATTTCCAGAAGACTCTACACCCACCCACACACTCCCCTCTTTCACCTCCTTGAGGATTGGGGCATAATAAAGGCTTAATGGTCATTTTGGCCTGATGAGGTCTCCGGCAAAGGGGAATAAACGTTCGCTTCAGCAAATTCCTGATGCAGGTTGCCCAAAAAACAATGCTTGACATACATGGACCGAGAATTACTATAAGTAGAGTAAATAAGTAGTCCTCCAGCATAAAAAAGTAGAAATAATTTCCTTTAAAACTGCAATAAAATGAGGTCACCTCATATTATTATAAAGAGGGACAAGAGAACTTTGAAATGTAACACTTACTGTAACAGCAAATTGCTCAGCCTCAGTTAACTCATTATATCGATCCTTGTACTCCTCCAGCTTCTTCAGTTGATCTGGTGGTGGCAAGTATGCTATCAATTGATCTAGAACACTACCTGACAGCAATGTATCATCACAGCGAAGAACACAACGTCGCACATTATCATAACTCATATGCTTCAAAGATCCACCAAGAAGAATTGAGAGATTTTGTGCTGCTTTCCCATCAAGTACCTAATAAAAAAGAACATTACTTAAAACCTGCTTCAAATTTTTAGATGAAGTCAATTCTCAAAAGATTCATAAATACAGAGTGAATGGTTTTCAACAAATGTAGACTTTTTTCCTTTAAAGAAATAGCAAACTAGCCATACAGAAAACCAAACTATTATCCAGAGCCTGAAGTTTAGATCAATAACTGTCACGACAACAAGTCATATAACTTACCTTTAAATCTTTGACTTTTTTGCCAGAACTAGAAGTAGATGATGAATCGCCAGACTTGGCATCTGTATTGTCCATAGTTTTTGCAGGCTTTGAAGAAAAACGTTCCGACAAACCTGATAATATGTCAGTTGATGCCAATCTTTCTTCCTGTACTTTGACCCAGAATGATTTCTCTGACATTTTTTGAGGTATAATCTGAAATTAAGCAAGCATACAACGAGAAATGAATGACTTAGAATTACTGAATTAAATCATATTAGTAAACCTAATACCTCAACAGGAAAAATATTAATTTTAGTTTCTTCTGTGAAAAGTGTCACTTGCTTATGGAAGTATAAAACTTAAATCTAACTTTTAAAATCCCTGGCAGAAAAGACCGTAGATTCTTCCTGCAAGAGACAGCAAAAAGAAATATGTAGTATAATATTTCTATCTACACAGAGGAGAGTCTTACTTCCCATTAGTAATCTTTTTCTTTTTTTCTGAGTGGAAAATGCCATTTAGCCTCTTGAACCTCTTTTATTAAAATTGTTTAGTTTTAAAACAATAAAACTAATAATTAACAGTTTAATTTGGGAAATTATTATTTATAATTCATTTTGCAAAAGAAATAAATCTTGCAAGCAGTAAAAATTAACTTAACAAAATTTGAAAATCCAAGAGTTCCACATCACTACTTAGTATATACACTAGAATCAAGCAAAATTTCAGCTCAATCATTTCAATAGTTTTCAAGGAGAATATTAGCAAACATACTCAAAGACAGGCAACACTAAATTTTTATACGTTAATATAGGAGAACTATTGTGTACCTGTGAACAAAATTTTGAGATAAACAGTTAATTACTTCATTCTTTCTGAGGCCAAATAGAGAGCAGTAATTCGAGATCTTAGAACCCGTTAGACCCCCAACCATCCTTCGTGAGCTCTAGGACTGTACTGAGGATTAATAGGTGTAGTACTTGGATATCCAGTGTGGTGCAAAATTCTAGGTGGCAAGTGATATACTATGGATGCTAATGGCCCATAATAATAATAAGAACCAATGTGGTGAGCTTAATGTGGATACAACCATGGTCATTCCTGGCGATGGACATGACAGACTGTTACAAGCACCATAAATATTTTTCTGCATCACAATATACATGTTAATACATAATTAATAACAAATTATAACTATTGAATTAGGCAACTGGGGGTTTCACAGCTTGAGTAAAAACCTCCTGAATTAAGGTTGGTATGTTAGTCGTTTATTTGGGGGAGATGACAGGTCATTAGTACTTTTGAGAACAGATGAGTAGGTTGGTGACGAAGGACTTTTTGGGCCAATGGGGAAGGTTAGAATGAAGCTTGGCATTGTCATTAGCCTACAGCAAGAGGTTTAATGTTCTGACCAATGGATAGAATACTGTACTTAAAGTGCTCTCCTAGAAGTACCCAAGAAGGGATTGGTATTCAACAGACCAAATGTCTGCCAGTGGTTGTGTTAACAGTTTATACCATATCAAAGGACAATGATATACGGGAACCCAATATTATAGTCACCTAACCAACCCAATACCCTCCAAATTCAAGTATTGAGGATTAGAGTCAGTAAATAAATATCAATACATTTCGCAGGCCAGTTTGCCTCAAGAAATATGAAACGCAGGAAAATAATACTAATTTTGTACAGATGGGAAAATTGCTCAAATACTCACGCTCTTCCAATTGGCTCTCTTCAGGGGCACTTCCACTTGCCATTTCTTCTTTGGCTTCAGCCCATGGGGCAATATGTCCGGGGGCCTCATTGGAGCCATCATGCCCATTGGAGGGGGTGGTGGCCCCATGCCAGGGAATGGTGGGGGTGGAGGGCCCATTCCAGGCATGGGAGGAGGTGGTGGACCCATACCCGGCATGGGTGGTGGTGGTGGAGGGCCCATTCCGGGCATTGGAGGGGGCGGCGGGGGGCCGCCACCCCCAGGGAATGGCGGTGGGGGAGGTGGCATGGGTGGACCCATCCCAGGCATCGGTGGAGGAGGAGGAATGCCCATCATCGGTGGAGGTGCCGGAATGTTCAAAGATCCAGCCTGGAATAGAGTGACGAACACTTAGGAAGCAACATAAAAATGTGGCTGGACAGAAATGAGTGCATATTCACTCATACAGTAGAGAAGAAATTTTTTTAACCAATACTAAATAAAAAATTACCAATTAGAAAACAATAATAAATGCCATGGGATTCAATGGGGCAGTGTTATGAAGCAATTAAAATTAGATTGGGCATGCTATATATGCAATGATCTACATATTATAAAGATATATCCACATAAATGCCCAGACATCACTGCTTAAGATATCAAAATCTACTTCCAAGTCAAATTTTGCCAACAATTTTAAATTGAATCCACAAGGTGTATACATATCTCGTAGTCCTGCTGCCTCTACTTTAAGAAACACCAAGCATAAATATGAATTAATTATCTCAGGTAATTATTTCGTTATGGAAGTCCTCAATAAGGTACCCCTATACTCAGATATTAAACAATATGCAAAGACGACTGGGAAAATTCAGATCTCACTAGTTTCAGGGTAATACATATAAGATTACATTTATAACTGAACCAAATTTACCTAGCAAAAACAGGATAAAATATTAATACCTAAAGAAATATCTCACTTTTCTAATTTTCCCTCAACCAATTTCTTTCTTAATTCCCTACCCTCTTCATGGCTGGTGTCCTGACACTCCCAGTACCATATGTCCCCCTTACGTCAACTTTCAGAGTAGTATGCAGGGGTTTATTTTAAAGGCAGGAAAATTATAATGAACGATATATTGAGGAGATAAACTATGGCAGCAAGAAGATGGACTTCATGAGCTATGTCACATTTTGTTTATGCAATCCCAATCTCTCTTTCCCCGACAATCTCCTCTTAAAACATGCTTCCCTCGGCAGAATGTTTACCTTGCAGATATAGCTGATGCAATTTCCCAACAAGTTTTTAAAAATTTTGTTGAGAAGCTTTAGAATGTGTGCATAACACAATAACTACAGAGTACTAAGATATTTTGTGTTTTTATGTACCACAAAAAAAAAACAAAATTTGCAGTTTACCAAATACATTTAAAGGCTTTATCATTTAAGGCTTAATGTTACCCAGACATAATTAAACTAACTAACAATATTATTTTTGAACTCTCAAATTTTCACTAATGGCAAGCTGTTACTATCAAACACAAAAGAATGTAAACTCAGCTTTGGAGTCTCAAAAGATTTTAAAACATTTACACCAAACAGTAACTAAATTGTGTAGAATTAAACTCACTTTTGGTAAGTTTCCACCACCCTTGACTACTAGTTCTTCGAGTTCCTGGATTTTTGCATTGGCATGAGCCAGTTTAGCTTCAGTCTCTTGCCTTGTCGCTAGGGCCTCCTCCAATTTTAGGTTCAGCTCGTTTAGCTTTTGCTCTTCCTCTGCCTTGGATTTTTCTGATCGTTTCCATGTGAAGGGTAACATTTTTCTGTTAGATATCATTAAAATACATACAAAAGGAAACAATAAATATTCTATACTATCATAAATTATGTACTGACCAGCCAAACTCTCAATAAGAGGCTCTACGTCTAAGTTGAAATTCTTCTTCTTGAAGTCCGGGTCACAGCCTCCACGATGCAAAACTATTTGAGACACACATTCTTCTATCAGTTTGTAATATGCTGGCCTAATAAAAAGAGGCATCTGCAATAAGTTAGGTTTCCAAACGAAGAGAATGGCTCTAAATCTAATGAATCATAGCCTTAATCATAACATTGACATGGTGAATCATAGATGAGTAGCTCAGCATTTCTTAAGAGAGTCAGCAACTAGTCACAGCATCATCAAACTTTAAAAAATCAGCTCTTACCAAGAAACATAATAACCATGCTTTCCACTTTTAGCATAAAAAGTTGACTAATAAATATTAACAAGGTAATATGGTCATATTAGGCTCAACAATCAACTAGTCTCTCTCCAAAAACACATAATTGGCTGATTAGCCATTTGAATAGGATTTGAAATGCTATTTGTGGTGGCGACCAACAAAAAAGGTCATTTGCAATATAGTGATAAGTCGGTAGGATGGAGAAATGAGGATTTTACAAGAAGTGAGTAAGACTGAAGAGAAACCAGGAATTAGCATTGGCCTCTCCTAGTATTTACAAAAGGACTTTTAAGAAATGCAACTTGCAACTTGAAAATCAAATTTTACCCCTTAGAAAATGACAGAATTAGGTAGTTGCCCGCTAAAATAGTCTACAATCTACTTTTACTGGTCGACTTTTTATTTAACATAGACAATTTTCTAATTTTTGATAAAAATAACAAAGAAGTGAATTAAAATCAGTTACAATTATTGCGAAGGTTTCCACGGTTTTCTTGTGTAATGCAATTTTTTGTGTTCTCCCCACACTGCAGCATTTTTGTGGATGACCGTTTTGCGGGCATTCGAGTAGGCATCATCAGGTCCTCATGAAGAGGAGAATCTTCTACTACTGTATATAGGGCTCAGGTCCATTAAATGTCTGTTGGGATCTAGTCCTGAGTGCTCTGATTGACAAACGAAAGGAGTCGAACATTCTTGCATTGTTGAAAATCCATATAAAAGTAGAGAAAAGAGGATAGACATTTTCCCTGTGGAAGTTATTCAGATTCTTAGTGATTTTGACTGCCTCCAATATTAGCCAAGGGAAGCACTTATTTTCCTTTCTTTTGATGACCTTACTTTCTTTGTGTGATATGATGATCTTACTTTCTTTAAAATTTATTCTGTGGTAGGCTGCTAACCGGGCATGTTCTACAACAGCAGAATAGCAAAACTGCTTCATTTTGGTCATTCCCCGATGTTCTTCCAAGGGATTAAGGGATCTCTTTAAGGCAGGGGTGGCCACCCCATGGCCCACGGGCCGCCTTGAACATTTTTCCGGCCCGCAAGATTAATCACACTTTATTACAATAACTTTAACACAATAATAATAACGCATTATATTTCAATTTTTCACTCCAAAAAAATGTCTATAGTGGGTGTAAATCTAATATAGGGTTATATAATTTTGTATGCGGCCTGCAGAGTTATGATGCATTTCCAAAGTGGCCCGCAAGATCATTTTGGTTGGCCACCCCTGATTTAAGGGATCTCAATGTTTGGCCAATACATCTAAAATTTTCCGCAGCTGCATTTCACTAAATCCTAACCAACATTTAACGGACCAGAGCCCTATATATAGTGACAGACAATTCTCCTGTTCATTAGGACCTGATGATGCCAACTGGAATGCCAACAGTGAAGCAGTTGTCCACAGATCCCAACAGTGAAACATTTGTCCACAATAATGCTGCAATGCATGGAGAACCCAAAAAATTGCAATTAAGTGAGTTATGCAGATTTTTATCAAAGCATGAACCAATATACATGTATGCATTGGGTAGTGGCACTTGGAGGATCAATTAAAGGTGCCAAAGGGTTAATCTCCAAGACTTTGGCCGTGGAACTTCACAATTTCATTTTCTTTACATTGGAAAATTTTTTTAAAGTGCACATTCACAGATGTGCTCTGCCTTAACTGAGCATTACAGGTCACAGCTACAGACATGGTCCACACTCAAAGTGCGACATCCCATTTGACATACTTGAAGTGCTCTCTGCATTGCACCCAAGTTGTAATTGGGATTTCACTGAAAACTCAGCCACCACCAGGATTCAAACCACAACACACAATGGAAAGCCAGTAGTCTAGCTACCATATCAAACCAAAAAACTCAATGGAATTCAATGTCTATCATGATAAAATAAAAATAATTTTAGCACTCACCTTATCACTGAATCATCTCGAATAAACAATAAATGTTGAAGAATTGAAAGGAAAAAGGGCTCTGCAGGCGTGTCCATCACTAGATTCTTTAGCACCTCAAAACAATCAGCTGGGTCATCAAGTTCCAGCCTGACATTGTCAAAACGCTGCATAAACTCTTCATAATCACCTTCCCTGTGATCTTGAAATACTTTAATTTGTGTTTCAAGATCTTCACTGGCCTCTTTACTTAAGATCTACATTTATAGGGAAACAAAAAAGACATTAAGGAACAAAGGAACCATTACTTCAACAGGGATGAATTCACTTAAGGAAACAATTCTTTTTCAAAATATTCTTAAGCAAGGACCCTTTGCATTTCAACCTCTGCTAATTTGTACTTGATAGGAAGATGAAAAGTAATGGCAGACAGCCATGGAACATCAAGTGGATAACCCTTGAAATGGTAAGCCATTGTCATTTTCTCTCATTTATTTTTGCCTTTAAGATAAGCACACATGGAACACAGTGGTAATAGACACTTCTAGGAGCAATGGCATTCACTGTACCAAAACTTTAAATCATAAAAAATGGAAAGGATTACTGCTTAAAAAAGTCAAGCTTACAGTTTACAGCTTTAACTTATAAGAAAACTATATATGTGATAAAAAGCAGATAATTTTGAAATGGACGAGCAATACACACTGAAAGAAGACAATACTGAGGTCTCAGACAAAAATGAACAATGAATGAGTGAAATGAATGCAGATAAAAGTGGTATACACACCATTATTTTAGCTTATCACAATCAGGAACAATATCTCTCAAACAAAGAATATTTACAATATCTTGCTCTAGCCATTTGTTCACTTAGCTAACAGACCAGCAGAGGTTGAAATCACATTTTCCTTGAATAAGAGATTGAACAAACCTCTAAGGCATCTGCCATTCCCATCCTCATGAATTCATTCCTCAAATGAATTCTGAAGTCCAAATCATCTGGAGTAGTAACGATAGCATTTATCAGCTGCAGGCATACAACCTGGCAATAAAAGAAAGAGGGATGTAAGCTGAATATCAGTATCAAAATATATGACTTCTGAGGTCGAGTTTTAAGATCATTTAAGCAAAATAGAAAAACCATTTCCAATGAATAGTGAACCATTATTCTTACCCTAAGTGACCCATTAGATTTCACCAAGAGACCATCAACTATGGGGGCAAACCTCTCCTTGCCCCTCAACTCCCCACTCGTGGCAATGGCGGCAACAGCAATCTCATGACCATTAGGAGGCACGAGGCATACAGCTGCCAGCAGCTTGGCAGCCTCGAGCATGACTGATGGTTTTGTAGGATCAAGTGACTGAGCTATAACCATTAGGGCATCCTGGTGTTTAAACATCATTTTCAATCCTCCTGTATTGTTCATAATGGCACGTAAGCACCTTATGCACTCATACTGGAGTCGGACGTGGTTCTTGAAGTAACTGAAACATAATGAGCCGATCAGAAATGCTTCAGGGAATCAATCGCCAAGCTAGCCAGCATTAATAGTAGGAGTGCTAACTATCCAACACAAAGAGATGAAATAACTTAATACCGAGGGTATTGAAGGAACTGAGAGTTGTTACCGGTGTGACAAGGAAACACCATCCCACCTAGTACGCAAATGCCCAGTAATCACTAGGACTCAAAATTGATACCTGGGTAAACCTTTTCTAGAACCCTAGGGCATTAAAGGTTGACACATTGAAGAGACCCCCAAAGCAGAATGTGTTTTATAGAGGTTTCATAGGTGAATAAGTAAGCAATTCACACATGATCAATTCTTAGTTTTCATTGAGCTCAGTAAATAGCGTTCTAATATTTTTTCAGTGTACACGATATCTTTCTGCAGCCCTCATTTTTGCTCTGCAACAATGTCACGCCATTGCTCGGTGTTCTGCTTTGGAGGAAGACTCTGGTGGTTGGTAAGGGTGTAGGTCTCCAGGAGTAAAAAAAAACTCAATGAGGGCATGGCACAATAAACCAATGGGTCTAACAATGGACAACACTTCAGAGTAAAGAGTCAAATGAAAGAAAATGAACATTACCTAAAGAATGTCACATGTTTGATTGTGGTTCATCAGCAATTTGCAATACTTCAGAGTTTAACAAAATTGAAGTTAAGAATATCAATTTTTTAAAAACTTCATTTTGCTATGATTTCACAGACTATGAACAGAACAAAGGTTTAGAAAAATTAAATTCAGAATTATATTTGCCAATATTCTCTCAGTGCTATAAAGTTTAGGTAGGTAGAATTGCTTTAACTCAACATGTATCCCTCATCACTCACACCACCTGGCGGGGAATATTTAAAGCTAGATAAATGTAAAACACTAACTTACGCATTACACAGTAGCAATTGGTTATATTCTTCATAATTAAAGAGGTAACTGTATCAGATTTCACACTTTATTTCACCAATACTCTCCTCCATTGTTTGAAAAAATATAATACCAGACCAATCAAAACATGAACCTTGAAAGTGGTATAATATGGCAAAATCTTTCATCATGAAGATGATAAACGTATTTCGGAATGTGTATTGAAATCCATATTAATGAATAATTGATAAAGACAGATGCTTAGTATTTTTCATACATAATATTACCCACCATGATTTCAGCTATTCATTGCCTCTATCAATGTAATAATATCTACCATGATCATGGCAATGAATTGCTGAATTTATAGATGATAGTAAATCATGGCATGGAAAATTATTATCATGGAATAGTCTTTGGATTGATGACAGCCGATTTAAGACGATGGGTGAGAGTGATAGAAGAGAGGCATAGTATGGTCTGAACAGTTCTTTTTGTCACATTCAAGGAGCAAGCAGAATGTTGGGAGTGGTGATGAAAACAAATGAGACATATTCGAGGTACATTCTGTCAATGATAAAATTTTGAGTCTATTGGTCATAAGGCAGGACACCAATAGTTGCATTTTGGGAGTAAAAACCATCCAATTTGAGTATAATGCATGTTTTTTAACATCCTAAGCAAGCCATAGCATAGAATGAAGTCTCTCAAAGTTAAGGAAAAAATACATCAAAACAAAAATATCCTAAAGAAATGCAGAGATATTTTTTTTATCTTCATAAAATCCAAAGTAAGAAAAATCATCTAGATGATGTTGTACCACAGTACAAAAAGAGGTATGGGAGGAAACTTAAAATACTTTGAAAATTGTAACTTACTTGCTGTAGCAATCATTGAGCAAGTTTAGTATTTTTTTGATTCCATCAGTTCCGAATTCTTTCATCCAACTGATTGGATTGTTAGTCAAAGATATCCGCAATGAGCTCACACAGCTGTAAAGTTTGTCCACACTCTGCTCAGTGTTAGACATGTAATTGATATAATCAGCAGGTTTTTCAAACCTACTGCGACTCTCCAACAATTTGGCCCTGTAAAGAAGAATAAAAAATTGAATTTAAAAAACTATACATGCTCTAAAAATATTTTTCCTGGGTGAATATCATTTTGACACTTGACTGCAACCAATTATGATTGGAATGACATTGAATTAGCACAAAAATGAAGGTAAAATAGAAAAAAAATTTATATTTCTTCCTACACTCCACATTGCACAAAAAAAGCATACCTACACAATAGACAGAAATGCCTCAAGGCAAGGTCTGCTTTTCAGTTACATTTCAATTCAAAGTTTCCTCATTGAAAACAATTTCCAACTACAGTTAACACTGCTAAGATAAAGGATGAGTGAAATTTCACTAGTGTCCACTCATCACAATGTTAAAATACTCTAATATGCACTACTGCTTATAGTAATGTAATCAGGATGATGATTTGATCAAATCCAAGTGAATCCTAACATATCCAACAGGGTGATTACTGACATCCAATTTTCAAATTCCCTGACCTTTCCCAGATGGGTTTACCAATTTCCCTGACTGATTGCCGAAAGGTCCACTATTATAGGAATATTTTTTCTGCTGAATTAAATATTCTGCAGCAGCTTTAATTTTCTAAATTTTCTGATCGTCATCTCGTATTTTTAGAATTGCAAGCATGTATTTACTCTAAGCTAGTGTGCTCCAGCTAATTCTCGACCCAAGTTTCGGAAGTTAAAATAAAAAAATGCGAGGTAAAATTTTCCGAACAACATAGCCTCGGATTCCTTGTGATTAGCGTAATACATTGTGATCATGATTTTTAACACAACTAGGCAAATATCGCAATGAGGATACACAAAGGGGATACATTGTACATCTGACTCACAACTAAATTACTAGGATTCAGAACTAATAAGATTCACAAATGAATACTCCACGTATTGATGGGGCTTTTTCCATGCATGTCAGCGACGGACTTTAGTTTCAGTTGGTGAAATAAAGGGCGGAAAGACTGGCTGATAAACGGAATGGTAGAAAAATAACAAGGATTCCTATTCCAGTTTCTTCCTGACTGTTACGAGAATTCCCTGACTTTTCCAGAAATTCAAAATTCCCTGACAATTCCAGGTTTTCCCTGACATTCGCCACCCTGTCTAAGGAATACCGCACTGTAAAACATCATTTATTCCACATAAATGTTTGTGGCAATCCATTACTCAAATAAAAGGACACTAATCAGAATTGAATACTGACCTCCCATGATACCTGAGCATTTCCTTCTTATTTGACATTGGATGGGCCCTCAGAGGTTCTTTTTTCTCCTCTGACAAATTCATGTCATCCTGAAGGGGGAAAGAAATATAATCAATGGCAGTATGATTTACTGATATTTTAAAAAATAAAAGAAGTAGGTCTAAACTTTAAATTAAGCAGAGCAAATGAACACTCCACTTACCAAGTAATCATCAAATTGATTCATCACCATTGAATTATCTTTGCTTCATTGAACAATTTTAAAAAAATTGATGCTAAAAACAATACAAACTTTTCACACACAAGTTATATTGCTAAATATGCATGAGTTATATTGCATTTTAATTACTGAGAACAATTATATACCTTTCATCAATTTCAAAGTGAAACTGATGGTATCTATACACTGA
Source organism: Ceriagrion tenellum (assembly GCA_963169105.1). Taxonomy (NCBI): domain Eukaryota; kingdom Metazoa; phylum Arthropoda; class Insecta; order Odonata; family Coenagrionidae; genus Ceriagrion; species Ceriagrion tenellum. The sequence continues at coordinate 52,786,637 of OY720633.1, read as the reverse complement.
AACATTATATCAGTAGTGATTTACTAAAAAATTAATATGAAACAGGCAAAATGCAGAGTAAAAACACAGAATATCCAACTAGCTCCCACAAACATATGAATTGCAAGGTGATAACAACAAATAATCAAAACATAATCATAAATATTATTTTAATGATACCTAATACTTGTGCACAAGTAAGAGATCCACATTAACCGTATCATGTCAGTAGTTGGACAGGGAGGTAGGAGATAACACATTAATGACAACACTGCAGAATCATTTTATTTTACATATTCAAAGCCAACCTTAAACTATACTGCATAAACTTCATACCTTTCACTGGCATACAGAGGCTTCAACTGAGCACATTAACATATTTTGCAGCATTGTCTATGTTATTTGAGAAAAAACCAACACCTGAGGTAATTGGTGCCATTCAGAGGACATGAGTAGTTGGTTGAGAGTATGATTACATAGGGATAGGAGCATGGGTGGAGAGAAACCAGGTATCAGCATTGGTTAACTCTTAACAAAAAGCCAGCATTGTGACCACAGTGGAACCCCCATCCAAAAAATGAAGAGCTATACTCAAAGTGCCCTCCACAAAACACCCACGAGGAATGACTGAAAAACATCCACCAATGAGGAGGACTCAAACCTGGACCACTAGGATGGGAAGCCAGGACTCTAAATTTTAATCAGACCAACCCATTTCCTCACATGTAATGTGCCTCTTGAGACTTCACCAGAATATGAAGTCACTTTCTGAAAATACAAGTAGCCTCTCAGACAATTTATGAGCTCACTTAAACAACACTTGGGAGTAATGGTTAATGTAATGGTATTGACACTCTCTTGCCTTTAGGGAGAATATGTACCACAGCCATGGATGAAACACCACCTTGGTTATCATTGTTCCTATGAAAGGATACCAACAGGAAAAGTCTTTGGCACTGCAAGGTATCGGTGTTTTTGGCAAAGTTAGGATATTAAGAAAAGAAAAGCCGGTTGGTGAGAACTCCTAATGTCAAGTTATCCACCCAACTGGATGGACAGAATACTAAAATATTCGAGCCCTCCGACAGCACTGGAGTAGGGATCACAACTGCAACTCCTCAGGGTAAGCTGATACTGATGCTGGGTTTCTCTTACAGGGTAAGCCAATAGTGATTCTGCAGCTGGGTGTCCTTCCTAAATTCTCCAAATAATCTTCCCATTCTATCCTGCCCTCCTACCCCATATGACACAAATGATCCCAAATATTCTGCCACTTTCCCATATAACCTATAATCAATGCTTGGGAATCTTAATATAGCAGCAGAAGACAAGAGAATTTTTTTAGGAATGAAATCCTTTGAGATAAAATAGCTATATGATGACATACTCAGGATGGGAGAGCCATGAGAAGTAAAGAAAAAGATCTAAGGACAGTAGAATGTGATTCCTTAAAATATACAATTCCTCAAAGTGCGGTGACCTTGAAGGCATGAATCTCAATGGAACTAAATATACTGAAGGAGATCATTCAAGGGTTTAGAAAGAAAAGACTGCAAACGATAGGCGAAAAATATCTTGCTGAGTTCTAGTAGAGCCATTATTTTAGAACTTTTCCACCATTAAATCATATGAATGATGGAGTTTATCTATTCAACCATTCATAAAACACTATTTAAATTTAATAAATTAAGAGAAAATACAATTTTTTATTTATTCATGCTAGATATTCCATCATCCAACACTGACTCAAGTCCAAAACACTCTAGAGAAACAGAGACAGCATGAGTTCAATAAAGGTGTTCAAGTATATTCCCCCATAAACTTAACATTTTTCTGCTTAAATATCTATTTATCCTAACTGTAATTCACAAGTACTGAACTGACATACAATTAAAAAAATGATAATATGCAATTGGATCACCCCTGGCTTTCATTTCAATAAATCTAATCCCACACCATTTTTTCTTCCACACAAAAAGTCATGAATTACTCAAATGTACACAATCTTCATGGTCGTTCAACCACAGAAGAATTCAAGTATGCACATGGACAGGAAATATATAAGCTATTCTTGATAGCCAGGTTCTTTTTAAATGAGAAGTTTACATTTTATCAGTTTTGTTTGCAATGTAAACCTATTTTTAAAATGAGTTTTTCAGACAAAATTTCCAAGAACATTAGATCTACTTCAAATTATGCACACAGAAATTGTGTTTTTGGGAGTTAAAAACTTAAAATAAAATACACCACATTGAAATACACACTTGTATCCATACCGGGGTCATGCCGAGCCTTGCAAATATGGGAATTCTTTTGTTCAGATCTTACAGAGGCCAATCACAATGCTCGCTTCAAAATTCAATTTACTCTGAGTCAACAATACCAACGTTTCCATGTCTTTCTATCGGGTAATAATCAGGCAGATAAAATATGTTTGATAAACAGTACATGAGATTTATCCGGTGGGTAGCAATATCTGGCGGATAGTTACCGGGAAGTGTACCCGTAGATGGATAAACTGGCCCTAAGAGAGGCAGATAATTTTAATCAACACTAGGTTTCCTACATATGCACAAATGCACAAAATAAAAATATGAAATCTCATAGATGAGTCTTGTAGCAAGAACCAGTAGTAAAAAATGATATGGGATGAAGAGTTAAAAATGACTCAAAAATGAATGAAATCCAAGGCATGCACATTTTCAGGATGACCCACAATTAATTTTAAAAATTAATATAAATCAATAACTTACAAGCATTTTTTCAAACATTTCATTCACTGTGACATCATCTAAACTATCAATTGAAAATTCTGACTCTTCTGAGTCATTGAGGTCCGATTCCGAATGGGGTCGAATCATAGTTCCTCCATCTCCACCATTCCGGGGGCCTCCCACTCCTCCCCCTTTCTTTGGCCGCCCAAACCATGACTCCAACTGTAACAATAGAGAGAGTTGAATCAGTATAAAAAGCAATAACATCAATACAATCATGCTACACAACAAAACTCAAGTCATGAATGTTTTTGCTACTAAATTAAGTACAGGGTAAATAAGAAATCAAACTCTTGTCTGGCGAATTTAGGGTCTAATACCAAAATACCTAAAAAGCAAAACATACGCAAAGGTGCAGATTAACTTTCATTCAACAATGTAACATCCAGCTCAGTGAAACTTTGACATTGAGTATATATTCACGTCAAATCAAAGAAAAAACTAAAAAATTATGGAGAGGATGAATACAGGACAAAATTATTTCAATGCAAGTTCATGACATCTTCTCTCAAAAAACTTTGATCAAACATTTTGCATTTTAAATAGTAAATGGGATAAGTAATTTCTATTCACTCAGACATCTAATAATAATAAGAATTGATCAATTGTACGATCTATCTCCTGATCTATCACCTGATAAGTAAATCTTAAAAATTAAGTCCCGGATAAAAAAGGTACCCAATCAATCTCCATTAATCTTGAGTTAACCAAAATACACAATATATACAAGGAAAAATATTTCTAACAAAGACAACTGTTTCACGCTTTATTTTGTAGAAGATAACCATCATGGAAAAAATGAAAAATAACTTGGTGAGCTCACTTTTAAAATGTCTTTAAACAATCCTGGTTTGGACACTTGATATCAACTTTGACAGGTGCCATTAAAAAATTTGGTGTCAAAATATACATCCATCATTTCATCCATCATCATGAATTTGTATACAGATCAATACCAACCAGAAGAGTTTCCAAAAAATGGGCAGTTTTCGACTCTCAAGTGTTGTAACCCATGTCACTTCAATATATTCTTAATGTGCTTGGAGCGAGTTTATATACAGGCTTGCGCGAAATATTGCCAATGTGTCCTTATTAGTAATATGTATAGATAAAAGCAAAAAAATTGCATGTTATCGAATTAGTTTCTTGGCAATTTAATGCTATTTTAACTTGTGGCCTTAACGCACAAGGAATAACTTCGAAATAATTCAATGAAATATGCACAGATTTTCTCCTAAACGTGAAAACATAAGTTTCAAAATATTATAATGGTTCCTAATAAATATCTAGGTATCATACCGAATAAAAAACACGAATACACATTAGAGTTTTGCTTAATTTCGGATTCCGCGCCGTTAACTTCAGTCATTGCAATACTTTAGTTGTGATGAAATTTTCAAAACATAATTCTTGCACAATTGATCTTACAAGAAGTATGATTATTTCCGACGCATAAATAGATTAACTTAATTGAAGCGGTGTCCAGGAATTTTTTTCCACTTACCTGAAAAGTTATTAAATTGCGCACTCGACTCACGATTCGCGCTCTAGCCACCTAAAAGTGGTGTTCAAAAAGATATTTTTCATTTTATCCGAGGTCAAATTTTGATTTCTAGCATTCCCTCAGCTGCTATTAGTACCTATAACTATGATGCAGAGACGTAGACAGATTTCATCATGAGGGAAGGAGAAGGGAGAGGGGGATTGTCGATGGGAAATATCAAAAGCAACAACATGAGATTTTGTTTGGAGTTTGATGCATGAGAGAAGGGAGGAAATGAGGTGAAGTATTTCCTTGAACCTCAAAGCACTTGCAAGTTCTTTTAATTCAAACAGTCATGCGTCCTGCGTCGTCTCTCAGTAACGGACGAATTCACGAGATCGGAAAACCCCGGCGAAAGATTACGGTCAGTCAACGGTAGGGAAATCCATCTCGTCTTTTGATTCAAATGCGCGAACCGCCGAGAAAACTCTACGAAAAAGTTTTGCTGCACCGTAAAAAGTACTGTTAGAAAAGGCGATTGATTGGAACCAAATAATTCATTATTAGTTTTTATAAATTGATAAATAATTAAAAAAATTAGGTTTCTATTGCTACTAACCCAACATGTATATTTAAAGTAAAATCCCTTACTTTGAATTTGATCAAAAAGTTTAGAAACAACTATGACAGTTTTCCAAAAGCTTGTAACGTGTACGACAAGTGACTCTCCGAACCGGTTTTGCAATGTCAGGTCGAACTAAACCGCAAGATGACGGAGCCTTGACGATAACTTCACGTTAACTGAGAGTTAAGCTTCTGCTTATCACTTCAGACTCGACACAAGCATTGTCTATGGGAGAATACCATAACTTCGGATGTTATTCGGAGAAAATATTAAATCAGAGATTATAACATAACCGGATCTCAGCGTGTCGTAGCTCTGCCAACATACACATATTTCCTTCCGTACTGAACAATACTAATAAATATATATTGAGGTATCACTCAATAAAGATTTTCTAACTTTCATGATGAAAACAGAGTTTTATACAATTTTAACACTATTTTGCTAAACCGCCTCCTTCATGTGCTAAATTAATCTTTTTATACAAAAATTTAAGGACGTTTAAAAAACTATCAACTTGCCACAATGCCCATAACCATAAAGTATCATCAACATGACGATACCAATGCATAACATTCTTACGGAGTGGATTATTGGAATAGAATAGTTTACTGTCAAAATAGTTCATAAATATTTCCGTCAGAAATGGAGACAAAGGTGATCCCATGCTAAGACCGGGTGATTTTTCATAAAAGCTACCATTATGTAAGAAATAATTCTGATCATGACAAAGCCATAACACCCCTTTAATTTGAGAGATGAATGGATCCCCCTTTCCTGCTTCTTTTCATTAGAACCAATCTGACAAGTGTGAAAACAGTACAAAGTTACTAGTTCATTATGAATCCCAAACAATATCCCTCTGTGGGGTTAATCTTTCTGTGGGTGTCCACATCCACAAACGGCTCCGAGAGGTTGGTCGAGGGCGATCCCAATCAACTTGTCGAACTCAAGGGGATGACGCTTTCGGAAATAAATTACGTGCGGTTCCAATGAGGCCACTAGAATCGCAGTAAAGGTTCATCCATCGATCCTCCCCGTCTCCCGACACACACCAACCATCCCTTTCGCCCGAGAGATGATGAAGACGATGGAAGGGGGCACACGTAGAAGGGACCAGGCGGCGGCGGCGGCGATGCAACGAGATCAAGGAGATCCACCGCGGGGGGCCGGCGAAGCCGATCCGAGCGAAAGGCAGTGACTTATTGGCCCCACCCCAGAGGGCCTGCTCTTCCCTAAGGAGCATGCCTGCAGCCGTGGACCAAGGATGTCCCGCCATATAGGCGAGGAGAATGGGAGAGGAGGGGTAAATACAAACGAGTCGGATTAAGTCACATACCTGAGAATCACCTTGAATTCAGACCCAGCGCGAGGGAAACACAATAGACGCATTTGCGACGCCGCATTAAAGAAACTAGGGTTAACTCAGCGAATATCTGGCAGGTTCTTAATCGCACGTGCAAAAGAGATATGCCACTTCACTCTGGCCGCATCTCGATTACGCCATGGATTGGATATTTGGGGAGGCGACCGACAACTAGTGTCATTTGTGCCACATGGGAGAGGTGCGGGAGGAATAGTGGATGGAAACCCGGAGTCGGCATTAGCCTGCTCTTCGTTTCCTTGGCGCCTTCGGTTTTAACGTTTCATACGACAGACGGAGTACTGCACTTAAAGTGCCCTCTACAAGACACAATTCAAGGGATCAGGTTTCCTCTGAAAAATATCCTCCTCTGCAGGCATTTGAATCCTGGCCGTCCTTATGGTTAGCCAGTACTCTAGCCACCACATCAATCAGATCCCCCGATTAGGCCGTGGCATTTCAGGACTGCACAGAAAGATATGATTCGCGAAGTAAAAAAAATACAAAGGAAGGCCGCACGATCACTTGAAAACTGCCACGAGCGAAAGGAAAGCGTTGTACAATTGATGGAAGGGTTATATTTCGGGCGTTTAGAGACCCGAACAATACACGCTAGGCTAAGATTACTTCAGAAACTACTAAGAAACATTCACATCGGGCGAGTTTCATGACGGCACGGAGGTTATTTTGACCCCGCAATATGTTTCCTGAACTGATACGACTAATCGAATACTGATAATGTAACGACACGAAAAACAATGCTGAAACGACAAATTAAGATAGATGCCGGTATGATGTGTACATAAATTCCTTCTTTCCACGCACCATTAGTAATTATAAGAAAAACAGCGTGACACTAAATACGACACATCGTTAAAATATAATTCACCTCCGTTTCCTCCACCATTCATTACCCTATTTCCTCCCATTCCAGGAATGGTGTCCTGAGCCCCATGCCACACGCCTCTAGGACGGATCGCAGGTTGGTACGTGGATGTAGAGAAACAAAGAGAGCGGTAAAGACGGATAGGTGCGGTGGCTCGAGGACAGCCTTTTCATCTAGAGAGCCCGGGTTCGATTCTAGGCAGTTGCGGAGATTTTATGACGAGATATTCCCGATTCCAACATGGGTGCAGTGCAGAGAGGACTTGGATAGTGTAAGGGCATAGTAAAACTTGGAGTAGTACTCTCCAGCGGATAGTTTGAGGTCAGTCATGGTATATAACGCGTGGTTGGGCGAGCAGATATCCTGGAGGACACCAGTGGGGATCTCTGGAGATACGAGATACACTCGACCTCATAGTCCCTACTTCTCTTGTATGCTTTACTTTTCCTGACAACATGCTCTCCTCCAGTGAGTGCCACCAAGTTTTGCAGCCCCTACAGTAATCAGTCCGTCGCACGGGATGTTAAATCGTGATTGTCTTGTCGATTACCCCTCTCCCCCTGAATATTAGCGATGCAGCGAAGTCAAAATAGCTGCAGTCGGACAGGAGACCGGACATTCACGAAGAAGTGTGACCAATAAATCTGAACGAAAACATAAGCAAATGAACTCATATGAACTCTGACTGGCGAGGAAGCTGTTCTTTTCCACTGAGTAGCGCATGTCAACTATAACCTTTAATTGGCCATAGCAGTACCTTTCGGAATATTCTCATTTATAGTTGATTTTCCGAGCAGAAAATTACTACTCGCCACTAAGAGGTAGTGACGCTCGAGCATGAAGGCAATCGTGCTTGTTACCCAGCCCTATGATTCAGTATCACATGATGCAGGGAAGCTATTATATTCTAGCGAGCATCCTGCAACATGGGCTGGATCGAGTATCGTGAGAAACGCGTTCAAGAAGGACTAAAAATCGAAGAAGCGAGGTTATAATAAGAGGGGTAACCCACACCCATTATTTCATGTCGGTCGAAAAACATAAAGGAAAACTGCACGGTAGAAAAATGTACAGTTATTTACGACTATTTCACCTTCCGCCAGCGAAAACTCCTGCACACCAATGATGAGCCTCGCAAGGATGAGAGACGATGACAAATAACGAACATGTAAAATTTAGCAACCTGAGCCACAACTTCAGATGCTCAGTTCATGATAAGGCTTCCTCGAGGAAAGTACAGAGAAGTTCTTCAATTCCACAAACGAATTAAGTTTGGAACGCTCACTTGATCAATTTTTATTCACTCGAGAACTTAGCAGAGCATCACCATTTCCCTCTATGCTAATTCCGACGTTCTTTCGCACGTGGAGAAGCAGAACAGTCCGAGAAACTCACTCATGCATATTTAGACGCCGTATTTTCTTAAACCGAGACAGAGGAATGGAATGTGCTAATTGGGCAACGTGGACGGAAGGTTTTTCATTGTGGGAAAAGAAATCGAAACTTACTTCCTGAACTGTGCATCAGTGAAACAGTACTAACGGTGACTTCCCTGCGTGCGCGTTCACCATAAGGAAGCACAAAACGGAGTCGAAGATAATAACCAAGCCAGCTGATCGCTGGACAAACAGATTAATCTCCCCTCGAGTCACACGACGAAGATAATCACATCGAGGGAAATATTCAAGTGTTAATTCGGGGGAAAATTACCGCATACCTGTTGCATTCAAAGTCTGGAACTTCGACGGGCGTGAACTGTTATGCAATATTTGGATAGCTGTTTTTTCCATGGTACAATGTACTACTGAAGTGAAACAGGAATTAGCGGAAATGTAATTCACAAATGTTTTAATTAAAAGTAACAGAATTTCGGACTGGCTAATTTTAAAAAAATCAAAAGAATGGCAGATTTTTTTATTCAGCCAGAACGTTTTTCACAGGCTAAAATTCACGATTATCCCGATGTTGACGACGTAAGCAACAATGATTCACACCAAACCAATCCTTTCTTCACACCTGTTGACGAGCGTAAATATATGGGTTGTTTACCGAGGCAAGAAATATCTCCCACAACAAGCTCTATTGGAAATGTTAAAGTCAAAACAAGGACTATTCAGAACAATTCAAATTCTCGCTGCAAATAAACAAGTAAGGAGAATAAACAAGCTATTTTTAACGCGCCTGCCGGCTCATGCCCGGCACTAGTCACAGATGTGAGAACCGCATCGTGATAAAGTTCCGGTGGTTAGGGTTAATCGCAAGAACGACCTGTGATGAGAATATTTCATAGTAGTCAAATTGCTGTTTCTTTTTCCTGGGGACGGAATATCAATTTAAACCTCTCCAACAAGGCAATTTACCAACCGCCACCAGTATAAAAATACATACGACAAACAGTAACTAAACAGGAAAAACATCAAGTCAACAACTATTCCAAACAGACAAAATAAATAACAACCAATACAACAACAGAAAACAGACTGAACTCTGAACGACACAAAACACGCTAAACAAACGAACATACATGTGCCGCAAGAATTCCGTGCACTTGGAAAAAAATTGTTCTCGTTAATAGGCAGATATCTTTTAATTTACGTGTGTGGCGCGGAAACAGTAACATCATAATGGAAAAATATTCGGAGCAGTTAACAAGACTGACGAGCATCGAAAACACCTGAGCGGCTTTGTCGAGATTCACTGGAGTCACCATTCATTGCATGATCTTAGGGGCCGGCATAAAATAAGAGCAACGAAAATCGTAGTTGGAATCAGTCACTTAGGAACATAAATCTTACAGCCAACAGAAATAGAAAAAAATTTCATGAAATTTCACTTCCTTAATGCTGCTTTACACGGTACATTTTATTGTACAAACGAATGTACCATAGAATGTACAAGAAACTGAATGGAGACAGAGCAGGTTCTATTTCCCGTTAAGTCATGCAGACAATCATACAATTTGCCCCTTTATACGGTACAATTTTCCTCTTGCAAGAGTTCATACATTCGTCTGCACAATAAAATGTACCATGTAAAGTGGCCTTTAGAAAGAGCGGCAATTAGGAATTGGTAAAGGGTTTTTGGCCAACGGGTCGAATTGAAGATTCTCTTCAGAGATCAAATTCTATCAGCACACTACATAGTAGAGATTGAAAGAGCTCGGATTCTGTCAGTCCTTCCATTATTATCTAGCCGGTCAGTGTCATGAAAAAAATACAGAAACACTCCGAAATCTGACAAATTTATTCAGTCATTGCCAGTAGCTTCCACATCAAAACTATGGCTTAATCGACTTTCTACGTGTTTTATAAGGCTTCTGCTATGTTCAACATTAATTAGCAAAATAATATGATTGACGCTTTTGAATGATAATCGGGGAGTCAATTATGAGCCACTTTAAGGGATTTATAACGTGTTTCACTTGCTATACTGTACGGCGATTAATTATATAAATACCGAAATGACCAAAGCAGTTGAGTGCTTAAAATCCGAAACATGTCTGGATTTCTCGGATGTTTGAGTTTTCCCACGTAACCGATAATTTAGCGAAACCTGCGAATGGTAACCAAAAATTTACCTAGGGGTATCTAAGGCACTTATGTAACAAGTAATTAGGGATTCTTATGGTACATACAAAGTTGACGACTTAAGAATGATTCAGTTTTATTACATCAAATACACATGGAAATGACTCCATTTTCAGGCCGTAGAGGCTAAGAACGTGGTCAGTGGAAGGCAGTAATAGTCATTGAAGCCTTAAAAATTGGATGGTAAATGAGAGTGGGTTTGTCAACCACTCGGCCACTAGCTTTCAACACACACAAAATTATTGTACCAACTTCCATCTTTTAATACCAGTTAAAGTTAAATATCAGGGTGACGATTACGATGGGTACCAGATTAGAATTATCAGAGGTGCTCACAAATAAGTATGATAGCAAGCAGTAGATGTCGCAATCACAGAAGTAAATCGTCAGCCAAAGGCCGAACGATCGGCCCGATCGGTTTACATTCGGCTATCGAAGAGTGAACACATTTTTAATGGAGCTTTCCCAAAACCGGAAATATATCTTTGGAGGCTTGTTAAATACTCTGAATTCCAGGCCTGGGAAACCTCAAGACTTCAGAAGAACCTAGAATTTCTCTCACCGAGAATTTTTCCTGCCAAAGGAGCTGAGCGCCCCCAATTTCCTCACAACGCTTCAATTACGCCCCCTACAGCGGAGACTAGGTTACCAGAGGCACAATTGGAGACGCAATGATTTCCGCTTTGAGGTAGACGTGGAAAGAGAGGAGGGGAGAAGGGAGGGGGAGAGGGCGATTAGCGTGTGCAGGAGCGTGGACTATAAAAACAAGCTGACGTCGTATTTTTCACCAATCAACACACGAGTCTACTCTCAACGTCGCCACCGTGAAATGATGCTCAAGCCATTGAATCAATCAAAAAGTCGTCTGAAAAGCGTTAAAACTATATTTTCGGAAATACGGAAGAAAAAAACGCTTTTATGGCGATCAAAATTTTACAACGACTGGCGGGAGGGACTATAAACGGAAATACCCGAAAAGACTATCGAAGAGACGGTAAAATTACATTTTTTGCAGCGTTAAAGCTTAAAGAACACACGGCATCACTACAGGATCATTCAAGAAGTTGAAAGAGGAAAGTTACACTGTAATATAAATTTTATGGGGATTAAAACTGCTCAAGTCATCGAAAAGGATCCTTTCGCAAAATAAGGACAGAAATAGCAATTTCCCTCAAATAAAATGGATTTACCTAGGTCCACAACTTTATCTTCCCCGCGACCATAACTCCACATCCACAATTCTTCTTCCACGGTTGTGCCTTATTAGCTGAACTCTCTTGATCCGAGACATTACGAACATTCAAGGCACAGCCCACTTTTATTCAACACCTTTCCGACATTTTCATCACACGCAAGAAAACGTGTCGCAATACGACCAAAAAAACTGAACTTGAACGGCTGCTTTCGTGTACGTGAAAGACATGTATCTAACCTTTCTTTCTTCTCGTGCCAAATACACCCAGTCCAGAAATAAAATCAGAAAACAATAAGTCCAGAAATAAAATCAGAAAACAATTCAACCACCGAAGGGCCTCATCGAAGCCCGGGATTGGAGTTAATTCTGTTGATATGTAAGGAGAATTTTTCCACCCCTTCTCGAAAGGAGGAGTCATACAACAAAGTCTAGTTAACCGAACGATGAAATAGTACGTAAATAGCTTTGCTTTAGGAGTAGACGTTAGCGAAAGCAAAGATCACCTTACATATTCAAGTATATTCAGAACGAGTACTGTCTCATCAGAGTTGAATTTAAGAGGAGCTGAAAGATATTAACTTACCAAAAATTTTTATGCCACCTAAGAAATCCGGTCACGATTATTCATCAGAATATAACAAAAATAGGAATATTGTGATAGCTTGAAAATCATATATAAATTTCAAATTTTTGCATGTTCCGCAAAATATTCCTTCCTTCCCTCTTTTCCGTTTTCCAATGCCTTTGTCGAACTGAAATGCATGATAAATCACTAAGAGTTTTTCCAAAAAAACTACACACTGCGGAAAATTACGAAGGAGATTGTTAAAAATCGAATTATTTCCGCAGCTAGTAAACAAACTCTCCACACAGAAGACGCGGATTCGTATCCCGACGGCGACAGTTTCACGCACATTCACTTCTCCCTCAGATGCTGGGCTAAGGCCGTCGAATGCGAGGATCAATGACGTATGCATCAGAGCACCTTTCCTGTCAGAGTAAGATAAAGCTTTAGGGATGAACTCAAGACACCGACCTTCTGGTCGCCCTTTCTAAGACATCAAAAGCTTCACAATGCCTTAGCACCCAGGTGAGACGCAAATGACCTCGATGGTCGCTGTCTCTACTTAAGGCAAATATTACTCAAAGAACTATTACACAAATGTTCTTGGCTTCTTTAGTCCGACTACTTTGGAAGCCGACCTTATTCAGCGGAATAGAATCTGGAAACGACCTGTGATACGCAAAACGTGACTGCGATTCAAGGCTACGCCTGACTAAGGAGCCTGCACTGTGGAGTGATGCTGATGTCGTTATTGCTACTTGAGTAACTGATAGGAATAAAAATATTCATATATTAGATTGCGTCCACAGAATACTTCCTGACGACACAAATTTTTCACAACTTGATAAGACTGAATCAAACAAGAGAGATCGAATCAAAATTGAAAGAGAAAAGTATGCGACATTGGAAAAAATAGTATATTCTCCATTTTTAAAGGTGATTTCCAAGAAATAAACGTGAAACAATATTTTTTCCCAGATATTAACTCGCATTAAAATGAAAGCACCGAACCAGCCTCGTTCATGAATTATTAGCAAAAAAGTATAAATTAAAAATGAAGTTTTCGATGTATATGCACATTTAGTATCGAACTAATACTCTCCAGTAGCCGAGATGTTTCTGGTGGAAGCAATACATTTTACTGTAGACCACACAGGTATTCGAAAAGGTATTGTTTCTTATTTATTTGGGACGTATTGCCTTCCATGAGCAACAGGTGGCTCGTTAAAACAAGTCCTTAGGTCCATCAATAAAAATACAGAACAAAAACGTTGGATGGCATGACCAAATATGCATGTGAACGAACGTGAGCGAACGGAAGGGCGATAAATATGCCAAGGCCGGCACATTCTAGTCCACATAATGATTACGTCGTTAAAACGATAATAAATAATCCTTTTTAAATCGGATTAAATCAGAAATGCGTCAGAAAATTCATCCACTCACCCAACTAAATCCCTGAAAAGGCGTCGACGCGCGAAACTTCGGATGTGCTTGAGACACATCCGTTCTAAATCGAGATTTGACTCCTCTCTGGCGCCAAACATGTCCAAAGCATATGGTTCTCAGCCATGCGACTATTTTAGCAATCGGTATCCCACAAATGCTTTGCACAACGTTCTCCTCCTTCCGGACGCAACGGAGCTGCTTCACCGCTGAAGCGTAAAATAACATTGCCCATGGGGAAAAAGATCACACGGAAACTCACTTTTCGATGCATGGTGTAAACTTATGAATAAATACTGACACCAAAGAAAATGAAATTACTTCATATTGTACGTGGCTATATCAGCTGTGGATCAGCTACGCAGAAAAGCACAGATCATGATGAGGAAATTCAGCATTTCAAGACTAAACGGAACACTGTTCAAGATTCCATCCACTACAAACTGGAAGCCAGCCAATTATCGTTAGTTTTGCGTAATTGTACCTTGCAAATGTTCCAAAATGTCCCAAAATTGAATTAAATAGTTCAAAAATACTGTGAGAGAAATGGATAGATAAAACTCACACACCTCACATTGCAGTCTGGAGAGTTTCTGCAAAGGGAGGAAAGGGAATTAGGAAGGCATTAAGACAGAGATGGACAGAGGTGGGACAGTTGTTATCCTAAAGACGGAAGTCTCGAGACACAGGAAGACGTTACAGGCGCTCCGCATTGAGAAGAGCTTATAAGAGTTATAGACGCACTAAAAATGTTCTCCGCACAATACTTTCTCCAAGCCTACAGCACTCCTCCAAAAACATTCGCAAGCAATAGCAAATGATAAAGTCATAGCTAAAGAAAGAATCGATTAATGAGGATTACCATCACAAAAAGTCGCTTCTGGGATGTCATTAGCGATGCAGTTTTATCGCGGATGAAGGACGGAATTGAAAATCTGGAGATTCATGATCATTCAAATTCCTTTCACAGTACAGTCCCGATATTCGAGTCTTCATTTAGCGAGATTCTGCACTATTCGAGGTATGATTCTTTATGCTGAAGCGCTATCAATCCGGTAAAGCTCGAATGGACGTAAGGATTCAGCAATTGGTTCGACCTCCCAAAAAACATGCGATACACAGAAATATTTTATCCCAAACATGCCAAAAAAACAAGTGCAACAAAGCGATGAAAATGCAGCAATTTATTCTCGCACATAACCCTCATGCGTTCTCCGAGGGGGGCTTGGTCTAGACCACGTTGGAAAATCCACACTTCACAAAACGACTGCTAATGCACACACGTGAGTTTTACATCTCCGCTGAGTAATGGCGAAGAAATAAGAGGAAAGTACTACCAGGAAAAAATTCACCCAGATCGGGAATGGAACTAAAGACATTTGCATTGCCGGGCACATGTTTAGATTGAATGAACTGCCATGAGAATGAAGGCGCCTGAGTAGCGTAGTGAATGCGAATTGTCCCGGTAAGCCTAAGGTTAGTGATTTCGAACCCTGTACCAGGTGGATTTTTTTTTCACAAGGGCTGAGGACCTCATAAGGTTCTTCGTGGCTATGACTCTAAACACGCTTATCTTTTTTTTGGCAAGTTTTCTCTCCCGAAAAAATTAAACATTTAGACATTTTTCCAAGGAGACAAAGATGGGCTCCCTTAAAAGTCTAAAGCGAGCACAACTTAAAAGCATGAAGATATACGGGAAATAAGGACACATGGAGACAGAGGGGGGATGCCATGTTCAATTTCTTGACGGCCTAACTTCATTGCACCGCGGAGAAACGGAAAAGGAATTCTTTTAATCTCTTTGATCATTCCACGAGGCGGAACCTTTGAATCGGCGCACTCTGAATGCGACCACCCGATCATAACAAGCAGCGGCACCTGGGTCACAACACACACGCCGGCGCAACACGGTCGAGAGAAAACGCGGGGAGAGGACATTTCAAAACTCCCGCTTAAAGCGGTTTTACACGAGGAAGTTGACTTCTATGGAAGTACAGAGGGTAGCGATGTCTCGATTTGTATCGTTTGTATCGCTGCTTGCAGATAATCGTTCAGCTAATTCGCCACTTCCGGCTTTCCCCAGATAAATGAACGACGGAAGTGGACAATAAATACAGGTGTTTCGAAAATCACCAAGTTTCAGCAATCAATACGCCAGTGCATCGAGTTCCTCAGACAGTCGAGGCTTTCATTATTTTTTAAAAGTTACATTAAATATATGTGTACATCTACAAAGCGTATCAAGCATGAAAATTTTTATATTTCTCAATATTCAATATTAGAACATTCACGAGCCTTACCTTAAAGTAATTTCCGACATAAAAAATAAGTACAAATTGAATCACAATATTCACATTCATAACAACAAATGCTCCTCCAGTAAATGTATTCGTTGCTCGCAGTTCTATTACCCCGTTTACAGTCATGTGATCCGGATTTCACCTGATGTGGAGCAATTTTAAAGCAGAATCGAAATGTAACTAGCAAGCAAAATAGAAGCCAGTCCATTTCCTGTGAAAGTGCGAACTAATGTCGACTGCACCAAACACCAATAGACTAATGCGCACATACACATAAGTAATACTTGCAAGGAACATCCAGAGTTATCGAAGTACCTAAAGCGTGCAAACCCGCCTTAGTTCAAGTACGATTGATGCAATTTTTGACCCCAGCCCCTCCCCCTATGTAAGACAGGTTAAGATTTCCCCAACCTCCCCCTTCCCTCTCTGTCTAATGTAGGACGTTACATATTTGAATCTATTCTTCGTTTAATGCTCGCTGTGGTTGAGCAAGGAGGAAATGTAGCTAGCCAGTCAGGCGACAGAATAGGAGTATTGGTGTAGAGGTGAGATTGCACAAAATACGCCATGCCACGCCAAGCGGATGCTCCATGTCACTGCTAAATTTCATTCGAAAACGGTAGAATATTTCAAGACGGACAAAAATATTACGTAAATTGGTTCCAGATCCCCTGCCCCCCCCCCCCAAAAACGTCTTACATAATACTTGAATGGCCCCTTAAGAATACGCATTCATCGATAACGACGCGACCTCAGGAGCACGACCAGTCGCAATGACGCGTTCTCCACCGGTGGCGATAAATGGGGTTCAAACCGGCCGACTTCAAGGAGAGATGGAAGGAGAATGAGGGAACGGGTATCCTCGACTGCGTTTCGACAATTCCTCAATGACTGCACAAGCATCAGTCCCTTACCATATAAGATGTGAATGGCAGACCGCTCCGGAGGTAAGGGGTGAGATGTCGATTAAAAGCTGGGACAAGGAGGTGGGAGAATAAATATTTCTCAAAGGTCAAGAGAGAAATTAAAAGAGAGAGAAATCCGCTATCAAAGTCGGACGGTCAATCTTTAAGAGCCAATTTAGGAATGGACTGGAGGTAGACATTAGCCTCGGGGGACTACAGAAGGGACAGTACTCGCGTACGCTGCGTTCCGCTGATGGATGGCTCCAAAACGGTCGGATACTGCCCTCTTCCGCTGCTTAACCCTCCTCATGAGCCTTTTTCGGCAAGCGGGACGTTGGAGAGGAATGACAACGCTTTGGAGAGAGGGATCACACCCTCAGAGGACTACAAATGATTTCCAATGAGGACTTCATTCGGAAGTTCTTCAACCTCTCCTTCTTCCTGTCACAGACCCCCACACCAGACCCCCACACCTGAATGCATGAACGAAATTTCACGCCAAGAGCTGACACGAGAGCGAGGTACAGACATTATATGGACTCAATTTTTCAAGACCCTTCGCAATTTTCTGCAACATGAAATGACTTGGTTAATCCGCAAATTCCCCAGCTCCGACATGTACCTCAGGATTTCCCCCGTAGGGAAATATCTTATTCACGATGAGGGTTAATGTCACACGTTTTAAGACTCAAGTTTTCAAGCGAATGACTAAACGAAAAATAGACTATAAACCAAATTGCTTGTACACCCAACCAAAGCTAATATAATCAATTATTATGAAAGCAAGTTTGTTGGCGGTTTTGAGTAATTTAGAATCATGTCCGTAAACACACAACAATTCCATACGCAAATTACAAGAATTGATTTAATGAGATGAAATTAGGCTCTTAAACGCCACCAAAAAGGTAAGGGACAAGTTTTTTTTTACAGTTTTCAATGGTATAGCTTTAAAACAGCTCGAATTCTCACTAACGCGTTTTTATCGCCAAAATCTGGCAAGCTACTCTTCACCCGCCACCAGGGATAGTAAGATATGACACTTCGCGTTTCCACAATGATTTCACTCACGTAACTGAGAAACAAATACAAACGAGGAAATTCCAATAAAATTGACCCTTTGCAAGGAGAGGAATTTTAACAGTTGAAGATTGAAAACTAATTTAAATTCATATGAGCAATAAAATAACTTTTGCCAGAACATACTTAAATCCATTTCGAGGAGAAAGCAATGGCGATGGTAACTGGCGGCAATGATGAGCAACTCAGCAGTTCATTTGATTGCAAATTAACTCGAAAGGAGAAAAGAGGGCACGAATTAAAGAGTGCACAACGCACTTGAAACTCGGCCCGCATGAATAGCCACTTTACCATGAGCCCATACATCGTCGGCGTGAAGATAAAAACGCCGACTGGGTCAAGGTTTTGTATCAAGACTGCGGTTCAGATATCAGAGCTAACAGAAATGACACAAGCAGGCAGTTAATAGCGACCCGTTTACACAATCGCGCGAACCGAAAAGTATCTTAAAAGATATATGACATCACAAAATGAATTGAAAAAATAGTAGACAATAATACATAACGTAATTCCTATAAATGACATAGTTCGATAAAAGGCGTCGAAATACTCATCAAAAGGTCGGGCTGAGGAGATGTACGAAGAGTTCAAAGAATGAAGCAAATATTTCCATATAAAACATAAGGAATTCACATACGGACTAAATTAATTATCACTAAAAGGAGGAGGAAATGGGAAAAAAGCTTATAGGCCAGTGGATGAGAAAAAGTCGAAGTTGAATCATCAAATACATCTAGTGGTATCAGTGTATATGTCATTCTTCTTTCCCAGCTATTTATTTAGGCTGGCTCCACACAATTTCCAAGAGGGTTATCGCAATGTTAGATAAAATGGATTCTAGTAACACAATTTCGCAGCTTTTCTTCACTCGTTGCAATCATTGTACACATGGAGGCCTATGGACTTTATGTAGATCATAATATAATTCTTGGAACCTAAATGTTTTCGGCCACAGGGAATGACTATAAATATATTCGAGATAAGAGAAATTTCAACTTCACTATATAATCATGACAGGCGAAAATCAGGAGTCCAGAGGGGATGGAAGGTGTCAAATGATGTCTCAAGTCTTAGGGGGCTAAAAGTGAACATAACTGGAAACTAATTCTAATAACTCATCCACAAATTTCCTTTGAAATGAACCGGTAAAGCTGACAGTCCGAGCCAGGAAAACATTTTTACTAAAGCATTTTTCCAAGCGAGGGAATTAATTAATAACTACTCGAAGCACCCGGCTTCGCAAGGGAAGCTCTGCATTATTTTCACTTTTACGGAATGGAACCCGTCTTGAGTACAACCATATTTCATTAATTTTCACATTCGTTGACTGATCAGAGTCTACGAGCGTGTTGCGCAGATGTGCGTTGACTAATCTGCTCTCTAGTAGCTGAGGCAGGTCATCGGTTAAAGCACCATACTTCAAACTACGCAACCAATTTCTCATATGTTTTGACTCACGCAATTACGAGTTTAGGATTCCTGAATGACCACGTAACACGGGCCAAAAATGACGGCGCACTAGTCGTCATTTCGTAAAAAACCAAGTCACACTTTTAAGGAGTTCCAAAAGGCAAAAATAACTCAGGCATTAATGTATTTCACATCGTAAACCTTAACCAACGTAATACGAAGGTAAAGATTATGAGTCCCGAATTGGCTTTCAGAAAGTTAATTGAAATGTTTCAAGTCTTAGGAGGACCTTAAAGATTACAGACAATTCATTCTAAAAAAAACATCCCTAAAATGAGTCTGAAAATGGACCAGCAAAGGCGAAAGTAGGAAGTTCGAATCCCAGTCAAAGAAACCATTTTTCCCTCACGCAATTTTCAACGCAAAATAATTGATTACTAATTCTCCGTTGACTAATCTTAGTTTTGATTTCTCTGCGTTGACAAGCGTTGACTAATCTGATATGCAGTAACTTAAGCATGTAATCAATTAAAGCACTATAATTTAAACTACGCAAAAGATACCTCAAACACATTAGTTCACGCAGTTCCGGACTCCTTAATGACTTCATGATACGCGCCGAAAGTGACTGCACACGACTCACCATTCCTCATAACAAAATCGAACTTAAACTAAATCCGCAATGGAAAAAAGAAACCGACAATAATGCTTTTGGCGCCGTCAAAAATTGCTTATTTTTGGGGTCACAGACGAGAAGGAAAGTCAACGTCCTTCCACGACCTTCGCGGTTGCATCACCTCACCCGTCACCGGAGCGAAAAATAAAACAATACCTGTTACGTGCAGTGGTTTGTAGCCGAGAAGAGAAAAGCGGATTGCGATTCCTGAAGGGACCGAAGCAAAGCCCGGAAACACTTGGTTAAGCGTCTAGTGGTGGCGATTCCCCTCCAGGGGCCGTTTCACGATGGTGAGGCACCCTGTGGGACGTCACCTCAAAAATAGGCCGCGCATCTCATCACTCCCTTGCACACACGAGGTGATCGCGACCATATGCGAAAGAGAGACTCGAGAAGGGGGGAGGCGGCTCAGCTCGGCTGGAAATGGGAACGCAGTACAACCTCGTCAAAGCAATTGTTTAAGCGCCTCTCTCGAAAGGCGGCGTGAATTGCACAAGGTGGTACGCGTTGGAGCGGATGAGGAGGAGGTGGTGTAGAAAAAGGGTTAAGGCGGAGGGAACGGGAAGAGTGAATCACGGGAAGGAGTGGTCCTTCGTCTTCGAGGCGGAGGAGGGAGCTGAGAACTGAGGGGGTGGTGAGGGAGAGGAGCAAAGTGAAGGATATTTCAACGACGACTGGAAAAAGGGGAATATCCGTTTAAACAGCGCGAATTTCACGTTAAATTTCATGGCCTCTTCAGCCCTCGAGTAGTACATGTGCTACATTATGTTAATATATTTGGTTGCCTATTACCATGGGGGTCATTGAGTGCATACTATGATATTTTACATGCCGGTAAACAAATTCTTGGACAGCATCGCACTAAAACGCATCTTTTTATTAGCTGGGAATCGCCATACCGACAACAATATAAATGGTACAACAATTATATTTAAAATAATGTTCCAAGGTTAAAACATGTTATCACAAGGGTTTTCGGCGCGGAACTTAGTACCACATGAAATATATTGTTTTGCTTTTAAATAAATAGGCAGTAGCTGCTTACCCTATGCTACTATGCATTGGATTTCACTGGTTCCTCACGCTCGGCGGGTTTCATTGTACGACTGTTTTTGTTTCAATATTTTTTGTTTTCGCGATAAGCATTTAATTTATGCCACAAAAAGTCCTTTTAATCAGTCATGCAAACGAACCTGAAATAGAAAGCGGCAGCACTGAAGAGGATTTCCGAAACAAATATCCCGTGTAGCCTTCGTGAAAAAACGTCAATTGAATAAGACGACGGTCTTCATCAGATAGCGGAGAGAAGAGGACAGTGGCTTCACTGTGGAAGGACTGTCTACCTTTACATCTACCCAATACCAGGCAAGCCAACTTGAGGGTGTATAGTAGAGATTTTGCCGCTTGTTATTCTACACCAGGCATGTCAAAGGGTAAATATTTGGAATTTCGTGACAGTGCTAAGGACGAGATAAGTTAGCAAGCATCCCTCACTAAATACCCAGTTATACCAATACATATATCATCATCATCGGCGCTACAGCCCATGTAGGGCCCTGGCTTTCTTCACAACTTCCTCCCATTCTTCTTTGTTCTCCGCTACTTCTCTCCACCTCTGGATCCCCTGCTTCCTCAAATCCTCTTCTACATCCTCCACCCATCTTTTCCTGGGTCTTCCTCTACTTCTCCTTCCTTCTGGTTTTCCTTCTAAAACTTTTTTCACCACTCTTTCCCCACCCATTCTTTGTACATGCCCTCCCATCTAATTCTGGATTTCTTAATCTCTGTTAATATTCCATCTTCCCCATACAGCAGCTGCAATTCCTCATTCCTTCCAATCCTCCATTGTCCTCCTTCATTGACTGGCCCATATATCTTCCGAAGAATTTTTCTCTCCCACCTCTGTAACAAATTTTCTTCTCTCACCGTCAACGTCAAATACAAAGAAAAGAATCTATAAAACTGTCATCAGGCCAATAGTCACCTATGGTTCAGAGGCATGGACGTTGACCAATACATATATAGCATATTTAAATACTACTTTGCCATAAATATGGCTCTTGCGTTCATTTCTGAGCAAGGCAAAATTTGAGCCAAAATAACAAATGATGATTTCGAAGGAGATGCTCGAAAACTTATTAAGGACTTAGAACAGTTAAGAAATAACCAATTTTTACAGTCAGACACTGTCATTCTGTTCGTAGCAATTTTACTACACACATTGTTATATTAAATCATGTAACGCACGTGGAAGGAACCTCTTATGCAATACGACACCAAACCATCACTTCACTCATTTGGGATGGATACTGCGCTTATTGCACGTGGGAAAAATGACATTCAAAATCTATCGGTTCAGCAGTCCTTAACCTTACTCTAATTCCTGAGGTCGTTTCTATCTTAATAGTTTGGCTCAAGTAAAATATGTTGAACGTAGCGCAAAAATAGTCTACATGAAACTTTCGCAAAAGATTGAATCCATATTTTTCCCATCGATCAGAAAGAGGTTCCCACCCTAATTTTCTAAAGAATTCAGTAACACTGCTATGATTATCGTGGCGATTTTTCACAAATCTTGCCGCTCTCCACTGTATTGGATCTAATTCTGAAACTTATCTTCCTTCATAAGGGTCCCATATACTAGCGTCACTATATCACGGGGACGAATCTTTATTTCGGTTACAGTGCAATGTGAGGATTTTGGAAAAGGTTAAACTGTTCATTGTTTTTGGAATCTCTAAAAACGAAATGAATCATAGAAATGAAAAGGACTTGAAAATGACCATAGATTTAACAAATGAACCTCCAGGCAATTTTATAACGAGAGCGGCTGCCCACACGTCCTTGACCGCAGCCCGTATTAGAGCTTGCAATCTCACAATTCGCTGGAGCTTACACGCGGCCCTGAGAGACAGTATTAATGGGAAGGGCAAACGAAAGGCAGAAGATAAGCAGCCCATGGGCACGCTATGTGAAAGACGGGAGTATAAGCAAGGTGGCTTCAGAGGGCGAGAGAAAAAGGCCTGGGATGCGAAACAGAGACGACCATTACCGACAACAGTTTAAGAGTTCGAGCAAGTACATGGCCACTCGGAAGTTGCAAATGCATCATAGATTTTTAGATTTGCTAGTAGTAAGCTAACACAGAAGTAAACAGAAATTCACGCAAAAATATCACTAAGTAACAGCTAAAAAAACACTTCGCGATATCAACAGCTAAGTGTGACCCAAAAAATGTTGCATTCATAATAAGAACTAATAAGGTCTATTCTACATTGCTCCGAATCATTGTGTATTATGCAGCGAGATTAAAGAGATATTGCTTAAACCTATATGATATTGCTTAAGCCTAGATGCTCATCAGACTAAATTCTATTCCCAGTCATAGCAATGAGATTAAAAATGTTTTAATAAAATCCTTAATTTATCGGTATATGCCCCACAAAAGAGTGCTCTCCAACATCCGATAAAAAAAAGGATCTGACGTCAGCTGGAATCATTAAGAAAGGATTATTTTGGCTAAGAAGATAAAAAGTTTAATGCGGCTGTGCACCTCCTCTGTTATATAAAGGAGGGAGTAGAACTACACAACACTTATTGTTAGACTGATCACGAGAGCAAACGCAGTCCGTCAACAAGCCTAAAGGAGCCGAATGGCCAAAAATACTGATGATAGCACAAAACAATTTTACTCCGGAGGATTAGCCATCGCTTAAATTGTAACAAGCCCACACGGAAGGTAGCCAACCCAGAGGATGTGGGAGTGATGTCCGTTCAAGTCGAGAATGGCAGGTTTCAACACTTTTCGTATTTAATTTTTTCACTGAGACACGTGCCGGACGTGAAGAGACTGCCGGCGTCGAATGTCACCAAACTACCCCACTCACATGGAGAAAAACTGATGACAAAAAGACCGAAAAAACGTAACAGTCCCGGTTCAATCAGCGACAGGTAGGATGAAAGTCAATTCATTGTGTAATTAAATCAGGCCGCCGATCATAAAGGGGGGTTTATGTTCCCTTAACAAACTACTAATGTAAGTTTGGAAAAAATAAATCCCGACATTAAATTTGATTTAAAAAAATGTAATTTCTTGAGTTCATAAATTATTTTGGTCTAATAATCTAATACAATCCTTCATTCGTTGAATATCATCAGATATATACTAATTTTTTATCCATTTTTAATTTTTTATGAAAATATTTTCATAAATCTAACAAGTATACGCATTTACGCCCAATTGGCCGTAATTATATATTGCGTGCATGTGAATAGGTATGTATGTTTTGGTGTCCGCGTGTACGTAATGGACAATGCCTATGCATATGTATTATGCAATTGTAATAAATTTCTGGTCATTAGAACCATAGAATCTCAAGTATTACTAATTAGAAAGCTATTTTGTCTTTTCAGCACATATTTTCGCTACACACTACAATTTTTCGACCAAAGTTTTTTCCTATTATAAAAATTACCGTCATTATATGGTTAAACTGAAGGGAGTCCCACAATAGGTTTATCTCAGGGACTACTTTATACCTACAAGTACCTCACTTTGTCACACAGTAAAAGATATATTCTATTTATCCTTATTAAAAAACGTAAGTATGAGGCAAGCTCATAAGAAAGTAATGCCTACAACAACTTGCACGGTAGTCACGCTGGAACAGAAACAGAAGCAGAACAAGGAAGATTGGGAGCGTTGGATGCATGGCATTATTTTGATAATGAAGAAGATCAAGAGGAGAAAATAATCACCAATTAAGTAGTCCTACTACGAGTTGGAGGGGAAAAATGACAATTAAGAAAACTGAGCACAGTAGACGAGAGAAACTTATAGGACATAACAGTCTCCAAAGAGAAAATAATGAAAGGAGAAATAAATGCGAAGAATGGCAGAGTGACAGACGGTATGGAATACACAAATGGTGAATTATGCGATATGTTAACATGGAGAATTAATTCGAAACGAAGCAGCAGACAGGAGAGTTGAGCGGAGAACTGCAGAAAAAAACCAATCCTCGGAACTCATGTCTGCTGATTTTCAACGGGCTAGTAAGAATTTAAAAACTTTTTACGAAATCAAAATAATTTCTCCAATCATCTACATCTACATATTACCCTACAAACCCTTCAAGGGTGTTAGGCAGAGGGTAAACTCTCACCAACATGCGCTATAATGTACATGTAACGATCAACAACATGCAATACACAATAGGTATACGACCAATGCTACAGAAATTATTTAATTACTGAATAATGCAACTACGTAAAAGAGATACAAGAGTAATGCAGGAATCATGCGAAACTTAATGTTAATATCACGTAGCAGATTCATAATCAAGCATTGGGAAGCAAACAACTTTTCAGCCACATAACCTGTCAACCAACCTACTTCACAGTCTCATGGGCAGCCATGGTCTCTGTAATCGATCGCGGGGAAAAAGGCATTTTAAACCTATTTCCCTAATTTTATTCTCATGATCTGATCTATTCAGAGAGGAGCCAAAATGTTCTCGTGTTCCCCATAACGATATTTTGTAGGCATACCCTCGAAAAAGAAACGGCTAAGGTGTAAAAACGCTGAGATACGTACGGACTCCACGACCTTGATAAGGCGAAACGAACGTGTAATGAAACTGACAGACGAACCTAGGCAGGTTGATCAACGAGGAAAACTTTAGATATGCGAATGCGAGTCGTCTGGAGAGATATTTTGCGACGACCATTCCATGCAGTGGACTGGTTGGCAGTCTAAATCATTCTGTAATTCAGAAAGGATCCATAATTTTCTAGCACCGACAGTGACGATATTTTGCCGACACATCGTTGAAAAATTTCCGACAAAAGAGTTAAAAATATGAGATGCGTAGAGACTCCACAATCTCGATAGGTCTTAACCCATGATAAAAGATAAATAAGAACCACGGCTGGTTTATCACCGAGGGCAACTTCAGATACGCGAGTACGAGAAAAAGAAAATTTTCAACTATCATTCCTTTCAGTGGACGTAAAGTTTCAGAGATACCTTTGATAAACAGCAGGAAAGCTGTTATGGGGATCTTAAATAAAAGCCTACGCCCTAACTTGAGGGAAAAATAATTTTCACGACCCAACTGTATGCGAACAACCCAAAAATTTACAACGCTCAAATGCGGCCACAGCAGAACAGAGCATGCTACTGAATTGCTATATGTGCGTTCTATATCATCCCGAGGGACATGCAATGACACACGCGCGGAAGAAAGGGTTGGGCTCGACCGAGGAAAGACGCCTACGACTTCCCCACCTCATGGAAGGCCTCACGGGAGGAAAACTTACCCCCGAGAGGCCACCGCGCAGGAAGCCCGTCACCGTCGCTCACACTCGTGTAGATAACAAGAGAGCACCAACGCTCGAATGAATCACCACGGCGATGCAACAGAATATTGCAGAAAAGAGATCGCTCAACCGATATCGAGACGTACACGTAGGGCATCGCATTTTATATGGAAGGGCTTCTAAAAATGAAGGTGGATGACTCCATAAGAAGAATGCAAAGGCCGTGGAGAGCCTGGCAACTTGAGTTATATCATATAACTACCTATACTTACATATTTCGTTCTTCAGCAAACTTATTTCATACAAAAAGCGGCCGGAAATAGAAAAAAAAGATTAAGCCCTTCCAAGTATCATTTATGTTTACAGGGATATAAAGTATTAACATAAATTAAACAAAATACACTGAATTTCCCTCATCTCAATAAGACAACCTCAATGTCAGGAAACCATCAAAGATCATCATAACAAGATGCACCTGACGTAGTACAAAATACTTCATAAAAATCGACCCTTCACAAAATAACACGTTAATAGACCCATAATAGCTCGAATCGAAGGTATTGATATAAATGAAACGCTAAACTGGGATCTTTCATTTCATTAGCATTTGATTCTATGATAAAATCCATAATTTTAGCAATTTTCGAAACCAAATACCTCAGTGCTCGTGCAAAAGTTAATTCGCGATTTGTGAGAAAAAAGCTAGCTCATATTTCATGCGTGCGCAACATACTAAATGCTTGAAGAAGAATCACCTGGTCACAACCCTCAAGGTGGCCAGCAAGTAACTACAAGTAGCCATATACTTATGACGAACCGCTACGATACATCCACAGAGGATATGAATCACAGGGATTAAATTAGAGAAATTCCTCTAAGATTGAGCACGTGGTATTCACCAAAGTTTGACCAAAATTTGCTCACAGTAATCGATATGGATTAATGAAGGTAAATCTGCTTCAGAGTTTATTTTTGGCAAGGATAGTTAAAAATCGTGAGTTGAAATAATCCACATTACAAGTTCTGTTCGACATCGGTAACGCGCAGCCAAACTCGTACTGTCTCACCCGCCCCTAATTCTAACGTCTCACCGCAGATGGGGAGTGGAAGGGGGGGTGAGCAGACGGTTGAAACGATAGGGCCGGCAGCGGGAGGGCCCGAAGAAAGAAGTCTTGGCGGGCGCTACCGAGAGAGCTAGGGTGAAGAAAAGCAGAGGGAGACGGGAAGGAAATCGCATATAGAGTTACAAGGGGGAAGAGTCTAGACAAACGACACCAATAAAGCAAAATATAGGACAGGAAAAAGGGGAGCGCTAGAAAAATAGCCAAGAGCCTTCGTAAAGGACGTCACAGGGAAACTAGAATAGGGATTGAAGAGAAAAATTTTCACAGCTCTAATACAGGATGTCTCAAAAATATTTTTATTTTTTTAAATTACAAAATCGATCTTTAAGGATATACGGAAAATCTATTTTAAAAACAACATTTGATACTTTAATTGAAGGCATGCTTAGCAAATGAGGGCCTAAAACTTGACAAAGAAAAGGAAGATGAACAAACTCGTAGATGGGCACATGATTATTTTAACTTGAGCAGAAAAGGTGAGTAGGAAAAAAAAGACATTTAACAGTCACATATGACTATACACATACACTCCTAGTTTTTTACAACTAGTTAAACGAGCACTTGAAAAAATATCACGGATAACAACAATCTACTTCGTTCCCATTTTCGCACTTCTTAACTTACAATGCAAAGAGCTAAGATCACTGCTCTTGGTACTGTAATGACTCACTCGAAGGAATTATTTCCCAATCAGACTCGTCTAGCGGAGGGATTTTTTCGCGGTCGAAGTACAGA
Source organism: Ceriagrion tenellum (assembly GCA_963169105.1). NCBI lineage: Eukaryota > Metazoa > Arthropoda > Insecta > Odonata > Coenagrionidae > Ceriagrion > Ceriagrion tenellum. Next base: position 52,758,186 of record OY720633.1, on the reverse strand, counting down.
ATCAGTTGGACATATGGGTCTTAAGATACATAAGTGCGTAAGCATAGAGGGTAGTAGCAAAAAAGAATTTTCCCTTTATTTCCTTCTGTATGTTTCCCAAAGATCATACTCAAAATTCTAAGTCAGTTAACTCAGGCGTGACTTCGTGGAATTCACTCAACATAAATTTACTTTCATTTACAATTCAACCTAAGGACAAATACCAAGGAGCCCTGGGGCGGGGTAGAGGGGGCCACCTGGCCTCATCTGCCCCAGGTAAAATAAACTAGTCAAGTCATGGAGGGGAATCCGAAATATCGGCAATCTTAGGTCGATAGAAGAAGTACTCAGCCTGTACATAATAATTGATAAAAAAATACATACAATTTAATGAAAATCTAGACAGTGCTGAACAAGAGTTGTTCTTTCAAGCAATCGAGGCATAAACAAACATTCCAGGACTGAGTATACCCACAAAAATAATCTTGGTCGTTAGATGCAGCATATTCAACTTCAAGATTTACATAATAGCGTCCAAGTCCGAATTTGGCATTTTTTGGTAAAACATCAGGGCAAAAAGTAGAAGGTAATCAATTAAGCTAATGAACATTTTTCCACTCGAATTCATTTTACACGGTCCAGTGAAAGGAGAACTATTAACGGAAGTTCCACTGGGCGAGTCCAAATAAATATGTACTGAATTCCACCTCCTACCATTACTGAATAGAAAATATTGCTTTTACTGGAGACAGTACTTTGCAATTAGGAAACAAGACTAAGATAAAATATTCAGATTATTAGACGAATATATTTTCAAAGTACAATTTTTTGACGGTTAAATGTGCCGAATGCAGCATGAATTCCATTGAACAAACGCACTACGACTTTCGGTCCCATAGTTACCTGCTAATAACTCAAGACCTAAAGTGGATTGGTGCCTGTATATTATTACATATTGATCGAGGAGTATTTGCTTCTTATCAATATTCTCTTCGCGAAAATGGCACATGCTTTACTTACACAACCGATATTTACCCAGGTTTCCAGTATTGCTGAATTAGAAGCCATTTAAACCAACTTCCAGCTCAATTCGCGAAATAAATAGCGGGAAAATGTAGCATTTTTTTAATTAAACAGAGGAAGAGTACACAGAATATAAATTAAACAACATCTAACTCATTTTACGTTAGCCATCTTAACCTTCCAGTACTTATACAACACCATAATTCATCTTGGACTGCTTGCACAAGTAAACACTAAGACCCCTTCGACCAAAATACAAAGGCGACGTAACCAGCAATTTAAAGAAAACAGAGAGTGACTCATCCCAAAATATATCCATTGTAGTCAAATTCTGATGACCCTTTTCTTGGGAAACGCCCATAAGATACGGGGCGAAGTCCTCACGTTTCCTATTTCCAATTCCAGCATTCAACATACCCCAGTAGCATAGAAAACTAGGAACAAAGAAAAATTTCTAGGATTTCTAGGAATAACCGACACTTTCAATAGGTGATTATAATAAGAAATGAAATAAATATAAATTTTTATAAATTTCCCAGGAATATGCAGCGAGTAACTAGAACTTCTGTTACTATACACTCCAATGACATTTGCAGAGGTGATTGATAACACGATACAGGAAAATACTGAATATTTTTTGTAGAACAAAGGAAAAAATAAGACTATTTATTGATGAACGGTACAGAATGCATTACAAGGAAAAATACTAAAAAAGCAAAATGGAGAAATTCAGACAGAATTACTGACATACCGAAGATGATAATCACAAGAAATTATTCTTTCATAGAGAGATTAACATAATATTCTTTCAAGAATGCGCCAAGATGACGCCAAATTATTTTGTCACGGGGACTTTCCCCTCTTTGGTATTTACATTTGCACCCGATCGCGTGTCCTCCTCGTACCATATCATTTATGTATTTCGCTGTAATGGAAATTAGAAGATAGCGCAATGAGTTAACGCCGTCACTAAGTCACGCCTCAGCTTTAATGTACGGCACAAGTGCGACCATTTTTGCAATGTGCCAATGCAATGGTCGCATACAAGGACGAATTTATAATTAGCAGGGACTTACCACGGTAGTGAAAGACAACCGTGATTGATTATCCCGATAATATATACACGACAGCAACGGGGAAAATATAACGTAAATGTGAGATAAAAAAATATATACAAAAGCATTTGAAACCGTAGCGGGAAAACACCGTAAAAATTCTCAAATAATACTCCTGATTCTACAAACATTATTGAAAACCATTTGCTTGCGACGATGGCAGTAAATAAAATCCTATTATTCCAAGAACGAACCAAGCCAAGAGCTATTTAAAAAAATCCATGGAGTAAAAGTAATAAAGGCACTTCATTTGAATACATGTATGCTTATAATGAGTAATAAATCGTCGCCGCCTGGAGACAGAAACTGAATCCAAATCCAAGCGGAATTTTCACGACCGAATAAAGTAACGGGAAAAGAACCAAATATCTAGCACCCTACCTTCAGTTTTTTGCATCATATTTAAAATGATCGTTTCCTTAAGACCATCTTTGAAAATAATAATCCACAAAAATCTTGATTTTTCACAGCCATCAACTTTGTGAGCGAACGAAATAACTGCAAGACATTAGGATTCACGGAAGGAAATCGCGAGGATGAAAATTTAGGTCGCGTTTCAGGCTGTAATTTGCACCTTATATTCAAATTAGTTAAAATTATCACAGCGATTCTCCCAGAACGAATGGTGACTGAATATTCATGAAAAAAGGAGGTGGAGGTCTGCTTGGGCAACGGATATTGGGAAAGGTCACCGAGGCGAACGAACCATTAGAAATCGCATTCAGTACTAATGGATTGAGGTAGGTTAGCCAACACCCTCCTCTCTATCACGGTCTTAACCATCCCTTCGTCCCTAATCACCCGCTCCAACCACCAACTCTGTCCCCTATATTTGCCCCAGAAGTTTCTTCTCCCACAAACAATTCAAAGTAATTGCTTGTTGGTATTCCTTTCAGTCTACCGCACTTCTTCATTGTCTTTTACACCAACATCTCAATCGCCTGCAGCCTATTCTCGACCTCATTTCTCAGAAGTCCATGTTTCTACACCACTTAACGCTGCACTGTATATTATATTCTTCGCCAGCCATTTTTTTCGCTCCTTAGACAAGATACTAAGCACAAAAATGACGTCAGAATCGGTCGAATACTTCGGAGAATGTGATTCCTTTTCGGATTTGATTATTGCCAAAACGGTCACAAGGACGCAAATCGCAAAACGGATACCACCACGAAATCCAAGAATGATTTCCTACCATTCTCAACGCCGCAAGACTTGCGAAAGGATCACCGTTCATTGAGCGAGGATAGAGACAGCTGAGGTCATTGACGCCATTACGGTTACGTTGGTATAAGGGTAGGTTTTTAATAATGAACTGACGAATTGATAAGAGACACCCGGCGCTGTTGGCACATGTTAAATGCTAACGAAAATCACCACGTTGCCCCCAAATTCACGTCCCAGACAATGGACAGTATATTTCACTCGAATTGTTCTCGAACTAGCACCCGGACACGATCAAGATTCCAATGAAGAAACTCCACCAAACCTCACGCCGTATAGATTTGAAGCTACATTATAGCTATCATTAAGTATAATACGCAATAGTCGTGAATTATCTCCTTAAGGTCCGAAGGTTTGAACGAAATAGTGTAAATTGTGTGCAGTGAAGAAATAAAACGTGCAACATTCCACAAAAATAAAATTTACATCCGACCCGGGTTTCGGCATTTTTAGATTGTCAATAAGCTTGATGATGATGTAGAAATGTCGAAGCCCGGGTCAGGAGTAAACTTTATCTCCCTACCATGTTGAACGTACGAAAAATTCGATGTCGCTAGATAACCGATATCACGCGATAGGCGATAATTCTGCATGCGATATACCGGCTCTCAGCCGGCACAATATTATTGGAAATTCATTCCTAAATTCTAACACACCACTGCTCTTTAGACAAAAATTTGAAATTAAAAACATTTAGGAAAAATTTACCTTTTAGGCATACAATGTTATAAAGCACCCATTCCATTAACATGTCAATATGGTAGCACAGTTGAAAGCAATACATATGACGCACCAAATACGATGACTTCTTAATATAACATAGAATGCGCATATTAATGATAACTTTGTTTTTCCACGTGTTTTATTAGGAACGACCCGGGTTTCGACGTTCAACGTCATCGTCAGATGATAATGATAACTTAGGTATAACTTTGTTTTTCCACATGTTTTTATTTAGAACGATCCGGGGAACGACGACGTCATCTTCAGGACGTTGAACGTCGAAAATCCTGAAGATGACCAGGACGAAGATCCAGGACATTGTCGTCTAGAATCCTGAAGAAATCCTGACGAAATCCGAGTCATTCCAAATAAAAACATGAGGAAAAACAAAGTTATAAGTATCATTATTTTAACAAACTTCATAAAGTTACCCCTGAAACCACAAATTATACGCATATTACTTCATAAAATTGTATAATTCCATTGTATGTGTTTTATGCTCATGGTCGCATCCATTTCCATCATCATACTTGTGATTTTTAACATAATTAGAGCACTGATAAGGTCTCCTAGCATATTGCGTACCTTTCATGCATGAAATTAACCTGTGCAAGACGTGTTGTCCAGGTAGCTAGCCAGGTTTAAGAAATAAAGCCCTAATTTCGAACCCAATGACTCGGGATAGCATGTCCACACCTCAGTCAAATTCTACCAAACCAACCCAATCGGCTTGAGGAGGAGAGAATGAGAATTTTTGTGGGCAGGAAATACAGCTGGGTTAAGGGGATTCGACGGGAGTGCCGATCGGAGGGGAGTGTGAGGCGACGTTGAGGAGATGACTCGGGGAGGATGGGGTTTTAAAGAGGAGGAAGATGTGGGTGCAGGGAGGGGGACGTTCATACATACTGCGGAGGTGCGGCTAGTGGTGGGGGAGGAGGGAAGAGGAGAGGAGGAGGATGAGGAATGGAGAGGGAGGAAGAGAGTGAAAGAGCGTGGATGGCGTGAGCGAGGAGGAAGGAGGACGTGACCGGAGAGGAGTGACATCACCGTTCGCCTCCGACCAATCGATGTGCGACGGAAGGACGATGAGAGTGCTCGTCTGACGGCCTCTATTGAGAAGGGGTGGACGATACGTATTCGATACGATAACGCATCGACATTTCTCATTCGATAAATATCGTATTATAACAGAAACGACATTTTCACTTTTCCACAGGATATTTTAATGAGTACGACAAGACTTGTACCTGATGATGACTCTGTGAGCTGAAACGCGTCGTACTCATTAAAATATCCAGTGGAAAAGTGAAATTCTTGTTTCTGTTATAATATGACGAGCTTCCACGATACCTCGCCTGAATCTGTTAAAATCAGTAAATATGTTCCAAGATTTTCTAGTGTAACAAAACTCTTGCATTGATATTTCTCCTAATAACGACAGGCGAAGTCATTCCGTCCGTTTTTCCACACCTCTGAAACTTTCACACACGCTTAATGCTTCGGATTTGCTTAGTATCGCTTCAGACTTAATGATACTTTCAACAACTTGCATTCCATCGCAACACAGACGCCAACGATTTCCGCATTTAACGTTAATTTTCACCAAATTTTTGATGGCATCCATTCCATCAAACTACTGTCCAACAAAGAATACTTTACAGCGTACGACAAAGTATATGATACTGTGCTGCACACTAAAATGTATACTGGGCTGCATGGTACACTACATGACTCGGTACCTCACTTATCACGAAATATGTTTACATACACCAAGAGATTTCACATTATATTACAGTATAATAGAATTTTAATTGTGCATTAGTAGGTAGAATTGCGCATTTTTCTCGAGTGTGTATTAAACTGAATATGGGCATAGCAGTAGGCGGTACATATAACACACAAAAAAATCACTGGACAAGGAAAAAAATCAAGAAAGAATGATGAGAAGTGGGGGAGGCGACATTCCAAACAGAGACATGAAATGATTAATTATTCAACTTTTCTATCAGCACTTAAATTGCAGGCAAGCATTGAACTTGACTAGTTATCACCAAATATAAACCTTTCCCGAATGATATTGCATCCACAGACCTCTGATATCATCATCATTGGTTGTTCAATCCTAAGATTGGTTGACTACAGCCCTCCACCCTTCCCTATCTAATGCTAGCTCCCTTAACTCCTCGTATCTCTTCCTACTCTTTTGTACTTTCCCCTTTATTAGGTCCATGCACTTATTCCTGGGTCTTCATTTGGGGACTTTTCCCTCTATTTTGCCTTCAATTATGTTCTTCACAAACCCATTGTGTCTCAGGGTGTGTCCAATCCATCTCGTTCTTCTTTTCTGTATAGTGTCCCATAAGGTCCTTTCCTCTTCTATTATTCTGAACACTTCACCATTTCTTATTTTGTCCGTTCATCTTACCTTCAGCATCCTTCTCTCGCACCAGGTTTCGAAGGCTTCTAGTCTATTCTGGTCACCTTTACAACAGACCACACTTCCGATCCATAGAGTGCTACGCTCCACACGAATGTTTTCACATAACCTCTCAGGTAATGCGACAAATATATTGATATAATACTTTGATATGATAGACAATTCATTTACATCTACGTCATACCCTGCAAGCCACCCAAAGGGTGTGTGGCAGGGGGTGCTTCCACACCAGGCATGCATGAATTATGCGGCAGAACACCGAAATTACATTGAAAACAGCGTACCACTCACGCAACGCGCTAATTAAAAATCTACTAGCCAAGAAACATTTTATCGTCAATCGTTCCAACATGCAAGGGATACAAAGAATACTACTACAGATTCAAAATATCATGCATAAATAAGAACATCAATATTTACATCATGCATAAATAAGAACGCAGAGAATATAAAGAGAAAGATCTACTGTCTACCTAATTTCACTATTCGAACTATTCATGACGAAGATCACAGCTGTTATGGTCCCGAATGGTACGTGGAAAAAATGACATTTTATACCTATCGGTTCTAATCTATCTCTCTAATTTTATTGGCGCGATCTAATCTGCCGTAGTACGAGGGGGTTAACAGTATGTTTTTCACGTCGTCAGAGAAATGTTTTTCCCGAAATTTAGCTAAGAGGTTCAGCCTACAATTTAATCTACGCTGTGATAGCGATTCCCATCCTAATTCTTCTAAAAATCCAGACACACTAGCACACCATTCTTAGGGGAGAGGCATTCCTCGATGCACATCTGGATCAATGCCGTACCGTAGTGCGCTGCAGAAGTCCACTTTCCAAACTTTCATCATTATCATCATCGTCTCATTCCGAAAATTGGTTCTCCGAAACCATCCACTCCCGACCAGTAGAAGCAATATCTCTCACACCCTACTAAGGTTTCCGCACTACATCTCCATTTATATAGTCAACGTGTAGGTCATTCAGTTCTCCTCGCATGGCATTTCCTTCCCTGCTACTCTTTAAAGACCGCTTTACTCGTTACAATTTATTGTACATACGAACGCATGAACTCTCATGAAGAAAATTGTTTGTATGATTGACTGAATGACTGAACGGGAAATAAAACCTACTCTGATTCCATCCATATTCTTGTACATTCTATAATATACTCGCTCGTACAATAAAATGTTCCGTATAAAGCCGCTTTAAGATCATTTAGAAGACTAACATAAAATCATCTGTCATGAACGGCCACCTATAACCCATATTTGAAAAAAAAACACAAAAATGAGCTCGTTTCAACGTCACAGGCAGGATGCAAAAAGATGATGGGCATCATCTGCGAAACGTACGCGAGATGAGAAATTTGTATGCAGACGGGCGAAAGCTACTAAAACTATCACCACAATCGCTTGTTCAATCAAACGACTGCATCAACAGAGCACCCTTTACATCCCCATTAAGAATCCTGAATGGCTTTCCTCCCAGCATCCTCCTTGGATTGATCAATTCATCCATCCCTTTACCTACATCGCGAAGTGTTCCCATCTACTCCGCCTCCAATTCATACGTTAATGGCTAATGCAATCTAATGGACGGCCTCCTGCAACCCATGTATTTAGAAAAAATGCTATTTGTACCGTCGGTATAACCTTAGCATCAATTGTGGGCACTTATGGGATACTGGTGAGATCAAGGATATTTATACAATAGCGTTAACATCCCAAAGGCTCATTATCAACATCTATTCAATATTATGATATACCTACTATGCTCAGGAATGGACAAAATGTTGTAAGTCTTACATAGAATATTTATCGAACGACCGGTTTCGTCGAAGAGTCGATATCAACCTGATGATGTAGATTATTTGACAAAATCGGACGTCCAAATAAGTATTCCACGTAAAACTTACAAAGTTTTGTTAATTCCTGAGCATTATCAACCTCATGATGTCGACCATTCGACGAAACCGGTCGTCCAATAAGTATTATACGAAAAACTTACAACGTTTTGTTAATTCCTCAGCATTATGGAAAAGTTTTACAAAGTTAAGCCTGAAACTATTGGATAATGATATACCATCTTACCATCGATCGATCTTACCATCGACCTTGGCACCTTTTTAAACCTGTGATTAGACTGGTTTGTAGGGGCGATTCACTTTTGGTCACTCCTGTGACCTTGACTTTGCCCTTTCAGGGGTCACGGTTGCATTTTCGAACTCGAAAGCTCTTCTAATGTGTTCTTCATGCCCAAAAACCTAATAGTTGAAAGTTTCGAAAAAGAATTCTATCCTTTTTGTATTTCGAATAATTTAACATTGAAAGCCCATAAGCCAATTTTGGATTTTTGGTTGGACCTTATTTCTGGGGTCAAAAAGTCAAATTTATAAAATTTTGCTTACACTCAACAAAACTTACAACCTTTTTCTACCCAGGTACCAAATTTCATCCATATGGCATGAAATATAGTGCCTTAAATTACAGTTCAAAAATGACACACGATCAATGGGACACTCTGTATAATATTGATATGGCTATCTGATCAATCGTTTTCAATACCAATCTCAATTATTGATATAGTTAGACTTTTTATAATGCCTGTTAGTGTTAACTGCAATATAGCATTGTCTTTTCGGATATAAATCGCTAATTCGATGTTAACTGAGAGTTTGGCTTAGCGTTTTATATCAGACTGCCGGTTAGTTGACGTGAGCGTAGTCGGTGGCAATCATAAAGAGACAATATTTCAATAAAGATAGTATAAGTTGACCGAAGAGCCCTTTCTCGTATTGTATCCTTTAGAAAACACTAATGTGGTGTATTCACCGACTCAATTCATCTGGATAGGTTGAATCCTTTCATTAATTGAGATTACATTGCACATATAAGCTATATCTATCAGAGTTATTTGATTTTAGAGCTACGAGCGGGGAGGTCGAAACGCCGCGGTATCGAGGTTGCTTCAGAAGTGACGCTACTAATTCCCGAAAATATCCCAGCTTCTTCACCGGAACGAAATTTTAATTTGTCCCTGAAAGAATCACGCGAGGGTCACCAAATGTCCTCTTCTAACCGGTTTCATCACCAATTTATGCCTTGGACTCATGTCCGAGAGGGATTTCACTAAGACTGTCGATATATCTAGTTTCTTCCCGTGGAATTTAGTTTTCCTTTGGTATTCAAGACCACGACAGTCGAATTGTTACATCGAATGTCTTTCGAACTGAGGAGTTTACGAAAACTATATTTCCCTTTACTTTTTCATTTCTGTGAGGTAATTTCGGACGCTGCTTTACCTCGAGTAGAAGAGAGTTTAACTCTTTACCTTAAGGCGACATCACACCCGCTCGACCGGTCGAATATGCCATGATTTCCAACCCCAGATTTTTTATTAAAAACTTTTGTCATCTACTTGGAATTTCCAGGATATAAATAATAAACCTTCGTCAAGAGATGCCAGTATCTCAATTATGGCAATTTTACCGAGGTGCTTAATTAACCACCGGGAAATTGGCAAAATATTGATAATATATTTACGAAAATTAATAAATGTATTAAAAATTAAATTAATTATTACTGTAAACATATGGAAATGTATCAATCCTCTTCCTATCAGAATGCTAAGTAACACCCGTCATTGTTGCAAGATAATATCTCTGATTGGTCTATTTCAACAAGCTACCTGAGTGGTTTTCGGTGATGATATGCTCGGATGGTATCGCAAATATTTCAGCCTTTCCTCATGGACATTCAGTCAGCGCTGACTGTTGTGACGCACAGGACTCATTACAAGCGACTGTTGCCCTGAACGAGAGCTATCCTGAAGTGAGAGGTGCCTGAAGACAGAAAGCCTCGATCGAGAGCGGGAATCGCCATCAGGAGGATTTTCTACAGAACTATTGTTACCCAAAGGTAAGATCCTCTTAAGACGGTCCTCTAAACAAGACGTTCCTCCAGCTTTATTGAATAGGTTCATTATTTTATCCTGAAAATCTGATTATGTCAGGTCACAGAAATCAGATGATAGAAAAATTATCTTTCTGTGAAAATACTGAAACCCAGAAACCCACGAATCTATTGACTTTGTATAAAGCACAATTTTTGCTCTTGAAATTAATAGTAAAACCTCGATTTTCAAACTTTGAAAGGACATACTGCAAAACGAAACTATAAAGTAGAATTAAGCTCCAGTAAAAGATACTTGGAGAAGAATTCACAAGATGTAAAGCCCCTGGTACAGAAGAGGGCAGTAAAATGCATACAGAAAACTTTATGAACCGAAACTTTACTTCATATCAACGTAAAATAATTGATAACATTAATTATTGAAAAAGTTAAGGTTTTTTGGCAAGATCTTGGTTGATTCTTGATAATGATTCAAAGATGAACTTGCAAGAATAATCAGAGAGCCTTTCATTCCCGCCATGTGGACACTATGGAATTCCAATTCTATTCCAGGCTAAGCCAACAAATTGTCCTAAATTTCTATTTTTGTCTTTCAATAACCCTTTCCCCACCCTTTATACATACTGAATTTCAATCTCCAAGAGTTTCACTTGGACCTGGACCTATTAACAGAACATACAGAAATTTATCCTGATAAGTTATTATCATTTGAGGAAAGGAAGAGTGGTAACTTCGTAGTGAAATGGAGAAATATTCGTATAAACTAGCATGCGTTTCCTTTGGAACTTTCGCCACCCCTGACTAACATCGAAATTCGAGGCGAACAAACGGGAGTCTTAATCGGGATCCTTCCCTTCCTGCACCGAGGAGGCAAACACGAGGCGTCAAAGAGGAGCGAGCCGAGATACTGCTCCGCCTATCGAAGACGCGGGAAGACGACGCGAAAGGAGAAACACTTACATGAGTAATGCCCCCCCATTTCCCTTTCTTGCCCCGTACTCCATCCCTCACACGACCGATAACGTCGTCAACAAATATCTTAAACGGCCATCGCCTAGGCGTGGGCGACGAGTAAGATCCCACCTAATAAAGCTGGCCTCAAGAGGCGCCACGAAGCGAATCACCCAGACTAGAGGACGCGACTCAATTCACGCCGAGCCCTCGCTATCTCTTCTCGCCTCCACGAAGAATCAAGCCATAGCCGTGATTCGTGGGACACGCCGCGAAAGTATATTTTGCGCACATGCGACCCAAGCGTGGTAATTCACCACAAAATATGAAATACCCACATAGGATACACGACGTGGTCTCTTTATAGTCCTTCAGATCAGTGACGATCGCACCACCACCATTGTCATCATTCAAAATAATGGTACATTTAAGAGATATTCATCAATCCAGGCTCTAATCCCCCTGACGTTGGAAGTTTTTTTCATGCTCTGCGACGAATTTCCACACCGAGTTGAAAAATCTCACTGAACTCACTCGTGTCATATTTGTATGTTTCATGGGTCAATTTTAGCATAACCAACTGTGGTGAATTTACAAATGTAAGCTAGATTCACAGGGGAAGAAACATTCACAGCGAATAAATTCATTACTTCCAATCTCGTTCATTTACATGTATCCCCTAATCAGGTCACTCAACTACAGTTTTAGACACAGGCACTCCAGGAATAGGCTTCGTACATACACGATGTAAGACATATGTTCAAAAGAGCCTATTCTACCCTCACTGCGATGCAAAGCGAACGAATAGGAGTCCACTACGAAATTGTACGCACTGTGCCTCACGACGAAACCTATTTTTTAAACCCCCTGTAAAATTCAGTGTGAAAGGCAACACCAGCGTAGCTTAATTGTTAACATTATTTTAAGCGAATTCGGGTACATCGGGCACGTATCCCAGTCCAGGTAAATAAAATTTTTAACACATCATTCCGCACATTTTGAGCTCACATTTCTTTCTTTCTAACCCAACGACTTTAATCGAGACAATTTTCGTCCGGAAAATTCTAGCACTCAAGGTCCAGTGACTTCGTGAGGGATTATTCCCACCGCGGTGAATGAAGCGCCACGGTCTTAGAAGCCTTAATTGCCACCCGAGGATAACCCCGGGTGGAGCAGGAAATACACACGACAAAAGCGTCGCGATCCTCCGTAATTACTGGCGCCTTAAACCCCGTTCATTTCCCACCAGTCTGCTACAACCCAAGGAGAGAGGAAGACTCACGTGACTAATGCCGTCAAGCGTCGCGTGATTAGGCGCGGCGCTGGCATGAGGAATCCTCCGGTTACAAGCGCCCTTACCAACACGCTTGGGTGATAACAATATCAGAGGCGAGAAGATAGAAAACAATAGAAACGTGCTTTTTTTAGATAAACGATGAGGAGACAATGAAAAATAGAATCAGCAATAATAAAATCACGGTTATTGGCTTTTTCGACCGTTAGTATTCATAATTACTATAAGAACTTAAGTTTTATCTTTTGATTGGACGACGCGCTCAGCCAGTACAGAAAGAGTATAAGCTCTGAATTAGTACCGATAATGCCGCCAATTGCTAAATATCAATTTGGATATACATGGCCCTGGGAGTAAGAGCTAGATGCCGCCAATTGCAACCACGCAACGTAAAGATAAAATGGACAAATCTTACTATTGAACGGATGAATGATTAAAGGTAAGTGGCAATGGGATTTTTATCAATCCGATGTTTCTAAGAACCATGGCAAACTCGTACGAGGATTTTCGGAGAAAAATGCTTTAAGATAACTAGCCGAAGTGAATGAAAGTGACTTATAAAACTCAATTTCAGATATGATAGCCTCATGCACGAATAAAGGAAGGAGCAAAGAATGGGAATATATATCTAGGAATTTGGCGGAAGGAATACGATACACATGTCGACTTATTAGGAATATTAAAAAATCGACCAGAAAATACTAGAAGCCTTCGTAACCTAGTGGTGGAGGAGCATGCTGAAGATAAAATGGACGGACTAAATAAGAAATAATGAAGTGTACAGGAGAGTAGAAGAGGAAAGGACCATATGGAACACACTACAGAAAAGAAGAACCAGATGGATTGGGCACACCCTGAGACACAACGGGTTTGTGAGGAACATAATTGAAGGTGAAATAGAGGGAAAGGTCCCCAGAGGAAGACCCAGGAATGAGTACTTGGACCATATAAAGAGGGAAGTACAAAGGAAGAGATACCAGGAGGTAAGGCACCTAGCATTAGATAGGGAAGGGTGGAGGGCTACAGTCACCCAATCTTAGGATTGAACACCAACGAATGAAAACATCGACTAATGAACAACTGAAGCTGATATGAGAGAGTAGTTGCAGCAAACCGAATTCAGATGACAGCAGATCTCCAAGAAAAGGATGATGTATTCACGCTTTGCAATCGAGGAAGCAGTCAATCAAAGAAGGTATTGGATTTCCGCCAATGGAGTGGAGCTGATAGTTGAGAGCTACAGTCAACCAATATGATAAACAATAATATGGTGATGATAAACAATATTAACATTCGGCACAAGCATTCAGATGAGAAGATTTTTTTATAAGGTCTATCTGTCTATCTAAGTTCTTCCAAGATGAAATATAGGCTGCCGAAGTTACGAAAAAATAAGCGCCGGCGAATCGTGAAAATGACATAAGATTGACCGAGCGTTGATATCTACAACAGTGGTTAGATATGCTTTAGAATATGAAACGTAGGGAATTTACTGTTAAATCACACGGTAAAATTTCACGGAAGCGGAGGCAGAATTTGAATATTTAAGCTAACATTTTTTACGACAATATGATATCCGAGATGTAAACGGTAATGTACGTATCTAAGTTAGGATTTTACGAAATCCATTTGAAGATTCAGCGAGAATCATCGTCAGCGGGTACAAATACATAACATGATTACAAAAGCTACATAGTGAAGAAGATGGAGGGCGTTGGCATCTATCACTCCTGGATGCTTTTTTATATGACTTGACTACAATGACTTCTGATGCAATTAGAGTTATTCAATTAAATCTATTACCACACGATAGAATAATACCATACCTAGATTATGATAGCTACTCAAGCCTCTTAGAACGTTTTTACACTCATACACTCGTAACCACGAGATCAATATCCAAATCCAAAGTTAGTTCTCTATATAAAAATTTTTCAAGATAAGAAGCCTGCGCGCTTATTGTGAGGGGACGTTCAACAAACTTTGCCCTTAACTGGTAGTGTATTTCAGTTCTTGCATACAATTCGAATTTTTCTGAGTATTGGTAAAATAAATTTTATGGGAATTGGCGACGAGAAATTCTAAATACTACCTTAACGCTAGAAAGTTCAGCTGCAGGTAATAAAATCTGAACAAAAACGGTAAATTAGAAATTAATGGATATATATCGATCAACTAATAAATTAAATAAAACTCATATTGGTAAAAATGAAATAACTCGATAGTAATTTCCACACTCTCTTAATGTAAATTTTAAAGGTTACGGCTCTTTATGTCAGTATCAAGGTAAATACCGAGTTATTTCGTTTTTACCAATATGGATATACAATATTTCCACAAAGTTACGCCTGAAACTTTTCAAACGAAATAAGACTCAATTCAACTTTGTGGAGTTCCATGTTGATAAGTAACAATGACTTTTACACGCCACTGGTCAGTTCATGGATCAATAATTTAATGTCCAATCCGGATTACGATGCCTGGTATCATCTGCAGGTGCTCATTGACAGTCATAGTCATTGTCAAAGATCAACTAATTTGATGAGGTATGTGGTACTCGCAACATGTACCCAGAGAATGGGTAAGTTTCGACAGCATGCGTTTGGAATATTCATGAAAGAAATGCCAAACTGCGACGCTGAGCGACTATCAGCACAGACTTAAAAGCCTGAAGTTCAACGCCACATTTTCGATGAATGATAAATTTTCCATTTCACACTTTAGGCGGCCCAGGGTCAAATCGTTCGGACAACTACGTCATCGACGGTTCCCAGCCAGCAAGCGGCCTTCCGACCGAAAGATCAAAAACGTGACCAATCGTACTCTTATGATTCAGAGGTGATTTCTTCTGGTTAGTATTCAAGATGCTGCAGCCGAATTTTGTGGAAAGGTCACCATCACTTCGTTGAGCTGGCTGGAGCAAACTGAAGTCTATTACGTCTACTCGAACGCTATTCACAACGCATGTTTGGTAATCATCTCTCAGAATTTAGTAATTAAAATAATCATCATTTTGCACAAGTTAGTTTTTATTCATTGATTATCATTGTATTAACTATCATTTTTACATGTTTAACTCAGTTGCTTCCCTTTCCTATACTCCTTCACCAAACCTTCCTCCCTCTCCCTTCCATGTAATTACTCAACATGTGTGCCTTGAACGATAACCCCCACGCCTCTTCCTTCCTTCAACAAATCACTTACATTCTCAATAAACTTCCCTCTCTGCCCCACCAGCTGTTAAGAAGTATATATAGAGAGATGTTTTACAAATATATCACCTAATGCTGACGATCATTCGTCGAAACCCGGTGTCCTTTATATAGTACGTGGCATTGTAAAAGCTTGGTGAATAAAATTTGTTAACCATGGAATACCACCAAGTGATTAGAGACAGATTTTTATTTAGTTATCATTTATTATAGCGAAAACACATTGATTCATGGCTAAATATGCATCGCAGGTTATAAATCTCCTCTAATCACGAATCCTGACATCATGCAAGGGGTCAGATTAGCGTTGTGACTGGAGTATAGATTTACCACGTAGAGGGTCAGGGTCCAAGTCCTAGGTGTTACGAAAAAGTTTCAGCGGCAATTTGATCCCGCCTTGGTACTTTCAGATGGACGCTTATATGCTGTACTCGGTCCGTGAAATGGAAAATCAAGGTATTTTGAGCAACATATCACTACACACAAAATATTTATCTTCATGATGAAAAAATTAAAATCTTTCAAAAGATACCAGTAAACCAGCCGCTTATTGCTTAAAGATGTTTGCCAAAACATAGGAATCATTTTCCAAGGAATTCAGTACGGCTACACTCCTAATAAACATTAATGAAACAAGAGAATGAGTTCTAATGCAAAGATTGCGTCAGAAATGCAACAGAGATGAGTGCAGAATAGATCTCCATCTTCATTTTCTCAATCACAAAAAAACTACATTCATCATGATACAACTTCAATGAAATTTTTAAAAAGTCTCCGGTTTCGAGTCTCGTCGACACAGTAAATGTATGTATGCTGTCATTTACTGAGAGTTTCAGTCCTAAAAACAATTTTATGCATCCCTTATGTTACCATACCTTCTTCAAGCTTCTAACACTAGCTAATATCTTGATATGAAACTATAGCACGGTCTCTATTACGACTAGGGAAAGACCTAGCGCACACGAAATAAACATGTGAACCCCAAGAAACATATCGTGGAGCACAAGTTTGAGCCGGCAATAGGTTTCTCTCTTTAACCTTCTACGGGCTTGAATTACATTGATGATGTCAAAATAATGCACAAATTTTCTTTCGCCTGGGAATTGCGACTTTTCCAGGTTTTCAAAGCCATTGGATAATTAACATTAAAATTCATGACGACCGAGAGCGATAGCCGGAAAACCCTAAAGTCTGGAATTAGAGTTTTATATATGATTTTTTTATTACCTTTTGACCTCATCACAACAGATCACTTATCAGAAAGTAAATTACAGACAGGAAAAACACTTAACCACTCCATTCCCCTTCACAGAAGAACAATCAAATGACTGTCAAAAACTCAATAATTTCATCGCGCCGTGTTTCTTACATCGTATCTATCCCCCTTAGGATTATAAAAAAACAAATCCGCATGGTAGTTACCAAATAGTTAACAGCCAAGAGTGGGGAGGGAGACAAAAGTGTGACATACTGTTTTACTAGAAAAGCAACAAGTTTTTTTTTTCCTAACGCCCATCTGTTCCCTCCTTACAGATGTTGCATTGTTATGCATGCTGGATGGATCTCAAGTACAATGCCTTTTTACGTCAGCGGGTAATATCACGACAGATTCTTAGGCAAGTCACTCCCCAATGGACCAAAAATCTCATATTTGACACGATCACAGATCCAAAGGTTCAATTGAGAACGATATTTAATACCGGGATAGGTCAACGTAAAGAAAATACTAAATATGGAATCTGAGACAAAACATTCAAAGCTCGAAAGACCGATGAAGATTTGTAAAATTCCCACGATCGCGTCACCGATCCAGTAGCCCGTAAAATACATAGGGATAAAAAATGAGTATATTAGATTTCTGGAGCATCGAAACATAACCAAAGCTAAAAGAATATGGATGATAAACGTCTTTCTTAACAGCCAAGCAGTCTTGTCAGACCCTCATTTATCAGCAACCAATTATGAAAATATTTCCGCATGGAAATGGCTCGGCAGCTTTCCTCTCGTCGGTATAGTCCATGGAGACCTCTGAAACTGACTGGCAATTTTATTTTTGGAACACAAATAATCAATTAACTACGAAATGATAGGATACTGAGTAATAATGCTTCCAAGTCTCAATAGTGCGGTGAGAAATAACATGGCAATCCGTAGAATCTTTAACTTCATAAAACTGAGGAAAACTTTGAAGCTATTTTTACAGAAAGATTTATTGAATAGTACAAGTGTGAATATATACAAAGGATTTCAAGATAGAAAGGAGATTAGTCATAATGTGCATAAGTAAAAAATACCAAGAAAAGGTTAGCAAAGACACTGGAGGTTAGCTTAAAATGAAAAAGTATACAGAGAAATAGAACCTGTAACGAGCACGATAAGAAAGAAACGAATCTCATTCCTTGGACACCAAATTATAACATCGGAAAGCAGAATAAACAAAAAAATTATAGAAAAACTATGGAACACTTTGACCAGCATTAAGATACACTGCAGAAATTAAGGAAGATATGAGTGAATTACACATTACAATAGAAGATTTGAAAGAAAAGACAGACGCAATCATGAAACTCAAGGACAAACACACCAGACTACAAACCAAGATTAACAAACAGAGAATAGGAAGGGAGATCCCAGATGAAGAAAGAAAACTACGATCCCAGCGAATGAAGAAATACTGGGCTAACAGAAAACAGAGGAATTCCTGAAGATGATTGAAGTGATCCAATGAAGGCCATAAAATTAAATAATGATAATACAAAGGATTTCAACAGAAAAGCCCTGATCAAACCTAAAGATAGAGAGGGCTGTAACCTAGCATTAGGCTACATTAATTTCATCTTGATCTATAAAAAGTCTTTACAAAAGCTTACCCATAAAATATGTGCCTCGCAAACGAATGACTGAGAAATACGATAAATAGAAATAAAAATAGCTACGCAGCGGGCAACGAACGATGATCATCACACTGTAGCTGATGACATTTAATCATTAATACTTCGAAAGAATCTCTCCAAAAATAGCTTCAACATTTGAACATGAAAGAGCACTATTAACGCCGCTTTACACGGTACATTTTACAGCTCAAACGAATGTATGAACTCTGGTATGATGGAAAGTGTACCGTGTAAAGCGGCACCTTGCATGCCTAGTGTGGAATCACCCCATGCCACACGCTCTATCTGAGACCCTAGTGGTGGCTTGCACGGTATTTTGTAGATGTAGATGCACAAGAAATAGTATGACTATCTGAATGACTGAATGGAAAATAAAACCTGCTGTAATTCCATTCATTTTCTTGTGCATTCTATGATACATTCGTATGCACAATAAAATGTACCGTGTAAAGCGGCCTTAACAATATGAAGCATGAGATAACACGTAAACTATACCTACTCGGAGCTTCCATCAACTAAACCATTCAATTACGCACATACTTTAAAGAACAAAAGTTACCTACATAAAGTATACAGACGATGGTCTATCTATTCCATTTAATACAACAAACGTCCACTCGGAGATGACGTAGAACAGTCGCATTATTCAGATCTCACAATATTCACCTCATTCATATCCCCACACAAGCGAGATTTCAAGCTTCAGCAGAATCTTAATGCAATCCTATACGGCATTTTCCTTTCCGCTTTGACCGTGACGAACCCTACCACACCTGGAAAAAAATATCGGACAGTCGGTTCCGAGGCCTACGGCATTGCGGCATACAATGCCGTGGCAACGTTCCAATTGAGTAACGCTTGCGCGCACACATAGGTAACAACTCTTTGAAGTGAACACTATATCAAGAGATACCAATTGCGCATACGATTCGATTCACTTCACGATCGAATGAAATCTCGTCGCTTGTAAAAATAGTCCTTTGACGTATTACTGTGAGCATTTTTGGCTCCTAGATATGGATCGCTGACGACAAAACCGCCGGATGGTCAAAAAAGAGTAAGAAGACGGATCGTGGGGTCCAGGGTACATATTCAATGGGTGCCCCCGCATATCTCCACATATAAAATCCATGCTATTTCATTTTCTGGATCCAAAAACTCTGCAAAAAAACCGTGGTAGGCAAGCGAAACTCACCCTTTGAACTTTGAAACACAACGTTGAAAGCGTCAATTTCACTCACCTAATACGGAAAGTACAAGTTTACCACGCAATCAAGTCATCCCTCATACAACAAAATCAATATTCAAGTCCATAAATCGTACTGTGAGTGAACACGATTCTAACTTTTTTTTGCCAAAGGACAAGAGATCAAAACAGCCTACAAGAGTGAGATGGTTTCTTTGAGAAGTAACGAAGTTGAAATGCAAATGGAAGATGATAAATACTTCTACGACTTAGCTAGATTATGTGTGAACAGACGGCAAACTTGTACATAAGAATAAACATGACTCTAAAGAAGAAGACTTAAGTTGCAAAGGAACGATCAAAAGGTCCTCCGTATACGATTAAGACGTTAAAGCAATTCTCATTGTTTTATTCAAATTAATACAAAATACATTCCTTCGATCTGTTCTGGAGTATTCCACGGATAGAACGTGTTTACGATCGTCTGCAAAGCAAATCGCATCAACTGTATGCAAGCTAATAGATAGTTTCGCGACTGAATAAAATCAGCAATAAATAAGTACAAAATATGTCCACATAACTACTACATATTCTTAAATAATGGGCGCCAAAAATATCCTAGTGACGATCCCACTTCGGTCAGGAATTTCACACGGACACGACACTAGTTATCTTATGGTACAATGATGGAGCATAATTATTAGGAAGCTCTGTACCTTTTCAGAGTGACAAAATCAGAGCCATAAATACAGAATCATATATGTGTAGCATAGATCACAGAGAAAAATCACATTTCAAACTGCTGTTATCAAATGACTAAGGAATAATTCTAATATTTTCATGAGCAATAAATGTGGGTATGTAACTATGTAAATTATGTATGATATCTCTAGCGGCTAAAACTATCATGATGGGATACTCTATCTAGAGGATATTATGAACGTTGAATTCATCTTAGAAAATAATTTGTTAAGGCACAGAGGTTGAGCCCAGAAAAGGCTAATGCCATAAAATACAAACCATTGGAATCAATGATAACGCCTTGATTCATAATTTTATATTAAGGCTTTAAATCGTGGTAAAATACACTCGAAAAGACTTTGAATAAATTGCGGACCAGAAAAGTAAGTGATAGGCAGACTCGCGACAACGTGATTTTCCGACGACGCTCCACAAAGAAATTTGCTCAGCACGCGCGATTCCTTCATGAACTCGTTTTTAGCCCTACAATCCGATACATATGAGATCGGCAGGTAATACATCCAGATTATTCATGAACACGAAAGATTTAGATCTCGACAGAATGTGGAAAACATTAAACCGCACGACACATCACCATGTACGGTCGTCAAACGCCTGGAATGACGACTAGAATACTTCCCCACACACACGCGCCCGCTGAATTGCGCAAACAAATGCACGTTATTTACCTTGAAAATAAATTCCTGAGAAGGATAAGAGCATAACTTGGCTTTTGAGAGCCAAGAAAAAGACAAATAGTCCCTGCATGCCTGGGTGTCGCTTTGTATATCGACCGTGACCGGCGAAGATTGATCACGTGTGCATTCGTCCGAGTGGTCGGGGCGCCTTCTAGCGGCAGACGGCATTCCTTGACGCCCAAATATTCGGTTCGCCACGCCAGCGTATCTCGAATACCGTTAGAGCGAGAAAAACTACCTCCTGTGCGCGCAGGAGGGAGAAATAAGGATTCCCCGCGGCGAACCACAAGACCAAAGATGCGAAATCCGGACGATTGGGACTCCTGGGTAGCTCCCGGTTTAAGGCTGAACCTTCATTTTATGCATGCCCGATAACCTACCTTGATTTTTAAGTATATCATACAGTAAGACTTCTCTTATCAAATGGAGTAAAAATATTACTTGGTCATTTAACGAAGATATAATGGTTTAAAATTTATGAATTAATTAATGAATGAATTTATGATAAACATTGCTTTAAGGTAGTTTGAGCGAGATAGTTCCCTAGTCATAAGGGAGACCATATTCAATCCATACGTTTTCATTTCAGCAGCTGTAGGAAGCATGACTTTAATAATGCATTATCAACGGCGAAATTATCTACATTAACATGACTGAAATTCTAAGTAATTCGATAAAAATATCCACATAAGTGTTAAGGCCGTTTTACACGGGGCACGAAATTGCACAACTCAACACTGCATTAATTCCGCAATCTGCCGTGCAACAATTATTGCGAAAACGAATGCGAGACTGCTTTACACGGTGGTCGTAAGCATGCATTCATTCGTGAATTCCAGTCGTCTGATAAGTACGCTAAGAGCGAGTGTTTTGTTCAAACAGGAGAGATACGATATTCTGTACGCGACGTTGTTGACATTCAGTGGAAAGTAAGGTTGTGGCACAGTCTAAACAAACAAACATAGTTTAGACTGTGGTTGTGGTGATCGTGGGATTCTGTGATATTGACATTGAGTCTCTCTCTCTGTGAGTAAAATAATGGATCAGGAGGAGGCTGCATTGATTGCTGCAGAGCTAGCAGTAGTGGGAATTATGATCGGGGCCGCAGAGCTCATAGAAAGTCGTAACTGTAGGGGGATAGCCAGAAGAGCACTTTGGATGCAGGAGTGGATCCGTAAGCGAGAGGAGGGAACGGGTATTCTTAATATGGTCCAACAGGAGCCGGCTGTAGAAGACAGGAATGGCTACTGCAATTTTATGCGGATGACAGAGGAACAATTTAACGAGCTATAAAATATCTATCTAAATAAATGACAATATAAGTAGCTGCAAATATCCTCCCACACAAAAATGAGAGATGACTTCTTCACACTCCCTACTGTAAACACCCATCGCTCAGGTTATCGAACCTTTTCGTCATCCAAATTCCCGTGAACTAGATGTCGTTAATTCTGCGACCGCTAGATGGAGTGCTATTCGTACAAATTGCAAGAATGCGACCACCAAATTAGAGCAGGGGCTATTCTGACGTCTCGCATTCATGCATTCGTGCATGCGTTCTTGAATTTCGCCGCTTTACACGGTGCATTTTGAAATTCACGATTGCACATACAGTAGCTTGTGCAATTACATGCCCCGTGTAAAACGGCCTTTAGACTTGACTCTTTTTTTCACGCGGTACTTTTAAAACTCCATCACAACGGAGGGCTTTTTGGTGATCCTGAAGAAATTACAGCGGTGGCAATATGATTTATTTTCAAAAATAGTTTAGAAAACATACAAACTACTCACTAAATTTTTTTACGAGATCTAGGTGTTATAGATTCCTAAATTCCTCTTTTTTTAAATAGGGTCTCATAGGAGTGTATACACGTACCTCTTCCCATGTAAAAGGGCTGGTATTTTTCGTCAAAAATCTCGGAGAGTAGTCCGGTAAGGGGCTGATATTTTGGTGTCTTTGAAAAAAAGTATTATTCTTTAAAATGAGACCAAATTCATTGATTTCTTGGTGAAATGATATTTCGCTCAAAATACTTAAATGGCAGGGCGAAGGTATCTCTTCTCATAGCTTCTTTCATCCCAGTCCCCAAGAATAATACTGTTCAAAAACTTCTAATTTTTAGTACAGTATGTAGTCTATTTGGCATGTGGCGATATCACCCGGCATCTTCCGTATATACCTCTTACGCGGATGGTGTTACAAGAGAGTGTTAGCTACAACCCTATTCTTCCCATTGCAGAACTCGACCAGCCTTTCTGCCTAGGCATTTTTTTGCATAGTCCGAAAAGTACTGCACTATTTCCTTCTTTTCCCTCGCCTATCACTGCGTTCCAGTCCTCCTTGACGATGTGGTTTACTTTTCTCTTCACTACCCCGAGGACTTCTTCAATTTGCTCAAACAATACTTCTATTTCTTCTTCCGTACGACTAGACGTGGGCATGTACACCTGCACGATCAGTGTCCGTCGGCTCTCCTTCCAGCTTCACCATCAGAATCCTTTCGCTGTACTGCCACATTGACTTCACTCTCATGCCCCATTCTTTCTTCAGTATGCCTACACCTGCAATCCTCTTGTCGTCTCCTGAATATATCACACGGTATCTGTTGCTCCCGTAGTCGTCTGCCCCCGCCCACTTGATCTCGCTGACTCCCAACATTTAATATACATTGTTAAAAGTTTTAAGCATGAAGATATTTATGACCTTCCCTCAATTCATTAAATAATCATGATACTAAATCCTGCTGCAATAGCACTGGAGGTTAGAATTAGTATAATTACTCGTTTTCGCGACGTAATAAAAGCTTCGGTTTGACGCATTGCTCTATAAGATTTAACCCGAAGGCGTATTTACGTAATATTAAAAAAAATATGCAAGGCAGCACTAAGCCTAAATTCTCTCATTACAGTAAAATTTTCTGCATCTTAATAAAACAGTGCTTCGCAGCGTAGGTTCCTTCTTGATTTGCGTGAAACCTGGCATCCGTATTCTTATCAGTGATACATTTCAATAAAAGAAAAAACAAATCACCAAACCGATTTGTTTTTTGGTAATTCATCACTTCAACATACAGCATAATTCCACAAAACATACATTTCGTAATAATTTGATTAAATGTGAACAGATTTTCCTCAAAACGCGGAGTAATATATTTAACATCGCCATAACTGTAGCTAAGAAATATCAAGGTGTCACGCCCAGTCAATTTCCTTAAAACGACACATTTCAATATGATTTCGGCCAAATTTTGCATACAGGGCCTTAAAACTTAAGGCCGCTTTACATGGTACATTTTATTGCACAAACGAATGCATCATAGAATGTGCAAGAAAATGAATGGAATTAGATCAAGTTCTACTTCCCGTTCAGTCCTTCAGACGATCATACAATTGTAAGATTTAAGGCTTTCCCGGCGAATGCTTAGAATGCTCAGAATCACCCTGAGGACGATGGTAGACTACGCCTTCGAAACGTCGGTGCCAAAAACCACCATCACCCGGTGGGAAACCCGAGAGCTATACATTCTGATCATACAATTTGCCGCTTTACACAGTATAATTCTCCTCATGAAGGAATTCACACATTCTTTTGTACAATAAAATGTACAGTGTAAAGCGGCCTTTAGTCATAAAATGCTTTTACTAAGAGAAAATTTATAAATATAATTCTGCAAAAATTTCCACTAGTTTACTTTGACGAGTTCCCACGCATAAGCAGATGCACTAACAAAATGTGGTCGAAGAATGTTTTTCGGCTTAAAAATGTGCAGCCAACGACCGTCGTGACCGCTTCTTACCCTAACGGAAGTCCCGATACGCAGCATCGCCCTTTGACCCGATATTATTCGGCCAAAGCGGAGCATGCATTAAATTATTTCTTGCATAAAAAATATATTTTCCTCTATTATAGTCCATATTTGTGTAAGATTATTGCAAACATTAGGGAATGCCATTTAAAATTACGAACAATTTTAAATTTTGAATAAGTCACGTGATCCAAATGGAATATCGGTATCTTGACGTCACCGCGCGTAGTTGCTTTCCTGTTCCACTTGTACTTCATATAACCTTACATCATTGTCTTCGTCGACGAAAACGACGCTAACATAGTCCAGATACGAAAACCGAGCATAAATTCACAAGGAAATACGTCGTATTGCTGTGAGTGATACCTTGCCAGGGCATTACCGCCCAGGTTCCCGATGACGTATTGCTTCAAAGCCGCCAACGTGCGGAAAGTTTTGGATGAAATATTTCCACAATACAATTGTTTCCAGTGAAATTCATGCCTCGTTCATTTATGAATACTAACCTCAAGAGCAAATAGTTTATGAAAATGACGCAAGCTCCCCAATGACACGTTGTTTTCTGTTTGTCGATTTCTAGGGTGTGAGACCCAAGACTGAGGTCATTTGCGCCGTTTAGGACAAGTGGGTGGATTCTCAAGGGAAGACCTACTTAGCGAATTGAGGAAGGGATCACGGAGAGAAACCCAGCGTTGGAATTAGCCTACTATCACCAACCCACCAAGGTGGTTGCGGTGCTTTTACACTTTATGCGGATTAATACGGATGACTTTTGAACTCCGCCAGCCGGGCTAACCAAGAAAGCGGAGGGTTTATTATTTATAATGGTTGACATTAGACCTCTTTGTTGCTGTCAATACTCAATGAAAGAATTACGCTCAAGTAAAATGTCCCTAAAGTTACCATCCTGATGTCCCACGGCCAAGTTTGACCAAACCGCAAACAAAAGTGATGGAGTATCGGGTAATAAAAGCCGAAAATCAAGAATATGTAATTTAATACCGAGAGTATGATTGATTAATGATGACTAGAAATCGAATTACGCTCCCTTCAAATTCTGCCTGCCACTTGGTACTAAAACCAGTTTGATCAATTTTGGTTAGAAATTTTGACCGAAGAACATCGGCTGCACAACGGTCGTAAAATCATTCGATAAAGCAGCTGATGAGGTCTGATCAAAGGATTGAAGAGTGAACAGGTTCGGTAAAAATTGTACGATCATCTTTTAAAAATTGGGTGCACATGAATGAAAAAAAATTAATGAACAAAGATGCTAAGGTGCACAGTAAATACCTCACAGCAATAAATCAAAGGATTTTCACAAAGAAGGACTGCGAGAGCGAATGGGAGCCCTGAGGTGATTATTTGTAAGATGCCTTTCCTTCATCAACTTTTTTTATACAGCGCCCAAATGATGTCCGCTACAAAATTGAAGTTGCTGCAGGCCTCGCGTGCGTGTGACTACCGGAACGAATCCTCTCTACAATCGCCATACAGAGATAATCCCAGCAAAATTCCGCCGAGGACGAAAATATGGCCATCGCAAACTATTTTACACAGTTTGGCGAGGGAAATTATCTTTCCATACGGTGGCAAATTGTGGAGTAAATCGGTAAACAGGAAACTGTAGTTTTTGTCTATTTCATTTTCAATTCAGCAGAAGGGACTCAACACAAAACGTGACTGACGAAATTCGCCATCTGGTTTAATAACAGTGCACACTTTTGCTCATGCTAAAAATCAGCGGGTTCCACGACTAAAACAGCAATTCTTCCTTTATTCACCATGCCCGTATCCCAAGAAGGTCACAAAGATTAATGGCTTTGTCAAGGTTTTTATGCGTGAAAACACATTGAAGCAAATGCTACTCCGTTCGCTGGGTAAGTTGTAGAGAAGCAACAAGCAAAGCATTTGCATATTAAATAGCAGAATGACAAGGGACTTAATGCATCACAAGCCGAGGTAGGGAATTTAAATGGACTAGTTAATCAATGATTTAATCATACAATTATTCCATGTATTAGATAAATATCATCCAATAACGTATCCGTCTTTTTAATGTGAAAGAAAAATTTACCAATGAATACACTCAAGCAATAATCAACCATTTTGTAGAAAAACAAACCGAGGCACATATGGAACTAATCTTCAGTCTCCTACAGCGGAGGATATGGCATTGCATTTTGGTTCGATCACCATAAAATTCCAAAGCGACGGCAGAGCATCAAAAGTATAAACTCTTAAAAAGATTAAGTCTGTCATAAAAGTCATTGCGAAACGTGTTTACACAGAGAGGCGCTCACATATCATAAACCATAATGCTCAAGGAAGCTACTTAAACATAAAAACGTAGCGCTCAGTGAACTGAGACGAACACGCAGATCCCTTTCCTTACGTCAACCCGTCTACGGTGTTTGAAAGAAAGCATTCAAGCCATTTCTTCCCGTACTGCCCACCTTCCAATGATAAAATATTTTTTATTTTAATTTGGAGCAGTTCATTCATAACTACTACCAATCGCGATTGAAGTCCTCTTAATGGGCATCGAATACGTTTCATCATAGTATAAAATTATGTCTTTTCAGTTAAATTCAATTATTGATACGGAAAAGTAAAGTTTCGTAAAAGAGGTTTCAGAGAAATAGCAAGGCGCTATTCTATTACCTCTAGAAAAAAGTTAAAAGTACGAATAATCAATATACAAAAATAACTTAGGTAAAAAAATTGCTTTCTAAACCTCTTATGATATTTTTCAATTGGCAGCAGACAGTCAATGAGGCAATCGAGTTCGCGACAAGCTGAAATATGTCAACAGTGACACAGAGATTTCAACCTCAGAAGCAACTGGCACCTATTCTTAAAAAAGGTATACAAACTTATTTCAATAAACAATAATTTATAGAAACGACGCAAATGCGATAAGACTCGAAAGTCGTTACACACCTTCACTAGGGCAGAAGTCGAACTATTCCGATTGTTTTACGATACTTATAATTTGAAACTATTTGAACGTGTTACCTAGAGTTATTACACTATGAATATTAGATTTGGTGGCAATATTTCGAAAAGAGGTATAACTCTGAAGGACGACTCCGTATGAAAAAGGATGTCGTTCGGAATTAGTGTAGATGCCTCAAGACCGGGAATCAATGCATGGGTTGGCATTATCAATTACTCCAGAAGACGGCGGTAGATGAATTGATCGAAACGTCGCGACGCGTCGGGAGTAATAGAGAAACTCAACCGATGGGTAGCCCGCGGAATAAAGAAAACCCAGCGGCTGTATTCGTAATGATGTCAGACCGGGCCTAAGGCAGGTCTAAGGAAGTCGTCAAGTGATTTCTTAAATCCAGAATTGATGTTTTTGCATATATGTCCGTCCAAGATACTTGCACAGATGAAATATACCGATTTGGCTAGGAGAAAATGAAAAGTAAACAATTTTCATCGTATTATTTAAACAAATGCCTCATAATGGGTTTTTCGGTCATGCTATTCCCTTCCTCAAACGGTACTGGGCGTGTTTACAAATCGGGTTCCTTCATTTCATAAGCACTATTATCTCGGACGCACTTAAGCGCACACCTAGCGTTAGTTTCGGAATATTTAGCTCGAATAAAGTTTAAAAAAAAACACGGCACACTTGGCTAATGTTTACGGTTTCAACCTCGCGACAAAGCAGGATACGTTAAAGTTGACTCCTATCCGAATCCTCGTTGTCGGCTGTTTTACACGGCGAACGTTACCGTGCAGTCTAATGTACGGATAGATGTGCAGAGAAAATCACATCGTGTAAAGGCAGAACTTTCTTTAGGGCAATTCCTCAGAAAATGGGACAATAAAATAGGATCAATGTTAATTTCTTCATCAGAAAATGAGAATGCTGTTTTTGACGAGTAGGTATTCATTATCTACCTAACACAAAAGATTACTTCAACTCCTGTCAGAATCCACATGCAATGGTGTAACTTCAGAGCTTTTAGGCAGGAATAAAATATAATAATTATTTCAGGATATGAGCGTAAATGTTACGTCAGCTAATACGGAATTTCCCTATAATTACTTCAAAAATCATGAAATAGAGAACATGAAAAGAGTACTCGCTTGAGTCAAATTCCGTGTCTGCGTTCCCGAAATGTCCAAACACCAACGCGCGGTATTAAAGGGGCACTGGTTTAATCAGTTCATAAAACAACTTAAAAGATACCTTAATCAAGTTCTCATAAAATCTGGTATAAGTGACTCTGAGGCCAGAGCCACTTAGGTACCTCGATTAAAACGGCCATGTGACCAGGGCTAAGGGCCGTTTAACACGAGACTCTTTCTGCACAAAATGATGAATTTTTAGCAGTGCATTGAAAATTGCGTCGTTAAAAGCGGTGAACAGCTAGAATGCATGCAAAAATGCATGACCGATAGAAGGTAAGATAGCCCCGTAAATGTAAATTCCGTGTCCGCGTTCTCGCAATCCTTACACATAAAATTGCGTATTTAGGAGCCTCGTGTAAAGCGGTCTTCAGAAAATCCTACAAAACTCATGACTTTTCAATGAATACGTAACAGGAGTAGGAACCGTGCACTCTGCTGGCCAAAAGCCCGATCGAGATGTAAGCCGAAGCCGAATAAACAGAGGGAAAGAGAACTGATCATTTGCATTCCTTCAGGCGTAACTTCCACTCGACGTGGGATTTTCTTGCTATCCTCTGCCCGGTCAGATACGCAAGAGGCGAGACGGACAGGTAGGTATACGAGGGGGAGATGTGGGGAGGGAGGGGTTGAAGAGGAAGGCTGTCTTAATGCCCTTCCCTCCTCCCGTACTCCCCTTCACCTCCTCTCTCCCTCCCCACAGCGATGCGTGAAGGTTGCGAGGCTGGAGGACAAAGGCGGAGGAGAGAAAGTTCCTCGCTGATATAACAAGTCGTCACCGCGTTCCATGAATGAAAACAGAATGCTCTGCTGACCCAACCACACGGGTAAACACAGAGACCCGGCCGAGATTTTAAACAGATCCGACTCACGGGTCATTTTGGTGACGTAATTTCTAAAGCCCGTGTTACACGAAGCACGTAAGTGCGGTATGAGGTGAATGTGCGAACGTGCAGTTCAAATTGCGTCGTGTAAAGCGATACATTGCAAGAACGCATGCGCGAATGCAAGAACGCGGGATGGCAAAATAGGCCCTGCGTCAATTAAAAAATTACCTCACGCCAGATTGATAACAGCATGCAGTTTTAAATTGTATAATTTCGTGCCCCGTGTAAAATGGGCTGAAAAACCAACATGTTTTCAAAGATGAATTGGCCTCATTTTTCGAGAATAGTCTTGATTTTTTTTATTCGGAGATACCGCGTCGAACAGGGAGAAACCTGAATACGCAAGATGTAACACTGGCGACTGTTATCATCACTATAAATCAACGCGGTTTTCCCGAAAAATGAAGCCAATTCATCCGACGCGCTGCCGAACGTCCACGAACGCTACCAAAGAGAACACAAAACAAAGCGAGATCAACGTCCTTGCAGAGCTAGCGCGAATTTCGAGTCCCCGAGACTAGTCATAAACGTAGGAAGGCACAAATTGGAGCGAGTAGTGCACGTTAATTGGGTAGGTTTTAAGTGGGAGGAAAATGGGCGAGGCAGCAAAGAGATTACGAGGAGAATTACGCCAACGATAGAAGCGCCCAGCTACAGGAACATGCTGGTGAATGGGACCTTGAGCAAAAGATGTAAAGAAAAGGCTGGCAAAGAATAATATTGAGTACGGCGTTGAGAGGAGAAAAAAAGCGACTCAATGGAAAAGTAGACAAAATTGGCTTCTGGCGTTTGAGACGAGGGTTGGCAGGAGAACGGTGATGTTGCGGCGGATGGAAAGGTAGACAAGCGAGGAAGTGCTAGATGGGTGAGGGGGAAAAACTTCCCGAGGAGAGAAATAGACGCCAGGGTGGGCGGTTGAAGCAGATGATAAGGGGCAAGGTAATACTAGAGAGGTAGTGGTCAAGGGGATGATGGTGGGTCGAATTTCGGGAGACGACCAGGCATTATGTCACAAGAAACCGAAATTAAGCTGGGTGGAGCGCAAATCGTGAAATCAAGGAGAGCACATTTTACTACTTTTCAAGTAATTATCTCTGCATTTTTTCGGGTTTTCTTCCGCGTAAGCCGTTTTTTGGACAACAGTTTTGCTGGCTGTCCTTCCAGCGTCTTAAGGACGAAACGGTTGTTTCAAAAACAACTTACACGGAAGAAAATCTGGAAAAAATGCAGAGATCATTTCAGCAACGCGGAAACCTGAAAACCAACTTTTCAAGTAATTCGAAAAACCACACTTCACGTAATAATATCAGTTGATACGAAAGAAATAAACATATATACTATAATATGACTGATACAAGAATTATATTTTAAAATTTTCGAATTAATTGAAGCATAGTTAAGACTTCGGTTTACGGCGCGGAATTCGAAATTTAAACAGCAACCGTGCGGAAATATGAGTTTTTTATTTAGGATGATATCTTGATATTTATTAGAAATCATAATATTAATATGAAACACGTATATTTTCGCTCTTAGGAAAAATTTCATACACATGTCATCGAATTATTTCGAAATATATTGCGTTTTATTGCCTAGATACCTAATCGGTAACATTTTTGTCACTTTTATCTGTAAATATTACAAATAAGAGCACGCATGCAAAGTTTCACGCAAATCTATACAAAAACCGCTCCAACCACTTTAAGGGTAAGTTCAAAATACTTGATCTTTACGTCAAAGGCCCCATGGAGAGGAAACCATGACACGATCGTGGAGAAGGAAATAAGGAATTGAACCTGCTCCAGCATTAGGAAAACGGATGTGGCACTTAGAAAAATGACTGATGCATTCCATCATCGCGCAAATCACAACATTGACCGGCGAAGAGAGAGAAACGAGCGATTCTCCAATCGGCATTCTCAAGAGACAAGCAATTACAAGACTCATGTTTTTCGACACACGACGTGATCGAAAAAACATTTTTCCATATGCTTCTCAACAGACAGGGAGACGTCAATCAAGAGATTTATATTATAAATTACTTTAGCTAACAACTACAAACCAAAGAATCCACGCAAAATACGAAAAGCGTAAAATACTTTAGCAGGCAAAACAAGAGTAGCAATAACAGCATAAGGATAAACGTTTTAAACTATAGAAAACATTTCTCCTGAGGAAAATTTAAGATATTTACGGCTCAATACCTTATTACGAACTATATAATGTTTCCACTATGAACTAAAACTGTTACCATTTGGGAAATTATTATTAAAATAATTACAGGTATATCTAACTGATGACAGAATTCGCAAGAAGACAACAGAACGTGAAGGATAAATTAGTCATTTTACGAGTGGGCCTAGCAAGACTAACAAATTAAAGATGCTTTCTCATTTCCATGATACATAACTAAGGAGGCTGCCCTTACACATAACAATGCTATTCGGTAATGACAAGAAACTACGAGGCGTGAGCGGACGTTCAGCTGTTCAAATTTATGTTGCAACCGTTTGTGTATTTTGCGCTCGCGAAGCAAGGCTGAGAAGCGATACAGCGTACACAGCTTGAGGCTCGAAACAATGGCAAATGTCATTAGCACCTACGGTACGCGATGGAGATGGAATTGATATTATCGAGGGATGTGGGACAAGGATGAAAGAAAACTTGGCACTGGCGTCCCCTCCCTCGAATGGTCTAAGGCAAGAGAACAAGCAAAGATTTGATGACCATTCGTCCATCCTAAAATGTACCGAGCACTACCACCAAGCTACGCTTAAATAAATTTACCACTTAGCTATGAACACGTGACGCAATGAGCGATACTCGCAGTATAATGTTGAGCCGGCCGTTTAATAACCAGTTCGCTTACCTCTCGGCATGGATATCGCAGGTGCCTGCCCCGCATGGATATAGTGCTCGTCTTTAACTCTTAGGGTAGATATTTTGGCAAGGCATTAACAGCAGAAGCACCGGATACACAATTTTTCTTCTACACTGGTACTTAAAACACTACTTTGGCAAGACATATAATATTTTTGTAAGGACTTATCAACAATGCTGGTATAAGCGAAAACATAGATAATGCGACGCTAAAATATTTATCCATCCACTGGGTCATTTAAGATTTTTCAGAAAAACAGACGAAAATGATAAATTTACTATAACTAGCATTATATTCACGCATATAACTGTTATAAATATATAATATAATATGATATGATATAACGTAATATAATATAATATAATATAATATAACATAACATAACATAACATAACATAACATAACATAACATAACATAACATAACATAATATAATATAATATAATATAACATAATATAATATAATAATACAATATAAATAAATATAAATGTTTTGGAGAGAATAATGGAGATAAAGAAGTATGATGATTACCATCAGTGAAGATAAAGATTAAATTACAAATTTACAATCGGAATTTATTCTACTATAAGGTCATTATTCAGATTATTTTAACGCACCACAATGTCCGTTACTCCGTTATTTAACCACAAAATATTCTTTTAAATGAGATATGAAGCTAACACATCGAACCATCCTTGGGCTCAGCCTTTGAAGCCTTTCAATAAAATGTGAAGCATAAAGATACTGCGATCATAACATTGTCTGAAAATGTATTATATTGTGTTTATTAAACTGTATAAATATGCCTACAGTATAAAATTACAAAAGGCTTAAATAGAAGTGCTGAATTATTCTAATAGTTTTCCATTTCCAGAGCAATAGTGAAGAATGGGAACAGTAAGCGCAGGCAGGTTTAAAAAACTTAATTAAAAATAAGAATGTAGTCAAGACAAACATGTATTACAATGTTCGTTTACAAGGGTCGAAGGTACGTTTTCTGAGTTTCGTTTTCTTTTCATACCAAAATGCATACGCGGACAATGAACCCCCGACAGATTTTTCACCAGCACAAATTAAAGGAACCAAATTATTAAAAAACACTGCCCATTGTAGGAGTTCAACTTCAGAGACTCTTTTAATGCTCGTAGGAAATTACCTCCAGAGTGGACGGAAAAAAATTAAGACGCTAGAGTTCTTTCCTCAAGCATTAAGCTCCTTGAATTTGCGCGGAAGGTCGCAGCATTTTTATCCTCTAATGACACTTCGAATGGAAGAGCAGGAAGGAAGAGGCATGGACGAGAGGGTGTGAAAGAGAATGACCGCGAGACGACGCGACTCTAGCCACTCCCTCCCCTCGCCGCCTCCCCCTCCAACCGCCCGGCTGACCCAAGGATTCTTCGCTGTGCAGATGGGAAAACCGCGATGTGCTGAGCAAGCAGCGAAGAATTTATATTATCTTCCGGCGCATCGCCTCCGGGTGATGAACATCATCGAGCTGTCGAAGACTGCTCATGGGGAGTGTAGGAGGGAGGAAGCCAGCTTCCTTGTTTTTACGCTGGAGGAACGCGACCGAATCCTTGACATCAACCGAACAAAAACTCCACGAGTCGCGGAAATTCATCACACAGCCTAACGACCCCCGTAACTACTATAAAAATACACTTAACGATGAAAGAATTCTGGGATAAAGAGAATACGCCAAACAACAGCAAGCACGTATGCGAAACTATGTTTTAACTGCGATGGACAAAAAACAATCCGCACACAAAATCATTATAAGCTTTAAATATCGATCGTCGCAGTAAAAAGATAACGAAGGAGACGCTCTAAGGAATGCGATTGGTATTTTCTCTTCATGTTTACTCCGAGATCCATCCGGTTTCAACGAGTTCATAAGATACGATTGCGACTTGGTCACCTCATCAACATGATGCGACAGCGTCGAAACCGGTAGCGAGTAAAAAAATAGCGTGGAATATAACCAGGTTCTTTTAACTCCTTATTAGTCTACTGAGTGAGTGCGTCCACAATTGCATAAATAGAAAGCGAATGGAAAACTGCTGTCATAGACCGCGTTCGATTGTACTCAGGCTATGAGTGAAAACTCGTAAGGCGACATTCAAGTTCCCAAGCTCGTTGGAGTAAAGCGTCCACGACTGCTAACAAGAGAAGCCCAAAATTAAATTAAAGGGTATGATTTTAAACCATGGAGGCTTAAATTTAGGATATGGAAATCTCTATGTCACTGACCTCTCCAGCCTGCGCGTCCTCTCTAGTCACCTACATCTACATACTACCCCGCGAGCCGCCGCATGGGCGTACGGCAGGGGGTGGTAGGTCAACAGCCGTGTAAAGATGTAAAATGTTTGGAGGTGGAATGGTAACATGATATCAACTCCATGAGTGAAATTCATCGAGTAGTATGTAGGAATGGAATATGCATCAACAAAATTGTGACCTATGGTCAAATTCAATAGTGAACATCAAACGAAAACTAACGCTGACCCGAGAACTCGTGAAGAATCCCCATATAACTTTTTTACAAAATTTGGTTGGCCATGCAAACGATGGACGTATATTTAAGATTTTATCCTGCAGATGGTAAAATTATCAATAAGAGTTGATTTCCAGATGTATTCCAATGACTTATCTCAATACTGAATACCGCTACATCAACGAAATACCATTCAAACCACCTCCAGGTGGTGTGGCACGGATTGATTCCACACAAGACGTGCAGCACTCATCCCGGTCCAAATAAGAACCTCCCACGTTCCCTCAGCCGTCGCAGCTGACGACCGTCTTATCCAAGTAATCAACGGCCCACACAGCGATTTTTACACAACGACATAGTCAATACAATTTTCCGAGGGCCAGCATAACTCATCAAAACGCACGGCCACGAAGGGAGAAGCTGTGTTAGCTCGAGAGAGTAGGAGAAAGCGATGAAAGATGGGAGTGAAATTCTTGGACGAGACGAGGAGTCTCGAGTGACTGGGATCTACTGGGCAATTAAGTTTCCTCAAGCTGCAAAGAGAATGGGGGATAAGAGCATCTGATGCGAATAAGAAAGGATGCTCAATGCATCGGGAGTTTCTAGTATTAGAAAATTATTGTATTTTTAGTCCAGCATTTAACAGCAAAGGGATTTCAACTCGTACACATCTAATTTAATGCTCCACTGAGAAACAGCTGTAACACAGGTCAGCAATTAATTGTTAAGAGGATTATAGCATCTTAACATCACCTTCTAAGCATTTCCACCAAGTAATGTCTTGAAGTGGTCAGTTCACTGGGTACATTATGATTTTAACCGTGAACGAAAAACTGTTCGTAATTTTTGTTCATTCCTAACATTTTCGTCTTGTTACAGTCAAGCACAATCTAGCAATCACAAACTCAAGCACGACTATGAGTCTAATTTAATAATACCTCTTCTCTCAAAATGTCATTTAAGTCAATCAACTTCACCAAGAAATATTCATAGAGTAGTATTATTATAACAGTATATAATAAGCATTCTTTGCCCAAGGCCTAGTAAGATATAAAATTTAATACATGGTTGTATTCGTAGTTAACCTGTATTTTTCGTCAATTGTTATTGATTCACATCGATATTGCATTCCCATATGATTCTCGCATTGGTATCAGCCATAACTCTTCAATTGGTTTCCTGTACTTCCCTAACTTTCGGAAGAAAACGCAAGATTTCTTCCACGTTAAGGTATTTCATTTTAAGCTCCACATGTTGCTCTAAATGCATGGAAATTTATAAACCAGATTCGTAAACAGCGCTCAAAAAAAACTTTAAATTAGCTGATGTTCGGCGGCCAAAAAATCATACTAACTGTTTCCCATACCTAATCACGGTACGAAAAGATCTCGCCTATGCAAATTCCCAGCTCAAATGGAAAGTAGCGACGTAGTTCCTTCGAGAAAAAAACTTAAAATTAAAAATTTGAAGTGAGAGAACAGAAAAATCAACTCCGAAGTTGACATTTCTTCAATGACATGTTTTATTTAGGGTCAAGGTTTTTACGGTTCCAACCACTGCCTATTAGAGGTGAGCCCATTAGAGGTGAGCCCATTAAAATTCCAGATCAGAATAAAAAGAGGAGACTGTTAGGGTGGAGGTCGACACCACATCGCGTGCTGCAATGAAGCCATAAAGTCAGGATAATAAATGCCCACAGCAATATCCGAACATCGTAAATTGTGGTTTATTGTGGTTATAGTTTTTTATTAACCATATTATGTTTACACTATTACACTTATAATCCATTTCGAAGATGTTTCGTACATTTCCACAATTATTTATCGAGTACAACGCGTTTCGCAGCTTGCTGCAACGTAGGTACAATCTTATGCGTCTGACGATGCAACGAGCTGCGAAACCCGTTGTACTCACAAAATTATTGTTGAAAAGTACGAAGCATCTTTGATATGGATTCTAACATAAGATTCTTCCACGAAGTGACGCCTGAAGTCGTTAAGTTTAATCATTACACTTGATTACATCTACATCTTACCCTGCGAGCCGTCGAATGGGTGTGTGGCAGGGGGTGCTAAGACACCAGCCGTGTAAAGATGCAAGGTTTTGGAAGGCAAATGGTGACATGCATTGTGGGAGTGTATTTAGTGAAGCTCAGTTTTATTGTGGTCGCTTATTGTGCGCGGAAAGAACAAGTTTTTGTGCCTATCTGTTCGGCAGTGTATCATCTCTCTTATTTTATCACCTCTGTCAGACCTAGAGATGTAGTGAGGCGTGATGATAAAATTCTGTGCGTCGGTCTGAAACACACCAGTTCTGAATTTTTAGTTCCTAACCTTCTAATTTTTCATCACTTTGTTTCATGTTTTATCGAAACTAGGAACTATTAAAGTTAAATAATAGGAAAGTAAACTAGTAATTAATTTCCAGGAATTTAAGGATGTAATTCGCAATTGCGCTAAAGCATGAAGAATTTCGTGATCGAGAAAAACTGGAAGACAATTCCTAAACTTTTAATGCAATTAAGTAACGAGCGCCACGCCATTAGGCGGCATTACACCTGTTGCTGGTCTATATTCTTCTCTAAGAAACTTTGATGTAAAACTCTGATAGATATAAGGTACTAAAATTGAACGTGGCCGACGGCATTGTTGAGCACATCTTCAAAATATGCCCTTCTAACATGTTTCATAGACAACTCTACGTTCTATATATCACCAATGATATGCACCAATAATTTCATATCGACATGGATTTTCGATTGCAACAAAATAAAATAGTAAGTAGACAACCATTCGGCACTCTCATTTCAAGTTCGCAATTTTGCTTCCCATGAAACTAAGACAATGCAGAGTCACAGTCAGCGAACAAACTATGCTCTGATACCCAAGATGACTGAGTCTCAAAGACTTCTAGTTAATGAGTCCACCACGACTGAGTGATTCAATACAACTACTTATTTCCGTCCTTTCGTTTGCAGTGTTTATACACAACTGACTCAGTCATTATAAAAAAATAGGATACAGAAAATACGTTCATTTGACGATTATATTTTTTTAATAAATACGATTTCCAGCCTCGGGCTGACCGCACCGCCATTTATACTTCACTCCCATAGTAATTATCATATAACTTAA
This sequence comes from Ceriagrion tenellum, assembly GCA_963169105.1. Taxonomy (NCBI): domain Eukaryota; kingdom Metazoa; phylum Arthropoda; class Insecta; order Odonata; family Coenagrionidae; genus Ceriagrion; species Ceriagrion tenellum. The sequence continues at coordinate 52,719,446 of OY720633.1, read as the reverse complement.
AAAGATAAGGAATGGTGCCTTCACATTATCAGAATCAATTCCCCGAGAGGATTAGCTTCTTATACGTAGTTTTCGTGAAATTCAGTTTTATGATGAAAACAAAAATAGGTACTAGTTTCCCCCATCCTAAAACCTCTATGAACAAGCAAGTAAAATTTGTTGTTTCAAAATAATTTAAATACCTATCTGCTTTCTAAGAGGATTTTCCATTTAGCTTCTGCGTTAGACAGAATTTTAACGCTTCGGATTAAGTGTGTGGAAGGTTGCGTCTCTTTCGGCGGCTTGGCAAACAATTTCAATTGATGAATGTGTGACGCAATTCACTGACGATGGCTTGACTGGTGGAGTTCTGAAATAAATAGTTTTCACACCGTCATACGTATAAAAATTGGAAAAGTTAAAAAAAGTTACGTTATGAAGGTAATGTTGAAGTATACCTTGTTTGTGTATATATTATTATGTAAATTATTATTTTAAACTATACAATACAATACGTCATATTTCAAAATAAATATTGTTATCAAATAAATTAAATTTTTTAATGCTTAAAGAGCACTTTTAAAAAACTAGCAGAGTAGCAGTATTATTTCTTGCTGATGTTCCATAATTCCGTCTACCTATATAGAGTTAACGTCCCGTGCTACTACCGTATTGTCATGTTCGTTTTGAGGAAAAATACTAGAAGATGCATTATTACTATTTTGCTTACATAAAATTTAAGCCACACTTATTTTTAATGGGGAGCTAGATTTTGAAATAATTCACTTTTAAATCATTATACGGTGGAATCACCAAAAGATCGACTCTTCCAAGGTTCGAAGCGCTGTTCGCTCGCAGCTCACCCACGCAAATTCCAACCGCGAATTAAAAGAAGCGGGGATTGAGCAGAACGGAAGAATTTATTAGGGAGAAAGAGCTGGGGGGGGGGGAGAATGAAGAGGCGGAGACAGATGGGGTGCCTGTCTAAACGGGAGGGAGGGAGGGAGGAAGGAAGGAGGGGGTATGGGGGACCGGTCGCTCCGAAAAGGGGTCACCGCCTTGCATGCGACTTGCGGCCGAGTGGGTAATTGTTATTCCGCGCGCCGGATAGTCTGCGCGAGACGGCCATAAAAGAAACACAACAAATGCCGACGCCATCGCTCGGTTATTTCGCGGGAGGGGAGGGGTGCTCCTATTCAAGGCATACCGAGAACAGATTTTCTCAGCGGAGAAGAATAGAGAACGGAGACACTCTGCGTTCCCCTTTTCCCAAAGTGCACAGCGCGTCAAGCACGCGTTTCTCGAATTCCTTCTTCGGCCGATTGACAATGACTCTAAAACTATCTAGGAGAGACTTCGGAGAAAGCTCGTTGGGAGAGGGACGTATTGAGAATTCCTAAGAGGCAGGTACTGGGAATGAAAATGTGCATTAATACAGCACATAACTCTGTCGTCACAAGTAACCACAATTTATAAGTAAATAATAAATGCATATATAGATGAACGCAATACTACAAAAGTATTCTGTAAATATTCCCACATGAATGGTTTGGGAGTTCCGCAAATTAAATTCCAAACCATGCTATTTTGTCAGAAGTACGAGATTATTGCTATAATTAATTTCGTTAAACAGTACATGTGATCTGATCCTGTAGTGGGAGATAATTATACAACGGCATATAAAACTAATTGTCAAAATCAACCGATTTTTGGGCAGGTAACAGGTCTTTTCCCTATGCAAATTATTAATATTAACTAAGCCACCCATGTCTTCATGTTCAGATCAGCTTTGAAGTAGTATTACACATTAAGACCTAATACTATTTCTGAAACTAGATTAAGTCCATGAATAACCTCACATAAAACTTATCAACGGCCAGCTATGGCTATAAGGATACATGTAATGGTAATAACCGTTCAAAAGAACCGTTAAAATATTTCAAAACGCACACGTTGATCGGAAACTGCATCGCTTTTCCACGATCGAACAGGTGTTCCTTTTTAGAGAAAGAGAAAATGAGGAAAGTTTTCACTCTAACTTATAAACAGATACAATCATCCTTCAAGACTAGAGAATATCAGTTCTGCAGTAAATGTCAGAAGGATGCGACGAGACTCCGTCACCGCTTGGCATTTGAGACGCACGTACATCAAGCTAGCGCGGGCGAGTCACTCCTTTCTTGGTTCTAGAAGATTGAGAAGATAAATAAAAAAAATAATGAATGGATTCGCAAACAAATGACTCATTTCTTTTCTTGGCAACGCTGCCAGGACTCAACAGCCTTTTCATGGCCAAAATCAATGACCGAAAATCACGCCAGCGACGAGGAGTAAATAGAGGGGAAAGTGAACAAAGACGAGATCTGTTCCTTCGGCATAATTATTCAAATGATCCGCTTCTTTTGAAAACGGAGAGAAACAAAAAAGTCCCTGAGAAGATTCTTGAGTGAAAGTGACACTCGACTTGAAAGTAAAACTTGACACTTCGCCGGGAAATGCTGTTAACCTTTGTCGAAGACGTGTCTTTAAAAGAGGTGTGCGCACACAGGATTCCACCTACCCGAGGAATTCAGCTCTCGCTTACATATTCCAATGGAATAAGACATGCAAATTCTGCAAAAGCATGAGTAGAATTTCAAGGATAATCTGTAAGAGCGAAAGCAAGGGTATCACAAACCATTAAGCCGAGTATTTTGCAGGTAATAGAGAATTCAATACTGACCTTTACCACTGTTCGGGTAAATCAAGCATGCAAATATATCGTTCCCATGAAAAAGATACGTTCTCCTTTCATAACTGTCATCGATCACTCATAAATTAGGAAATATCGTCCTCATTTTCTGTCCATAAACATGTACACTGAAATTCGGTAAGATACCAACAAAAAAAAATGCATTCCTTTCTTTATATGGGAGATGTTTACCACAAAGATACACCAATAAAAATAAATTACCATAACACTATGGACGAACACGCCTACCTATGGTTTTAGGACTATTGAATCAGCCAGAAGAAAAAGCCCACTTGAAAAACGATTTGGCTTATTGCAATTCACTCAACGCGGGAAGGAATTTTCCATTGTCCCGATGACACAATGCATAATAAGATAGAATCACACAGAGTCATAATAATGAGAGAATTAAAACATTGGCTAGAAATAAACTGGAATTATACATAACGGCAGCGAGAGTACTCATTCCAGAAGATAAGGCACTGCAGCGGATGTCCGCCTCGGGGGATTCAAGAAGTTATCGAGGAGGAACGGAAAGGCATAGTGAAGTGCAGTGGGCATTGTTCATCATTTTCGCCAAGGACTGTAGGGAGTCACGAGGAACAAAGATGCTAGCGCTCTTAAGGTGATCACAAGGATCCTTTTTCAGCATACAAAGGATTTTACAAAAGAAAATACGACGATGAGGTAGCGTCAACTGACCGCGAATTGATCAGGCATCGAAGGGTATTCTTAATGACATTGAGAACAGTATTGAAAGAGTGGGGGTCCGAACTATGAATAAAGATGAGCACCCGGGTGTATATAAAGAACATGAAACCCGAGTATGAGCTTACTAGCCGGATTTTCGAGCTTTACCCGGAATTCAATCTTACGAGATCCCTTCGGGTACTCGGGGATTACGCGCTTAGTTCTGGAGCACCGGCAATCGAGCTCCATCCGGGTTTTCAGACCTAGGTCGGGTTCCCCTAGCTTAAACCGGGTATATCAAGTTCCAGGTAAAGGCATCCCTAGTCCAAAATACACACAAAGCGCATTAAAATCCAAAATAAAGCGACCGAAATTGGGCATTGAGAAGAAGTTATTAAAACCAATTAATATTAATTTTGCGCTTAGTGGCCACTAGAGTTTTCCCTCATTGGATACTATAACGTGCATGTTCTACATACAAAAACGTAAAAAAAATTTCTTTCCATAGAACTCAAAAAAAAGGGTCAAACTTTATTTCTACAGAGCAAGTAGTACATCTAAAGTTCAAAATAAACGGGGGTTATTTATTTAAGTCCAAATTTTGTTATATCTTTAGAGGTAACCTCCAGATAGCATAGCCTTTTCGTAAACTCGATGTTAACCGAGTGTCAGTTATTTCTATCATCAAAGAGAAAGTACAAATTACTCTCATCGCGAGAAAGTATTAATAAAACCGAGCCTTAATGAATAGAAGTGTAATTCGTTAAGTCACTTACGAAAGTACAACAAAAAACTAAAAAAAATGGGCTAATACTAGGCCTTAACTCGCTTCATTTTTCGGGAATGCAACATTGATTTGTTGAATACACAACAATTTCACCACCGTTTAAGCCCGCGTCTTCAGGGAAAAAACTGCTGTCATCACCAAGAAATTAAGACGGTATTCACCGATAAAGAACGTCAATTCATCCTGCGCACCGCGAAAGCCTTCGCTAGAACCTAATAGTACGCTTATTTCCCAGAACATAAGTAAATATTCATCACCCTTTCCCCTGCCCACCCAACCTCAAAATGCGGATCACGAAATGGCTGTTTTGGGTCATTCAGGCCAAACGTTTGTCCGCACAGAGAGGGTAGCATAGTGATGAAGAGACGGTTACCACGGGAATGGGGGGTAAGGAGGGAAAAATTGCGAAACCCGCTGGACGTGGTCCTTTCAAACGAGGAGGAGCGACCGGCACTCCTGGCGGAGAGATGCGGGCAATTGAGAGACCGGACCGGACGCCCTCTCGGCACTTGTCCCGCGTAACACGCGAGCGACGACGATCGCTATGCCTCATGGGACTCCCGCCCATCAGCGGACAGATGACGCACGCACGAGACCCGACATCACGTAAGGCATAAGGGACTCGATCTCCTTCTCCCTCCCAAGTTCAAACCACTCAAAAAAACCCCACACCGCCTACGGAACGGAAGACTAACGATCGCCACCCACCGAGGCGAATAAAAAAGCAACAAAAATATCGACGTTTATGAGATTAAGTGCCTCCATCAAGTCCGGTCTGGTCAACGCAAATAAACATCCTGTCCCGACCCCAAAACGAATCGCTCGTCGGAACGAACACGAAGGAGTATTAACCATTCTGTAACTCGTTAAGAACTCATTGTCCAATTATATTCTCGAACTTGTTAAGATATGATAGCGATATTAGTCATACTGCTATGAGCCGTAGGTGGAAATCACTACTCTGTGAGTCACATTCAAGTTGTTTCCACTGTATTACGACATTACGTGCCATCCAATTCAAATTCTAAAGGATGATCGCAGTTATCTTTAACACGGGAGTTAATTTTATGCTATCGATGAGTCTTAAGAGCCACACTGTTTTTATATTTACTCCCTAATGGTTCATTGAAAGAGGGAATTTTTGTATACCAAGCAGTTCGCCAGGGCATTTCTCTGATTTTATCACTCCCATCAGTTCCAGAGATATTATGTGGGTCAAATAATAATCTCTGAATCGTGCCGAAACTCAAACAATGTGAAATGTTCACATAATCTAAACCTAGTATGTTACTACCGAATTTCCCAGCGGCTTCCAACCGAGTCCTTCCATAAACGTGAGAATTTCCGTTCGCCAATATCAGTTATTAACTAAACCAGCGGCTTTCCCTCACTTTATTTATTTCGTGATTAAAATCTTTCTGCGCAGGGTCCTAAATACTCCCGGCTTATTCATAAAGAACGGTCATTAAGAAATATTTCCACTAAATTTTAAGGGTACAGCATGGATACGACGGTATTTCAACAAGAGATAAAAGCAGAGTACGAGCAAATTTAAAAGCAAAGCAGTACTTCCTTTGAACAATGACTCACTGACAACCTCGTAGTAACGGGTGCCAATGTAATTTTTGTAATGTAATCACAGTTTTGCTGCGCGGTATCTCAAGAGTGTCGCTTACAAGCGGCAGAGAACCAAATATTCTTGCTTCCTAGACGCGATTCAATCGATTCAAACCCCTAAATGCGACTTGAAGAATCACGACTTTTTGCTAAGTCAAGTCTTTACGAAAGATAGCTAAGCAACAGATACCACAAACCCGCTTAATAAGTATCTGAACAGGGCTCAGGAGAAAGCACGAAGCCTCCGGGATTCCTGGATTAAAATAACGCGAACTTGTAGCATCATGACAAGTAATTACATTGATTGCCGTCACATTGCACAGTTAAACGTCCATCGGTATTCACTTCCCGCCGGTCGACAATTAAATGAAACTGAGCTTACTGAGACGGCAAAAGAGAGAGTTTTTTCACAGGAAAAAAACCTCATTCGTGTTCACTCACCATAAAGCGAAATCACGAAACGGTTTAATGCACCAGCAACCCTTACGGTAAATATTTACGGGAAGTTGACATGTTTTATTTTGCCTAGCCGATATAACAACGGAATCTTCGCAAACAGATATCATCATTAGTACACAATCCGAAGATTGCTTTGTCGCAGATTTTCTCTTCATCCATTCTATTTACAGTTCACTGCATCATAACTTCATAATTTCCCATTTGGTCTTTTTATTTTGTAGTCACAACACTTCCATCATAGCAACGTTAGCAACAACTTGGAAGGGAATCGTTTTCAGACCGTCGACTAAAAATTAGACTCAATCTTTTACGTAAATTCAAATCCGAATTATTTTCCGATTAAGTTTTCAGTATCTTACGAACGCCAACATACTACGGTAGATCATATCATAAAAATACAATAAGGAAAATAGATTGTAGAGCAGAAAGGTTAAAAATGTCGTCTCTCCCGCGATCGAATAGAGACCATAATGGCTAACAGACTTAGAAGTAGGTTAGTTGACAGGTGGTGTAGCTGATTAATTTATATGCACCCCAATGCATGTTTCTAAATCTGCCGAGTTGTGTTAACGCCATATTTTGTATGTTCCCTACATGACTCTTGTGTTACGTTTATTTACACACATTATAGACTATTTTAGTTCCTGAAAATTTAGTTGCATACCTATAATGTGGTGCTTATTGATGAAAGTAAATTTCTTCACCGTAGTTCATGTTGGTGATAAGCCAAACACCCGTGTGGTGGTTTGCAGGGTAGTAAGTAAATGTAGTCGTAGATGTTACGATGGGTTGAATGGTTTTGGTGTCTTTCCATAGTTAATAATTCCAACAACCAAAATCTCATCATGTTCAAGTAAGGTCAAATTACTTTGATAGAATCTAAAACAACCGTTATATAATTGATTTAGTATAACTATCAACACAAATCTAAGATGAAAACAACTATAAGTGGATTTTACTAAGGTTAAATTTACGGAAATCGAAATAGTACCCCCGCGAGCGCATCCATAATACTTTATCCCACAAAAGCTTATGATCGATAATTCATGCAATTCATTTTTCCATCCATGAGTACTTTCAGTAGGCCTCTGAATTCGTAAAATAAGCTTGTATTCTATTATTAACAATTGTAACCAACCCACCCCTTGTAAAACTTCTTAGTTGGCGAACCTCTTCGTCCATTTAATCTTAAACATTCTTCTAAAACACATTTCAATTGCACCCAATGTTCTCAGCCCTGCAAATTTTATCGTGCACCTTTCACACTCTTATGATAGCGATCTCCAAATACCTGCATGTTTAGTGGCAGTGGTTATCTTCTTTCGTGTAGCACAATGAAACACGGAGGAGTTAAGGTAATAACAGAAAACTTCATATTTTTATCGTATTGCCAGAATAAATAACAAACTCCTTTCATGTGACTTTTCCAAAAGCTCCCGCTGGAATGTGAGCGAAAGAATGAGGATGTTAGCGACGAAAGCAATTTAAAAATGAAATTTACACAATCGTAAGTAAAACATTTTCCATAGATTTCCGTATAGTTCAAAACAATAAATTTCATGCACCCTCTTCCAGAGGCCAGCGACTTTTTCAGCTCGCGTGACAAAATAGAAATCTATGGTGCGCGATAAGACTTTTGCGTGCCGGAGAAAAATAGGGAAACAAATTTTGAAATCTCAAAACCAGTAATCCATTGCTCAATATGTTTCCACGCAGGAGTGACTAACGAAAATTCCTCAGCTTTCAATTCAACGTCATGTTTCGCAATGATTTCCGCCGAAATACGACGGTTTAATTGATTTATGTCAGCTAATTCCGGCGTGGACTTAGACGAGCTTTTAGGGTGTACGTTATCACAACTGATAATCCGAGCTACGGCATACTTAATCTACATTTTTATCAATTTGAAAGTCGGAGGTAGTTTTAAACCCAGCTCTAACAGGCAGAAGAATTTTTTTACAAATTTTTGGAAAAAGTGAACTATTTATTTCAAATAAAAGACTATTTTTGTGCTCCCTCGTCATACTGAAGCAAACACAAAATATTGATTCAAGCGTTAAGATTTAAAACACTGCTATCACGCACTTACGCTCATTACCGATTCAGAATGCTTTCCCTACCAAATGTTTTTCCAGCGCAATAATGAAAAGCAGCAGTTTTTCCCAATATTTTCACTAAAATCCTAAGTAATATTTGCGAAAAAGGGTACTGTTGACAGATGTTTCATAAAAACGGAAAAGTTTCAACACACCAGGGCTGCATACATTTACTGCATAGCATATATCTTAAAATAAAACGTGAGAAAACGTTTCACACTTTTACCCTTAACTGACAACTTATTTTTAACCAAGGGTGTGAACTTCCGGCCAAATTGAAAAATAATTTTCAACACACCAGGGCTGCACACATTTACTGCATAGCGTATATCTAAAAATCAAACGTGAGAAAACGTTTGACGCTTTTACCCTTGACTGACAACTTATTTTTAACCAAGGGTGTGAACTTCCGGCCAAATTGAAAAATAATTCGAAAGAGACTGAAAAAGCGATTAAAGAAAGAGAAGATTATCGTTGGAATGGTGTGTTTCACCGTGGTGATGAAACCCTTCGGTTAGAGGAGACGCGATCGTGACGGCGGGAAGACAATTTATCTTTGACTGGCACATGACATCGTCCAATTAACGAATTCAACTACAAACAGCGATGGTCGGAATTTCCAAACGAAGCATTGGACACTTGGTGACAAAAGGCACTTCCTCCGAGTTCATCACATTTTCTGCATGCAGAAATTACTTTCACATACGCGGCAAAAAGAAAAAAATCCTACTTCATTCAACATATTTCCAAGTAAACTGGAAATAAGAAGCAATGGAGCTCAAAATAAAATATCTAATTCGCATTAAAACGGAATAAAGAAATATAAACACCATATAGAACGACGTAAACGTAAATAATTAACACATATCATTGCTCACGTCAACTCAAAAATGTTGGCTGCGAAAATAAATGCCAAATAAAATATAAATGAAAAGGAAGAAAGACCGTTAATCGCCTAATCCAAGGCTTTGAGATAAGAGTTGTAACTCATATTGCGGCAATAACATCGCGATTATCACCACTGGAGATAAAACATGATTTATTGCTTCGCGAAAGGGCGCTAATCCCAACACAAGAGCCGAGTCTCTTCCGGAAAGACCCAAATCCGCGGGCCAAATGGAGGAACAAAGATCCTCAGGTAAGAGCCCAAAAGAAATGACACGCCCTTTAACGTAAGTAGTCAAACGAAACCTGGCCGTTGAAGGAAGTCACATTCGCGATACTAAACGCAGAGCGAGCGAGAAGTTACCTCCCTTGCAGTGGCGCAATGCCGAAGAGAAGATTTCATGTATAAGCTCAGACATTATCCATCCATGAACCACAATTCCTTAAAAAAACAACGGGGACAACCTATCATTGGTAATGCGAATAAATGGATTCTAACAAGACCTAACGCTTCGCGGCCTTTGTAAACCTCTAAGGTTTGACGGGGCCGTGTCATTCATTCATGTCGCGTGGTCTACAGGTGGATTGCGATATAAAATAGGACAAAATGATCAGATAAAAAAAGAATAAAATTTTCACTGAATAAAAACTTTTCAACATATAGTACATGAAACATACGTATGATCGCCAAAGAAAACGTTTACAAATTCAATATTTTAAAAAGTTTTCACAGATAAAAAATGAGCTTCTATGAGCTGTTTTTCTCATTTCAGCCGTAGACATGGTTCGTAAACATCTAAAATTTTGACACCTAAATCTCCACAATCACTGCTATATGTACGAAAGCAAATTTTCAATAAGCGTCTAATCAGCTAAGTAATGCCAGCGATTTACCAAGTCTGCTGAATGTAGCCGATTTTGTAACAATGCAATCGCATATTTTTTCAACATCTTGATAACGTGGTGCGCTGTATTTAAGAGAAAATTATTCCCAATTCACCGCAAACGACACTTATTCCGGTAGTAGACCCCAAATCTCGGGGTCATGGCCACAAAACGCGGGTAATATTTGTATTGCACTCCTCATGGAGTATTTTCTTACTAAGTATTTTCACTGGAAGCTCCTCTTTTAAGAGGTTGGAAAAGCCACCTTTGATTCCTTTCAACGTTTGCAAGGTTAAAGTAACAGGAAATGACAGGGGTTGTATCACGGGAAATAAAGGCATGGAATGTATCACGGGAAGTCACCAACGACATATTTTCACTGCATCACTAAATGGTGTGAAGTATCACCGGACGGGCATTACGACACTCAATACGAAATCACGATTATTTGATCAGGCTTGCAGATTTACCAGAAGTTTTCAACACTTGCGGCACGAAGGATTAATTGTAACCTTTAACTTCATGATATGCTGCAGTGTACATGATACACTCACAATAATTAAGGGGTTTCATTGACGAAAGTTTTAAAAGAAGCAGCGCTTTTAGTATTGTCCATTCTATAAGGAAAATCACGTTAATAATCAATTCATATTGACATGTAGACAGGTACTTAAAAATACTTCTACTAAGTCTTTTCCATGTATATAATGAAGAGGATTCCGAAGAATCGATGCCGAGCAACGTCATCTAATGAGGTGATAATAGGTTTCGCCTACATAAGAATAGTGTTTCGTTGCTTCCGTATTAATTAGCCAGCAATTATTCCGCTAAGCTCGCAACATGCGCACGGCATGCACTTGAAGTCTGTATTGATCAAGTTGAACCGAGCGGATAAACACCAGCTTCAACAGACCTAAACTCTGGCGCGCTAAATAATGCGACACGACACTGTGACACGAAATGTAGGTCAAGGCATCAGGAAAGGACCGGCTCCTGAACTCTAGTCACAGCAAGGCCAGCTAACATTCCCAACTTAAATATGTATCTGAGTTGAAAAATGATGTAATGTTGGTTACGTTGAATACCATCATGACAGAATGTCCACAAAAATATATTACGAACACGAAAGGGTAATAAGATAAAAACCACATACACAGCAACACCTACGCATCGAAGCAAAAGAAACGAAGTCACGATAATCAATAAAAGTAACAGAATGACTGATCAAACTCTTGCTGCCCTCCTCAACGGAAGCCTAAAATATTCATGGTTACGATACATTGCCTGGTATCATTATTAAGAGATTCTAATTCTAATCATAGTCCCCAGAACTAATATCGGAATCGTTCAAAAAAGGGGCAATTATAAAACAATTGAAGGAGCAACAGCACTCAAGTGCCCACTTAGGGGGTTAGATCATTATAATACGCGACTTCCATAATTTATTGACAACTTTCGACCGGTTTCGGCTGTCACGCCATCATCAGGTACAGAGTATAGTTGTCACATAACAACCATACTCTGTACCTGATGATGGCGTGACAGCCGAAACCGGTGGAAAATTATCAATAAATTGTGGAAGTCACAAATTTTGTCTTGATTATCATGACGTTCTTCCACCACGTGAAAGCTTCAAGTTTTCACTTTATTACAATACGCTAACTAATTCTGAGCATGATACCGACTAAAATTAAGATATGCCAGGTCGGAAATATTCGATACTCCACTACAATTCTCCTTAAGGAGAGACAGAATACAGAAAAATAATAGTACCAACCACTGACATTGAAGTTATAAGAAACGCCTGAGAATTAACATTTACGTTTAATCTTCCAAAAAATAATATTCCTTTGAAAAATCGTTCACTCTAAAGGTGCAGGAAAAAACCTCGGCAAAAGGGGGATCAATTCCCTTGATCCCTTTGTACCCTACACCCCTAATCACGATGAATATCACGAAGCTCTAATTCGTGACATGATTTACAGAAAGAGAACTGCGTCCATATTCAGCCTTGACAAGACCTTGGGGATGTCATAGCTGATTGATGACCACTAAAGAGTCTATTATTCACGCGTTTTCGGTGACACTGCGTTGCGCATCATTAAACTCGGGGACATGGGTCACGGAATGAATCCCAGATTGGGATTTATTCGTGGAGGTTCTATAATTCAATAATCATTAACCGAATCCGTAAGCGTTCCCATCGTCCACTAAAAACGGCAGCGAAATTACGCAACTACCAAGTATTTAAGACACTACGAGGAAAAAACGCCGATGATATCCTTACCCATACATACTATAGCAAAGTGATCACAAAGTTGCAAACCAAAATGTGCAGACTCCACATCCAAGCAATCATTCGCAGCTAATGGTTGTATAGTTGAATTTGTGATAGGTAATCGATGAGCAACGTAATGATCAAACCAAGGAAGTATTCAAAATGGTGCTATCTGCCAAAGAACGTCGGTGAGAATGAATGAATTACTCGAATAGTATCTGTTATTCGGCCCACCGGTTCTGCGCCTACTTCTATCTGACGGAATAATAATTCTTTTTCACATTTTAAGGGGTGGATTTGTAATCATTACCACACTACTACTCCCCAAGCTACGATTGTAGAACTTTCTAATACTACGATCTCCGTCCTCAGCACGGGATATTTATCAGCAGAAATTAAGATTTAGAATTCGCGTGGTTGCGTTTAGTTCAAGCGAATGGCCCTTTTTTCATGGTCTTTCTCTTTGTTGCAAGCATCCCCTCTACAGTAACATCCTTATCCGTTACCATGCTTTGAATTCACTCCAGAGAGTTGATGACGGCCATTGCGTTCGCTTTATCAAGAGGAAACGACGACATCCGGAGCTTTTGATACCCGCCAAGGAAACGCACTTAAAAAGTCTCAAAATACGCTACATTGCCAAGAGGAACTGAAAGCGACGATCTTGGCTAGCAATTAAGAAATCAAGCGATCAAAAAATCGCTACAGTAGCAGGGAAACTGAAGTTAACAATTAGGCTTCATCTTGAATTCCCTCCCCTGTAACAGAGGCGGTAAGTAGTGACTTCTGACTAGAGAACTGGCTTCCCTCACCCAGAGATTGGGTGACAGATTAATCAGTGAAATTCCAATCCCAACCAGGAATCTACTTTGTTATCACTTAAATACAATGTTCCATCCGTCGAATGGTACGTTAAAAAAAAGGTGTCCTGGGCACCTTTCGCAGAAAGCAGGGTAATCCGACACGGTGTTCCTCCCCATTATTCTTCCATTTCCCATTTAAGCATTTTATACTTCCCCTTTAAGCCTACCTATAGTTCATTGTGCAAATGACCTATTCTGTCGGTCGCCTCCCTAAACTACAACCCTCCCCAATGCAATGCGTTCTTTACCTTCCCAAATTATGAATTTAAAGACGGCAAACACACTTCCTTGGAAAAGTAATATTCTTAAGCATTCTGGTCGATACCAGGACGAACGAATTGCTCAAGTAAAATCTGTTCAGAATCGGAATAGTGAATTTGAAATTGAAGAGCTCTCTCACACACAGACATGGTTAAAGGATTTCCGTAACTGTCAAAACAAAGACACTTTGAATCATGAAAAACATACAATGTATTCGCAAATTACAAAACAGAACTGACATTAAAATGGGAATGTACTAAGTTATCCTAAATATGAGTTAACGGCACTCAAACGCATTGCACGAGATATCATAAACCGCCAATATGATAGACGCAGGAGTTAATAAAAACCATCTTCTGAACGCATTTGCACTTAAACAAAGGTGAAGCGTTGCTTCCAATAGCCACGCCGCTTTCATGAATGATTTAGTGGCCGTAACTCAACGCGAGTGAGCCTAGGATGAGTCAAAAGATTTCGATAGCTGAGGTAGGGGGAGAGGATAAGATGCAACTGGGAGCTAAATATAAAGTCCGAGATGAAACGTAGAAGGGAATGACGGAGGAGTCTGACGTTGGCACCAGAAAAAAATGGAGCGCATACGAAAAACACTCTCTGACATAATATAACCATTCCAGCAATAAGTAAATATCTAGAAAACGAAAAAAATTAATCAAATAAAATTCGCACAAAAGCCACACTGTTTCACCTCAACATAAATTATTTTCCCAAAACTTTTCCAAGGACTGGTTACAATAATCACAATTTTCGTCAGAAACCCAATTTTAAAACATTTATAAATTAGCGGATAATTAAAACAACGTATATTGTTTGTGTCATAACTATTTCTGGATGGACAAATTGTAAATGTCAACGAAATAATATGAAGAAGACAACTCAGTTATTAAGTTTGAAGACACAATTTTGTGGGAATAATTCTTTCCGTTCGGACGCAATTATCGAAGTAGCTTGTAGTGTCGTAGTAGATTGTTACATATTGGCAATTATCCCGATAAAAACATCATCTAGTTTCACGCATTTACTATTGAAGTGATAAAGAGACAACAAAAATACCCTCCTCGTTGGATTCGAACAAGAGGAATGTGAGTACTTGATTTTGTATTACGAATTTATCGAATGATTTAGACATCGTATCCCCTCCCTTCCCTTCAGTTGCTGAGCTCATTTCAATTGCTGGTAACCAGCACCAACGCTAGAAAATCTAGCGTGGTAAACAATTTTACTTGAGTCGGTGCTAATATGCATGCATTAGGACAGATTCTCACTAAATAGGAGTCACTAGCTAAGGTAACTAGAAATATTATTTACTCAAAAAAATTATAAACAACCACGTTTTTAAAACGAACTAATAGGTCTAAAATAATTTCTTCTGGCCCCACACATATTGATAACCCCACACAGATGTATATCCCCATTCAGATTCCTAACCCCACACAGATTGCCCTGAAAATTTGTAATTGCGAACTTATTAGCTATGGAAATACTTGTAAGATTTAAAACGAAAAACGTGGGGCGCATGAAATAGATAGTTGATGCATGAATAGTTCACCTAATTCACTAATAAATTTATTGTACTGCAAATAATATGAACTGTTGTGTGAATTTTCTCTACGACAGCTACTCCCCACAATCCTTGCTATTATTTATTGCATACGCCCCACGTTTTTCGTTTATAATCATAACTTAGTATTTCATTATATACATATTATTGCACATTATTGCACTGTGATCCAGTTCTGAGTAATACTAAAAGTTTCTAATCTCTAGCTCATTGAGAAGTTAGTTTAAAACGGATTGCAAAATTTGTATCGAACAGACAGACGAAAAAGCGAGTTAATAAAGACGTGATAATAAAAACGGGGCATAAAGTCGCCGTAGCTCTCCCCGAGCAGCTATTCTACTGTTCTATATAACAAGTTAATGACATAATGCCGTTTCGTACACTTTCCGAACAAATGGCTGTCACAAATCAGGAGGCTAAATTAAACAAATTTCGTTTTCGTTCAAATTGTTGGTATAAAGAGACTACCTCGGTTAAACAATCACTTGAGGTTGTTTGACCGTAAAATGACGTACTTGTATCACTGAATTCACATCTTGGCCATATACAGAAAAAATAGTCCTCTATCAGAATTTAAACAAGAAGATTTTGCCTTCCCACGCCATTTTTATTTCTAATTAACTCGGAAATCACATGGTTTTACATGCGAGGATGGCAGAAATAGTGGGTAAATAATATTTTTCTCCAAAATATAAATTCATCTGACGAGACAACTGTTTATAAGATGCTTAAACTCCCAAGATATAGAAAAAATTTAAAAATATACATATTCCCAACATATTTTTCATTTATATGCGAACGACTGCGATACTTAGTCAAAATTCGATCATTCAATCGCAACGGCGCTGCAGTCGTCGACTAAAGCTATTTAAGAGTTGTATTGGCAAAATAAGTTGTATTAACAAGAACTTCCTAGAATAATCTCCATATTGTGTGCATTATTAATGCTTTTTAGCTTGCAAATGTCATCAGCGAAGGCCGATTTTTTAAAAACTAACTAAACAAAAAGTTGGAATTTCGCAATTCTTATAACTCAAGAGTCATGGTGGAACTTCTATGAGAACTGAGCAAAGAAATACCACGGGAAGAGACGATTTACTGATAAGTTTTGATAAGAGGACAGCAATCGCTAGGGAGTCTTAACAAATTAATGAATAGCACTATCAGGCCGCGTAGTCTACAGTGTAGAGCACACAAGGTGGGGAAGATATGAGAGCAGGAAAGAGGGCACACACAGCTGCGGTCTGGGGGCATCTTGCTGCGGCGGCAGGACTGGGGGCGGCATCGGGGGCGGGCACCAAAGGGGTGGGTGAATGAGTGAATGCAACCGAGGCCTCCGACCTTTTTCCGGGTTGCGGCGACCACCTGAGTGAGACTTCGCGCATGAAAAGGAACCACGGGTGTGTCCTCCGCGCCTCCATATGCATGACCTCTTCCTTCCTTCCACCACGCTCCTATGCCACCACCACCTCTCCTGCCATTTCCTCCACCCCCAACCGTCCCCACCGCCTTCCCACCCTCCCACACCCATCTCCAGCCACCTCCCAACCCCTACCCCCCCCCACACTAGGAGCAGCCATTCCCCGATCTCAACCTCCGTCACTTCCGCGGGGACCGAATTCAAACGGTTCTCGTTTTTGTTTTGCTCCCGTTTTCATCCCTGTAAAAAAGGTAATTTGCGTAAACTTCCACATGATTCAAGGAAGGCTTCGCGATGCTCCATTTCCAAAATCGCGTTAATAAATAAGTAGTGCATCTCAAAAGACGCGGTTATCGCATGCACATCCCTTAGGCCATAAAATAATGCAACTCACCGCCAAAGAGAAAAATCTGCATCCGTACCAAACCAATGGTAAAAATAAAAAAATTACGAATGTCTAATAAAAGTTGAACTACAAAAATATTAAATTGAATGTTATAAAGGTCCAATTTTTCTCAGCCATAAATATTCGAACAAAATTTTTCGTTATCTATCAAAACAATTCCTGTTTAAACAGAATATTCGTCAACAAATGTTGTTTAACATTTACACTCAAATATTTGCACATGCATTGATTTAAATATAATAACTGAGCACGTTGAATCAGTCTGCGAACTTTTTTCTCGTTAAATATAAATAAAGGAGATTTTTACAGAAAATTATGAACCTTCGGGAAATCCAGAATAACACAACATAAAGGTTGTTTCCTGAAGCTACTGCACTTAGTATATTACAGTGGAATGAACTACAACGAAAGATGTTTCCTAAAGATTCGTCAGTATTAGCGAAACTCGTTGAAATAAAAATATATTAATTGGAATAGCAAAGTTAGTATATGAAGTTAACTTAATAAGTGAAATGCGCTTTATCCATCAGTAAAAATCAAAAAAATTCCCATGCATCAGGTAGGCAATCCCAATCAATTCTGACTGACAAGATACCACGTGGCGACGTCAATTACAAAGGTTGGTTTTCCCAGAATTCCTCGCACATGATAGCCCAAGGACGAGAGAGATATTTCTTAGAAAGCGATAAATTACGAATGATTCACGGCGATAAAAATACCGGCAGCATGATATCAATACAGACTAAACTGAACATCAATTTCATTGCATGCTAAATGGCTGAATCAACTAAGCCTCCTAAAATGCGAATTACGGTAACTAAGTAACAAATAGATAACCGAATATGATTAAAGTCATCACCACTAATTTTGCGATATTAGGTCCATAAATATTTTCCGACCTTAACTGAGAAGCGTTAATGATACACATACAAAGTATAATAAACAGTCTAACGCAAAGTTATGAAAAATTTACGAGGGACAAAAGACGACACTCCCATTTAATAATCCATTATTCAGGCTTCATCCAGTGATAGAAATGAGGAGCCATTTCTGCCATCAAAATAGATAAAGCATTCATTTACCGATTTCCACGGAGTTCTATTTATACCAAAGGCACACCATAGATGCCATCATCCCGCGTAAGGGGTTCATTGAGAAGCCGTCGCAAAGACTTTTTGCGACGGCTTCTCAATGAACCCCGAAGAACCAGTGGTCCACAATATGCGTCTGTGGTTACGAACGCAATAATGCGTTACCCTTCATTTTTTCCACTTGCTGGATGGAACCAGAGGATACTGTATCGGATGCGGAACAGAGGCCCTCTTACCCAGACCCCCGACCGCAAGAACCCCGCACGTGCATTCGAAGAAATAAAACGACAGCAAAAGAGAACATGGAAGGAGTCAATGGCTTCAAAGACCCAAGGAAAGGTTGGTTTGAGGCATTTATCGACGTTCCAATGCAATCGGTGACGCAAACAGCAAATAAACAGCAGGGATAGCTTCTGCTTCATACACAGCACTACATATCAAGAAAACCTCCAATATGATAAAACTGATAATTTTACCAAATATTTGCGCTTCCCCATGCAATTTTCTCAGTCTTTTCCGTTACGCTACGCTCTTTGCGGAAGTTACTCCGAAGCCTACAGTTATCAGATCTGATGAAGTTTACAGAAGATTAGATGAGGAAAGGGCCATATGGAACACCATACAGAAAAGAAGTATCAGATGGATTGGACACGCCCTGAGACACAATGGGTTATTCAAGAACATCATTGAAGGAAAATAGAGAGATAAGTCCCCAGAGGAAGATCTAGGAATAAGTCCACGGACCAAATAAAAAGGAAAGTAAATAGGAAGAGCAACAAGGAAGTAAGAGACCTAACATCTGAAAAGGAAGGGTAGAGCGCTGCAGTCAACCGATCTCAGGATTGAACAACCAATGGTGACATATTATATCATTCCGAATCACATAGTTGAAAAAATATTTTCGTCCTATAATAATGCCACAAATTAGAGACGTTTCTTTCAAATTTGACATCACCAGCAATACACACTTTCTTCGATAGAGCATAGGAATTCAGCTGATGCCAGCAATATAGTAATCAAGGATAATTGTAATTCAGAATATCGGCAGCCTGAGACCGGTTATATTTTCAGCAGTAATGCAGCTTTCATTTCAAATAAAAATAGGAGGAGATGACAGATTGGCTGCTTCTCACAAACTGAAACCTCACCCCTATCACTTTCACCTTGATATTACTTTGAATATTGCTGAAATACTCACGAAACGCGTCCGGCTGTTGGATGAAATGTCTTGTTTATAAAACAATTCCGCTACAAAAAAATTGAAATAAAATGTCCTGAGATGAATGGCTATTCTTCAGCTATTAGTCTCAACTTCAAATCATAAGTACGAAACGACCTCTGCCCATAATTCCATCGGTAGGCAGGCGTTGATTTTGACAATGTCGAGTGAAAACAAAGCACTCAGAAACCATAAATAACAAACAGCCTGAGCATAATATTCGAAGGGACTTAAGGGTTTAGTTAATAATAACACCAATGAACGATCAATTCCATCAAGCACCAATGACTGAGTGATTCTGACTTATGACGACACCGCAGATTACATCCCTTGAAGAAAACAATACTGTCAATTTATTTGATTGACCATTTCCGGCTCGATCAAGCGAACAAAAAAAATTCGGGTACGATAAAGACACTCCGAGTTATTTCCGAGGCGAGTGCTCAAACGCTCTAAAATTGGGCCGTTAACACATTTCATCGCTCGATTCCAATGAAAACATGCGCCAACCGTCATCCTACGGTTTCGCCACAACACACAAAGGATCCTTTGGCACACTCACAGCGCCGAAATTCGATTATGATAATAAACTCCCAAGCGGTAGAGCTTCTATAAATTTCTCCACGGATCGCTCCGGATCGGTTGTTTATTGAAAACCGCCCACTCGCGACGACCGCTGCCACTTTGGACATGTAAACGCAGCGAACACCATCAAAAGCAATACAGCAAAAGTCGACGAAGCGGAGACGTCGGGTGCGGGGGTGAGGGGGAATATATACATATAAACTTTTGCGTGTGCGCGCGCGTACATCTGGCAACGCTGTCGACCAGCTGTCACGTGGGCGTCCCCCGACAACCAACGCTCGAGCACGCGCCTCATATAACGAAGACGCAGGTGATCGGCTCGCGAAGGAGGACGGCCGATGGTGGCCTCAAGCCGCGTGGGGTCACCCAATCGAGGGAGGAATGAATCTTCCGTATCCAAGGATTGGTTTCCTTCAGCCAGGCATACAAACCTTAAATATTAACGAACTCGCCTACGGACGATAACACTAACTGATACGCTGCTTCACGATTCATTAAGAACTACTAAAGGCAAAAATAAATCTTCTGAGAGGTCGGTCTAACAATAAACAATTTAATCCCCTCAAGCTGACATTCCACGATCGTAATTTTGCATATCGGGACTAAATTGTACAACAAATATAAGTTGAATAATTTTTTTTGAACTGATAATATACTTGAAACACCGTTGGTACCAAGAGAATTTCACATTAACTTGAGTGTATTGATTGTGAAGTCATTTGACAGCATGCTGAGAACAATGCATTAAGGAACGGTAACAATGTGTAAATGATTGTGATACTTAGTGATCACCACAAAATTTTAATGGAAACCAAAAACTAAAAGCTCTCCATTAAAATAGGTAAGACCTATAGAAAATTTTCAGTGTACATGAAAGTGGTCAAAACCTGCTCGCAATAATAGTGAAACAGCTGATGAAGGGACTTGGCCGGGTGCCCCTAGAGACTCAGAGGACACACGCTGGGCTTAGGTTACTTAAAAAATTCCCATCAGGCGTGTATCACATATTTGTGCATAATTTTTATTCATTATTGAGCTTCGGATATTGTTTTAAGCCCGTGCTATATCTTAGAACTAGGGATGAGTCGATTCCACTTTTTTTCGATCCTGATTCCGATTTTTTTAAATCGATTCTCGATTCCGAATCCATCGATTCTTATTCCTAATAAACAGGTGGGATATTGATATACCTGTAGCGTACGACTATTATTTAAATTCAAGTAATGGCTGAGATAAAATAACAAAGACAATTAAGCAGCTCAAAAAGTATATTTATTAACAAATAGCAAATATATCCTCAGCTTACTGAGGAAAATAAAAAGTACAAATTGATAGCCTACACCAAAAATACTGAGACAAATATGATGAGATAAATGAAATTTGATTTGAATATTTATCTATCTGGAATCTATGGAATCGGAATCGACTCTAGGCGATCGATTCTCGATACCGATTCATCCTTACTTAGAACTAAAACATAGAAGAGATTAACTGCCAAACTGATAGGTGCAAAAATTCCTTCTTTCCTCGCACTTATAGTGAATACAACAAAAGCAAAGCGAGACGCTGAGACACCTCGTTAAAATTCAATTCACCTTTTTACTTTCCTCCCCTCTCCAATGTCCCAATTATGGCTGGTGCCCTAACACCCCTGCGACGGCTCGCAGAGTATATACGTAAATGAAAGCGTAAAGGAGCGTTTGGAAACGCATGACTATCAGAATGATACTGACAATATTATTTTATACCTACAAAAGTAAGTGTGGATGAATTTGCATGCTCACCTGATTTCCTTTGTAAAAGCAACCAGTGCTTTCTTTATCTATCACTTCAACTCGGCTTATTAACTGGTATTATCTAAATCAGTGAGGTTAATATTTACCGTCGATTGAAAAGTAGACTTAATTTTTCATGTAAATTTAAAACTGACTTATTTTCAGACGAAGCTCTAATTTCTCTCCCCTCAGGGGG
The DNA here is from genome assembly GCA_963169105.1 of Ceriagrion tenellum. Lineage (NCBI taxonomy): Eukaryota > Metazoa > Arthropoda > Insecta > Odonata > Coenagrionidae > Ceriagrion > Ceriagrion tenellum. The sequence continues at coordinate 52,697,644 of OY720633.1, read as the reverse complement.
ACTTCTGCATTCAGCTTCTCTCTTCAACATAAGGCTATCGACTCTGACAATATAATATTTTTCTAAAATGGTCGAGCTACCAACCTGGACCTCTTGGTATGGATTCACTCATTAGCCTCTCATCATTCACTCTACAATACACTGGGTCTTCACAATAAATATCGCTGAAAACTGCTCGCCCACTTGAGGGAGAAAACAGCAAAAACGATTGCCCTCACCCATTTCTGGCAAAATTTGTTTCCGATTGACAAAAACATTACACTAACAACTACAATAACGTCGCGCGAAAAAAGTTATCTTTTACCCCATTACTAAGTCCAAGTAGATAATTAAACCTGTGTACTTCCGCCCAAGTGAAGCCCCCTAAGATCGTAGGTAGCTTTATTTACGGGGAGATAGGTTAACTGGTGGTAGGTTACATATATTTATTTTGAATAAAATAAATATGCACGTATTTTGTACATTATTTTTCTGCTTAGGTCACACGTCGATAGCATTCGGGACCCTGGACAGAAAGATTTAACTAAAAAAATAAACAAAACACAAAGGAAAGCTGAGCGCTTCGTTAAAAACTGCTACGAGCGAACATATAGCGTTACAAATCTATCAGCAAGATTAGGCTGAGAGCCGCAAGAGACTCGGAGGCTGCCCGCTAGGCTTAGTTTGTTTGAGAATTCAGAAAAGGTATGTATCAGAGGGACACTGAGATTATTATTTTGTCGCAACACTACATCTCTTTGTCACATAATAATTCGTTCTTTCCACGCACAATAAGATTGACAATAAAATTGGGTTCCAATTAAAACACTTCCATAATACACCTCACCATTTCACATCCCAAAACGTTATCCGTTACACGGCAACGCCCCCAGCCATACGCCCATGCGGCGGCTCGCAGGGTAGCATGTAGATATAGACTTTAATTTTTATATATAACAGCTTGGAAGGTGGTTGTTTGACGAGGGTTTCCATGAGAAAAGGTAGTAAGGTTCACTGGGATGATGAGTCAAGGAGGAGAGGCAGCAGAAGTTCGGGCACCTAAGACGCCCGCTCGCGAACCCGGCATTCGGCGGGTCCCAAGAAGTCGGGAGAGCGGACATCGCCGCCGCCCGTGGCACATACACGCGTATAATACCCAGACGAATGCAGGCGGGCGCGTGGGAATGCTCTTCGATGAGGTCGTAACGGTGCTAGTCTCTGGCCGAGAGGGGTGAGGCGTAGAGAGGCGAAGTGACGGAGGGAGAGTTGGAAAGGAGAGAGAGAGGGTTCGGAATCGAGAGGAGGAGCCAAGAGGTCAGCCGGGACTGCCGGGCGACCTTGCGACAAGTCGGGATCTCTTTCTCCCTCTCTCGGACGCTTACTCATCTCCTTCCCAAGCACCTGGTCCAGGGATATTGTACGGCCTAGGAATGATAACGAGTGACCGATGGGTATATGATATCCGGGAACGACTCCGGTGCGTCTCGCGAGCATTACATGGGTAGTCGAGATCTACCTTGCGCGGCCTTATGAGCTCTATCTTCCTGCCAACCCTAGGATTGGGAGGTTGGTATTTAGAGGAGTCATCCGGAAACTAAAATGTACGGCGCAAGCCACCACAAGGGTGTGTGGCACGATGCGATTCCACACCAGGTAGATATACAGCACTCGTCTTAGTTCATCAGAATCCTACACGCTCCCCCGGCGTCTAGGCGTAGGCCAAAAAGCTGTCCGGAGAACAATGCGCGGACAAACCACAAACTGCCAGGCGTAGGCTATTAGTTTCAACCTCAGAGTATTTTTTACTCGTGAGACCTCACTTAACAGTACGCCGCTAGAATAAGGGACCCTTATGAAGTAGGACTAATTTCAGATATAGATCGAGTATACAGCGGAGGGCAGTTATAATGGATAAAAAGTGTTACGATAAACATAGCAGTGTTACCAAATTGCTGAGGGAATTAGGGTGGGAACCTCTACCCGATCGAAGGGAAAAATATAGATTAAATCTTTTACGAAACTTAGATATAGACTTTTTTGACGGACGTTCGAAATGGACTGCAGAACCCATGGATTTAAAATGTAATATTTTAACGTAGAATAAGGGCCCATAATAGTTGCGATAGATCAGTTCTAGGATACTGATTAGGTTAAATAGATTTTTTCAGTAGTGCTAAATACCTTAACATGATTATTAGCTACTAGCCTCGCATGTAGTCTCCGGCATATACCTTCTCTTGCATGATTTAGTACCTTGAAGTGCTATTTACCTATCGCATTAATAATACTAACCAGGAGTTGTATCTAAGTATTATACTGCATTGTAGCATGTTCTTCTACGTATCACTCTCCTAGTTTCTGGTCTGACCGTGCACTGATATCCTGACTGCATTTGGTCTGCGCCTGGCATTCCGGGGGGACGTGCGCGGTTCAGATTTCACCTTGGATGAGGGCTTAATGTCTGGTGTGGAATCACCCTGCTCCACTCACCCCAGTGGTGGCTTGCACGGTATTTAGTAGATGTAGATGTGTTAACTCTGAGGTTACAACTAGTAGGCGAGCGCTACGGGGACGAACATGCAGGCATGCACTACATTCGTTAAGATACACCAACCGAATGCCAGATTGCATAAAAATTTAGCATGGAATCGAATTTAATGAGACTGATAAAGTGAAGGACCTCATTAATAAACTCTAGGCGCAGGCGCTATTTTTCACTAACACAACTTATCTCTCAATTTCTCTTCGGTTACTTATAAAGCTTGATAAAATGCTCGCCCGGTGAATCTTGAGGGGCGTGGTTTGTCGCGTGTTTCACCGGATTAAACGCTCCTTATCTGCCGACACTTAGAAGAACCACTCGTTCCCCATCATCGGGGAGACTCATTTCCTTCCACTGAATCTCGACAGACTTTTAATTCGTGAACGGTCAAAACCTGAATGAAATTTGTCGGCACAAACTTAATAACCTTACAGAGCAAGGTGCTCGACTGTCCTAGATCGTCGATTAACGGCATTTAACCTGTAAACCGCAACTGCACCCGGTCCCGCTCAGAGCTATGATATCATTACGGGTGATCATCGTATCATTAGCAAATCTGGATAAACTTTACTAAAACAGAATTACAACATAGGGATCTATTAACCCTCATGCATAAATTTTGATACGATTCTACATACATTGAATGCCTGGAGATTAGATCATATAGACGTAGTTACCAATAGCCACTACATTATGAAAAAATGATTATCTACACGGCAAGAGACGCTTACAACAAAAAGCTACAACCTCGATGCAATTGAACAGAGACGAATAATATAAACTAAAGAATAGACGTACGACCAAATCAACAATAGTAATAATGGTACACGCCAGCAATGTATAATGGAAATCTTGTTCATTCAATGTATAATGGAAGGATTTAAACCATTCTACGGCCAAATATTTGAAAAAGGGCGCTTTAAACACAAGATGATCGGAAAGGATACTAATTGAAGTTAGCCTATGAATATCATTTGAGAATCTTAGAGAGAGAGCATCTGGGGCAGCACAATTGACAATAAGTGGCACCGTAAGAATACAATTCGTGAAAACCAGGGTTTTTCAGCCTTTTTAAAATCATCGTCCTCCTAAAAGATTTTATAACTTCTCCACATCGCCCCCACTAAAATTTTTCACGAGAGAATATTAGCACTAACTCCTCCACTCAATGAGGTCACTTTGCCTGTTGCTTTTTGGCTTAGTCCTTAAATTTAATTCTAACGTAAGTATATATACCGCATAGGCGCACAGTATTGAGGAGAACCCTAATTGTTAATCACTGTATTGTTCACCCCAATATCTAATTTTCGCGCTTAATGGTAGGTAGCATGTGGAGCATATCAAGGAATAAGTGCCTGTCTAAGGAAGCAAAAAGCGTTTATGCCCCCGTTGAAAACCCCCGGTCTTAAATATAGCCTTTCCCTAGAAAGATTCCCACTCCGAAGTAAGATGGTATTGAGGAACGTCAATGCTCTGCTCAAAAAACTAAAGACGCACACATCCCAGTACTTCGGTAATTCATAAATACATACGGAAATCGATAGCTTCAATTCAATCGATAGCTGCAAGGCAGAATAGCAAAGGGATAGGTAGGTGAAATATAGTTAGAGTAGTCTGTAGTGCATGATGCATGTAATAACAACCAATAATCCCTTTCTTATTATGTAGATACTAACCACCTAGCTGCATGTGACCCAGTTCTCTAGCATGCCTCCCTTAAATATCCTACTTGCATGGCAATAGTGCATGTTTGGTGATCTTCACCCCCTGCCACACACCCTCGTGGTGACTCGCAGGGTATTACGTAGATGTAGATGTAGAATTGATAAATGATTACAAAGACGCATGCAATTCACCAAAGTATGAAATATAACTCATGATCCAAATATTTCTGAGGAAATCCCCGTGCATACGTATTCCCACAGTGACGAAGAACTGTGACGCCATCATGAGTCATGAAACCTTCGCAAAATTGACACGCGCATGCTTCGAGAGATTAACACATGGCCAGAAAGGCAGTATATTGCACATGGTTGGTGTTTAACTTAGCGTTCTCGACGACTGACGATAGCAATATGCACAATCTTCACGTAAAACATGAAGAGGTCCCAATGCTTAGAAGAACGAAAATTGAGCAGGTAGAAAAACATGAAATAAAGACGCGGTTCTCTGAGGCCTTCGGGGAGGATTATTTTGAAGAAATAAGTTTATAAAAGGAAGTGAATTTTTCATTGCCAGAGCCATCTGCGCGAAAATAGGAAAATTAAAAAAAAAGACTGCAAAAAATAATGAATGAAGAGGAGGAAAAAAAGACATGGCTAAAAAGATGATTGACCTTAAGGCGGCGCACTAATAAGGTCTTTCTTATCCTGAGAAGAGAATAAGCTCAGTTAATTCTCTTGATAAGACATTTCATCCATATGACCTTAATTAACCAATAACGAAAGGAACGATATCTTTTACAGCGTATAACAAGATAGTGAAACACTAAAGTTAGCCTACATTCGTAACATTTTGAACGTATAGGTTTTCGAGATATAGCAATGCGGCACGACAGCATAAAAGCACTCTCAACGACACCGGTACTCATGTTAAAAGTCGTAGGACTTGAAATATGATGCTAAATTGAGAAGTTATATTTCTCATATTTTTATTTATCCTGGGTTAGATGGGACAGCACCGTCCCCTCTTCCCCCAACCCAGTTTACATACACAGACACCCATGTCCTAGGCATATTCTACCCAGGCGGGACTCGAACCCGCGACCCTCGGGTTAGCAGGCGAGGACTTTACCCCGCATCCACCGGGGCCGACGGGAGTTATGGGATATCAATAGGATACAACGCAGGACTATGTATGCACATCGGGCTTAAAATAAAATTAGCGAAGAAAATAATTAGTCACCCACACAAAAAGTTACGGATTGAAGAGTACAGCAGGGAATGTGATGAAATAGCAAAGATGGCTTGTGCATCTACAATACGACTAGGCATCCGAAATTGGGCCCTGAGCCAAGCAATGAGCACACCCATTATAATAGGGAATCAAATGAGCCATTGAATCCCACGGAAACCTAATTATCAGCGCAAGAGGGAAAAAAAAGTCCTTCAACCAGGATTATGTGTCGTTTTCGAAGCTAAAACCGTGTGTAAGACTATTTGATTTCCCCAAGCACAAAAGATGCCCTCCTCGGAATGCACGATTCCAATTTCAAAACCATAACTAACTACATTGTACAAGAAACACCTCAATCCAACCAAAAGGCTCTAGATAGCAGCAAAGCGAAATCACTCACAGGCCTTTAGAAAGAGATTTTACTTTAGTCACTACAAAGAACATATCCGAATTATATTTGAAAATTTATACATATTTAAAAAAAAAAGCTTAAAGCAAAACCAGTAATATTAAAGAGCTAAATATGTTGGTCGCACGGAAAATTGTAGATATAGATGACCTGTGAGTCAGAACTTGGCAATTTTAAAAAATAATATATCTTTATATCGCATAGGATAACCCACCTCCATATTTTAATTGATTAGCTTTCATTTATTGCCAAACATTCTGAATAGTCGTGCGATCATATGTCGATATTTACCGCAGAAGAGGAACGATTTTTTTATTTACATGGATCGAAAGTCAATACATTTCTTGGGAGATGACATGACATTTTGCTCTAACTAAACAGTGAAAACGGAATGATTTTTATAAACGCCATTCCTACCAATAATTAACAATCAATGCCAAGATATTGTACTTAACAACTAAAAAAATCATAATGACACATTACTATCGAAAAAATAGGAAAAACTAATAAATTGAAGTACCTACCAGGCCAAATGCCGAGAAGGCATTAAGAGATCGTCTCTTACGGATAGCGGCCCAATCAATATTTGCCGCAGACGACATTGGCGGATGTGGAAACACCATGCTCACGAGTCGGTCGAGATAAAGAGAAAATAGACCGTCGTAAATAAAAATGATGAGATGACGTGACTGGTGAAGCCACGCCTCTCACGGGGCTTGAGCTGGGAATCTTTCCAGGCCAACAGGTCTTTATAGAGGTTACCAAATGTCTGAGGGGGCCGATCACCAGTTATCCGATATATCCAAAGAAGAGTGTAACTCTGTTTACGTCCACTTAAGCCGTCATTTCTCTCACTTTATGACCCATTTTCGTAAAGTGATGCTAAATCTACGACGATTTTGAATGATTTACAATTTCCAATTCTGCGGTTTCCGAAATTCTTCAGGATCTATACGCGGCTCATGAAAAAGACACTCAGGAATACTAAAGGACCATTGGGGTCGAAAATAACCACACGATTTCGAGTGCACAATTCCATTAGATCGATTACTTATTGTTAGTAGAAGTTAAGTACTCCATAGACTCAGTCATGGGAGTAGGTGTAAAAAAAAACCCATAACGACTTGGCAAGGTTGAACTTTCCATAACGTCGCGCACGCAGCATTGTTCCCTCCAAGGGTTGTGAATACTATGAGGCTGATAATTCGAAAACCATATGATGCAATACGATAATCCATTGCAGAGGACGCAATAGCAAGTGCAGAAATTCACTTAAACTGCCATTGAGAATACAACATGCGACACAACTTGACAGTAACTTCTCGAAATATAATATAAATAATACTTCGGCTTTATTGGGGCGAGATTGAGATTTTACAGGCTTATTAGCTGTTTAACCTCTTGCTAATGAATTTACACAAAGCGGTTTTAGAAGCAAGCATATCAATATGGCATACAATGATAATGTTTGGAATTCATAAAATTACACAGCATTTTACCAATTAGAAAATGTCGCTAAATACGGTAAGATATACATACATTCGTGGGAAAACATTAGCATGATTAGGATTGTATCCAAGTGGAAAAAACTAACTACAGGACAATCACGAGGAAAATATTAAATTACCTTCTCGGAAAATACTAAAAGATATGAGAGAAGAACAAGAGAAAGTCACTTGAATGTGATTCAACTGATTCAAAGGAGTACAGGGCTTCTCGCATTTATGTGAAAGCAAAACCTACCAGGCCGGGCCATGATGCATGCGCCCTTTATCTCATACGAGAATTGGGCATTTATCACAGATTAACACTATATCTCATCCAAAATATAAAAAATAAGAGTATTCTAACACCAAATGTCAACCCAAAATACACAACTTTCTTACACATTTTACCAGTTTTGTGAGTGGTTTCTAAACTCTAGTGGTCATTTCACCAAACACTAAAAGTACCGTTCAGATTGTGATGACAAAAAACATCGGCGTCATTAAAATGATATCTCAAGCGAGAAAGTTCCAGAAGATTACAGGCGAAAAAGTACCGGAAAGAATTGTAATCCTATTAAGAAAAATATAATGCAATGAGGAGGAAAATATCTTGATTAAAATACCTTTAATAGGAGGATACGGAACGTTCAAAAAATATTGAGCTTTGCGATTGGCTCACAGCTGGACGGATTTAAGGTCAAAATTCGAGGCATTTTCGAACATTTCTCTTCTGCAACCAAGTCATCACTGGGGTGAGAGTCACTGAGGATTCCAAGTCAGCTGCGCAATATTGATCCTAGCTCAAGGTCGAATCCAGAGCTGGTCCCAAGATCTCTCAGCTGTAAGTGGGGGAGGATAATGGAAATGCAAAAGGAAACTGATCAAAATATCAAGGGACTTCACAGATGAGCAACAGAGGCGGTGTAGGCAAGGCGAATCGGGCGAACTGCGGAGCTCTGGCCTTGCCTGTGAGACAGACCACCAAGGAAGGAGTAATATACCCTTCCGTAATCACGACGATAAGCATTTTACAAAACCTTAATTCTCAAGAAACGACTAAATTGAAAGGCGAAGGATAGTCCAAGCATGACGAACAAGTTCGCTAGTCGAATTGAGCATCACTTCCCATTGGCGAGTTGGTACTTCTCCGTTGAAAACGATCTATAAATAGAGAAATTTTCTATTTTTCCTCTCCGAAACGGTTAGTATTAATACCACGAACGTTAACCTGACTGCTCCATTTCTTAAGGGCTGAATTGTACGAACAAGATTTTTTTATCAACAAGCAAACAGCCGTCGGGGGAAAACCCTAAGCGTTCTGAAAACACCTTATCTGTCGTAGTATGCACCCCTTAAGAGTAAATCAAATATTTTCAGGGAAAAGGCCGTTACGTTAGTAAAACTTCCTTGACGTGACTCACGGGATACAACGAAGATGTTTCGTAGCAAGTCGATAGTTTCCGCTAGAGGAAGGCGTTCAGTCACATTTATTATGAATACGCATCACGGATCCAGCATAAAAGAAAAAACATTGTCCTTCTCAAACTCGTGGTGGTGAGCCTGAGGAGGAGGTGAGGCGGTGGGTTGTCTCCAGCGCCATTAAGGCAGTTCGATCGAGATATCATTTCGCATGAAATTCATTAAATATGGCCTCGATATAATTAGACAAATCTCACCTTCCACATGACAAAAATTAATAGCTACTCACAGAACTACTATTCGAGATACATGCAAAATAATGTAATCAGTATTCTATAAGAAATGGTAATGCTGCAACGGACATATTCTTGTAATAATGAGGAAGTGCTGAAACATAGGTCGCGTCAGAAAATCAACGGTGGTTATTCAGTTCGTATTTCTTCTCCATTATTTTTTAGAAAAATTCCAAAAGGTACACACTTATTCGTTTTTATAAAATAGCAAAAATGAAACTTTCGGTGTACAACGCATTTTCAGAAAACGCCACAAAATAGCAAAGTTGAAGACTCAAACAAGCATATTTTGCTAATTAATGAGGAATTTAGTTATTTTTTGCAATTTTAATACTAGGTACGTACTTGTTTTATCCTTATTAAAAGCAGCGAATATGCTAAAATAAAATTCGAATATGGTCTACACTATGACTAACGATACATCCCGCCGTAACTACCTTATTTCTGTACACAGAGCCAGGTTTCCTGAATGCGTCGAAAAAGGGTTGCGGTTAAACCAACAAAAGTATGCCACTGAGCTCATGAGCGTCAAATTGCAATCAGCAGTACACCGTGTGCACGCGAATATTGAGCCGTTATTCCGGGTCGATTACCTTCCTTCTGGCTTCCCAAGCCGCGCGCGCGCTCGAATTTCTCCGAAGCAACACCTTAGGATTCATGCCGATCACAGAACACTTCACTTATATAAGACGAGGAGCCGACGAAGCTCACGGAAAGGGCCGAGCAAGCACTTAATTATGCAAAATCACTGGAAACACGTCTCCACCCACTCTGCAACACAGGAACACAATTCACACCGAAGCAAAAAAAATAATCCTGCTGAGACTGCTACGGATTTCCGAATAGTCTATGAACCACACTGCAGAACGACAAACGTGCGAATGTGACTTGCCGTTCCATTCGCTGGGACGCAACTGATACGCTTTTCAAAGAAACCTTTGTGTGCCCATACCAATATTGCCAAAGGTGTACACAGCCATGAGTTCAGACGTTATCACCAGGTAGATAAATGATCAATAAGTCATGAGGCTGCACAACCGTAAACGATAACAGATGTGCGACCTCCTTCGAAGAGATGCAAGTTACAAAACAAATTTTGTACATAAAACTGGGCGGCTCTTAAACTAACTTCCTTCGCGATAAGCGATCGAAGCATTGAAAAAGTTTCTCTAAAATCTGTCATAATAACTCAACCATAAAAACATTCACTAAATCGTCCCAGGGCAAGATAACGCCTTAAGTACATAGGCTACGGAATTACCTAAAGCCCCCTTATCGATACACGTTTGCACACACATCACCGGAATTACTTTGGTAAGAAGTTACACCATGCTAGGGAATCAAGATTGTTTTCAATTTTGAACAATTTCCCTGATATGGAGGACGCTTTCAAGAAAATTACGAGGAAGTTAGCGAAATGGATCCAAACTAGCCAAATCGGACAAATCACTTACCCCAAAAGCATTCTTCGGTCAAGATATTCAGCAACAAGGATCTGATATCAACATGGCAAGGAGAAACGATACAACACCAACATATTTCGAAAAATAGACTAAAACTTTTTCTAGTTCAAACTGTTACTGCGTCTTTTGGTATAGCGTTAAAGAAATCCTGAGATTTTAAAAACGGACACTGAAAAATTCCAAGTCCACTTATCGATAGTAATATTCTAGAACATATATTATCAAAAATAAGACAGCTGTTTTCGATTTAATCTTTTGATAAGCAAAATGAGAGATAATTAAGGAAGAATAGCAGCTGATAACAGCAGCCATTACTGTTTTCGACGGGCTGCAACATGTCGGGTATCTGTAAGAGGATGCGCCAACAGATATATAGGTAGCAAATGTCAGCAAGTTATCGAATACCGAGACATGATGATCGATTAGGTCACAGACATTAAATAAAGCAGTTACATTTCCGAACGAACAGTCCGATTAAAAACGTCACATTTTCCGCGAACATTCACGTGATTGAAATTAAAGTCATCAAGACTGGATGTTTCGATTGCTTGGCTGGTAGTCTAAATAGTTAAGTCGCAGTATGAAGCTCGATTTTCTCAATTTACCGGATCATCTCGAGGAACCTGGAAGAGCTGTTGACACAAATTGCAGGACACTATGTTGATGAGGTAAGCCCCGAGAAAACTCGGACTACGTTCGTGTTCCATTCCACGTTAAAGGCCATTCGCCTGCTTAATTTTCCGTAAATTCATGTAGCGACGCCACAATTTCAACCTGCCATCCAACGTCACGATCACGAGAGGGCTGGTATGGGCTAGAAAGAGAAAAAGCTTACTAGTTGGCAGCACCAGTCGCGCTAATTCATCATGATATCTGCTTTGGCTTAAGTGACGAGCTTTACGAGGGCAAATTTGAAAGCACATTGATTAATCACCCACTATCAAGTGTAACAACTTTAAATATGCTCCTTTGTGACCAGATTAACAATTATTTCATAGTAAAATTAGTTGCGTTTTCACGAGATATGCCGAGGTGACGACTACCGTCACATATTTGAAAGATCCAAGTTCAACAAATCCAGGTGTTATATAGGAGAAGTTCGTCGTCAATAGCACTCTTCCACATATTTTAATTATAACGTACAACGCGTTTCGACTCACGGTGAGTTGTGGGTCAAAACACGTAGTACTAAAAATGAAAATCTGTGGAAAAAAGCTATTTTTAGTCTTATTTAGTTTCTTATTTATTTCAATTGCGTACTTATCGACCACATGCAAGCACGAGGGCTAGCTGTCCGTTGCACTTCACGATTATGACCCACGCTCGCACTAAATTTAGTACACGGTACGTACAACCGTCCATTTAAAAATTCGAGTCGGCTTAGTTTACAAAGTTGTATTTTTAAGTAGGGTCAACCGATTTCAAAGAAATAATGCATGCGATAGAATAACCATTTCTACATTTACTGATGCATATATATTTTTTCCTATCTTTATCTGCACATTTACGAGATTTTTTCAAAAAAGACCGTTTTCAGCGCTCAAAATTCAATGGCTTGAATTTAAATTGTTTCTGCGCCGAGTTTTACACGTGCTGTTGTAATTGTAGTAAAACTCGGCGATTTATGAAACTAACAATGCGATAGAGGTTTGAGTTATACCGTTGTAACCACAATGATGCCAGCTTTATAAATATATACATAATAACCATTAGACCAATATCCTGGGGTTTCCAATAACGATTTTTAATTATATGTATTTTATGCTCAGAGAAAGCAAGGAGTTCTGCGAAAGGAACATCGACGCATCGCTAGGGGAAGGTAGGGGAAAGTGAGCTGAGTATAGTTGAACTGTAGCACGGGCTGCGCCTTCACCAGGAGCTCCCCAAAGCTCGCAACGACAAAGCGCCGGCTAAGGCGGGAAAATAGAGGGGAAAGTGGAGGGGGTACGGGAAAGGACAGGCATTGCGTGGAGGGAAGATAGCTGGCAGGTGGTTGGGTGAGAATGCACGTCGGAATTCAAGTTCCACGAGAACTACGTCGAGCTCGAAGGATTCGAAAAAAGCAGGTAGGCGCGCGAAAAAAAATCATTTCTGAACAACCTAGTACTTACGTCTATTTCCACACGAAAATAAACCACCAGAGAGGCGCGATTTTGCTCGAGCGTCGCAATTTATTGGATCTCACGTCGTTCAAAACCGATTACTAACCACCTACGACCGGGAGGAGATCGCTTTCGATTTCATTGTTCAACCCTCCAAAAATAGCACATAATCGAACAAATAAGACGAAACGAATTCTCATTCCTCCGCGTGAGTCATCCACAGTTAGCGTTCACGTATTATGCAGCGATGCGTAATTATCATTCCTTAGGAAAAAACTAATAAATTTACCAACAATCAAACAGCGGGAATTCCCTCCATAACGTTTTTCTTTGGCGGCTAATATTTATCCTCCGATTCTCCTCTTTCGATTAAAATAATCGCGTAATATCGGTAGAATGATGGCACTCCTAGACTCGTGGATCTAAGAAAAAAACTGGTCTTTCCTTATCCCAGGAGAAAGTTACGCACGGAAGCCCTTAAACGGAACATGCTCTCCTTTTCTCTTGCAAGCAACTACCTGTTCCGGAGACGAAGTGAAGAAAAGTTAACAACCGCGAGGCACATAATCCCTTTTGGAACGAGAGGGTAAAAAATACAGAATGTAACACGTACAAAATTGTTGACCTTAAAAGTGATAGACCGCGAAGTATTTCATTCCTTCAGAGAATGGTCAAAATGACAGTCTCGTGAGGGCTTACTGTACAGCATTTTATACACTTTACAGATTCAGGCTTCACTTCGTGGAAGTTAATAGTATCCACACTTAAAGAATGCAAGAAAAGTACTACATTGTATTCTTTAAGTATGGATACCGCATTTCATTTTACTTCGCCATTGGCATGATCATGATCAATCAATTTCAATTATTCCGCGGGCGACTGTAGACAACATCACAGCCTACGTAGTAATGTAAATTCTGCACTTAATTGAAGAGCACACTTAGAGGTGATAAAATGTATTCATTCAAAACATTTAGGGCCCATTCCACCTTAATCAGCACTCTTGCTTGTCATCAATGATAATATATTTATCACACTAATTGTCATTTCCATCTTTAGGCCGAGAACTTTCCGGATCATCCTTGAGTTTAACAAAAATGAATACTTTCCATAAAAAAATTATCGAAACTCCGCCAAATTCAAGCTACATCGGTTGCAACCTATAAAGCGTGAACTTGGCGAACTGCATGGCGAACTCCAAGAACGAACAGAAGCGACGCTCACCGAACTCTAAACTTGCATGAAAGACTAATAGTAAATCTCCAAATTGGAGAGAGCAACATAGCTCATTGCCTGCTTCAGTAAAAAATCAGTAAGTTTTATCATAGGCATTTGATGCATCCACTTGTCAGCGAAATTAGGACTATGACTGCAGCAGACAGAAGAAGGTTGAAATGTAGCGTAGTGTTATCAAAGAGTGGAGAATATCCAATGATCGGAGAAAATTGTCAATGAAGAGGTCCCCCTCAATGACGAGGAGAAAGGATACTCAATAAACATTCAGTACAGTTAAAGAGGCATTATTAGTGGACACATTTTGCGACGCAATAGCCTCCTGAAAAAAAAATTAAATAAAAAATGCTATGCAAGAATTATGGAGGAAGAGACCAAGGATGAAGTACGTTAATAAAATTACCTGGGTCGTCAAAGTAAAGGTTTATAAGGGAATGAAACGTTTGGGGGAGAGGAGAGGGGAATGGAGAGTTACATCAAACCAATCTTCGGTTTGAAGACTGCTAATAATGATTAGAGTAGTATAGATTGGTCCATACGTAGTCGACAAGACGCAGTATTCCTGCGCAGATAACGAGATTATCTTAACCAAAATCACAAACCCATTTATGCGAGGTTACGCAGAATACATATCACTGAGATATTGAACTGGTCTCTTTCCACGTTCACCAGTAAATATAGCACTTCAGGAACTAAAAAGCATGTCCGAGATACGCATAAAGAATTCTTCCCACCTGCTGGATTCTTCCTACATGACATCATACACTAATTCAAGCTCTATTCCTCTCGTTTCCACGGAATGAGACGAAACGGCCCTAGGAATTCTAAAAATGTGTAAAGAGCAAGCGAATCGTAAAATTTTTAAACACAAAAAATGCGAATATAGTCAGACCAACCTTACGAACCAATAGCATAAGAGTCATGAGTTGAAATAATTTAGATTTGGAATAGTAGTTATAATCAAATTTTAACCGGCAAATTAAAACTTTAGTGATTTACGTTTACTCCGATTTTAAAAGCATCGTATTATATCTGTTGTAACGTTTACAAACTTTAAACATTAAGAATTTACCTAAATGCCAGTTATAATGTTAATATACATCTTCTAAAAAACTGTACGTAGTACTCCTTGATAGGGAGAGGAAAAAAGTTTTGAAAGTTCTGTCAAACATAACTGAATTAGGGCTTAAGAAATTAGTGTTAAATTGGATAGGATATTTTTGGAGGCGACCGACGATCATTTGCGCTACAGGGGGCAGGTAAGGGAGGCAGGGCGGGTAGAAATCCGGCGTCGGCATTAACCTGCTCTTAACGAAAGGCGCCAGAGGGACCACGGTTTAGCATCTCATCCGACAGACGGAGTACTTCACTAGAAGTGCCACAAGACTCACAAGTAGGGATCTGGTTTTCTCTTAAAAACATCATCCTCTGCAGGGATTTGAACCCTGGACTTCCGTATGGTTAGCCAGTACTCTAGAAACCACACCAACCCGATCCCAATTACTGTAAAATCAGATTACCTTCGCCGAGCAAACACATCACACACCTTCACTACTTCACTTAAGTTCAAGGAGTATTCCACATCAATCGAGAGAAACCCTTCGTTTTCTCTGTCGTAGCCATTAAGGCAACTATCAAGACTACCAACTAATCCTCGGGAAATGTGGGCGTTTTATGAAGACGAAACGTTCCCACATGAATCCCAGTTCCCAGTCCAAATCAGGAACTTTATTCAGGAAAAACTCGGTAAATTACCAGACTTCGGCAAAACCGACGATGGTACGTACATCACGGCCTCAGCATAGCTAAAATGTTAGAATATAACAATTGATTATTTTCGAGGTCATAATAACGCTACAGGAGTGAAGCGGATGGGTTTGCAAAGTTCCCCACAGTTCACGGCAACAAATCATTCTGACCAGGATAAAGACCCTCTGAAATGGAGACAACACGGTATTTCATGATTTGAATCGGAGTATTCCACTCTTGATTGAGAAGCTCGTACCTGATTCAATTCGTAGCAAAAGTCATTATCAAGACACCTTTAAGGACCTCTAACAATAAGACGTACCTCTAAAACGTTTAAGCCGGTTTTACAATGGACTTAGGTCATAAGAGGGTCGTGAAATCTTGCTGTAAGCCAAAGCGAGCTACCGTAAGGAAGATGGTCAAGTCCCATCTTTACGGCTTACGTCTTACCGCAGGCAAAATATCAACCTATCAGTACGCGCCATTACTACTGTCGATGTCGGCCACGGCCCACAGCTTTAGCGGAAGCACTAGAGGTAAGGGGAGAATACCGGAAGCTTGTAAACATCAGAGTGAACATTTTAGAAACTATTCTCGAAACATTCATGTACGGTAAATATGCAATTCCACGCCACGTAGACACTATTTCGACATTCGTCATCAATATCCACGTAGATCGTTTACGGCTCACTACAGAAGTGGCGATAGACAGTCTTAAGGATATCCCATGATCATATGTGCTATGGCTCACGTACATGTAGAATTGGCTTAAACCGATAAATACATTGCAAGACAGGGATACTAAAAAGTGCTGCCTTTTTCATACTACGTCTTGATACCATACAGTCAGTTCAACAACTCTAACCCCAATCTGGGAACGAGACGGAATGAGTTACATTCTCTGAACAGAACACAGGTCTATACCGGATAGGAGTTCTGAATGCACAAACGAAAGACCTACAGCGCAGCACTCATCATAAGTACAAGTCTGGGCTTTATAGGAAGGATACACAAGTCTCTAATCTCCCCATTGCCTTGACGAAATGAGAGATAACGCACAAGGGCGGATCTCGAGGGGAGATGGGGGGTCATTTACGAGAATTGGGAGATTCGCAATCGGTAGGTGATAACAAAAGAGAGGTGGTGGTGCGTGTTGAGAAACAGATGAGCATCGTAGAACTTCTCGAGGGGGGGGGGGGGGGGGAAGAAAACCAAAACTGAAATTCGAGGGCTGAGTTGCCAAACTTACGACGTGGCAAATAAGTGACGAAGGAATCAAAACAATTTAACAGAGAGAGGGGCTTAAGGGTGTTTTAACGTTTGAAAAATAATCCCAGATATAAACTACTAAAAAGCAAATGCGCGTGTGTCAGTCATCATTCTACTCTAAATTAAATTATGTCGTTTTTGCAATGAAATAAAAGGACAAAGTTGATTTGCATTCTACTGGTAATAATCGCAAAAATTATGATCATCGTCTCGAGGGAATCATGGAAATTTTCTGAAACAAAGAAATGTCTATGGGATTCACGGTTTGGTAAGCCTCAGTATCTACTTCTAAGGTATCTTTGAATCGTCGGCCACCAAAGTTATATTCATTTTATTTTTAACTGAAATTAGTTCATATATTATTATTTTCAACTGTAAAACTTGATTGAGATTTGCAAAAAAAATCGATTGACAGAAAGGTAATATAACTGAACGCAAAAAAATCAGTGGAACATACGCGATTCTCCGAATTATATAAAGGTTGTGAGCCAAACTGGGAAGTCTTCAAAATGGGTTTTGGGTCAGTCTTGAGCGAAAATTATAGCCTGAAAAAACCGTGACTACATCTCCTCTATCTTTGGATATGATCACTCAAGCAAAATTTGGGAAACATATTAATATTTACTGCAACCTTGTAAACTCAATGTGCAACTCAATGTAAACGGTACTATGCACTCTAACTGGACACTCCGGAAACAGCGGATAACAATACGAAAGTTCATCAACATGAGAATTTGACGACATCTCACTCCTAAGTCAATGAATTGTTTTTGATATTGATTCTTTCCTAGAAAATCCGTATCGATATTAAACTAAATGACACATTTTAAAAAACTTAGAACATTTCAAGGCCTCATTTCGGCAGGAAAACATCAGTGTCGTGTAACCGCACAATCACAGAAATGTTTAAACTCCAAGTCTCTCTTAAACGGTAATCCTCTAAGCATTTGCGGAAAAAATACACTTCCAGCAGAGTATCCATGGAACGCTTTCCGTCAAATCTTTCAAAATGATGAACTACCAGAGAATTATATATTTTAATGGATAAGGAAGGAACTTTATTTTAGGTATGCCGGGTAACCTACCATAATTTTAACAGATATTATAAAGTAAGACATCTACAGTCGAATGGTGTAATAATATTTCTAGGTCATCAGTCATTTCAAGAAGATAGTGTGGTTTTAAAATGGTGAATTTTAACGCTGAAATATATTGCCTTAATGGCAGTGCGATGATAACTCTTGTTTTTATCTTAAATTCCGTCCGAATGATATAGCTCAAAAACTTTAATAATATGTACTACATATCGAGACCTGATACATTTTTTCAGCTTAGGTCATCGAAAAACTAACACATGTAGGTTTAAGTAACTGAAAAGAGAACTCGCTTTGTACTTTCCACACTGTTTCATTCTCTCCGACCAAGGTTTCGACAAAGTTTTGTCATTATCCTGGTGATAAAGACAAAACTTTTTCGGAACCATGGTCGGAGAGAATAATTAAACAGTGTGGAAAGTACAATGCGAGTTCTCTTTTCATGTGTCGCTTTTCCACAAAGTAAAGCCTGAAACTTCAACATGTATCAGACAAGTAACAGACTTCCGGTTTCCGTCGGAGCACATAGCCCACATTTTGAGATGAATGCGGCAACCACGGAGCAAGGAATTTCTCACTCCGTGGTGACAACTTTGCCAATTGGAAATTGCTACTGTTTACCATGTTAACCCAATCTATTTTTCACGGTATACCATAATTAGGCATCAAATGCACCTTTAAGAAGATTTTAAGCCTGAAAATAATCATCTACATCTACGTCATACCCTGCAAGTCGGCAGGGGGTGCTTCCACACCAGGCATGCATCAATAATATGGCAGAACACTGAAACTACATTGGAACCAGCGTACCACACATGCAAAGCGCCCATTAAAATCTACTAACCAAGAAACATTCTAGCGTCAATCGTTCCAACATGCAATGGGTACAAGGACTACTACTACAGATTCAAAATCTCATGCATAAATAAGAGAATCGATATTTATATCATGCATAAATAAGAACGTAAAATATATAAAGAAAGAAATCTACAATCTAGCTAATGTCACTATTTACACTATTCATGACGACGATCACATCTGTTATGGTCCCGAATGGTATGCGGAAAAAATGACATTTTATACCTATCGGTTCTACAATCTAACTCTCTTAATTTTATTGGCGCGATCTAATCTGACGTAGTACGAGGGGGTTAATAGTATGTTTTTCACGTCGTCAGAGAAATGTTTTTCCTGAAATTTACTTAGGAGGTTAAGCCTATAATTTAACCTACGCTGTGATAGCAATTCCCATCTCAATCCTTCTGACAATCCAGACACACTAGCAAACTTATCGTAGCACCGTTTCACAAACCTAGCTCCTCTTCGCTGCACGCGATCTAATTCTAATATCAATCCCGCTTCATATGGATCCCATACACTAACAGCATATTCCAGATGAGGCCTAACGATGGAAAAATAACAACGTTCTTTCATGATGAAAGTGCGACGAAAGAGTTAGATAAATCAGCTACTTCTCCCTTGTTTGACCCCACTTAGAATACGCTGCTAGTGTTTGGGATCCTCATGAAGTAGGCTTTAAAGCAGAGTAGAACGCATGCAGAGAAGATCAGCAAGATAGGTGGAAGGCCGTAATGTCTCTTTAGTGTTACTGACCTCTTGCAAAAACTAGAACGGGAATCGCTATCAGACCGTCGACTGAAAATAGACTCAATCTTTTAAGTAAATTCAAAACCGATTTATTTGCAGAAGAAGTCTTCAATATCTTACGAACTTCAACATACTAAGGTAGATCAGATCATGAAAATAAAATTAAGGGAAATAGATTGTAGAACAGAAAGGTTTAAAATGTCGTTTTTCCCACAATCGACAAGAGACCATAATGGCAGCGTTGACACTTAGAAGTAGGTTAGTTGACAGGTAGTGTAGCTGATTAATTCGTATACCCCCTAATGCATGTTTCTAAATCTGCCGAGCAGTTCTCACGCAATCTTATGCATGACTCTTGTTTCACGTTTATGTTGTTACATTATAGAATAATTTTGAGATTTCTGTAGCATTTGTAGCATACCGATTAATTGGTGCATGTTGGTGAATGTAAATTTCTTCACTGTAGTTCATGTTGGTGATGAGTCACCCCCAGCCAAACACCCCTGTGGTGGCTAGCAGGGTAATAAGTAGATGTAGATACCCTTCTCTCAGTTCGTTAAAAAATGAAGATATCAAATCCTGACGAGATAGCAATGGAGACTGGAGTCCGTATATATATATATATATATACCGGTTTTCATGACTTAGAAAAAGCTTCGGCTTAACGCTTTGTCCAACAAGATTTTACCCGAAGGAGTAATAACATGGAATTTAAAAAATATCAAATGCAGCACTAAGCCTAAATTAACTCATTGCAGCAAATTGTGTATACCATGAACAAACAGGACTTCTAATCGTAGGTTCCTCCATAAGTGACTTGAGAATCGATCACGGGCAGGTGCTATTTTCATTCCCGTCGAGAAGTATTTTTTAAAAATCACAGTCACACTAGGCAGCGTTTCAGAAGTTCACCGACCCGGACAGGTAATGAAAGAAAGCCCCATTTAACGCCAGCCGAGAACAGACGCCAAAAACTCCCATCATCCTCGCGTCTATGCGGCAGAGATCTTAGAGGCTAGATTTTTTCACAATGACTTTAACGGTGGTGGCAAGGTCACAGGACGAGGGCTCGTCTGAAGGCCGCACATTGGAGAGAGAGTGAGGGAACGAAAGGGAGGGAGATGAGGCCCCACGCAGAGGAGGAAGGAAGGGGGGAGGGATAATCACGTCTATTTTTAAGAATGGGATAACGCAGCCACGTCACTTTCAATCTCTAGGGAGGAAGGAAGCGAGGCAGGAGCCGGAGGAACGAGGGTGGAATGGCGGGAAGTGAGGGGAGAACGAAGCGCGGAGCCGCTTTTCAAATCCTGTCGCCGCGCTTCCTGGAAAAAAATATTCTTCTCGCGGTCTTGCCTCTTGAACACGGCGCCGATACGCTGCAGTGAAGTCACCGCGAAGAGACGGAATTAACAGCCATATTTTCCGACACATAGGAAGCACGGGTATCAAAAGACGCACCATAGTCTTGGCCACAAAATAGAGGATCTTTACCGAATTACGTGGTCAAACACCGCGGCATGCGCTAATATCCGGGGAGCGTCGTCATGCCTCATCGTAATTACGTCCAGCCAGCCCGGTCCAGTGACCAAGTTATGTCTAGTTTTAGAGACTGATACAGCGCAGGTTCAACAAATTTTCAAAGGATTAAGAATACATTCGTTATTCATACCACAGTGCTGTCAAACAGTGTCTTTCCGCTGTTTTTTAAATCGATTTATGAGCCGTAGCCTCCGAGATATACAGATATGAACACCTGAATTTCGATTGTCAACTGTCAGTAAAACGTAGGCCAAAAATGTTCGATTTCGTTACGGAGCTAAGGGGGAAAAAACTAACTGAAGGTTACTACGGTGGCTAAGGCTTGTTTTGTAGGTACCGATAACTTCCTTATAATAAGATAATGAATTGCAACTTATAGCCGAAAAAAGCCTTGAGCCGTAGGAATGCGCCCTTATCACAGTAGACGGACAGAAGTTTTATGAAATCTGTATAAATAAATAACTGTACGTAATACTGCAAACAGCGGTATCTCCGGGTCATCTTCAATTAAGGGAGTTTGAGCGAGATATTTCCCTAAGAATAATGGAGACGATAATCGAATTTTACGTTTTAATTTCAGCGGCTGTATGGGAGCACGAAGAAAATACTGTAATATCTATGGTGTGAAATAAAGTTTTATACGATTGAAATACTCAGTAATAAAAAAAATATTACAATGCAAATTCTAATCATGACACAATTCTTTCACGCGGTATTCCCATGCTTAAAAATATATCACAACGGAAGATGTTTCGCGATTATGCAAAACTTACTGCTGTGACCGTATTATTTATTTTTATTTTTATAGAAAACATACAACCTACACACTATAAAGTTTTGACGAGATCTAGGAGTAATTGTTTCCTTATTTCTTTAAATAACATCTCTCTAAAGGGCACACACACACACGCCACTCCCCATGTAAAATGGCAGGTATTTTTTTGGAAAATATCCCGGAAAGTAAAGTGGTAAGGGGCTATATTTTGGTTTTTTCGAAACGTGAGATATCTTTCTTCGAAATGAGACCAGATTCGTTGATTCCTAGCTTAGGGTAGTTTGAGAGAGGGAGAACCCTAACAATAATAGAGACCATACTCGAATTATAGGATTTAATAGGAAGCATGAATGAAATATTGAATTATTAATGGCGTAATATTATGCTTTAATACGAATGAAATTCTATGTAATAAAATAAAAATAACTACAAAAGTCCATAACTTGACTTTTTTCTTCACGCGGCATGTTTGAAACCCCCTCGCTACGGAAGGTTTCTCGTGATCCTGAAGATTTTACAGCAGTGACAATATGATTTATTTTCAAAAAAAGTTGAGAAAACATATAAATTACACACAGTAATTTTTTTGACGAGATCTAGTTGTTAGAAATTCCTTATTTTTCAAATAAGGTCTCTCTGGAGTTCATACACGTCCCATTTCCCACGTAATAAGTCTGGTATTTTTCGCCAAATATCTCGGAGAGAAGTTCTAAAAAGGGCTGATATTTTGATATCTTCGGATGGGTGAGGTATTTTTCTTTAAAACGAGACAAACTTCATTGATATCTGGGAGAAATAATCTTTCGATCAAACTACCTAAAAAGACAACTCGCTCAAAGACGAAGGCGAAGAGACTGCATTGATAATCTCTCCCCCTCTCTCACTCAAGGCGGAAGAGTGTGGATAGAAAAAATAACTTCACACCCACAATCCAAGGATGGGAGCGACGAAGGATACGTCGCAGGCGGTCCGGAAAAGGGAACGGCTATTTCCCGCGGGAGCAAATTGAGGGTGGGCGATCCGCGAGGGAGGGGAGGTAGTAGGGAGGGAGGGAGGGAGAGGGAGGATCACGAGGGTGGGCGGGGAGCGTGGGAGGGGAGGTTGGACGGTGGAGGGGGAGAAAGAGAGAGAGGGGAAGGGGCAACAGGTGTCGGCCAAGAAGACGAAAGTCGAGGAGACGGCGTGGGGAAAGAATGCCCCGCGGGATGATGCGATATCGCACGAAAAACAGCACAAGTATTGGTAACTAGCTGATGTGCGAATAATTTTAAAATTAGGAAAGGAGCTTGTATTATCGATTGGAACCTCTGATTGAGAAGGGGAATACGTAGACTCGAGGCGTTTGGGATTGAGTTTGGAGAAGGATGGAGGGGGTGAGCCGGATAGCGAGACAGACTGACGAGGAGGCTTTGAATATTGCT
Source organism: Ceriagrion tenellum (assembly GCA_963169105.1). NCBI lineage: Eukaryota > Metazoa > Arthropoda > Insecta > Odonata > Coenagrionidae > Ceriagrion > Ceriagrion tenellum. Next base: position 52,674,367 of record OY720633.1, on the reverse strand, counting down.
GGTGAGGAAAGGGAACTAGCGGCGGAGGTCGGAGGAGGCGGAAGAGATGGAAAGAGGACGTTTTGAAAGCTGGAGGAAAGTTGAAAAGAATAATAGAGGGGAGAACAATGGGGAAGAGGGGAAGAGGAAGGAAGAAGAGAGGAATTCTAGATGAAATGAGATGAGGAAAACGATAAGAGGATTTCTGGAGGGATTTACATCTACATCTACGTGAGACCCTGCAAGCCACCCAAAGGGTGTGTGGCAGGGAGTGCTTCCACACCAGGCATGCATTAATTATACGGCAGAACACCGAAACTACATAGAAACCAGCGTACCACACATGCAAATTAAAGCGCCCATTAAAATTTGCTAACCAAGAAACATTCTATCGTAAATCGTTCCAACATGCAAGGGGTACAAGGACTACTACTACAGATTCAAAATATCATGCATTAATAAGAACATCATAAATAAGAATGTAGAAAATATATAGAAAGAGATCTACAATCTAGCTAATGTCACTATTTGCACTATTCATGACGACGATCACAGCTGTTATGGTCCCGAATGGTACGCGGAAAAAATGACATTTTATACCTATCGGTTCTACAAACTAGCTCTCTTAATTTTATTGGCGCGATCTAATCTGACGTAGTACGAGGCGGTTAATAGTATGTTTTTCACGTCGTCAGAGGAATGTTTTTCCTGAAATTTACTTAGGAGGTTAAGCCTATAATTTCATCTACGCTGTGATAGCAATTCCCATCCCAATCCTTCTAACAATCCAGACACACTAGCAAACTTATCGTAGCACCGTTTCACAAACCTAGCTCCTCTTCGCTACACGCGATCTAATTCTAATATCAATCCCGCTTCATATGGATCCCATACACTAACAGCATATTCCAGATGAGGCCTAACGATTGAAAAATAACAACCTTCGACGTCAAAGGCGGATCGACCAAAGGAGCGAAAACGGAAGGACATAACAGTGGGAGATAAACTGTCCAAAAACCTGCCGATCAGCTGGTCATTCATTGATCGTTCAACACTAACATTGGTTGACTACAGCCCTCTACCCTTCCCTGTCTAATGCTAATTTCGACCCACTGGTGGGATACTCTCATGAATGAATCCCTGGTGTAAGGAAGCACTTCAACTGCCGCCGATAAACTAGTTTTCCACATCGTAGCTTGAATTCCAAACTGCGGATCACCGTTGCGAACTAGTTAGTGCATCCAAGATAAAAGTGCAGCTGACAGACGCGGTCAATTTTTTCAACCAAATCCAATGCTGCTCGAGAAAGGGGAGCACGTCACCGAAGGATAAATGGCGGCTGTTCAATCATATGATCGTCAAATATTCGCATACTTTTCATTTCTCTGTAAGCCAAATCAGTATATTTCTACTGCGGCATTATCTTGGATGGACTCGAATATATCGGCCACATGCCACACACTTCTCGAGATATTTGCCCAAAAATTGAAGCCTTTCTCAATGGGATTCATCCCCGCTGACTACTCCCGAAGAGAACTGTTAAAAGAATGAGGAAGTTCTGACGGAATAGAGACATCAATATCCCAACAGTGAGCATTTCTCAGTATAATGAAAAAGGAAAATTTATCATTCGCATATTGACAGCGATAGAGAATTGGAAATAGAAAAAAAAACACGGTTGTGAACGCACTTTCATCGTAATAGATGAAACAGGTAATGCAGGTTAAAGTAGTTAGAGCGAGATAGCCCTAATGGATATTGCTTATGGTTCCCTAGCCATAATGGATATCAAATTCGAATCACGTTTTGATCTCAGCAACTGCAGGAAGCATTAAATAAATATCGCATTATTAATGGTGCAATAATATAATTGTATACGACTGATATTCACGTAATTAAATAAAAATATCTAAATAAGTCTTAAACTTGACTCATTTTCTGCACGCGGTACGTGTGTAACTCCAAAGGTTTTTTACGATCCTGAAAAAAATTACTGCGATGACAATATGAATTATTTAAAAAAATGGTCAAGAAAACATACAAATTACACTGCTAGTTTTTTGACGTTCTAGGAGTAAGAAAATCCTAATTTTTTTTAAATATATCCTCTCCGGAGTTCATTCACGTACCATTTCCCCCGTAAAAGGGCTGGTATTTTTTGCCAAAATTCTCGGAAAGTAGTTCGGTAAGGGGCTGATATTCTTGAATTTTTGGAAGGGTGAGATATTTTACTTTAAAATGAGACCTAATTCATAGATTTCTATTGTGCTCTAACTACCCTAAAAACAAAAATGTCCAGTCGGAATTTGTCACCGTGACCGCGTAACAACAAACGAAAGTGTCACCATTTGCCCAAAGGAGGCAATCACCACTCGCCCAGGAGGTCGCTATATTGAACTTGCATCATTTCAAGGTACTATTTCCCGAAAAAATATCAAATCATGTAAATACATCGCTTATTATGCATGTTCTCAACTAAGGGAAAAGGATTTGGAAGACGGAAGGCTCTAAGTGAAATGGAAGTAATAGAGTCTAAGATGCTCACTCTATATTGTTAGAAGCAGTATTTGTTACTGAAATCGAGGAATTCGTTTTGACAAGTAAATGTAAAAACCGATGAGGCAGCCTCCAAGCCAGCATTTGAGGCGATTTCTCGGTAGTGAACCGCATCGTAAGCAAGGAATCCAACTTTATGCCAACTCAAGAAAAAATACAATTCATAAAAGGAATGATAGGGAGACGATCATGCTTCCTTCAGGGAAGCCGATCTCACCTCAACAACACCAAAAACTAGCAATATCTATTAGCCCATTACGGTGAAATATTAGCAAGCAAGTATAATAATTAAGCATATATCAGATATGGGGAAGATGAATTCCTGGAGTTTAAACGTCCTACGTTACGTAAGAGCTTGTTATCAGTCATCACTTTTCTTTGGGTACTATCGCTATCACAGATCAGTCCCAAAATCAAAAAAAAATAACGCCTGGCAATGAACAATTGAGAAAATGAGTGAATTTACCCAATATTACTCATATTTGTTGTAGCAAAAAAAGTAATTAAAGATCTTGTCTTCAAGATGATGGTTTCAGCACAACCAAACCACCCGAGTGCAACTTTTGGAGGACGACAGAGAGATTAAGGATTCGATTGTCGAACGAGTCGCACCAAAAGTGCTAAAAAAAATACGGACTTCCGACAAAGGCAATATCATCATCGACATCCATACATGAAGACTGCTGGAAAAATGCCGATACCTATCGAGTAAATCATTGGGAAAAAACCCTGAACAGTTCGATACATCGACGGATGCCGCAAGCGAGCTCTCGCTTTAGGAGCGGCCGCCGCCGCTGCGTCCCACGCCCGACGTCCGACCGACAATGCTCAAATTAATTACCTCCGGAGGGCCGCACCCACGCCGAATGGGGGAAGACCCTCTCGGCCGTCTCGTTTAAAGGCTGGCGATTAGGATCACAATGCCGCCGCGGTTTATGCAAATTCACTTTGATCGACCCATTCGATTTGCACTCGAGGAGATAGGGGGAGGGAGAGGAAAAGCAAAGGGGAGAAAAAACATACTCCCCACACACTGCGAAATGGCAAACGAGATGTGAATCGAAAAGTGACGATCGAGAAAAATAAATATTTTCAAGGTCTCACAATGGAAAAATCGTTTTGAACCCTCGAAGAAAGAACACATACATAAATATACACAACCTCCGTTACCCTTGGTTCATTAAACACATCTGAGGTGACTGCATTAGCCAGTCCCGCACCTCTTCAAAGTAAATCCGGTTCCTTCTCCAGGACCAATAACAGTTTTTATGAATGGTCATTGTATGAAAAGTTAGTCTTGTAGGGGCAGAATTCCCATTATTGAAATCTATAAATGGGCTATTTAATTTAGCTATGTTGGGCTATCTGTTACGGAGGAACCAGCGCTTGGAAGTACTGTTCTCTTACGATACATAAAATTCGCTGTACTGAGCATAGTTAGGCCTTTTTTAGTTTATTAATTCAGAAATTTACCAACACAATAAATGCACTATAACGACATTAATACTATAAATGGAAATAGTAAATGACATGAATTTAGTATATATCACGAACAATAACATGTTGTGTTGAGGCAAATGGAAAAATTAAACATCAGGCAAACTTCAAAATAAAAAAGCCAATCTGAAGGAGAGCACTCCGAACACATCATATTTTTAAAAAAATCAATGCATTACTAGACTAGATCAATACATAGCTTAGAGCTACTTTGTTGTAAATCAAACTTTGTGTCTTCCACTGTTTCACTATTTAGAGTACAACCGGTTTCGGCAGCTACGCCATCATCAGGTTCTGGTACAGATGATGGAGAAACTGCCGAAACCGTTAGAGCTCTTAATAACAAAACTGTGGAAGACACAACGTTTGATTTACTACATTTCCGATTTTCCACCAAGTGAAGCTTTCAAATCTTGAATCCACTTAGAGCTACCTTATGTGCTTATAAAATACTATGTAAATACTTCTTTAGGGAAAAATCTTATGGCCGCTTTGCACGGTACATTTTATTGTACAAACGAATGTATCACAGAATGTACAATAAACTGAATGGAATTAGAACAGGTTCTATTTCCCGTTAAGTCATTCAGACAATCATACAATTTGCCGCTTTACACGGTACAGTTTCCTTCATGAAGGAAATTGTACATTCGTTTGTACAATAAAATGTACCGTGTAAAGCGGCCTTTAAATACCAAAGCGTCAAATTGAACCTTTTATCTGGTAACAAACACCAGTAATTACACTGACTCCAGCCTCCACTGATATTTCGGCAGGATTTGATGTCTTGAATTTTTAACAAACTAATGGAAGGGTATGATTATCTTCAGGCTCCAAACAATGAATGTAGATTAAGTAACCAATCCTTATACAGGGTGGCTACTGATATCAAATTTTCAATTCCCTGACCTTTCCCTGATGAATTTACCAATTTCCCTGACCGATCGCCAAAAGATCACCTATTATTGGAATATTTTATTCTGCTGAATTTAAATTTCTACGGCAGCTTTAAATTTTCTAATCATCGTCTCGTATTTTTATAACTGCAAGCATGTATTTACCAGAAGCTAGTGTGCTCCAGCAACTTCTCGAGATGAGTTTCGGAAGTTAAAAAAAACGCGAGGTAAATTTTTCCGAACTACATAGCCTCGGATTCCTAGAGATGAGCGTAATACATTGTGATCATGATTTTTAACACAACTAGGTAAATATCGCAATAAGAATATACAAAACAGATACATTGTCCGTCTGATTCACAACTAAATAACTAAGAGTTACAACAAATAAGATTCACAACTGAATACTCCACGAATTGATGGTGCTTATCTCATGCACGTCAGCGACGGACGTTAGTTTTAGTTGGTGAAATAAAAGGCGGAAAAGATTGGCCGATAAACATATTGGTATAAAAAATAACGAGGATTCCTATTCCAGTTTCTCCCTGACTGTTGCGAGAATTCCCCGACTTTTCCAGAAATTCAAAAGTCCCTGACAATTCCAGTTTTCCCTGACGATCGCCACCCTGTTATAAGTAAAGCCATACAATTACCGAAGAAAGTCGGTAAATAGAGAAGTTTCCCAAGGCAACTTGGCCACATTCATCACGGTATGTCGATTAAGTGCTCTGACCAACACCGGAAGGCTGATTTTCAAATCTAATTACTCGTGTTATACAATTGATGACCTATGCAGAAAAACTTATATTAGGTGCCTCAATAGTGCACGTTTTACAAGTTTTAGAACAAAATCATTCGGGAGGAAATTGTGACAGAAAAAGTTATGTGAAGGTATGCCATCGCTCAGCCATTAAGACACTGCATTTCAGCGTAAAAATTCATCATTTTCAAACCAATATATCTGCGTAAAATTAGCAGTGACCTAGAAATATTTTTACACATTTCGAAAGTAAAAACCTCAGTTTATAATACATGTAAAAATCAAGGTAGGTTTTCGGGCATGACTAAAATAAAAGGTCCCTCCTTAACGCGGTTCCATCGCGACTGTGTGATTCAAAACAAATACTAAACTTATACTTTTTTAAATGAGTTTTGAAATTCCTGCTTTCTATATAGGAGTTAGCCAATGAAAACCAAAATTAAGGCAAAAAAATGCCAATAATTTCGCGAATTTATTAATAATGCGCTCTTTCTTGCAGCCATAGATGGCGAACTCTGCGCCATTTCTGGATAATTGCCAAATTTTTACTTCATTTTTCGCAGTTATTAGGTAATAACTCAGAAAGTAAGAAGGAAAGATATCAGGAGACAGGATCTCTTATCCTAGAAACAAACCATGTCTAAAAAAAGGTAAATTTCATACGAAAACATAGCCAACCAATAATGAGGTGCCTCAAAAATATCGCCTTAGCAGATGACGTGTAGCTATATATTTATTTTATTTTTGATGAATTTTCCTACACATTTCAATAAAATATGCAATTATAATAAATCGAAAATTCTATTTATTCACATTTTTTCCCACTCTCCCTTCGAAAACCACGTAATTTAAAATTCAATTCGTGAAAAAAATAGCACAGAAAGGTAACAATTTGCTGCCATTAACCAGTAGATAACATATTTATCTATAAGTAATCACACTACGAAGAAAATTACATCAAAGCCCTTTCTCGGTGGGACTGCCTTAAAGATCAAATGGACGTAGAGAATCACCATAAGTTACTACGGCGAATTTTGGAGAAAAGTTCCTCCTGGAAAACTCAATGGAGTACTCAAACTCAAGTAAATAGGGACATCAACCTTTTGGGAAACATTTAAAGCCCAAGCAACCTCTTCAAAGCCATATCGGCTTAGGTACTACGAACGGGAAATATTGCCTCGGGAAATTGAGGATGAAATAAATCGGCCGATTATGGAGTACGACAAATGAAGATAATGGAGTCATAATGCGGTGAGCTGAAATGTAAAAAGATAACAGAAATTTGAAGACTAAATTTTACTATGGAGAGATATGCGCTTAATAAAATAGTATTAACTTTGTTTGGACGAGAATAACCTTCAACGACAAAGCGATGAATTTACTCCGGTGTAATCAACTGGGAGAACCAAAAAGAAAATACCAAAAGCCGTGGCCCATTAATTAGGGAAATACCACAAGATTTACCCTAAGCAGAATAATGAAGAATCTGAAAAAAAAACATTTACTAGGAAATGCAAATCCACACGGAATACACCTCATATACCAGAAGCAAATCATGTCTTAAAAATGTAACTTTAGTACGAAAGTATAGCCAATAAATAATGAGGTGACTCAAAAATATCGCATTAGCAGATGACGAGGAACTATAACATTATTTCAGTGATCATTTTTTCAAAGATGAATCTCCGAACGTGATATTACAAAAACTGTAAATCCAAAGGTTTTGTAGCGAGTAAAAACAAAACTAAGCGTTAACAAATTTCCAAGTCAGCGGCTTAAATACAAGTGTATACTAACACAGAGTAAATATATCCTACTCTGTGGTAAAGGTAATTACACTAAGTCATTGAATTCAAATCATATACCATCTAGCAATTTAAATACCAGCGTAATAAGACCAAAGAGTGCACAATACGAAGCCAGCTTCTACATTTAATCTCGATTCCCCGACAATTAGGTCGCAAGCAGCGGTATAAAACCATGAGCGGGAATAGATCGCCCCATCAACGCAGTGAAACAGGCGGCCTTATCCGGATTTTAAACTGGGTGTACCATAGCTTGTGCTGGAGATTTTCCAGTTTCTTAACTTTTGCCACACCCCCGAGATATTATAAGGCGACGCCCAAGGCCTGGAGCTAGATGTGAATCCGAATGGACGAGCGTCCGACATTATGGAGGAGCCTGCGCTCCGATTAACTGATTTCTCAAGAAACATAAAATTTGCTGTAGTGAGAAAACAGAGGCTTAGTGCTTCCATATAAATATTTTATTTAAATATCATGTTAATACTCCTTTGGGTAAAACCTTATGGAACAATGCGTTAAACCGAAGCTTTTACCTCGTAACGAAACCTAGTAAATGTACTGACTCCACCCTCCAATACTTTTCGGGAGGACTTCATATCTTGACTTTTTTAAATAAACTGAGGAAATGGAATAGTTATATTCATGCTTAAAACATTTCACAGTGTATATTAAAGGCCTAATTGCGAAGCCGCTCGTAAATAAATTTGGTTAGCAAGGCAAACTGAGGAAGTATCCCTTGGCAACGTGGCAACTTTCACCACAGTACGTGCTCCAAAGAAAACAGGAAGTCTATCATTTAAATCTAAACACACGTGTTGCTTTATCGATGACCTACCCTGAAAAAAATATATCCATTGGCCTAATACCTATTGCATGTTAAATGACTGTTCGAACATTCTTCGGGCAGAAAATGAGATTAAAAGTTATGTACAGATTCCATCGCATTGCCGTTAAGACTGTGTGTTTCAGCGTAAAAATGATTCATGTTTAAACCGATATATCTTCGTTTAGGTAACATTTGACGACTTAGTAATATTTTACACCAATCGATAGTAGAAATCTAAGATAATAATACATATTAAAATCAAGGTAGGTAATCAAATATGCCTAAAAATAAAGGTTCCTCAAAATACATGAGGCTCAACGCCTAGAACCAAAATATGAAGCTTCTTACTGAGCATTTTAAAAGTCAATTGTGAGAGAAAAATTGGAAAGCTATGAGTAAAAGAGTAAATTTGGGAATTACCCCCCAGAAGACGTCATGGACACGTTAAAATCCGCGCTACTACGAGAGGATAGGATAAACCAAGGACAAAATTAGATAGATAGAATACAAAACGGATAGTTTAAAATTCCAAATTTTCCCTGAACGATAATACACTACAATGGTCGAATAAGCCAATAACGCGAGTTGTGACGACATATGGCGATATTTTTTTCACTTGGGGACGGGAGATTTTACTTCACGAACTGAGACGGGTGAAACTCAGAAAAAAATTTTGCACATATTGCATGATATCATGACTGAATTTTAGTATATTAGTTAATAGTATTTTAGAATTTTAATATAACCCGAGTATCTTGGTATTCGGAAAAGGATTCTCCCCATCGCTTCGATTTGAAAGAAAAAATTAATGTATATACGATATCTTACAGCCTCGAGTGTCAACGAGACACAAATCAGTAAAATTCGTAGCTCAGAAAGGATATGAACATTAAAAATTCATATTACTATAAACTAGTTTATGTGCGGGTATACATCACTCTTCAATTCGAAAGCTGAAATGCTTGGATGTATTGTACCACAACTACATTCCTCTGATTTCTGGTTTTTGTATGTACATTTACTGAGAACGTTTACTAATAGTAAAAATCTCTCTACGACTATGTCAAAAAACTACTCGCCCTAGTTTATTCCATCCTTCGAAACCTTCCCCCTCAATAGGAAGCGCAACATCTAAACTCATCATGTACGAAATTATTCACAGTTATAAATAGATAATAATTCTGAGGGTAGATTAATCACCTACCACACATCCATTCTACGATCATTTTATTAATTCGCAAATTGTTTCTTAAAAATTCAGTAAAATATTATGCCCAGTGAAATACGCTCCAACTACGTCAAAATACGGTCAACGTCGCAAGGAGAAGATGGGAAATGTCGCCAAATAAGGAACAATGTACAATCCGGGGAAGTTGAGATTTCCAAGCACAAGGTGACTCCGTATTGGGTGAGAATCAGACGCTAATCCAAAACTACGAAGAGAATTAAAGAAAAAAAGAAAACACTAGCCACAAGTGGTGAACCACGAGGAGAAAAGTCGAGACGCCATTGAAAAAGAACAAAAGACTGAAGGCAGTGTAATCTTTCGCGCGATTCGAGAAACGTAAACACCCCGTTGACGGCGGCAAGGCGTGGCTTTGAACGGAGATAATGAAACGAGTGCAATTGTAACTAATACTGCAGTGAAAATTGACGCCAAGGCGGTAATCGCAATGGCTTTCGTAATCGCAATAAAAGCCCATAAATCGATGCAGCGAAACTGGATACCGCGGGTCAACAAGGGAGTGAGGCGGTTAAAACTACGTGCCGGAAGACAATTTCCACATAACCGCCCACAGTTTGCATGCAGAAGGTTGGTAAATGAAGACTCATTCTGATATTTCTGCGTTCGCTAAGTCCTCAGTCCGCTGTCATGAATGGAATACACACGAAAGGGATTCACATCATCATCAGCATTCATCAATCCCAAGATTGGTTTGTGGCAGCCTTCAACTTCATCCTCCAAACAGACACACGCTACACTCATCCAAAAGTCGTAACGAGAATAACTTGCTTCACGCACTCTATCCTTGGTCTCACAGGGTAAATACTCTCATTGATGTTACGTCTTTTATTGCTGGCTATTTGTCTGAGGGAAATCGGCATTTTATCTTATCTATCCCAAAGACCAATCAAAATAGAACCCAAGTATCTTGGCATTCGGAAAAGGACCCTGCCCATCGCTTTGTCTCGAGAGAATAAATTAAGTACGATACCTTACAGCCATGAAAGTCAACGAAGTAAAAATCAGTAAACCTCGTAGTTCCTTCGAGGACTGGAGGGAACATTGTCACGGGAAGGTTATTGAGAACGGATGAATGGTAGGAAGAAACCGGGCGCCAGCCTACGCTCAACGAAAGTTGACGTAGGGTACCAATGTTTACGGTAGTTTCAGCGAAATATCATTTTACCTAGAAATCAACGAACTTGGTCTCTTTCAAAGAAAAATATATCACCCTTCCATTGACATCAAAAATTAAACCCCTTACCACATTACTTTCCAAGATATTTGCCAAAAAATACCAGCCCTTTTACATGGGAAATGGTGCGTGTATGCACTAAAGAGAACATTATATTAAAAATGAGGCGTTCTCTACACTCAGACCTAGTCGAAAAATTAAGTGTGTAGTTTGTGTTCCCACAACTATTTTCGAAAATGAAATATATTGTCACCGCATTCTTCAATTCTTCGGGATCACAATAAACCTTCAATTGTGATGGAGTTTCAAACGTACCGCGTAAAAAAAATGAGTCAAGTTAAAGACTTATGTAGATATTGTCATTTGATTACTTACATTTTCTGTGATGTAAAACTATATTATTGCACCATTAATAATGCAATATTTCATTCGTGTGTCTCACAGTTGGTGAAATGAAAACGTATATTTCGATTATGGTCTCAATTGTGATTAGGGAACTATCTCGCTCACACTACCTTAAGGTAGCTCTTAGCCTGCTGCTCAAAACATAAAAAAACTGAAAATTTCAAGGGCCGAAAGATCATTCTAAATTATCAACATTAAATGAAATTATTGAAAACCAGAATTCAATATATTCTGGATTTTAGTGAAATATATGGATTAATTATGACTAGGAAAAATAATAGGAGCTATATTCGCGGAAGTCCACCGGATGTGAGACTCCATAGGTGCCAACTTCTCAATGGCCGATGGCTCAACGGCTCGATGGCCGTCCATCGTCTTCAGGGCAGAAAAACATTTTGACTGATGAACCATTCTGCCCTGAAGACGATGGACGTCTCTGCCATCGAAACGTCGGCACTTATGGAGACTCTCACCCGGTGGACTTACCGAATAGAGCGTCTCAACACACCACGTCGCGAAAGCCTCAGATATTACCTCACTAGGAAAAATAATATTCCGATTGATTCATGCATTATAGCCGTATTTTGAACTTGGCTACGCATTTTTACGCCAAAGCTTAATTTTATATTCACTCGTTCGAAATAACTAAGCGGTCAATTGTCCATAAATTGCGAGGTTAGCTTTAAATACATCTAATCTCAATTTATGTAGTTTTTTGGGTGAATCTTGAATAAAACTATTTATTTATATGAAATTTAGTTATTGTATTTCGTTTTTTCACCAATAACGTAGTGTGAAGACGGTTGATTTTAACTAGCACTACCAATAAATAAGAACCTAATATACATCGGTCACAAATTTACCTCGGAGACTACTAGTTCAATAAAATAGTTTTACCAACAGCTTCACTAATGTCTTGAACAATATGACATGACTAAGAGGTACCTTAATGCCATAGCTGGCGATGGGGTATTGAACACAGGGTTCCTTCTAACTGGAGAGTCCAGGAATTTTCCATACCAATAATTTCATTTTTTTCAAGTAAAAATTCCTTTTTTTCATTCGGATTTCAAAGAGCGAAAGAACAGCAGCACAATACACTATAATGCTAGTAAAATAGAGGGCTGAAGTTCACCAACGAACAGAGCACTGCCACTACCGCCAGGGGGGTAAATTGGCGTCCTTCCTGATAGCAAATAATTCCAATGTCTCGGCCACAACGAGAGCCTCGAATCACTTAAAATCTGAGGAAAAAATATATATATTCCATCTTCCTCATCTATGCCTTCATTTAGCAGCGTTGCTGAATATTCGAAGGAATTTGGGGGGAACCTCTATCTGATCGAAGGAAAAAATATAGATGAGACCTTTCCAAAAGTCCGAAGTAGACTACATTTTGCCGGTCGTATAACATATTTTGCTAGAGCCAAACTACTATGGTAGAAACGACTACAGGCATTAGACTAAGGAAATAGACTGCAGAACCCATAGTTTTAGAATGTTACTTTTCAACATAAAACAAGGGGCCATAATTGTTACGATATATCAGCCCAATAATACTTTGACCATCATGAGGTAAATTTAGTTTTTTTCTTGGCCAAATAACTTAACATCATTATTCACGACTCACCCTGCATGAAATTTCCGGCATGATTTAGCACATTGTAATACCATATATACATCGCATTATTAATACCATAGTTATATCATAACTAGTGCTCTGCATGGTACCATGCTCGTCTACCTGGCGCACTCCAAGTTTCTGGTATGATCACGCTTTGTTGTCCCGACTGCTTTTGGCCTGCGCCTAGCGGCCGGGGAAAAATATCGCGATTCTGATTTGAACAGGGATGAGTGCGGCACGCCTCGTGTGGAGTCACTCCGTGCCGCATACCCTAGTGGTGGCTTGCACGGTATTTCGTAGATGTAGATGAAATGTCCTCCTCACGTGGTTACTGTTTTCTATTCCTCACTCATTTCACCCGAAAGCGAAATCCTGTCGCTTCACGGTGCACATCATTACCACGCGTCTTTTCTTTAAGATCACGAGGAAAGATTTCCTTCGGGTCAACGCGCTTCGGATGTAAAAATGGAGAAATCTACAGGCCTCAAATTGATACGAAAAATGGGTCTGACATGAAATTAAAATTGGATACAGCTACACAATGTCGAGTACAATATTAAGTAATGGATTTGAGATAAAAAAGAGGTAAAAATGGAGTTGTATTGGTAGCGTTTCCATTGGTTTCTTCAAAAATGTAACGACCTAATTGACACCATTTACGATAAATCGGACGTCAAATATAAAAGATTAAAAAAAATTTGCTAGAAGATCAAGAAACTTTGGCTTAAAATATTTAAGATGTGTTCACTCACAAAAATACGCTCCCGGCATCCTTGAAGGCCCACAAACTCTCAACTGTGGCTGCTCGGTAGGAATAACGCGTGCGAAAACGTGAGAATCTAAAACTTTTCACCATACACGTTGCTCTCTCTGGGAATAATACATTGAGAAATATTTTCGCTTCCAGCCAACTCGAGGGAGGAAAAAACCTTTCATCCATGAAAGAGAAAAGATTCTTCCATAATATTTTTCATTTTTTGGTCTGACAAAAGGCGTGATTCATTCCCGACGGAAAGTGAAAGTCGCGACGGAGTCTGGATCGGTCCCACCCAAGGATGATGTAGAGTGCCCACCTTTACTTTCCGATAGCTTAAGAATCGCGAATCTTGACCGAAAATGTGTCACGGGCCACGATGTGGGTGTAACAGGACGCAAAAATTAACATTCACCCGAAATCATGAAATGGGAATCGTAGAAAAGTTGGCGCACGGGTTTATAACGCCGTCGACGCGGGGTCACACCCGCGCAAAGGAGGTACTATCGGCGTAGTCTACAATTGTTTCACAATTGTTCATTGTAGAAAGTCTACAATTGTAGAACTGCTGTCCTATGGGTTGGCATAAAATTCCAAGGTGATAAGATGCGAGAAATTCAAACGATTCCTTGGATCAGGCATTCCATATAATATCTTCAAACAGTCTTCTGTTGATCGGACGAATACGTGAAATTGTTTGTTTCCCTACCTTTTAATATAACTGGAGTTGAAAAAGAAAGAGCTTTTTTAAAAATTGTTAAGGAATGGGATCGAGAACAAGGTGGAATATTTGTTTAAAAGGAGTGAGTAAAGGTCTTTCATTTGGATAGGGTGATGATACTAGCGTTTTTTTATTATGTATTGCGCAAGTTATGCTTGCTTGTAATTACTTCACTTTGGATTCATTTCCTGCAATAAAATTCATGTCACTTCTTTTATGTATCATAATCCTATAAAACTAGAACAATTTCTGTAAATTGTAGTGATCCTAATCAGATTCTGTTGCGTGTTCCGTCATTATCAATGTTTTATTCCATGTTCATTTTATTATTATTCATATTTTTGTATCCACTAAAAATGTTTTTAAGTTATTTTTAGTATGCGATACAAACTGATTTTTCTTGTTTTCTAAATTGATGTACTTAGTGAGAAAAAAGAGTCTGTTAACACCAAACAGGATGTTACCCAAAGGCGAACCTATGTCCCTCATTTTAAAATTTTTAATATTTCCTTTTATGAGTATGTGCTCAATGAAAAAACAATATATATTGTATCCCAAAAAAATAAAATTCAAAAGTCGAAAAAAATTCGCCGAGACCACTTACGATTCGAATACGCGCCTAAGAATTCTTCGGAAAGGTAAGCAGATGCCCACTCAAAGTTTCCCTCCCTCAAACCAAACCTCAGAAATCCCATCAGTTTTGTGATGTCAGTCAGATGCAAGCGCCTGTCACTGAGACAGGTATATGTTGATGTTTTCAGAAATTTGTTACGACTAGACCATAAACTACCTTCGGCTGGCGACTAAACTACTACAGGACTACCTCCTGTGGGCGACATAATCACAAAAAATAAGCTAAAAATTAAAAACAAGCACATACCTACCACTTCGGGAGGGAAGGGATTATCCCTCGAATTATACGTCAGAGTTCGTCAAAGATTAAAAAAAACTGTAAACCCCAACCAGTAGAGCTAAGAAATTCTTTCACCACACTACTTGACCCAACGTAACGATATTTCTACGTGCCACATTACTAACACCAGATTCAAGATGCGACTGCCATCCTCGGCCAAGTGCAAGGGTCGACAATCATTAGTGAAATAGGGGCTAAAGCATAAACTTAATGAATCAAAAAATAAAAAATAAACAATTTCTTCCGCACCATAGATAGCTTCCATCAAGGTCCTTAATTTCTGGCTTGGATTAATGAGCAAAAATATTAAACATTTGAGGATTTTCGAAGATTTTCGCTGCCCCCTGTGGACTCTTCTTAGTCGCTATCGGGATATCTAATTTTGTTTGGAAGTTAAAGTGGTTAAAGCCCCCAAAAAAATTTAAAATGTTATGGTTGATGAGGGAACATAAAATTTGCCTGGCGCACTGTAATTAAAAATATATTGTCACTGACAGAACTATCATTTTGCAGGGCATGCTGGAACATTGTAGCATAATATTGAGACAGTATATTATACATTTCTATATTAATAATTGCATAAATATTGCAGGGGTAGAATTTATAAATGGACAATTTCATTAAAGCTTATCACTTCAATGTAAACTACTAGCTCATGTACCAAAATTGAAGCCAGAATACGACTGAAACAATGTCTATGGCGACTTGCAGTCGGGAAATTCTCTTTACGGCATACATAGACCAAACAAAAATTACTGTTTGCATGCCTTAAAATCAAATGTATAACTATTTCGATAGAGTAAATTAAGCATGAGAAGCATAGAACATCAGCTTTGATAGCGAAGAACCTAATCACACAATCGCTAATTTAACCACGAGATCTAAGAGCTTCTAGGATACTGTTATAGGCAAAAGATATCGTTATACTAATCTATTTAGAACATTTTCGGATCGCAACGATCTGAGTCAAGTTGTTGAAAAAATAATCTGAGAAATTGGCATGAAAAACGAGCATCTTTTACTTGCCTATATTCTAAGGTGGCAGGATGCTGGCAAAGAACAATTTGGGGCTGATTACTGATAAGATTTTCGTGTGCCCTCCTTCCTGTAATCTATGCGTGCATTGAGAGATGAACAACATTTTATTCCATAGTGCACTCATAAAACCTGTTAAGAGTACCTTTGCTGTAGACAGGTGTCCAGGTCTAGTGCCGAGCATATCATTTAAGGCATACTAAGGAAAATTCTTGTACCAATTAAGAACGAGATTACTGACATTAAGCATTTACACAGCACACTGAGGCGAAATTCGAGGAATCCAAAGGTTGGATGCGTTCCATTAACAAGTGAAGAGATGGCAACAGCTGAAGTAACGGCATGGAAAGACAGGTATAATATACAAGGTGACTTCTTACCTGACCGACGGCTCGCTAACCATAAAACCTCATGCGGTACTTCAACAATACCAAGCTTGAGCTCCATGTGATTCAAAGGATTAGTACCGCAATAGAAGTTGTACAGATCCAATTATGCAGTCGGTAGAAAAACATACAAAAATTACAATGCTCAAGGATCTACACGAAATAAAAAACGAGACGGTGAATGATAATTGTTAGGAATAAAAGATACTGGGATAAAAACAAACCGAACGACAGCCATGAACTCTTTATCTTAAATATCACACGTTACACCGAATACCAATCATTCTAGAGTGATCGTTGACATGACAATATTCAAACACGTGATGTCCCAAGCTATTTTCGGACTAAACGCCGCGTTTACTCTAAAGTGAAGATTTGATTTTATTGAAGGAGAATGATACTTACAAATCCTGACTTGGCCTTTTCCTGCCTGGACATTGTGAAACTATAATTCCCTTTTTTCCTCAAATCTAAACATTGTCATCTGTGAAGCTGAAGAGGCGCTGTTTCTATCCTAAAATCAAGAAATTCCATGCATTATTCATTGCCAACGACAACGATACCAAGTGCTCTCAAGACATGAACCATCGAAGAAATGCTCAAAAAAATCTTTGGTGAACATTATTATGACTTTTATGAATAGGTTCCATCATAAAAACAAATTCCACCAACATCAAGAAACTGCAACAATAGTAAATTTGCGAATTGGTCACAAACAAATCCCACATTAAAAAATAACGCTTGCCTTCCAACATTCAGGAATTTGAGAGACGATCAGCAGAAGAAGACACATGAACTGTTTTTTATACTAAGTTTCCGCCAATTCTAACGTACTTACCCGTCGTATCAGCAGCAGTATATCCTAAAAGTGGTTGGTATCCAAATGCAGCACTATTATTAACGCACACAACACAGCAGAATAAACTCGGTAAGAAAACTTTTAACGACCTTTTCAAATCACCAACGTCTAACACAACTCGTATGCGTTCCGAGCTCCACTAGCGATTTCAACTTCTGCCAGGAGCGCAGGCAGGAGCTGACGTTCAGCTTCGTTTGAACTGAATAGACAACAGATGGCACGGTTGGAACTTCAACATAAATAAGGAAAATACTTAATCTTAAATTGGAAACGCTGGAGTTATATTGATAGAAAAATGTTAATAAGTTGTCAATTTTCACGAATAATAATATTCCAGTTCAACTATTTCATAACGATTTATTTTTGTTTCGTTTAAGAAATTATCGAAGATGTCAGCACTTGTCACATCCCCTTTCAAAAGCCGTGCACGAAGTTTGAATTGAGTAAATACGAATTAAGCAGTAACTATCCGTAAAGTAAATTGGAATGTGATATTAAAGAGGGACGTAGTTTCTAAACTAAATTTTAAACTTTATTTATTGATTATTAGAAGTTGAAAGAGGGAATTTAGCGACAAATGTGGATTGATATATAATAACTCCTCGCTTACTGGTCCTTGATTAATAAAAATTAAAACATTACAATAGTATTTGAACAGCGCTTTAAAAGAACTATCATTAATTTTAGTTGATTCATCCTGAAGTGCTCAGCTCGGAGAAGTATTCTAAGATAAGGAGTACATTATCGTATAGTTCTCTCTCAAAATGCGAATAAACTTAAGCATGTCTTTTTGTCTTTGAAATAAGAGAAGACGAAATTATTAAGCATTCTGACCACGGTTCAAAACTAAGTAGCGCTCGCTAATACTATTGCTTGCATCATTTAGTTGTCTGGATAAATACTATACCGAGATCTTATCCGACATAACATGCGAGCTTGCTGTAATATTTTACATTTCTTCCGTATATTATTGATTTAGAGCTTGCCGTTGACGTCAATCTTGCAGTAAGCTTGCTGTAACCATGCCAAGATCGGTAATTAGCTTTTTATGCTTCAGGCAACATTGCTCAATCTCCTTTGAAGTTCAAAAAAATACAATCTGGCTATGACAATCGTCCTTTAACCTTTAGGTACCAAATATTCCAGGAAAACAAAATCTAGGCATGACAAGCTTTTCTAGTTTAGCCCAAGTAATCTTGTCAATTTACAGCAAAAATATCAACAAAATATTGAAATACTGTTTTACACATACACACTTCATATACACCACAGTGGTTAAGATGAAAATAATGTCCACATACCATTGAATGAGATATTTGACCTTTAAATAAATACACGAACTCCAAAATTTGATGAGCCACAGACAACTTATGTCAACATATGTTTTTGAAAACAATATTTCAGAGGTCAAGAAGTCCCCACATTGCATCCCCAGTGTTACCCAGATGAAATGTGGGTTTTTCTGAGCAATCTTAGCATAGAGTGTAGCCACCCAAGTCTTGAGTGGAACTTACGTACTCAATACATAAATTCTATTAAGCTCATTTTACACTGGGCAAGAAATTTACACAATTTTAAACTGAATTTTTTTCACAATCTGGCAAGCAATAACAGTTGAAGCGGCATAATTGAAGATAAAGCAGGGGCTGTTTTGCTGTCTTGCATTCATGTATTCATGCATGCACTCTTGCATTTCACTGCTTACACAATGCACTTTGAAATGAACATTAGTACATACATCAGACTGTGCAATTACATGCCTTGCGTAAAAGGGTCTTTAAAAATCTTCCTAGCTTACAGCAGTTTCTAATGAGGTGTGCAGATTTACTTTTTATTTTATTTCTCAGATTTAATATTTTTGTCCTGGGTTCCTCAAGTTTGGTGCCTCATGAGTTATTTTAAATAGAGAGAGATTTAGATATAAAGGAAAAAGTGGCTCTAATTTTACCCATCTGATAATGATGTAGTCATAACTTTCTGGAATGATTCAAATAAAACCAAAACCCACAACCACTACAAATGCAAACTAAATTACTTCTATTTATCAAAATTTCTGAAGTATTATTCACCCAGAAACCAGTGCAGCCAGGAGTCATATAGCAGACCGACATTCACCAGTGCCTCTGGAATTGACAGATACTGAAAGTTGAAAACTTTAGAAGGAAGCATTGGGGTATTGCAATCCTGCACTGGTACTCACTCATAATATAAGGGCTTTTGAGATTTGTTGCCTTATCAGAGGAGAGATGAGATTATTGAGTAGACTACAGAATGTACAGAACTATATAATTAAAAGCCCAGAGTACCAAATGTGGCCCTCTCATTCGAGGAGGAACAGAAGGAAGAAAGACTAATGACTCATTCGAAGACTGGAGAGTGCTTTCATAATCAGCATAGCTACATACCAGAGATTGTGAAACTCCAGGACTTTTCCAGGCCAATAAATTTTCTTTTATTCCAGGTGAAAATTCTTTTCTTTAAAAAAAGCACAACACACTAACGCATGGGGTATTAAAGTTTCCCCACAAATGGAACACCACCATTGTACCACAATACGCTTCCTTTCAGATGGCAAATAATTCTCATTCATCTCAAGTAGGGGAGGACTGAGGTCGGTTGAGGCCCTGGGCACAGGAGAAAATATAGGACCTTTCAAGAATTGAGATAGAAGGCAAATAAAAACACATCTGAACCATATTTTAGCTGGAGAACCTTAGAAAGGACAAAGCGGAAAATATGATTCTATCACTCCAATGAGCTGTACTGCAGCTGTAGGTAAAAAAAAAATATTGAATATGAACATACTATCACATTTTACCACTGATAGTCAGCTTATACCTACTTCAAATAGCTGTCATGAAATCAAACTTAGTGTCATTAGAATGAAGTTAGGGTTTTGTGGGGCCATTCAGAAGTTAGGGTCAAGGTGGGTGCCCTGTGCAACGACCATTAAATCCACCTCTGAACACCAAGGTAATTCAAACTCAATAAAATGGTGGACTGATAGCCCAAGTCAGAGATGGATTTCCCACTGCTTGCAACCCTCAATTACTCAAGCTAGCCTCCAAATGTAAGTACAACAGGTGATCTTGTATGCTTTTGATACACTCTTGTTCTAACCATACTAAGGGACAGAGTTTATTACTAAACACAAAATTGCCCCACTGCCACATCCAGGCATGGTACAAAAAACACTATGTCCTCATACCAATAGGTAATGCCTAAAATGGTAGTCTCCCTGATGAAAACATTAATTGATGCCAGGAGTCATGATGCCCACAATACCTTTGACATTAACCATTTCAATCTGTATATATCCTGATGAGACATGTCCTTCAACCCGATATCACCCCTGATGATGGTCGAGTTAGCAAGAACTACATCATTGGCAGCAGCCACTGTCTGACCCAGTTGGAAACCTGAGATAACTTCCATCTACATCATTTGTCGCTGATCCTTCACATCAACTTTATTCAATTTTCCTACCAAAATAATATTCAATCGGAGATTATAAAACTGTGCCGCATTGTTATTGTAGACTACATTCCATCACAAGAGAGAGAAAAGAGGGCAGTAGGAGACTAAACCACCTTCCAACAAATGCCAGGTATGGTGTAATAAGAATGCCAAGGCCATTTTCATGTAGATTACATGTTTTCATCTGCATAGTTAAAAAAAAATCAAGGTACTCATTGATTCTACTTTTTAATTCTTCCAACAGATGATATACACTGGGGAAGTGAGAGGTGAAAAATGATTAATATAGACTGACTTAGCAAGATATTGATAATTAACAATATACTTCCAAATGACTCCATAGTTTGATGGGTGGGACGGAAGAAGTTTTCACACAGGCGCCAAAGGTCAAAAGTACAGCTGATTGGCAGCAAAAAGTTTTGAAATACACAAGTTATCCCATACAACATGCGCTCTGTCTTTAGATGCAAAGGAAATTTATCACAGATAGGTCAGGCAGTGAAACAAGTCGTAAACTCATGGCAAAAATTTTGAAGAAAAAAATCAATAAAAAGAGGCTTGAGTTAAATAAAAAATCAAATTTATTCACGGCATCAATCATAACTTCATGTCATGCATTATGATGGGCAACTTGTATTTACATCAGACGGGAAAACAATGGCTTACAAATTTTGTACACAACCATTTCATCACAGTAGCAGGGAAAAATTTGATGTACTTCCCACTTCTAATGCATAAAATTAAGTGACAGGTTTGAAGCTTTTGAATCTCCCATCATCAGATCTTGAAAGTCGAAATTAATTCCAAAAAATGATACTCAAAAAAACATAAAAGTTTGCTTGAAAAACAAAAAACCAAGAACTGATTCAGAATTATTGCTCACTAATGAAATGAAGATACCTTATTTAATTAAACCTAATTTTCCATAATATTCCATCCTTGTCCAGGTAACCTGTGATTCCTGTCTTCATAAGAGTATTAATTCCACTACAAGTATTATCACTGCAGTGTTTGCATAAAACATTTACAATAATGGCTCCTTAGAAGGGAAACTAAACAGTTGATCTGATTACTGAGTAAAAACTGTTGATTGTGGCATATAGACTGTGTTATGCATTGAAGGGGAGACGAAGAATTTATGTACACATATTCTAATACCATAACAGTGTCACTGTTATTTTTGCATACACACTTTCAATGCATAACGATGCTGGTATTATCAGTCTCATTTACAATGTAGACAGCCAGCAAGCTGCAACATAACAAATTAATAGTAAAACTTCTCTGCACAATACAAAACAACAAAATCAATAGCAAAATCATAAAATTATTTACATGTAACTCATGTAAGATTTCAAATTCCTTACGCTTGATGTCAACTAAAATTAATTCCTCACATCAACTGAGATGTAACACATGCCAATTAAGCACACTTGACGCATTTCCCAAAATAGCATGAGGTTAGCGTCTACCAATATATTTTACATAGCTGTAAGACAAAGAAGTTATTCCTCAACACTTTAATACATTAATCAAAGAGATTGATTTTCAAATGTTCTAGATATGCGAGTCAACACTTTCAACACGACCCTCAATTTAATAATAAATAGTAAACAACACTGCCTCATGATATTTCATGCCAAGTTTGAAAGGAATGCTAACCCAATTATTGATTGCACATTTTTTTAACAATTGACCTAAGACTCTGATTAACTCAAAAAAAAGGGTCAAAAACTCGGAAATAAAATTTAACATTCATGATGACGTAATCCACTTGATTTCACTGACCAAGCAATTCCACTCAATGGCAGACACGATGGTTGAAACTGATATTAATCCATAAAAAAACTTCAGAATGCACATGGGTTGTGCGTGCATCTTTGTCTTTTGTTCACTGGTTATAAAAAAATAGCACAAACAAAGCAGCTCATTCTTCTCCATACAGCAATTACCTGCCACCAACAATAGAAACATGATTATTATTTCCTCAGATGGTGTGCGAACATATAGTCATCAAATAAATAAACTTCGTAACTGAAACAAATCGCGTAAAGCATTCGAGTGCACTTGTTTGATGTGTCCTCATCGTAAAGCCCGTTTCTAGCTGTCTGCAACTAACTTGGCAGAACTTTTGACTGACACTGCCTCTTCATTTAAGCTGTGCAGGGCCTTGCTGAGCGCGGCCAATCTCTCCACTGGGATTGTCCAACTCTCTCCCTCAGGTAGAGTAGGCAGTGTAGGCGAAGGAGAAGAACCAAGGCCTTTGGGTGTGGAGGTGAGGCGGTGTTGACTGAGTATTGAGCCCTTGAAAGTCGCCACCGCTTCTGGAACTGCAGCAGCGGCATCAAATAAGCTATCCAGGAACTTGCTCCACATTCCTTGCCGGCTGGATAGCTCACTCTTGTCTCCACCTCCATCCAAGGTACTCTCATTCAGAACATCCTTTGACTGAAGCTCTATTATCCTCTCCGCAATAGTCACCACTGATGACGAACCAAACTGGATGAATGATAAAAGAGTAAAAAATGATTGATACAAAGCCTCACATTGTGGATACACAGTAAATCACTGAAAAACCAAAAATACATGTAACAGTGTGGTCACCATTTTAACAAAACACAATTCTGAGACTTGAAAAATAAATACTAACAAAGAAAAAGTAAGGTCTGAGATATGTTCACAAGTCACATTTAAAACATAAGGTGTACCCAAGGTTCACTCAGATCAGTAGTTAGAACTGAGAACTTTCCAACAAAACTGACCAAGAATTCAAATGTGTGTCTATCTGTGAGGAGAAACTTCTTCCCAGATCACATACCTTCTACATTTCAATGTATAAAAACATTGGACTTCCTAATAAGAATCAAGGGGTTCATCATCTTATAGCTCTCTCCCATGAGGATAGGATAGGGATACTGCCTGGCGTGGCAGTGAGAAAAATGCAAAGCATAAGCACTCAGGATGAGAAGCTCTCACTGAAAACTGAGTCGCCCATGACTTTTACTTCTGAATGACTTGTAGCATAACCACTCAAGTCATTATCAAGACCATATTCAAATTTTATCTTCAATTTAAGCCCTAATAAGAAGCAAGATAGCATTCATGGACCTGAAGAAAACCTCCAACAATTCTGAGTGGAACAAGATGTTTAGACTGCTCAAAAAAACTCTGAATGGAATGGATTAAGACGACAGAAGAATTATCTACCAATATACAGGTAGCAAGTCGTCACAATGTGAATGAGAGAAGTAGGCTATATGCTAAAATTAACAAAGGAGTAAGACAAGGATGCAACTTCTCACCAGCACTGTTCAACATGTAATTGGAGGAGGCCATACGAGATGCACAAGAAATTGGACTGAGCAGAGTTAGCGGAGCAGAGGAGAAATAAACAGAAGAAATAAATATGCTTCACTCACAAGATGATATCACAGTCATAGCTGGAAAAAGCGTGATCTTCAAAGGTCATTAAATGCAATGGACCAAGTTCTCCAGGAATAAAACATTAAAATAAGTAAAAAGAAGACCAAAATCCTAGTATGAGGAAGAGAGAAGCTGAATGTAGAAATCACCCTGAGAGGAGAGAAATTAGAGCAAGTATATTACTTCATCTATCTCAGAAGTACCACCACGTGGGATGGAAGATGTACAACAGACATCAAGCGAAGAATAGCCCAAGCTAAGAAGGCGTTCATGGGAAAAATATCACTGCTGTGGTCAAAGAAGATAGGACTACAAACCAGGAAAGAGTATGTGAAAACATTGGTTTGGAGCGTAGCACTCTACGGAACGGAAGCATGAACCATCGGAAAAGCTAATCAGAAAAGAATACAAGCCTTCGAAATCTGGTGCTGGAGGAAGACGTTGGAGATAAAATGGACGGAAAAAATAAGAAATGAAGTGTACAGAGAATAGCAAAGGACAGGACCATATGAGACAGCATACAAAAAAGAGGAACCAGATGGATTGGACACTCTGAGGTATGATGGGTTTGTGAAGACCATAACTGAAGGCAAAATAGAGGGAAAAGTCCCCATAGGAAGACCAAGGAGTATGTTCATTGACCAAAATAAAGAGAAAGGTACATAGGAAGAGATACTAGGATATAAAGGAACTAGCATTATATAGGGAAGGGTGGAGGGCTGCAGTCAACCAATCCTAGGATTGAACGACCAAATAAATGGAGAAGCAAGACTTGGAGTAATAGTATTAACACTTTCACTGCGGTGCGACCCACCAGTGGGCCACTCATATCCAGCAAGCACCGCGGCCGTTAAATTCATTTGATTGTCGTAACTTGCTGAGAGTATCATGAGTGTAGGATTCGAGGACTTCTCGAGTTACTTAGCCAAGAGATTAGTCACATGCCAAATAACAGACTTATAGGCGCCACTTTGTAGAACCCACCGGTGGGCCACGCCGCCCCTTCTGATAACTTTTCTAGCACAGGCAGCGTGGCCCACCGGTAGGTCATGAACAAATTTACGTATTTGCGTAATCTATATGAAATTCAATGTTTATTTTTTTGTTTTATTTCTTTATTTTTTTCAAGTTTTTCCTATTTTTATTCAGAATAATGAACAAAATTCAATGCAGTAAAATAAGTATACATCAACTATGTAAAAATAATGAAAATTTTTATAGATATATGGCCCATAGAATTGAGATAAAAACTTACAAAATAAGACAGTTGACTAATAATCAGCGTAGTTTTAAATGCTTATGGAACATAAAGTTTAAAGATCAAATAAACGGGCCATGGCCACTAGGGAGGAAGCAGAGCAGTGTGTTTCTGGGGCCTATCTAACCACTGCTTGCTCACCAAAGGTATATATTCCCCAGTTTCGTCCCTACGAAGAACCAGCGATAGAGGAATGTCGTCTTCGCTGGATGACATTGCTTCAAGTAACAACAGTATCGTTAATGACAACAGATGGATTGATAGTGATATGATCGTCTTCCAAATCGCAGACATCACCATTTTCTGAGGCCAACTACTCAAACCTCTTCCTAAGGATCCCCCATCCCTTCTCTAATAGTTGGAGTGCAGAGGATTGGGGAATGGGACACACGGATGGGCATCTACGACTCACGAACAGCGCCAACAAGGGCGTGGGCAATAAACGAAGACAGGTGGGAGCCTACCGGATTTTCCAACCGCCAGAAAATCTTTATTATTGTTTTATTACATTGTATTGATGCCTCTTCCCCTATCCCACGCCAGGGTCTAGCCGAAACTGTGCCCCACCGCGACTAGTAGATGGGTGAGCTTGGCGCAAGGCCGGGAGTCGCTTCCCTTCCCGCACCCTCCCCTAATCTCGGGCAAGAGCGGTGTATGGCCTCTCTAACTACCATTCCTCGGCAGCGGCCAGAAGCTCAAAAGGACTGTGACCCACTGGTGGGCCACGCCATCCATGCAAAAGGCTAAATGTGACCCACCGGTGGGCCACGCCACGCTGTGGGAGGTAGGGCTTTGACCAGCCCTGCAGTGAACATGTTAAGGATGCAAAAATCCATTATAACGACTAATCAGTAATAGATTAAATACAGGATTACCTTAACTCACATCGGTTTTTTTACATAATTAATGGATAAATAGGTAAAAATATGCCTGTAGTATGGGGTTTGGATGGGAATACGAAAGACAAAAAGAAACTTAAAATAATAAAAATATAAGAAATCACATGAAGGAAAGAAGTAAAAATTATATTAATTCAAGTGTATACTTCTAAGTAAATTGCACTACAGAAAGAATAAATAAATAAAAAGAATGACGTAAGCACAGATTAGATGTGAGCATGAATGGTGATCAAAGGAGTGACATGCATAGAAGAAACATTCCATAACCTGCCAGTAGATATTAGGCAGTATCCTCAATAATCACAGTTGAATATTTGGTGTGTGTGTAGTTGTAGAATTCATTCAAAATGTATATTTAAAAAGGTAAGCTTTAACATAAGAGAATTTAACGACTTTGCATTATCCATGTAGGTATGTATTATGCCTTTACCAACAATCAACAAAATAACCAGGACAGGGGGGCGATGAAAGTGCAATATCTCGCATAGAAATACCTATCAATAGTGGTCATGGTTAACGACCTGTGATACAGTGGCACTGCTGTAGCCTATATCTCGAGATAGGCCCTTTATGTGTTTACATTTACAATTTCAAATCACAGGGTAGAAAGCGCATACTTTTTGAACTCATACATTAATTTTCTGCCGATTAGTAACGTTTTTCATATTAAATAGTGTTTTTTATTTTATTTTCACAGTGTCCAATCATGTGCAAGGCTGAGGACGGCCATATTGACTTTGGTTGGGAGTTGTTGTTAAGACATTTTGCGAGAGATTTTGTTACACATTGTCACAGATTTGTCGACTGTAGAAAAACTTGCAGTTTTTTCACTGTCATGAAATATCAAAGGATGTTCGGATGAAGAGATTTCGTTGTTACTTCTCGAAGAATTAGGTAAGATGACTTCCAATAATTGGCAGTTATTTCATCATTGGTGGTGTTTGGAGTACGTTGAGTATTTCATGAATGAAATTCTCCTGTGTTGTGACTGGCAACCTATTGTATTGTATCCAGGTCAGATAAATCGGCAGTATTCTATGTCCCGACTAATGTTTTTGATGGTAGATCGAGATTAAGTTTGAATATCGCTTGCTCCAAAGTAAAGAAGGTGTACGGAGTACCGTGAATGGAGTACAACCTAGAGCTTTCCTTGCAGGGACATCGTGGTGGTATTTGAGACTTAGCTGTTTCTTAAATGTAAGTGGCTTACGCGGCAGTGAATGTGCTAGTGGATGAGTATAATAACTCTCCTATTTCTTACTTCTATTTCACGCATCAACTTGTCGTTCTACATGAAGAATCTTTAATGCCCAGGGAAATAGTTTGATCCAGGTAGTCACAGTGTACCCGGGAGGTATTGTTGATCGAGTATGTATGAACTTGAAGCAATTTTCTGTGCATTCGAATAAGTCTAATCTTGAAACTGGCATTATCATTGTGATGTTGACAGCATAGTCTTCCAATGATAACGGTGGGATCTACTTTGCTTTCGCCAGCGAAAAAACTTTTGTTGAGATACTTTGAGACGAAAATGTCAATTGATACCTAATGTTTGTTTAAGTCCTTCGGTGTTCATTTGCTTTCGAGTTAGCATCTGCTCCAGGAATGTCATATCCTCTTATTCATGCATGCTGTTCAAACAAAATGATTTTGGATGCAATAGCCAGTGAACATCACATACACTCAATTTTGGTGAGGTGCTTTGTTAGATAACGTTTCCATGTTATACCTAATTATGGTCGTGAATTGTCTCATAGTGAAATGACTGTGACCTTTTGTATTTATTATAATGCCTGCATTTCTAGTGTACTTGTGAATAAATATTTTTTAATGGTAAAATAATATAGAGGTCGAGTTATTCCTTCTTATTTATCCTTCGTTTCATCAATATCATGGTTGTATGGTGTGCAAGATCCGATTACCAGATAATTCTTCGGTGTGATACTCTTTAAGGCATCAGATACGTTTCTCGTGCTATGACGTTCTTTATTTAAAACTTAAGATTCGTAATGAGTATACAGTGTGAGAAATCAAACAAGAAGGCTAAAGGGGGCGATTAAATTGTTGGCTAGCTCGGAGGCTGGAGCTGCATTTCAAACCATGCTCCCATTTTTGTCAGTTACTATCCTGAGTCACAAGTGGCACTGGTGCGAAATTTAAATGCATTGGGCTTATAGAGCTGTCGCCCCCCCTGACCAAGGCAGATTCAATTATGAAAGTTACATCACTTTCCAGTGCCTTCAATTACCGAGGCATTCAAACCTTTAGGCCTAAATTGTAGCGGGAATGCATGTCAGCGTAACTGAAGCACGTAGTTCCCAACAATACCAATGCTAAATTGGCTGGCAATGTAATTGTGGGTGAGGAACTGAAAATATGAACTGCAATACAAAGAAAAGGAACAAAAAATGGATGGTGGCAAGATGATATTATGACTGAAAAACATATAGGAGTTTCATTTGCTTTGAAAACCACATGGATATTGCAAGTTATCTTAGAGCTGAAATACTAACTTCCATCTGAATGATCTGCTTGCGTTTCACATTCTCACCACAATTTCTGTTTAGGGCAGCACATAGTAAAGCCCGTTTTACACAGGGCACAAATTACACCATTTAACATGATTTTGAAATGTTTTTCTCAATCTGGCATGCAATAGTCACTGAATCAGAGTATCACCATCATATCTATTTCACCATCTTGCACCCATGCATCTGTTCTTTCCATAAGTAAAATGAGATAAAGAGCAGTCATGTCAATATTGAGGAAATACGTTTACGGTTTTTATGCCAGTCCATACAGTTGTTCTGGAGAAGGGACACAAGTCTACTACAGAGATGTTTTGAAGTGTATTTTCTAGAGCTGTCAGAAGGGGAAGCAATAACACTGGGAGCACTCCATTCTTAAGCATAGAATTCAACATATCAGCAAAAACACATGGTAATGAATGTATCAATATGGGTAGAAGAAAGATACAGTAAACTACCAGATGGGAGTGTTCTTTCTGATTACAAGGGCCATGGACTAATATTTTTGTACAGTTATCAAAATCATTCAAGAAATACATTGTGGATGGGATTATTTTGACAAAGTTCTTTTATCCTCTAGAACTTATTAATTCTATTCCCAAACTGTTTTGAGTGGTGCTGCTCAGAGTCTAAGGTCAAAAAAAGATTCAGGCCTCAACGCATTAGTTTGCACTCACTCACAAACTAAGCATCATAAACAGGTCTGGTTTGTTTTAATTGAATGATCATCAATTAAATTATTTCAGATGAAAGAAAAACACAATAGTTGCAATATGCCTGAGAAAGAAGATACTTATCTCCAAACTCTACCATCCCTAAGAGAAATGCTCCAAAAATCATGAGAGAGTACAGTGAAACTTCCTCGAACGCGGGGGTTCCGTTCCACGACTATGCCGCATTATGCGAATCTGTGTTGGGGGAAGCATTGACTCATGGAAATCAGGGGGTTCCGTTCCAAGGTGGAAAGAAATGCTCATTCAGAGCCTTTTTTCCATAAGTTTTACGTATAGTTAAGCTTTATTTATCTAAGAAACAATAAATCGCATCCTTTAAACAATTACAGCGGTGTATTCTGGTAAATAAAACATTTAACTATGAAACAGAATAAAAACTTTAAGAATTCGCTTATATGTCTTCGGCAATCAATGTTTTCTAAAGCATTTTTTCCAAAATTAACTAGTATCGTCTGCAATAAAGACTTCCTCAGGCCGATAATCACATTTTCCGATGAGTTCTGCGAACAAAGCTGGAAATTTTGAGGCTGCTTCATGATCAGCAGATGCGACTTCTCCAACAATCTTTACACTGTGGAGCTGAAAGCTGTTATTAAATTTATCAAACCACCCTCGGCAGACTTTAAAAGAAAATCTGTCTTGTTTTTCATCTCCATATCGCGCTTTCAAATGGTTCTAAATCTGAAGTGCTTTGCTTCTAATGATAAGTCCATCCAAAGGACCATGTTTTTGCGCCTGGTCTTCTACCCAAGTGTTCAAATGTTTATCCATTTTCTCCACCCCTGTGTTTTCCCTGCTGACATAGGAGGAACTAACAGACGCACCGGAACTAACATTGGAACGAATTTTTTCTTAAGTCTTCTTTATAGTCCTTATAGTCAATTCGTTGACACAGTACTGTCATGCTAATCATGCGGCTGATCTTCCATCTTGAATTCATCAATTATTTGAACTTTATTCAATATTGTCAGTTTATCCTGCAAAAGTAACGCCTTCCTACTTTTCTTCGCAGGATTATCAGTAGCACTTTCGCCAGGTCTTTTAGGATTCATTTCAATTAATAAACAAGGAGAAAAGCACACACTTTGTTACTCGAAAGAAAAACGCCAGCCATACACGATCCACTATGAGTCACTGCCGAGGACTAAGTAATTTTCCTCAGCATTTTCCATCTCGTCTTGGGACAAGAACCAGAGGAAAACGACTAGGGGTGCCATAGGGAGGATTGTGCTTACTTTATGTTACCCCCAACAACACCACATAAAATCAAGCATATCTCCTAAGCTTGACCTTCCAGTATAGATTTTGTCAATCGATCCCTTCCTGTAGGGAAGAGTGTAGAAGAATGGGATCCCTTCTTGGAATAGTAGTGAGAGTAAGAGGAACGTAGATTGGGAAATCTTGGGAAAGGAAAAATTGTGCATTCAGCCTATTTCCCGAGTACAAAGTAAGCAAAAAAGAGGATGTAACCAGTCAGAGGCTGACCGTCCACCTTGCCACGGCCAATGATAGACATCATTGGATACCTCCTCTGCAATTTTCTTTGCATTGTGACGAAGGTAGATCTTAGTGCGGAAATGCACTTTGTACGTATAACCTACCAGATAGGTACACCTAACTGTATTACTTGTTCCACGAAACATCAGCATTACACCAGTGGTTGCGATAAAATACTATATACTTTTTAAAATGGTAAATGTCGCGCCGAAATACTGATTGATTGCAATGAAGTTCCTTTATTTCTGCATTGAAAAGAAAATTTCATTGGGATTAGTAAAGCATAAAAATAATTTATTGCCATGCTGGAGGTTGAAGCTCAATTCTTGCGTGAAGTATAAAACAGAAATGTCCATGGTGAAATAAAATCAATTGCTAATACTGGTCATTTTTTTATATAAGGCCTCGATCATTCCAGAAAAAACTGAAAAATGTCCTCCAAAGGAAACCACGTAAAATAGAAGCTTCATACCGCATTCTGTGAAGCTTAGTGCCGATTATAAACAGCATAAATTAGAATCCACGTGTTGGGAAGCCGCGTTCGGGGAAGTTTCACTGTATCTCTAAGAGAAGGTTCTGGCACTGGCCAAAAGTACCATGATTCCCATAACTCCCACTAGCAGAAAGAAGAAACCCACCAATTTTTTTGTTTCAACACCTATCAAAGTGGGGTGCACTTTTTAAAAGATGGCAAGTGGTCCACAATTTGATAAGGTAGGTTGTATGCATTTGGAGCTCTGTGAATAAAGATGCAGTAGTAACACCACGTAAATAAAATACAAAGATAAGCCACATATTCTGATAAAAATTGTTACGAGAATGTAGAGTGCGGCCATGCCATAATTGAAGGATGCCCAAGGTGTGCCCAGCAATTTGGGTGACTTGCCCTCAATTCTACAGGCCGTATCTCCAGAACTACTGAGCGGACATTGAAAATATTCAAAACGGAACACATTAAATGTACGATGAGTTGTTGGTATTCACAAATATGCAAACAAAAATGATGAGCATACCATAATTGTCAGGAATGGCTGTAATACAGTAAAACACAATGAAATTTGAAAACTCTAGGTGCAGTTCAGTCTTTCCCGGATCCAACGACAATAATCTTCTACATATTTTATTTTCTAACCCTATGTCACAAATTTAGAGGGAATCTTAAAAGTAGTGATGGGACGACCGGTTCCACGGTTCTTCGGTTCCACCGGTTCTTAAAGGAACCGAGAGAACCGGAACCGGCATATAAAACCGGTTCTTCGGTTCCATTTTGTGTACATATTATTAATCTTTGAAACGACCAATAACTGAAGCGTACATTAGTGCTGCTTTCTCAATCAGAAACGTGTAATCAATAATGCTGAAGATGATTTGACAATAATCACGGTAAGGGTAATGAAAATGTGCTCCATGTCAAACACCACGAAGTTGAGAGGGTTAAGAGAGTGGATTGAAGCTAGAGCGGTCGCATCACACAGTGAAAACATAATGCTAAAAATTGTTCTTGTTCATTATTTAAGTCCCGTCGTTAAGTCGGCCCACGGTGGAGTGTTTTTTAAGTTTCCGATCAAAGGCGTCGAATTGTGTACCATAGGCATAGTTGAAGAGGAAATACAGTGTAAACAAATACATACGACTTTTAAAGCTCTTTGACTCACTGGCGAGGTAGAAATCACTTTTGTGCCATATTGGCTACGTAAGCCATTTCGGACGTAGTCACTGTGAATGATATGAGAAATCATAAGAAATTAAGCAATGTCCAAGGTAAGTCTTCTTTCGATAGCAGCAAACAGCAAACAACCTTCATTAATCAACCACTACGATATTCGATTAGTCTCTCCGAGAACGCGAGTCGAGTAATCGGTGTCAGTGTTCAAAAATGCTCAGCCGGTTTGTTGTCACGATGTGCTAGTTTTGCTGTGAACCCAGAAAAAGTTACCATATAAAAGACGTTAATTAAATTTTCAGTGCTCCCACAGACATATTATCCTCCAGTAATTAATTAAGAGAACGATGTCTGATGTGTGGAATCACTTCCGGATAGACCGTTCGGACGACAAGTTTGCAGTATGTAAACATTGCGGCACTGGAATTTCGCGGGGTATCTCAAGAAGTAGTTCAAACCTGAGGAAGCATTTAACAGCCAAACACCCTGCAGTAACATGCGAGAGGCAATGCGTTGAAATTCCTGACTTGACTGAGACTGAACCTGAGACTGACTTGACTGAGGGGCTGGAAGTGGATATAGATGAAAGCAACCGTAAGCAACGTTAGTGAGTGGTCTCAATCAACTTGCACAGTTTCAACATGGAGTGTTTCTCCGTGTTCTACTACTACGTCATCTCCTTCACTATCGGCTGAAAGATTTCTTCGGTCAAGACAGCATGAATACCAGCCCCCTCTAACAACATTTGTGGAGTTGAAACGCAAATTTAAACCAGGAGACCGACGAAGTAAGGATATCACACGTTTAGTTGGAGAAATGATATGTTAAGACCAGCAGCACTTCTCAGTAGTTGAGGACAGAGGTTTTCGAAAACTTATTGATCATCTCAAAGCTCGCTACTCATTACCTTCTAGAAAGCATTTTGCCAAGAAAGTGATCCCTGAACTATTCGAAGAAATGAGGGCTAAAGTAAAGTATGTTCTTCAAAATACAGAATTTGTCGCCATCACAGCGGATATGCAGACATCGTCTGCCTGCAATGACTACTTGGGCTTAACAGTTCATTTCCTTGATGAAAGCTTTCTCCTTCACCATTATAACCTAGAAGTAATCCCATTCCCGGAAGTAAGCCACTCGGCTGTGAATTTATGCAACCGGGAAAATGTGGAACCGTCCCATCCCTACTTAATAGGAATTTGTATTTTGATAAATAAGGTCCACCTAGTAAGTACAACATGGATGAGACTGGTCTATTTTGGAAAGCTCCCCCAGATGGAAAATTGCACAAAAAAGGAAAATGTCTACGTTGAGAGGTTGAGGGTTGCAGAACCAGAGGAATTAAAAGACAAA
Organism: Ceriagrion tenellum; assembly: GCA_963169105.1. Taxonomy (NCBI): domain Eukaryota; kingdom Metazoa; phylum Arthropoda; class Insecta; order Odonata; family Coenagrionidae; genus Ceriagrion; species Ceriagrion tenellum. Next base: position 52,640,102 of record OY720633.1, on the reverse strand, counting down.
AAGTAATTCTTAAAAATTTTCATAATGGGGAGTAATAAATAAAAATAACTGACTACTAACAATCAAAATAAGTTCATAAAGATTGAAAATAAGTCTTATATTGCTTAATCCTCATTTATATCATTAAATTGTGTACGGTAGGGCTTATGTAAAATAAAATGTAGCAGACAGCCAAAATAAATGCATACAAACCTTGCACTTTTGTCACCTTGGGGCCACTCTTGATTTTTACACTTTGATTTCACATAGTACCCATTTTTTTGTCCCTACAACACTATAAAATGAAGGTTTTGCCTTGACACTCATAATTACACAGCATAATAGACTCACCTTGTTCCCAAGTGCGACTGTCAGGGGATTCTTCGAACTTATTAGGGGTGATGGTGACCGGGAGTGAGAAAGTGTGGAGTTTGGGACAAGAGTGGACACAATCTGAGACAGAGCACCAGGACCAGCTTCCGAGGCCCACTTGTGAAAGTGAGGAATGAAGAGGGGCAAACAGCTGTCGGCTGAATCCTTCCGGATGATGCTGGGAAGATTTCTGAACAAGTATATCCACAGTTGAGTCTGGGATTCTGGTTCTAAGTGAGGAAGTAATCTCACCACCAGCATCTGCAGGAAATGAAATATGCCATGAGGAAAAGTTAACCCTACGACTACATTGAGACAAATGGAAAAAAATCACTTCCCAGGACTGGTATTTAACCTTTATCCCAACAATTCATGTCAGATACCTTACCCAATTCAAATACCCACCCATAAAGCTATTTTATTAATCAAGTTCCAATTATTTGGATTCTTCAAAGTTAAGTGAATCGATACAGACTTGAGAATGTCCCTTCATCCAACCAGAGTGCTATTAAAATATTTAAGGGTCTGTTACCACCACTTTCTGATGCGAGGACATCTGATACAACACATTGACATCAGTTTGCAAGTGTCTATTTATTGCTATTTTCCAATATTTTTAGTAACACAGTCACAAGATCAGGGCCACCTAAAGCAGTCCATTAAATTATAAAAATACCCAAGCTTAGAAGCGACTGGCACCAGCACTTTTTCTTAAAGACCAGAAATAGAATATACCTGCACTTCTTGCCTGTGTAAATATGGAAAAACAATTATTCTCCTGGAATGTGATCTGAAACTCTGTACTTCAGTCAAGTACTTACACCAACTTAACAACTCACAACTTCTCACTTCCTCCAGATTTATTCAAATAAGAACATCATAGAATTGTTTTTTTTCCCCCTAAGAATACTCTTTGGGCAAGACTGATTACATCTGTTAGATACTTGCACACCTAGTCTCACAGCCCTTTGAATTTAACTATCATTATCACTTCAATATCCACTCATTTCCTTTTATAATAGTGGGCTCTTCATCTGTACCATTCAATAAACATGGAAATGTATGCTTTACAAAGTTAGTGATTTATTTATAGACGATATCCCACAAAACATCCATAAACTCTGGGGAAAACTCCAAGGTATATATTTCATAAAATATGGCAAACCATTACTTCAAACGATGAAATGATTCGATTAATTTCAGAAAGCTAGGAGCTAGCATTCATTATCAAGTTAGAAGAGTGTTTAAGAATCATTTGCATAAAACTAAAAATGCAAGTACCAAGCAATTGCTTTCATTATCAAGTTAGAAGAGTGTTAAAGAATCATTTGCATAAAACTAAAAATGCAAGTACCAAGCAATTGCTTGGTCTTCCAATATCGAATAATGATCACGGTACACTTACTTTCCCTTTCCTAAAATTCAAAATGGCAGACAGCTTTTCTTCCTGATGTAAAGAATTAAGGATTTTTGTCACCAGTTCTTCTTTGCTTTCTGTAGTTGTTAAATCCTGTTTTTCAATCCAAGGTATTTTTAAGTCCTCAATTTGGAGAAGGAATGTATACAACTGAAATGAATGAATACACATAAAAATGTCCATCATACCATACATACAGAGTTCATTCATTACACTATAAAGTATGAATATTTTTCCCCTCACATAACAATACTTCTGGTGCCTTTAGAGCTACATGTGAAAGAGAGAATCCTCAATAGCTTCAAAATCAAATTCCATTGAATACTTTTCTAATAAACCAAATATTTTCCTAGTACCAAGAGTGAACACTAAAACTCACAATAATAAATATAAATAATGAGGAAGTAAAAATATAATAATACATACATACCAATCATGCCGTTCCCTTCCGAGATAGGCACAGTCACAAGGTTTCACTCATAAATACATATTTGTACACCTAACTCTCTTCAATAATTTCTTCCATACTGACCTATCCTTGCAAACCTCTTTTGCTTCACTTACCCCCATGCACTGCTTCATACACACCCTCCTGTTTTAAAGACTTAATATTCCTCCTCCTAAGAATTTCCTCAACCACATTCAACCACAACTTTCTCGGCCTACCTATATATCTCACACCATTCATTTCACTCTTATATATCTGTTTCATTTTTTGACTCTCATTCATTCCCTCAACATGGCCAAACCAACAAAGCACACTCCTTTCATATATGTCCATTACTCGAGCATCTAACCCACATTCATTTATTACCCACTCATTCCTGACCCGATGCATCCTACTTTTGCCGCAAACACCCCTTTAGACAAATAGGTCAACACACAGTTTTTCTCAGAAAACAGGCCAGTAATTAGCAACAGTTCATATATCTTTGGAACTTTCCTTGATCCTGATAGCACAACATACCATAAAAGAATTTAAAGTATATATTTGACTTAACAATTACCATATAGCTACAAAACATTTTCCTGCTCTGAATAATTACACCACTGTTACAAAAAGAGAAGTATCAGGCTTGATGCAGAGGAAAGAATTCATCATTAAGAATGAGAGAAAAATGGCAATTTTCCACTTAGTTAATTGTTTTTTATTCAACCTAGGTTTTGATGTATTACTACTGGCCTGATGATGATGTAGTACATCGAAACCTAGGCTAAATAAAAAAAAGTTGACCAAGTGAAAATTGCCTTTACTCTCATTCTTTATACACCATTGCCATTTAATTACTTCTTTCGCACAAATTTCTCACTAATCACCAGAATCTCATCATACACCAAACAAGATTTATTCACTGTTAATAATAGGGATTATGAACCATGACTTGATAAAACAACAAGATCTTACAAAGCATTCTGCTCACTCAGATTTTTAAAAATACACAAATTGAACAAATAATTTTCCACATTGACATTTATCAAAGGATAGTTAAAGCATTTTTGAGATGTTAAAAATGATATTCTCTGAATGAAATGCAGCCTCTAAAGTAACAGGAAAATTCCATTAACTATAAAAACAAATCAGCAAATAATTTTACCCTTTCAATCTCCAATTTTATTCTTCTTGAGTCCCTTGCAGTTAACTGCGATCCTGTTTCCATCTTCTCTGGAGGCGTCATATCCAAGTCAATTATTTTACGGGGAGCCATTACACTTACAACCTAATGCAACAAAATAGGAGAAGAAAATGGTTAAGATAAACAGCAACCAATTTCATAATTACAAACTGAAAATGAAAGACCAAAGGATTGTTTCCCAAGTCTACTTTGATAATAGGAATAAGATGATTCTAAAATAGAAATAGCAAAACCAGTGCAAGAAAATAAGCATTTGCCAACATGATCAAATGACAGAACACATAATGGGTACACAGATTATAAGTAATTACAGAAAAATTATAATGTTGAGGGTCAATAATGTTACTCGGAGTAAATTACAGGGTGTGATATATGTAGACACACATTTCCACCAAATGGAAAGAACCCTCACAAGGTTTGATAAATACAACAGTGGGAAAGTCATATCTTTTTCCACATCAAAACATGGAGCAAGGTGGAGATGACCTAACTTTCTGCTTGGCCCCACTTCCCACTCCCATTAAATACAAATAATTCTTCTCCACTTAAATTTCGAATGGTGTCCCTGATGACTGAGATTCAAACATCCAATCAAATACCTTATTACAAAAATAAAGTGGACATTATGTGAAGCCAGTGTTTTTTTGACTCAATTTTTGGAAGAATGCCATTCCAGTACGTCATGTCAAATATTGTGGACTGTTAAGAGGTTACCAATGTTATTGGTGGGCTCATCAACATTCAACAGATTCCCCATAACGCTTTCCTTGCTCGATAGCTAAGACCACACACTATCACCAGCAACATCAAAAGCATCACATCAAAACCTAAGCATGAGACATTCATTTCAGTAGATAGACAGCAGAATCCATTTTGATGGAAATTCTAGTAGCGTAAATTTTACACTTACAGGAAATCACACTTTGAAATGATCAAATATATTCATTCAAAAAAATTTGGGCCCCAGTCACCTTAATTAGGAAACGTGCTAATCATCAACAATGATGTTCATAAATCCACCACAAGAGCAAATTATATATTTCACATTCCCTAGATTTGTAAAGAATTGACCAAAAAATATTCACTCTTCAAAGAAATAGCTTTATACCATTAATTAAGAAACTAAAATGAAAGATATTAACTGCAAAATCAGATTTAAAATAGAGATTTACTTACAATATGGATTTTAAATAAACAATAATCTAATAAGATATAATAACAGTAGTTATTGTACATTATCAGTGACTCCTTTGCTGATGGTATTAAAATTTTGGTACTTGTATGAACTGGGATTATTGATATTAAAGCTATCATTAATAATTATAATCAAAGATCTAGCACAAGAATGCTATTTTACTTATAAATGAGAGGGTCAATTTTCACTTAAACTATTTGTCACAGAGAAATATAATAAAATTCAAATAAGTCATGAATTTCAACTGTGAAAGTAATGAATATTACCTGAAGTTTGCCCAAAGAGTTTTCAAACTGAGCCGGAGTGTACTTGTGGTGCTCTGTTCTTTTGTTGTCCTTCTCTCGCATGTTATGCTCACGCTCCAGGGACCTACTCTGTGATGTGACACCATTACCTTTGCCTCCAGCAGCCATCTCCCTCTCCTTTTTTCTTCTGGCATACATCTGGAGCAGAGAAAAAAATGAAGATCACCCATCATTATCTAAAGTAAACCAAATCAACTTGAGTGATAAAAATTTACATAGACTGAGTGTAACCAATTTTACTGAAAATGAAAGATTACACATTTGTAGCAAAGAGTATGGGTTGGTTGATTCATTTGATAATTTATTGACTGAACTAATTAAAAAAAACAGGGAATTAATTTCAACAAGCTATTTCTGCAGTAAGCTACAGGCTCTCAACTCACATTAAAGTATTCCACAAAATGAGTTGTGCATTTATTAATGATTAAGCCTGAATTACATATATGTATAGACTTGGCTTAAAAGAATATGATTTCTTACTTTTCTTGCTTTCTTACTTTTCACTTTATTACTTTTATTCACTTAAAGACCACTTACTCCATTTTTATATCCAATTCTTGATGATGCCGATACAAAGGTAAAATTTGTCTTTGGCTAATACATTGAAATTGAAAATATATCACAATGAAGAATATCAGAAATGCAGATGAATTTTGGTATTTTCACAGGTTGCGGTAAATTACATGAATAACCATGTAGTCCAGGATATGACTGTAAAAATAGTAAAGAAACTCCGAATTTTTTGAATATCCATCAATTTGCATGAAAATTTGGCAGTAAGCTCAACATACCCTCCACCTTAAAATCTACCCTTTGAAATTTGCTTGAAATTTTGACAGTAAGTTGGGAACAGGTCAAAGATCCAAATCTACTCTATGCGGATATGTGCTTTTGCTCTGGGGATGGTTACCACCCCATCTCGGGGGTGGAAATTTTTATGTTAAAAATAACTACAGGAATTGATAGAAAAGTGAATTTTAAGGAAAAAATGTTTTAAAAGTTTTTTCGAAATGTCAGTATTTTTTTAGTTATTCGTGACTAAGTGTCTATTTTCCATCGAAAAAAATGCATGTTTTAAAATGGTTTTTCACAAATAACTCCAAAAAGTTATATTTTATCAAATAAACCATATGAACAAAAAGTTAGCTTGTAAAAAAACAAAGAGACTGGTTTTTATTATTACTGTAAACCCAATACAAACAGAGTTATGGCTCTTTGAAAGTAGGCTTTTGAATGCAAAAATCAAACATTCAACGTTAAATAATGGGAAAACGGTAAGTTTGTTAGGGAAAACTTGTAGTATCTTTTTAAAGATCTTGAAAAAAACCTTTAAAATGACCACTGGTAATAGTCCCTCGCATAAAAATTAAGGCGAGTTATAACAAAAATGAAGTCTCTTTCTATTTTTTATGGTGTAAAAAGCAACGAAAACACCCCTGTCATAACCACCCCAATTGAAACTAATCATTAGCCATTTACAGTTTTCTTTATTTATGTACAAGTATTTATGTACGTTATATATTCTAGAAGTTCGACCAGTTTAGAATGCTCAGTTGTGAAAAATATTGAGTTTAAAGTGAAAAGAGCATTTTTGGAATTTCTAAAAAAATTTCCTTTTTCTCTAATAACTCAAAAACTAACAATAGTACGTTACAATACAACAATATACATAAAGCTACATTTCTGTACTGCAGCAGTTTTTACGTATCATTGTTAGTTTTTGTGTTATTAAAAAAAAGAAAATTTTTTTTGAAATTCCGAAAATGCTCTTTTCACTTTAAACTCTATATTTTTCACAACTAAGCATTCAAAACTGGTCGAACTTCTAGAATATTTTACATACATAAATACCAGTACATAAATAAAGAAAATTGTAAATGGGTAATGATTACTTTCAATTGGTGTGGTTATGACGGGGGTGTTTTCGTTGCTTTTTACACCATAAAAAATAGAAACAGACGTCATTTTTGTTATAACTCGTACTAATTTTTATGCGAGGGACTATTACCAGTGGTCATTTTAAAGGTTTTTTCAATATCTTTAAAAAGATACTGCAAGTTTTCCCTAACAAACTTACCGTTTTCCCGTTGTTTAACTTTGAATGTTTCGATTTTTGCATTCGATGAACAAAAGCCTACTTTCAAAGAGCCATAACTCTGTTTGTATCGGGTTTACAGTAATAATAAAAAACCAGTCTCTTTGTTTTTTTACAAGCTAACTTTTTGTTCATATGGTTTATTTGATAAAATATAACTTTTTGGAGTTATTTGAGAAAAACCATTTTAAAACTTTTCTATCGATTCCTGTAGTTATTTTTAACATAAAAATTTCCACCCACGAGATGGGGTGGTAACCATCCCCAGAGCAAAAGCACATACCGGCATAGAGTAGATTTGGATCTTTGACCTATTCCCAACTTCCTGTCAAAATTTCAAGCAAATCCATTCATATTAAAAAAATTTGGAGCAGAAATCAGTCATATCCTGGACTAATGTTAATTTTCAGACTGGCCCACCTCTAGTCATCACAATTCTAGTTAAAGGTTTATGTGCAAGCAGTGCAGACGTAAAGAAGTAAAAATACCACAAATACCAACACCCATTAAATCCTGCCAGAAACATTTAATAGTAAACCTTTAAATAGATACAGAACTGGAACAAATAAATAGTTCCCAATTTCATCCAAGAAGACTCAAGAGACTTAGTGGAGAATACTTAATTATACTGCAAACAAATACTGTAATTACGAACCGTGTAGTAATAGTCATCCACATATGGCCTGTCTGATTGCAATTGCATTCTCTGGATATTCAGAAGGAACTGTTTCTCCCATTGTGTCATTAGCCCAGCGTACTCGTCCCAATCTTCGCTCCCATTGAGGTGGTGCAGATGATGAAGGTGGGGATTCTGTTGGCCATGCATTAAGTGAGGGGGAGGATGATGATGGTGCTGGTGGAATTGCTGAGGGAAATTGCCCATGGCATTGCCTTGCCTGCCACCAACAAATCCCCTAAATGGACAGAAAATACATCACATGAGTGCTTCACAAAATCAAACAGCAGCAATGAGCTATAAAGTATGTTAAAGGATCAATATCATGACAGTTGCAATTTTGTGTGCTTTGGTGTTACTTATGTTTTTGAAAGACCAACAACCAATGCCATCAATAAGATCTGATGACCATACTTATGAAACACGACAAAAGAAGAAATAGAAGATACTACTTTGCTAGAATAGAAAAAAAACCTAGCCAGCCCTTAAATGGAAATGGGCTGATATAGTTGCTCTTTTTACCTATGACTGAGCAATGGAGAGAGGGTGACTTGAAGTGCAGTTGAGCCAACTATCATTGTAACTATGTAGATGTTGGAAACCAATGCCTAACTTAAGCACTCATACTAGTTGTTCCATACCTCTGACCAAGAATGAAGAAAATGACATTCTCACAGTTCATTTTAAAACACACGTGTTTTAATGGGCAATTATTGCTTACATGAAGTTTCTAGGCAGCATGGAAATTTTGCCAACACCATGATTGCAGACTTTCAAGCATTTGCATAGGGAATTACGAAATAATAGTTACATTAGGATCCTATATCATACAAATACATATTTTAAAGAATACTTCCACAAATAACAACCTAAACTCATAATAACACATTGCCAAAGACCACAAGAGTTAAGGGAAGCAAATGGAAATATATTTTTTGTGATTTCTTAAAAAAGTAAGAAAATACAAAACTTGAAAATACAAAGTGCCATTTTTTGGTCCCACAGACTTCATATTATAGTTTCTGTTGTTCAAGGACTGCCGTAGAATGCCTGACTAGCCCATTCAGGTGAAATTATTATTACAAAGTTTCCTAAGTATATTTTTATACCATCATCCATGGCTTTCATAACAGTAACTATATTTACACATGACTGGTGTTTTTTTATGCATCATAATTTTCTTATTGCATAAAATTTTGTTGAGATCCATTCCACTTAACATTGGTTCGATGATCACTAAGAATATTTACTTATGATACTTATCAAATTTCAAGACAACTCCACTTGAATGTTGGTCAGGGGGTTATCAGTGGAGGAAGTCAAAAACAAAGGTCATCTTTACCAATGAGGATAGGTGGGTATGATTGTACAGAAATTATCTATTGGGGAGAGTAGAAGTACTTGAGGAGATAAAGAGGACTTTATAATACAGCAACCCATCTATCCAAGTATTTAATTAACCAACCAACAATAAACTTCAAATTTTATGGATAAAAATCATATTTACGTTTTTAACTGTTTGCATGAGACATAAACAGCTAATCGTAACACCCGTGCATTTAAGATATAATTTCACAATATAACTCGACCATTAAGAGCATAGATAACAATGAGAATACAAGGACAAGTTCAAACACATTGCCATTCAAAATTCATTTAAGAAAACAGCTTAGTATACCAGTATCCACAGTAGTTTTGTTGATACAAGACTACTTTCAAAGATACACAGAATGGACAGGGTGAACAAGACATGAATTACAGAACGGGTGGAATTTTCAGGGAGGATTTCTGTCTCAAACATGAGTTGTGAAACAGTGAAGTACACAAAGACTGAAGTTTTATTCCTAACACTATAGATGGGACAACTTACCGATGCTGCATTTGCTGGTTAGGTAGAGGGTAGGGAGGATGGGGGAAACGGGACATCTGCCCGTTGTGGCCAGGAGGGAAACCATGGGGCCTTCCAAAGTCTGGACCAACCCTGTGTGGATGAGGATGCTGATGAAGAGGATGATTAAAGTTGGGCAGTACACCACCCTGATGTAAGTGATTAGGATGCGGCACCCTTGATCCGAGCCGATCTGAGGCCCTCATGGCATCCAGAAAGCCTTTGGATGAGTCGCCTCGTTGCTGTGGTCCTCCATCTTTGGACATGAATAAAAGCATGTTGGCAGGACCTCCAGCTCCTGCAATGAATTAAAGGGCCACATTTAGGATAGCCATGAGTCCCTTTGACCAAATGCAGACAGCAGTATACAAAACAAAAATAGGAAGAGAGTTCACAAAAGAGCCTTAGATAATTAAAAAAATCAAATAGTGAAAATGGCTAAGTCACTCTCACAGTAAACACATCAATACAAGCTGGAATTATGGTAATTTTAGATATATTGGCTAAGGCTTTTATACCAACCATATTTTTCCGAAGACTAATTAGCCTATGGACTTTTTTCATTGCTAATAAGGTTTTGATGGCCAATACTACAATTAACCCTCACCTATCTATAATCTGATTATCTGGTTTTGAGTTTTATCTGAGCTACTCCTTCCACTTATACCTCAAAAATTATAAAATATTTTCATCATATAAAGAAATAAGCTGGTGAATATTTTTTTAAGGATTATAATTTTGATCATAAACTCAAAGACATTACTGAAAACAGTATCTTTAAGTAGGTCATATTTAATGCTTACTCTAGCCTTACCACTTCCCAAATTTGTCTCCGCTTCAATGACTTAAGCTTTGATTATTGCACAGTTTACAACTATGCTCAATGAATTCTTTGAACATTTGTTTTTATGTACTTAGCACTTAATAAAAGGTTTCCTTAAGTACATCTTTTCATTTAAACACTTTTCATTATCCGTGTTTTCCCCTGCATCCACTAGCCTGAATATTTCCACATCCAAGTTTTATTGTGCAAAAATACCTTACTATTAAAGTACAAAGCATTACTTTTATTGGTATCAAATTATATCAGCTATCTTTGGTCAACATTTGTCATTTGCCAGTCTGCTGTTTCATTCCCTTGATCTATCACCCATTTAGCAATACATTTTTCTATGCACTTGACCTTGGGCTGGGTAATTCCACCCTAACAAAAATAGAAGGGAATTGTGCTTTCCACTGCTATAGAAGTTAAATTAATTACAGTGAATGGTTGAGGAGAGCCTCCAAATAAACTGACAATAGAATATGTTGGTGGGATGCAAACAGTTTTGGATGTGATTAAAAAATCTAGCTAAGTTTACGGCAAATTTTGAGCTTATATAAACACTTCTTCTGGGGTGTTTAGGATTCTGAGAGCATTGTGGGATTCGCAGAATACTAGATCAAGAGTACCATTAGTAGTCATTCATCATCTGAGGATGCTTTTCAGTTTGATTGCAAAATTTTTTGATTCCAGAATGATTTCGAAAGGAAAGTTGCCACCTGCTTGAATATTTGTGACAGTCCTATTACATCTGAAATTCTGTTTTCAATTGTAACTGAAATTATCCCACTTATGGATAAAGGAGTGATCACAGCTATTAACTGCAATATCTAGGTATTCTCTTAGGGTCTGTAGCTACGGATGATGAAAATTAACAGCAATTTTGGAATAAAATTCACTTTTAGATGCAATAGAAAGTGTTTTGTGCGAGGAGCCTTACGCACAACCCTGGTCCAATCATGGAAAAAATTTCTCAGAATCTTGAGGAGAACTTGAATTTTTTTAAATGAGGAATTATTAAATGCTTGTTATCATTATCTGTTTGTTTCTCAATAACAAATTACTTCAGTTTGACTGTTTCTTAAGATTACAATTAACTGATAAAATTAAATGCATAATGATAATGAATATGTGTCTCATGGACTTATCAATCAGCTCCCTAAGTACCACGCCATCTAATGCAAATAAAGAGGGGATAGAAGAAAAAAACTCTGTTTTAGAGAAAAAAGATTTTTTAAAAATGGATACAACCTCAAACAAACATTAGTCAGAACATGTTTTGGAAGACATGAGAACCACAAGGAATGAGTATCAAATTGAGTTAAGGTAAATTGAGTTGAGGTTCTTGAGCAAGAAGTCTGCATGTTCCACTTCACACATGATATAACAGTTCTAAGGCATCCTTAAATGAAATAGATCTAGTATTCCATTAATGTGCCATGAAAATCAATGAAAGGAAAACTGAAATTCTAGAACTACAGAATAAAGGAAATTAAGGCAGATGTAGTAAAGATAGGAAGGAGGGTTATATCAAGCCTATCCTCCTCTTCACCGGACTAGTTGTATGTATCATGTTAATAATTAGGTTTCAGTATGGCTCAGAGGCCTGTGAAGTATGATCTTTAACATGGAAAAATGCAGTCTAAAACCTGAATGATGGGAGATCCTAGCTCTAATTACACATATAACATTACCATTGGTTAGAAACAGGTGAAGTACAGTCAACTCAATGGGCAAACTTTTTCCAGGAAGCAGCTACAATGAAGCCACCCAAAGGACATTACATAAATGTAAAATAAATTATTGAGCGAACTCACCCATCAGCCTTTGGTTTTGAGCAAGAGCTGCCAGGGGTGGTTGAATCATTTGCCTTACAGCCATATCAACTATTGACAATGGGGGAGCAGAAGCCTGCCAAAATGAGATAAGGTTATGTAAGACAAAATATTCCAACTGAAAAATAATTATTGAAGGATATAGCAATGCATACAAACATAGATCCAAAATCTAATAATAAATGATAAACAAGTACTATGCAGGAAATAGATTTTGACAAAAATAAAATAAATAATCACTGCAAATGATATTAAATGAATTTTTAATTTTCTTCCACAAATATGTCAACAACACCATTGCACGATGCTACAGCATCACATTAGCCAAAAAAATTATAACAGAAAAGGAACCACACACAGAAAACTTAAAATAAAAAGACAAACAAGAAATTCAAAATTACAGAGGTAAAAGTTTTATAAGACATGATAACCAAAACATGTGCATAAGGCATGCAATTCATTGGTCTCAAAGCAGTCATGCAATAACAGCGCAGGTTATAAGCATCTTTTAGTGTGTAACATTTGGGGCAATTGTTACATGAACAGAATCAAGTAGTCTTTTGTAGGTCCAACTCAGTGAAGTCTGGGTTTCATTTAAAATAGGGCAGTTTACTCTGAAACCAAACAGCTATTTTATCCATTAAGTCACCTAATGACCACTAAAAATGAATTTTGGTAAACTGGAAGGGATGTTTCCAAGTATAGCATCTTTACGAGCATGTGGTGTCAAAACGTTTCATTCCATGCTGCTAAGTTTTTGCACCAGAAGATGCTTCCTATATTACGGGATAATACTCTTGTTCAACAACTTAACTTTGAAGCCTACCCAGCAGTCATCGATCTGTGCAAAACAGTGTAAACAATGAATCATCAATATGTGCAAAACCGTGTAGACATTGAATTTCATCAAAGTTTGTTTTCTTCCGGATAAATTCGCAGAAAATTCAAAGCAACCAAAAGCTAACACCCACACCACCAAGCTACCGACTTGTAGGTTCATCAAAGGAGTACATACTCAAGACAGTATTAGTGGGAAACAAAAATTATCTTCAGAGATCTGCAAGAGTGTCGTAAAGCAATAACAAGCGACAGATTTGCAAAAGTTTAAATGTATGAATACTTGAATGAATCGATGGGATTCAGGCTTCCAAAGGGTTTGGATGAAGGTTGATTCTCCTGTATTCCGGGGTTTCCACCACGTTGTTTCATCTCGAGGATGATATTTTGCTGGCTATCCTGGAAGCTTGCAGGATAGCTGGCGAAATATCTCCCTCAAGATGAAACAATGTGGTGGAAACCCTGGAAATTGGAAGAATCAACTTGAATGAATAATTCCTTCTTTACATGGCAATTCCCATAATATGACTGAGAATGGATCTCAGGCACAGTTAGGGTCATGAGGGGGAGCTTTGCAGCAGTCATGACTGGTGGAAAGATGGGTGTCCTTAGTTGTGATGTAGATAACTCAAACCCATTCCTTCCCAAGACTTCCAATGCCCTTAAATTAGATTAACCGATTAAACAACAGAAAAATATTAGAGCCTTCAGATTAATAAGTCAGATAGAACTAGCTATAATAAAAGTAATGAATGAGCCCCTTTAGTTCTTAGACAATTGTTCATTTCCAAAGCTTGAGAGGTGACACACTCTCGAGAGAGACTCTGGTATTATCAGCGAGTTAACCCAAAACAGAAATGACACAGGTGGAAAGAAACAATGAAATGGAAAACCAGTTTTTAAAATGAATCACAGATATTAAGAGAAAATGAAGGTATTTAACTACATTCTAATCATACATCCAGGATAAATTGATTTGGTCCCCTCTAATAGATGCTGTGAGATATGCATGTAAATTATAATATGCTAATTTTCCCAAAAACTAAAATATTTATGAAAAGAAGTGCAATGATTAGCCAATTCCAAGACAAAGAGTACATTAACTTACTAACTGGTCGTAGCTATAGTTTTTTGAACTAAGATGGACGAAAGACTAAAATAATTTTGTGGCCTCATCATGTCATAAAAGGCTGATAAATATAGAAAACTAGCTACGGTACTATGAAAACAACTTCCCTACAAGAGTGCACCTAATATTGCAACATTGGAAAAATTCAGCTCATACATGTAATATACCACTTAAAGCATTCTCAAGGATTCTTATCTTAAACGTTTTCAGTCCAATGGACGATGGAAAATTGAAAAAATGCTTGTGCTTCATTACCTTCACCATACGTGTATGAAAAAGGCTTTGCAAGTTAGCTAATTTTAAAATAATGATAAGATAAGCCTTTTTTCTGAATCCTTTAGAAAACATCAGTAGCCCAATAACCATTACGAGGGAGGTATCAAGCATCACAGAACAATTGTGTACACAGTCTGTCAGGTCCCTCAAAAGTCCCATGTTAAATGAGTAACCCAAAACCTACACAATGACCTTTAAGCTGTTGCTCAGTTGCGTGACAAAATGTGTTAGGACAAAAACTATGAAAAGGGAGGGAGGAGGAATGTGAAAAAAGATGATTAGTTAGGTGTATTTTTTTGCAGATTACTATCTCAATCAGTTTTATCGATAGTAGAGAATTATGTGTGGAAGGAATGAATTCTAATTGCTCTATTCGGGAAGTCCAACGGGAAAAGACTTCTTAAGTGCTGATGTTTCAATGGCCAAGTCGTCCATCGTCTTCAGGGCAGAAAGTCGTGACTTCCTTGGTTTCAGAATATGTAGGCCAGACAGGCTGGTCAGGACGCTCCCGATTGGTCGAAATCTTCCCGCCTTTATCTGACCTCTCAGATCCTCCCGAGCACTGGTCTCCAGGCAGTACCGACTCGGCCATCGAAAAGTCAGCACTTATGGAGTCTCTCACCCAGTGGACTTCCCAAATACAGCTACTTCACATCTCACGCCGGGAAAGCCTAAGATCCTACTTGAATTCTAATATCTTTACTTGATGGTAAATCTCTCTTAATTTGCTGGTTTTTATGAGCTCTACAGATGCAACTTCGGGAAACAGAACATCTTCCACATCAACCTGAAACTCAAAACCAGAGCAAAGCAAAGCACAGGCGGCAGGGAAAATTGCAAAAGCATGCCATGCTACCATTCCACCCCACATGTGACCACCAAGCAGCCAAAGACGGCAAGCCAACGAGTAGATTGTTGTCCAAACCTGGGGAGGGAGCATCGATGGAGGAAGACTTCCAGGCAGGAACGGGTGGGGTGGGGGTGGGATGTTCGGGGGGTGTTGCTGGTGGGGGGGAATGTGATGTGGCAAGTTTCTCTGGAGGTTGGGCGGTGGTCTGTGGGCCGGAAACGACCTCCCCATGCCGACGGGGGCCACCACTGGTGCCGCTGCGGCCACCGGGGCATGTGAGGATGACGACAGAGTTGTGAGGGGGAGGATGGAGGCGGGGGACGCAGATGAGGTAGGAGTGGTGTTGGTGGTCGGGGATGGAACGGACGTGGAGGAC
This sequence comes from Ceriagrion tenellum, assembly GCA_963169105.1. Lineage (NCBI taxonomy): Eukaryota > Metazoa > Arthropoda > Insecta > Odonata > Coenagrionidae > Ceriagrion > Ceriagrion tenellum. Next base: position 52,624,415 of record OY720633.1, on the reverse strand, counting down.
GTCAGCTCCCTCTCGATATCCTCGAGCAGCCATGCCGCAGACGGCTTGGGCAGCTGGCCGATGGGGCCTCCAGGGGGGACCGAGGGAGAGGGAGCACTGGGCTCGCTCTGCCCGTCCCTCCCATGCAGAAGGTGTCGCTCCAGATCCTTCACTGTCCTTACGCTCTGATCATACAACAATCACACAAACATATTGTAAGGCCCGCCAATACAGTTTCTTCAGGGCATGGGGAAAATTAGCCGGGCAGGGAAAACCACAGGAGAAATTCACCCATAAAAAGGTTCCAATTTGAAATATTTGGAGAATTAAAACACATACATCACTGTACGTAATTTCATTTAAGTTTACACATTTTGGACCTCCAAATCCTTAGGTATGAGTGGAGATGCCAAAATATAACTATTCATGAGGGAAAATAGATTGTTCACATCAATGTTGCATAATTTTTTATGGCTGCTAATGATTTATTTCAAACAGCCAAGTGGTAGCCTCTTTCTTTAATCAGATATTGTTGTAAGCACATGTACATTTTCAGTGAACTATTGAAATTCTTAAGTAAATACAAAACAAGTTCCTCATGCCTTGTCCAATTTTCCAATTAGTTTTAGGAATTTCAAACTCAGTTCTTATCTTAAATTAGTGGGTATATTCATGTATGTTTTCTCATATTATATGTATCATAGTGATAATGATCCAATATAATTACCACATAAATCTTACTCATAGCAACAGAGAATGCCATGGCATGAATGGAACACAGAAAAATGACAAATAGGAAAAAAGGAGATGGAAACTACAGTCACGTACATTGATCTACCTGAGAAGATTTAGCAATTATCATGAGATTAAAGTTTACATATGCACCACCAAATTTAAAGCTTTTCATCATAGTGCTGATCTAGAAAATAATCAAACAGTTGAAGTCAGCACAACTAGTTCATTTGCCATTACATTGTGGTGCTCATGTTCTTATTTACTCAACAGTTTTGTACAAGTTTTCCAGAATTAACATTTATTTAAGAGTCAAAAACAAATTACTGACACCAGGTATAAAACGATTCCTCCTTATGTAAGATTTAATTTTTCCCCGGTGAATTACTGAAGTAAATTCTTCATGGGTTTCTGTCTGGGTAAGGTGCTCCATCATCATCTTTCATCAAAACGATGGCAAAAGAGATGGAGCACCTTATCTTGATGGAAACCCAAGAGGAATTGTATCATGATTTCTTCTTTATAACTACATTCAAAAACTGAAGTGCACTGAAAAACTTAAGAATATCTCTTCTAATAATCATTAAGTAAGTATAATTTTCTCCCCTAAGTTCAGCTTTTTTTAGTCTAAAATATTTATCACGCAACATATGTCAACAACAATCAACTTCCTTTACTTCAACTTGTACATGTATGAAGCATCTCATCAAAAGCAGAGCGATAGCTAATTTCTACTCAAATGCTAAACAAACATGTGATTACTAAATGAAAAAATTACTCAAATAACCTACTGGTATTAAGCTGGAGAGGGCATTTCCAGATTCTTTGCGTGGGGTAGATGATGTCTGTAGGACAGCAGGGTCCCATATTGTACCAGACGCAGCTGGCACAGTCATTACTTGTTGGTGTTGTGGTCCCTTAGAAAGTCCACCATTGGACCACAAGGAAAAACCTGATGGTGCAGAGCTGCTGTAGCTGCCATCAAAGTTTTCCATCTGAAGAGGATAATTCCGTGTGCCCTGTGAAGTCCAAAACACAAACCTTCAATCAGAGGTGACACTAGCGCTTGAAAGAATTGTCTTTCTCAAAAACCTGAAGCACAGAAAATTGAAACCAGCTAAATAAGAGAAAATAGTGAATGAGTAAGTTTCAAATTACACAGATATAATCATTCTGGATGAATGAAATAACATCTACAGAGGATCCTCAAAGTAGCAGTAATGGCTTATGGCAGGAGATTTAGGTTATCAGCCATGGAAAAGGAATAAGAAATCAGTAAAAAAGAAAATAAAATGCGAAAGAAAATATATAATGATGTTTTTGATCACTGGCATCAAAGTCATGAATGGTGTACCAGAAAAATGAAAGCATTCAATAATTATAAGGTAACACTTTAGTTTTGGAGATGATTGCACACATACAGAGAAACCTCTGCCTTCATCAGAACCAGACAGCTGAATCACTCCCATTAATCTGCTAAGTTTTTTTTGACAAAATTAAGCCTGTCACAAATCTAAAACATTACGAACTTCAATTTTAGATCATCAGGGGCTGACACAGCAGAAAACAGGAAAATTTATAACAAGACGATAGCTTGATGATTGATCAGAGATTTCAATATTTGCCCTCTTTATGACCTTTCTTTCAATCCTATACGTAATTGCAGCATATTCCTTCGTGAATATAGATAAAAATTTCTTATTGTTCTTTTAAGTAAAAATGAGATTTTTCTGCAGATTCATACAATTCTGTACAAACATTTTAAGTCATTCATGACACTTGAATACACAAAACCCAAAATTCAAACTGGAGGGATAGAAAACAAACTGCTGTCATAAAAAAGAACCATCATCCTTCTCTTCATTTGCATTAGCATTTTTGTCACTAAAAGATGGAGAGGAAAAACTATGCAAACATAGCTAAAACTAAGTTCCATAAGCGGACAAGAGGATAAAACAACTAACAGAGACTAGTTTCACCATTGAAGGACTTAATATAAGCATCGTTTTGAAGGCCTCATAGTCAGAAAAAATAATTTTCATCAATTGTTAGCATCATGAGCCCCACATAGATTGGTTTTAGTAAAAATGGAGGATTTTTGTTTTCCAGATTACTGCATGCTAACAAATGCAAGCATTAAGTTATAGAAAACATGTGAAGAGTTGCATACTTATTAAAACTTAAAAAAGAGGTGCTCTGGAATATTTAAAGCGAAAATATGTCAACAAAAACTCAAATTTTAATTTATAACTCTTCATCTATGAGAATGAAACAATACATGTAAAGTTATTTAAGAGAGTAGATAACATATGAGATCCAAAGTCACAATAAAACCTTCTCAGTAGGAAAAATAGATTACCAAATAATATGTAAATAAAGTTGGATTTGGTGCTTGCCCGGCATATGAGTTTCTCAAATTTTTCTTGGGCTTCTGTCTGGGTGAGTGGGTCCATGTTGGCTGACATTTTGATGCTCGACTCGAGCCACCATTGTATTAAATTAGTAAGAATGGTATGACCTCACAAGTTCAAGGTATGGTATGACCTTACAAGTTTAATAGGTGGATCGGTTCTTTGAGGAAGCAACTGACAACTATAGTTATTTGAGCCACTAGGACAAGTGGATTGGACTGGATACTTTGGGAGGCGACTGACAGCTAAGGTCAATTGCACCATAGGGGATAGGTAAGGGAGGATAGAAACCCAGCATCGGCACTAGCCTGCTTTTAACGAAAGGTGGCAAGGGGACGATGGTTTAACGTCTCATCCAACAGACTGAGTACTGTACTAGAAGAGCCCTCCACAAGACACTCAAGTAAGGATCAAGTCTCCTCTGAACAACATCCTCCTCTGCAGGGATTTGAACCCTGGCCACCCGTACGGTTAGCCAGTACTCTAGCCACCACACCCACCCAATTCCCCAAGTGGATTCGATAGTAAGGGAATGTGAGGAAGGGTTGAGAGAAACTAATTCTTGTTAGTAATACTAAATCCAGTCATGGCATTCACCTCTGCCCCGAGGACAATGCTCGAGTCAAGCGTCCATACATCAGCCAAGATGGACCCACTCACCCAGATGGAAGTCCGAGAAAACTTTTGAGGATATGTAAATACTTTGCACGTTACACAAGAGGGATAACATTTTATTCACAGTTGTAGCAATCAGTGATAAAAATCTTGGCTTCAGAAAAAGATTTAACTTTTAGTCCTTCATTAATGAGAGCTAGAAAAACATTTTCATATTGTTGGTTTAACTGTATTTTTCAAATAAGCCAAGCAGTCAAAAATAGTTTCAACAGATTCAGGCGACATATCGTGGAAGTTAGCCATATTAAAACAGAAACAACAATTGCACTATTCCACAGGGTATTTATTACATATGACGCGTTTCAACTCACAAAGCCATGTTGTTTCTGTTTTAATAAGTCAAAAGTAGCACCGCCACGCAATTCGTATATCACTGCTGGGCATTCAAATGCCCAAAATTTACCATCCTTTTTTTATCAGATCAAATATTTGATTTTTGTTACACAAAAGTTAAGAGTAAATGATTTTATTAAAAAATTAATTTGATACTGCAATTATATATCTGCCCTAGTCCTAGCAGTTATACAGCAAAATGACATCGTTCAAAGACCAGTTTTCGAATAACCCTGAAATATGAGGATATCTATTTCTTAAAATTTGTTTAGCAGCAAAATTGCAAGGAATAATGTGGATATACAACCAAAGACTGAAATTACTTGAAAAATTTCCAATTAATGCATTAACAAATTATGTAGTACGAAGTCACTCACACGGGTTCATATACACCAGGGTCGAAATTCGCCTTGAAAAAATCATTTTACTTGACCGGGATCTCGTATTCAAACCTGGATCTACCAATTGCCGGTCAGGTGGGTTAGCCAGTTACACCACCAAGCCATTTTCCTTCAAGACGGATTTCGAGGGGGGTTTATGATAACTAGATGTTCACGCCTCAAGTCTACATTGTACCACATGGAACGAATTATTCATGGCGAATTTCAACCCTGGTGTATATGCACCCGTTCTAGTGACTTCATACCACATCATTTGTTAATGCAATGATTGGAAATTTGTCAACCTTCGTCGTTATATAATGACAATGTTGGGTTTATCCACAGCGACAGTGGCTTTGTAAGCACGACTTCGTCCCATGTGCTACAATGTACACTTGAGGCATGAATATATAGCTCGAATAATGCCCCTTCGAAATTTGCCTTGAAGGAAGATGGATGGGTGGAGTAACTGGCCAACACACCTGACCGGCAATTGGGAGATCTGGGTTCGAATCCTGGTCGTTCAAATGATTTTTTCATGGCAAATTTCAACCCTGGTGAAATTACTTGAATCACAGTTGCATGAATTACTAAATCTTTCATAAATGCAGGAACTTTCCAGCAAAAGAACCAAAGATTTCTGCCAGAGGCTTTTGCAGCACTGTAGCGCAGGTCATTCCATTGTTTCTGGGTTTTGCTGCATTGCATTATCTTGTTTATGATGTTTCGTGGCCAATGGTGACTACATCCACAGATCCATCTCCACCAGTCAACATTTGGACATGATCTGAAGATGTGGCCAGCATTGGCCACGAAACATCATCTACAAGGTATCACAGCGCAGCGAAACTCCGAAAAAAATGTAATTACCAGCAAGAAACAGAGAGTAACTTCAAGACTCCCAAGTCTCCTCAGGATCCCCTAAAGGTGGGTTCACCTACTGCCAAAATTTCAGAGATGGAATGAGCAGCCAATGCCTTAAAGATAAAGGCAGCACCGGCATTCAAAAAGGGCAAAGAGTGGAAGCATTAAACCAGTTGGGGAGCCAAAGAAGTTTTCACTAAAATCAATTTCCATAAAAATGCCAAATCCATCATATCAATGCTCCTAAATTTCATACTAGAAACTTCAAATTTCATTCATCTTATCAGCTTATACATTAGACTATGTATAGACTCACAAGCCTGAGGTTTAACAGGTGGATTAGTTCATTGGGGGAAGCAATTGACAACTACGGTCATTTGCACCACTAGGACAGGTGGATTGGAAAGTAAGGGAATAAGAGGAAGGGTTGAAAGAAACCCATTATCGTTATTAGCCTGCTCTTAACAAAAATGTACCAAAAAGGTCAATGGTTGAACATCTCTTCCAATGGGCGGAATACAATATTTGAAGTACTAACAAAACAGCACTACCGTAGGAATAAAAATTCCACGGAAAAATTTTCTCCACTGCTGGGATTTGTACCTAGACCCTCACTCAAGCCACCACAACAACCAGATCTCCATTATTTAACCTTGCACATTGATGTAATTCAAGAAAATACAACCATTGGGCACTTCATTCTCATTTTTTAACTGTTTTCACAACATTAACAGATTAAAATAGAATGAGATATCATTTCACATTGAATTTATGTAGCCTCATAATAAAGAAAAAATTCATCTTTCTAACGATTAATACCTCTCTGCTACTCACCGCGTTACTTTTTGAGGTATTAGCAAAAAAATACAGCCTTTTTCCAAAAGGTATGGCGCGGCTGAACATTTGTGATAAAATACTAACATGGTTCAGACATGATGACTGCAACACTAATTTACCAGGGGGTAGTCCAAATTTTGAATAATTTTAAGAATAAATACATCCCTAAAGCCTTCTACTGTACAGGCATAGTCAGCATACAGCAGTAAAACCTGGTCAAGATAATGACTCAATCATGAATATTTAGCTAATGAATGAGAAGCTCAGTCAAATAAAAAAGTTTTAGTATCGTTTATACGACTATGTAACTTTCATACTCGATATGACATCTTCATTTTCAAATTATATCAGAATATGGTTTCCATTATCACCAGGGAGAAATTCTATCCCAACAACTTTGAATTCTAGCAGTATTACACAAGTTCTCCACAATATTGAGAGACTGTCGATCACATAATTGGACACAACACACACAACATTGAACCAGTATAATACCATGCAAGTGGAATAGAGCCCTAGATTCTTATAATCTATTTATTGGATTTAATTCAACCACATTGACACTGAGACAATTCCAAAGCCAGTTATATACACTTAAACATGGTCAATTGGAGAATGTCATTGCATTGCTTTAAATTCAATGAGTCCAGAGTTTAAAGCATTTTTACAAAGACTGAAAATAAATAAGTAATGAGGCTTTGTGCTGCGGGCAGAAACAATGACCCAGTGGTGAGATCATTAGGATAAAATGGAAAAGTCAAGTGAAAAAGAAACAAAGTGAGTCCCATTTGCAGCAAAAACTTAAAAGCAAATAATTACTGATTCTATGCTCGACATTAATTCATGATCACTTATTCCTTAAACATACCAACTAATTCCATAATTTTAAAATCAATATACCTTGGAGTTGGAGGATAGTATCTCTTCTTGATCTTCAAACACCATGCGAGATATGCTGTCTGCAAGGTCACTATCACCTCCCACAACTCCATCGAGATCAGCACCCTATTAAAAGTGCATAATAAGCCAATTAGAAATAAACTTAATATGTAGTTTTTACCCAAAGTAATTTACACCCTGATAGCCAAGGGAACATAAAAATTGCTAACTTCTTGTGTTAATAACTTGAAACTAATTAACTTCCAGTACAATTACATATGAGGCTACTAAATGTTCCATGACTCATGGATGAACTTTCTACTCAAACTTGCATTACTTACACAGAAAAAGAAACTACATGCAGAGAACAACATATTCCAAAACCCCTTCGAGGGGACTCAACAACAAGATTATTTCGTCGTAATAATTAAGGGGGCATTGTTTACATAATACAGTTACTGAGAACCATATCCGTTACATTTAGTTTCAGCAAACTTTTCCCAATGTCATGTAAACCATTCGCTCCAATGACAGGACCAAAAGTGTTAAGATATCATCTATTGAGTGCCACATATGGCCTGAATGACAGCGGCGAAGTCAAATTGAAAGGCCTAACTACCCAATTCCGGCCAAATGCAATAAAGCTGTGTCGAAAAGAACTTGATGGTAATGATGGATGATGATAATGATGGATGATGATAATGATGGAAATTTGCCCAAATTAATTCCCTCCATATACATGCAACATACTAAGAGGCAGTCACTGCTGACAGATTGTGAATCGTGCGAAAAATTCAGTCGCCGCAATATAAACGAAAGGCAAAGGCAAGCATTAATGCTCTGCGTTTCACTTACATTTTCATTGTATCGATCCCCAGCTCCATTGTAGCTGTTACTTCTAACACGAGCACTCTCAGTTATTTCAGCAAGTTTCTCATGGTCCTGTTCCCAATCACCCTCTGCGGATGAAATGTTTTAAACAATGAAATGGTTAGGTAAATGAGGTAAATTATGTAACTAATCCAAAACAAAAGGTTCTTAATTACTAACAAGTCATAGATTCGTAAGCTTACCAACAGCATCTGTTCCAAAAGTCTCCTCATTCAGAGCATCGTAAAATTCCTCGTCCTGACCATCTTCAGTTTCATCGTTTAAGTCATCAGGTGAACCCTAAACAAAGATTCAATATAATAACATCCCACATATGTAACCACAGCCTCAGCAACTCGTGACGAAACTTCCAAACCGACGAAATTACGTTGCGACATGCACTGCACCTAGAGCATGGCAAAAAGCTTGTCTTTCCGCGCAAATTCAAGACAGACGGGTATGACATGTTAAAGAGCCAATTTTCTAATTACCTATTCAGTAAAAAATTATAATAATTACATAATAAATGTATTTTTGTCAATACAAAGAATTCGTTTCAAACCGCGGCAATGATGTGGTTGACAATTGATCGAACAGGAACACTGCAAAGAGTAACTCCGGAATGGATATCCAAGTCAAGTGCTGAATAAATATAGCATACTTTAAAGAAACATCACCGCTGTAAACGATACCGTGATGATTTAAAGAGTATTCATCAATCATGTGGTTGTATGACTCGAACCTAGGCCAGAATTCGGCAATTGTTTCTTGCCATGCCCTGAGTCTAACATAATATTAACGCTTTAAGTGAAAAATTTATACATAACACTAACTGATAAGGTTGCGTCGAACCCAAAAAAGGAATCTGCCAATTGTTCTTCCATTCCCAAATGTCATGTCTTCTCACGTCAACATAAGAAATCAGATGTCATGGCGGATTTAAGTTCGATAAAATTCCGGTAGAGGCCTTCCCTGTAAATTGATGCACTAAAAGCGGGAGTTGAAATAGGAGATTCGACGGGTTTCCCACTGAATACAGCCGTTTCGTCACACACTGAACTAATAGTAGAAAACAAGGAAAAAACTTCATGAAGTTGCATTATTTTTTCTCACTTACAGAATGCAGTTTAACTTCACTATTTCCTTTTCATTTTTAGGTATTTTTGTTTTAAATTACACATCACACCCTTTCTCAAGGAAATACATCGAAAGTGAGTAATAGCAACCCTTTTACTGTCATCAAACTCCCGGAAAATAGGCTCTTCCTCATAAAGATGACCGATTAAAATCCTAAATATAGGCCAGCGGCCACTGAATATTTCCATGGCGTGAGAGCAGATGAAAGGTAATTTCCGATAATAAAATGAAATAAGTGATTCTGAATATGCAGAGGTGGAGTATTTTACTGACAACATGTGAGAAACAACCAGGATTCTAGAAGATCCTTTACTCCAAACATTTTTTAAGTGCGATGTGGACTAACAAAGCTCAGTCAACCGGGGATACAGCATGCAGCTGTGTCTATGCTCTACCTGCAAGACTTGCGGACTAGGTGGTCGGAAAATCGGGCGGAAAGAACGCAGTCAGTTTTACTTTCCCTCTCTCATCAAAAGGCTGTGATAAGCAAAATACTCGCTCGCATGCTCCATTTGACTCTCACTCAAGGAAAAATATTATTCAAGTTAGTTGCAGGTTTTGATTTACGTTACGTCACGTTAGTGGAAGCGCAACACATTTATAATAATTAATCTCTCTCTGTGTGTACATTCCACACTTTCTTATTGCTATCGACAGCGGCTCCGACGTATTATGTTATCATTTAGGTACTAGTAAATGGTACTTGCAGTCTGCGGGAGGGGGGAATATATATCATGGTGCAGTACGCTTTTAAGCACATAAAATCCTTTAAGGTACCTACGTACTGAATGCAAGTGAAGGAAATGCTAAGTTTTGTATAACCTTGAAAGTCAGGGTTCATGAGGTATACACATGCTTCTGACATCGTATATCCATTCATGCTTGAAATATTTTTCTTCCACAACAAATATCTCTCAGCTACATCTGTATTAGAGATCTAAAATTATAATATCGCTTGGGTAAACAGAAAAATTGTCAGAATACCACTGCAGCGATGAATGAATGAAAGTGGACCTGAAAGTTAAAAACGCTTCAGTTGCTTGTTTCTGCCAACAATTTATTCTTTTCCCGCTAATCTGTGTTTAAAAACTGATCGAATGATTTTCTCAAAATTGTCCTCCAAAACAAATTTACCAAGGACTTCTTTCGATAAATTCTCTATGTGATCAGATGTTCAGTTATCCATGGTCGCTTAGCGATAACTTTCATGGGCTACGGAAGTGTTGAGTTTGATTCATCGATGAGAATATAAAAATATTGATTCGATTCATTCATAGTTTCCCCTTGGAAATGGTCACAAAAAATGTACAACTGGAAATTAAGAATCATAGTCCAAGGAAAATCATGAAAGGTGAAGGATTGTGTTGTAAACGAACGTTTAATTCCACGTCACGGAAGCTAAATTACCTCAAACGCAGTGTTTTTAGCCCGCATAAGGCTTTATAAGAATGGATAACAATGCAAAAAATCCTTCGGAACGTAAAAAGCTCAAAATTTGCATAAATTTTCCGCGCGAAGTTCAAAATATTAGTTTATCTATAGATGGAGAAAAAATTGCAACATTTCAAATTATCTAAACCTCGGCCTCATTTTGGTACAAGATTCAAAACTCCCATATTAATTATTTCATATTTTAATGAATAAAAGAAAATCGTTCTACACGGAGATTTCTTGTTTTCCCCATTAGTTCCCATTGCTAACAAATTCCTCTCTCGTCTCGAATCAAGGACAAAACCTCTGGGTTTTCGATTTTTTCCCGACCGAATCGTCAATTGTAAATCACTCTCGAAAATTTTAGCCTTCAAGCTCGATTAGAAATGCCCAGGAATTTGTGTCACTCGCTACGTTTACCAATGATCTCAGATCGATCTGATCTCTGACCGATCTGAAAATTCCAAGCGAGCCGATTCAGATCGCCTGGTTTACCAACTCGGACTGAAAATATCCATAGTGAACAATCGAATCTACACCTTTTAGATAGCTAAAACAAATATAGTGTAATTTATACATCGCGAATAATATTAATAATAATGTATCTCACTTTTTGAACCTACCTCTCTTCCAACTCCTCCTCTTTCCACTCAACACGCCCTCACCCTCCCCGGTTGGAGTGTACATGGACATTGAAAAACGAGTTATAAACCCTGACAAGGACATTTTATATCGAAAACATGGTCGGTGACAATATAAAAGTGTGGAATGTAAAGGGCGAGAAATAGTTTCAATAAAAATCTAATAATGCAATGGACTCTGAACAGGGGCGATCCCAGGGGGGGCAGGATAAAGGGGAAACATCCCCCTCGAAAATTTTTAGTTTTACCATGTAATTTTAACAACTAGACGTAGTTATCAAATACAACATTAAACACTCCGATCACTGATCTGAAAAGTATAATAGTTATTATTATGCTCATTATTATATAGTAATGATGTAACAGTATTATAATTTTTTAGGATGACTGAAAATTGCCATAATTTAATGGCAGTCTCCCACCACGAAATAAATTCCTGGGATCGCCCCTGACTCTGAAACACACAACGAAGGTTTTCTCGCAATCCTGTTTCTTCTAGAGAGGAAAAAAGGCAAGCGTAGAGCACGTCATAATCATTTCGAATCTCGCGAGAGATTCGAAATTCAGAGGCTAATACTACACATATGTTTATAAATTACATTTAGACCATTCACATAACTTTCGGAATGTTTTTGTGCATAGGCTTAACAAAACCAGATAATGGCAACGATAGTCTCCAGTAGTAGGAGGACTAGAATCATTATTAAGATTGAATGACAAACTTGAGCTAGCGAAACAGTTCAAATGCCAGAGGAAGAAGAGAATAGGTTTTGCATTAAGGACTTAAAGGATTGCAGAGATAATTTTACGAACAGCGTTAGGGATTGACGAAGAGGAATAAAAATAACGATATTAAAGAAGAAGAGTTACTACTCTGATACGGTTGCTTGGTTCCAAAACTTGGTCACTGCAGAAGGGAGGTGGACATTGACTTGAGGCTTTTCAGATATAGGAAGAGAGAAGATAAAACAGTACAAGTCTGACAGGGTGAAAAACAAATGGGGAAGGTTTAGGTATGGTAGAATAGGAAGATAAATTGATATTAGATTAGAAGGCGCAAACAAAGTAAACTGTAAGACGTATTCAGAGGCTTCAACACATACTGAAAGGGATTACCGATGAGAGGTTGATGGATAAGCATGGAAAGGGTCAAGGATTGGTATACGATACAGAGGGAAACAATATCGTAAGAAAGGTTTTATCTGTTTATTTTTACGTCATCATTATCATTGGTCGTTTAATCCTAAGATTGGTTGACTGCAGCCCTCCACCCTGCCCTATCTAATGCCAGTTCCTTTACTTCATGTTAGTTCTTCCAATAGGTATGCTTTCCTCTTTATTAGGCCCATGAACTTAATCCTGAGTCTTCCTCTGAGGACTTTTCCCTCTATTTTGCCTTCGATTACGTTCTTCACAAACCCATTGTTTCTCAGGGTGGGTCCAATCCATCTTGTTCTTCTTTTCTATATGGTGTCCCATATGGTCTTTTCCTCTTCTACTCTTCTGTATACTTCATCGTTTCTTATTTGTTCCGTCCATTTTACCTTCGGCACCCTCCTTCAGCACCAGGTTTTGAAGGCTTCTAGTCTTTTCTGGTCAGCTTTTCCAATAGTCCAAGCTTCCGATACATAGAGTCCACAGAAGAGCTCCACACGAATGCTTTCACATACTGTTTTCTGGTTTGTATTCTTAGCTTGGGCTATTCTTCGCTTGATGTCCGTTGTACTTCCGTTCCACGTGATGGTACTTCCGAGATAGACGAAGGAATCAACTCGCTCTAATTTCTCTCCTGTGAGGGTGACTTCGACATTCAGCTTCTCTCTTCCGCATACTAGGATTTTAGTCTTCGTCTTATTTATTTTCATCATTGTATTCTTGGAGCTAGGTCCATTACGTTTACAATTAGTGACCTTTGAAGATTATCGTAATTTCCAGCTATGACTGCAATGTTATCTGCGATGCGAAGCATGTTTATTTCTTCTCTGTTTATCTTTATTCCGCTCAGTGCAGTTTCTTGTGCTTCTATTAAGGACTCCTCCACGTACATGTTGAACAATCCTGGTGAGAGGTTACATCCTTGTCTGACTCCTTTGTTAATTTCAGCTTTTATCTGACTTCCGTCTCTCATTCACATCGTGGCTACGTTTTATCTATTTATTTTTAAATCATCAATATTCAATAAATCCTAAGTTTGTAACCACGGTTGACTGCAACCTTCAATTCCACCCAATCCCCTGCGTAACTTCCTTTCAGTCTTTCTGTTTCATTCTCTGTTTCAACTTGCCAATGCATATCTGTCTTCTTAGAGGGGCTTTACTTTTTATTTTCCTTTCTACCATGTTCCTGACAAATTTTCTGAGTCTCAAAGCGTGGCCTATCTCTCGTTTTTTTTGTCTTCCTGATAATGCTAAGTATCGGTCTCTCCTATTCTCCTCTATACTTCCTCGTTACCAATCCCATCCGTCTATATTCTGCATTCGCTTCCAGCATCACATTTCGAAATGAATGAATGCATTTATTTTAACCAAGTCAATACAAAATAAACACAAAAATAACAATTTTTAACATGCGCCCTATTAGGTTTGCCTATTTTTGGGTATCATAATGTTTCAGGACGTTTAACTGTCAATATAATATTATTACATGAAAAATCTTCGCCATAAATACGTTAAAATCAACAGCCTAAATATAAATAGCAAATTTACATGTTTTCATTACAATAATAACTATCGCCATAAAAGTATCAGAAATACAGAATACCGATAATAAACAGCAGAATTTACAGAGGATCAGTTGGCCTTAATTATATTTACAAACTATATTATAAGTGTGCATAATATGAGAAAATCAACTATCTATATACCCTTTAATATTCAGGTTCGTTAATGGTGTAACAATACAACACTCATGCTCAATGAGCAACGTGAAAACAAATCAATGGCATTTAGCGTTAGGAAATCAACTAACAACGTCGCACAAATACTCATAGCCATGCCTGGTGGGTGAATAGCCCACCCTGGCGGGATTCGAACCAACAAGCCAGTGATTGGCAAGCTAGAACTTCACCCCACCGCTACTGAGGAAGGCAAAAAGAGTTAATCGATATTTAATATGAAAAAAATTGATAGTTTAATGGAGAAAGCGAGAGTAAATATACTGTAATCGAGGCAACTAATGGGATAAATCAATTTAATGTTTATGGCATGGCACTTCCATGCGGTTCGGCAGCAGTGCTAGATGCAACAGTAGTAAAATGCTTCTTCAGAAATGGTTTTATCTGTCTTCCTTTGAAACGGCCGACAGAGAAATAGTCTTCCCGGAAGGTAGCAGTGAAGGCTTCGGTTCTCTTCGGCGTATTTCCATTGTCATAGACGACAGTTCCGATAGCATTGCAGCTATCTTCTTCCGCTCAGAAGTGAAACTGTCGTCTACGACAATGGAAATACGCGGAAGAGAGCCCGATAAGCCTTCATTGCCATCTCAACGACTCCGCGGAAGCCATCGAGTTCATATTCATGGGAGGTATTTCGCAGTACGCTTTCCACTGTATAGAATGACCATTATCGCCCCAACCCTTCAAAATGAAATTGATAGCTTACAATATCACTAAAATTGCTTGTGATATAAGTATTTTTAAATATGGATGGTATGAAGAAACAATGTTGTGTGCGACGTATTTTCATGTGAAGTTCGGCTTGTTTTTACTTTAATTTTACGAAATCGTCGTTTTGATTTTCTGTCTGGAAGACTACTAGTTGGAAGTACGATTTTATACCTACAGTTAAAACGCATGTAAAGCTATATAATGTGGTGAAGTCATCCCACCGATTAGCGGTTTTGGATCACGTGACTTTTTCAAGTTTTTAGCATAATTGAAAGGTAATTGTTAATGTCAGCTGCTGACGATTTTATCGTGTACATCAGTGATGGGCAAACTTTTTAAAGAGGGGGCCAAAGGAAAGGAAAAAAAAACTTTAGGCAGGCCAATATAATTTATTAAAAAATAAAAATGATACATTTTACAAAATTAAGTTTTACTCTTCGCTACAAAGTTGCCAGCAGCCATCACTCTCGACATAACATTCCAATTTCTAGGATAAGTCAATAAATGTGTATGTCGTTACTGATATAAAACAAAAGAGAAGAAAGAAGAGGAAAATATTTATTTTTCCTATGGCCTGTATTCTTTTTTATTCGTCAGATTAGGAATAATGTCGCGTGGGCCGGATAGAACATTTCAGGGGGCCGCATCTGGCCCGCGGGCCGTAGTTTGCCCATCACTGGTGTACATTACGTAAATGTGAGAAATGAAATTTATTCACGTCTCCATTCGTCAAAAGAGGGTTACATAAAATGAAAATTGGTCTCTGTTCCGGGGCCAGTAAGTTTATAACAGTGTTGGACAGCCGATGGAACTAATGTTCAGTAGGTGGAACCTACGAGCGAACGTATAGTGCTTCGCAACTTTTAGAGGGATTAAGGTGAGAGCCCCTATAGGCTCGTAGACTACACGCTAGGCTTAGATTGCTTGAGAAATTCAGAACTGATCTATTTCAGAGCGACACAGAGAAGATTATCATGACCCCACACTACATCTCTACGTCTGGAGAGAAGCGATAAAATAAGAGAGATACATTGCCGAACAGATTGGTACAAAAACTCGTTCTTTCCGCGCACAATAAGCGACCGCAGTAAAAACTGAGCACCACTCAATACGCTCCCATAATTCACGTCTCCATTTCTCCTCCGAAAACCTTATCCCTTACATCTTTAAAAAGCTGGTGTCCTAACACTCCTGCCTCACGCCCATGCGGCCCACTCACAGAGTAGTATGAAGATGTAGACGTACGAGAACTCGAGACACTTCGATTTTGAACATCATAAAACGCATTAGTTGTTTGAGTATTTACTTCGTGGAATGTGAAGACACGCTTGGATAGATATCTAAACTTCGAGTATTCCACTCTTTATCTTTCGAAAACCACGACTGGCTTTGACTTCCTCGTGTCTCTTTTACAAGTGAATTTATCAGAAGAGGAAAATGCCGATAGAGCGAGCGTTTGAACCAGAAGGGGGGTGCTCGCGATAAAAGTGTGGAAAAGTGTAATTATTTAGGCATGAGGGTCATGGCCGTAATGAGAAAGGAATATAAGTATGTGAAAGATAAAGCTGGGATAAAGAACTTTAGGGCAAGGTGTTCAGTGAATTTTATTTACCCGACCGTTGTGGCAAGTGTTGCCGCTGTTAATGACTGCATTTTAAAATACAACAAAATGCTTCTTCAGAAATGGTATTTTCTGTCTTCCTTTGCAACGGCCGACAGATATTTCGATTCAAACTACAGTTAAACCTATATACAGCGACCACTGACGGTTCCGCAGAAAAATGGTCGTAGAGAGGGGTGGTCGCTTGATAGGAATGGTTATTAAGAATGGTTTTACCTTAATAGAATATCGTAGAATTTTCCGATGAAAAATCAATTCACAGGAATCAAATAGGATAAATATACTTCTGGAGGTAAAGAGACGCAAGGAATTTTTAACAAGAACTGCATGTATTTAATCAGTCATGTGACTTGGCTATGGTTATGCTTCGAATATGAGCCTTAAAGATAAAATGCAAGGGATTGTGGAAACAAACAGTAATGGTTATAGAAGGCTAAAAATTTGACGGGCAACGTTTTAAAGCAAGCTTCCGCGCCGTGGTCTTGAGGATTGACGGCTTACGGGAAAACTTCCATGTCGGATCATATTTACGACGACAGTTTTGCCAGCGTTCCAGCTAGTTTCTTCAGTTTTGAAGTGCTCTGAATGCATTTTGGCTGCTATTTATAGCCCGTCGATCAGTCAGGCGTTATTCTCTCCCGCCTTTTTGGAATCTTTTCCCGCCTTTTTTAGAAACCCAGCTTCCAAGTGTTGAATAGCATGTAACCATCTTCTTTATTTTCATTGTTAGGTATTTTGGCTACTTTTATGGCCTCCGTTTCGTGTGGAGCGTATAACTCTATTGATCGGAAGCATAGACCATTGGAAAAGCTGAACAGAATGCCTTAGAAATCTGGTGCTGGAGGAGGATGCTGAAGATCAAATGTACCGACAAAATAAGAAACGATGAAGTGTATAGAAGAGTAGAAGAGGATATGGAACCCCATACAGAAAAGAAGATCCAGGTGGATTGAACGCACCTTGAGACACAATAGATTTACGAAGAACATAATTAAAGGTAAACTAGAGGGAAAAGTCATCAGAGGAAGACCCACTAATCAGTTCATGGTCCAAATTAAGAAGAAAGTACATAGGAAGAGATACCAGGAGGCAAGGGAAATAGAATTATATGGAGAAGGGTGGAGGGCTGCATTCGACTAATCTTAGGATTTAACGATCAATGAATAGCCTCCATTGAAAAATGTTAGGTTTTCCCGGCGTATCTGCTGGATAAATGTTTCTCCGGTGTTCCACCGAGTGAGCATGTTAGATGGAGGATTCCATCGCCTTGTTCGTCAAATGGTGGTCAAGTTGGTCTATCGGCATGGACTGGAGGTGTTGCCTGAGAGGTGCAGTCAAATGAAGATGTGGCGTCACCACCTTCTTTATATATAAGCAATGTCACTACGACACACGAGAGTCAGTGTTGAGCTCCATCTTCAGAACCCCTGAAGATGGAGAGCAAGTCGTTCTCCGAAACATCGGGACCTATAGTTCTGATCACCCGGTGGAACTACCCAGAAACATTTATCGAATGGTCTCCATTATTAAACTAGGGAAGTACTGAGTCTCCGAATGATTGCTGGATGATGCGTCACCAAAACCTCCATCCTATTTTGCCTACTCGAGGACCACCTACCGAAGGGCTCACAAGGAGGAGTATACGAGGTGAAACGCGAATGCGGGAAGTCGCACATTGACCAAACCTCCATGGCGCTCAAATGCCGAAATTCTGAACGTCAGAGAGCCATTAAAAATGGTAACCGAAACGGTCAACCATCGCGGAGCCCCATCCCGTCACATGGACCTGACTTCTCTTACCAGACCTCACTTGGAATACAGTTTACATTTGTGGGATCCACACGCGGTGTGCTTCATTAAATGCCGATCTTTAACGTGGAGCGCGAAGATCGCAGACTTATTCAAAGGATCGCTGCGGTATTTTGAGTTGTAACATATGCAACAACAAGGATTGGAATCAGTACCAAGGCGCAGATTAAAACTTATAAAGCGCGTTTTAAGCAATTAAGAAGCCGATCTCACCTTAAGGGTAAGTCATTTACAGAATATTTATATCTAACATCTGGGTTCTACATTTGCTGTGCTAAGTATTTGTAAGAATGGACTGCTCACGGATTTCAATGTTTGAAAATTACATCAATATTTAATTAAAGATAGTTTACTAAGTTATCCATCGTTGGAATTAATATATTCTTTGTTATACAATCAAAACAACTTTTTTCTTGAGAGCCCAATTGTAAAAATCCTAATTAAAACCTTCCGGATGCGCCAGACCCATGATATGACGCATGGTGAAATACACGACGAAGGAGATCGTTAGAATTGTCAAACTGGGCTACAGCAAACTAATCTTCAAATCGATGACTTGTGATGTTTAGAAGATGAAGCTTTACTTTTCTTTTCCAAGCTACTCACTATGCACTCCTCTCATAAACGTCTTGGTTTTCGGCTCTTCTCTTGGTAGAGGATCATATTCAAAGCTATGAGTTGGTTTTAATGGAAGTGGGCTGAGGATTAAGGTGAGCTTCCAGATAAGATTACTCATGATAATCTCTCAGACACGCAGACACCTTGCCTTCTCAAACGATTTCCTCATTCAGATCGGCATATGTCCCACCTCTCTTCCCTCTAAACGTTAAGGCGGGTGGAGCGAAATATCACTTCACCTAGAAGTCAACGAATTTGGTCTCATTTTACGGAAAAATATCTCACCCCTACAAATATAGCAAATTATCAGCTCGTAACTGCACAACTTCCCTAGGTTTTTGGCGAAAAATAGCAGCCGTTTTATATGGGAAATGGTACAGTATGACTCCTGAGAGACTTTATTTAAAAAATGAGGAAAATATAACTCCTAGATCTCGTCAAAAGGTTAATTGTGTATTATGTGTGTTTTCTGTACTATTTTTTTAAATAAATCATTTGGTTGCCGCAGTTATTTTTTTATTATCACAATAAACCTTCCGTTGTGAGGGAGTTTTAAACGTACCGCGTGTAGATAAATTCTAGCCTCCACTCTGTAACTGTTCTACTGTAAATTCTGTTGTTTATTATCAGTATTCTGTATTTCTGATACTTTTTTGCGATTATTATTTATGTAATAAAAACATTTGAATGTGCTATTTATTTTTTTTATTTTATTATAACGTATTTACTGCGAGTATTTTTATGTAATGAAATTATACTGACAGTTAAACGTCTGATACATGATGATGCCCCAAAAACAAGCTAGCCTTATGGGGCGCATGGTAAAAATTGTTATTACTGTATTTATTTTGCATTAAATTACTAGTTTAAAATCCTCTGTAATGCAAGCAAAGTTTGTTTATAATTTTTATTAATTAGCACGACATCTTCATACTCTTTTCGAAAAATCTCATCAGATTCTATCACAGTTTTAAAATATTATCTATGATAAAATGCAGCTCTTGGACATAGTTGATCACAGATAGTTCTTAAGGTAGTTTGAAGGGTATATCATTTCGCTTAGAAATCAATGAATTTGGTCTTATTTTAAGGAAAAATATCTCATTCTCCAATGATGGAAAAAAATTCAACCCCTTACCGCACTACTTTCCGAGGTTTTTGACAAAAAATACCAACCATTTTCCATGGGAAATGGTACGGTATGCACTCAAAGAGACTATGTAAAAAATGAGGAAAATATAACTCCTAGATCTCGTGAAAAGGCTAAGTGTGTAGTATGTGTGTTTTCTATACTATTTTTTAAAATAAATCATGTAGTTACAGCAGTTATATTTTTTTCATTATCACAAAGAAAACCTTCCGTTGTGAGGGAGTTTTAAACGTACCGCATGTAGAAAATGAGTCAAGTTAATTCTAGCCTCCACTCCTGGCACCATATGTGAAAATTATTAAGGTCCGATAACAGAATTTCTTAGTCCGCGTATTCCCTTATTTCACAGTGGATAACTGTATCGTCTGCATAGGATGGAGAAAAGGAAAATTAAATTTGTTAGACATGTCCTGCAGCATAAAATCTTCCTCGGAAATATAACGAAGGGAAAAATACAAGAAAAAAAGGAAGAGGAAGGCCAAGAAAGAAGTTCGTGGTTGATATTAAAAATACCATGGGAGTGACAACATATGTTTAATGACTTGAAAAGAACAGCAATGGACAGAGGCACATGACGGCAAAGACAAGGATCCGCATTAAGAAGATGATGATAATGAAATAGAATGTAAAGGAAAGCCGCACGCTTCAAATAAACAGCATTTCTGAGGATTAATTTTAACTGCCGCCTGACAGATGATGTAGCCTACATCATCATCTGGTGTTCTGTCTGCTGACAGGTCCCGTACACCACTGTCGTCTCCATCCGCTTCTGTCCCGAGCTTCCTTCTTTGTTTCATCGTAGCTGATGTTCGTCACCTGATCCACCAATTTAATCCTTCTCCTTCCTCTCTTTTTCTTTCCTTCAATTGAACCTTCAAGTGCCACAGTTATAATACTTTTCCCTCTCATCACATGGCCCAGCCAGTTTCCTTTCCTTTTCCTAATTTCCTTCAGGAGCGATCTTCCTTCTTTTACTTTGCTCAAAACCTCTTCATTTCTCATCTTATCTACCCATCTTACTTTTCCCATCCTTCTCCACACCCACATTTCATAAGCTTCTATTCTATTCCTTTCCCTCTTACCTAATGTCCACGCTTCACATCCATACATGAAAACACTCCATTAATAACATTTAGCTAGTGTCTTTCTCAGCTCCAGATCCAGACTTTTATTGCATAGCAAGTTTTTCTTCTGGCTGAAGGCCTCTTTTGCCATTGCTATCCTTGCTTTTATTTCTGCAATACTTCTCCTGCCGTCTGTCACCATCGTTCCTAGGTACCGGTAGCTTTTCACTTTTCCTATTACACCTTCATTTATTTTCACACTCGTATAATTTTCACAGTTTACTGGCATCACCTTTGTCTTTCCTAGGTTTATCTTCATCTCATATTCCTTCATCCCTTTTTCCAAAACCTTTATCAACCTTTGAAGTGATTGCATATCATCTGCTAATATTACCATGTCATCTGCGAATCTTATACTTCTTATCTTCCTACCTCCAATGCATAGCATACATATTATTTTTTAAATTTGAATAATTTTACATAAGTGCCTTGAAAAAATTTCATCTTCTAGTAGGTTCTACATACCAACCAAAAGCAATTGTTATAAATTGACCGTTTACATTGAGGGTCATTGATGAATTAATCCACAATTTGCGTATTTTATTGCGCGTTGTGGTGATTCCATGAAGCACGGAAACTTTTGAACTCAGTAACTTCTTTTTACTTTCATCAATTTCATGCTTTAAGTTCACGCAAATTCGCCGAAACTTGGATCTACCGTAAGTGCCTCTCTTATGATGTAATATATAAATGAGGACGATGAAAAGAAAGCAAAGATTGCATTTATTAAATAAATGCATAACATTTTTTGGAAAATGAAAATATAAAAACTACAATCAACACATAACTAGCATTAAACACAAAAGAACTACTACACATTCATAACTCATTCTCAAGACTGCTAGAAAATTGAATGCACGCGTTAAATGGAATACGCCATCATTTTGGTCACCAGAGCAAATCGTCGGGAATTTCCTACATCCACGTCGAGATTAGAAGTATTATAAGTCCAAGCACCAAGAAATGGTATAAGTCCTTCGGCTTCCTTAATCATGCTCTGAAACACACTTTTCCGCAATATTCATTCCAATACTCGCACAATTCCACCGGACATTTTGCAGCCCAAATGACCTGTGCCCGGGCCAGGTTTGTTCTCGAGACTCGATCCAGCGTGGTTGAAGGACACGAATCTTATTCCTGGCCCATACTTAGAAAACTTTTGCGTCACCTGTAATGATAAAAAAATGTGTCGCTGTAGTCACTAAGTAAAAATATATTAAGAGGTAGTAAATATATTTCACCTTTTGACCCGGATATCAGTTTTTTATGTGCGTACACTATGAGGGTAGATTAAAAGTACAGTGCCCTGTAAAATTTACTTTGAATTTTATTGATTGTTTTGGTTAAATCTCTATGACCAGGGTCATTAGGAACCAGGAAATTTTAATTGGAATTTGTCAAGATTACTTATCATGAATAGATTCCCCGAATCTATTCATGGCATCCATTCCTTTCGTATTCTTCCCTAACACTATGGAAACTCAATATTAACAATATTTAAAAAAAATATAACTTTCCCCTAGATTCGGCTATTCACTTAAACCAGAGCACATTTTCAGGATATTATACCATTATATATCCAAAGCATTAACGCTTCCAAGCCACAGTAAGGCTTTTCGTAGGGGAATTTATAGTCTCAGGCTTCTGGGCAGTGGTGGATCAAAAGGGGGCCCTTAATACCTTGTATAATAGGCAAAATATGAATGAATTATTCCATGTCTCCCCAGACCGCCGGAAAATAGCAATCTAAACCCCCAAGCAATCAATTTAATCCGCCACTGCTTTTGAAAAAATAAAATATAAGTAAATAGTTAGAGATAAGCAATAAATGAAACGCTTAACTCAGTTTGAAACTCTTTTAGGAAATACATCGAAAATGAAGTTTTGTCTTTTGTACCTTTTTCCATTCCTTCCCCGAGGTTTTTGAAAGGATTCTCTCCGCTTTGTAATGGCATACATTTTGTTTATTCTCGTCCAAGAGAGTGATATTGAGAAGGTAGGTACTTCCACATTCGGCGTGACCAGCATACCTGGGAATAGAGAACGTTAAGGTTAAAAAAACTTGTAATAGTCTAGGCATCTTTTGTCAATAGTAAAACCAATTTTCACTCTTTTACCCCGAATACTATCCCTTTTAAAGTAATGAATTCACATGTTTTTCCCACAAAAATTATGACGACGACATTAAAATGGCGGCAAAGCTTTTTTTACATTCGGCAGCATCACCCAGCAGAGGTTCCAACAAAAACAACCAAAAAACTTAATGGCACCTATGTACTCATTAATAGCTTTTTGGCGACACTTGGCACGTTACATAGGTGTGTATTTTACTTTTTATGACTCAAATGGTGCAAGAAATTTGTGAAATAATACGTGTTTTTCCGTTAAAAACTTTGGTTGGGAACACACACAGGTCAATGATAATGTGGATGATACGGTGGAGAATGGTCACTAAGTTACGTTGGTGAAGTAAATAGTTGGGGGAATCGTTATTACGGCGATGTAAAATGTAAACTACACTGTTCGAGATCCATAATTATTCTCTGTCATTTAAAAAAAAAACCCTAGATATTAGTTTCAATGGCTAGACACAAGCTTAGGATGCTCGTTGGGCTAGGGATATGTAGTAAAGAGTCCAGACTCCTTCAACCGGTGTCCTATGGAGTATTTCACCGTAAATTAATTAATGAATTATTCACTCCGTCTAAAATCCGCCCAGAATTGCACTTTTCATGCTCTTGTCAAAGATCTACGGATCTCTATAAATTAGGTGTCTCTGTGAATTCATGACGAAACACAAACAATGATTGGTTTATCTGCTTGCATACGCTTCATAGATATTGCTAAAGACTACTACGACTACATACTTAAGATGAAAATAATAATGAAATACGTTAACTTTACCACCAGTTGAAATTAGATATAGAGTTTAACACTATGCGCATCGCATATTTGAGCGAATTGTTGATATTATTTCCTTGCATAGCTGAAGCGATATACTTTCGTGTACGCATCTGTGATAAAATCGCCTGTTGTAATTTTATCAACAATTTATTATCCATTATGGAACTCATTTGTTGGTATTTCTGTGCGTACAATTGCGAGCCTTTCTCAATTTCGTGTACGAACACAGGGGAAAAATAAGCATTTTAATTGAAAGGGATGATATTATTCGTTGGCGACATACTCATTTAAGGCAGCTAAAACAATATCATCGTGAATGAAGGGTCATTGTTTTCACAGACGAAACTTGGATTAATGTCTGACAAACATTGAACAAGACTTGGCGCGACAAAAGAATAGAAACTCCTCGTCAGACTTCCCTTTCTGGACTTACAACCGGGCTAAAGGCCCCCACCTCCCGAGGAGGACGCTTAGCAGTTATACATGCAGAGACGGAGAAAGGGTTCATAGAGGGAGCAGCAAGTGTTTTTTTATGCAAGAAAATCACCACTGATGAGCATGACGAAGTTGATAGCGAGTGTTATGAGAGCAGGTTTAAGCACTCACTTCTCTCAAACATACCCGAAGGCACAATTATAGTTGTAGATAATGCATCATACCATTCGAGGAAGTTGGAATCCTTACCTATCACAAGCTGGAGGAAAAATTCCATTAAAGAGTGGTTGGTTAGCAGAGGAATTAGCTTTGATGAGGACAGCTTGAAAAGAGATCTTTTATTTGTGGGGAATCAAGTACGGGAAAAATATGAAAAATTTAAGATAGATGAACCAGTGAAGAGTTGCGGCTGTAGAGTGCTAAGACTACTACCATATCATTGCGAATTGAATCCAATTGAAATGGTTTGGGCTCAAGCAAAACATTACGTTGGGATGAAGAACACCACTTTTAAGAAGAAAGAGGTAGAAAAATTTATCGCAAAAAGCTTTGATGCCATCACTTCCGAAAATTGGAAAAGGTATGTCGAGCACGTGAAGGAAGTGGAAAAAGTCATGTGGCATGCAAACGATTTGCAAGATGACATCGGAGAATTAATTATTCGTCTGACATCGTCTTCATCCTTTCAGTCGACATCGCCCTCGACAGAAGACGAGCCGCAGCCGAGCACATCGCGCTACATGGAGGGAGTGGAATGTCTGTCGGACTCATGAACAGGAAGATATGGAGGCATTTTGTTTGAATAATAGTTAATCTATTTTATGTTTCGGCTGATTACAGTGCTATTATAAAATTATTTATGGAGACTTGAAAGCGTTGTGTTCATCATCATTACTGTATATGCGACACATAAGTTCATTGAAAAAGTCAAAATCATGAAGAGGACCGCTCTTAAAAAAACTCGAGTATAATTCCTAGTGCATGCGTGTATTGGCATCACGTCAAATTATTTTCCTTAAACTTGGCCAGAAAGGTTCTAACTTGATCGGTCTCAGAATTTTAAATATAAAAAATAGAAGTAAATCTAAATACCTTAGCATAGTTAAAACAAGGAGAAAATAATTCTTCGGCGGTAGTGGATCATTTCGCTAATATTATTATGTATACTTATACTATCATTAGCTGTAGGCAATGTTTTTCATCTCCTAGCATAAGTTGAATGTGTTTTGGTAAAATATAAAAAAATCAAATTTTGAACAGGTAATTGAGGATATGCGATAAATTTTCAGGCAGGACGTTGTTGTGCCAAAATTAATCGTTGAAATACCGGAGAAGGGCAGAAGGAAGCAGCGGCAATTAATTGTTCTTTCAAGAAGTTCACCTGGCGTCTTCCCCTTCAATAGGCTCCACTGAATGCTTGGGAGCTGGATAGGGTTTCGACAAAAGAGATAGCTTCCGTGTCAAGTCACCCGCGGTGTCCTTCCCATTGTTTTCCGCCTGTGGGGCCCTGTGGGCTCCATTGTGCGAGGAGTGGAGGGACCCGCCTAATGAAAAATGTAGGTACAAAAGAACATGGACGTCAGACCTCAGGCCTGGGTACTCTAGGGTCAACTTACATGCAGGAATGGGCAGGGGGCTTACGAAGGGTCGCAAGTAGAGAGGAATCCGGTAGACTCGCGAATCCTCGAAAGGAAATGGATGGATGGAATTGGGGATGGTTCGTTTGTTACTATTGTGGTAAGGTAAGGGGAAACGAGGTTTTAGGAGTGTTGTGTATTATCTGCTTATTGTCTCAATGGAAAATAGAAATTGCTCCACAGAATATGGTAAAAAAAATGAGTGCTCTTTTTTATTTTAGCGGCTTCGAGGCTCAAAAGGCGCTGACCTAGGGCTAACTGCCCCCTTGCCCTACCTCTGGGCGGCCCTGCGTATGCGACTGCAGAGGGAAACGAATTATTCTTATGCAAAGGGATGACTTTAGTCTATTGTGATACAATTAATGTAGACAACTAAAAAATATCGTGAAAAAAAATTTTTGCACTCACAGACGAGATATAGATCAACGTTAGGCTATTTGTAGACATGACTTGGAGTAAGAAAGAAATAAGAAACGCTCCTCAGTCTTCGCCAGCGCGTTAAGGAAGTAGAAATAGCCGTTGCATGCAGAAAATTTGCAGTATCATTAACATCATTGAGGAGAATGATTGCCTCGATGGATGCTAGAAAATAATCCACAAAATATTGTAAACAACGATTGTCACTATATTTTAATATTCGTCACTCGAGGCCCCAAAGACACTACCCCATGAAGTGTTCCTTCAAAAATTACAGTGAAACGGTAAGAGTTGGCCCTACTTTTCACCTTGGGGTTAGTTGTTTCTCATGTACAAATCCCTTGATTTAACTAAATTGAATTTGTCCCAAATTCCTGGGACATTCTCTGAATAAACACTTCCATCAATAAAAATTTCCATTTAAACTAATCAAATTTTCCATTCATATTCTAATAAATAGTATGTCTTTTCTCTTCATAATTCCATTTCTGTCAATGTTTTTTCGTACCTGATTCCCGAGACGGAAATTCGTGCTGACGATGTGCGACGAAAATCCAATGGACGTAAAACAGAACAAGATATTCGTGACCACTTACATTCAATTTTTTACCAGTGGTTGATTCCTACGTTCATTTTTACTCCTTTACTCAGAAAAATATATTTAAATGGTCTTTTATGAGGGAATCAATGCTTGTTTAAACTATAAACATATAAAAATAATGATTTCGCGCTGTGGTATTGAATTTTCGAATTAAAAAATCGCCATTTACGACGCGTAACATGCAATCAAACTTATATCGGAACGACGTGAATCGAGGGCCTCCATCATTTCTTTTTAAATTTGACATTTTAGCGCGGTGTTATGAGTGGTCGCCTACACTATCAGGATGCTGAATGATGGAGCGTAGGTTTGGCAACACTGCTCTCCATAATGCCTGTGTTGTCAACCAAATGTGGAACGCACTTTAGAAATGTAAATAAATAAATATCACGGGGTCATTCGCAAATGAAAAGGGACCTTACACAACTTACCACTCGCTAATCTCAATCGGAGGCTGATTTTTGTCCAGATATTCGCGGCTGAATCCGTTCAACACCAGATCGACCAGTTGCTCCTTCATGCAAAGACGGGACGACGTCACGAAGCAGGAGGTGCAACCCTCGAAGTCCCGGATTACATTGCCGTCCGAGTCGACGCTCGGGAGCGGGTCACAACCGACTGGAGGGCTCTCGATCTTCCAACCATCGCCCTGGTTGCTCATCACTGTCCAATCCTTCAGTCCATCTGTAAATATATCTTGGTCATTTGGGCAGAAACGTAGACCCCCAGAAAGGAAGACGAGAATTGGCTGCAGGCATTTGAGATGTGGGTGTGGAGAAGGATGGAGAAGGTGAGATGGACGAAGAGGAAGACTAACTAGGAAGTGCTTGAGATGGTGGACGAGGGAAGGAAACTTCTTAATTAAAATCCGAGATCGGCGGAGTAGATGGCTGGAAGATATAATAGGGGGAGGTTTGCACAAGAATGTGAGAGAAGGGAAGTATGTTGGGCATGCGGGGAAGAGGAAGGAAGAGAATGGGTTTCATGGACAGGATGAAGAAGGATAGATCGTACGCTGAGGCAAAAAAGAATATACTAGAGCAAGATAGGCCCCTGCAAGAGTAGAAAACCGGGAGGAGATTCTCTGACATTCAGCAAAACCTACTTTAAGCGGTAAATACTTTTAAAAAAATAAAAGAACAACTTCCGTCTTGTTTTCAGTATTATTTGTGGATTTCCGTTGTTGAAGACATACGGGTAGATCAGGGAAGGATAGGTTGGGGGAGTTGGCATTTGAATTGAGCGGCTCGGGCATCAAGAGTCACCTATTCCAGATTTTCTAAAAACTAAAAAATAGCGCACATTTGAAGTGCTTCCTAGGGGCTATAGTCCCCCCCCATTGGGTCGAAACTTACACGAGATATAATCGAAATTATCCCCCGAACTCCCCTTCGGCTAGGAGGTTTTCCCCTCAGACCCCCGGTACCCCCCCATGTCCCCCCCCTTGGACCAAACCTAGATCCGCCACTGGTCCTGGCTAGTTTTACTGTAATTTAGCCTTGAAAGTGAGCTTTTAATATTGGCTGTTATGGAGATTGCTCTAATATCAGCAAAAGAAACCTCAATTTGAACGAAAAAGCATATTCATGTATTTAATAAAAACTGTTTATGAGAAGCAAAGTCTTGGGAAATTAAATTTTTCGTAAAGTGTAGGAATCTCCCCACCAACTGTTTTGTTATTAGCGACTTACTGTCTAAACTGAAGTCAAAAATGCAGTAGTTCCACGGACATGGAGCTGGAGTCGGCCCTTGTGGCTGGATAAATGTGGCCATTAAAAGTGTATTCTCGGAATTATTTATCTTTTTCTTTCCTTAATTTCGGTTTTCAATACGCAACCAATTTCATCAACGAGAGCAGGATTTTTAAACTGAATAAATAAAACTTTGTATATTAGTATTTGCCTTGACTCACATGGCGAAGCCGGAGCCCTCTTAAGTGAGGGAAATTTCACGTTGAAAAAGGCATTGGTGTGGATTGGGATTCTAATCCAGGTACACGAAATTCGCCCAAAGTGAATGCGCTTCGACCTTTTGAGTCATCCACGTGTCCCTTTCCACAGTGATGTTCTCAGAGGCTTTAAAGTAGAGGCCGCCAGAATCCTATATTTTCAAGAGCCAGAATTCCAATCCTAATGCTAAAAAGACAATCGAATCCGTTACATTTCTCTATTATAAAACATTATGCATCATGATTATTACAAGAGGGAAACTAATGGCTTTTTATATGAAAACTAAATTGTCCATGCATAAGGAAATTTTACATTTTCGTTTGCTGGAGCACAAATGTGAGGACAGGATTCCTAAATATTAATCACAATTGACCAAAAAGAGAAAAAAATAAGAATAATTAAATGAAGAAAATAAATAAAACTTCAAATGGAGATCGATGAAAATAATTAAGCCATTTATGAGCTTTATGCCTCAAGTTTAAAATAGTAAGGATTATGGTAGGGCAGCTAACGCTAATCCTAACCATTAAATGTTAGGATTAGCGTTATGGTACGGACGACCGAGGGGAGTGCTGGCCGACCGTTTCGAGCCTCCTTTTCACTCTTCCCGTGTTTACGAATCACTCAACTACGGGTTTGCTATTGAATATAACGACTTCGAATTTTCTTTATTTGGTTTAGGAGATATCATTCCAAAAGACATTTTCATCCCTCTGGGTTAGAAAGGTAAATTACCTGAGATTTGGCTTACAACAACTCACTTCTCAGCCAGAAATTTGAAAATCGGAGACAATCAGCCTCTGGCTGCATCTTTCTTCTACATGCTACGTAGAGAACATCCATCATTACTCGTTTCCTAGGTCGCAATCTTTAAAACGGTGGACCCTTACCCGATAAATATCTAACAATTTTCGGACACAAAGTGGGCGAACCGTGCCGTGACGAATTTGTTTCCCCCAATGGTACTCCTCACGCTGCCTCTGCGGCAACGTCGTGGGAGGTGGACGGGGTGAGGGCCTTCATCGCACGCACACAAAAACATCTTATTTTTGTCCGTCTGTCCGTCTTATTTTTGAGTTATTACCTAATTACTGCGAAAATTGAAGTAAAAATGTGGCATTTCCATTGAAATGGCGCTGCGGTCGGTGTCTATGGCTAAAAAGGAATGTTCATAAAAAATACGTTCGTGGAATAGTTGGTATTTTTGTGCCTCAAATTTGGTTCTCATCAGCTCACAAATTCCAACGGTAAAAGCAGGGTTTTTGAAACCATCTGAAACGTGACGGATTCTCCTTAAATGTATATCCTGCGCCGATGCGTCGCGTCAAGTTAGCAGTGCTTTGAATTTTTCGGGAAATAGAGGAGGGGTGAGAAGAAAGGGGTCTATACAGGTGTACTCTGATGGATAGGTAGTTCAGGACGTTTCGACGGACGCAGTTCTGAATCTGAATTCCTCTCTGCGTAACACACCTCCAGTAAAGAACAGCACTCAAATGAAAAATGTCTCCATCTCCGTCAGGATTGTATAATAACGACGAGAGGATTACCGAACTGAGAATAACGAAAAAAAGTGACAATTTGACTACTGCAAAATCAAAATAACTTTTGGTGGAACCTGTATAAATGAAATACGGGACAGAATACGTAGAGGAAAGATTTATTTTAACAATAAGTAGATTCTTGTCTTCAAATTCCGTCAATATCTTTTGCCTCGGGAAAGGCTGCTGGAGACATGAGAAGAGCCATTGAGCGGGATAAGCTGGGAAATTTCCTTTTAATAGCCATTGCTCAGGTTGCTAGGGGAAAATTCTACAGCTGAATTCTGAGACGTTTTGATAATTTTGGTATTTAAAACGTTATTTTCAAACGAAAACGAAGTGCTTCACAATATCGATTGCAAGAATTTAAATCTTCATTCTTTCTTCCATCCGATTGTGAAAGTTAATTTTGATTGCAATTAATTTACTTCCACCCAGGAAATTCTTTGTTTGCGATTTTGATGAATTTTTGGTATTTTACTCCTATGGTCTCCTAAAGAACTCAAGCAAAATATAATGGTGGTCGGGACCTTGAACGAAGCAGTGTTGACAAGTTGATTACAACCAAGTTCGCAGTTCCTACAATAGAGCGTCATACACTCGGTGCGTCAGGGTGTAGCCATATGGCCACGGTGGGCGGAAATGGGATAATTTGAAAAAGCAAAAAATAGTGACGAATTTAGAGGTATTAAGAAAAGTGATCGAAGAGCGGGGAACTGTAAAAAGAAGAAGGGACGGATGAATGGGTCATGTACTACGGCGGGAGAGACTGGTGAAGATAATTTTAGGAGGGATGATACAAGGCCAAGGGCATGGAGGAAGACCTTGATTGAACAACTGGAAGTAGATAATGGAGGATATGGGACGCGGGCGGTTTTTGGAAATGAGGAGGTTGGCAGACCAGCCGCCAAGGTAGCGCCATCCGCGATTACATATCTATTGTATATTGATTATATCGATTGTATATCTACTGCACGGGTAGCACACATTTTTTTTCTTCATCAGCTTGTGGAAATTATAAATACATATGTACGTACGTAAATATAAACATTGCTCATCTTATACGATAAGATAAGCCGCAAAACGTCCGGCGGAAATTTCCCGTTGATAGCCATTGCTCAAGTTGCTGAGGAATATGCCGTTATTAAAATGGAGAGCAATTGACATCTAATTTTTTCATCGAAAACGTAATTTTAAAACGAAAACGAAGTGTTTAACAAAATTGATTGCAATAATCAAATATTTGATTCTTTCTGCCCTCCAATTGTGAAAATTTGCAGCCTTTATCGTGATTGAAATTAGTTTAAACAAGTAAATAAAGAAGAACGTACTTTTAATTGCGTGAAACGTAATTTTAAAACGAAAACGAAGTGTTTAACAAAATCGATTACAATAATCAAATACTTCATTCTTTCTGCCATCCGATAGTGATTATCGTTATTGCAATTAATTTAAACAAGCAAATAAAGAAGCCTCTGCACTGATTCCAGTACTTTTGTTATGGGAGCTATACAGGGGCCCATTTATGGGGACCTTGAGGCTTTAGCTCCAATGGATTCCTCGCACTTACCGTACCTTAAATGACCAATCTCAGTAGTCATGCTGACTATTGAGTAAACGAGCAATGGCATACTCACAGCGCGTTTGATAAAAGTTATCTACCATGATATCTACCATGATAGCCCATTGATATCTAGGCGTTCCATAATTTGGCCCGGAATATTTTTCTGGACAAAAACTTACACCAGATTTCTCCTTAGATCAGAACTAGCTCAATGACTTTCTAGCACTAAAAAGCCATTAATGAGAATCCACCACGACAGTGTGAGTCAAAACAAATCAATAGTTAGAACTTTTTGTCTTATTGGTTAAAGCAACCCTGCTCTAGCAGATGGAATACGTTTGCAACTGAAAACTTTCACAAGACAAATATATAGATTATTCCAGAATATAACCATACACTGTTTACCAATCTACCTCAGATCGATCCGACCAGATCAGCTCGGTATGGTAAACGAAACGGGTTTGTGGGATCGATGTGAGAATCGAGCCGGCTCAAACCGCTTGCTCACCCATTCGGAGATTTCATATCGATCTGAACATTCGGGTCTGTGGCGATCCTCGTCATTCTTTTGGTCGTCATAGGGGAACAAAATATAATAGTTATTATTAAAGGCGTGTAATGAAACCAGTTATAACAAGAAAGCAGTAACGATGCATTATGTGACATTTATGAAAAATTTTACTTGTTTATACACGGGGTTATTTGTGCTTCAAATGATAGATTTGATAAATTAATATCGACATTTCCAGGCCGTGTAGGTAAACCAGGGATTCTAAGTCGGTTCTCTTGGAATTTTCACAGATCGGTCCGAGTTCAGATCGACCTGAGATCGATTGGTAAATGTAGTGATAGACACCGACAGCATCACCATTTCTAATGAATACGACTATGACATGTTGACGTCAATTTACGCCGTACCCAGTGAATCAAAGAAAGAGGTGGTGAGTTGATCCAATTTTATTTTGAATAGCTTGCCTGGAAGTTTTCTCTTTTTTAACACCGTTGTCCAAGAAAATGGTAAATAAATTAGGCAGTAAAATACTATGAATTTTCCTTCGATTTTTTTTCGTGAGCACCGTATAATTATTAGTTCATTTAGTGAGAAAAATAGCGTGGCAAAGCAACGTTTCGCTATTCAAATCAGATAGAGGGTATGATTTTCTTTAATAATACGGAATGTGAATAAAATGATATTTATATCCATAAAAACCACCGCCATTATGATGGAACAAACTTAGTATATAGAGTCTCATAAAAATCGTTCAAGCCGAGATAAATTTTATACGTACACCCACACACATAGAACATGAAAATAAATATACGAAGACTAAAATCCTAGTATGCGGGAGAAAAAAGTAGGATGTAGAAGTAACCATGACAGGGGAAAAATTAGAGAAAGTGGATTCCTTCACCTATCTCGGAAGTACCATCACGTGGTACGGAAGAATACAACGGATATCAAGCAAAGAATAGCCCAAGCTAACAAGGCGGTCATGAGGAAAAGACAATTACTGTTCTCGAAGAAGATAGGACTACAAATCAGGAAAAAGTACGTACAAACATTCGTGTATTGCGTGGCACTTTATGGATCGGAAGCATGGACCATTGGAAAAGCTGATCAGAGCAGAACAGAAGCTTTGGAAAGCAAGTGCTGGAGGAGGATGCCGAAGATAGAATAGGAGGACATATTTATAAATGACAAAGTGTACAGAAGAGTAGGAGAGGAAAGGACCATGTAAAAGCCCATAAAGAAGGAAGAACCAGATGGATTGAACACACCCTGAGAAACAATGGTTTTTTGAAGAACATAAACGAAGGTAAAATAGAGGAAAAAGTCCTCAGAGACCCAGGAAAATGTTCATGAACCAAATAAAGAGAAAAGTACTTAGGGAGAGATGCCAGGAGGTATGGGACATAGCACAAGATAGGGAGTGGTGGAGGGCTGCATTCAACCAATATTTGGATTGAATGACCAATTATGAGCATTTGACCATTATAATGTCCTATCTTCACCTAAATGGTTCTAGTTATTTTCCCAAAGAGCCATGATTACTATGGCGCGATGTACCGACTCGCATCCTTGCGCAAGGCTCCACGGCTCACGAAGTTAAAACATCTGTAAAAAAAACTCATGTATTCGGGCGAAGTGAAGACAGTGCCACCGAGAAAAGACGTAAATGTGATTTTGTTCATATAATGGACATCAGTGAAAAATATGTCATCAATTACATCTAAATCTACGTACTACCCAACGGGCCGCCGCATGGGTGTGTGGGAGGGGGTGTTAGGACACCAGCCGTTTAAAGATGGCAGGATGGCTAAAGGGATAAGGCTTTTGGAGGTGAAATCGTGACGTGTATTATGGGAGTGCATTGAGTGGAGCTCAAGGAGAAGAGGAAAATACCACATAAAATACCACAGGGGAAAGAAGAACCAGATGGATTGGACGCACCCTGAGACACAATTGATTAGTGAAGAACATAATTGAAGGTTAAATAGAGGGAAAAATCCCCTGACGAAGACCTAGGAATAAGTTCATGGACCAAATAGAGAGGAAGGTACATAGGAAGAGACACCAGGAGGTAAGGGAACTTGTATTAGATAGGGAAGGGTGGAGGGCTACAGCCAAACACCGTTAGGATTGAACAACCAGTGAGTAAAAGTGTACAGAAGAGTTTACGTGGGCAGCATAGCTGAAGGTAAAATAGAGGCAAAAGTCCTCAGAGGAAGACGCAGGAGTATTTATTTATTTAAAGAAAAATAGTCCAATCACAGCAAAATTAGCAATTTAAATGTTCTTGTAACAAACACAAAAAGACAAATATAAACAACAATAATAGTAAAAATATCAAAATAACAACAAAACACTTGACTTAGACGATCTGGAGTTGGTGTCCAAGTCTTTTACTGTCTAGGTTCGCTGTTTTTTTAAGGAAAGATGTGCGGAGGCCAAGTTGGTGAAGTTTTTTTGGCGATAGGGAAAAGGGATCAGTGGGAAGTGAATTTATTAGGGAGGAGAGACGGAAGAAGAGCGAGCGTTTAATTAGTGATCTTGGAGTTGTGATGTGGAGTAATGAGTCAGCTCTAGTGGGACGCGAAGGCACTCTGATGTTGATGAATGAGGTGAGCTCGGGACTGTCAATGGAAGAACTAAGGTCATTGTAAATGAGTTTTAAGTCGGATTTAAGTCTGTGATGGGAGGGAGTACAAACGGAGAGGGTAGATAGTATCTCGTTCATGAATCAAACAAAGAGGAAAGTACTTGAGAAGATACAACAGGAGATAAGGGACCTAGCACTAGATAGGAAAGAGTGGAGGGCGGCAGTCAACCAATCTTAGGATTGAACGACTTATGAATAGAAGTGTTAAGAAGAGTAGAAGAGGAAAGAACAATATGAAACACCAAAGAGAAGAGATGAACCAAATAGATTGGACACACCCTGAGAAACAATGGGTTTTTGAAGAACATAATTGAAGATAAAATAGAGGGAAAAGTCCCCAGAGGAAGACCCAGGATTAAGTTCAAGGACCAAATAAAGAGGAAAGTAAATAGAAAGGGATACCAGGAGGTAAGGGAACTGGCATTAGATAGGAAATGGTGGAGGGCTGCAGTCAACCAATCTTAGGATTGAACGACCAATGAATGACCGAGACAATTCTTCTTCTCTCAAAAGAGCGTAAGATAAACTCGCCTTGACCGCAGTTATTTCTCAACAAATTTCCGCCGCGTTCGCCACTTGGACCGTCGGGAGTGTCCGCACCGCCTTCATTGTCACTGCCTCCAATTCGACGACCCATGCACCGGGATATTATTAATATTAAGACATAACACAACAGAATGTAGGCGATGTACGTGCACCATTCGCAAGCCATGTCGACGCACTAAAGGCGACGGGATTGACCGACAGATGATCGAAATCGTGGCATGCGTAACCCACTATCTCGACGGAGATAAAATTTATCTGACGAGAGAGCATCACCAGGAAACCAGTAGGGAAAGCAAAATTAATCTCTACAACACTGGTAAAGTGTCAAAAATGAGGAAACGATGCTATCAGCAGGAAAATGATCACGTCTCTACAAAATCTTTGGCTTAATACTTATCAAAGCTGATAAATTATTTTCGAATATGGTTTCCAGTACTGGTTGCCAAAGTTAGGCAGCTATTGACTGAGGAACCTTGAAAATGGCAATTAGGAGTTGAAACCAATGTCGATAATCGTAAATTACTAGTTCGTGCAAGTAATTCTTATTAGCAAGCAATCAAAAAGCAAGTAAAGTAAAAAGCAAGTAAATAATAAATAAGCTTATTCTGATGACTCGTTTCCACCAAGGCCCGAATCGGTATCTTGTACAGACTTTTTTAGATTGTTTTGGGAGGCGACCTGCAGCTGGGTTAGGATTTGGTGCTTTGACGGCGTTCGGGTTTGTCCAAGTTTTCTCAGGCTTCCGTCCGAGCATTCGAGTTTGAGTGGAGAGAAGCCCAGCGTCAACAGAAGTGAAATAAGCCAAGTGGTCGAGGTTTAACGTACCATCAGTTGTCCAGAGTAGGTACTTCACCTAGAAGCGCTCTTCACGTCTCAGTCCGGTTAGATTCAGGATTCTAATGACAAAATAAAAACCGCCCCTAAATGCAATTTTACAAAACGCTGCCTCTAAATACAATTCTACACCGTAAGTAAGATGTTCATTGCATCTAGAGAGCGCAAAACGTGGGGCTGGCATGCATCAGTGGTCTGATTCTCAGACTTACAAGTCTACAAGTTACAAGCCACTTGACTATTTCACAAAGCGGATGTGTATAACTCATATACATGAAACCGATAACTTTTACTAGTCCAAAAACATGACGGGCGTAATAAAGACCAAATGTAACTCGTATTTCGATGATTGCGATATATTTTGATAGTGTACCTCGCAATATTTCCAATCCAAAATTCGGCGCCACGTTTTTGAGTAAATACGATTGAATTTGTCCTGAAAGGTATTTTTATTTTGTAACCTTAAATTAAAAGATCCCAGAGTTTTCGGGAGAACCTAATGTTATCTTCATCTACATACTACCCTGCGAGCAGCCGCATGGGCGTGTGGAAGGGGACGTTAGGACACCAACCGTGTAAAGATGTAAGGTTCTGGACGGTGAAATGGTCACGTGTATAATGGGAGGGTATTTAGTAGAGCTCATTTTTTATTAAGATCGGTTATTGTGCGCGGAACGAACGAGTTGTTGTACCTGTCTGTTAAGCAAAGTATCTCTTTTATTTCATCGCTTTCTTTCAGGCCTAGAGATGTAGTGAGGCGTCGTGATTATATTCTCTGTGTCGCTTTGAAACACACCAGTTCTGAATTTCTTAAGAAAACCAAGCCTAGCGTGTAGCCTCCGAGTCTCTAGGGGCTCCCACCTTAATCCCTCCAAAAGTTGTGAGACACAATTTGTTCGCTCTAAGCAGTTTTTAACGAAGCGTGCTACTTTCCTTTGTATTTAATTAATCTTTTTGATTAAATATTTATGGCCAGTGTCCCAAATGACCGCAGAGTATTCGAGATGTGGCCTTACCAGAGCAAAGTAGCATCTCTCTTTTACTTTGTCATCCGAGGACCTTCCTATTATACGCTTTACAAAACCTAGGTTCTTCAAATGCTGTGCCGCATATGTTTTGTGAGTTCCCCACGGTATATCAGAAGTTAGGGTAATTCCAAGATATTTGACTGTATCTGAAGATATTGTTTACTCCACCCACAGTATAGGTATGGCATTTTTGTGCGGTGGCGGTGCATTTGCTGATATTTTATTCTTACCTCCACTCCTGGCACCACGAATGAACGCTGTTAAGGTCAGATAAAAGAACTTTGAAGTTCGCGTCTTCGCTTATTTCACGGTAGATAACTGTATCGTCTGCAAATAATCTCAATTTACTGCTAACTCGAGACCTTAGGTTATTTATATCAATAATGAATAAAGGAGGGCTCACGCTTCCTTGAGGAACACAGGATGTGACTTCGACCATATCAGAGCTATAATCATCAATAACTAGATACTTTTTACTCTCGAACACTGACAAAGTCCCTTATCCAATTCACTATTTTTTATTAACTTCGCTAGAATGCAATTTATATACGAGTTTTTTTAGGAACCTTGTAGAATGCCGAATGTCATAAGGTAAAATCGTTCATTTCGCTGCATTTCTTGAAGGATGATATTTCACATAGGCTATTTCTTGAAGGATGATATTTCACAAAGACATATTGAGGCTATTAATGTCATAAGGTAAAATCGTTCATTTCGGTGCATTTCTTGAAGGACGAGCTCAAAATGGTAGTTATTTACAAATGTAATATCTCAAGATATCATGTTGAGTAGGTTTTATCTTTACTGTGAAAAAGTAGCGTGAATTGTGACTTCTTGACTTGTAGCTCAGAGAAACAGACCCCTGACAGCGTATAGTGACCAAACGTCCCGCTCTCTGTACCTATGTCCCGGTGTCTCCCAAAAACAGTTAAAAGGATGCTCAACAGCCCCGCTTTCGCAAAATCTCGTTTGTATTTCTCTCGTGAACGTTACCGTGGTGGAGGAATATTTGACAGTAGATTTTCCTTTTCGATTTCCGATATGAAAAATTCGAAGTTAATCGAATCATGACTGCACATCCAGAGTTTCCGTTTTTGTGTCTACGTTTCAACCACAGTACTAATTATCCTCAAATTTCATTCGTGTAATGAGTCACCAGAGCAAAGTACCAAATTGGAAATGTAATTTTAACAATGATCTACAGAGGAACTTCAGTTTTCTTAAGATATACAAACTGGATAGCGATGTGTATTCTTCTACAGAATCGAATTTCCTACTTAGAATGATGAATAAAATGTTAAAGAGTAAGGCCAATACTTGGGCGATGGCCAGTTAGGGTTCCGGAATGGAATGTCAACTAATGATGTAATTGCTACGATGAGAACACTTGTAGAAAGAAACAGAGTATAACCAGGATGTTTTTGCTTCCTTTTTGGTTTAGAAAAGGCTTTCGAAAGAGTAACTTCAGAAAAACTAACGGAGATAATCGGAAGAATGGGAATAGATTGGCGAGAAAGGAGACTAATCCGAAACCTATCTATAGCGCAAAGGGCACAGATGAAGGTGGCTGACGGTGAATCAGGCTGGACAACTATGTGTCGCGGGCTAAGGCAAGGGTTCCAGTTGTCGCCTTTGCTTTTTAACATTTATGCTGAGGAAATGCTAAGACATGTAAGGGAAGAACTCAACGTGGGAATCAAAGTGGAAGGGCAGCTGATAAAGTCGATAAGATTCGCGGACGGTCAGGCGTTGGTTAATCGATCTTCGAAGGGACTTCAAGCCTCAGTAGATGCTTTAGAAATTCAGTGCGGGAAATCCGGAATGAAGATTAATCATAAGGAGACCAAAGTAATGAGGGTCCCAAGGACAAAGAGAACGTGGCTGGTGATTAAAGTTGAAGGGTACAAGCTCGAG
Organism: Ceriagrion tenellum; assembly: GCA_963169105.1. Lineage (NCBI taxonomy): Eukaryota > Metazoa > Arthropoda > Insecta > Odonata > Coenagrionidae > Ceriagrion > Ceriagrion tenellum. Next base: position 52,584,792 of record OY720633.1, on the reverse strand, counting down.
CAAGAGGAACATTTTAATTACTACGGTGGTACGCTTGAAGAAATGGGCATAGTATCAAAGACATAAGGAGGAGAATTGCGTTAGCTTAGGAGACGTTTAGTAAAAGAAGGGAGCTGATGTCGTGGACCTTGGGTAATGATATGAAGAAGAGGCTGTTGAAAAGCTTGATAAGGAGCGTAGCGTTGTAAGGAACAGAAACGTAGACCCTCAGAAAGGTGGACGAGAATGAGCCGTAAGCATTTGAGACGTGGGTGTGGGGAAGGATGGAAAAGGTGAGGATATGATGAGAGAGGAAAGGAAACTACTGAGTGAAATCCGGAAGAGGCAGAGTAGGTACGTGGAGGAAGTTATAATAAGCGATGTTTTGCTAAAGAGTGTGAAGGAAAGGACTTCTGGCAAGCGAGGAAGGAGAAGAAAGAGAATAGGTTTTATGAATGAGAAGAAAGAGAATAGGTTTTAAGAACGAGATGAAGAAGGGTAGATCGTGCGCTGAGGCGTAAAAGGAAATACTAGAGACAGTAAGGAGTCGGAAAGTGTAAGGGGATGAAGTTCTCTAGAAAAAGTCATTTGACTGGACCGGAATTGGAGCCTGGATCTCCCAATGACGGACGGGTGTGACGGCCACTTAAAATCCATCCAAACTCCAACCCATCTTAATTCAAGATGAATTTCGACACGGTTTTGTGTGAACTAGGTCATATCGTTCTAAGTCCACATTTGTGGCACACAAGGCGAAATCGTGCTGATTAAACCACTGTCGCGGATGACCAATGACTGGAAAATTGTCTAAGTTAGTCGTCCTAAAGCGACAATTTTGGCTTTATCCTCCGCAACTTGGCTAAGTGCCGGCTGTGAATTTTTGCCCAGCACAAGGCCAGGCACTTTTTACAGGATCTAACAGGATGTTCCACTTTGAGAAGTAGGAGCTCTGGTCACTTTAGGTGTAAGGTGTAGGTACTATCTTCATGGAGTCGAGAAAACTTTTTTGCCTGTTAAAATAATGTTCCATACATTAGAGTGTTGCTCCAAATTTCATGCCCTCCAGGAAAAAATAAATATTACAATGAATTATAAACAAGATTGGCTTCACGTTGATAGGTTGGCTCAGATTTGAAAAAACCTTTTTGCTTACAATTCAATTACTTATCCTTAAAATCCAAATGTCAACCTATTAAATCACAACATTGCATTTGTAAACAGTGCCCCATGTTTAGGAATGGTCTTGGATAAAACCATGAATTGTTCCCAACATATTGAAGGATTCAAATGAAAACTTTCTAGAGTCATGTTTCAAATCAGATACTTAAGAGCCAGCACATCTGTTAATGTCTGAGAGGGTGTGTACTATGCTAACTTCCAGGTACTCATTTCCTATTACATAATTTTCCTGGGTGATGGCAGTTGTAGCTTGGATTTTTTTTAAATTCAGAAGAAAGTTATACGTGTTATGTTAAAATTACCATACAGAGAATCCTATTGAGCTCATTTTGAGTCACTAAAAATTTCAATTTTACCATCAATGTATATTTTTAACCTCATTATAGTTATAAAAAATATAAACTTCTTCTCACAAATATTATCATTCATATGAAAGAAGAACTAAAAATAGTCTACATATGCTTCCCAGAAAAACAAAACGATGGGTCCTTTTCATAGAGGAATTAAACTATATAATCTTCTTCCAGCTAGTATGAAAAAGATTACCATGTTGGTACCATTTAATATCCAACTTAAAATGTTTTTGTTAAAAAATGATTTTTATACTGTGGATAAATTTATTCATCACTGTAAAGAATTAAGATAGTTCTATTGTGTATCATATCATGTGCTGTGATATTAATTGCATCATTTATATTATGTCCATTGATGTAAATGTACTTTTTGACTAGGCCTATACCACAGAGTATACAGAGAGGACATACGGCGTTTCAACCTGTAATCTCGAAATGCGCTTCCGGCCATGTTGTAAGCGCGTTAACTTTGGAAGAAGCGAGCACGTCAATGTGGTGAAAAGTGAGAGCTTCACAGAGTATTTCTCATTCTTGGTGATTTACTCCATCTCCCTAAGAGTTTGGCCAGAGTTTGTTTCCCTGGAAACACAAAATGTCTGAAAAGGAGAGAAAAGGTGGATTTTCTCTATATGCTCAATGTAATCAGGTATCAGAAATTAAATTCCGACCCAAGCAGCGCCGATGTGCGTTGAATGCGCATTAAATGCGCGTAAAACCTCCTCGTTCGTAAATCTGCATTAGTCTTGCATTAGTAATGCGCGTAATATGCGCATTTTCTACGACAACTTTTTAGATTTGCTATGAGAAGTCACATCAACTTAATGAGAAATAATTTGAGCCTTACAAGGAGAGAACTTCAAGCCATGTAAGGCTCATGACTAGGTTCTTCTTGTGAACAGGGATACATGAAAGTGGGGTACTTTGCTGCAACACATCAGGCTGAGTTCCATTTAGCGAACACCTACCACAACAAAATGATATGAAAACAAATACAATTCATGACATAGAACATATTTAACCTAAGTACACAATCCTAACTTATCAAAGAGCGGTAGACGAGAGGTAACGCAGAGGACTGTGACGCGGTTGGTGTGAAGTTCGGTCCTCTTTAGAGGAATATCTTTTTCTTCTTTTTTCATAGTTTTTTCACTCGCATAATGTAAACATTTTGTTTTCATCATAGTGACTCACTTTAAAAATATTTTTACCCCAAAAAAATATTAATGTGCATTAATAATGCGCATTAAATGCACATAAAAGACATGGAGAAAACTGTGCTTTTGATGCACATTTGAAATGCGCACTAAATGCTACTATTAATGCGCACTAAATGCTACTATTAATGCGCATTTAATGCACTTTTAATGCGCATTGGTTCTGCCGGGGAAGAGACAACATTCTGTGACTGTATGAATCTTCATTGATTCAATTAAATTACCTACATCATTGATATAATTGTTTTTTTCCAACTTTCATCCATGAGTCAGCATGAATATGTTTTTGAAGCTGAGCAAAGGACATGGTAGGAATCTACTTTTATAACCATGTAAATGTAATCGTAAAGGTGTAGTTAATGAAAAAAATTAATTTTACTAATTCATGATACAAGTCGCATAAAGATTCGCGTCTATCCCGAGTAGCATGTAGGCTCTTGTACCATTTTATTTGAATTTGTTTAAAAAGAACCTAGGTTCAAATGGACAATGCTGTTTAAATGGCCTGTGTCGATCAACTCCCTACTAATCAGATCATTTTGGCTCTCATATTACTCATTTCTCTGGTACTGCCAAGGCTTTGAATAATTATAAACTTGAGGCTTTTCTCACCATTATCAACTTAATGCTTACTATTTATTAAACCATATATTCCTGGACCCAACTGGCTCTCCACTACCCATTACTTTACTATCTCGTTGTCTAAGCCCGAGTTCTCTATCATGCAGCTTTCATATTCTCACAACATACCTCCAACAATTTTTTATTTTGTTCTTGATTGAATTGAAGCTAATTTTTTACCCGATGTGATTAACAGGTGCTTTACGCAAGATTCCTCACCTGCGTTGCGAATTGTAGTAATAGGTTAAGCAGTGAAAATGATTTCTACGGCTGTGCTATTCATCGCGCAACTATTGCTTTTGATTTAATTTAGAGATACATGGCAGAATTACCTTCAATCCACTTCAGGCCTGAAGTTTATAACGTGATAGGGGTGATTACACCTCTGAATACCACCTGTAATGCGGGGATACACCTATACTACATAGACCATTTTAAATTCCCGCCGTTTTTAACGCGCTAGGAACATGGCCGATGCGCGCATTCCGCATTACAAAATTTAAAGGGGGGAAATGGAAAATGTCCTCTCTGTATACTCTGTGCCTATACCATGCATATTGTAAGTGGTCATACATGTGATAAGTCATGCAGATAAATGTATTATTATTACTAGTGTGTGTTTCAGTGGGAAAATGTTCACGACAGTTATGACAGGAGCTTGAAAATGTGAGCATATGTCTCAATTTTCTGTCTTGAAAGCGGTAAATTCTAAATTTCCCTCTTAACAATTACCCTTTCTTTTTCACAATTTGGAAGATAATTTCAAAATATTACTTCGACTATAGTGAGCATATACATTATAAAAAGGAAAGAATAATCAAATTTTCACATCAATAACTTTCATAGTTAAGAGCAGGGTGACAATGAACGAGAGAGACAGAGGGCTACATTAATCCATAGTAGTAAAGCAGTTGAATGGAGCCCATTAGGCAGTGGTCACACTAACGGTCAAATGGGGGACTAAGCCTCTTCTGTAGAGGTGAGTATATAACTTTGGTAAATTTCGATAATTTTCCTGATATAATGTATGAGTATTACGTCCAATGACCAACAACTGAATTAAAGTTCCATCTGATTTCAAGCCATCTTGTGGAATGGGAACCTCATTTTTCTTAGTTTGTCTTACAAGTTAAGATGATATTGAACAGGATGGAGGCATGTTAAAGGAAATAAACTATACCACTTAATAGGATATAGAATGGAAGACGATCAAAATACTGTAAAATGGAGAAATAAATATTAGAGGAAGGTATGCATACATATAATAATCTATGCTGAAAACATTGTCCCAAGTTTAGAGAGAGAGAGAGAGATTCCGGTCAAGGCGGATGATTTTTTCTCTGTGGAAATTCGTACATTTGTGCATTGCGGGTGACTCCGTAAAGTGGAACTCCGTGGCTTGTCCCGGATAGCTTGAAAATTTGTCAAATAAGAGTGAACGCCTCTCTGTGTTCAAAGTACGATCTTTCCTCGTGGGCAGTGTCGCTAAGTGCTCAGTAGCGACTGATTGTTACATTGTATGTCCGGCAGTCGAGAACATCTAGTCCCGTAAAGGTCACAAAAATCCACAGGGGAAGAGGACGCCTCGGGAGCTTAACTGGCTAAAGCACTCGGCCGGAAATCGAGGGATCCGGGTTCGTATCCCGGTCAAGGCGGATGATTTTTTTCTCTGTGGAAATTCGCACAATAGAGAATGGTTGGAAAGTGAAGTTTTCTATGCATTAAATCTGAATAAACTTGTATTTCAAATTACTCAGCTCAGGGAGCTCATTATGTATTAAATTTTAAATTAATTCATTATATTTGGACAATAAATACTAAAATCATTGGACATACATAAATACTAAATCATTGGACAATAACAGCCATTTGATTAATCACATATACCTGTATCACAAAAAATGTATTAAAAATTTATGCAATAAAAATTGTTTCACAACACACATGGACAAGATTTTCAGGCACCTAAACTGTACAAATTTTAAAACAGTAGTACATTCTTTGAATAGCATATATATCAGAGAGTAGGTTTACAATATATGTTTTTCATATAAAACTGAAAAACTAAATATGGTATTATGTACAATAAATACTAAATATAAGTACATTATTTTCAAGACAGCCTGATTAGAATATTAGATGGAAGAAATTGGGTGGTGGCTGTACCACAAATGGCCTGGCAAGGGGGAAAATAGTTCCTTGAGACACCCCTGAATGCCTATTCATTATTGAAAAAGGGTCACTCAAAAATGAACAGTTTTATAGAAATACAATGTGCAGATTCAGAGAAGGCATCCTGATGATGGCATTCCATTCAGCTTTCATTTGTGTATGTTTTTTCCAATGAGACTCATACAGTAACTTTAATTCATCAACTTAAATTATTTAGTACTAGGAAGTATGTAACACCCTACACTGGCTTAAACACCATTCAGAGAATTTTGAGATTGGTCAATCCACCACTCAGTAAGAGCTGGTATGTACTTCCTCTTACTTATAAAATATTCCAGTACATCTTTTACTTAATATATTTTTCATGCATTTGCTTTCAGTGCACTTTCAGAAATTTAATCTCTTACTTTGGTTATCTGGCTCCAAGATTTATACTTGAAATCCAACCATGCTTATTTTTCTAGTCCATCACGAGGATGAATTCGTCATGGCTAAAACATCACCAGCCAAGTAGACTATTAACTAATTGTTGACTGTATTAGGAGGGCCAAATTAGTCTCATCGCTGAAATTGATGCTAGGCGATACAAATTTGGATATTGGCCAATTGATGGATCTCATATCCACCCAAGTTTGGGAAAAAATGTAGTCCGACCAACAACTTCATTAATAAAATGGCAGGAGACAAGAATAATTGCATCACCTTTCCTCGTCGATATACATAGTATCAAAACTTTGACAAATATGATCACAGCATTTCAATCAGATCAAGTATCCCAGGAATTTGTTCCTTTGCTCATTACTGCACGTACTGAACCTCCCGACATTTTGCTTCCATAATAACCTGCCCAAAATTGTGAGTCTGATCCAGCATGATAGTATCGGATATAGCGGACACCAGGGCCATAGTTTTCAAATATATGAGTCACCTGAAAATCAGTATAAAATAGGATTTTCCTTATTAGGACTTACATACATGTAAATGTTCACTGGAAGGAGGAGAGCACCAGCCACAAAAACAAAGAATGCACCCTGGATTTAGCATTTTAACCCATACACTTTCTACTGGATGCACAGGATTAAATCTGGCCAGCAGAGCCCATTGTGGGTATTTTAATATTTACAATAAAAAAACTTTAAAATTTAGCCAAAATATCAATAATATACAATTTTTCTAGATTTTAACAAATGAAATCAATTAACTTTACGGGATATAAGATTTATTTGCCCTTTAAGGCATGAACCTTTGTGGATCCTGAAGTACCAACAGAATATTTCATTTCATAAAGGAGTAATGAGATATGCAACCTATCACTACAATAAAAATAATTGTAATGTCCAGGCAAAGAATAGATAATTGAAAAGTGAAGCATACCTAGTATACACGATATTCAATATTTTCAAGGCTATATACTTATGCCACTCAACATTTACTTTGTTTCCCTGCAAGAAGTTTAAATTTGAAACAATTATTGCCAAATATTATGCTGCATTGCATAAGTGCATTATGCTGACACTCAATTCAAGCTTTGAATCAACATTTATAACTAACCCACTTACCATTGGCACACCCTTAGAATCCAATGAGATCACCCAAGCTTATCTGAACGACAGTAATCTTAAAAAGCACACTTTCTATTTGACAGGCGATTTTGCCTTTTAAAATATCCATTAATGCCAACAAAACCCACAAATGTATAATCTTCACGCTTTAAAAATCCAATCATCTTTTCAATGAATTATGATTAAAGCATTTTCGTTGTAGGCTTAATTGATTAACCATATATGTACATGATTCTATTTCATCAATACATTACATTGAAACTTATGTGCTTTTCATTTACTCAGTACTAACCTGATGCCATATTTCTCTTAAGTTATCAGAAAAGTCTTCCGTGGCCTTGAAGCATGTAACCGTTTGCAGGTTTTCATCCAACAGACACACTTCTAATTCATAAACACTTCCACAGTCAACACGGCAGGCAGTCCTTCAAAAGATTGATTCACTATGTCATCACACAGTAATAATATGCAACACATCAATATAACATAACAACAATATAACAACACTCCCGGCTCCCGTATTTTATGTCTCTTTGCGTGAATTTCTCCCGTATTTTTTCGTCAAGTAAAATCATTCTGCTTCAATCATTTAAATTTTGCGCACACGGTCTAAATTCGTTAATGAATTCGAAATTCTTAAACGTTCGAGAGCAGATGCAATTGATTCTATAGCGAGTTTTTTCTATGGATTATCTCGTTTAAAAATGACCAACCAATGAGTTTAAATCTACTAGTCTGTTACACCAATGAACGCGTCAGAAATAACTTCCTTTCTTTCTTCCGTTTATTGTGTAGCTCAGTTGGTGGTGCTTTGGCTCTCCCTTATTTCCCGAGATCTCCCGTATTTAACCCTATTTCACGATCTCCCGGCTCCCGTATTTTATGTCTCTTTGGGTAAATTTCTCCCGTATTTTTTTCGTCAAGTAAAATCATTCTGTTTCAATCATTTAAATTTTGCGCACACGGTCGAAATTCGCTTAAACGTTCGAGAGCAGACGCAATTGATTCTATAGCGAGTTTTTTCTATGGATTATCTCGTTTAAAAATGACCAACCAATGAGTTTAAATCTACTTGCCTGTTACACCAATGAACGCGTCAATCAACTTCCTTTCTTTCTTTTGTTTTTTGTGTTGCTCAGCTGGTGGTGCTTTGGCGTGATTTGGTTTCAGTGGTTTTACTGTACATCACCTGTGAGCCGTATAAGGGCAAGAGTATATAGGTAATACAATAATAAGCAGTGATGACGAAGCCTAAACGCCACCAAAAGGAAAATGAAGTATATGTGTACATATCTTTTGAAATAGGAAAGTGTATATTCCTGGATTGGGCCTGCATAGTCTCATGTTTATATAGCAAAGTGTTCGATCTACAAACGCCAGTTTTGCATCTCACATGGCGGCAAGAACTACGCAGAAACCAGGTAGTAATGCCCATACAGAGAGTTTTTTCTCTTATAAATTACAAGTGGACAGATGTTAGGAATAGGAGCAGTACAAAGCTGATCAAATCAGAACTGCAAGTTGCCATGAACTTCACGTATTCTTGCACTGAATTTTTAGAATTCGCGAAAAGTGATGGCAAACTACTGTCTGAAGCAAAATCTGTTGCAAAATATATTTAGGTTTACTCAAAGTATGACTAAAGTTCTTTTTCATTTTGTTTTACAAAGACTGCATTGCTTTTTTCTTTTTTTTGTGGATATTTTGCCGAGTTCTTAATCTCCATTATTTTGGGTCAAATATATAGAAATCTCCCTTATTTTCTTCAAAAATAGTTGGTCACCTTAATATAACATAATAACAAATTAGAGAGTTCAAGTACTTATAACAACAAGAATATGTAGAGCAGCTGATTCTACATCCTTGAACTTAGTTGCCATCACTGCTAAGAATAAACGACATCATTGTAACGAATGTAAGTAAACAATCTCCAATTAACTGGTTATTGGTTATTACCAAAAATAATTGCCTCATTAGGAAGGGAAAAATCACTTTCAACCTTGTGTTGCAAGTGTATTTTCCCTTCAGTTTGCTGAAGAGGCCCACCTTATTTCCAAAATACTCATATCTGATGCACACTCGTCTTTTCCTGCCTTGGCTTTCTTGGACCAAGCTCATCTTGAGTCTGATTCTCCCAGAAGTTAGGCCCATTTGAATGTCTGAGAGAGTGATTTTCTGAGTTGGTGTGTGATTGCATTGCGTTTGTCCCTGGCATGGAATTTAATTCCCGCAAACATTAACAGTGTGTTTATGGTTATAACCCAAGCATCCTTAACTCATCCTCTTAAGCCCTGTGAAGGATCCTATTTTGGATTGAGTTTGTGGGTCTGTGAGTGGTCACTGGCGAGGAATTAACATTCCTGTCAACCATCAGAGAGGGGTTTCCTGGTTGAGAGGTTGTGGCTGGTCACTGACGTTTCCATTAAACCAACAAAGAAAATATTATTTCTTTTCTTTTGACCAGTGGGGCTAATTAATAACGGCCTTGGAGATATTTTACCCAAATTTTTTAATGATGAGGCTGTAGAGCAAAGATTATAATAGCTGTACAGCTCAAGTTTCCTTGATTTTAGCAAAAGTAACATCCAGGAGATTCCATTCTCTCCATTACTTCCCTTCTTCCCCCCTACCTATAGAAGCTGAAACGGGAAAATACAAACAAAACACTCGCACAAGTGCCGTACTAGTCTTGGGTTTATCATGCAAGGAGTAGAAAGTACCTCAGGTGGTCTGGAGAAAGAGATGTTAAGTTGCTGTGGTAAAGCCAAAACTCAAATATGCCATAAGCATTTGGAATGATACACAAAAAACTGCATACCTAAGATAAACTTTGAAACCCGACTCAAAAGTAGGGTAATACTGTAGTGAGTAAAGAAGGGCCATTGTGAAAATTACCGCGGTAATGCTCGTAAATTACCGTGGTATTTTACGTAATATCGCAGTACTGCAGCCCCTGATAATTACCGTAATTTTCGGTGATATTCATTCCGTCACAGATATATTTTACATCGATATATTCCAATTATATTACTTTAAGCCAGGTCTATGCATATTTAACACAATCCTAGTTATAAATAAAGGAATGTACAACTCATCTGTGGAATATTTTTACATGTGGAACATTTGTGGGCTTGCCGTTTTGAACGGTTTGAACGAAAATTTCTCCTACTAAACAAAAGAACGCCGAGTTGCGTGTGGGCTCCCGTATTTATTTTTAAATGTTCATTATTTCTCATAATTTACTGTAGCAATAGCAATTGTTTTTATGCCGTTAACCCCTTGCTATTACTATTGGCTTTTCCATTAAATCCTCTACTAGATATCAATTGCAGAAAATTAATACTGACCGTAATTAACCACGGTAATTTCACTCAAATGAAAAGTGCTGTAATTTTTCCATCTTTCGTGGAGAGAGATGGGTGCATAAGGGAGGGAGCCCAGACGTAAGGACGCACCCCCCATTCTATCATGAATTTATGCTCAATTTCTAGTCAGCACCGTATTCATTCCAGAAAAACATGGTCTCGCGTACTACTCAAACTGTTGTATGAACTGCATTTCGATTTCACGCACTTTGGACATTTTGCTTTCCCTCAGAACTGCAATCCCTAGATGTTTCCTACTTCTGCAGTAAAATGGCTTGCTGAGTCTTCAGCCGTGGCCGCATTTCCAAGCCTACTTTGCGTGAGCATGCTGGAGTTTTACACGGCCCAGGTAAAAATATTTGGTCTTTCAACATCTCTGAAATTTATCTCTTTACTGCACTGAGAGACTAATATCTTACCTGTAAGTGGTCCGTTACTGGTCTGGATTTGAAACATTTATAAAATCCAGACCTGAAAAATTCAATCCAGTAACAGGCCACTTACAGAGGAGTCAACGACCAGTTTCACAGGAGTTATAAGTCCGCTGAGTATCTACCGATGTGCGTATGCTAGATGATTTGGGCTATCGGCTTCGATTTCCGGATAGGCTACGGCCTGCTTCGGCAAATTGAAGGTTCATTCATGGTCATCCGCGCGTTTCTAAAATCATGCTTTGAGTCCGTGAAGCACCCACTTCGGCCAAGGATATAATTTTTAAAAGGCTTCTTAATTACGACTAAGAGATGAGTAACTTGCGGTAATTTTCATTTGAGGTAAATAACAGAGTTTAATGACCGTTAATTGCGAACATTGCGTTAATTTCCTAGTATTTTTTTTATTTGTCGGCAGGCAATAGCCAATGAAGGATTTAAAAGGAAAGCCAATGGCAAGAGTATGGGAATAACGACATTTATACCACTACCACAGCTATATTGATGTGTTAATTAGTGAAAATGGCTTAATAAATACGGCAGCAGGTTCAATTTGGCTTTCTTTGGTCATGACATAAGTGATTTTCATTCAAACAATACCCCCAAAAATATTCCACAAATGAGTTGTATCTACGTGCACTTATTATTATTAAGCCTGCATGAAACAACCACAGACTTAAGTGATTATTTAGACGAAAGCCCAATTGATATTATGAATATGTTTGGAATGTATCAGTAAGAAAAATATCTTATGAGTTTTCCTGAATATTACGGCAATTTCTACGTATTCTAACAACTTATTTAATGTATGGTAACAGTACGGTGGATCGTGACTCCTGAAATTTACCGTGAATAACTGTCTTAAACATTACGGTAAACCCTTGAAAATTATGGAAATTTACGGCATATCACAGTAATGTTCAGGGGTTGCGACAAATTATGAAAAATACCATGGTAGCTCACGATCACCGTGGTAATTGTCACAGCGGCCCACCTCCAATAATGGCATCTCTTCCAGGCGTATGTAAGGCATTCAATCACCCACATTTTATCCCCGGTTTAACGTGTAAAAAACGGGAAATCCTCTTTGAATTAGCGATGCATCCGAGCGCTTAACCCAGGCTTCATTTACCCTGTCACCTTTTCCTTGGGGTTACGTTTTGTTTTCGCCATTCGGCTTTCGGTGTCACTATTATCGTTTTCTCATCTCGCGTAGTTTTTAACCAATCCTGATACAGCTTAGTAACCACGGCGACGTTTGCTGGCACAAAGAAACCATTTGAAGTTTGGTTAGAAGTTTACATCTGCCCAACTGCTGCCGTGTCTTTTACGGAAGTTTAAAGTATGGTACTCGTAGTTGGTACGCAATTACATCCTAAGTATAATCACGGGGTAGACGCAGAAGATAAGTTAGGCATTTAAGAGGGAATACTTTTTTCCGCAAATCCTTTTTACGGCAACAGATGTTCGGCACTGACAATGAGTAAAATCTTAAATTCAAGTATTTCAACCTTAGAGCAACGTGGTTAGATTTTGCCAGACCTGAAATTTGTCTTTTGCGTTTCCCTAATCATAGCATAGGGCGGAAAGTGGACTGTTATTTGGGATGGTGGTAGGGTGGAGAGAAACTGGGCATTAGCTGGCAGGTGTAATGATGAGGTTTGCCAGAGGGTGAATGGTGGTGTCCTTGTCATTATCAAATTAATGGCGCCAAAATTTGAGTCGAATAGGGTCAAGTTGGAGGTGAGTCTACAATATGACCCAATTAGCCTTCTATAATGGGCCAAAAAAGGGGTAAAAATATTGGGCGTACGTCTCCACATGGGCACTCTTTTGGCACCTCAGTATGATAGGCCACTGGAGAAAATTCCATCCAGAGGGCCCCAGTGTTTTGAGGAATCAATGGCGGAATCATGATCTCAACATAAATGGTATATGGAGAGTTTTTCAAGGGTAGTGGCTTCTCAGGTTGGGTGGAGTGTTGACTGCGGTCCGCTGGGTCCCCTTCGTAAAGGACAGCCTTGCCGGCCTCGCACAAAGTAGCACAAAACACGAAGATTTCCATCATTCTTATTTTCCAAATGTCAGGATTTTTTATGTGCCAGTATTGACTATCCGGAAGAAACTCACAACGTCGGAATGATGGTTGATTCGTTTCATTGAATGACTTTTGATGCCAATCAGGTTATTTTTGCTAAAACAACTTCTCATTTGAATAAAATATGATCATTAATTGTTTTTAGTCGTTTTCCTGGTTTGAACTTCAACGTTTTACGTATTTTTATTTCATTAAAAGTTCTGACGATTGAAAAAATAGGGTTTATCGTGTGTATTCAACCGGCTCTTGCCAACAGCAGAAATCGCGACATTCTGATCTCAACAGTTTCCGGCTCAACTTTGAGGGAGTTTATATTCACAAATGAGAAAGAAAACTTACCACCATGTTTTTCCACCAGTTTTTTTATTAAGGTATGACTAGTTTCGACACATCAGCATCAATATCAGGTAACTTTCGCCGGGTACATGATGGTAACATGATTGGGAACCAGATTATGAAAACGATATGTCGAAACTAGTTGTCGGTAAATAAAGATTGGCGCAACGAAACAAAGTTTTGATTTTGGAGATCAATTCTCCGGTTTCCTCCCGCGTGTTGTCTTTTTGTGACGACAGTTTCTCCAGCCACCCTGCTGGCGTCTTCAAAGAGAAACTGTCGTCACAAAAAGACAGCACGCGGACGGAAACCCGAGACTGATCTCCAAAAGCTGAAACGCCGCGGTAACCTCCTTAATAAAGTTTTGATTCATTCAGGACACGAGTTTCCATCAAAGATACAATAATATACTTTCTTTTTCCGAAAGCCATGCAACTCGAGACTGTACCCCAGGAGACGAGACAGTAACCCCACGATATTAGAGATTACTCCGGAAAACAAGAATGATCCAAGTCTCGTCTCGTCCCGCAGCAATACAATTCTGAGGCTTAAGGAAGTTTGAGTGAGAGTAGTTCCCCAGTCATAATGGATACCATATTCGAATTATACGTTTCAACTTCCGCAGCTATAAGAAGCATGAATTAGATATTGTATCATTAATGGTGCAATAATATAATTTATTAAAACTAATATTCGAAGTAGTTAAAGAAAAATATCCACATATGTCTTTAATTTGACTCATTTTTATCACGCAGTAAGTTTAAATCTTCTTCACAACGAAAGCTTTTTGGTGAGTCTAAAAAAAATACTGCGGTTACAATCCGACTTGTATAAAAAGCTAAAGGAGAAAAAATACGGACTACATGTTATTAATTTTTGACGAGATCTAGGTATTATAAATACCTCCATTTTTAAAAGTCTCTCTGGAGTGTATACATGTACCGTTTCCCATGTAAAACGGCCGACATTTTTCGTCGAACATCTCGGAAAGTAGTTCGGTGATGGGCGGACATTTTCATATTATTGGAAGGGTGAGATATTTTTCTTTAAAATGAGACTAAATGCATAGAATTCTAGGTGAAATAATATTTTGCTCTAACTACCTTAAATAATGGGGTAAAATCACTCTGGACGAAAATGATGATTACCAATTTCAATCCGGACAGAGTCTAACGATACTTATTATTAATTCCATTTATCGTTGGGAGAGTGGGTGTATCCAGATCATTGCCGTTATCATCAAGAACATACGTAGCAATGACGGTTATCGCAACTCACCATTCACTTATTTGAATTGGAGGTTGCAGATAATCCATAATGTTATCAGTCAGTCCTTCTTGATCAAGCTTAATGAGTTGCTCCTTTGAGCATTGACCAAAAGATGTAGCAAAGCAGGACTTGCGGCCCATGAAATCAGGATGAGGTTCACCATCGGCATTGATTGGCGGAAGGACTTCCGTTCCACGTGGGGTAGACTCGACTGTCCACCCATGTCCACAGTTGGAAATAATATTCCAATATCTTAAGCCATCTAAAATGATAAAAGTAATGAAAAAAATAACTTTTCATGGAAGGTGTTGGTAAGAAAAATGTAAAATCCATTTGATGAAAGAAATTCACCTTACGAGAAAATTTTTCATTGACATCTGCTCATTGACATTTGTCTCACTAATTTATATATAATTTGAAACTCATTAAATGCTGAAACACCAGGAAATCAAAGGTAAAGACTAATCATATGAATCATGTCGTAAATCACTTGTAATAGACTTGTAGATCAGTGGTACAGAAGCTGAATTGTAAATTAGATTCCGAATAAAAATATATTAATGAGTTTCTCATTAGTTGAGGAAAATTTCCAAACCGCAAATGACAGTATAGCAGATGGTAACCAGAATCATACCAGATAAAACATAGCATGCACAGAAACTGTAAAGGAGATTTACTTTTGTGATTAGCTCAGCAATGGGTACAATCGACTGAGACAAAACTTTCTGTCGTACAACTTCACTTTAACGACGTTCATTTCAGACCGACTGCAATCAACAGTCATATGAACTGAACAGGAAAAAAAGGCGCAAAACAAAAACGCAACGAAAAAGAAAAATACTGTTGCAAGTCTCCTACCGAAAAATACGACATACAGTAAATTATACATTTTTTGTTGCCGTATCACTACAACACAGCAGTATATTTTAGAACAATTGGTCAAAAATGAGTCTTCCTTCGTTATTCTAAGATTCTAACAAATAAATGGCATAATTCCAAGTAGTCAGACTTCAGGCTTAATTCTCACTGGAAATGCACGCACAAGAATGAATAAAATCCAAAGTGAAAAAATCATTCGTTGGGATTAGGACTCAGGTGCATGTCCCTTGGAATCGCACTTTGTGGATTAATCAATTATCTACGCATTTCCTACGAAGCTTTTCCTTCAAATCTCACAGGATTTCAAGGAACCTCTGATTATGGGGCTTCAGGTATTTGGGTCGTTTCTGCATAAAATCCGCCGGGTAAACTTATGTAGGGAAGTAAGACATCCGCAGTACGTTATGCCAGGTATACTCTGATCGCACTTTCGATTACTGAAAAAGAAGAAAAAATATTCAGTACACATTCACTTTCGTTCTCTCCGTGTTTGGGGAGTGGTCATAGCTTTGAATCTTATTTTGAGAGATGCAATGGCTAAGAGTTGAATTATTTTCAAGGATCTATTGCGCTATTTTGTCGTCTTCCTCCTCAGCCAGGACAAAATGGATGATTCTGGGGAGGAAGGAAGATCATCACCTATAAAATTTCTAGTGTCAACCTATTTGTCATAATAGACAACCTTTGGGCTTACTGAACAATACCTTCCGATTAAATATTAACATTCACTTTCAAAGAAATTCACAGAAAATGCTTTTGATTAATTTGTGAGTTTATCAATACATTTACCAATCGACCTATCTGAACTCGTACCGATCTGAAAATTCCAAGCGACCCGACTCAGATCGCCTGGTTTACCAACAAGGACTGAAAATATCAATAGGAAAAAATCAGATCCATCGGTTGAAGGATGGTTGACCCGGTGTGTAAATCAGTGCAGAGTTAGAAATTTTCAGTTGCATTCCGAGTGAACAAAATTTTCCAATTGGAGGTAGAATTTCGATGTGCTACGATATCATCAACGTCACTTCACTCGTCATGACCCATGACTGCATTCTTGATACAACTGCTTAAAACTCACGCCTTGACTACTAACGATTATATTTTGTTTCCCAATGACAACCAAAAGAATGACGAGGAGCACCACAGGCCCGCTGGTTCAGATCGCCGAGTCAGCCCGTTTCTCGGATCGATCCAAATAGCCCGTTGAGTTTACCATACCTAGGCCAGAGATCGATCCGAGTTCGAGTGGTAAACGTAGCAATAGATCGCCCACTTTCCAGCACAGAGCTGTCACTTGAACTGTAGTCAGTGAATAATCTTATTTACGTCAGATAAAAAGCCAGGCAATAAGCGATAAAGGAAAAAAACATGAATAACGTAAAACTTTGTCACAGTGAATGGTAAAGTGCTCCTGTGGTCAAGTAAAAACTTGAAAGAATGAATTAAACAAGACCAGACTTAGAAGCATTTTCCTAATTTAGGCCCATTGTGTGAACTACTCAGTGTCTTTGATAGAGTTACATAAAAGTTTGGAGGGCGTCTATCAACAAATACAAATACCATTCACTACAGTAAAAACAGTATTAACACGTAGATAACAGGGAAAAAGAATCGGTCGATTTCTTTCCAAGTAATGAAAATAATGCTATGAGATAATAAGGATCGCAAGATGGTCCAATGTACTGACACGTCTACTTTATGACGACACAATTCCTATGCTCTGAGAGGAATCTAAGACCCAAGAGGATCAAGTTCGTCAGCAGTATACGACGGACCATATGGAAGAGGGAAAGAGAAAATGCCATTGTCTTGGATAAGATGTATTTGGCAGGACCCTAAAGCTTAGGATCTCACTAATGGAAAACAAATGTCAAAAATATAGCACATTGGCTAAAAAATTATATTAGCCTAACTATAAGCGCGAACGGCGGACAATACCTCAAGCCATTTTCCTGAGTTGAGCATACATATTCTTGGGGGCGAGGGATAAGTGATCCCAGGGAGGCGCCAAACGGTATATCCATTCCCACTGCCCTCCAAGACCGTCAGGCGTGGTGAAGAGGCATACCCTTCACGAGGTGCCCGTGATTCAGAACATGATGGATCTAGACCTGGCTGGTTGATAAAAAGCACCCCTCACAACGGTACTTCTCTGTGCCGACAGTGACCGAGTCTGCGGGAAAAGGGTAAGAAGCCGCTAACAGACACACTCCGGAAACAGGGTAACATTCGGTTTTATTTAGTCTTACCTATGCATGCGGGGCTCTGCATTGGCGGACCATTTATATCCCTAGCTACTCGTGGGACCTTTATGGAACTTAATAAACAAACTTCTTTGGAGAGCGCTTTGGAGTGCACTCCCTCTATGGACATTAACAGTCCAATCACTCCTGTGGAGGAGGTGTCACTCTTGGAGAGCCCAGGTAAAGCTCCCGAGGAATCGGATTCCACTCCGATTCTGTCAACGGGCTTTGGAGTATTTCATCGAAGATGAAGAATCTACCTACAACTCCCAAGTTATGCGAAGCTGCAAGGAGAAGAAGAAAGGAGAGGTTGAGAGCTGTGAGAGCAGAAGGTGGATATGCAACCTCACATGCCATGGAAAGAACGAAGGGAGACAAGGATCCCACCAGGGCACCCAAACAGGGAGAAGAGACTGCAGCAATGTCCTTCACTGCGCCAAACAAACGGGGGCGAACCTCAGGGGACAGGCCAAATGAAGGGCAGGACGCCAAAAGGGCAAAGACCATACTCGGGCCCTCATATGCAAAGGTAACCAAAGACCTAGTCAAGATGGCCATAGTGCCAATAGGAAACCCAGAGGTGACAGTGACAGAAGAGTGGCACTGCGATCTGGACAGTCAGCTGGAGAAGGTGTGGGACACGGTCCCAGAGGATCAGTAGCTTCTCAGTTTTTAAAGGCACCAAATTAGCTAATGGATCACTTGACGTTGTCTTCCGCAACCAACACTTCGCAACGTGGCTGGTGGATGCCGCCAAGGAAATGGGTGCCGTGGGCTAACCTTCCAGGCAGTGGAGGCGGATCATCTAATCAAAAGGAATTAAGTAATGGTGTGGATACCTAAACCTGCCAATGGGACGCCAAAACTCTCATAGAGAGAATCCGCAGGGCTAACGCGGGACTGCAGACAGCCCTAAGGAGAGTGTACGAGAGATGTGAGGCCGCCCATGGTACGCGATTCGTCCTGGAAGTGGATGAAGCCTCGGCAGTCTACATCTCCGGAACGAACTTCTGTGTCTTGCTGGGCCTGTATAGGCTAGAGGCGACCTTCTTAGGTAAGACAGGTGGGGGCGATACGGCCGCAAAACCTCCCATTGTTTTGCCCATTCTACAAGCCAACCTCCAACACAGCTAAGCTGCCTCATGGGTCCTTTAAAGGATCATGTTGGAACGCAAGGTTAAAATTTCTCTGTTTCCAGACCCCTGGGCCTTCCAGGGTAGAAACAGAGGTCTGAATGTATCAATGAGAAAAATTATTCTTTTGTACCACTGTTGAAAAGCATAGAATCTGTATCAATGTCAATAGGCTAAATGCTATGCATTTATCAAAATTTACTACTCGGAACCAGATGGCAGTTTTGCTGTCTTTTGGGGGTGGGGAGAATGGGAAAAGAGTAATCATCTGCTCCTCCTTCCTGCCCTACGACGCGCCAGACCCACGATTTACTGAAGTGGAGAGACTGTTGAGTCACTGTAAAGGTAAGAACTAGGACCTCCTCGGATGTGACGCCAACTCATAGCACACTGTGTGGGGATGTCGAGACACTTACGACATAGGAGAAGCCCTTTTACAATATCCTACATTCAATTGTCCACTGAGTTACAGATACGCAACAAAGGATCGATCTCCACCTTCGCAAACAGCGTTAGAGAGGAAATTATATATTTCTGCAAGATCACCTTCGCAAACAGCGTTAGAGAGGAAATTATATATTTCTGCAACATCACCTTGGTGCACAGAATAGATGGATGGACAGTATCAGGGGAGATAACATCACCATATCACCGAAAATTTCTATTTGACTTACTTGTTGCGATTGATAGACAAACATATAGGAATTCTAACACCACGAACTGGAACCTTTATCGTGAGAAGCTTAAAAATGAAAGGAACCTGAAATGAAGCTTATGAAAAGCACCTTCAATCAAATTCAGGAAATTGGATGAAACAAATGCTCAGACTGCAGGAAAAAACTTGGGATGGATTACGACGACAGAAGAGTTATCTATCAACTATCCAGGAATCAAGTCGTCACAATACGAATGAGAGATGGAAGTAAGATAGAAGGTAAAATTATAAAAAGGAATAAGACGAGGATGCAACCTCTCACCAGCACTGTTCAAAATGTACTTAGAGGAGGCCATATAAGAAGCACAAGAACCTGGCCTGAGCGGAATGAAGATAAAAGGAGAAGAAATAAAAATGCTCCGCTTCGCAGATGATATCGCAGTCATAGCTGGAAATAGCGAGGACCTTTAAAGGTCATTAAACGTAATGGACCAAGTTATCCATGAATACAGCACGAAAATAAGTAAGAAGAAGACCAAAATCCTAGTATGTGGAAGATAGAAACTGAATGCAGAAGTCACCCTGAGAGAAGAGGAACTAGAGCAAGTATATTACTTCATCTATCTCAGAAATGCCATCACGTGGGACGGAAGACGTACCACAGACATCAAGCGAAGAATAGCCCAAGCTAAGAAGGCGTTCATGGGAAAAAAATCACTGCTGTGGTCAAAGAAGATAGGACTACAAACCGGGAAAGAGTATATGAAAACATTGGTGTGGAGAGTAGCACTCTACGGAACGAATGCATTGACCATTGGAAAAGTTGACCAGAACAGACTATAGGCCTTGGAAACCCAGTGCTGGAGGAAAATGCTGAATATAAAATGGACGGATAAAAGAAATGTGAAGGGTACAGAAAAGTAGAATTGAAAAGGACCATATGAAACTCCATAGAGAAAAGAAGAACAAATGAAGGTATAATAGAGGTAAAAGTCCACAGAGGAAGACCCAGAAGTAAGTTCATGGACCAGATAAAGAAGAAAGCACATCGGAAGAGATACCAGGAGGTGAGGGAACTAGCATCAGATAGGGAAGGGCCGGAGGGCTTCAGTCAACCAATCTTAGGATTGAACGATCAATGAATAGATGAAATAGATGCAGCTGTGAAAGATCTACAGGGGTGCATCATCTCATCATATGAGGCTAGCTTCCCCATCAAGACTAGGAAAGAGAGGATTAGTCTGCCCTTGTGGGGAGTAGACCTTAATGGACCTCCACAAGGAGACCAGGAAACGCCTCAATAAAGCAAGGAGGACCGCAATGCCTGGAGATTGGGAAATTTATAAGGATGCCGAGCGAAAGTACAAAGCGACCATGAGGCGCTCAAAAAGGGAATCTTGAAAGAATTTTTGTAGACACATGAAATCTGTTCCGCAACTCGCAAGATTCAATACGATGTTGTCAAAAGATCCAGAAGCAGGAGTGGGTTCTCAGTTGCATCCCTTACGAGACTTCACGTCTTACGACAAGGAAGCAATCAAGCTGACAAGGAGGCAATAAAGCTGAAAAGGACACCCTCATTCCAGGCTTCAAATTGTTAGAAGAAAGGCAGATTTGGAGGCTTCCCATCCGCCCTGCTAGGACGGAAAGGAGATTGGCATCTACCGTCATCACGCAAAACACTACACAATGGTCAATAACAAGTTTCGGCCCGTACAAATCCTCCAAGAAAGGATGGAATCTTCCCTGCTCTTTTACAAGAGGGAGAGGAAATGCTGCCACTTCCCATTGTTAAAAATTTTTCGCTCCTGCCTAGCTTATGGCTACTTTACTAAGGCCTGGAGAACATCTCAAGTTGTCTTTATACCTAAGCCAGGAAAGACAGACTACACTAAGGCTAACTCCATTAGAGGAATCAGCCTAATGTCCTTCTTCTTGAAATCATTAGATAAGATTAATGGCAGGCATGTAAGGGATGGACCCTTAAAAGAACAACCCTTAACCCGTATACGATGCTTACCAAAAGGGAAAATCTGCTAAGACAGCACTCCACAGTCTCATTTGTATAATTGAGGGTGGCCTCGAGCATGGGATGTATGGATTAGGGGCTTTTAGAGTCATCGAGGGAGCTTTCAATAACACCTCATTTGACCAGAATTGCACGGCAGCTAGTAGTCCATGCCCACATTGTCTGCTGGATTAGACGTATGCTAGAACTGTTAGGGCTGTCGTGAGAGAGACCTGAATGAAGGTGTCTGTAACTCGAAGCTGCCCTCAGGGTGGAGTTTTGTCACCACTCCTATGGAATGTGGTGGTCAATAGTCTCCTCTATAATTAAAATACAACTGGAGCATACATTTAATGATACGAAGATTATGTAGCTATACTTATCAAAGGTAGGAACCTTGATACAGTCTTCGGAAAGTCCTGGAGTAGTAGAGATAGGATTGACTGTTAACCCGGAAAAGAACAGTCTTATTCTGCTCAGAAATAAAAGGAAAAGAGAAGGCCTTTAATAGCCGTTAAATATCTGGGAGTAAATCTAGACTCCAAGATCAATTGGGGAGAACACCTTGATGCAAAAACAAGATAATATTGTGCCTCTCTTTGGGCGTGTCGGAGGGCCCTCGCCAAAACATGGGGACTTCATTCAAAATCCATATATTGGCTATACTCTGAAGTAGTGAAACCTAGTTTTCTATATTGCTCTATTCTACGGTGGAACAGGACGAGGTAAAAAGTTTTCAAGGAAAAAATAAACCATTGCAGAGGATGGCCTGTTTGGGCATCACAGGGGCTAAGAAAACTACCCCAATCCTGGTGCTAGAAACTATCCTGAATCTTGCGCCACTCCACGTGGAAACGGAAACTCAGGCAAGGATAGAGGGCTATCAACTGAAATGTTTAGGACAGTGGAACAATAAAGGATATCTCACCAGTCGCAGACAAGTGTGGATGGAGCTCGGAAAGTCCAATCCTATCGTTGAGATGGGAGCCGACACAATGGTAGCAATGTGTATCCATTCGCCCCTTCTCTTCAAGATCCATTGTCCAAGTAGGGAACAAAGGGCCCAAGAGGAAGGGACGAGCACGAGCCTACGTATGGTACACAAACGGCTCCAGGAAGAAAAGAAGAGCAGGAGCTCAGATCTAATGAAAAACCAGCCAGGAGCCTTTCAATTCCTCTCTGACAGCATGTCACAGTATTTCAAGGAGTTGTCTATGCCTAATTAGTTTGTGCTTACGTATTTAAAGAAGTAGGACTGCACGACAGACCAATCCATATATGCACCGACAGTCAAGCGGCCTTCAAACCCCTTACCTCTTCAGGGTGCAAATCACGGCTGCGGCAGGAGTATCGGGAAGTACTCAACACAATAGGCAAATGCGGCAGAGTAGAACTTGCCTGTTACACGTGAGCACAACAGGAAACAAGAAGGCTAGCGAACTACCGAGAGTAGGATCTAACAGCAACCCGATTTGCCCTGAACCAATCTTAACCATCGCGTCATCAGTAGGGAGAAGGGAAATCAGAGCATGGAGTCTAAGCACAGCACTCCGAGATCTGGCGAACAATATCGAAGCTACGGCAGGACAAACTACATGTAAAAGGACCTAGGCCTAAGCCTCGCAAGGAGGCTCCTCCTACTAAATCGGAGCCAAATACGAACGGTAGTGGGATTCCTCACTGGACATTTTCAAGTGATGAGACATCTACATCTTTTTAAGATTACAGACTCTCACTTACGCAGGTGGTGTGAGGAAGTGGATGTAACTACGTCCCATATTCTCTGCAAATGTCTAGCCATACCTTGGACTCGAAACAGGTATCTGGGCTAACCATTTCTGGAGCCGAACCAAGCAGAATAAATGGTACGTCTGAGAGCTGAGCGCCCGGGAGCTCGATTCTTCTAGCCTAAAGAAGCGAGCTGGAACGCTCGCAAAACTGCCGTCATAAAAATGAAACAACGCTGAAACTATCCCGAAAGCCATCATGTATCAAGATCACTCCGCGGAAGCTTTCACTACAAAGTAGAGTAAATTCCTGTACGGGACCTACTCTCCTTCGGCGAGGCACTCGGATTCTACGGATAACCATCGAGAGGGGTGGCTGGTACAATGGACCAACGTCTGCATTAGGGACTCTCAGTAGTAACTCCACCAAAATCTAATCTAATCTAACCATACATATTCTAAGAAATTTAATCTCATTTTAGACGCTCAAATTCTCAGTTAAAATATTAAATTTCCATTTTCTCTAGTTGTCAATCCATCAGAATTGGTTTGCGATATACCTCCTCCTCTCTCCATTCTCTGTCTCCCTTTTAATTTATGAAAACTGAACACATCCCATGTCCTCCATTATCTACTCTCAATACTCCAGCCTAGGTCTTCCCCTATACCATTTGCCTTCCTCTATTATCCCTTCTAAAATCACCTTCACCAATCCGTCATGTCGTATTACACGACCGATCCATCTGTCCCGCCATCTTCTCCATGCTCTGCATAGGCTCCGTTCTTCCTTCACTTTTCTCAGTACCTCTTATATTGGTACTCGCTCTGTCGAGCTTATCTCAAACATTCTTCCACAACATCATATCTTAAAAGCCTCTAATTATATCTTCCCCGTTTGTCCCACACTCCATGTTTCGCTGCAGTACAATCCACTCCACAAAAACGTCACAAGTTTTCAAACTCGTTCACATGTTGTAACAATTCACCGTTCTACATAATTTTTAGATTCTGATCTCTTCCTCTGTTAGCAATAAGACTTTAGTCTTGGGCGGAATCATTTGAAGATTATATTGGTATTAAGAATATATTACTATTCTTCAAGAAGTCAGCTATTATCCACTTCAGCGAATCGAAGCACTGGGATCCTTATTCCTTGTACTATTACCCCCCTTTGAATTAGTTCGAAGAATAGCTCTAGCTATGTATACGCATTCAAGAGTTTTGGTGATAGTGAGCACCCTTGAAGAACCCCCATCTCTATCCCAAATTCCTCCTCAAACTTAACGCATTTAATCACGGTCTTCCCAGTTCTGTATAAATTCCATCTGAACAAAACAACATACCACCATATGTCCTCCTTGTCGATAGCTACCACTTGAGCACTCCTTCAGTAATTCTACTGTTAGCTCAAGAGAACAAGCCATCTTGGTGAAAAGCTATCACTAGAAATCCATAAAAAGCGTAGGAATTTCCACAAAAAACCTATTGGGATTTCAAGAACGTGAGAGATTTATCATAACAAAAGTCACTCTCGATAGTACCACAGAGCAACTTACCTTGCCCGCAGTTATTCTTCAGCATATTGTAGTCAGTTGAAATTTTTCGAAGAATCCAATAATAGTCCACCCAGCTCAAACGCGCTGATTGAGCCACTCCCCTGTTCATTTTCAATTTCCGTTCGGCTTTGACTCTTAAAGCAAGATTTTGAACTATGTCTCTCCAGACACGGCAGACTAATCTGCAACTACACGTAAAAGCAATGACAAATTTCATTGACATGAATATCCATTCAACACCAACTTAATTTTCACAATAAATGATACTAAACATAGGGCGGAAGACCGACAATAATGGGGAATGAAGACAAACAGGTCAATCAAGGGAATTCGAATACAATGCCATGGTACTTACTTGAACGCGAGAGAATTTTCATCCACAAACGATAATATATGCCCCAGGATTTCTTCAGGAATGAGGTAGTGGTGCGACAATATTAAACCATTTCCAAAGTCACATTCAATGTCCCTGTTTTCAGATGAATCGCTAATGTGTCCCGAAGTCGTTTCCATGGTGCGACTCAGTGACAATAAAGTCACAAAGGAGCACTAACTTGTCCCTCCAACGCCATCCGCAGTTTTCAAGAATTAAATTCGGCGACCTACCTCAAAGATAGAAACAAACAAACATAATTGTGACCGGAAAAGTGGCATCCAAACGATGAGAAACTGATCGAAAGGATTTTTCGATAATCAGTGACTAGGACAATTGAAGAACGGTGCAGATGACAAACGAAATTAAACGTAAACTAAGAGGGTGGCACTCAAGTTCAGTGTGTCAACAAACAAGTGATACGCCAGAGAAGCGCTTGATTTATTATGTTTTACAATAATATACCAAAATATTACCAGTTTATTTCCGAAAAAAGAAATTTTGCGCCAATCATACTGCCAATAAGAGCGCCATTTTGAACTTAGTTTTGTTCGCGATGCAAAAGTAACTAAATTCTCACCAGCCCTAGTTTTTTTGGTCAATCTACATTCTGTAATACATACTAAGGTATGAACTCTTTCATGGGGAAAATTGTACACGGCTAATTGTAGGCTTGACTGAGTGATTGAACGGGTAATAGAAACTGCTATAATTCCATTCATTTTTGTACAAGCCATGATACATTCGTTTGTGCAATAAAATGTACCGTGTAAATTGGCCTTAAGATACTGATGCCTTCGTTTGTGGCTAAGCATTCATTTTAAACCCTTGTTCACAAAAAGAATACAACTGCAGGCGGATTCAGTGATAACCGAAATATTTTGGAAACTAGATTTCATTCATGGTATATGCATCGTCTTATGAATGAGATGAACTTAGTATTGTACCGGGAACTATTTTCGATGTTTTAATTTTCCAAAATCAAGCAATTCAGTGTCAATGATATATATTTATGTTATTGACAGGCACGACTCTAACAGATATAAAATAACAATTAAAACTTTCACTTTAAGTAGGTACAGGCATTCTAAAATTTAAGATGAGTGAAATAGGCTGATTAAACGTAAATTAATCACGATAGCCGAGGATTAGAAACGTCATATGAAAACGTGCTCTGGAAAATGTCCAAAACTACTCACAATACTCGCAAGCAACACAATTGTCAACGCGATCGCCATTTCAAAATTCATTCCGTCGAATGTTGTCGAATGTCGTCGAACGTCGAATGTCGAACATGCAAGGGCTGTACATCTAACTAAAATCTAATCAAAACTAGATATGAGGATAACAAATACAATAGACCTAGAAGGACCTAGAACCCATATTTTCAAGGTCCATAATTAAGTAGCGTCCTTACATTTGGAATCTTATGGCAATCAGGGATGGCATCATTCTTTCCCGATGCCATTTAGTGACAGGAATGTGACCCAGCCCGAACCTGAGCGTTTAGTTCCGGACCGGAGGCCCGGAATGGACTAAGTGCCGAGGGTATGAATATATCCCTTTCAGTTAAGAGCCGGTCCGGGGGTACGGAATACTCCGTTTGGTTTCGGACCGGAGACACGTAATGATCCGTTTAGGTAAAGTGCCGAAGGGACGAAATTGCCAGTTTCGGTTGAAGAGTTTCTGGCTCAAGAGGCGGAAATCCAAAAATATATCCGCACGGGCGCAAAACGCATCTCACAACTATGATATTCCGGTTTTTACCTTTCACTTCGAGATTCTTTCATTTCATTACGTTTCAGGGCTTAAGGTGGCTCTGTCTTGACTATGAGAGTCATGACAAATATTAAGATACACATTTTTTATGCAATTCAAGAAATCCTGATTTCGCTAATGAAATGGGTAAAATATTGAAAATTACAATTAAGGTAGAAAATATGCAGATTTTTACATGATTCTATTTTTAATGACTACATTTGTCGAGTCATTGAAGCTGACTACAGTGCCATATACATGGAACTACCGCATTTTGACTTCAATCACGGCAGTAATCCGTTAATAACTTAAAAAAACAGGCGGTGAAGTGCCTATATTTTTTATTCAATTTCTCAAGACTTTTTTCTTTGTATAAATAGTTTTATTTTATAGCTTAATTTCACTCTTCTGTTTAAATAGACCTTTTTCTGCAGAAAACTGAGCAGTCTCCATTAAATCCCACGTTAAAAATCTCCAATTTCAAAATTGAGTTACAGTAAGAATAGCCAGGACGCACCACTTTTTTCATCTCAGTTTATAAAACTCACTTCAAAGATACTACATTCAAATTTCCGAAAATCTAGAATCAGTGACCCTGAGGCTAGAGCCACCTTAACATGCCGCATAGGTTTCGAAATTCTTTTGCGAATTTATTTTCAAAAGTTTACTCTAGCCTGTAAATGTTCATAATTTCGGAACCGGAAGGTGAACAAGATCGATGGATGGAATTTCCTTCTCACCGTTTTCTGGTATTCCTAAGGACATGGTCATCCTTCTTTGGGAGCAATAAACCGCAGATCTTCGCCATTTTCCCCGACGGGTGAACCAAATTTTTAACCCAATGGTCATTGGCTCTAGAGAAAAGAGTTTAATTTTGATGGATCAATGAACTGAGCATCGTTAAAAGCATCAATAGCAATTCGGCAATCTGTCGGAGGAAATGATGGAATTTATACACACGGCATATTTATATAGAAGTGCTGTTCCAGTTAGGACGGAGAAGAGGTTGCGGCATCGCTACTATAGCGATGCCGAAAATGCCGATAAATTCCTGAAATACCTTCAATTTGTTATAAATTATCTCCTCTAAGTGAATTTTCGGCATTCAACTTCTCTCTTCCGCATACCACGATTCTAGTATTCGTGTTACTTATTTTCGTGTAGTACTCTTGCAGAACTTGGTCCATTGCGTTTAGTGACCTTTGAAGATCGTTACGATTACCTGCTATGGCTGCGATATCGTCAGCGAAGCGGAGCGTGTTTTGTTCTTCTTCGTTAGCCTTATTTTCGTTGTAAAATTTCTTGAGCTTCTCATATTGCCTCCTCCAAGTACATTTTGTACAGTGCCGGTGAGAGGTTGCATCCTTCTGTTAATCATTTTTTAATGTTAGCCTCGATTTGTTTTCCGTCTCGCATTCGCATTGAGACGAATTGATTCTTGCATAGTTGGTGGATTATTGTATGTCGCTCTAATCCATTCAGAGTTTTTCCTGCAGCCCGGATATCATGTTCCACACAACATTTCAAAATGGTCTTTCCAGGTTCGCAAAAGCGACACACGATGATTTATTTAAATGTATTGTTTTCTAAACCATAACCCTTAGACAAAGTATGGCCTCTCTGGAACCTCTGTTCTTTCTGAATCCATACTGGTTTTCCGAGAGGTCGTCTTCAATTTTTCTTTCTATCATTTGCTTAATAATCCTGTGAATATTTTATGCATGTGATACAAGCCTCAATGGTCTGTGTTTCTTGAGGTCTTTCACTGCTCCGTCGAATTCGTTCCCCAGTATATGTGGGCCCCGGTCTTCCTCGTCAGCCTCGTTCCCGTCTTTCATTATATTGCCTCACCTTCGTTCATATTCTTTCTTTCTTCTTGTAATTTCTTCTTTTTTCTCTGAGTTTCATTATCCTCGTCATTATCCGTGGCTTCATCGAGTTGGCTTACTTACCAGTTACTCCTCTGCTACTTTTGCGATTGTCCACTTCAGGTCATCCCATTTTTCTTCGATTCCCATTTCTGCCTCATTTTCTAGTTTCCTGTCGACGGCTGCGGCGAATCATTCTCTGTTTTCTGCTTCGGTCAGAATTATCGTGTCCCACCTTGGTTCCCGTTTAATCTTCTTGATATTCTAGTATCGAAGGTGGCTGTCCATGGCTGCTAGGTTGTGGTCACTGTTTGTATTCGCATCAGGATAGCACTTGCATTGCTTTACTTGGTTCTTGTGTCTAACTCTGACTAGTATGTAGTCTATTTGATATCTGGCATTATCACCGGGCATCTTCCACCGGACGCTCAAAGAGAGTGTTAGCGACTACCATATTCTTCTCACTGCAGAACTCTACTATTCTTTCTCCATTGGCATTTATTTGGCCCATTCCGAAGTATCCAACACAGTTTCCCTCTTTACCTCTGCTTTTCAAATTCCCATTATAATGAGGTTTTCTTTCCCCTTCACTACTACAAGGACTTCTCCAATTTGCTCGTACACTTCTTCTATTTCCGTATGGCTAGATGTTGGCATTTATACATGCACGATCACTGTGTCCGTCGGATTTCCTTCCAGTTTCACCATCAGAATCCTCTCGCTGCACTGCCACAATGACTTCACTCTTCTGCCCAATTCTTTCTCCAGTATGATGCCTAAATCTGCAATCCTCTGGACCGGGATATATCACACAATATCCGACGCTCTAGTAGTCGTTTACCCCCGTCCGCTTGACCTCGCTGACTCCAAGAATATCTACCTCTAGCCTTTCCATCTCCACCTTCACATTCTCCAGCTTCTCGCCCACTCCTAAAGATCTCACACCCCATGTCCCTATCCAGCATCAGTACTTTGTGACTAATGTATCCCTGCCAGTAATCCCCACCCGGAGAACCGATTGGAGGGCTATTTTACCTTCGGAATATTCTACCGGATGCAATGCCATCATGTAATCGGAGTTTAGTACTAATTATTAAAAATATAGAGGATATAGCACCCGTAGGCAGCCGAGGAATATCGGTCGGCGAAGTGCTGATTTGTGTACTGAACAATGCCGCATCCATTTGAATTCGAGTGGCGGGAAGCCGCTTTCGGTGAAGTTTCACTGCGCTCGAATTGTTTGGGCGGATATTCAAGGACCGAGCTAGACAAAACCGAAGTTGATGCGGGAAACTCGTGCGTAGTGCTGCTGCGAGACTCGAGACTTTCTCGTCTCGTTTTCGTGACGAGATCGTAGCGGAGAGTTTGAGACGAGTCTCGGGAAGAGACCGCTTTTTGAAGAGAGGAGACGATACCACTTCCACGAGACTCTCGAAAGTCTCGAAATACAGGTGTATGTGATAAATCAGTATTTAGTGTAACATTATCCTTAAAACTACGCCCTTCAGCTATTACGAAGTAAATGTAACGTATTTACAAAGTATTAAAATTGCAATATAATTCGTTGATGGCTTTGCGAGAAATTAGCTAACAATTACAAATTATTTTCTGCCGATACTTCTATTTCTGGTGGCATAAGCGTGACTTCTGGTTCCAAGCAAGGGAGTGTTATTGGCTTACTATTTTTCCTTATTACCTACTATAAATACCTTGGAAAACTTATCCAGCAAAAAATGTAGTATTTTCTAAAGCAGTAATTTTAGTGCTCACCTCTACGACAAAAATATTATGGATTATACTCGTATATGGTGTGAAGTATCACCCAGCGACACTTGCAATCCTGCTAATAGCTTGCCTGCCATCTAAAAGGACAAAGTTGCGGAAGATGGTACTTGACCATTATAATAGGGTGCAGAAGGATGTGTTGCAGTTGCCGAAACAAAATAAACCCAACCTGTCTTTCGTCTTCGATGGCTGGACATCCATAGCTGGATAATCGTCCTACGGAATCACGACTCATTTCATAGACGAGAAGTGGGAGTACTAATCTCTTGATATTGACTTCGTTCCATCCAATGGTAACCACGCATTAAATATATTGCTGAATTTTTCATGAATACCCTAAAATCCTTTGAACTTGAGAACAAGCTGCAAGGAGTTACCGTAGAAAACGCCTCTGCAAATACTATATTCATGGAGGAACTAGGCAAGACGCAACCAAGTTTTGGCAGCACTGATCAGCATTTTAGATGCATGGCTCATATAGTTAACCTTGCAGTACAAGGTCTTTCGCGAATGCTATCTCTGGCGGACGGGGTTTAAAAGACCAGCTTCTATAAATTGACAGTGATGATGAAGATTTCGAATTTGAAGAACAAAATACAACTTCAATTGCCAAAATAAGATCTTTAATTTTTCTAAATTGAAAAAGTGAGCAGTTAATAAATAAATTCCGTAGCGCTTGCGAAGCTGCAGGGGAACCATCACTGAGCACTAATACATGGTGGAATTCGACGGGAGATACGATTGGAACAGCGGTTAACGCGAAGAGGTATTTCAATCCTATGCGATAGCGTCAATGACCTGAAACGCTCCAAAATCGGAAGAAATGAAGGTGATGAAAAACTGATGCTTACCTATCAAGCTTCTCGGGACAAGATATTAAAGCACTAACGCCAAACGAACTGGATTTATTGTGCGGTATTAACATTAGATCCTCGCCATAAGTGTGAAAGTTTCTCCATGACGCCATGGGGAAATTAGGTGCAGGATAAACCCCTATTGAAACTTGAAGAAATGTCCAAATCTATCATGATACGTATTCCACTCGAATACAGTCCGCTCAGTCAATGGATCAAGAGAATCTTGAGAGGTGCACTTCGGTATAAAGTAATGAGGACGACCTTCTAGATATATATTCTCTGTATTAGCAGACACGGCTCGGTACTGAGAGGTATGTTCTTTCGACTAAACTTCCCTTTATTTACCCCTTGTCGTTAAGTTCACTTACATTAACTATTTTGAACATACAGATCAGAACAATTAAATTAATCACTGAAATTTTATTTATATTTTTTGACTTTTCAATGGAGTTTTCGCCCCTTTTTTGTTAACAGCTAATGTTTTTACTATATTTACCCTTAGTCAGTCATCCCAATATGAAGAATGGAGGAAAAAACTTGAGAACTATCTTCAACAGCCGAGATACCCTAGTAATCGAGAGATTTCCTTAGCATTCCCGCTACATTTGTTCCAGTGGAAAGATTGTTCTCACAAGCAGCACCGGCAATGAGAAAGCACAGAAACCGCTTGGGCCACGAACCTGCCACAAGGTTACTCAGTGTGAACTCGTAGGTTACGTGCAATTTATCCAGTCAAATGAAAAAACATTTATTTCACTGTTTTTAACCGGAAAAATTATTTGGACTACTTTTTTTTAAGCAAAAATGTTTATCCTGTCTTCAACCGCAATTGCATTATTTTTACAAAAATATTTTTTAACCTACTGTGGATTTCACTGTACCAACGTTGTTACTATATAGACATTTTTCACCAATTGAATGTTTCATATTTCTAGTTTATTAATCGAGTATCAATAAAATCATTGATTTTATATGAAATTTGATGTATTTTGTCAAATTAAATATATATTTCAAATTCATATAGATGCCATTAATATTTCGAGAGTAGGTACCGATTCAGCGATTACGTACGCAAAGGAAACTGGGCTGTATATGATACTTAATTTTGGGGGAAACGAGACGAGAGTCCGAGACGAGACTCGAGAGGATACCCAAGTTCAGAAAACGAGACTGACAAGACTGGCTCAAGTCTCGTCTCTCGGCAACACTACTTGTGCGCACTACTTTGAAACGCTCCCGCCGAGCAACTTTGGATCTGGCATGATTTTACCATCGTGAACTGAATACTAAGATTCAGTTCAAGATGGTCACATTCTTTCAGCTGAAAAAATGGAATGGCTCGTGATAAGGTTAATCGAAAGCCAGTAAAAGCGAAAAACGAACTGATAATTTTAGGGACAAGCTCAGACCAGCGGTATATCCGAAACCGCGGTATTCTGAGGTGCGTTATAACTGGATTTTACTGTACCATGAACATAGTGACAAACCCTTTAAGTGACACAAAAGGAAAACTTGCGTGAAACAAAAATGGGTCTTCGACGGAGGATGTATCCACAATCAATTGATTAAATGCTTACCATGAATTGTAGGCCATTTTGACAAATGTTGAAATACAGAACCGCCCACAGGGGCGCAAGTTGCGCCATAGAATAAAATTTTGGGGGGGAATAAAAAATTTGGGGGGGATTTTTGAAATGCAAAAAGAAATTCACTAAGTGTAAATATTTTTATCCGTTTACAGCGATTTATATACGTATCAAAGGGTTATAATGATAAATTAATGTTAAGCGTTAAGTGTAGTATAGTAAAACATCGTGCAGTAATACAGAATCATTCAGCCAGTCGAAAGCTTCTTTTATTTCGGTCGCGTCTCTCTATACTCTTCCTTGGCTGCCGCACCACACCGTCGTCGAGGACACCATAAGATCCCCGAGCACAACTTAATGGATTAACTGACTCTGCATCCCTCTAGTCTTACTCCCGCCCCCTCCACCAAACATCTGCCAATGAGCCACGTCACAGTTTAGTCAAAAGGCTTAGACTTACGGATCGTGCATACACTGCACGTTACCTTTTACGGTGATTTTCCACCCCCACTTTCCCTTCGTCGACAACCCCTTGTACCCTCCTCCCGTTCGATAAGTAACTTTGTCTCTACATGTAAAACTTTCCATTCAAAAATATTTTATTTTTAGTAAGTTTATTTTTAGGGATGAGTTGAAATTAGGCAACGTAGCAGAGCTAGATATAATAGGATAACGCTATTTTCAGTTTTTTAATTGTAAATCTATATTAGAGTATCATAAATATTTAATAATATTGACGTCCAGCGCTTTCCGCCCCCACCCCTTTCCCTTCACGAGCGCACCCGCGTTCCTAGGACAAAGGAAAATGTTACAATATATATGTACACACATTCTAAATAAGATCAGAATTGAAATAAGCGAAAATAAGATCAGAAGTGTACTTCCAAATCCTTGATTCCATAAGTCTTCAGCTGCAGGATCGGTTTCCAGAAAGTTCTCTGAATATTGTCAAACAAATGACTTACTTTTCCCACAAAGGTTTACTCAATGTTGTTAAAAATATGGATAGTACCCTACGTCCGATTCTCGTCAGTGACTTGTGTGAGTATTACGGAATCGATGGTGAAGAAGTTAATGTATTTAGTCAACTGTACAAAGTTAGCTACCCGAGCATTGATTTATCAGGTTTGCTGAGCTTGAGCGACGATAGTCTGAGCCAAAATTATGACGAAAGTGACACCCAAGATTCTTGTGACGACAAGCCTGATGGTCCAAGTACAGATCCTATTATAGCAGAACAAAAACTTCTGGATCAATGGGTCAAGGAAGGATTCATTGGGCCTTACAGGTGTTTATTAAATATTTCTGGATTTCCTTATCTAACGATGTTATCCCAGATACTTCTGGCATTGCCAGCAACAAGTTCCTCAGCAGAGAGAGTTATGAGCAGATTAAGAATTGTAAAAAATAGGCTGAGAAGCAGCCTGGGAGATGTCTGGCACTCCGATATGCTTGTCCTTTCTTCCGAAAAAGACATTTTAAAATCAATTCATAACAGTGAAGTTATTGAAAATTTTGCTTTGACAAGTGAGCAGAGGAAAAACTACTACTGTATAAAGGACATCAAGAGTAGGGTAGTCAAAATGGTACCACCACAACTTGTAATGATTTTATCTGTATTATTTTATTATTATTATTCGAGTTTTTCACCAGTATAACTTGTAAATTAGAGCTATGAAAAATAATGTAAATGGGTTCCATTTAATTAAAGATAAATCTTAATGTAAAATGATTAGTTTATTCAGAAGTCCTTATTTTTTTAACATTGCACTGGTACAGCTCTCGCAAAAGCTTACGGTGTTTGGATGCGCAGAAGAGGACATCGTGGAGGGGTAAAGTTTGGTGGAAGGGGTAGGGAAAAGAGACGTAGGGGAAAGCGAAGACATGGCATTTGTGCATTTCAAAAAATGGAATTTATATGATGCAGACAACACAAACGCCGCGCATCCGAATGCCATAAGCTTTCGCGAGAGCTGTAAGGTGTGATATAAAGTATAATAATAGTGTCTTTGCAGTAAGTTGACCACCTATTTTGTTAAATACAGGGTCCAGCTGTGTAGTTTTAGGAGCGCAATATACAATATATTTCCCATATTTTTTCTTAATTCGAAATATGAAAGAAGCCTTCAGTAACTTTAATAAAATATAAGAACTAAATAATTCTCATTTTTACAATTTATTCCTTTTTTAAAAATGCTATCATAAAAAATAAACTCTCACATCCTTATGGTTTTGAGTAGCATTGTATTAAGTTTGAATTAGTTCCCCTACATAAGAGCAATAGTTTGCTTAAGATTTTATTTCTATTTTTTAGAGTTAGTTTTTGAGGGTTTGGTCATAAATCATTGTAGCCAAACCCTCAAAACTAACTCTAAAAATATGGATATCACAGTGGTCAACAACGTGTATGATGATTTAAGATTTTATTGCCAAAAAGTGTTAAAAACGATTTTGTGAAGTTAATAATTCAAAAACTTCCCGAATCCTCCGTTCCCTCAGCGTTACTCCATGCTACCTTGGACAGGCTATCAAATTATAGCATGGTAAGTAGCTATATACCGGCGGGAGTGGGGAAGGGGGAATTGTTGGTTTTGGGGGGAATGCGCCATCAGCATTGGGGGGAATGGGCAACAGGGATGCCCATTGGGCACCCCTGTTGAAATACCTAAGCAAAAGATCACGCTTTGCCTCATTTTTGGGAAATGCTTGTGTATTATCATAAAGTAAATGAAAATAACATTTCAGTAATTGCAGGAGAGATCAGAACCCCGAAAATAACGAAAAAAGATATTAGGTACATTCAGAATAGGCAATCCAGCAGACAAATCTTGGACGAGGCATTCGATGCCTGCACGATTGCAGTTCACTGCTAAATGAATTGAGTGAGACGTTAGGAGGGATGAGGGAATTGCGGTGGCAATTCAATGAATTGGGCTTTGCTAGGTGGAATTGTGAGATATCCATCTAGCAAAAGAAATAATTACTTTCCTTAATTTAATCAGAACATACCGAACCCGCAGTGAGACTTAACCTCGATGGAAGAAAGGATTAGAGAGTATTTCACGAGAAAAAGATTTCACTAATATTCCACTCAATAGAAAATAAAGAAAATTTTAAAACAAAGACGGCAGCCCACACGCAATTTGGCATTCTGTTGTTTGTTATGGCAATTGTTCAAACCTTTTAAACGATAGCACCTCAAATCAAAGATTGTTAAAGTAATAAAGTGAGCCCGTTAAAATACTCGGTTGTTTATTAATTCGTTAAAAATCGATATTAGAATGTGAGTGTACGATAGTCATTGTAATTAAATACTGCTGTAAAGAGCTTCTAAACAAGACCAAGATCTTGCTAGTAGATACTACTTTTTTTTACCAAGAAAAAGTTGTTTCATAAACTTGTTAATAACTATTTTTTGGCACTTTAGAAAGAACTGAATTTTTAAATATACATTAACATATGTTTTTCCAACACAATACTACAGGTTCATTACGATTATACGTAAAGGTTCTTCAATATTAAATGTCAAAAAGAGCGCTCCGTTCGAAAACTGCAAAAAACTGGCACTTTGTTTGTTCTCACCACAGTAAAAATCAGGATAGAAATGTAAAAATAATCGGCAACCACAGTTAAACGTAACATAAAAGAAGCTAAAATTTGGTGTAACTTGCATTCATGTGGGTACCACGGTTCATTTTTAATCAGTGTCCAAACTCGAGTCTACATAATTTTTGCACTGACAGTAATGCTGTGGTGATGTCTTTTACCAGACACTGGCCAAAATCATACCCTATCATTGGATTGACACTGATGAGAAGATAGCCTAAGCACTATACATGCACCTTTAAGTGGTTAACTGCACTAGCAAGCAATTCACCCAGGCTAGCAAAGGGATAGGATTAAGTGTATAATACCGCCAAAATAAAGGATATGTAACACCATGTGTTACACTCAAACCCCTGGTATAGGAGTTGGTTGAAGTTGCCAAAACATTTTTGAGGTAAAATGGGCAGAACAATGCGCATCTTTCACCCTTAGAGGAATAAACTAGATAATACGAAGAAAATACCACTTCTAAAGGAAAAAGTTTCATTGTTAAATAAATGCTCTCTTCATAAAATGATATTCCAACTTTATAAATTGCATCCGTGATATTTGTAATGAGACCAGCCCCTATGCTTGTAAATTATTTGTTTTCGGGGGTGTTAGTAACGCTTTGCCTTTAATGGAGCAGATCAGTCAGTGAACGAAAGCTACAATAGAGGACGACTCCTTCATGGAGAAGAGGGGTGCTGTAATTGACGGTTCATCCCTCTAATATAAACACATAGTCAATTAATTATTGTCAGTATAAATTGACAAATGCATTATCACCAGAAGTGGGTCTATTGAGTAAGTTTCACAGCTCAAAGTCATCAGGAATACAGTCAAATTTTGGTAACCAGATGCAGAGCTCATTCTTAAGAAAACCTTTCTGTAAAGACATAATAGACACAGTATTGCCTATACATACATAATTTAATTTTTGTATTTTCACTGCCATTGAGTCTATGAACAAAGCTGCAGAGGTCTAAGTCATCAGGAAGTAGGTTCAATTTCAAATACAAGATTTGACTCAGACAAACAGGTGAAACTCGATAAAACCTTTTCAAAAATAGTTTCCAAAAAGATTCGTCATGATGACAGTGGGAGCAAGAGTTAACAAACAGGTGAAATGAAATTTTCCATGTAATAGCTCTGAATATTCATTTATTTCAAATTATACAGCTCAGGGAGCTCAATCTTAATTTTTTAATCCAATCGTTATATGTTTGCATCATAAATACTAAGCAGCTCAGCCATTTGATTTATCACATATAAACATGTATTAAAACTATGCATATGTATACATAAAAATGTTCAACGACTTATATGGACGAGATTCTCTGTAAACACAAATTTAAAAAGTTTATAATAGCTTCACACTATTTGGCATAAACATCAGATGGCCAATATATCAAAAATTTCTTGAATGATACGAATTCCTTCGTAAAAAATGCATGACAATGACAAGGAACATACACACTGAAATCAATTGCTAAGGACCTACTGAATGAATATTTATGCTTAAAATTTAATTGGAGACACCACATAAATTGAGAAAACTCAAAAGGGAGTCATGTAAACAGCAAAATTCAGAAGGAAAAAAATGATTCACCTGGAGTTACGATTTAAATCCATGTCTCCTGAATGTGCACCAGAAACCTTTCTCAATTTCACTAATAGACTAACTCTTCAACCGTAAAAAAATTTCTTCCATGATTTTTCCATGCAACTGCGGGAAAATATTCACATTCATTTGGCCATCACCTTCATCTCTCTCCAAATTTGAAGGTCTGACTTTCCTTAGGAAGCTCACACTTTCTTCATATTTTGGAGTAGATATTTGCTGTCTATGGTAACTAAGAGGCTGGTCAAATGTTTTTCAGATAAGGATTACCACCCTGTTGTCATGTACTTCAACATTAAGGTGGATTTGCACTGACCAATTACCACCGAAAGTATCTCCAACAAGAGCATACGCGAGATTTTACTCAAATGAAAAATTTTTCAATAGTTATTGCATAGCCTGACTGATTGCCATTTATGCTGGCAACAATATGCTCCTGCAAGCAGACTTATAGAGCTGTTTACACCTGCTGATTATGTCTAAAGTCACTGGCTGCAAATAACTTGTGCAATTAACTTGCCAGTATAATCCTACTTTCACGCATTACACATATATTCATTGATATCTGGTAAGAGATGACGGTAAAGCATTATGAACTGAACTTGAAAACTTGGTCCTGTCTGCTGAATATTTGATTTTAAAGTGAATTAAAATGCCTAAGTGTCATCTTCAGGTACAATTTCAAAATTAATTTTTAATAGGGTATATTTTGTGGTAAGAAGGCTCCACAGCAACTGGCTGAGTCAAAAAAATACTTAACCCTAACCTATTTTTGATTGGTTAAAAAATATTGTCCTAGCTGATGACATGCTTTCATTATTGAAAACCAAAATAAAGGCAGAAAACATGCATGTTCCACAAATATATTTTCAAAGGACACTTTTTTTGTAACCACAGATGCCTACTGAGGGGATATTTCTAGCAAATACTTAATTAGCTAATAAATCAAAAAATAAGGTGGTATTACACACTTCTAAAATTTTCGATCAATTTCTCTAGGATTCTAATGTCTTTAAAACAGTTTCTCATGAAAATGCCATTTATATTAGATAGAAAAATAACTGTATTCCCCATGTTTCTCAGATTGTAGCATTTAGCATCATGTAATTTCAAGTTCAAACAGGTAAATAATCATGGATAGAAAGACTTTTGTTCATGTCAGATAAGCAGACATTTTTCCTATAAGCAAGCATCATTGGAACACTATCACATCCACGTCCTTTTACCGTGGACCCATCTTACTGGAACTAGCATTTTAAATTAGATATATCTAACAATAAGTAATGCACTTGGAATTCTGCTGTTTAGATTTATAGATGTCCGATTTTCATGAATA
The DNA here is from genome assembly GCA_963169105.1 of Ceriagrion tenellum. Taxonomy (NCBI): domain Eukaryota; kingdom Metazoa; phylum Arthropoda; class Insecta; order Odonata; family Coenagrionidae; genus Ceriagrion; species Ceriagrion tenellum. Next base: position 52,545,237 of record OY720633.1, on the reverse strand, counting down.
TTTCACTTTTGCACCATTAATTTTTGATGCCTTAGATGTAAATCAACAATCTCAGATGCATTAACAAATGCTCTTTATCATCATGAACACCTCAATTCTACCCCAGATGTTTTAAATAATGCTGCCTGGTGCACAGGCTCTGGAATGGCGACCACGTGTTCTAATGAGAAGTGAAGTCAGCAAAACAATAAAGCCAATGAAAAGCTCCCATTAACTCGATACCTAGTCCACTATCATTTAACACTAAAAGGACTGAACCCATTATCTTGATGGTTGACCTCTGCTTACTAGATCATATTTCCTATATTTCCTTTTGCATCACCTCAATGTTTTCTGACTTTTAATGGTATTTTATGATGTGTATCCTGCTGGAAAATAAATCATTTTTTTCCAATAGAAATGAAATTACATTACTTTTTACCTTAAAGGACCACTACCCATCAAAATGACGGGTTGCGTGTTTTCCTTTATTTTTGTGGTTCCTTGGGCTTATTTCTAGTCATCGTCACTTCTGGGCATTTCAATGTTTTAGTTTGTGTAAGAAAGGATTTTATACTTCTCAAAATATTTTGTTTGAAAAGAAGCCCCACATCTACCATACTGACCGCGAAATGTATCACATTTCGCGGAACGTTATTTGAAAAAGGTATTCCTTTTTTCTGAATTTTTTTGGTTTAATTTATTATTGTAATATTACTCTACTGTATTTAAAAATAAATAAAAGTGCAATATTTAATGGTTTCATCATTGAACTTAACCAAAAAGGAGGTACTATTTAAATTTTTTCATACCCGTCAAAATGACTGGTATTGGTCCTTCTAGGTAGGTATCCAACCCCAGTCCTTCTAGTGTTAATAATAGTCCAATTACCACCAACAGTGAAAACCCTCCCAAGTGGAAGTCCAACAAAACAGACCTGTTCAGGTTAGAACAAAAGCAGGTTTCCCTGAAAGAGCCAAAGGCTTTCAAACATGGATCCAGGAGAGGTTTGAAGTGTAGCGACAATTAAGAGTAACAGTCAGAGATTGAGAAATAAAACCATTAGCACCTATATGGATAGGTGGGATTGGGTCAGTCTAATTTTCATCAATCCTTTCTAGCTTTCTTTCTGAGTAAAAGAGCAGAGTGATCTGGAAAGAGGTGATGGATATAATCTACGTCAAGAAACCCCTGGAAATCCATATTAATGAACTTTGTCATGAGATGGTTAACTTAGGAACAAGTGCAATGTGAGTTCAATACTGAACTGGGAAAAATGTACAGTATATGACGAGAAACCCCATAAGCCAACTTGAAACAAAACGTACCATGGGGGTTAGGGGTTTTGTGTCCCATCTGATGGACGGAATACTGCCCTGAAAGTGCTAGTAACAGAGCACCAAAGGTTTTAGAACAGTTAAATCTCAGCTATGGCAGGGATTTGATCCCAGGCCATCAGGATGAGTAGAATGTAGCTACTCTAGTCACCATATCAACCCAATCGCTGAAGCCTATTTGCCCAAAGCACATATTGGTACTGATATAAATGCAAGCATGCATACATAGGTATTTATATGGTATGTCTGATCCACCTCATTCTTCTTTTGTGAGCAGTGTTCTATATTGTCCTTTCTTCTACTGTCAATTCCTTCATTTCTGACTTTGTCCATCAATTCGACTAGCATATTCTTCGTTCGGCACAATGTTTTCAAGACTTATTATCTTTTCTGGCGTGTTCTTTCAATTGCTCATGTTTTTCATGGAATATTTTCCCTGGAAAGCACCGTCAATCCAATTTTACTCATTATAATGGTCTAAATTATTTTCGCCCTTTATAATGGTCTACATTTTTTTCCCATTGGATATACATACATATGTATTATTAGGGCTGATTTTGACAAGTCTAGATTTTATCACCTTATGACTTACTAGGCATTCTGACTTACTTAGTAAAAGTTTCAGCAAACTTTTAGGACTCAAAAAGAACACAGGACAATTAAAAATGTATCATGTATATATCATTATATAAGTACACAGATGACCCAAATAATGTTACATTCACTACAACACCAGAAATCATGTGTGCATTGATCACTAAAAAAACCTGCAAATGAGCTAGAATGAGAATTAGGTGTTCCTCATTATAGTCACTAAAAATAGCAGAAGCCTTACACAAAAGTTGAAAACAGCTTACTCCATAAGAATGAGAGTAAGGTTTAAGATAGTGTTTCCGTCAATCACCAAGTCAGAGGACAAGAGAGAGGAATAACAATGACAGTCAAGAATTAGATTTCCTCATCTTTCACCAAAATTAACTTCAACAACTCCTCTATCACCAACTCCTTCACATAACTATTGGGAAATCCGAGACAAGTATAAATTTTTTCCTGAAATACCGACATTCAAACCATAATATAGCAAGTTGTCAAGTAAAATAATTCAAGATTAAAAAGGGTAAGAAAAGAATGAAAGACTAATAAGACAGGGAAGATAACGATAAAACTGGAAGACATTCACGACAGGATGAAGGACTGATGATGACCAATTGGACAATTATGATGGGCAAGAGATGTTAGAAACAGAAAAGGTAGACATATTAGGTATTGAATGATGGCTTCAATCCAGTAATTCTAAACTCAGAAATAGAGGAAGGAATATGAGAAATAGAGGCATGACAAATTGTGGATTCAGATAATATCCCTTCAGAGTAACTGAAAAATTTAAGGAAAAATAGAAGTAGCTTTTTTTTTTGGAATCATACTTTAGGATGGGTGAGGAAGGAACTTGGCTGGAGGACTTCAGCTGGTTCTGTCGGGCAGATCTCCATCACAAAAAAAAGGAATGCAAACACCATAGAACAAAGAGTTTGATTTCATGAATGGCAAGAAAGCACTTAGAATCATCTAATCAGATGCTGCAGATGACCGTCTTTTATCTAAGAAAGGGTACAATTTGACATCCAGGATATAATGCAATTATGAGAACATTTATAGAAGTAGACTGAAGATGAACTAAAATAGTGAAAGTGATGGTGCCCCATGCACAACTGTGCCAGCGAGTCATAGGTAAGAGAGTTAGACTAGGCTATCGATTTCCACCACTGCTTTTTAACTCTAGCACAAAGCAAATACATATGCATGGGGATGGGAATACATAGTAGAACAGATTATTACCATATTTCCCGGCCCATAAGATGCACTTTTTGTTACTCCAAAATTTGCTCTAAAATCAGCCTGCGTCTTATGGGCCGAGGGTATAACTTTGTCCTCTAAGACGCTGATTCGCTGGGAAAAATACTGTTAAATAGTTTTCCTCGCATCAGGCATAGAAAATGGTTGCCTTCATTAAAAACGTTGATAACAGCACCATTTTGAGCCAGTCGAAAGCAATAGACTTTGACAGAATACTTCACAGTACATCCTAAAAAATCGTACGATCGTAGGCAGAAAGTTAGAAGGGAGACTATCATAAAGTCATTTAAAAAGTGTGGAATTAGTAATGCGCTAGATGTAAGTGAAGATGACTTTGTGCATGAGGAAAGCGACAACTCCAGCAAAAATAACTGCGTATGTGATGACGAAAATCTGGGATTCTACGATGAATAAATGCTATTATAATTGCAATTTTCAAATTTGACAGTTCCGTTATCTTTGTATAGAGTATTATCACTAAAATAATTTGATCCTCTTTTGCCTGATCGAAGTATTTTTCGTAAATTCCAACCTGATAAATCACAGTGCTTCTTATAGGAGTATTTTTCGTAAATTCTAATCTGATAAATCACAGTGCATCTCATGTGCCTCTAGGCCGGGAAATACAGTAAGTCATTGAGACTTGTTGATGATCTGGCATTAGAAAACTAGAGCAAGAAATATAGCATGAAGATAAATCAAAAGAAAACAAGAGTAATGAGATTTTGTAAGATAAGTACAGCAAGGCAGATCATTTCAAGAGAGTAGGAGGCCAAAAACTATAGCAGGATGAACAATCTAATTAGTTCAGAGGTATCTTAGATGAAAATAAGCTTAGTGGTTTACTAGGAAGGAAATTGTCTGAGAGAAAGAGGTGTACATCAATATGAGAGAACTAGAACATAGCATTATTATGTCATGAAGGCAGGTAAAGACTAAATTGGGAAGCAATGCTGATAGGGGTTTCTGCAGAATTATGGACTAATCATTGAAACTTTGGTTTAATGTATATGCTTTTACCACAAAATAATTATCTATCAAATATAGTGCAGTCGAACCTGGATAAGTGAGAGTTCAATAGACGGGGATTTATTCTTGCTCATATAGGTTTCTCATTTATAGAACTTCGGAAGCAGCTTCTCTCATTTATAGAAGTTTATGGTAATCCACATCTGCCTGCTTCCCTCACTTACGGAGGTCTAGACCAGGGAAACAGGAGGAGAAATGCACAAAAAAGTGCTACACAAAAATGTGAGTGCATACAACATGTCAAAATGTTTAAAATTATGTAGCACTTTCTGGAAGATACTCTTACTTATAGAGTAGCGCAATGCAGTCTTACTTCAAAAGTTCCAATGGAAAGAACGACTCTCACTTATTGAGGTCTTTATATTCACCCCTACAGAGATTTTTAGCACATGAAAATGATGGGACCTGATGATTAGGCTCACGTGTAGTGATAGCTGGTTAATCCACTTCCCACATATCCAAATTCGACTGTATTATGTAAAATTAACAATAAATATAATAATAATATATGTATATATAAATTTGTTCATAGGAAAGCCTCAAAGGAATACTGCCAAGGATGAGGAAAAGGGGTAGGAAGGTGCCAAAACGAGACACTGCCAGGGAGAATACATTTCCCTAAGCCACACCTGAATGCATGTACATGATCGATACAAGTTATTCACAAATGCACAGTTGTACAGGAACGTTTCAGGAATTTCAGCAGCAGAAGCCATCCAGTTTTTATTTGTGAATGCACTTTTTCAGTGAGACTCATACAGTAGGTACCTTTAATCCTCCATTATAAATTATTTTGTGATAGGAAGTAACACCACACACTGGCATAGACACCAGTTAGAGATGTTCGAGGTTGGTCAAACCACAACTCAAAAAGAGCCAGGGGATACTTAACTCTGGCTGATGAAACATTCCAGCACATCTTCTGCTGCAGTTGTTTTTCATGCCTAGGCTTACAGGCTTCTCAGTGTCTCTCTCCTACTTTTGCCTCCTGGCTCCAGAAAATATCCTTGACATCCCACCACCCTCATATGATTAGGCCGTTAAGGAGATTCATGTGATTAGTCTAAGCATTTACGGTAACAGCGGTGTACATCTCAACGATTTCATTAGATTTGACAAAGTTTTTATGCATTGGCTATGGAAGGACATTAATTATAAAATGATAAAAAAAGAAGTATGTAGGTTCATTATGATCAAAGCATTGGCTGCCAAGGAGGCAATTACCTGTGCATTGACTTTCAATGGAATGGAGAAAATATGCCAATAAAAATATTGATCTTAAGTGAATGGATATAGATGCAAATCATATCTACCTAAGCGGAGGACTAGCTGTATTCCTACGAACACCTTGATCACTAGAAGTACAAAAGCCAAGAACCATTAAGCACCAACTTTCCTCATCCCCATACCTAATATCACAACACTGACAAATATCATCACAGCCTCTCAATCAGATGGAGTATCCCAGGTGTTCGGTGGTACACTCATCACCACTCGAACTGAACCCCCAGACATTTTGCTTCCATAATGTCCTTTCCAAAACTGTGTGTCTACTCCACCGTGGAAAAATCGAATGAAGCGAACACCAGGGCCATAGTTTTCGAGTACATGAGTAACCTGTAAAATAACATAAAATTAGATTACTGCTCTACATACATTTCATGCCACAAACAAGTTTTTAATTCACCCCTAACTTTTACACAGGGATAAAAATTTCACTGCTCTAACTTTCCAAAAATAATACTCGTTGAGGTAGTCTGAGAGACATGTTGTTTGACATGAAATTCAATGAGTTTGACTTAATTAGAGGTAAAAATAACACACATCTCCAAATTTATTGAAATATCATAAACTTACCATATTACATCTCTATTAATTTGCCATACAATTCATTTTCCCTTGCTAAATGGAATAGGTATGCCCTCGAGAGAGATTATTTCATAAATGAGTAATTTCTCACCCATGGATCATGTCATAAAATTGAAAGTGAGTGGTTGGTAGGCTCTCTTCGGTATTAAAAAAATGAATCGATTACACACTGCAGTAATTTGTGCAGAAATGCACAAAAAATCTGCTGTGAAGGCAATTTCACCATGCAGTGTGAAAGAAATGAGTGAAGTTAAAGACTTATGTATGCCTACATATTTAGTTGAATATTGCAACTTTCAACCACATGCAAAAATCTTTTTACTTCATACTTCTCAAAGTTCATTAAATTTAAAAATAAAAATTGAATATATTCTTCAATTTGGCTCTGGAAAAGATCTTAAAGACTCAAACAAAAAACATAACTTAATTACTGTTTTAGGATTGAGATTAGACAATAATGAGGTTCTTACAGAATAAACCCATTGGCCAAAAAATTAAAGAAATAATGATGTATACAACAGAGCAAATAAAAAAGGAGGGTGACCACAAGTCCCATTAATCAAAATTCTCAGAAAATCAAAGTTATTTAAGGTTGACTTTTGCCATTTTCACGGTTTACTTGGAGTTACATGCACTGTCACTGAAAAAGCCTAATATATTTAAAAAGCATGATAACTCATAATTTTAGGTCAGAGTAAGATATCACATCACATATACATAACTAAATGATTTTGGCAACATTAAAAAGCAAATGATCTTTTCTTTCCAATGGTAATGAAATATTAGCCATCATCCAATATATTTTGGAGATATTTTCAAAAAAATATACCAGCCATTTTCCTCGGGAAAGAGTACAATATTAAACAATACAAGAAGACTTCACTTTCAAATTCATCAATATATATATATATATATATTGCTGAGGAAAAAGCTGGTTAAGACCTCAGGGTAGAGCGTGTTGCTGTATAGCAGTGAGACATTGACTGCAGGACAAGGGAAAAGGAAACAACTAGAAGCTTTTGAGATGTGGCGTTACAGAAGGATGTGCAAGATAAACTGGACAGAGGGAGTAAATGAATCAAGATGTAAGGAGAAAAGACAAAGAGGAACAGAACACAAGAAGAGTAAAAAGATGACAGGATGAATGGATAGATCATCTATTGTGGCATGAGAGATTGGAGAAGATAATTTTTGAAGAGATGATACAGGTCAAAACAAATAGAGGAAGAGCTAGATTGGCATACAGGAAGCAGGTACTCGAGGACATAAGGACTGTATTTGGCAATGAAGATGATAGAGAGAGATGGCAGAGTGTCACCAACCAATCCTGATGGATTGACAACCAGAGAAAAATTCACTTCATTTACACCAATATGTAATTGCTAGACATAAAACTAACCTGGTACCATATCTCTCTAGGAATACCCGAGAAGTTTTCTCGGGCTTTAAAAGTTTTTACATCTTCCTTGTTTTTATCCAAAAGATTCACTTCCAACTGATAAACACATCCACAGTCAAAACGGCAGGCAGTCCTTGAAGAGAAAGATTCATTAAAAAACACTGCACACAGATATCACTAAATGACTCCGTACAGACACTACGAGATGGCGATAAATATATGTAGACCACCGGCTAGTCTACCCTTGTTCTATGTATCCAGCAATGAAAAAGCTTACATTCTGCCCACCAGCCTTTGTTTCCCTCAACAATGTTAACTTGCTGAAGAAAGGAGGAAGTGTAGACAAAACACTTTTGGTACTGCAATAGTAATACTAGAATTTAACTTGCAAGTAGTAGGAAGTTCCTAAAAGAGCTAAGGGAAACAGATATATTACAATTTTCTAGAGGTGTAGCAAGTGATTCTTTTAGTCAGTTCATTTTGATCCAGCTCAGGGAGATCAGAGCAGTTCAAAAGAACAGAACCACAAGAACAGTCATAGCATTCCATATGTGGAGGAGAAGGAGTGAAAATATATGCTGGACTTGTTATATAGTCTACTGAATGCCCAAAATTACCCCTAATGTCTGAATATAAGCTCCCTAATTTTGACTAAATATTGGCTGCAAAAAGTGGATTGAGGGGACTTGTTTTGAGCATGAAGAACGAAACCCACCCTGGCATTGTGATGTCTAATGGCTGAAAATATCATTTTCTGTTCACTTGTAGCACTTTTTTACCAAGTGTGCAGCTTTCCTTTGAACTTTTCATGTTGCAAATTAAATTATTTTAAGGAAGGTGCCAAATGCTCAAGTAACATTCAAGATGAAGCCAAACCTGAGCAAAGCAGCACCTCTCTTTCAGTTATTCAGCAGAGAATGTTTCTACTATTAACCTGATAAATCCCAGTTTCTATGAACTCCAGTCAATTCAAAATATTTCACGAAAAAATCAAAATTTTTTATCACATGGTATTGTTTAAGGTGAAACTGAGTCCTTCCCTAGAATACTAATTAAAAAATTGGATGACATAGCATAATTAGCAGGACAACATCATACTCTTTTCAAAAACTTTCATCAGATTCTATCACATTTTTAAAACATTATCTATGATAAAATACAACTCTTGGGCACAGTTGATCACAGAGAGTTCTTAGGGTAGTTTGAGGGGAATATCATTTCACCTAGAAATCAATGAATTCCATTTCATTTTAAAGAAAAATATCTCATCCTTCCAATGATACAAAAAAATTCAACCCCTTACCACATTACTTTCCGAGATATTTGACGAAGAATACCATCCATTTTACATGGGAAATGGTGCATGTATGCTCTCCAGAGGGGTATTTAAAAAAAGTGAGGAATTTCTAACACCAAGATCTCGTCAAAAAATGAACAGTGAGTAGTTTGTAAGTTTTCTCAACTACTTTTGAAAATTAACCATAGTTTCACCACAGCTGATTCTATGGGATCACAAAAAACCTTCCATTGTGAAGGAGTTTCAAATGCACCGCACGTACAAAATGAGTCCGGTTTTAGGACTTATTTAGATACTTTCATTTAATTACTTACAATTTCGGTCATATAAAACTGTATTATTGCATCATTAATAATACAATATTTAATTCATTGTTCTACAGCTGCTGAAATTAAAACGTATAATTTGGATATGGTATCTATTATGACTAGGGAACTATCTCACTCAAACTAACTTCAAAGACATTTCAAAAGATAAATGCAAAACTGGCATGAATTACAATGTTGTTTGGTACCGATGTTTCTTGACACAGGCCATTGACCTAATCAGTTAAGACATACACATTGTGATAAAATTTTCCATTCTGTCTGTCTGGTAGGTTTAAAAAGGGCAGACCATTTAAATAAAACCCCAGGGAGAATTCAGTCCACCCCAGAGACATGTATCATTGGATGGGTACGAAGGAACAGGAAAATCATTAATGGTATTCCCTTCCAATAGTCTTGCTAGGCATGGCTCATTCACCAGCAAAAATTTTGTGACCAAAGTGACCAACATATTGCACTAGTTTGTGATGCATCAGATATCATAAACAAGAGACAACCATATCGGTAAGAATAAAATAATAGTAATTTCCACAGTTTTAATGAAAACCAACCATGGTTTCAACACTTTACGTCATTATCAATGTGACAAAGTGTCAAAACCATGGTCGGTTTTCATTAAAAGTGTGAAAATTACTAAAGTTATTTTATTCTTACCAATATGGATACACAATATTTCCTTTAAGTTACACAGGAAACTCTTTCATAAGAAACAAAACCCTGATGAAAATGTGAGTGAACTTGATTGCTGATAAAAATGAGGTGAATACAAACTAACATAAACCCAGTTCTGATGAAGACTTCCACGGGGCTTTGATAGAGGATGATTCCTTCTTTCGGGTTTTCCACCACGTTGGTTCATGTTGAGGACAGCCGGCGAAATATTGTCCTCAATATGAACCAACGCAGCAGAAAACCCGAAAGAAGGAATCATCCTCTAACATAAATCCAGAAGATAATGAAGAGTGATTTATCAATAATAAGCATGATATTATTAAATAAAATAGAACGAATACATATTGAAGATTTACAAGCATTTGCACTGATATTTACAGAGAAAATTTATTGAGAATTATTTCAACTGTTTATTGACAAATCAGTCCGACACATGGGGTCTAGGACCTTCATTACTTTTTTACGATTATGACTTTCTGCATACTAGGTGAGGAAGGAACACGATCTTTCGCAAGAATAACTGCACTTACTTTGAGATGATGGAAAAGCACCTTTACTTATGAGCACTGGTTAGATGAGGAATAGATCGCACAGAGAACTCATGTAATCTATGAAGTAAAGAAGATCCCAATTACCCTGAAAAGTGCAATATGGGAGTAGTTTCCACCTCAATCTTGTCATTTCTTGGCAATGATGTATGATGAAGCTGCCATATGGTTTATGCTGCCATTGTCCCCTTGCCTCTGCCAATGTTGTATCCAATGGATTGAGGGATGGTTCTTAGTGGGACATTAGAGGAGATACAGCCTTGGTAATACAGAAATATCACTCCGACATGACATTTCTGTCGTACAACTGACCTTCATCTGCTACTGGCCTGTCTGGCATCCTCTCATTCTCCAATGTCCTCATTGCAGTTTTTTTCATCTTCCCTCCTTCAGGGTAACTTTCTTTAGGGTCACACTGTTTTGAGTGTCCATGAACTTGAGTATTCTCTCTCCTTATGAAGGGATCCCTCGGAAGGGGGAACACTTGGGCTAAGACAGTGGAGGGGAGAATAGCAATATTCTAGCACAAGCAGAGTCAACACGGACACTTGTGGTTAAGACTTGACTAATACAATGTGGGTTTTTCCCAGCAATGACCCCTGTTAACTTGTAACAGAAATTCTCCAAGCGTGCACACACTCATTCCACATGACCCATTTGCACACACTGAGTACATCTAAACCTACATACAATCCTGCGAGCCGGCGCAAGGGCATCTGGAAGGGGGTGTAGGATCACCAGCCATGTAAAGATGTAAGGTTTTCGGAGGAGAAATGGAGATGTGTATTATGGGAGTGTATTTAGTGGAGCTCAGTTTTTATTGTGGTGGCTGTGCATGGCAAGAGCAAGTTTTTGTACCTATCTGCTTGGCAATGTATCTCTCTTATTTTATCATTTCTGTTAGACCTAGAGATGTACTGAGGTGTCATAACATTTTCTGTGCCACTCTGAAACACACCAGTTCTGAATTTCTCAAGCAACCTAAGCCTAGTGTATATCCTCCGAGTCTCTAGGGGCTCCCACTTTAATCCTTCCAAAAGTTGTAAGATACTACAAGTTCGCTCATAGAAGTTTTTAATGAAGCGTGCAGCATTTCTTTATGTTTTATTAATGTTTTCGGTTAAATCTTTATGACCAGGGTCCCAAATGCTTGCGGCATATTTGAGGTATGGCCTAACCCGAGAGAAGTAGCTTCATTCTTTTACTACTTCATCTGAGGACCTTCCTATTACCCACATATTAATTGTCTTGCACACCACTGTATTTCATTTCTATGTTCCAAAGGAGTTCACTCCTAGAACAATAAACGAGTTTATTATTATTATTATTACACATTTCACAAAACCTATTTTCTTCAATGCTGTGCCGCATAGGTTTTGTATGTGTGTTCCCCACGATATACCAGACGTTAAGGTAATCCCAAGATATTTTACCATATCTGAAGATAACACTGTATCTGAACATAACAACAAGAGTAGAACAAGACAAACTTGAAATATTGTTGTGAGTCACTGCAAACCGATTGGGACAGGAAAGAAACCCATAATGGTGTCACACAATTACCATAAGTAGCAATGAAGGTTATATAAACTTACCATTCACTAATTTGAATAGGAGGTTGCACCTGATCCATAAAGTCATTAGTCAAGCCTTCTTTCTTAAGCTCAATGGTCTGCTCTTTTGAGCAGGAATGGTAAGAAGTAACAAAGCAGCTTGACATGCCCATGAAATCAGGATAAGTTTCACCCTTTGAATTGATGGGTGGGAGGGCTTCTGTTCCATGAGGAGTTGACTCAACTTTCCACCCATCTCCACCACTGGATATAACTTCCCAATGATTGAAACCATCTAAAATGATATAAGTGATGACAAAAAATTACATTGCATGCAAACAACTGACAAGAAGGTTGGAAAATACAATGTAATAAAGAAATATACAGGAGCTTTCCTTTCAAGATAGAAGTTTAGTACTGATCAGAACACATCTGAAAATTTAAGCGTACACAAATGATTATGAATAGTACAGTGAGCCTAAGTGATAAATTTGGTAACCAGCCAGCAGGTCTATGAGTGTACAGCAGTAATGACCAACTGTTTTTGAGTATTGTAATAAAATTTGTTCAAAATGGGTATTTAATAATATAAGCTTTTAACCAGAGAGTAATATAAAACTAAACACCGTCCAAGTTTGACACTCTCACTGAATATCAACAAGAAGATAATAATTTCTAATGCACTTATAGAGGATCTTTTGTTCTTTAGTGCACACAGAGTCTGCTCACCATCTACTTAGATGAATGCAGTATAGTTTCCAGAATGTAAAATGAATTGAAGGCAAGTGATCGGTTGCCTTGCGATGTGAGCAGCCCAGGAAATGAAAAGCTCCCAATACCTTCAAACCATAGATTAAAGATGAGAATTCCCTAAATGAATCAATACTTCAAAAATAATGTAATGATCAACTTTAGGAGACATCACCCCATGGGATGAGACACATGGAAACATGAAATTCACCAGGAAAAAATCATTCAACAGGACTGGAACTCAAGACTCCCAGATTTTGTACTGAGAGCTATGATCAATCAGCTACTTATGTCTTTCAAAGCTGAGATGGAATTCATGGGGGAAGAGGATCCCACAGTAGATTAATTGGTCAAATATGGGAGATCTCAGCTTGAGTTCCTGTCAAGAAAGATGGCTTTCCTTATACAATGACTTAAAAACTTTAATGAATAACCCTTTCATGCTGAAAAATTGTCTTTCTCTTCATTCTAATGATCAGAATTGAACTCGATCATTCATACCTGTCTTTTTGAACTACAATTTTCGAAGTGCGTAATTGAGAGAAATATTCAATGATAAAATTAGGTAAGTGTTCAGGATATACATTAGCATTGTCATTTGATGGCAACTATTTCAATGACATTAATAAATTACTTAATCAAAATCTACAAACTCTTACAATTATAATGACAAGGAAACAGTTGCTGCTGCTTAACGAGCATTCATTGGGAGCAGGAATAAGATGAAATGTGCCCAAAAACATGAGTGGAAAGGGTTAAACATCTTTATATATTGATCAGGCAATCTTTAAAATGTAATAATAGCCCAAATACAGTGTGGGTGAAAAATAACTGGGTATTTTGGACACTATTTTATAGTTATAGCATAACATATATCATGTAGAAAACAGTGCCATAATATACAGTATTTCATAGGATTTAGTAAAGCGTGCTTCACTTAGTTAACTCATTCTCTGTTGGGAGCAGCACGCGTTATGTAAACATGACCAATTTCTCATCTGTTTATGAGTGAGCTCAGATCGCTGAGCCTTATGAAGCATAGAAATCAATAGTTTTAGAGCAGAGATGGTGGCATATGGTGAATGGGCTGAATGCTAAACCTCTTCCAGAGACCATTAAAAACTGTCATACAAAGTTGATGACTGCAGGGTCTGTAAAAGACATAAGAAGTGGCCGCCCATCCACACCGAGGTTGGAGGAAAATGTGGCAAAAATTCAAGAGATGTTTACTCACAGCCGAAAAAAAAACAACCACCCCAGGCAGCACGTGAAAGTGGGTTAACAAGGCATACAATATGTATGGCTTTGAATAAAGAACTTATTACTAATACCAAACGAGATGTTCTAGTACTTACTTACTTTTCATCCATCCTGTATAATGTGAAAAGTGAATTCAGAGTAGCCCTCATTTTTTTCTAGTAACATTTCGATAAAAGAAATTACCCTTTCACTTTTCTAAATTTGATATATTTTTAACACTGCAATTCCACATGGTAAAAGATTTATTGACACAACCAGTTTCACTGCAGAGCAGCATAATCAGCTGCACTTACATTATTTTCTGGATTATTTGAGCGAGGGTTGTGGTTGAGGGATGAGCAAGGGAGTTGTTAGCAGGAGACAGGAAGTATAGGAGGGGGGAACGAGAAGGATACAAAAGTTCACTCCACGATCGGATGGGTTCGGTATCGGTTCACTCAACATACAACCAATCTCCCGCCGCCGCTGCCATTACCTCCAAGACCCTTGCTCTCCCCATCCAAATAACGTATTACAAGCATACAGTAGAGCGTCAATAATCCGGGCATCAAAAATCTAGATCGTCGGTAAACCGGATTCACATCCGGCGAAATATTAGTTGAAGTGAATTCAATGAACATATTTGTCAAAAATGTCGATGCGAGACGCATTACGGTATTACAGTTTGTTTCTTCAGATTACTACGTAATAAGTTCATATTAATTAATATTTTACTTACCGTAAAGTGGGGTTACTTTAGTACGTAGGGGTAAAATTGTTACAACCTCATTTTCATACATTTAGCATTTGATAATTTGTCGTAGTTCAAAAATTTGACAAGAGATGCCAGTTTCATTGTGTAGGTAAAGTTTCTTTGGGTTGTTTACAATGGTCAACAATCGTTTCTTTTGATTTTGAATTCTCACAACAGGAGGTTAAATACAAGTCTGTTTTATGAATGAGTTGTTCAGTTCTACAAATCTATTGATGTCAACACGATTGCGATTGTTCCCGAATCAAAGGTAAGTGTGAATTTTGGTAACAATATATCCCTGTTTAATTTGCGATAACATCTGTTTTTCTATCTGCATTCGTTATTGCAAATTATTATTATGTAAATTATGTAAAATGTAAATTAATCGTATTAAAGGAAAGATGAAGAGACAGGGTTAAATTTATTCCCACTTAAAAGTTTTTTCAGCATTTTTGTTCTTACTATATGATAAAAGTTGATATCTAAATTGGTGTTGTTTCTATTATTTTTTGGTGACCTAACACAGAGACGATTGTGAAGTTGGAAATTGACAAAATATTCTTAAAAATCTTAAAACATGTTGAAAATATATTTTTAAATCAGAAATTGGCCTTGCTACTTCTTGAGAATCAGAGGAAACGTTTGTGATGGGGTGAGAATAGTACACAAGTCTCTGCTATGTTATTTCAATAAGATATACGCTCGTACTAAATTGACCCCAATTAATGGGGTAACATTAGTACATTTTAAAAATGTTTTTATAACCATTGTAATGCACACAGAAACCTTAAGCAATAGCTGATTTTGGTCATGAGGATTGAAGCTTTCACGAGAAAAATTATATTGGACTGTGAAAAAAACATAGCTAGCGGCAGGTTCAAAAATATGTCAAAAATGTACTAAAGTAACCCCATTGTACGGTATCTTCTCTAATTATTTAACTACAGTACTAAAGTGAATTACTGTTTTTGCGGTTTCCTAGCAAATGTTCTTTAAGGCATCAAACGGCCTTTTTTTGGTTCTATTCCAAAATCCAGACTAGGTTCGGTAACAATTGATCCGGATTATCGACGTTCTACTGGAATGCTTTCCTCCTTCCCCCATTCAACCCAATACCTTCTTGCCTTTACCTGTGACTCAGCCACTTCCCTCTCCCCACCCATACAATGTCATGTATATACAGAGTGGAAAATAATGTAAGTGCCCCTGATGATGCTGCTCTGCGGCGAAACCGGTCATGCGAATAAATCTCATACTACGTGGAAATGCAGAGTTAATTCTTCTATCCTAGATATCAAGGAATTCCACCAAGTAAGGTCCGAAACTATCATCTTGATATATTTTTAATTTTCTCCACAAGACTCTCTTTCAGTCTACTTTTACAAGGTGGCATTAAAAAATGAATTTCCAATTACTTTACCACAAGGTGATACCAAATTGGCTTGCTGAATAAGTGTGGCAACGTGCAGCACACACTAAACGCCATTAAAGATAGGAAAAATTAAATAAAGGGTGAATGTTATTCTCTAAAGTTTCTATTGGAGGAAAAAAGATTAGACCAAAATGAAAAAAATAGTTTTTACTGCAGAACATGCAATTAGGAGACATGCTAACTTTAAAATTAATATAATTGGTACAAGGGTAGTGAAACATGGTGGCAGTTGCCTGCCCAAAGCACTAACCTAAGAAGGCTGGCGAGGGATCAAAGTGGTTGCCTAAGGAGTAGAGGTAAGATCTCAGTCTGAATTTCACGTATTTGTAATGACCATATTTGAAAATATGTAAGCAGTGTTCTCTGTCCCAAATTAAGGACTCAAAATCAACCCAGGTCATATATACAAGAGTGAGTGCTTTAACAGTATAATACCATCTCCAACACTCATTATGGTAAACAATGCTATACAGTCCCACGCCAAAATTTTATTATTTTCTTAAACCAAATTTTCATTGTTATTCTTATTTTCTCTTTTTCTTTTCCATATATCCTCAACCAAATCTTTGCCATTTATCACAGAGGCAGAGAAAAAAGTTGAATCTAAGGCAAATATATTGCCAGCAACAAAATAAATTTACACTAATGAGGACATAGCACTGGAAATTTTAATTCAAATCAATGAAATTATATATACAATATAAAATGGAATATATACAAGAATGAGTGCTTTTAATGACTAATACCATCCCCAACACTCATTATGGTAAACAATGCTATGCAGTCCCACGCCAAAATTTTATTATTTTCTTAAACCAAATTCGCACATGTGTGCTTTGCGGGTGACTCCGTAAAAGTGGAACTCCGCGGCTAGTCCCGGATAGCTTGAAATTTGTCAAATTGTCATTGTTATTCTTATTTTCTCTTTTTCTTTTCCATATATCCTCAACCAAATCTTTGCCATTTATCACGGAGGCAGAGAAAAAAGTTGAATCAAAGGCAAGTACAAAGCCAGCAACAAAATAAATTTACATTAATGCGGACATAGCACAGGAAATTTTAATTCAAATCAATGGAATTTATAATAGGCATTAAGGGCATTATGAGTTAGAGATAACAGGATCCTAGTTTTGGGTCCAGGAGCAAAGACTTCTGCATTAATTTTCTTTCTGCTGAAGCTAGAGGCACGAACAGCCTACTGAAATGGGATTTGGTGATTGAAAATAAGATTTTTTCATTGGATGAGTTTTGATTTTACTTCTCTTCTCCCAACCTGTTACATTCCTCCTTCGCATTTATTTTGCTTTTTCAAGGAAACGACACATGACTCAAGGCGAATACAGGAAAAAAATTATGAAATTGTCACAGCAAAATTGTCGTCTGCCAGAAAATTGATATCAGACAACAGGGTATTATTAAGAAATACATGCGATGAAATTGCACCCTTAAGTTACCCTTCATCCAATGCAGAGCCCTCAGGTCAATTTTGCCTTGAATATTACTTCTACCTAAGTGATAGTTATTCTCTTTCTTTACTTATACATCCACCGCATTTTCATAAGTCAGTCAAATTTTGACAAAAAAAACATTAATCCTTGGTAAGGTATCCCCTCTAATACAAAAGTTCTAAGCCAGTGAGCTTAATAAATTTATTCATCCACTTACAAATCCTTTTCAACAAATAAATAAAAATTTAAATTATCCTAAGCTCAAAGGAAACCAGTCATTGTTAATGACAAGCCAGTGTATAAAGGGTAAAGACTTTTCAATCAAAATGTGGGGGGGCGGGGGAAGAGGAGGCAGAGGGGCTATGAACCTAGTTCCCTTTTCATAATTTTCTACATAATACCTCATTCTAGCACACCTTCTACACTTCTCTAACACTCATTCACTGCTTTATACTTTCTCTCCTATTCTAAGGAATAACAATATTCCTCCTCTTCCGAGTCTCTCCCACTACATCCAGACATGATTTTCAGTCTACCTCTTCCTTTCACACCATTCAATCTATTTTCATTTACAAATAGCGGTGACCGATAAAACATTATTTGCTGTCACTAGGGTTAACGTACCAAATCTTTCTCCTTCAATATAATCAATACATTTGTTTCTTGTCTTCATATAAGTACTTATTCTATTTTAAGATTGTCATTTTTATTCAGGAGCCAGAATAATATCTATATTTTAATATATGTGCTTTCTTTTATATGCCCAATGTTTTGGAAGTTTTTTGCATCTCTAAACTTTTGTGGTCACTAAGGTTAAACAACTAAATATCCCTTCATTCAACTTAATCCACTTTTATTCCATTGAAATTTCGCCCTCCATAAAAGCATATAGCAGCTTACCTTGCCCACAGTTATTCTTCAACAGATTCCGGCCCAATGGACGTTTGTGGAGGATCCAATAGTAGTCTACCCAGCTCAAGCGCCCTAAATGTGCTTCTCTACGGCTAACTTTTAATATCCGTTCGGCTCTAGCTCTCAAAGCTAGGTTTTGGACAAGCTCTCTCCAAACTCTGCAGACCAATCTGCACCTACAAGTATAAGAAATGGACATAGTGATTAACGTGAATGTTGGATCAAACAATAACTTACTTCACATAATAAATGGTACCAATAGTACGCCGGAAGACTAAGAATGATAGGAAATGGAGACAATTATATTGACGGTTACGGATATATCAAATGGGGGAATTGAAATACAAAACAAGATACTCACTTAAATGCAAGAGAATTTTCATCCACAAACGATAATATGAGACACAGGACTTCTTCAGGAATAGGGTAGTGCTGTAACAAAATTAACCCATTTCCAAAGTCACATTCTACATCCCTGTCATCAGATGACTCGCGAACATCACTCTCTGTCGCTTCCATTGAGTTTCCCATTACATGAAAGCAGTATTAATTGGACTCTATGGGGAATCAGCCATTTCCAAGAGATTACATCAGCAACTAAAATGACACAACCAACTGCTCATTTCCTAAAAGCTACCCACACATTTAGGATGCCGGTGATAAGACACTACCTCTTGTCAAACGAGTAGATTGCTGAAATTTAAGCGATGTGAATCCCAAAGGAAAAACAAACAGACGTCACATGCCCAGAAAATTGAAACAATAAGTCGATGAATGTATGAGACAAAAAGTGGAAAATTATAAGAAAAATGAGATTTTATCACACTGAGCTGTCCGTTTATCTTGACAACGTATTATGATTACACCTCGTTCGCACTACAACAGGAAGATAACTCCCTTCCCAATCCTTTACACCCTGCGTAAAATAAAGATGAGTCAACGAGCTCACAATTGTGTTACTGATGACTGCTTCGGAAAAAAACAATTGAGTATCGAATTTCGAAGTGTGTAACGTTGACCGCAATCTTTGAAAGGGAGGTGTTACGATGCGTCCGGTGAAATACCTATTATGAATTAACTTGGCAAAATAGGAGTTCTGTGCTTAACCTTTATTTTTGGGAAACTTTTACCCTCGAGGGGAATATTCAGAAATAATATCCTCATTTGTGAATTTGGTTAAAAGCATGTCCCCAAGAAAGTCAAAATGAGCTCGACTTTGATTTGTGTTTATTTAAGCTCTGGGGCGGCCGTTCAGGCTCCTCCCGCACACAAATGTTAAGAATTTTTTCCTAGCAAGCTATTTGAATGCCTGAAAAAGAAAATAACAACTCTACCTGGAATAAAAATAATTACCTTCTCTTCCTTATTGAAACTTTACAATTGTAAAAAGCAAATTTACGATTGTAACTGTGAGAAATACCATTGTAAAACTGGAAATACAATTGTAAAAATTGCCAAAATCCAACTGTAAAATTTGAAATCCAATTGTAAAAAGTAAATTTATAATTGTAATTTTGAGCGAATTTCCACAGAGAAAAAATCATCCGCCTCAAGGCGGATGATTTTTTCTCTGTGGAAATTCTTTGGAAAAATATATCTAGATTATTCGGTATCCATGCGAGCACAATAATTTTAAATTCATGAAATCATATATTTACGTATATTTTCATAGATTAATCCCATCTGACAAACTAAGGACGGATTTATATTGGGTCATGAGCAATTCATTATTAAATATATTTTGAGAATTTTTTTATTTCCACAGAGAAAAAATCATTCGCCTCAAGGCGGATGATTTTTTCTCTGTGGAAATTCGCACATTTGTGCATTGCGGGTGACTCCGTAAAAGTGAAACTCCGTGGCTAGTCCCGGATAGCTTAAAATTTGTAATTTTGAGAAATACCATTGTAAAAATGAAATTCAAATGTAGAAATGGAACTTCAATTGTAAAAATGGAAATCTAATTGTAAAAAATTAGAAAATACAATTGTAAAAATTGCCAAAATCCAATTGTAAAAGTTACAATTGTAAAGTTTCAATAGGGAAACTTACGTAAATAGGCCCCAAACCGTTCATAGGATCACAACTTATGTGCATTGGCCCGACAGAAAAGTATGTACCGGAAATACACAAAACTAACTGGTTTGTTTCAAACAGTTGTTGTGCGATCGTCCTCCGTACAGCTCTAATTAGGATTCCGAGTGCTAATCATATTTTTCCTTATTTAAGCGAAAGGCTATGGTCTTCGTGGTTGGCAGACGAATAGGAGTTGAAGAAAAGTGCAAGCGCATGGTGTAAATTCCAGCAATTTATATTATTGCTCGAAGTATCCCTATTGAAACTTTACAATTGTAAATTTTCCAATTGGATTTTGGAAATTTTTATAATTGTATTTCCCTTCTTTACAATTGTATTTTCTTTTTTTACAATTGTATTCCTCTTTTTACAATGGTATTTCCCAAAATTACAATTGCAATTTGCTTTTTAAAATAGTAAAGTTTCAATAGGGATCAGAAAAATTTCAACGTTCAACTGTCGTATAACTCTTTGACAAAGGCGAGATAAATTTTCTCTAGGCCATATGTAGTAAAGAAACCATAAAGGAAAAATATTCATTAGAGTCACCGTTTCTCTCTCATATTACATTTGAGATTAAAAATGATAGATTCGTCCGCGCGTATAGACATTGGAGGATGGTCACCGCTGCAGCTTTGAGGATTTCATTAATTGATACATTGAATTAAATGAATAGGCAACGTTGACTTGACGGATAGTGTTCGAAAAGTTTCTAAGATGGAATTCTTAGGCAATCGTTTAAAAAGCGGTTGGATCCAAAATACTCACTCGACGGAAGGCGTAACATTCTCATTTAAAATGACTGCTTATTAAAAAAAATAAAATGTAATCTATTGCTAAAACGATTGGTCAGAAACACGCCAGAGAGCAGTGCCAAGCACAGCACAGTGGTGCATCTCTCTGTGTAGGTATTTAAGCATGTTTCTTACGTCGAATAATATCATTGTTACTGAAAGACTGTTTATAACAAATATTCATTATCCAACTCAACTCGGAATATATGCTGAAATCTTCATCTGCTACCACCAAGGGATATTTATTATGGTCGAAATTTCGAGGATATTTTTGAATGACTCGTCCTGTATCTCTTTTACGGAAATAATATAAATAGAAATTTATTCGCACCAAGGGTTGATACAAATAAGATCACATTCAAATAGGTATAGTCTACGCGATGTAATTTATCACGATTTTCAATTTGTAGATTGATGACGTTTCGATCTCAAAATATATTTAATAATGAATTGTTCATGACCCAATATAAATCCGTCCTTAGTTTGTCAGATGGGATTAATCTATGAAAATATACGTAAATATATGATTTCATGAATTTAAAATTATTGTGCTCGCATGGATACCGAATAATCTAGATATATTTTTCCAAAGTTTCTTTCATCTTATCACTAGGAGTTTGCTGTTCACTGCGAAGTTTTAACTAGTAAATACAGAACATACGAATAAACGTTCAGAAAAATTTAACCCAAATTAGGTGTAGTTATAATAGATAAACAACTCTTTTACGTCTGACTACATAATATGTTCTTATATGCATTAGGTTTAAATTTGCTGCATATATAAAATTAACAAAGAAGCTTTTTAAAGACTTCAGTTTGAAGAAAAATGTCATGAATGAAAGAAATTAATAGGTAACGGTTAATTTTGCAGATGTCAGACGTATTTGGCCAGCAAAAGAGTGGTCCGTGTTCGATTTTCAATGAACGCAATGACTTTTTATTTGAATTGTCACATATTGGTAATATGAATTAATGTAATACTAGTTTCAATGACTGGATAATGATATGAAATTTTATAAATACATAAGAGCAAATTTTCTATCTGAAAATCATTTTAATTGACCATAAATTGTATTCGAAACTCTAAAATGACTCGACCAGGGGTGGGATTACGGTTCTTTCCTTTTCGTGGTCGTTATCGCCATTCATAAGGTAAGCCGTATTGGTTGGGCAATGCTCAAAGTCCTGGGAGCGCATTACACTGCTATGAAGCTCCTAATCTTTCTTGATGACGATCACGTTTTCCAAATCATGAGCGCAATTGAACAATAGCAATATGGAGAAACATGATGGCGATTCAGGTTTGCAACCCAGTAACAACTACCGAGCTTATTTATTTCAAAGCGAAGTTGAGATGGAGTTTTGTATCCTTTCGGTGCATTTATTTGCGTCCGTATGATTTACTGTGAACGGAGTCACTTTTACAATGCGTGGTGATATTGTCTGAGAACATTTAATGGAACGATAAGGAAAGGAAAAAGCATACTACTCTCTCTGGCAAACAAACAGAAAGCAGTGCCTAGTTCTCGGATTTCACCTCATCAGTCCATACCATTTCAATTAAACGCCATTAGTTCCCATCGTGCAAGGAAATTGAAGCCAGCTGACAGTCTTTGTTAAAGCAACGAGTAAACTTGTGAGAATCCCAAAAGGTTTCCCCATGTCGAAACAATGCATCGCCAATTCTGATCTAGTCAAAACTTTGAATGTATGGAGGTGGCATGATATTGATTTGGGACGTAGTATGCCTTTGATAAGAGATTATTTTCCCATTATACGATACCTTTTCTGCAAAAGATGATGTTTCGGACACCAGTCGTTTAACCCACAGGAAAGAAGTGGTATTTGACTTCTTACAGCCCCTCAAAAGAATTCGACGGATGCCTCCGAACTTTTCGAAACGTGATGAGCCTTTTCTCTCTGGCGCAGCAAAAACCTTTGCGTCATTCGCAACAAAAATCTACCCCGACCACTACCACCCGGTCCCTCGCAAGGTTTACTGGTGACTACTTCATTGAGACGAACGTTGATACACGGATAAGCAGAGCAATCAGCGCAAGCAGAGATATTTCTCAAAGTTTTAGCGGCCTCTCCCTAAATTCTTGGAGGAAAAAATATCTTATTAGCCTTTAAGTATGCCTCACAATACTCCCAGGTGGAGTAATCGGGAGGTAGATTTGTTAAAGGCAAACATGTCTGTCGAAAAAATACCCGAATAGATGTTGCGCCTTCGACTTTCACCCACTGAACTTTAATTTGGTGTTTAAATGTAAAAAATCCTATTTCTCACTACCATTAAACGGAAGTCATCAAATTGTCCGCTATAATGAGAACAAATGTTAATCAAATTCAAATGTTAATCAATATTCATTTTTCGTCCACAAATTTGGAATATTTGCGATTTAACAAACATCTAAATTCCACATGGTTCAAAAAAACCATTTAACACAGAACGAGCGCGCCGCACGGAGCCCAGATTTCAAATCAACAGGAACTTTGAAATGGTGGGACCTTCGTCATGTCCTACCGCAATCAGATTTCCGTCTCCCTGGTGCCTTCACTGTTCTCCATGACGATGGAATTCACGGGTCTGTCGCGTCCTTGCCGGTAATTTTCGTCCACCGCTGTGCCTCGTTTTGGCCGGCCGTCGCACAGTGGTCCGAAATCGGAAAAAGCCGGACAAAAGTCCAAAATGGCTTTTTTTGAGATAGAGACTTGAAACTTAGCGTAAATACTCATAAATGATTACCAATTATAGATTTATATTCCATTTTACAAAAACACGACTCGTTACCGAGATACAGTAGCCCAAACATGACCAATTTTTCAAAAACACGCGCGATCTCGTTTTTCTTCGAAAATCTTTCAATATAAGTAGGTGGTGTTGCGTTGGTATGATTTTTATGGAATAAAAAACGCTATATTCCTTTGACTTGGTGCTTTGCCTATATTTTCCATGACTTTTGAAGATTTTGACTCTCATCTGTCTGGTTTTGCAACGCAAAATGGCGTACCCGTTTTTCACGTGAAATTTAACATAAAGTAGACATTATCTTTCGTTTACGAAATATATAACTCGGGAAATTTACATCACAGTGTAAAGTAGAGTTTTCTTAAGAATACTAAGCAGAAGTCTTGGAAAAAAGTTTGCGACCAAGGAAATGAGAGCGATTTTTCGATCGCGCGTCAAGGCTGAGCTACACGACGCGGGACCCTGAGGCTCGGTAACTGCGGTCGATTTTTCAAGTTTTTTGAAACTTTATTCTTGAAAATCGTCATTTAAAGCACGGAACGTAGTCAGTATTGACCTAAAACACTATACTGAGGATATTACCAGGATTATGGATCGATTGACTACACCATTTCACGCATTACTCTAGTGAAGATGCTAGGGATTGGATATTTGTCGGAACCATCCCACGTATAAGAAATATGCTTCGGGTATGAAGTAGGGTTAAGAGATTAAGTGGGCATGTTAAAGAGAGAGAAATAAACTGTTTCCGGGAAAGGCAACAACCGATACTCTTTTTCCCTTTCCACCCTCACCAAGGGGGGTCGCGCGAAAAGGAGCGTTTTATGACGACGCACAGCCTTTGACGGTATTTAACGGGTTCTTCCACAAGGGTTTTTTCCTTTCCCCGGCAGAAATGCATGTCAACTTGCAGTTTTATTTTGGAATCTGTGAAGAAGTGTCGTGCTTGTTGTCCTAGTGTCGTGTCGTGCTGTAGTGTAATTCTCAAGTTCATGTTCCCAGTGATTTGGTTCGGGCTTTATTGAATTCCCACTAGCTATTCCCGTAGTTGAACAGCGCAGTGATTTTCCAGCTTGAATTTTTGCAAGGTGAGTTTTTTTATGTTTTCTATTTCAAAGGCGCGTGTGTTTGCGTACTACTTCAACGAAATTGTTAAATGACTTATCGATTTTTACTCTTTTTTCTTCCCTCATAAATCATGGCAATTATGATTTTGATGTGTTTTCTCTTTACATATTTCTAATTTTCCAATCCCAGCACAGGATTTCGAGCGTTTTCTAACGTAGTGATGGATTCAAACCAAATTACTCGTTTTGAGTTACATAATAAAGTATTAGAAATGAAGGGAAAGACATCAGGCGAGAAAAAAACACACTTGCTGGATTTTTGGTCGCGGAGATTAAATGTAGAGCGCTATGAGGATGGTCTCTTAGCTTGATGGTCTCCGTGAATTACTTCGGTTGGGATTCTGGCTTTATTACTAAAAAATGTGGAAACATTGTTGCCGGAATAATGAAAGATTCTTAGTGCGATGTGACGCATGGCTCGCAGAGCCAATTATTTTCCCTGAAGTTGTCCGTCAATACTTTCCTGGTACTTCAAAGGCAACTGGTATGCATTATATGTAAGTATGTTTTGAACTTTTAAAGAAAATTATATTTCTGAAAATCTATACTTATTCTAAATCTTATAAATTGTATACACTATTCTATATCTTACAATTATTGCTTTATTAGGTTTATTGGGGCGGCCCGAGAAAAATTTTACTTCTTCGTGTGGCCATTCTAAACGAAGGAAAGTTCAAAATATTAAAAGTTGTTCCTCAGTAGCTGAGCTGGCATTAGCAACCTCTCTTGGTTTAAGGGAGGAAGGAGATATTGCAGCCGCCCAGTTAATTGCGGAAGTAACGACAACTACTCCCACTGGAGCTAAGAGAGTACTTACTAAGTGGAGGAAGAGTGATGAGGTGCAGAAAGAGATGTCTCCAGAGGAGGCTTTATCTTTGATCATCACCATTCGGCTGACTAAAAATCAGTACAATGTATTTAGGCGCTCCGCTCGTACTTACGGACATTCCTTGTACCCCAGCTACGCACGAGTGTTAACCGCAAAAAGTGCTGCATACCCAGAAGCAATACGCATTACAGAAAATGTACGCGAAGTGAGTCTACAGGCTCTATTAAACCACACTGCATCGAGGATATTGGCATGCAAACCCACTGCTCTAGCGGCCAGCAATGAGGTGAACTTCACCTTAATATGCAAATATGGCTTTGACGGGAGTTCGGGCCATTCAAAATATAAACAGTATTGGGAACAGGCGGATTCTTCCGATGAATATTTATTTATGAGCTCCCTGCTGCCACTTCGTTTGCTGAAAGACGAAAATGGTAAAAGTTGGAGGCGTTTCAAATTGCATATCTTGCTTATGACGAATGAATCTGACTGTAGTAAAATTGAGTACTTAATTCCATGTCTGCTGTTTTAGGTGAAATAATCTGGAAAAATCCTCGCCCATCATCAACCACATTTTGCCGGCCTATTCGCCTCCGGTGGCTGAAGGAAACCAAGGAACTTGCTAATGAGGAAAGTATTTACATTCAAAGGCAGATTGACGGGCTGAAAAATTGGAGCAATGGAAATTACTCAGTCAATTTCAGCTTGCTGCTAACCATGATAAATGGAAAAGTAAGAAAAATTCAGATTTCTATTGTGATAGACAAGAATATGGTAGTGCTTATGGATTAAAAAAATTAAAATACGATTATTTTAGGCATGCAACGCATTAACTGACAATCCGAGTATGAGGTGCTACATCTGAGGAGCAACAGCTACGGAGATGAATGATTTGAAGGCAATGAGGAATCGACCTGCAGATGTGACTAAATATTCTTTTCGATTGTCAACCATGCATTGCTACATCCGGTTTTTTGAATGTGTGCTACACATATCGTACAGACTAGAGTTCAAAAAGTGGCAGGTAAAAATGAATACAGACAAGCTGGAATCTGGTTCAATGGTGAAAATGCCTTTGAATTGCGAACAAAATTCTTTACAGGCCCGAGGAAATCTCAAAACACTGCTTATACAGAGAAAAATAAGAATTCAGAAGGCTTTTAGAGAAAGGATGGGGTGGATTGTTGATGTTCCAAGGCCTGGATCAGGTAACACAAATGACGGTATCACGGCAAGGCGTTTCTTCGATTCCCCAGACTTGGCCGCTGATTTGACAGGCAATTGAGTAAACGTGCACTGTAATAGCAAAGCATATGTAAACTTCACGCATGTGTTTGCATATAAACTGGTTAAATATTTCATCTAAATTATTAGTTCTCATAGGAAAGTATAATGTACCATCAGCAGTAAATTAATTTATCATGTTTTAATTACAGGTATCAATGTTGATCTCATAAAACATTTTTCCATCATTCTGAGGGCAATATCCAGTGGCATAATTCTTAATTATACAGCTTTCTCGGACTACTACGAGAGAACTGCGGAATTATACGTCAAGCTGTATCCCTGGTATTATATGCCATCCACGGTACATAAGGTACTTCTGCATGGAAGCGACATTGCAAAAGAGGCGATTCTTCCCTTGGGATAACTTTCTGAAGAGTCAATGGAAGCCCGGAATAAGGACACCCGTAAATTCCGCCGGAGATTCGGCAGGAAGCACTCCAGAGAGGCCACGAATGACGACCTTTTTAAAAGACTGTAGTTAACGTCTGATCCATTTCTTTCCTCCACCCTGACATCAACTCCGAGGAGAGCAAGGGAAATGCCAATAGATTTAAGAGAACTGCTGCTTTTAGATGATAGTGAAGAAGAGTAATCAGGCCCTAGTGACGAAATGAGTTCATCGGAGGATTGAAGGTTGAAATTCTGTAAATGAAAAGATACAATTTAATAACTTACAAAAAGCACAGTAATAGGTGTCTTCCGAAACATGTATTCCTTTTATATTGTAATTTATGGTTCCGCATTGATTTCATTTGTAAGTTCTGCTGATGCTTGGTATTCCATTGATGCTATTTTGTTTTTTAATTAAAATATTTCTTTACGGATTTAGCAAACAGTTTTCAAACTTTTTGCCATTGCATTTGTTCGATTTGATTTTGAATTTGCATTTATCAGACATGTTGCCTCGTATATTTTCTATACGGTGGACGAACAAAAGTGAAATTTGCCCTAGTCAAGTTAAATCTTAATTTACTATTTTATAATAATATATAAATCATGAGTTCAAAGATATAGTAATTTTTGTTTCCTTTTCCCTAAAACACTCCCCTAGTGTATGAATCTTGGTCAAATTGAAAAGGGGAAGCCCTTGTGGAAGAACCCGTTAAATACCGTCAAAGGCTGTGCGTCGTCATAAAACGCTCCTTTTCGCGCGACCCCCCTTGGTGAGGGTGGAAAGGGAAAAAGAGTATCGGTTGTTGCCTTTCCCGGAAACAGTTTATTTCTCTCTCTTTAACATGCCCACTTAATCTCTTAACCCTACTTCATACCCGAAGCATATTTCTTATACGTGGGATGGTTCCGACAAATATCCAATCCCTAGCATCTTCACTAGAGTAATGCGTGAAATGGTGTAGTCAATCGATCCATAATCCTGGTAATATCCTCAGTATAGTGTTTTAGGTCAATACTGACTACGTTCCGTGCTTTAAATGACGATTTTCAAGAATAAAGTTTCAAAAAACTTGAAAAATCGACCGCAGTTACCGAGCCTCAGGGTCCCGCGTCGTGTAGCTCAGCCTTGACGCGCGATCGAAAAATCGCTCTCATTTCCTTGGTCGCAAACTTTTTTCCAAGACTTCTGCTTAGTATTCTTAAGAAAACTCTACTTTACACTGTGATGTAAATTTCCCGAGTTATATATTTCGTAAACGAAAGATAATGTCTACTTTATGTTAAATTTCACGTGAAAAACGGGTACGCCATTTTGCGTTGCAAAACCAGACAGATGAGAGTCAAAATCTTCAAAAGTCATGGAAAATATAGGCAAAGCACCAAGTCAAAGGAATATAGCGTTTTTTATTCCATAAAAATCATACCAACGCAACACCACCTACTTATATTGAAAGATTTTCGAAGAAAAACGAGATCGCGCGTGTTTTTGAAAAATTGGTCATGTTTGGGCTACTGTATCTCGGTAACGAGTCGTGTTTTTGTAAAATGGAATATAAATCTATAATTGGTAATCATTTATGAGTATTTACGCTAAGTTTCAAGTCTCTATCTCAAAAAAAGCCATTTTGGACTTTTGTCCGGCTTTTTCCGATTTCGGACCACTGTGCTTCGGCTGGTCGTTCGCCATGGCTTCCCCCTCGCTCATAACCCTGTAAGTGATTGTTCCGGCTCCCCGGTCCCCACTCGCATGACGGTTGCCATTCGCAGATGCATTGTCTGGTCATTTCCCATCTTCCATTCTCGTTTCGCCGATAATCATTCTCTGGTGCTCTTCTGGTCCATGGTCGCCCCTCAGTGGTCCTGGGATGTTGGTCCACCGATCTTCTTTATCCGGTTGCCTTACGATGGTTACATTCCCGCTGAATACCGTCGTATCTATTAAGCAATGTTATAAATTCCTGGAGCGTGTTTACGTTGTGCGCTATTCCCATATTAACTTCCACCCCCAAATGTTGCCTTAAGGCGACGCATCGCAACCGCTCGACAGGTCGGATTTGTGATGATTTCCGACCCCAGATTTGTTGTTAAAGTCTTACGTCATCAACTTGAAATTTTTATAGTATAAAGAATAGCCCTTCGCCCAGGGAAACTCGTATCTGAAACATGAAAATTTTATCCCGGAGGAAAATTAAACCATCGGGAAAACGGCAAGATTTAGGGTATATTTTTATAAAAACTGTTATTATTTTTGACATATCTAAAACTAATGGAGATGTAGCAATCCCTCCTCTATCGGAATGCTAAGTAACAGCCGTCACGGTTGTAAGATAGAATCTGTGATTGGTATATTTCGACAAGCTACCTAAATGGTTTTCAGCCATGATGTGCTCGGACGGTGATGCAATTAGTTCAGTCTTCTTTCACAGATCTTATATAAGCGCTGCCTGTACTTGCGAACCGGAGACTTGGCTACAACTTACCGACGACTGTTGCCTTGTGCGATAGTTATCCTGGAGTAAGAGACTCCTGATACCAAATCGCCTCGATCGGGTGCGAGTGACGCCATCTTGTGGATTTTTAACAGAACTTTTCCTAACCGAAGGGTATGATGCGTCCTCTTAAGAGGTAAATCAAGTTTCTATCCTCGATCGGCGGTGTTAGTTCTCTGGCTGCGCTTATTTTACATACATACCCATTACGCCATTCCCTTTCGGGGTAGGCACGGTCAATTGTTTCACTCCTTAATACATTATTGTACACCTAACTCTGCTTCAATAATTTCCTCCATACTGACCTATCCTTGCAAACCTCTTTTGCCTCATTTACCCCCATGCACTGTTTCATACACGTCCTCCTGTTTTTAAGACTCCTAATATTCCTCCTCCTAAAAATCTCCTCAACCACATTCAACCACAACTTTCTCGGCCTACCTCTCCCTCTCACACCATTCATTCTACTCTCATAGATCTGTTTCGTTATTCGACTCTCATCCATTCTCTCAACATGGCCAAACCAACGAACCACACTCCTTTCATACACGTCCATTACTGGAGCATTTAACCCACATTCATTCATGACCCTTTCATTCCTGACCCTATCCATCCTACTTTTGCCGCAAATACTGCTCAGATAACTCGAACCCACGGCGTTTAGTCTACTCTTATGACTATCCTGGCATACCCATGTTTCACTACCATATAGCAAAGTGGGGAGAAGTACACTTTTGTACACGACAATTTTCGCTTCCTTAGACAAGCACTCATTCCTTGATATGCTCCACATGCTACCTACCACTTTCCTTCCAGCATTCGCACGTGTCTTTATCTCCTCATCTATTCTTCCATCTTTCGCATACATCTTACCTAAGTACACAAAACCATCCACCTGTTCAATATTACTTCACCATTCACCCTCATCATACCGTTATTCTCCCCATTCTCCTTATCAAATGCTACTACTTTAGTCTTGCACGCATTTCCCTTCAGTTCCATTCTCTCCGTTGATTCACAAAACTTATCTAGGAGCTTCTGTAATCCCTGTTGACTGTCTGAGATCAAAACAGCATCATCCGCATATAGAAGAACTCGCACGTTTACATTCCCTATCAAAACAACGTCGTTTTCACTACATGCGTCTCTAACACATTTATCCATAAATACGTTAAACAGCCATGGAGACATTACGCATCCTTGCTTTACGCCCCGATTCATTAGAAACCAATCACTCAGCCCCGTTAACTCTTACACTTGCCTTACAATTGTCATGCATCAACATCATACATTCAATAACTGCCCATTCACTCCATAGTCTCTCAAAACCTTCCACAACTTCTTTCTATTTACTCTGTCATATGCCTTCTCTAAATCGACAAACGCACAGTACACTTTCTTTCGGACACTCGTACATTTTTCTATCACTTGCTCAAGTGCAAAAAGCTGGTCACTACATCCTCTCCCAGGCATAAACCCACACTGCACACCCCAGATTCTGCCGGAAGTAATATTCCTCACTCTTTCGATTCATATTTTACTGAACACTTTTCCCGGGGTACTCAAAAAACTAATGGCCCGATAATTATTATATTCGGTCTTTCCTCCCTTCCCTTTGTACAACGGAACGATGATGGCATTCTTCCAGTCCGCTGGACTTTTACGCTGGATTTTAGTGGTTACGTATTCCATGCGAGTTAGATTCCCGTTACTTTGGAATCTCCCAATGTTCAGGACTCTTCTTACTCCCATCTGTCGCTCTTCCCCCAATAAGGCTTCTGGAATATCGTCTGGAATGTCGTGAGGTCCTAATACAAATGCTGCGTCGCGGCAAAACATTCTCCAGCATTACCGATTATTCCTTGTCTGATCACGCGTAGTGCGTAATCCTCTGACAGGCGGTATATTTCCCGGTACTCTCTCAGCTCCTGAAGGTACCTCATGGGTCTGAGTTCGGTCTTCCATCGAATGTTGGGATCTCCATCTGCACAGCTCCTGCCGCTGGTGGAGAAGCGGTTACCCGGGCGCAATACGCCTTGTGATGTCCCGTATAACGCCCTCGTCGAGATCGGCCCCTCCCCTGACGGATTGTTGATTTAGTCTCGATGCTATCTGCTTGATCTGCTCCTCGTTTTCTTCCATCTTCTCCTTCATTTTATTTACACCGCTTTTCAGACTACTGTGGCTGGAACCTAGCTCCCCTAATTTATCGCACGTCTCGCCTAATTTTATCACCTACCTCAGCGACTACCTCTCCTACCTGGTCGCGTATTTCTTCGATCTTCTTCTCTTGTTCGGCGAGCTTACCACCATACTCTTGTTGCAATGCTGTCAAACCTTCCTGTATTTTCTTCTGCCTCTCCGTTAACTCTTCAACCCTTCTCTTTTGTTCTTCCCTTCATTTTTCTAATCTCTCCCCTAACTTCCCGTCTCTTTCTTCCTGCCCCTTTTTCATACCTTGCCTTTCTTTTAACAATTCATTTGTTATTGCCTGCACAACATTCTCCACAGGTATTTCCGTCTGCATTTTAAAATCATATGTTTCTATTTCCAAGCCTTACTTTTCCAACAGCAATTTCAACCGTTCATGCAATTCGAATTTCGCACCCTGTATTGTTGATTCTCGGTCCCTCAATATGTTTTGTTAATCTGTCTTTTTCAGTTCGTAAAATATGTTAATTACGCCCGCCACTTTGAAACTTCCTGTCTCAGGTCTCCCGTGGTCTCCATTTGCTACGAGTAGTCGTGCCCCGCGTTGGGCTCCAAAATGTAACACTTACCTTATTTATTTTCAAAAATAATCACAATTAAATTCACACTTCTGTCGTTTCACTTCACAAGTATAAAAAAACATTCACGCCTCACTCCCATGCGTCCTCTCGTCTCCCTCTCTGCGCGTCCTTCTCCCGTTTTCCCCCGGTGTCCGCGTCAACAAACAATCACGGCGGCCATCCTCGACTTATTGTATTATGTATTATTGTATAATTACAATATAGATATTTCTTTTTCGTGCCCTTTTTTTATTAATATAAGTTATTTTCCTGGAGCTTTTAGGCCATTAATTCATGTTTAATCTGTTCCTCTTTTGCCTACGTTTCGCATATGTATTATGCTTCATTAGGACTTTTATGTATGTTGTTCATCTCCTGTTGAAGTCTTCCATAGTTGAGTATTCTGGAATGACAGTTGTCTTTCTTGATATTTGGATCTTCTGCTGTAAGGTCCATGGTTTCAGTGTTGATGAAGTTCTTTAAATAGTCGAGTTCTGGTTATATATAGGTATTGGTTTCTCCACGTTTAAATATATAGATAGAATCATAACGTGAACTCCGACCATATTGTTTATTTATTGTTTGTTTAAAATGAGGAGTTATACCTTTTCGTTAACTCTATCTTTCATTTGGCCAAATAAGTGCTGAATGGTATGATTTCAACTATCACTTTTTGCTAGCCATAAAAGTTACAATAAGGGATCGAACATAAGCTTTGATAATTATTTTATTATACACAAAAACCTTGAAAATTTTTATGGTACAAAATTAGGTCAAAATATTTTGCGGAGAAATATGAGACGCATTTCTGCATGGCTTTCAAGAGTTTAAAAAAAATTGCATCAAATATAATTTTACTGGCCTTTAGCCACAGTTACAAGTAGTAGGATTTAATTTATTAGGGGAAGCCCCTACTGAAAGCCAGCACTCCAAAGGAGGCAATTTAAGTAAATGGCTGCTCATACTAACCATGTAAAAAAACATACACTCGAACACACAAGGATAAACAAGTCTTTGGGTATGATAGGGAAGGGAAACATGAAGGGAACTGAAAATGGCACCAAACTGTCACAAGTTCTTTGTGCACTTCCGCGTTTCAACCATTACTCCCCATAACGCTCCGTTGCTAATGGAGGGCCTTCCTGGTTTTGCTGAGCTCAGTAGTCTGTGAAAAAAAAGAAAACCTATATTATTATAACATCTAAAGAGCAACAATGAAAATTCAAAACTCTGGTCCAAGAATATTTTAATGGCATAATCATGATGATATATGATAGAACGTTACACATTTCCATGGGGTTTGGTACCACTTAAAACCGAAATTTTTAATTAAAACTTCACAGCCATCTCTAGGATGGTGTTACAAAATCATACAGCTTATGTCACAAGATAAGCCTAATCAAAACATTACATACCTGTGCAGAATTCATGGTAAATGAGTAGTAATAAGTACAGAATTTGGAAACCAGGTAAATATCCTTAATGAAGAATGGTGGGGTGAAGAGAAGGAAGGAGAGAGAATTTAGATCTGCAATGATGCTGTAGTTCAGAAATTGGCAGATGATTCATAAATTTTAGCCAGTGGGATAACCAAGAGATGGTAGTTTAACACTCATATGAGATATTCTGCAAATTTATTCAAGGTATCATTAAAAAAGAATACTGTTAGAATAACTATAGTCACACAGTTTCCACTTCCACACAGATTTTATCATTCAATCATTATTTTAGTCAGCTATAAAAGCAACAAAATTTAAGTGAGCATGACTAGAGTTTTGTTATGAAAATATTTCTGCAGTTACGTATGAGCTAACTTCAGAGGCCAGAACATAAAGGCTGAAATAGCAACAGCATGAGACAGAACATAAGGACACGAATTTTTAATTCAAGTCTTTCCAGTAAAGGAATTCAGGGAAGGTGCTATTGGTGAATGAATTAGCATGCCCTTAAAAGTTTCACACACAATGTGTTGTGTTCATACGTATGTTCAAGGCTGAAAGAGTTATCTCTCAGATTGGTTTGATGCTTTGAGAAAGGACCATCTGATGTAAAAGGATTGATAACTAGCTAGCATTGGGTGAAAACCAACAAATTTTACACCAGCAAGAGAAATGGGACTCATAATAGATTATGTTCTCTAAGAGTCAGGCCAAGAGATATGCGATGGATAATAAGGATTCAAAAATAACATGCCATGGACCAATGGTTACAAAAATAACACCTTTTAGGACCTAAAGACAGGAGCGGGGTTGTTGGATAACCTTCAATAAGCATTATTTCTATTGTATTATCTATTAGCAGATGAATTCTGATTAGAGCACTGAAGAAATACCATTCTACTTGGGTAGATTCTCTCTGAGGTGAATGTAACTGAGTACCACATGTTCCACTGCCAAGTAAACCAAGTTTATGGCGATATTCCCTCACTCTTACTACTACGAGTCTGCAGTCACTTGGCCCTCACAATCCAAATGAAAATGTATTCAGCTGCTACCGAAAATACTGCCCTGCTAGGCTCAAAGACAGTAACTGGATCTTTGTTGGCTCTGAGATATTGAATCTTTTTTAATTCATTGCCAAGTATTTAGTACACATATTTCTTTATTTATACCCACTATATTTTTTGGAAAGGAATTTAACGAAGGCAATATATTTCTTTTAAATCCATTATTTTATTTAAATGTTTGTAGTTAGTGTTATTTGGCTTATTGCTCATAGTTACTATTTTCTGGCCAAGAAAAAAGACAATTAAGCAGCAGATGTGGTAAAACCAAAACATTATATGTACCTTGGAAACATCTTCAGATATAGCATTTTTACTTGTATTTTGTAATTCTCTAGGTAGAAAATACTGAAATCATCTGTAAACTCAAAATGTGAATTTTTGTCAGTTTCTGTCTTTGAGCCTAGGAGAGCAGAATAGCCATTGGTAGTAGGAATTTTGGGAGGCATTACTGATGCAGAGATCAATGAACATATGCAGAGTACTCTCATGTATTCATTAATCTCAATTTGCTTACACAAGTTCAAGGGATAATGATATTTTATTTAATTATTTTTTAAAGATATAGACTTCAAGGAAAGAAGGCTTTAGTATCAAAGAATCAAGAAGGATAAAGTATTCAGTCATGAAAAATAAGAGGCTCAGGCATGTTAGTTTTACCAGAACACAATGCTATTGCATCCTCTTTATACTCTTTCTCTGCTTTTGCAAAATTTCTGACACCAGAAACTTTGCATGAAATACCATACAAAGCCTTATGAAAGAATGGCCAATTGTAATAGACTTCATTCTTAAAATCATCCACTCATGCATTGAATTCACAACCAAGCTTAAAAATCAGCATTCACAGAGAAATATGTACTGAGTAAACCATGTCTTATTATCAGAATCACGCAGATCAGGCAAAAAGAAAGACTTCAAACTCATGTTGAGCAAGCTAGGTTATTTGTGTTATGTCCCATAAAATTTTGAGCAGACCATAAAGCACTTTAGAGAAAAAGACAGTACCCAGTGGTTGATCTTGCAAAATATATGTATAATTATTCTCTTACCAGGGTCACATTCATTCAAAATCTAGCTCAGTTTTTCCCAAAACTCATCTTTCTCTCTGTCACACTCTCCATCCACTGGTGCATAGCACGCCACAGTCACAACTCTCCAAATACCTTCTTTCATGCAGACCCAGAGCAATCTAGGCGATACCATAGAGTAACTCTGTGGCGATACTAACTCGCACTTCATTTCCAGTAACTTTGCTCTCCCATTAAGATTGAGTCCTACATCTTGACTGCAGTGTACATTATCGTCAACTCCTGACCGCAGTGATAAACCACCACCATCTATAGTAATAACATCCCACCCCTTTTACTCAGTTTCACATACACACCAAACTTCCATTCATCTCACTTTCATTTCATTCAACAACTCATTTTCCTTTCTATATACTCCTCTCACATTCAGAGTACCGATAGTCCAGTTTGTATCACTGAGTCTGTTTCTTGATGGCCCAACCTTATTCTGCTTCCGCCACCCATCATGGTGTCGGTCGTCTGAGGCTCCTCTGTGACTCTTATGAGTAAGTTGTAATAGAGTATGCAAAGTTATCAGCCTTTGCAGTACCCGTACCACATGCAGCTTTTCCTGCTAATGGTTATGGTGCTCGACCGGTCAGCTTTGACACATTTTCGCATGTATGGCACAGGAGAAACCAAAGTATAGTATTACCCTAGGCCTGCCTACACTATTATGCTCAAGCTAGAATCCCGCCTGAAAGGACTACCTTGAGAGTCAGCATACCGTTGCCCGCAACCCACCACTAGGAGGTATATGCATTGTA
This sequence comes from Ceriagrion tenellum, assembly GCA_963169105.1. Classification (NCBI taxonomy): domain Eukaryota; kingdom Metazoa; phylum Arthropoda; class Insecta; order Odonata; family Coenagrionidae; genus Ceriagrion; species Ceriagrion tenellum. Next base: position 52,507,981 of record OY720633.1, on the reverse strand, counting down.
CTGACACACTTTAATTATATACAAGGTAATACAAGAACAAGGTTTATTCAAAATTACTCAAAGCTGATAGATTCTCTTAAGCCAATGATTAATTCATACTAAGATGCTACACTCATAATGTTTAACAGAGAAAACAGAGGCTTACCTTCTGCATATTAGGCCTCTAAGGTCGCAGTTTGAAAAATCCATTCCCAAAAATTCCCAAACATTTCTTCTATCTCCTCGGTACTTTCCTCGAAGAGCCATGGCGGTAGTTCGATTTCAGGAGGTTCTGGCACAATATCATCCAATAATTTTGTACCCCTGTATACCTTTCCCCTCAACTCTTCTTGTTGGTATACTATTACCGTCACCGTCCCCCAGGTGACTTTTTTTTCAGTCTTTCCATTTCTACAGGGCTTGAATTCCTCCTCTTCTTCGCCTCTTTGCTTCCTTAGGCATCCGCCTGTAGAAGGAGAACACATTAGGTCACCAGTTATATTGTAAAATTGAGAAAAAAATCAGACTGACATATTCAAAGACACTCAAGTAATAAGTACAAGGCCTTTTAGGGGTGTGATTCTTTAGTTCTCCATAAAGGGTATGAAAAGTGAGTAAATTTGACATCTGACATGGAGTGGTGAAAGACAGGATAGAATGATTTTGTAAAATATATAGGCAGAAATGTAGTGGATGGATGTTAAAATTGTAGTCACAGTATAATACCGTAACATACGCTCTTCCTTAGGCCCTAAATAAGGGCCTAAATATGGTTTGGGGAATTACGATTTGTAACCCAGAGAGAAACGTCCGATGGGAGACGTTGAGCTGACCCGGAAGATTAGTCCTATGAGAGCGGAGGCTGACGAAATTCGGGCAGGGGGAGGATACAATCAGGGTGGAAGGATGAATGGATGAGGTCAGGTAGGCAAAATTTAGGTCCGTTTCTGAGCAAAAACTGAAAAAATCTACAATTCCGATACGAATGCCAGTGCGTCTCACTAATTCTAATGCCCACGAACGGTGGCATATATATTCTGAAGTTGGGGCGGAAATGGTTACCAAACGTACTCTCCCATGCCTTTGGTCCTTTGTACGCTCCCTATCCTAAGCTCGTAGTCCTTCAAATAAGCAATGAATAGTATTGTATCAAGGCTTTTTGAAAATCATCTTTAGAGCTCTATTGACACCTCCAAACAGGATTCGAGAGTATTTTTCGAGATAAATCACTTAAAATTATTGACAATGCGACGTAGGAATAAATTGGAGGGAGAGCAAATAAACGATATTCCATAATGATGATATAAAATGAAATCGAAGTATATAGTGGGCACAAACTGAGGTTTTGTAGTGCTTGAAGAAGGGATGGGGCAGGTTACAAGAAGCAGGACACTGCGCTTGTTTGAAGGACACATCAGGTTATATCAGATAATGCACCTCGATTTGTTTAGTTACTTACAGAATAGGTTTCCCATATTCACAGAAATGCAAGCGAAAAGGAGTATTAACTTTTCCAACTTGATCACAGGAGACCACAAGAGAAAATTGAATCACAAGAGACTCACGACCACTTCAGTCAACCGAAGTCAGTAAAATGTACATTCCCATAGCAACGGTGGCCTCTTGGTCCGATGACCATTGTTGAGGTGCAACCATCAATGAGTATGGTTCTTCAGATGGGTCAGTGACTACTTGTAAATGCCTACGTCATCATATGATCTCAAAACTGCGATGATATCAATCTATATGACGTATGACTATTTTTTTAAATGTCTGCAGACACAAGTGTACTTAATAAACTATGGACCCAAATTCAGTCTGCAACAGAGTCCGCTGCTTTTTTTTGTCAGAATGGTGAAATCTATTTCAATTCTGACGTATTTTTCGGTCATATATGAATGATTCCATATCATTACAAAAGAAGTGCCAATTTTTTATTTTAAATGTCAAATTTTCATTTGTGTTTTATTCGGACATTATCTATCGTGATAAAAAATCGATTTTCACGATATTTTTTGAAGATATTCAATACAAACTTTGTTTTTTTTTGGCGATTCCTCCCTCTGATATTTATACCAATTAAATAGGAAAGAGTGTGCTACAGTCAAAGAAATGATATTCACTCCCAAACTGGCATACCCATCCACAACAGGCTTATTAGTTACGACAAGGAGCGTCCGCCGTCGAGGTGAGAAGCGGAGATTTCAGATTCTGTTGTAGTTCACGTGAAATTAATGAAAAATATACTCTTATTTTGATGTAGTGAATGAGCTTCAAGTATGATATACAGCAATCTCCATTCCATTTTAGTCAGATATCCTCTTTACGATCAAACTCCAGAACGTTTGAAAAAGGAAAGTAAATTCGCACGCCGGGTCGTCGTTTGCAAGCCACATGGAGCGGGAGTCAACGATTCTAGATGAAATTATCTTCTTACTCATATGAAACCCATGTTTGCAATTATTTTTACAGTCATGCTTTCATTAGAAAATCATGGGCATTCTTATTTTTGACCCTTTGAAATTAAGGGAATAAAATGGGGTGCACGAGGTCACAACTTGACCGATCGTGATAATGCTCATTGAACCGTTAATATCTTGAAACATACCTCAGCCGTAGGATTTCCCTCGAGAGCCTCAAGGGTTTTCTTTCTCGAACGGCTGACCAGAGTTCCATGCGATTTTCGGTATTTTTTTGGATCATTTATACCGATTCCGCGTACGTCTTTCCTACCATATATGGTTGAAATCGGGTTTCCTTACGAGGACACGTGCATGCACGAAATGCACTACATAACATTAACGGGTGTTTCTTAAAATGGAAGTTTATATTTGGTTTTTACCTTTATATTCTTCTCGATGCTGTTTAATTCGTAAATGATGAATTTTAGGCGAATGTAACAGATATTTTTACATATTCCTTCGTTTATTGTGTGCCACAGGAAAGCAAGAATTCCTCAAAAACGAGCGTCGTGAACGTCGATTATCCGTTGTGGGTCGAAATATCCTCCGTCCGCTGCTAATCGTTTTTAAATAAATTGTTAGCGGAAAAGCTACCACTCGTGGTACCCATCTAGACATGTTCACCGTAGGCGTCGAATTGCCTTGCGTTCATTATTTTTACCGAGGTGACATTTTGAACATTTTGTTCCGACCGTTCTTCCGTTCGAGTAAATTTGTCTCTGTTCCAACGGAACTGGATTAAGGGGAATGTCTGAAATGACTTAAACTAGGCCTAAATTGATTGAGAAATCACAGAATAGTTAGCCTAAAATCACTTTATTATTGGTCCGACAAAATGTTCATGAATTGTTTCTTAGAGAAACACCCGAATCCTTACCATTGTGCTCGAATAGATTCCACATCTGCCCGAGAACTCCCAAATGGCACTTTCACCGACACCGATCCTAATTCCCCAGCCAAGAGCCATCTCTTATTGCCATCTGAGCTTCGATATTCACTCCAATATTCCGTCAGTCTCGTCTAGAGTAACAATGGTTGGTCACCAATCGCACCGGGAAGATCCTTGGCTCGGCCGAATTCTCGAAATTCCGGGTCCTCTCCTTGATCTCGTCCAGCGACCATCCCCGCTCAACCCGAATTGCTACACATGGCGATCAAAGCCTCTCTTTTGGCTTTCCATTCTCCCAACAGTGTGAAAGATGAGCCTTGGGGAAACCTGAGAGAGGTGTCGAATGAATGTGACCCTGGTGAGAGAAAAATTGTACAAGGTGAGATGATAGGATGGGTTGGTGTAAGGCGGGATGCATCTGAGAGAGTGGTTGGGCCATTTGGTGATCCTCGAGTGAATGATAATGGTGAAAACTTGGTGAGTGTGTGCTTGGATAAAGGGGTGTTTGTGTGAAATGCATGGTGTAAACATAAGAGAATACATATGTATACTTGGCAAAGGGGCGATTGTAAAAGCATGATTGATTTCGTTGTGTATGACGAGATTGAGGGAGTTAGTGTGGGACACGAGAGTGATGGGGGGTGCTGAATATAGAACAGACCACTATTTGATACTCTCCAAAGTGAATCTCGGCAGAAAGTGGGCGCGAAGAGAGAATGTTGCGCATAAGCAGTGAGAGTAAGAGTGGAGAGGTTGCTAGAGAGTGAGGTAAGAATGCAGTATGGTTGCATATTTGAGGATGCTCTATCATTGCAGCAGAGAGAATGGGACGAGTATATCAGAAACGAGAAGGGGAATGATGCGTGGGAGTTTTAAAAATGAGTGACTGTACAATGCGCTGAAAGTGTATGTGGAAAAGGAGTGGTAGATTGAATGAAAGGTGATGATTAGTGGAATGAAGGAGTGAAAATTGCAGTCAGGGAAAAGAAAGAGGCGTATAAGAATATGATTGCTGCAAAATCTGAGGAAGAGCGTGCTAAGGAATGTGAGATTTACAGAAAGAAAAAAAATGAATGCAAAATCGTCGTGAAAGAGAGCATGGAAAGAATACGTGCGGATGAAGCTATCCTTGTATTCCGCCTTACCTATGTCGGTGTTGACGTTTTTCCAATTCCTTCTCTCCTCCATTTTCCTAATTATTTCTTCCGTAAACCATTGATTCTTTGCCCTCCTCGTTTCCGCTGGCTCTATTGTTTTCTCAGCCGCTCTTACAATTCCTTTTTTACATTCTCCCATTTTTCCTCGATTTTACGTATTTCCTTGGCTTCGCCTATGTTCCTTTCCACTATCTCTTGGTATTCCTTCCTTTTTTCCCCTTTTAACGCTTCCAAATTCCACTCTTCAACCTCCTACTTCTATTAAGCATTTTGAATCTAACCTCGCAATTCATCACAACTAAATTATGGTCCGAATCTGCATCAGCTCCCGGATAGCTCCACGAGTTCTTCACATGGTCCCTCATTTTTAGCCTAACCATGATATAGTCAATTTGGTATCTCCAAGTGTCTCCCGGCATTTTCCATGTGTACCTCCTACTATGATGGTGTTTAAAACAAGTGTTTGTAACTATTAATTTATTTCTCCTACAAAATTCTACTGCCTTCTCTCCGCTATTATTTCTCGTTCCTAATCCAAACCCTCCCACTTCAAACCAATTTCTCCCTTCCCCCACTATTACGTTCTAGTGACCCATTACTATTAGGTTTTTCTTGCCCGGGAATTCTCTGATTATGGATAGATATTTTATTTATCAATTTTAGGTATGTAAAAATGAATAAAAAAAACAATGAGCTTTTGGTAGCTTCTAGGACTTGCTATGGGAGGCTACTATCATGACAAAGTGCAAAGTACACACCGCAAAGACAATACACATTACAAGTATGAATGATATGAGGTAGCGACAACTATTCATCAAATATAGATGAAGTATGCCAGATTCAAGAATTAAACAATGAATTACCTAAAAAATTCAAAAATTAGATATCTCCTCTATCTGTCCATACACCTCATCCATCCATCCATCATCCTCTTTTCTTCCCTATGATTGCTTGTAGGCATGTAATGCCTACCAATACCTGAACGAATGCGAAATTTGTAGTGCGTGCTTTTATTTCTAGCATTAGTATCCTGTCGCTCACTTGCTCAGTGTATACCACCCTCATTCCCAATTTTTCGTTCGATACCCCACGTTGACTCTCCAACCCACCACTATAGATTACCCGGTAACTATCACTCCAGAAGTCCCCACTGTCCTTCCATCTCACCTCACACAGCCCCAAGGCATCCATGTTCCCTCTATCCATTTCCCGTTTAACATTCTCCAGCTTCCCTGCCCTCATCATTGCACTAACGTTCCAAGTTCCTATTTTTATCGGTACTTTCCTTCTCCTCTTCCTTTTCTTCTTATCTTCCTTGGACCTTGTAACTTGTGATTGCTCCGTTGGGCAAGGATTTCGTGAGAAGACGACCTCGGGGGGCCTTGCCTCCCCCGATGCGGGGCCCGACACCCGCCCGAGTGGGCGGACTAACCGTAGTTTCCAGTATTCATTTCTCTTTGAGTGGCATCATTTTTCCGGGTTGTAAAATAGTTGGGAGGGAATCCCACCCACACTTCTCAACGGTGTATTTTGCGTGACACCATCATGGGACTACTTTTCGTCAGGCTCCTACCAGTCGACCTATCTGGCATGGGTGGTCCTACCGGGAGCAATATTGATATCTCCCGCCAGTCCAGCTCTAGGGGTCATTGCAACGCGCAAGCCCTTCCACCACGTCAAGGTTGTAGTCTTCGGGAAAGGAAATGGTAAATAACGATAATTAACAAAATGCTGACCGTTCAATTGAATCAGATTATGCGAATTTAAAGAATTAACTTAGAAATGCATCATTTTCTAGAGTAAAAAAAACATGTCGAGAGCCTCAAAACGCCACAGGAATATGGTAGGTACCTACTCCTTATTTCGTTCGCTGGCTCCTTACTATTGATGTTCGAAAATTCACCGTAATTTTCTGAAGATATTTACGGGACCACGTAGTGCCATCAGGACATAGGTTGTATGATATAAATTGAAGGGTCAAGAATGGATAGGAACTGAGAAAGCAACGGGGAATCTGTGTACCGAAAGTTAATGCGGAAAACTACCTATCCAAAAAGCGGTCGAGAATGAAATAAAATAAATTTTATCAACAACTTGTCCTTAAATTAAAAGTCAGGTGTTTTAGATATGTAACGAATTGAACACGAAATTCAAGACACCATGCATGTCCGCAAGATGGATTAGTCTTGTCAGTGAGACCTCCATTGGAAGAGTTGTCTGGGAAAACAATGCACTGACCAACCTGTGGAGATATTTGATTAGAGAATCGATGAGTGAAAAAAGATATTCGATCAGGGATCATGAGATAATAAAGCAAAGGTGCTAACTTCAACACCATTAGCCATCAGAAACGTTAACACAGACGAGGTACAGATAAGAGGAAAACTTCCCCCAACCTTTCATGTCGATGACAACAGAAGGCTACAACCAAGTCCGTGACATGTTTTTAGCCTTATTGGGGTGACTTTTTGGGGGTGACAGGCAATTATGGAGTTCTAATCTAATTCCCAGAGGGAAAATCGGGCACGGGTGTAGACTCAATACAGTGGTTAATATATGACGAGATCTTTCGTTTGAAATGCCTCATTTGTTTTAGATAAAATCTCTCTGGAGTGCTTACGAGTACTTTTCCCATGGGAAATAGGTGATAAGTTTTGGAATTGTCTTAACTTCTGATATATCGTGAGGAATACACGTAAGAAATATATGCGGCACAGCATTAAAGAAACTAGGTCTTGTTAAGCGTGTAATAGGAAGGTCCTCGGATGAAAAAGTCAAAGAGAGATGCTACTTCGCTCTGGTTAGGCCACTCCTTGAATACGCCACGAGCATTTGGGACCTTGGTCATAAAGATTTAACCGATACAATTAATAAAATACAAAGAAAAGCTCCGCTCTTCGGCAATAACTGCTACGAGTGAAAATGTAGTGTTTCGCAACTTTTAGAGGGATTGAGGTGGGAGCCCCTAGAGACTCGGAGGCTACACGCTGGGCTTTGCTTGATTAAGAAATTCAGTACTGGTGTGTTTCAGAGCAACACAGAGGATATTATCATGACACCTCTCCACATCTCTCCATCTGACAGAAGCGACAAGAGAGATACATTGCCGAACTGATAGAGGAGAGGAGGGTATTATGGAATAGTCGGGAAATATAGAATACCGAGGTTTCGGCTCTGTTTGGTGCTGCTTTCACGTGGAGATACCATGATCTACTAAGGCAAGACTACTATGTTGCATTTCAGTGAGATTTGATCGCTTGTTGTTGTCGTACCACTTGCTACAGAACGAAGTGTGTTTTGTGATTTTCAAGAGTTTTTGCGGGTAAGTTTTCAAACATTTTTAGCCACTAGTACACATGTGACTTGAACATTGATGTTGTACATAATGTACACTAAAAGAATTTTGGATTTTAATACTGTGGTCGTTTTTTTGCTGACAATGTTTTGTCCATCAGTTTAAAGGTTCATTTTTCAAGATGGCGTGTCGGGTATTATGGAATACTTGGTATTAAAAAATACCCGACGTAAAAGTACAGTATTCTATATAACTTGGCAAAAATATACCGAAGTCATAAAATGGGTTTTTGAGTATAATACAAAGAAGCTGAATGTATCTTCTGCAATGGAAAATTCTCCGAAGATCAACGAGGGGAAATTTGGATTCAATGCTTGAGCTGCTCTCTGCAGGCTCACATTGACTGTACAGGAGCAGAGACAGAAAATTATGTCTGCGACTTTTGTAAATAGACTCGAAGCAGAAATGCCTAGACATTGTCTTTTAAATATGGTTTTTATAGCTAAAAATAACAACGTTTTGTTAATTTAAATTAGTTTTTCAATGGTTTGAACCACCTATTCCATATTACCCGACTATTTCATATTATCCTCCATTTGTAACTTTTTTAAAAATAAAATTTTTTATAACAACCAAATGAAAAGTATTTTTTTTTGCAAGAGACAGTTCATTACAACTAGTTATAGTATGCACTCATGATGATTTGGGAATTTTTATTAAAAAAACCTGCAAAGCTATTTTTACAAATGTAAATGGCATTCCATAATACCCTCCTCTCCTCTAGGTGTAAAACTCGATCTTTCCGCGAAAAATAAGCAACCACAATAAAAATTGAGCCCCACAAAATACACTCCCATAACATACGTCACCATTTCACCTCTCAAAATCTTACCTCTTACATCTTTACGCGGCTGATGTCCTAACACCCCCGGCCCCACGCCCATGCGGCGGCTCGCAGGGTAGTATGCAGATTTAAGTTCTCCTGACTTTTATTTCTCAGTTTGGAGACAAAATATAATGTGTTTACACTGCAGGAGAGGTATGTCTCAAAAATCGGCTCTCCTAACTCGCTGGGGAGATGCTCTTCTGGGATATCTCTTGGTAAACTCTCCTAGGTACCTACACCTGAGCCAGCGTATTTTTTTCCCACCTGAATGCGTAAAATCTCCGAAACAATAGACGTCGTTGTGGTGGGAATGCATGTTGGGTTGGTCGGGCGGTGCCTACTTCAGTACATAGTAGAAACGGGACATCAGTCTCTCCCTCTATACTCCCCCACTTCAACCCACGTCGCTCGGTGGGGAGGAGTTATGGGAGGGGAAATGAGAGGAAGTGGGGGGGGAATTAAGCGGGCGGTGGGGGGAGGGGCGAGGGGCAACAGGCAGAGAGCCAGGGAGAGAGCGGAATGGGGTACAGCCGTTGGTTCTCTGTCTGCACATGCGCAATGCGTATTCCCCTCCTCCACGCGATCATACGTCTCGTACTGCATTTGCCGACTCCAATCCAAGAGTCTTCCATTCTTATTAAATAATATATTAAAATCTGGGGAGATAATTTGAGCGAGATAGTTCCCTCGTCAAAATGAATACCATACTCGAATTATATGGATTAATTTCAGCAGCTGTAGTAAGAATGAATTAAATATTGTATTATTAATGGCACATTTATATACTTTTATATGATCGTAATTCTAAGTAGGTAATAAAATAAAAATATCTACATAATTTTTTAATTTGACACATTATTTTCACGAGGTACGTTTAAAAATGGTTTGCAAAGGAAGGTTTTTAATTATTTTGAAAAATAACTCCGTTGACAATATGAATTATTTACAAAATAGTTGAGAAAAGACAAACTATACACTGTCGCCGCATCTGCCCAAGCTCCACTCAACGAACTCCTTCAAGGTCCCAAAATCAAGAGCTCGGGGACACCAGAGCTTCAACGAAGTTTTGAAGACTTTAAAGCTAGACTCTCCCGGGCCGCAACCCTCTCGCATCCGATCAGCTCAGCACCTCTGGCTCTAGTCATAGATGGAAGCCAAAATGCAGTCGGCGCTGCTCTACAGCAACATTATGGGAACTCCTGGCAGCCACTTGGTTTCTTCTCACGCAAGCTGACGCCTTCACAGCAGAAGTGGAGTGCCAAGGACCGCGAACTCTGCACCGCCTATCACGCAGTGAAGCACTTTCGGCCGATGGTAGAAGCCCGCGATTTCGCCATCTTCACCGACCACGAACCCCTGTCCTACATCTTCGGTCCGCATACCAGTAATACCGACACCTGTCAACGGACTCGTTGAACGACTATACTACGTTCTCAAAGCAGCTCTTGTGTGCAATTTTTCCGACTCTTGGATAGACGCCCTATCTACGTTTCTTCTCGGCCTCCGCTCTACCTGGAGAGCCGATCTGCAGACAACATCTGCTGAACTTCTTTCGGGGAACAGCTGCGTCTTCCTGGGGATTTCTTCGTCGACTCCGTTCAACACTCGGACTCAATGGATCACGTCTCTCAGCAGCGTGACTACATGGCTAAGCTACGTCCCAACCCTGTGTCACGCTACGTCTCCCGTCGGCAAGTCTTCAATCACAAATACGTGGCCACATCTCTATACGTCTTTGTTCGACAAGACGCCGTGCGGCCAGCCCTACAACCACCGTACACAGGACCATATTGGTACTGTCCTCAGCCGTGACCGGAAGACCTATACGCTTCACATCAATGGCAAACCTTCGACTGTCTCCATCGACCGTCTTAAGCCAGCCCATCTTCTTCTGGACGACTCTTCGCCTGCAGCCGCTACGCCAGCACCGTTTCTTCCGCCGCCTACTTCGTCGACACGGCCTCCATCTTCACCACCAGGACTTCCTCCTTCATCGACACCAGGTCCTACGATTTCAACTCGCTCCGGCCGCACCATCCGTCCTCCGAAACTTTTCACAACCTCTCTTCCCATGGGCGTGGATAGTGTGGCGATACGCGGAGTTGGTCTGCCGCGTTGGCCCGTCGGATCCGCGCTCGCATCGCGAGCGGGCAGCCCGTGTTCGGGCCTCAGAGCCGGCGAATATTTTTTCTATTGTTTCTCGGTAACTTCTAGAATATTCTCTTCTGTTCTGGGTCGGCAATCTAGACGCTTCCTCACCTATATAAAAGCTGCGTCCCCTGCTCTCACTGCCTCAGTCTGAGTGTATTATCATGACGCCTCACTACATCTCCAGGTCTGATAGAAGCGATAAAATAAGAGATCACATTGCCGAACAGATAGGTATAAAAACTCGTTCTTTCCTGGCACAATAAACGACCACAATAAAAACTGAGCTCCACTAAATACACTCCCAAATACCTACATGTCACCATTTAACCTCTCGAAACCTACGAAATCTTTACACGGCTGGTGCCCCAACACCTCCTGCCTCACGTCCAGGTGGCGGCTCACAGGATATTATTTAAATTTAGATACCTCGGAGAAAAAAATATCTTTTTATTATAGCTACTGCCTCACTGCCTCAGTCTGGGACTTCACCTTCAATACCAGCCCCGGACAGCATCGCTACTGATTGAGCAATGGTTAATGCGCTGCATGAGTTCACGAGAATGTTTACTGTGACGCAATAATACACAAAATGTAACAATATGATGGTTCTACTGGAAGACAAAGGATTTCCGTTTAGAATGAAAACAAAAATTTTTTGAAGAAATCGCGTCGTTCTGAAAATCTGATTTGCGACAAATTTACTTTCCTAGCGGTGGTAGATATATTATTAAGAAAGCAACTAGAGAAAAGTTATGACACGGATGCTAAATATTTATCCTTATCCCAGAGACGGTGAGAGGTAGAACAAAATGGTGGGTTGTTTATAATGGTTTGGTAACCACGGTGACGCATCCTAACATAAACACGTGATGGCGTGTGGAAATGGTTTGTTTTAAGTTGCAAAGCAAATCCGTAAAAACGCGTTGATGTCTGCGGATGCATGTTTGACCGTGGTAAACAGCTCGGTGAAGGCTGTCCGGATTTTGCACTAATATCACACGAAAAATTAATGCTTAAGTCTTTTCACTAAACTAAAACTAGAGAGAAACGGCCATTAGTGTTGTTGTGGGCGCTTTGAAAATGGTTCTCATGTCGACTCATTGACGAATGACATACCACACCACATGAATACGAGGCAGCAACAACGGTAGACGATGCCGGAAGTAATTCAGTCTTAAAAAATTATCAGCTTCCTTTTTCTGCGAAGTTAAGCAAAAGGGAACTTATCGCAAGGCGTGAATAGAATCGGGTGATTGTCTCTTGCAACATTTTTACAGTCGCCGTGCAGTTGTCCCAAATCGATAAAAGCTGGCCAAAAGTAATTTTTCAACTTTTTTCGAGGAAGTTCAGAAAGTGTTATTCGTGTTCTACACTATATGATCTACAATATAGGCTACCATAAAGGTCATTGCTCTGCTCATAGTATTGTGTGGAACCCGTCAAACATGGGTCATTCTGGGTAAAAGCGCGTCGCGCAAATTCCGTCAATTTTTGAGAAGTTTACCTTCATAAAAGAAAGTTTTCAGACGGTGTTTGTGCATTTAAAAATTACCCCACTTAAATGGGTATCTTTCTTCACCAGTAAAAATGATTTGGTTGGCTATAAGAGTTTCTAAAATGTATATAAAACTGTTTAAACTTAATGCAAGTTTTACCTGTATTTTTAAATAAGGATAGCAATATCGCTTGACCACCGTGGGCCCAAAACATTTTGACATGAATTCAAAGAATATAGCCTACAGAGTATGTAACAAAAGAAAAATCTTGCATTCATCGGTGAATTTAATTTTAAGATCGATTTGAGTTGAGCGGTGCAGTACGCTACCGCGGCCGGGCGGCAGCAGCCGGGCCAGCGCGTGGAATATACCGAGGAAAGGTTACGACTATGTTCCCGTGATGTTGTTGGCGTTACTTCGTTTTCCATAAAGAATCCTTTTATGGCACATTATTCTCTCGTTGCGTGCAATAGAGATTCTCCTGTTGTACCAGCATATATCAATCTGGCTCGATTAAAATACTCTTATTGCGGCTAGATATCCGCCAGAAACAAACTTTAGAACAGCAACGTTGGCGAATATAGTGGAAATTTTATGCTGTGCAAATATAGGTTTCAAGCATACCTGGATCATTAAGTTCCATAAATTGCCAGACTACCCTTTCGTCGGCATCTATCAGGAAATCGGACACTTCAAAGGCCTCTCATAGCACAATAGTTCACAAATACCCTTGTAGCCGCCGCGCGGCTCGAAAGGAAAATTGCTGCCGAGAAGGGTAGCACCATGCCGCAGTTTATTGCCCTCCAACGAGGAAAGCTCAACCACGTGTCCGTCCCAATACTTAAGGAATGAATTGCACTCTGACCACCGGGACTGAATCTTGTCACTGCACGTGTGCAACATTTTTTGGAAGAGTAGTAAGGCTCTCCTCGACGCAAACTTTGTCACAGTTAGGTTCTTTTAAGTATCATTAGCGAGAAACCTAGAAATCTAGGCAGCGCCATACGGCAATTTATTGCCCATGAACTCCCTGACTGAACTGAATCCCTCCTGGCACACATGGCGACAAGGTTTATTTCTAGCGTGTCATAACTCAATGAGAGAGGTGACGAGCTTCAATGTTCCCTTATCCGCAAGTACGGTTTCGATGGCAGTTCTGGACACTCCCAATATAAGCAGAAATCGGAGCAAGGAGAATGGACCGATGGAAGTATATTCGCGAGTTTCTTGGTACCCTTGAGACTAACAGAAACCTTGAAACTAACAGAATCAAACGGTAATTTAAATTTCCTTGACTCAAGTATCTCAACTTCAAATAATCTCCACCAATTTGCAATATACCGCAAACCAACTTATACAGACCACGTTATACCATCTGATTCGTGCCACCCGTGGTCTCATAAAACTGCAGCGTTCAACCATATGATCCAGCGAGCTTTAAATATCCCTCTTTCTAGGGATAATTTTGAAAAAGAATTAAATATAATTAGAAAAATCGCTAAATATAATGTTTATGAAGGAAATCTTGTTAATAAAATATAAAATAAGAAATGAGAGAATAGGGCATTAAAAGATATTTCACTATTGCAACCAGTTAAAGATAAAAAACTAAAATGAGTAAAGCTGCCTTACTTGGGTAAAATGTCTTACGATGCAGTTAAATCATTCCCTAAAGACAAATACAGAGTGAGTGTTTACACACCAAGAACTCTGGGAACAATTTTCAATAATGCCAAAGATCCTTTTGACCCCCAGCTAAAATCGGGTGTTTATGAACTTAAGCGTGACACATGTGGTAGTGTTTATGTCGGTCAAAATGGGAGAAATTTGAAAACTAGGGTGTTTGAACACAAAAGGTGTTTGGTGAACAGTGATCCTAAGTTTTATTCCGCCAAATATTTAATGGAAGAATCCCACCACTCCACATTTAATGTGAAAACATCACCGCTTCCTGGATAAAGGACACAGTTTAGATGTTTCGGAACAGGGGGAAATAGTCAAAAGGAAACGAAAGAAAATGAACCTATTAAATGAGAACGAATTTGTTTGTCATTCTCCTATTTTTGACACCATTGAAACATAACTTTACCTCCTTCAACAAACCACCCTCTCCCCTCCCCCCCTTTCCATTTTCTCCCACCTGTCCTTATATCCTCTTCCCAGTGAGACGCAAATCTGGTGTTTGACGTAATCTTATTTTTGGACGAACAAAGGATCATTTCCCATTCATGATTTTAGTCTTCCCCTCCTATCCAACCCCCCTTACCCGTACCACAACCATCCCCAACCCCCCCCCCCCACTACTGTGTTTGGGCAATGTAACTCCCATTACATAAGCTCATGTCTGTTTATATTAGATTAGTCATACCTGATGATGACTGCTAGACAGTTGGAACACGTGTTGTAAGAGTTTGAAATAAATTTGGTAGACAGTACGATATCGTTTGAGTATCATTTTTCATTATGCTGTTCTACAACATCTCTCCCGAGAAAGTGGACTTTAACAGAAACCGCTATAGGTGAGCAATGAAAACTTCTTTCCATGTTACAGATTGGTTACCTTAAATTCGTTTCGGCAAACCTTATGATAATTATTCTCGGCTGCAGATCAAATTTTATGATCAAATCCTCGATAGCCATCCACTCGCTACTGCCGTCCAATACATTTCTAGTGGGTACATGAAGCTAAATATGTTTCCAAAGAAGAAGGACATATTACTAGGCAAATTGATAACCTTCTACCACTAAAAATAGGGATACTCACCATGATTATTTTCCATGATGCTCCTGATGATTGACGGAAAGTTAAGTGGTTACATGAAGATTGAATTTTTTTACTGTAATTAGCATTTTCTACCTGTCTATAAATATGTCCTTTAAAAAGTCTTACAGGCATGCAGCGCTCTCACAGAAACCAGTAGTATAAAGTGCTACATTTATGGGGCGAAAATTTCCGAAATGAACAATTTGAATCTCATGAAACATAGACTAGTGGATGAGTCAAGATATTCCTTTAGGTTATCCCTTCTCCATTGCTACATACGATGCTTTGAATGTCTTTTGCACATATCATACCGCTTGCAAATCAAGAAATGAAAGATGATTTGGTTTTTTCCCGGCGTAAAATACTAATAAAGTCTTCTCGGGTTTTCCACCAGGTTAGATAATTGTCGGCCGACGTTTAATAGCTACCTCCGCAATCGTCCTCAGGGCATGTCAGTTCCTAGATTAGTGTCTCCTTATATACCTGTCGGTTTCGCGCCAAAAGTACCGTTAGTGGCGCGAAACCGATAGGTATATCTACATCTACATCTACGTCATACCCTGCAAGCCACCCAAAGGGTGTGTGGCAGGGGGTGCTTCCACACTAGGCATGTATGAATGATACGGTAGAACACCGAAACTACATTGAAACCAGCGTACCACACATGCAACGCGCCAATTATCAATCTACTAACCAAGAAACATTCTATCGTCAATCATTCCAACGTGCAAGGGGTACAAGGACTACTACTACATATTCAAAATATCATGCATAAATAAGAACATCGATATTTACATCATGCAGAAATAAGAACGTAGAGAATATAAAGAAAAAGATTTACTGTCTGCCTGTTGTCACAATTCGAACTATTCATGACGACGATCACAGGTGTTATGGCCCCGAATGGTACGCGGAAACAATGACATTTTACACCTATCGGTTCTACAATCTAGCTCTCTAATTTTATTGGCGCGATCTAATCTGCCGTAGTACGAGGGGGTTAATAGTATGTTTTTTACGTCGTCAGAGAAATGATTTTCCTGAAATTTAGTTAGGAGGTTAAGCCTATAATTTAATCTACGCTTTGATAGCGATTCCCATCCTAATTCTTCTAATAGTCCAGACACACTAGCCAACTTATCGTAGCATCGTTTCACAAAACCTAGCTCCTCTTCGCTGTACGCGATCTAACTCTGATATCAACCCCGTTTCGTATGGATCCCATACACTAACAGCATATTCCAGATGAGACCTAACGATTGAAAAATAACAACGTTCTTTCACTTTCTCATCACATTTTCCGAGTACTCTCTTGATAAAGCCTAGCTTCCTGTATGCTTGACCGCATATTTCCCGAATATGTTTTCCCCGTATATAAGGAGGCACCAATCTAGAAACTGACATGCCCTGAAGACGATGATGGAGGTAGCTATTAAACGTCGGCCAACAATTATCTAACCTGGTGGAAAACCAGAGAAGACTTTATTAAGAAATGGAAGGTAAATAAATCATATATTTCAATAAAAAAATTTAATTGATTAAGTTTCATGAAAGAATAGATATTTTATTGACTCTTTTTGGTTATATCTAGTGGTGGGAGTAAACAGGCAATGGAAAGGAAGAAATAAGAAATACAGAACATATTTATAACGAGAATGTGGCTCAACCTAGACTTTCCAAACCAAGGCTACGGGACGATCAATGATGGGAATTAGGCAAAACGTTTTTTTGTTGATGCAAAGTTGTCTGCTGAAAACACCAGTAAGTGTTCCATTTAGATAATACAGAAGTTTCTTCTTGATGTCTGTCTCGTACATTATGAGGTTAAGTCCTGTACTTAAAGCTAAAAACTTAACTATTGGGTCACTGAGGTCTTCACAGACAAGCCCGCATAGAAGTAGAATGAGATATGAATGATAAATTACGCCGTTTTCTTATTCAATTCCATGAATGATCTATTGTAATACCATTCCATTGATAATTTCAGTATTCATGATGATGATATCTACATGAAATCTCTTAAAAAATCTCGCGGAATAAAATTATGATGCAAGAATTGAAAGCTTTCTTTGAAAAGTAAGAGTGAACATTTACATTACCCACTGTTGGAGTTCATAAGAGATTTTCAATTGACGTTACCCATTCAGATGATAACTAAATCATCGCAAAACAATGATATCTTCTATCGAAGTAGGAAAGGCTTTGGTCGGCTGTATCTACGACGTCAATGACGTCACGCGAAAAGCCAGCCAATAGCGGCGTGGATTGGGATTTCCCATTGTTAACATATTTTTACGGGCAACCTGTATTTTCTACCAGCATTGCGGAAGATGTGATAAAAGACTACGGAGAAACACAGCAACAATACGTTCGTTCTATTTCTTTCGTTTTATTTACCTGCCTTTAATGACACTGAGCACTCTTGTGGCTGATAAGTTGGTAAACCGCCCTCAGTTCCTTGCGAAGTTTATATTTACATTTATCTTTAATACGAAAGAGAAATGATTTAAGATGGGAGTGAGTGCAGTCGGGAAGTATTACCACCACGTCATTTATTAATTTTCAAGGAAGGCGGACCGAAAATGATCACTAAAAACTGTCATCAAACTGGTCCATTGTTAGCCGCTCCTGTTTTATCATCTATATCTACATAATACCCTATGAGCCGCTGTATGGGCATGTGGCAGGGGGTGTAAGGACAATAACCGTGTAAAGTGGTAAGGAATAAGGTGTTGGGATATGAAATGATGACGCGTATTATGGGAGTGTATTTAGTGCAGCTCAGTTTTTATTGTGGCCGCTTATTGTGCGCGGAAAGAACGAGTTTTTATACCTATCTGCTCGGCATTTAATCTCCTGTTTTATCGCTTCTGTCAGACCTAGAGATGTGGTGAGACGTCATGATGATATCCTCAGTGTCACTCTGGAACACACCATTTCTGAATTTATCAAGCAACCTAAGCCTGACATGTAGCCTCCGAGCCTCTAGGGGCTCCCATCTTAATCCCCCTAAAAGTTGTGAAACACTATATGTTCGATCGTAGCACTTTTAAACGAATAGCGCAGCTTTTCCTTGAATTTTACTATTTTTTTTAGTTAAATCTTTATGACCAAGGTCCCAAATGCTCGCGGCGTATTTGAGGTGTGGCCTAACCAGAGCGAAGTGGCATCTTTCTTTTACTTTTTCATCCGAGGATCATCCTATCATACGCTTAACAAAACCTAGTGTCCTTAATGCTGTGCCACATATGTTTTGTATGTATGTATCCCACGGTATAGTAAAAGTTAAGGTAATCCCAAGATATTTAGCTGTTTCTGAAAATTTTATGTTTACTCCACCCGCATTGAAGGTGTGATGACTTTCACAGGAAGTGCACTGTGGTGCATTTACCGAGATTTAGTTCCATCCCTCACACCTGGCACCACGGATGAACGTGGACGTCATGTGTGGGTCTAGGTATTAATCACTGAGGTATGAGGAGAGCGCGATTGCTGTGGTGGCCAATGTGATAAGGAGGGAAAAGTCCCCAGAGAAAGACCGAGGAATAAGTTCATGGACTAAATAAAGAGGAAAGTGCATAGGAAGAGATGCCAGGAGGTAAGGGAACTATCATTAAATAAGAAAGGGTGAAGGGCAGCAGTCAGCCAATATTAGGAATGCACCACCAATGAATTAGTTAGGGTGTTAAAGCTCAAGAAACAAAGAAATCACAATGGGTCCCACTAATTTGGGGGGCCCCCTTCCCTTGAAACGAGCTGCGCGGTAATAGAACGCCTTTGAAGTAGGCATTAAGCGTGTCGACATTGCAACACTTCCGTTTAGGTTAAAATAACAAGAAAAGAATAAAAAAATACTACCGGTACTTTTTTTATATATACAGATAGCGTTTCTAAATGTACATTGTTATGTAATGGATTTGAAAGCTCGTGTGGTAAATTATAATAAATAATGCAAGTTTCTTTGTTTCTTTGGTTGAAACCGTTGAAACGCAGGTCGTATGTTGTTTAAAACTGTGGCGTTGTAAATTTTATCATTACATATTTTGAGATGTGATCATGACTTGATCGCATGCAATGCAATTTTATCGTAGAGCCGAAACTACTTGCAGGCAAATAATCGAAATGCTACTTGCGTGCAAATTATAAACAAGTCTATCCACCACAAATGAGCAAAACGTGGACAATGGTGAACCCAATTCAAAACTATCAACTCTTTCTGCCGTAAACGGCGGTGATTACATTTGCACGGCAATACTTACTGCACTTGAGTTATGGGGCGACAGTTAAAGAAGTAACTTCAATGTGCATTGCCTCCTTTTTTTTCGATTTAAGTTGAAAAAAACCTGCTATAAATGTCCATTGGAAGAAGTTCCCGGCGAGCGTTTGCTCAAGGCCTCTCGAAATTTGGAATTAAGGAAGACTCAATGGGGAAAAAGTAGTAAGGAAGAAACAGTCCGGGGGATCGATTCAGTGTGGTGGCTAGGGTACTTGCTAACTATACGGGTTTCCATGGTTCAAATCCTTGCAGAGGAGGATATTTTCAGAGGAAACCCTTTCCCTACTAGAATTTCTTGTGGAGGTCACTTCAAGTACAGTACTCCCTCTGTCGGCTGAGACGTTAAATCGTCTTGGCCCTTGGCCTCTTTCGTTAAGAGCAGGCTAATTCCGACGCCGGGTTTCTATCCACCCTTCCTCCCTTACCCGTCCCCAATAGCGCAAATGACCTTAGCTGTTCGCCGTCTCCACAAAATCCAATTCAACCAAGAAAAAAAATCCCGTGGTAAAGATAAGACTTCCAAGGGCGGTATACGTGTTATTGTGGGGTTGGGCGAAGGAAATGAGTTGTGAGAGGAAATTTCTGGGCTCGAAATGACTGAGGGTCCAAACAAATTTTCTCTTGCAACATGGGAGGCCAAGAAAGAAAACCCTGTTATCGCTTTAATTTAATGATTTTGGGTGGATTTTTAAAGGATTTTTAAGAAACGGGACTTTTTTATGAATGCGTTTATTGGCGAATGGTTGCCTTTCTATCTTTTTAATACCATTTCTTGGGACCCTAATTCATTTCGCTATTTGAAGGCTGATTTGTGGAACTTAACAATCGTTACCCTGACGCTAAGAAATACTTTGTAAAATTCTGAAATAATTATTAACTCTTGAATTCCGTACGCATAAGCCATTTCTCTTCAAAGACCCCACAAAAATGCACACACCATCCGCGTATGTCTACAAATGACTTCGACATCATTTCTTCTTAACACTTCCTCCATTACTTTACCCTCAATCCCGAATATGGCATTAGAGTCAGTCAGCAATTGGTCACAAGCCATTGACCAAATTTTTGCCGAGTATTGCTTATAAGGAATACTCACAACAGTTTTAATACAAGTTGTTATGAAAGCTTCCGCGGAGTGGTCTTGTATCATGAAGGCTTTCGGGTTTGCTTCCCCGTTGTGTCATTTTTGTTGACTAGAGTTTCGCGAGCTGGAACGCTCGCCAAACTGTAGTCAGCAAAAATGACACAACACGAAAGCAAACCCGAAAGCCTTCATGATACAGTTTTAATACAATTTTACGTCGTACATGAAACTGTTAAATTTGAAATTTAAAGGAGCATCAAACAAGAGTGAAATCGCGCAAAGTACCTCTGTAGCATAATTGTGAAGACTTGCATAATTATAAAAATTTCTCAGATTATGCCGTCTCATATCGGAATGCAAGGAGGCAATGCGTGGAATATCATGCCTCTGAACGGTGGGAGTGGGCGAGGTACCAAGTGGTGCAGGGAGGGGGAAGAGGAGTAGAGTCTCAGAGGATTGGGAAATGATGCGGGGTACAGCACAGTGAGTGGTACACAGTGGTGGTAGGAGGCACCCTTTATGAGGTGGCTCAAACTTCGGTGGACTATATCACGGAGATACAGTAAGATACATGAAAATTGACAAAATGTTGGCCCTAAATAACTTAACTATTGCATTTTACTCAGGAGGAAAACTTTTTCATCCCCAAAATTGAATATTTAGTTTGGAAGATTTATAGCCACTGGGACACGGGTTCTCGATAGCTAAGGGTGGCGAAACTTTAACACGTTAATTCAAATTCCACACCCATCATATTTAGGGGTAGAAAACATTACTTTTCTCATTTGTGAAAAATAAGAGCCACCCTACTAAGGAATTCTTAGTTTTAGCGACGGAAAAAAATATTGAGTGCAAGTTACGAAGGTTTCCTCATCTACCGGCTAGAGCCACGACATTAGACGACATATTTATTGCGTCTGGACTCTCTGAGGGGACCATGAGATTTGGCTAAAAGATGGACTGGGTTTGTCTCATCATTACGTAAGATGGGTGCTGGACATCCAGATTTGACGTTATTTTACAGGAGAAAATAATTAAATCAGCCTAATTATACGCTACGCTAAATAAACAGTCATCACCATTGGTCATTTAATCCTAAGATTGGTTGATTGTAGCCCTTCAACCCTACTAAGGCATCTAATGGTAAATTACTTACTGCCTGGTAACATTTCCTATATATTTATCTTTATATTTTGTCCATTAACTTAGCCCTGGATCTTCCTCAGCGGACTTTTCCCTCTATATTACCTTCAATTACATTATTCACAAACCCCACGTGCCACAGGTTGTGTCCAATCCATCTGGATCTTTTTTACTGTGTAGTGTTTCATAAGGCCCTATCCTAATAAATTCTTTTTCGTTAATGTTGTGTGCTCCAGGTACTTTGTTTTTCTTGAGGTCTTCTACTACTGTTTCGAATTCACTTCTCGTAATGTGTGGGCCCCGATTTCCTCGTCATCCTCGTTTTCGTTATTCTGTAGGTTTTCTTCCAGGCTGAGTTCTTCGATGTATTGCTTCCATCCACTCCCAAATGATGTAAGTACTCTTAATGCATGTGAAACTAGACTCAAGGTTCGGCGCTCCTCACATTTCTCAGTCCTCGTCTTCTTCGCTATCGCAATCATTACGCTCCTTTTAAAATCCCCTCGTGGTGTTCCGCCGTGGTAGCTATTTCTGATTATCTCGTACAGGTTATCCTTGGCTTTACTCCCGAGCCCTATGATGATTTCTCCGTTGATGTTGTCTTCTCCCGGTGCTTTGTTTTTCTTGAGATCTTCTATTGCTCTATTGAATTCACTCCTCAGTATGAGTGGACCCGATCTTCCTCATCAGTCTTGCTTCCGTTCTTTATTACTAGGTTTTCTTCCTGTGGCATTGGACCTTTGTAGAGTTCTTCGATGTACTGCTTCCATATATTCCCAATATCTTCATCCTCTATCAGTATATTCCCAATTGCATCCCCAACTGCTTCTAGTTTTCCTCTCTCCGAAGTGTTTCTTCACTAGCTTGTATTCTGTTTCGGTGTTTCCCTTCTTCATGTTTTTGCTGACCCTCACGCAGAAGTTTTCGAAAAAATTCTCCCTGGCCTTCTTGCAGTCTCAATTGACTTGGCTCCTTAGCTTCTAGTAGCGGGCTGCCTTATCTACGTTTCTGGGGTTCTTGTATTGTCTTTTTTCTTCTATTAGTTTCTTATTCTCCGTGGTCATTCATGACTTCTTCGCGTTGGACGTTTTACTCACCAGTTGCTCTCTACCACCTCTGCGACTGTCCTCTTCAGCTCATCCTATCTTTCTTCGGTTCCCATTTCTGCTTCATTTTCTAGCTTCTTGCGAATGGCTTTGGCAAACCCCTCTCTGTTTCCTTCTTCAGCCAGTATGTTTGTGCCCCATGTTGTTTAGTTGTTAATTATCTTGCATCAAAGGTGACTACTTTACATGACAACCAGGTTGAAGTAACTGTCTATAACCGCACCGAGAAAGCTCAGTCACCGTATTACTTGGTTCTTGTATTTGACTCTGACAAGTATGTAGACAACTTGCAATCTACTATAAACTACTTTAAACTCTGATGCTAAAGATATGAACTTTATATTATGAACGAAATAAAAAATATTACAATTATAACAGCCTTCTCGGTGTAAAACACCCAGGCTACCGTACTCAAAGGTTAAAAGATATAATCGAAAGAATCGGAATCTCAACATTATTTTTTCGATATGTTTCCTACTGAGGATGAATAGGATTTTAGAAGGTGATATCTATGTTGAATTGTCCGAGCTTAGGACCAACAAACAGGTTGGTGTTTTAAGTAATAAAAGTTATTTATATTTCGCTATCCCAACTCAACTATCAGTCTAATGCTGTTGTATCTTGACATTGTAGTGCGTAACCACAGACAGGGCAGATGCGAAAACTTCAAAATATCACCAGTACATTTGATTATTAGGATCATAATAACGGACGAGTCTCATCAATACCATTGTCAGTCTACTTTAAATGGCGGCATTGCGTGGTGGTGGTGATTTTGGTGATTTCTGTGATTTTGTGATTTCTGTGATTTGGGCGATTTATATGATTTGGATGATTTCTGTGATTTTTGGTGATTTCTGTGATTCTGCTGATTAAAGTAGTTTTCAGTGTAATCAGTGTGATTGATTTTTGTATCCACTGAAAGTAATTCCTTTCCTGGATTTCACGTAAAAGTTTAAGTACATGAATAGCTCCCTGGAAAAAGTATGCGTTTGACGAGGACAGATTTTGACTCGTTTGAAACAGTTTGTTGACATGCTTTCTATCGTTTATCTTTGCTACTCCTAACTACACTGACAATGGAAAACATTTTTAGTGTGATGAAACAAATAGAAGATATGGCAACATTGCTATGCTGATCACGGATCTGTCCATAGTTTCTCCGCAAATTGCGTAGTTTCTAATAGAAACGTAGTTGAATATGAGAATGCAAAATTTGAAAACATTTCATCGTGCTATAATTGTTCCTGCCGAACTCATTCTTCAATAGGTAAAGTGATCGAGTAAGAATAAATTGATTCCCAGTCAAATTCATACGACACCAAAATAAGCACCAATAGAATAATCATGAACACAATCCTGAAAATATTTTTTTACCTGAACTTTCACTTTAAACGGCTTGGTAGGTCAAAG
Organism: Ceriagrion tenellum; assembly: GCA_963169105.1. Classification (NCBI taxonomy): domain Eukaryota; kingdom Metazoa; phylum Arthropoda; class Insecta; order Odonata; family Coenagrionidae; genus Ceriagrion; species Ceriagrion tenellum. Next base: position 52,483,880 of record OY720633.1, on the reverse strand, counting down.
GGCAATAAAATATAAAAAAAATAGATGTTTTCAACTTCAACTACACGTATTCGAGAATCAAAAAAGTTAAAAAAAACTGATAATCTTGACTTTTACGCAATTATATTGGAATTTATGGAGTTTTTGACTTAACTTCGATATTGTGGTTCAGTGTAGCGAATTCATTAAAGTAATGATTTCTTTATTTCTCTACAGTCTTCTCACCAATACAGTTTCAATTGCTTGGCAGCATTTAAGATCATCTTAGGATCTGGTAACGTTGCATGAACCTAGGACATCGAGTTGGGTGAGAAGAGTCATTGCATAGACTTTTTTCCCGGAGAATATATTTTCAATGGCTTGCAGAGTCATAGGACAATAAAATATAAACAAATACTTCAACTACACCCATCTGAGAATAAAAAATTTAAAAACTGACGATCTGAACTTTTACGCATTTATCTTAGGATTTACGCAGTTTATGTATTAACTACGATTTTGTAGTTATGTGTTGCGAATGCATTAAGATAATAATTTTTTCTTTGTCTGGAGTCTTCACGCAAAAACAGTGTCAACTGTTGGGCAGAATTTAAGATAAACACGGTATCTAGCAACGTTGCATGGGCCTTGGACATGGAGTCGGGTGAGGAAGGTAATTGCGTTGACGTTTTTTCCGGAGCTTTAATTTTTAACGGGTTGGTAAGTCATAGGGCAATAAAATATATCAAATAGATGTTTTCATCTTCAACTACAAATATCTGAAAATGAAAAAAAAAAACAAAAAAATTGATAATCTCAAAATCTACGTATTTATTGCACAATTTACAAAATTTGAGAATTAGCTACGATATTTTCTGGTTAGTACAGTGAACTGTACAGTGAAGTGATTAAGATAATGATTTTTTCTTCCTCTAGAGTCTTCACAAAAAAACAGTGTCAATTGTTGGGCATGTTAAAGACATACTCAGGATCTGGATACATTGCTTGAACCTTGGACATCGAGTTGGGTAAGAAAGGTCACTGCGTAGGAAATGCTACGCGTCGTGGCGCTTGTAGGGCCTGGAATGCTGAGGCGGTAGGACTCTTGGACTGCGGAATGCGAAGGACGGAGGGCGACTCGCTTCTCTTATCTGCTGCACACTTCGCAAATTCCTCAATTCCCTATCGGCAAGCAGGAGTACTGAGTTCGCCGTCATTATCCTTTGAATAGGTCGGTCACTTTCGATATTTGGAGCGAGGCATCGCTGCTCGTGAAATTCAGGATCAGAAGCTGGGGAAGAAGAGGACCGTATGAAGGACTAGGGCCTGGATGACTAGAAACTGGAAGGAAGTTTGTTTAGCCAGAACGGAGAGAAGAGAGACAATTGGATGATTTATGACGTAAAGCAAGAAAAGGAAAGTGAAGAATCAAGGAGAAAGAAGTAGAATTATTGCATCAAATTTACACTCAAAACATTTTTTGAAACCCAATTCAAAATATCGAGTATCGGTCAGTGTTTCTGATTCAAACAATCATCCTTTGCCAACGTTTCGGAATACAATTAATTATATCATCAGGGCTACATAAGAAGAAAAATGTGAGGGTACAACAATTACATTTCGACACATCAACATCAATATAATTTACAAAGGGATAATTACCTTAGAATTTTTATATAAAGGTGCTGAATCATTAATAATACATATTGCGGTAAAACCTGCCATGGTTATAACACTTTGGATAAAAATAATAATAAAAGTTACGGAGTACGAAAGCGGACCACCAGCCTCCTCGTGGCGTACCTAGTAACGGCTCTGCCAGCCAATGGTGGACGTCTGTGTGTGGGGCTAACCATACCACACACAAAATAACTGGTTCCTCGAAAGTCGACCAGAAATGCCACCCACAACCGGCCCCTCTCGGATGGGAGCCCTGGTGGAGTTGGGTGTGGCAATAACAATACCACCAAGAAGGGAGCTCGTATGGAGTGGGCGGAACCCATAAGGGGCGACCTCCTCGCATGCTATGCCGCCAGCGAGCCCAATTGCAGGGGATATATGGCGAGGATGCACTCTTTGTGGTATGAGATGCATCCTGAACACAACCACCCTTCGCAGCAGAATCTGCGCGATTATACCAACCACCTGCGAAAAAAGGAAACTCCCCAACAACCGCGTGTTCAGAGAAATACACCACCGGCAGGACCACCCTCCCCGACACAAGCAGTTTCTCCACCGGCTGTTTTGACGGCCACTGCTGCGTTGATACTGCCGACAAGTAGGGAGGAAGTTGATCAGGCCGACTCTGAACTTCGGACGCGGTTGTTAAATGAAATCACCTATGATGTAGGACAAGCCAGGCCGAGAGATATCCATCGGAATATCTCTCTGCGGAGCAATCTCCTGACCAGGTTGAATGGCATTATTGACGAAATCCTTACGGAGACGTCGAACCTATGGACGGTCAACTGCGTGGTCTACGCTGCTGCCAAAATAATTGCCAACTCCCAAAAGCCCACCTCTTGGGAGGACAAAGCGGCAAATCGGTTTAAACAGTTGAAAGCCAAGATCACGCTGGCGAGACAGCAGGCTTCGAGGATTCAGTATGTGATGGAATACACACATCTGGGCGGGTTTCACACCCAAAGTCCGGCGCACAGCACGCAGCCTCTGATTTCACCATCACACACTGAACAAGAACGTGCTGCTCACCGTGAAGCAGCCCGCGGCACTCACCACGGCCCGAAAAAAGCTCCTGAAGAGGAGTAAGGCCGTGAGGGAGAACTCAACCTTCCTCCTTCACCCGTCTCGTCTCTTTCGACCACCTCAGTATGTCGTCGAATCTCCGCCACCCGTCCAAGAGGTAGAACGTTTCTGGAGAGACATCGATGAAACGTCGAAGCCATTCAACGGAGATACTCCGTCCATAGGTCTCTTTAAAAATTTTTTCGACTGCCACCTACGTGAAGAGGATGGACCTCTTTCAGTCACAGAGAGTGACGTGAAAAAGGCCTTCTCTGGCAAGAAGAATTTCTCGGCTCCAGGAATGGATGCCGCGAATAATTTCTGTTGGAAGAAGTTCACTTCCACCCACCGACATCTCGCCAGAATCTTCACGTCCTTTCTCTCGGGCAGAGAAGAAATTCCACCGTGGCTGACTGAGGGACGCACGGTTCTAATACCTAAGAAGGGAGACTTGTCCAATCCTAAGAACTACCGCCCTATAACCTGCCTCAACACTGTATACAAGGCGTTCACATCCATCTTGACCGACCTTATCCTCCACCAGGTCCAGCCGGTTTGGGAGGAGGTGTACGAGCAGAGGGGTTCAAAGCGTGGAATCGGAAGATGTAAGGACAACCTGCTCATTGATAGATGCATATGCTAGGATGTCATCCAGCATAAGCGCAACCTATCAATGGCCTGGGTGGACTACAGAAAGGCGTTTGACACCACTTCACATGAGCTCATTGTAGCCATGTTGAAGTTGATGAAGGTCCACCCAGAGGTAGTGTCCTGCATCCAACGCCTGATACCACTCTAGAAAACGTGCTTCGTCCTGACCGCAGGCAGGCGGTCGGTCTAGACAGAGTTGGTATCATACCACCGTGGCGTTTTCCAAGGTGATAACTTGAGCCCCTTGCTGTTCTGCATTTCCCTCCTACCTCTCTCGCTAAGGCTGCGACAAGGGAAAGGATACATGTGCGGTGTGCTAGGTGACAGGAAGCACAAGGTCACGCATTTATTTTATATGGATGACCTGAAGCTCTACGCTTCCAACGAAAAAGACCTTCGCGTGGCCCTGGACACCTTACAGCGAGGCTATAGGGATGGAGTTCGGATTGGACAAGTGTGCATCCATCCACCTGACGAGAGGAAGATTTTCGGAGAACAAGGAAGACGTGCACCTCGTTAATGGGAGCGTCATTCGCTACCTCGAGTGCGATGACAGCTATGAATAGCTCGGCGTCCCCCAAAGCCGAATGCAGGAGGTTGCAGCAGCAGAGTCACCGCCAAGTACAGACAAACCCTCAGGAAAATCTGGAGTTCTGAGCTGTCTGGCAAGAACCTTGTTCTTGCCACGAACATGTTCGCGGTTCCCACACTGCTGTACACCTTCGGATCCATGAAATGGCATGTCAACGAGTTGCAGAACCTCAGCATGGGGACGAGGAAGATGATGACCATCAATAGAAGTCTTCATCCGAAATCTTCCGTCACCAGACTGTATCTCCCTCGCAGTGTAGATGGTAGAGGTCTGTTGAGCCTGGAGTGTCTCCACAACAGAGTTGTCCTTGGAACAGTATGCAAAGTTCTCAAAAGCAGAGACCCCCTGCTCAGTCTCGTAAGAGACCACGAAGGTGCCGGAGTAGGGGCGTTTCTCTTCCAGGCGGCCAAGAGGGCAGCGGACGAAACCGGTATGGACTTTGACCCAAAATCAGACGGTAGCGACGACGGAGTGTCCATATTGTCGTTGAAGGCAGACGACCTTAAGCTCGAAATTAAAAAAGCCGAGCAGAAGGCCTTGCTCAAGGCACGCACTGAGAAGCCCATGCATGGATGTTTCCATCGAAACATGGGCTATCGAAGGAGCTGACGTTTGCCTTCCTCCGCTCCAATGGTCTTAAGTCAGAGACCGAGGGTTTCGTCCTCGCATGCCAGGATGGTGTCATAAACACACTCGTGTACCGCCGCATTATATTCAAGACGGAGGTTGCGGACACGAGGTGCAGGGCGTGGCGTATATTGCTAAGCACAATGCGGCCCTGCGTGTGTCATACTTTCATTTGCGACACTATTTTGGTATCGACAATACTCCTGTGCTGCCGTATTCCCCTGGAGATATTGTCTATCGTGGAGAACGATAAATGCACCATCTGGTGGAATTACTCCTTTTCTACCACCAGGCAGTTGGAGGCGACCAAGCCTGATATCGTTCTCCTAGACCACCTCTCACGCTCCATGTTCGTGATAGAGTTTTCGGACTCGGCTGAAACAAACATGGATGCAAAGGAGGCGGAGTAACGGTCGAGATATCAAGACCTGCTCTTTGAGCTTCGGCAAATGTACCCAGGACACTCTGTTAAAATGGTAATCCTTATCATAGGTGTGCTCGGTGGAGATAAGGGCTCGCTGCTGGAGAGCATCAAGTGCATTCCGTCCTGCGTGGCACAGGCGGAGTCACTTGCAGCTTGCATGCAAAAGGCCTTTATACTTGGGTCCCTCCGTCTACTCCGTACGCACGACCCAACCGCAGCGTAGCCACCAATCCGATGGGCGTCGGACGTGGTTGCGATAACTGCTAAACCTCACTTGAGTCCTCGGCCATTATTACGGCAGTGAAACCCGATGCTTGCCGAGGACTCGGAGGGGAATGTTACTAAAGTAAAAGTTAAAGAACATCATCATGATGTGCATTGATGATGTTGTACATGATGATGCTCTTGAACTTTTATTATTATTTTTTCCTAAGTGTTATGACCATGGCAGGTTTTAACGCAATATGTATTATTAATGATTCAGCACCCTTATATAAAAATTCCAAGGTAATTATCCTTTTGTAAATTATATTGATGTTGATGTGTCGAAATGTGATTGTTGTACCCTCACATTTTTCTTCCTATGTAGCCCCGATGATGGAATTGATTAAATTCCGAAACTTTGGCAAAGGATGATTGTTTGAATCACTAACACTGACTTATACTCGATATTTTGAATTAGATTTATGGATCAAGAGGTCGATAGAAGAATACTGTATTTTTTGAAACATAATAATCCATTGTAAAAAGGAATTTTAGAGTTCAATATAATCCATAGCTTAAATATAATTAATTTTTAAAAGCATTTATTCATTGATCGTCCAATCTAAAGATTGGTTGTCTGCAGCCTTCCACCATTACCAAATGCTAGTTACTTACCCCCTGGTATCTCTTTCTATGTACTATCCTCTTTGTTTCGTCCATGAACTTATTCTTTGATCTTCTTCTGAGGACTTTTCCCTCAATTTTACTTTTATTTATTATCTTCACAAACCCATTGTATCTCAGGGTGTGTCCAATCATCTGGTTATTCTTTTCTGTATGGTGTTCCATATGGTACTTTCCTCATCTACTCTTATGTACACTTAATCATTTCATATTTTGTCCTTCCATTTCATCTTCAGTATCCTTCTCCAGCACCAGCTTTCGAAAGCTGGTGCTGGAGAAGTCTGTTCTGGCCAACTTTTCCAATGGTCCATGCTTCCAATCCATACAGTGCTACGGTCCACGTTAAAAGCATATCTGGGGTAAACTAACTAGAACCCCAAAAATCTAAATTTCATACGGGATTATAAAGGGTACCCGCTGACTCGGTGTTGCGAGGAAGTGGAACAATTAAATATATAATGTGCTGATAAAATAAAACGAATTTGGCCTGGTGAAGAAAAAGAACATCAAAAAGGTGACTTTGTTCGAGCTCCTGACAATCACTCTACTCACGCACATATATACGAAATTTTTTGTTTGATCTTATCCAATTTTCACGACGTTTCATAGTACGCGTGCCAATATTGTGTTTTTTGGGCTCATAATCCACCCAGAAGATGATAACAAAATATGCTTTCGATACGTTGGTAGTAATCAACAACATCCACCACTGGGGCCCTATAGAACTCCTAAAAAAATACCATGCTTCAAAGAGAACGATTACAGACATTATTTCACTCCGGATTATTGTATTCTTTGCCCGTCACGGTCGCCATACTACTTCGCTCCCATGCGTTCATATTTGCGGTGTATCCCTCGCTTGTCAAAACGGTCGACTTCGACCACCCGCTCCATAACTAAACGTGACCTCTTTGAAAAGGAAAAGAGCGTGTTATGACTCGAGCCATTGTTTTTTTTTTTAATGGACAGTGTCGAATGCCGAGGAGGATAGGGGGGAGTCAACGCCTGGGTAAAATATTACCAACGCGTGACATTTCTTCCGAAGAAACGGAAACTGTGATGGCATGACGAGCTGAGAACGCTTTTCCCCCTTCGCGAATTGCTTTAAATATAATCTCTGGTGGGGCAGCATGGTGGCTGTTGCCATGCGAGTAGCCAGGGGAAGGGGGTTTGTCGGTTACACCCCCCCCTCCGAAATGTTTCGACGGGGAAGAAAAAGAGAAAATAAGAGAGGAAGGGAAAAGGAGAAAAATAGAGGAGGAGAAAAGAAGAGAAGGGGAGAGTGAGTGTGTTATAACACAAACGTTCTTTCGCTTGACCGTAAAAATTCCTGCGTAATCTTTCGCTTCAAAGTTCGTTCGAGCAAACTACATGCATGTGTGGAATTGTAAAGCATTCTTCGCTCTATAGCGAGTCTTTTAGTTTTAGCCTTGTCTTTCGTCCAAGCATTGCGGCGCATCCGCGTGTCACGTATCGTGGCTGGTTGTGAGTGGTAGCTTTTTGACGTGGACAGAGCCCTAGGAAAACTGGGATTTTCTTCACCCACAGTCAAACATGAGTGGTCTCGTCTCGAATGCAACCTTCGGAACTTTGTGGACACTTTTTTCAACACAATTTTGCAGGCAACAATGGGCAGGCAGGCAGGATGTAGGAAACAATGTTTCGATGTAGTGACTGGATCTCAAGTTGACGGCAATAAGGCGCAGAAAACGGCAAAGCATCCAGCCGATTACAAGTCGTTTGGCCGGTTAAGGGGCGGACCCGCCGTCTGCTATGTGGGAAAGGCTTCAACTGCCGCATTCCTGTGTGACAAAATGGAGACTTCATGTCAATGAAAGGAAAAGGACGCAAAAAAAACTTCAGATGATTATAATATCAAAAGAAGATCAGGATCTAATATTCACACAGCAGAAAACTGATCGCATTTAAGGGATTAGAGAGTAATTTCAAAAAAGCGAGGTCAAAATCAGTGGAGTAGCCTTAAAGGAGGTTTCTTAATGCCGGCTTTAATGTAGTTCAAATAAGGAATGGAAAGAAAATTTCTCGCTTTGTTTATTTTCCACTTCATTTATTTGGTTTCCTTCTTTCTGCTATGTTTTGACATCACCTTTCGCTCTCAAAAAGTAAAATTCCTCGGCTCCTCACTGCCGGACTGCCGGTCTGTGATTGGCTTTTTCTCTTCCGCGACGTTTTCCGTCGTGTGAACCCAGCTTCACTCAGTCACATCAGGGAAGAGATTTCTCTTCCCTGGTCTCATCATATTGATAGTGGTGTCCTCATTCATGCGTCATTGTTAGTTCATTTGGCAAGTGAATAAGTTGCCAACCCGTAGCTTCTTATCATAGCTGATAAACACAACCACCTTGGGTAAATTGTGCTGACAGTGAAACAGAAACGTGAATGAATTGACAGACTGGAGAATTGGGAACCGGGGATAAAACTATCCAGAGATCATGGCATTGACATTTAAAAGGTACGCGACATTAAAAAATGTAAAACCAAACCATGGAATATGCTAAGAATTGTGACTATGCTGTAGGACTTTCAAAGCACTAATCCATCAAAAAATCTTGATACGAACAGGTAGCTTTACGAACGATACGAACAGGTAACCCCGCCTTGCTTCATTGATTTACCCAGAGATGAGCGGAAGGCTATTGTAATCTCTCTTTCTGGGGCTATTGTAATAGAGACAGTGAAGTTGTTCGAAAGGAATTGGGATTGTAAAGTGACTTAAATGCTTCATATGGGTCGCTCACCAGATTCAAAGAGAGGCATGGCATTCGTGAACTTAGTATTCAAGGAGGGCGACTTAGTGCCAACACTACTAATGCATTTTGGGAGGAATTTCAATAATTTATGATAGAGAAACATTATGAATATAATCAGATTTACAATGCTGACGAGACCGGATGTATTGTAAATGTTTGCCGTCAAAAACCCATGCATTTGCGCGAGAAACCCATGCCCCCGGTCACAAATCCACGAAAGAACGATTGACCGTGTTGTGCTTTTCGATGCTCTGTGGTGCTCCTTGTTTGCAGCCAACACTGGGTTGGGAAGGGAAGACATGAACGAGGTAGCCAAATTGTCTATCCAAATGTTATACAAGAGAAAAGATGCTAAGGAAATGTTTAAACGCCACAGAAATAATACAAGAGAAAAGATGCTAAGGAAATGTTTAAACGCCACCAGAACCCTCAACTATACAATGACGCAAGGGTGTCTGCAGCTCATTTCAAGACTTGCAACAAGGTTCAATCTCTGCCCACATCGATTCCGCCCTCAAGCGAGTGGTGATGTGATGATTATCCTTGTTCTGAACTGATATGGTTGTAAAATGTCTTGAAATGGCTAAGAGATACTTTACCGCAATTTTGCTCCTTTCATGTCGAAGAGAATAGAAAAAGAGTCAAACCCACAATAGGGACAGTAATATTTTGCGGTCGGGAGGGTTTGACGTTTATCGCCATAGGGAGGCAAGTAAAATTCTTCCTGAGGATTAAGAGAAAGTAACAAAGGATGGAAAATTTTGGGCTTTACTCAGATTCAAAGTTAACAGTAATGACACGGCTATTGCTTTACATTTGGAATCAGCTGCTGGTAATGCTAAATACACATCTTTTGAAATCCAAAATGAAATAATTAGCTCTTGTCAAGATATTATAGTTAAAAAATCAGTGGAAGAGATCAACCCATCAAAAGGGTTTTCATTGATTGAAGACAAAACTACAAATGCCTCTAAAACAGAACAACATGTTATATGTATACGTTACATGAAAAATTATGAGGTGAAGGAGGTCTTCCTAATTTTTGTTCCTGTAACGAAAGATAGCACAAGGTGATGCCATCATCAATGATCAAATCAGCATGGGCATGGACATAAAATTCATGTTTGGGTAGTGCTAAGACGGTGCTTGTTCAATGAGCCCTCGCTTTCAGGGTGTACAAGCTTACATCCAAGCTAAGAATCCTCTTGCTATTTATGTTCACTGCAGCTCTCACAGCTTCAATCTAGCAGTTTCTGATGCACGTGGTTTTCCAGTCATTGCAAATTGCATGGCTGTTGTGGCATCTGCGTACGACTTCTTCTGGTATCCTAAGAAAAACAATGATTTGCAGAAGGAAATAGAATAGTTGAGGCCTCAAACGACAGCCACTTGCTTGAAGAGACTTTGTGCCACTCGTTTAGTTGAGTGACACGTTTCAGTGCCCACTGAACTGACAAGGATTTAATCTCGGCTGCAAGTACGCTGCAAATGTCTATTCAAGACGCAGGGTTTCTCATTGCTGTGTATGCCGTTGCCGAGGTTTTTGTTATCAGCCTCCCTTTGAGTCACCAACTCCAGACCAAAAACATGGATCTTGTTCAGGCAATGTCTCGTGCTGACCCTGCCCAAGGTACCTTGCAGAAAATGCGAGACGATGCTACTGAGCATTTTCACAAGGTTTTCAACAGAGTTCACCACATAGCTACAGATACCTACGCGACTCTAGTGTTTCCTTGCTTTTATTGATAGCTCTCAAAGTTATGTGCTTTCGCTTTGCGTAGCAACGCTGTGAAAACGGATCTTTGAATTCAAAAGGTCCGTTTTCACCACTGTTGCCTCATTACTGTCCCATCTGGGATAAAATTAATGAATCTGGAAAAAACTCGTCATCTGGCACACCAGGATCGTTTCTTTTGTCCCTGATAGCACGTGACAGCCATTTGCATGTCACTGCTTTGATAGGATTTGAACTGGAAATTAAAGTCCCTCCCCGATGTTCCCGTCATCTATTCAGGATTGATACCCCTGCCTCAAGTTCTGAGGAATATTTCAGGCAGGCACTATTTTTTCCTTTATTGGACTTCTTCCTTCTTCAGATTGATAAAAGACTGCTGACACACCACAATCTCCTGACGTGGCTCAGTTGTCTTTCACCAAATAAGAAGACCTGCAGCCAGGACTTTAATTCTGATGCTTCGACGCCGGCAAAAATCATGATTGCAACGTATTCAGATTACCTTCATTGTGGAAAAGACGAGTTTCTTGGGGAAATGATACAATATTATCGGCGTTTGTCAAAATAGGCAAACCCACCAAGAAATGCTTTAGATCTTCTCAAGGTACTCTTCTTTTTTTATAAGAGCATATCGTAACATATTTATTAAGCAATAGTGATTTCGTCAAAATGTTCGCTCGTTGGATTTTATCACAGTTATTTATGTCCCTTCGTTGGCCGACTGTATGTTAATTTTGGGTTATTTCTGTCTCTCTGTCCTTTGGATCTGTAGGTTTGTCTTAAAGACATCTCCCAAGCGGTGCGACGGATGCTGAAGATTTTGTGTGCCCTGCCAATAAAAATTGCAACAGCAGAATGGTCTTTTTCAACTCTCAGATATTTGAATGAGTATTTAAGAACTTGCTGTGCGCAGAACAGACTTGATGGTCTCTCCTGTACATTCATTCAGACATTTCCTGTACACCTGACATGGCCCTCGATGTTTTTGCCACAAAAATACGACGCCTCCGTCTTAAAATTTAAATATTCCTCTTGTGTTGCGTGACTCGGTTATGCTGTGCTATAAAGATATGATTAATGTTAGTAATCATATTATTCACATTTTTTTCATTTATCACAGTTCCTCTTATGACAATATATGTTATAACAAAAGAGAGCAATGCATTGAAATAGAATGCAATAAAAGCTTTCATTCATTTATGACTAACTGAACCTTTTAGGATCTCGTTACTCGCCACCTCTTCCTTTTCTTTCTTGTTTCTATTTGTTGGGAAGTTCTTACCATTTATCTTCTCAATGTAATCTGGCGAATGAAACTGCATCCTGGATGGTAGGCAACCATCATCACAATCGCACTTGGGAAAACTCACCCGAAATCAAAGTCTGGCTACGCGCCTGGCTGTTGCTTGGGTGAAGCGTAGTGGAGTGGAGTGGGAAGTGCGCTTGAAAGAGGTCGGTTGAGGAGCGGAGGGAAGGGGAGAGAGAAGTGCACTCGGCAGGCAAAGCTGCTAACATAAGTCATGTGACTGTAAGACGACGAGAAAGGTTCACTGGCGGTAGTGCCATACGGGAATACTTTTAACAAATTTACACCTTAACAAATTTACATAAAAATACGCAAATGGTTTTTAAAATCTACCGGAGAATCCCGACTTAACAACAATTTTCTTGACCAATTTAGTATCAGATGGGAATTATAGATTTTGAGCGCGACAGAGCGATCATTTTGAAGTTAACGAAAAATATTTGCTACCAAGAGAATCTAAGTAGTACAAAAGCTGAGACTTGCTTACTCATCCGTGTGGAGCTAGTCTTCAGGCAATTGGCATTTCCTCAGCAATGGGTCATATTTTTTAGATAACAATAAATATATTACACCACAATTTTAAGTACAAAAGAGTTTTTTTACAATTTTTTAGAAGTTTTAGGCAGCTTCAAATGTCATAGACCTGTGGAGAGGCTTCCTTCCGTTAATTTCATGTATTGCCGTTTGCCAAATTAATAAAAAACGTTGTAAAGCATACATATATTACAGCATAATAGAATTTCAATTGCACCGCTAAAAAACAATAACAAACCAATTAAAAATTTTTCTCATCGAGCCTACATTTCAATTGCGTACAGCGATATAATGTAATAATACTGTAATTTAGCATAACATAAGATAGCATAACTGCGGATTTATTATAAGGCAACAATATTTAATAGATATATCAATATTTTCGAGGAACAAACTCGTATTTTTGATAAATATGTTTTCAGTAAATATTCGTACACATTATTGAGGCATGGAGATAATGGTCAAGAGAGGAAAAAGATGATTGTCATTCTTCAAATTAGGTTGAGTATTATTGAATAGGTACCACCTTAAAACAATGGAGTGGGTATAACTGTGAGATTGGCCCATTTAGAGTGGTCTGAGTGTTGGATAATATAATAATAATTATTTATTTACTTTCTAGAATACAATTTTTACATAACACTGCATGCCAACATTTTTTGCTACTGCTGTAATAACTTTCTCTGTATGTTTTGAAATTCACGTCCAGAACTTTTTGCTCAGCAATTCAACGGAACTCGAAAAAACCTCTTCCACCCAACTGCATCACGTGCCTGCGGAACGGTTAGCCTGGAAAATATTCAATATGCCCTCTATGCTCTCTGAGAGACTTTTCAATACAGCTGTTCATTATGCCATTCCAAATTAAGTCAAGATACAGCAAAAAAGATACATTTACTATTTTAGGCATAGACTTGTAATAGAGTATAAGTAGAAAATTGGTCCGAAAGGTAGAAAGTGAAGATCTTGCCAGACGAGCTTCTTCACGGTATAAGCCACAACTTGATAAGATTATGGTCGAAGTAATGCTTAATTACCTTCATCTGCTTTTATCCAAATACGCGAAATGCCTTTTCTATCAAATCAAATGCGTCAAGCAAAAGAATACTACTGAAAAATGCAACATCAATGTGGTTTCGAGCAATTAGCAAGGACATGCTTCCAAGTTAAATGGAGGGATGTGTATATTTTTTTATTTGATACGGTCGAAATTATGTCAGAGACTAAATAAACATGTTAGTATCCAAACTTATATTCCAAAAATACAAAAATAAAGAAGTTTGAGTGCATAGTGATATCGTTCTTCGTGACAGAAACGGAGTCGGATAGCATTTTACCCGTCGTTACACGCAAATTGAAGGATCAAATGTTTTCAGCTTGTGGAATTTCGGAATGAGTTCGCAGACCAATTATCTTCCGTTTAGTTTATGACACTCGACCAGCGTCTCGACAAGACATCCGGAGTCTGGTCGCATCTTGGCTCTCTAACATGGGCGAGACGAATGGCGATCGTAAAAACAGTGGGTCGGTTGGACGCAAGACCGGCCGACGCCTTCATTTGGCCGCATTTCCCGAAATCCGCGTCGAAGCGTGCCCTTGATTAATGCGGTCGCAAACGGACTGCAGAATGTTGGTTGTAGCGCGATGGACGGAGATCTTAGGGGATGGCCTTGAGCTGATGGAGGGGCTTATGAGACGAAGGGACGAGAAGACGGAGGGACCGCCGTAGCAAAAAAACAGAGACGGCTGGCCTTAGGGATGATGGGGAGATTTTCATGAGCACAGATTTGTGTGGAATTCTGTATTCGTACACTTATTAGTAACATGTACAGATGAACAGCTCCTCGCTCACCTGGTCAGGGATGTTTGCCTTGCGACCAATTACCTCAGGCCCTTACTGAATTTTGTGAGCCCTTCTGGATTGTGATAAGGTTAAGTCACGTATTATTGGTTTTCCCCTACCACCAGTCTGTCCACTTTACAACGGCAGCCATATCCTCATTCCTTCGTCTTCTCATTAAAAAATACGTTCGCTTTAACCGAACAAAAATTAATGACAATTTCGATGTTCTCAGTCGAAATTGTGAAACCTATGGGCAAAAATTCTCCCAGGAGATATCATCCGAAATGGAAAAAAATTATAACTGTAATGTGCAAGTGGGTGGGCCACTTTTTCCAGGTAATACCTTTCACTCCGAGAAAAAGTGGAAAAACGACACACTCTAGGACTCTACCATGGAACGTGGAGCTTTATGGATCGGAGATCTGGTTATTACGAAGGGAGGAAGTACTTAAACTTCAGTCGTTTGAGACGTGGGTGTGGAAAAGTATGGAGAGGGTGAGCTGAGTGGCGAGAAGGACGAGCGTGGAAATATTGAGCATGTTCGGGGAGGAGAGGAAGCTGGTGGCGGAGGTTTGGAGGAGGCGGAAGAGATGGATGGAGGACATTTTGAAAAGAGGGGGAATGTTGAAGAGGGTAATAGAGGGGAGAAGAATGGGGTAAAGAGGAAGAGGAAGGAAGAGGATGGGAATTCTGGAGGAAACAAGGGGAGGGACACGATGTGAGAATCTGGAGCGGGATCTAATGGCGGATCACCTATGAGAAGGAAAACAGAACGACATGCCAGAAATTAAGACGTCGTCCTTATGAGCACTGTCCAAAATCCTACCAATCAGCTGGTGGGATATTCAAATGAGCGTCGACCACGTGAATAAGATTTTTTCAATTGTTTGTGAAAAATGAATTATTTTTCTCACACTAAAATCATCCTTTACAGAGGTTGTTGTTCAATTTTTCAGTAAATTTTCACAAATAAGGTTGAATGAAACATGATTTTCTGAAACTATTCTTGTCGCTTCAATCGTCAGAATGGGCTGTTTTTTTAAATAACAGTTCAACCAGCTATTTTGATTTTAGAACGAAAACTTTTTCCTGAACAACATGATTAGTGAGTTCAGTTTTGTTCTCTTTAAGCAAGCAATTTGTTCAACTTTTTAGCATGTACTAGTTATTTTTTCGATTTTCGAGGCCCTTTTGTCGATAACTGAAAATGATAGTCACCAGTGGTGCCCTAAGCTGCGGTGTGATGTTACCTTGAACTGATTTCTACCCATAATTCACGTCTAATTACAGTTACCCTGGAGGCATCTCATGGGCGTTTGGCAGGGTGTTTGGAGGCCAGCCATTTTGATGGTATGCTGGCAAGGTAGTGTTTCACCCTCAGTATTGTTATCACGATGCATTTACGTTTATTGGTACCTTTAAGTTGTGCCATTGTGGTCTCAATTTGTGCTAGAAAAACATTAGCATTTTTAAACTAACGTTCACACCTCGCACACAAAATAACTTTTCCCTCACTTTGCCTATGCTATCGTACCTTCGGATGTAATAAGTCGTTTAAATATTATCTTCACTTACAATATTAAACTCACGTCAACGATAAAGCAAGATTTTCACACGCGTCAGATTGTCTTTAGCAATTTCTAGAAGTACTTAACCTCGCCTCGTTCACGCTGTTGAGTGTTTTTTGCGTAACGTCCTGGCATTGTTTAGTCGTTCTTACGACACCAAAGCCCCTTGTATTTTTCTCAGAATATTATTTTGGTGTGACGCAGGTTTTGTGTTGTCACCACATAATCAGGTGACACATTTACACTTAATCATCACATCAGGCGATATGTGGTGAAGTCAGTAGTAGTACTAACATCTTTCATGCAAAAAACAACTTGTGTATTAGTTATTAGAGGGGGAAGATCTTAACCCCTCAACCAGGAAGATGGCATTGTCCGCCTCGGTGATTGGGGAAAGGGTGAGAGAATGTAATCAATTAGATTGGAATTTTCACATGACGAAGAGGTAATTTTAAGGAGTAATATCGGAGAATTACATGGTTTATGTTTTGATCCAGAACGCCTTGCATATTCCAATAACCATTAGTGTTGTGTAGGTTAAAAAGGGCTGAAATGTTTCAATTTGCAGCAATTAAATTTTGTTTTCGACAGGAATTTTTATCAGCCAACCTGTGGGTAAATATAATGGTTTTAGGATTTATGGAGTAATTTTAAGATTTAGGTTGTGATAATCGTTCAAGCAGTAGCGATCTACCGTCATTTATGTAATCAGATGTTGAGATTTAATCAGGTTTTTACTCACATGGTAACCTAAAGTTCTCATGCAAAATATTTTGGTAATCAAGATATCGAACGACGCAGTGTTGACAAGTTAATTGCGATAAAGTTAATAGTTCCTCCTACAGTGCGTCATAAACCCGGCGTGTCAGAGTGTAGCCTTATGGTGGGCGGAAATGAGTTAAGATTAAAACGATATTATTATTGTGCTTTTCGAGCAAATTTTGCGATTTTATGACGAATTCTCACTGGAATTCGTGACGCACAAAAGGAGGAATGAACGGAAATTATTTACGTTGGGGAACTCAGGAGCTGACGTTGCGGCACGAGGTATGGAATTCTAGGGGGTGGGCAGAAAGCGTCGTTTCTCTTATCTGCTGAACAATGTACTGTATTATGACTCTGTCTGAAGGCCCGAGGGAGATTTCCTCACCGGGATCTTTGGAGCTGGCATGATACCAACTCCTTCAATCCAGTCATATACAGACATTGTTATTCCAGCTGGTTTGAATATCGCATTTATTCTTAAATGAGTGAACTGAGTGATTGATCTCTCCAGGGGAAATATTTTTAATTAAATAAAGAAGTAATTAAATTATTACTATCTCAGTAAATTTGTCTTACGTTTCTACATCTACATACTACCATTCGAGCCGCCGCATGGGCGTGTGGCAGGAAGTGTTAGGACACCAGCCGTGTAAAAATGTGAAGGATAAGGTTATGAGAGGTGAAATGGTGACGTGTATTATGGCAGTGTATTGTGTGGAGCTCAGTATTCATTATGTTCACTTATTGTGCGCGGAAAGAATGAGTTCCTGCACCAATTTGTTTGGTAATGAATCTCTCTAACTTTATCGCTTCTGTTAGACCCATAAATGTAGTGAGTCGTCATGGTAATATTCTCTGTACCGCTCTGAAACACACCAGGTTTGAATTTCTCAATCAAACTAAGCCTAGCGTGTAGTGTGGGCGAAACCAAATTCACGAGACGTCTCTGTGTGACTCGGATTTTATTAAACTGTGTCACTTTCTGCATTACTTTGTTACAAATTCCTTGAAAAATTGAATGATTGCCCAGACGATTCCTAAAATGATTTCCGAAATTGGATATTTTCAACAAGTGGTTTTACAAGGGTTATCAAATCCTGAGTAGATTTTATTACCTCGTGCAATATTTTTAAGGTATATACAAAACTCTTATTTTTTGACCACAAACTCTGTTTTTTAGGATATTAATTTGGATTATTGGTCAAATTTTTAAGCCAACGTTTCGTCAAATGCTTTGACTTCCTCAGCGATTCTAATTATTCCGAGTGTTGTGAATAACTTTTAAGTTTATCGAGCAGTATTTATCAGCAATAATTTTTCGAGAAAGCATTCTACCGGTATAAGGTAGTTTTTGTCGAAAGTCAGAGAATCTCCACCAAGTTTACAACACTTTCAGGGTCTTATCTGCTTCTCGTATCGCCTCAGAAAACGATCTTCCCTCCTTTCTCCCTTCCATAAAACCTATTCTTATTCTTTTCTAATCTATTGCTTGCCCAACATCCTTCCCTCTGTCACACTCTTGAGCAACCCATCGCCCCTCATCACACCCTCTATCCACCTATCCCGGATATCATTCCGAAGCTTCCTTTCCTCGCCCACTCTTACTAAGCACTTCCTCGTTCGTCTCCATTTCCGTCCACCTCACCTTCTCCATCCTTCTCCACACCCGCATCTTTAACGGTAGCAGCCTAGACAAATCCTTCCTTTTTTAGTCTATGTTTCCACACCATAAAATGCTACGCTCCGTGATTAATTAACCATAGTATTATTACTGTGAATGATCAAGTGAGATGACCAGTGGGAACTTCGGTGAGATAATTTTCACTATATCTTCTACTATAGCTCCAGATATTGAGGAGAACCAGCACCAATTGTTACCTGCACAGAAGATCTTAGCTGGCGTTACTTAGAATCTCGTTTTAAAAAACCCAGCTACATTCTAACAAGCCATGTGAAATGGAGGTAATGGAATCTGTTTAATGTAATATACACATCACACTCCAACCTGCAGCGACCACAGCCCAAGGAATGGCCTTGTGCAGCAAATATTTATCAGTGCTGATGGCTATTATAGGGTTTCCCGTGAGTTTTCACTATAATTTGTGACCATCCCGTTTTCCGTTCCTGAATTCGTATTTGAATTGGAATGCAGCCAATTGCAATTCCCATGGCAGCCATTTAGGTTCAAGTGACGCCAAGTGTGAATTAAATAAAAAAAGGATTGTTAATGTTACGAAAATAATGCAAGCGGTTTCTGTAAAAAAAATGACCGAGTGATAGGAAAAATTATGGCTTCATCTATCATTTTCCTTCACCATTGCCGTCTTTGAATATCTAATCTTGAATATTTCAAATTATATCTGTACCTATACGTGAAAAATGATGAATGAGTGAATAAGGCTTTAGCTGTAGTGAGGAAAATGTATCCCTACAACTTTTGGATAGATGGATGAGACTAATTGCCTAATTCGGTAACATTTTGCCGTCCAAACAAGGGTAAGTGCAAGAAACGATTGTCGTACAGTATCCGTTCCTTATGAACACGAGGTGGCCTTTTCTCTTATTTTCGAACATGCAGGTACCGTCTGACTCCGGGAGGAAATTCAGCGCGGGACATTACAAACTCGTTATTTAATCTATAATTTTGTTAAAGTTTACTTGGTCTTTCCACCGGGTGAAACTTTCAATCTTGGCCGACGTTTCGATGACCGAGTCGTCAACGGTATAAAATCCGGACCAGTTGACGATGCAAGACATGCCCTGATGACGATGGACGATTCGTTCATCAAAACGTCGGCCAAGATTGAGAGTTTCACCCGGTGGAAAGCCCGAGTAACCTTTTACAACATCATACGAAGGGAAAGCATTAGATCTTTTTTACTCTATAATTCGTGATTTTATTATTTGAAAATCAAATTAAATCCTTTCATGCATAGTAATACGGTTAATTATCAGAGAAATCAATTGATAATATCGAAAAAATTATTAGATTTTGGAAGACGTTGAATTTGACACGGTGAGAAAAGTGCTGATGTTCTGATGCTCTGTGCTGATGAACCGAGAACACTCATAATCCGGGATGGGATTAGGGAGCGGGAAGAGGGCCTTAGAGGTGCGAATGGAGTACAAATACCTTTATTTATAGAATATAACCTATTTACAATGGCATTATAACATTTGATAGTATATACTACCTTTTAAAGCGAAAAATACTCATACAAATAATACTTTATCAATACAAATAATAAATTTGTATGAAATTTTAGAGAAAGAAATTAGGCACTATTATGTGACAAAACTTAATGAAGTTAAGTCATTCACTCTGCACCTTTTTGGAGACAAAGTTACTGTACTCATCAAAATCATTTGCGAATAGTTCATAAATACCTTTATGCATATAATGTAACCTTTTTACCATGAAATTATAAATTTGAATAGTAAGCATTAGATTTTAAAGCGAACGATAGTCATACAAATAATATATGATCTTGAGTTTGTATGAAATTTTAGGGTAAGAAATCAATTGAAGACACAGGCATATTTATGAAACAAAACTGACTGAAGTTAAATCATTCACTCTGCAACTTCCAAGGGACAAAATTATCGTTCATATCAATATGACAGTAAATTAATTATGATTAGCTTTTTATACTATAAAGTGTGGGAAAATATAAATTGAACTGTGATGTGCCCATTGATAGAGTAATTATTATCATGTCTTCGTGACATGAGACGAAATCTCATTGAGATTTTGAATCAAGAAAAGAAAGACATGGGAGGGAAAATTAAAGGCAAAGCATAGTGGAATGAGTAAGCTGTGAAATAATAGATTGACAAACAATTTTTCAAATATTTAAAATTTGAAATTGGAGAAAGTTACTTGCTAATAACTATCAGTCGGCAAGAAAGGCAATGCACCGACACTAAAAAATCACTTTGGAATGAATCTACCTGTATAATTGCTATTAGCAATTATTTAACTGTCACTCACCCATGAAACAATAATCCTACTTCATTCCTTATATTTTAGAGCAGACGATTATTCGTACAATGATTCATTATAGTAAACCTCAGCGACATTTTGATTAAGTGGATGACTCAATCTCCTAAACCCTATGTGTATCTCAGGTGAAATTATTCTAGTTGTAAGGGATTAACTCCGGGAACAGATCTTGGATTATTAGGTCATCCATAAGCTGATCTCCATTCTCCTGTCTCATGAAGCACACATTCAACTCCGGTCCTTCTCTCAGTTGGAATTCACTCAACTCCAATATCAAAGACGTTTCGTGCTTTGCAGCACAATTCTTCTCCTCCACAAAACGGAGCAAGTCGTTCATCCTGTATGATAAAGAAAAAGTTTCAGATACTTTTAATGATAACATTTTCAACACCACATATTTATTTTTTAACTTAAAAAACTCACGACCTGGGTTTCAACGCTTTCGCGTCATCTTCAGGTGCTTTTACCGGGTTACAAGGCCTTATATACAAAGTTTTTGGGGGTGAGTGAGGGAGGGTTGAACGATTAGGGTGGGGTGGATGTTAAATGAAGGTCAGGGGAAGTGAGTGGGGTGATGTTCCGCAGAGGGGGGGGGGCAATTCGGGAGGCGGCTATGAGGATGGGAGATGAGGGCGGGTACAGCTACTCATTTGAAATCTTCAAGTCAGGGTCATGCAATGTCTTTCAAATTTCCAGCTGCTCAATTGAGTCAGGATCACGTCTGTGGGTTGAAATGTATAAAATATTGGGATCTGAATCACTGCGGTAGTCATAGTTAAAATGATGGTTTGCAAAATTAATTTTACGTTCAGGATTGTTTAAATAGGTTAATTAGACTAATTAAACGATTGTGAAATTTGGAGAAATGAGAACTATGAGTGAAGATGGCGCTTAAGCGTTGAACCGGTGTCGTGTGTTAAGAAAAAATGAATGGCGTTGTGAATTAAAATTTTTGCGTTATTAAAATTTTCTGAAATATGGAATTTTTAAATTATGGCAACGTTACAAAGGAACTTGCATTATTTAAAGAAAAAGTTATTTGCCCATTTATTTCGGAAACAATTCACAACTAAGGCCATTTGCGCCATTCAGGACGGCATGGAACGTTGGAAAATGAAGTGTTGGTTGAGAGATGAGGGGTAGGTGTATCTATTTTTAAAGTAAGAATTAACCAACTATAAAAGAAAGGCTTAGAACCCTTAAAAAAGACCACTTTGAAAGATGAAAAAGAGGGAATTGGAGGCCTTCAAAACTTGGCGCTGAAGGCTGACATTGAGGATCATGTGGATGAGTGGTATCATAAGTCAAGAAGTGTACAGAAAAATAGAGAAGACGAACATAAGGAGAACTATTAGGAAGAAAAACTCCGGATGGAAAGTCTATAATTTCTAATAGGACGAATTTTTAATTGGCATAATAGAATGGAAAAGTCGAATGTAAAGTCTCAAGAGAAATAATAAAGGAAAACAGCTGGATGTGGAACCAAATACATAGTTAAAATGTAAAAACATTCGTTTGGAGCTTGACACTATATATGTTGACCATAAAAGACTGGATGCCTTCGAAACGTGGTACTGGAGGAGGTTGCTGAAGATAAAATGGACGGACAAAATAAGAAATGATGACGTGTACTGAAGGGTAGAAAAGGAAAGGATCACATGAAACACCATACAGAAAAGAAAAACCTGATGGATTGGACACACCCTGGAACACAATGGGTTTGTGAGGAATATAATTGAAGGTAAAATAGAAGGGAAAAAGTCCCCAGACGCGGACCCAGGAATAAGTTCATGGACCAAATAAAAAAGACAGTACATAGGGAAAGATACCAGTAGGTAAGGGAACTAACATTAGATAGAGAAGGGTGGGGGGCTGTGGTCAACCAATCTTAGGATTGAACGGCCAATGGATGTTAAATGGCACACTGTTGACCTTTGCTCTGTTAGTGTTGGGGTGGATCGAATAAGTAATTGAATCCCTTAAATTCGTTAAGTTTACTGGTGTAAAATCACATGCATCTGTAGAGTAGCCGTACTCAGTATTACTTGATCCCTGGTCAATGACTTCCAGCTCATTCAATCCAAAGTCTTGGGTGACAGGCTGGTATGTGCATCTCCAAGTAATACCCTCATCCACTTCAAGCGTTTCTACTTCAAGAGGTTCGCTGGCTTCCTCAGCGATATCTTCCTCTTCCTCATGATCCAGGATATCCGAAACGTCTTCATCGATGCAAGGAGAGCCTCTCGATTTATGGACTTTCTTGGTCCTTGTTCTGCAAACCTTTGTTAAGGCCAATTTCAGCGATAATAGATCGAGGAAATGTTCCGATTGTCTCTTATTGAGGTGTGGCTTGAATTTCAGGCGGTCTAGGTGGTTCTCCAGTACCTCAGCAATCCTCAAGGCTCTGTTTTTTTTGGATCGAAAAAAAAGAATGCTTTTAAACTGTCATATTTGCCGATACGGCCAATCCATATGTAACAGATGTTACAATAAAAACTTAATAATATGTATTTAAAAAAAGATTTGCATCCATTTCTAGACTAGATATAGACTAAAAGGGATTATCTAAGTGAGCGTAGCGAATTCAATCCTTCAGTAGAGTCGCCTATTTCACTTACGAGGTTCATCAACATCTATATTTTTTCTAGACAAAGTTTTTTTCTTTTCTCATGGTCTGTTTATGTTTTTTGATTATCTTCTATCATATATCTACATATATCTTGTATCTACACCTATCTCTGAGTTCAGCTGTATAGCATTTACAGTTATTGTTTTTCAATGAGAGTAGTTGTTTTTGCCTTTTTCTTTATGCATTGTATGTTATTATGCTCCATTCATTTTCTGATTTGAACTAAATAATTTGTTAATTACCTCGCTGTTATTTTACTTTATCGTATTGTTGCTTTAAGGGACCTATTCCAGAGTATAATAAATGTTTATTCCATTCTATTCTATATACTGCCCTGCGAGCCGCCGCACGGGCGTGAGGTGTTAGGACACCAGCCGTGTAAAGATGTTAAGAATAACGTCTTTGGAGGTCAAATGGTGACTTATACTATGGGAATGTATTAAGCGGAGATTAGTTTTTATTACAGTCGTATGAAAACAAAGAGTGCACAAGACATTGAGGTTTTTACAATCACTAACCTGTACAAGAATGAAATATGAGGACATTGTTGAAACTTACTCTAGTTTTTTAGTTCCAAGCCAACCGCCGTCTTTCAGAGTAATGTAACATGTCTGACTGCGTGGTTTTTATTTAGTTTTGCAACCTCTAATGCTCCATGTGATTGATTTCTCTAAGATATACGAACATCTATCTCATTCGATGAAATGTACTCTCGCTAGAGTAAACTTCTAGTGATGTGGGCTTTTATGGGTGAAAATTCAAGTGGTTTCTTAAGACGAAAGAAAATCACTACATCTAAATACTACCCTGCGAGCCGCAGCATGGGCGTGGGGCTAGGGGTGTTAGGACACCAGCCACGTACAGATGTAAGGGATAAGGTTTTGGGAGGTGAAATAATTACGTGTATTATGGGAGTGTATTAAGTTGAGCTCACCTTCGAGTTTCTCTGTGAATTACCAAAATTAACCTCTTGCTGTGCTTTAATGGATTACCTTATGGAAAAAAGTATTAAACCATTTTATATAACTCTTCTTTTTCTTTCATATGATGGCATTTTAAAATTATTTTGTTTTATTATTAACCATAGATACACAATAATATGGCGAAGCCTATTTTCAGTCAATTTTTTACATACTTGTCGATAAAAAGTAGTTGGTGCCGCCTGGCTACGCCAAGTAACTCATACCACACCACATACAACAAAAAGAACACAATTTACTCTTCCTCCATTCTCCAAACAAGGCAAGCTATATTTTTAAGTAATAAATAAATTTTTCTTCGATCTACTTATAGTATTATCTGAACTTTTTTTCATCTTCCCTACCGGAACTCAGTAAATGTTATTCACTCGGTAACAACAGGTCCATTACCTCTTTCGGCAAACTCGATTTTTCCCCAGTGGAACTGGCGAGGAGTTCGAAAATACAGAATGATGTGAGAACTAACCTTTGACATAAGTCCTCATTGGTAGCCACTTGAGACCTTTTTCTTGTGAAGGAACGAAAGTTTCTTATGTCCTTGTTACGAGCCTCTATTGCTTCTTGTGAGAGTTGTCCCAATGGAAGAATCGAGTCTTTCACAATATCAACTACGTGAATAAGAACTTAGTACACTTAGTACACAGGTGGCATATAATACCACGGGTATAATATCACAAATCTCCAAGCAGTAACTCCTAAATTCTTCCTCTATCACTCGAAATTGCCTTCAATGTTATGCAAAACCTTTTAATGAGGCTAACGGTGATTACTATAACATAAATCTCAATCTGTCAGAAGCACTTACTAACAAATAAAATGAAAAATGATTTTAAAGAACTATGCTCTGAAACAGGAAATAATAATTGTTGGAGGCAATATTTTCTCCATGCCTGTTATCGTAGAAGATAGCGAGGGATTATCAAATAATCGCCTAGCCGTGTTCCCATCGTTAGTTGTCCTGTATCCCGGCCTCGGCACATCCACAATCAATCCCATTTTTTTCTGAAAGAATTTTGCAGTTTAGGCTTTCTGTCTCGTAGTAGTTACCTGTGCCTTCTACGCACCTATTTGAGAGGTTTAGTATTAGCATTTAGTTTAGTATTGATGCTGCAAATGAAAGAGTTGCACCGGAATGAGATTATCTCAGGCTTTTTCTCTTTGACCTTTCGCTGGAAGCAAGGAAACATATTTCTGGACGTCCACCTGTACTGGCTAAGGCAAGATAAAAATATATAACGCTGCAAGAGAACTATAAATTGACTCAATCATACAAATACACTTACAGGAAGGAGCAGAAGTACTGGGAAAACATTTGATCAAATATTCCGGAAAATCAACAACCGTCTTGAGCCATTTTTCGTGACGCTTCAGAAATCTCTAGTTGTGTCTGGAACACTCATCCCACTTCTTCAAGTGCTATCCAAAAAATAAAACAACTATGATTCAAGTATCCACTCGGTGTCATTGAAAGATGATTATTTGATACCCAATGCAACTTTCTATCGATATATTTCAACAAATATCCTCTTTTGCATGTATTGATTGATGACCAGACTTCCATAGAATGTAGCTGTAAAAGTGAAATTACGAAGGGAGGGATTTTCTTTAAGCAAGAATTAATAAAACCCAAAAAAGAGCTCGAAAACAAATAGAAAACATAAAAGGAATTTATAGCGAATACTGACGCCCCGAAATTGCAATATATTTGGTTCGACTCTGGAGATTAAAATGAACAAGGCACTAATACTGACAAGTTCCTTCCGGAATTTCATAAAAAATTTAATCGTATTATAATCAATAGATCACTAAACCTTTACTGCCAAGAATTACATAAAATGATTGTAAAACACAAACCTTAACAAAGCCACGAATGTAGAAAATACAATGAAATATCACCACTGAAGCCACCAAAAAAAGATTTGATCATAGTTGGATATCGGACACTGAAACACACGCGTAACAAGCAAAGCACTTAGGTTTCAAGGATAGCAGCAGGCACAGAGAAGCAGAACTGTTCCACGTCACACCAGAAATACAACTAAATGGACACGTGCATTTCGTTGGAGGAAAAGAGAATATCCTCCCGAAAATATCCGCAACAGTTCGCACAAAGGGCCCGCAGTGTCATAAAACGACCCTTTTCGGCAGGCCTAGAAGTAATTAGAGGAGGCTGGGGAGTTGATGCCATGTGACACCAGCTGACGGCTGGTGCCTCCGGATGAGAGTTTGTCTGTCAACGAGAGAGGCCCATTTCTTTCCGTAGGCGAAGTGCAGGATATACGTGTAAACCCCGTGATAGTTTCTGGAGTGCAATCAAAGAAAGAAGTCTTTCAGTATACCTCTTGCGGTGTCCCTCGATATGATTATGAGTATCATTTCTGGCATGGTTTATTAAAAATTTCTTTAAAGTGGCTCTTTTCAATGTCTATATTTCGACAACCACTATAGAAAAGTGAATGTGGCCATATCGCTTCCACACACTTACCGCATTATCGTACTCCCCGTCGCCGGCGGGCAAAACTGGACTCGACCGCACGCTTGAAAAAATGATGTAATGTTCGGGGTCGCAAATATGAGCAAGATTTTTCTTTTGACTCACAGTTTGGAAGCTTCTTAGAGTGGTGTGGTATGAGTTACATATCGTAGCCAGGCGGCACCAACTACTTATCAACAAATATGTAAAAAATTGACTGAAAATAGGCTACGCCATATTGTTGTGTATTTACGCTTCATAATAAAATATATCATTTAGAAAACCATCAAATAAAAGAAAAGGAACAGTTATATAAAATGGTATAACATTTGTTTCCATACGTTTATCCATTTAAGTACAGCAAGAGGTTAATTCTTGTAATTCACAGAGAAAATCGAAGGTGGGCGTTTTTTGCGAAATTTGTTCAACTTTGACCCTTATATATATTATTAATGTGCAAGCACAGTAGAAAAAAATGTGGCATACCATGCACAAGCTATTTGAGAATGTTAATGCGAAGTTTCATCTTCGGGACTAAAAGAAAAAGTTTTAGAGGTTTTGGCCAGTTTTCTTCGATATCAGCCCACTGTGCGTCGGTACCGCAAAATACCATCACCCGGTTGGAGACTCGAGAGCTTTACATCATAAAAAGCGATATTTTTCATTGAATACTGTGCACCCGATGACAGGGGCGGATCTATGGGGGGCTAAGGGGGCTATAGCCCCTCCATAGGGTCGAAACTTACACTAGATAAAATCGAAATTATTGGAGGGTACCACTTTGCACAAGTATTTTGTTATATTTTCCGGCAAATTTACCGACTATAATGAATTAAAATACCAATAAGATTATACAAATATTAATATACAATTATAATACAAATTAAATCACCCCTTCGGCTGGGGGGTTTTCCCCCCGGGACTCCCAGTTTCCCCCCTTGGACCAAACCTAGATCCGCCACTGCCCGATAATGACACAATAGCTGAATTGGTTGCGCTAAATCCAATAAATCAGTGGGAAACACGAAGTTGCTTGCATATTTCAATTAGAGCTTGTAACCTTTGACTACTTTTCTCGAGTTTTGCACCTGAAAATTAAGCGGCAGCACGTCGTTTTTCTTAACATGTCAATCAAGTAACTGAAAAGCGAGGATCGCTATATGAACGTGTAAGAGTGCAAAGACTGCGCACCTTACTGCAAAAAAAAATGGTTTGGAATTGGCTATATTTAAAAAAGGACGCCCAATAATATTTTAACAATGTCATTTAAGTTCTATATTCACGTGTAGTGCAAATAGATTGATTATTACATCAAGATGTATGAATGAATATACGTGCTATATCATTTAAAGGACGGATTTCGACGAAATTAAGAGCGGCAAGACGCTTTTCGAGATGAAAAATGAAACCATGTAAAGGGGTGGTGCATAAACTACTTTACCACCTCATTTGGGGGGAAGGGGTCGCCTAAAAACCTACGGCGGGTAACGAGGAGGAGGGAGGGGGTTCATTCAAAATAACATAGCTGTTACTATGTTCCTTGTTAACGTTTCTTACTCTTCAACATTGCATCGACAATATTACAGAGTTTAACATGAGGAAGGGCGAGCGGGAAATTTCTATTATTTATAGTTCGGCTACTTTATCTGCCTAATTTAAACCTATCCCTAAAAATAAATCCATTCAATAATCTTCTTTCTTTTTTCTTATCTATAAAAATGAATGTGAGATTGTGCGGTCAGTTATAACTATGGAATAACGTAAAACTTTGTAACATGATTCATTATGCCACTCGGAAGGTTTATGGCTAGTTTCTATTTACACAGTGGTCTTCGGTTCGACTCTAGACGATTAAAAGCGTTTTCATTAGAAATACATGTAAAATTCGTTTTTCTGGCATGCAGACCTTTTTTATTTTGCATATTTAAATTAGAAATAACGGTTGTAAAAATTTGCAAAAAAAACCAATGGAAAGAAAAATAAATGAACATTTTAATTCTTGCAATCAAGTTTTGTTTTCCATCTGATTTAATTAAAATTTTGAAAAAAAATCATACAACTGCTGAAAATTCAGCGATTTTGGTACGCTGTCCCCTTGACGATCGATAAAATTGTTGCACTCGAACCTCATATGAACATATGGCGAATATAGGCCCAGAACGTATTGATGGTAATGAAAAATCTATAGAATTCATAATAAATACATTTTGCGCGATATTTATCGATATATTTCGATTGCTATCGATAGCATAAAATAAGTTCAATGTTCTTCACACCCGTTGAATTTCCACGGGTACCTTCCGCTAGTTGAGAAAATATTTTTTAATTGAAAGTTTCATTTGTAGAGACAACGTTACATGCCGGGGGCGAGGGGAGGGGTCGGGAAACTTATCAAGGTGTCAACGAAGGGGGAAGGAAGGCCTACAAACGGTAACTTAGTTTATTCACGACCCTTAAGAGAAGGAGCCAGCACCTGGATGTTTGTTTGCTTTCTTTCATTCAAACCAATCTTAACCAGTAGAACACCTTATGATCTTTATGATAAAGAAATAATTCAAACATCGACTAATTTGATGTGTCAAAATGAATTCAATGTTTTATTGTGTGTAAACTGGTTCGTATTATTTATCACTTCACTCTGGTGTAAAATACCATTCTCTGTTGCCATATCAATATTGCTTATCCTCACACATGATTATCGCATGTTTTGGATCTAATAATGGTGATCTGACACCTTTGAATCCTACAGTATGTGCCTAATTTTACTAATCGATTTAAAAATAGTGATACTCATTGGGACAACAGAAAAATAACACCGAAAAATCTAAAGAATCAAGACGTCTACAATTAAACAAAAGCAGACACAATCGCGTCCTCATAGTGGTAGGAATGAACTTTAATTTTACATTGTTCTTCATCGAAAACTTGAAAGAATTGACTCAAATATACTGAGCAATATCGGCATTGAAGGAACAATACTATACTTTCTTTTGTGGAAAAATTGTGTTTAAGTTGTTATGGAAGTATCGAGAGCTCTGACAGTTCTGAACTATCATTCATTAATAATCTCAACTGATAGAGTTGCTCTAAGGCTTTGGTTTACGTCCAATATTTTTCTTACAAATTAGATTTAGAGTTTTTTATGCGTCTCCTTAAAAGTTTCCACAATGTCAGAGAGGCGGTATTGTTTCTTCAACGTCGATGGGACAAATCGAGGAGAAGACAAATATTTATGTTACCATTTGCCAATGGATTTCACGCGAAAAACCTGATATTCTATACGATTTCCAGGATTTAGAAAACAGAACAATACATTGAAGACACAAAAAATTCTTGCTTTTCGAGTCATTAGCAAATACTCGCAGAAATATAATAGTATAAACAATGAAAGGGTTAGAAAGACACGCCCACTTTTCATACCTGCATTCGGAACATCTCCGATTCTGCAGATTAACAAGGCAGCGCCTCCCATATTTGCAAGGCCTTAATTTCCTGCTTACGGTTGCTCGCCAACAAAACATGTAACAAGCCTTGCAAATCAGGAACCCATAACTCCGTGTGCTGGCAATATCTCCACAAATTTCACATTTTGATCGGTTACCAGCCTCTGCCATTGTGCTGTCCACGTCAGGTCAACTATATTGTCGTGAGAAGGAAGGCGATTTGATCAAAGGTTCCACGCTAAAATCTATGAGACTATTTGCAACTGCTGTGAAACAATATAAAATGCTATATAGAGCATTACTTACAAAGGCCTCTGGACGAATGCACAGAGATGGGGATTATAGAGGCTAAGCTTACTTCCTTGATAATTTCTTCAAACCAGGAGTCTCCAACCCCCGGCTAAAAGTTAAAGCCTGAGTATTTTTGCCAAAATAAGCATCGCCCCGTCGGGTCTCCTGGTCAATGCAACTTTGGGATCACTGATCAAAAACAGAATATCGAATCATAGCATAGCATAAACCTTTCGATAACTACAAATAAATTAGCTAATAATACAACTTTGGCTCTCCAATTCCATGTTCTCAAAAGATAAGTTTTTGTTCACTTTTCACAGAAATTTTATTTTACCGACCAAGGTTTCGAAATGAACTATGCCATTTTCAAGGGACACAACGAAATAGTTCATGTCAAAACCTTAGTCGGTGAAATCAAATTTCTGTGGAAAGTGAGCAAACACTTTTATTGTGAGAACATGGCATCTATACCCCATTTCCACAAGATATCGCTTGATACGCAATATTTAATTATACTCTCAAATTTAAATCCTACCTTTGAATCCAGCAAAGAGG
This sequence comes from Ceriagrion tenellum, assembly GCA_963169105.1. Classification (NCBI taxonomy): domain Eukaryota; kingdom Metazoa; phylum Arthropoda; class Insecta; order Odonata; family Coenagrionidae; genus Ceriagrion; species Ceriagrion tenellum. The sequence goes on along the minus strand of OY720633.1, from coordinate 52,453,096 downwards.
GGGAAACTACCCGCGAAGCTTCTCTTAACTTGCATCGACCAAAAAAATGGCAAAACTCTGTGAAGGGAAGGAAATAAACGATTTTAGACAATTATTCGACATGACGAGGAAGAGAGGATGTAAAATTCATTGTTCTCCTCTAAAAAAAAACTGATATAGATGCAGCCAGAGTGAAGGAGTAAACTGCTTACAGGCTTATCCGTCGCCGAGAGGAAGCAAATGCGATCAGGGCGCTCTCCGTTTTCAGGCGCGGAGTATTATGTGGGAAAGATGTCTATTCAGCTGCTTTCGACGCGGTGCGGTGAAGTGACGGCCGCGGGGGACTTGAAGTCGAGCAGTGGGAGCACGCAGTTTGCAGGAGTGCGAGACTGAATGCGCATGCGCAGACGACCAGCCAATGGCTGCAGTACTCACCCTTTTGCATTCTACATCTCTCCCTCTCTCTCTCCCTCCCTCTTCCCCGCCCCCCTTTCCAGCATTCGCCACGTTTCCTTCCTCCTAACCCTCCGCCCCTTTTTCTTCCTCCCACCCTCCACCCCCCTCCAGCTCCCTCCCCTCCATGCATTGGAAGAAGGGGGAGGGCAGACTGAGCACACTTGTTGCACTAGCGTGGATCTCACGATGGCTCTGACGTCGGGGTCACTTCGTCCAGCTTCTCTGGAAATTCGAGTGTATCATCTATGAAGTGCATTTTATAAACAGAAAAAAAGTGATTTCTGAGCTAGTTTTACTGTAATTCAGCCTTGAAAGTGGCGATTTAAACCCTCCATGGACGAGATAGTCAAATTTGTCACGTTTCAAAATCGTTGAAATATCTGCTTTCTAATAGGCTTTCCCATTTAGTTGCTGCGCTAGGCAGAGTTATAAGTGTAGAAGAATTGCAGATCTTGCATGAAATTGTTATTAACGGTAGAGGAAGGTAATTTAATGGGCAATGCCTGTTTCCTTCTTTAAATAAAAAGTAAAGACATGCCCCTTTTAGGCCTCCTGTACACCGAAATTAGAGATCTCAGAGCATTACAATTATATTTCTCACCTATTGTTCTACCTCTCCTCTCCTACTGTTCCCCTACATGGTCGATGTCAATCCCAACCAATATTAAATCCCTGCAACATATCCCTAACTTCTTCGCACGTATTTTAAAAAATAGATTGCCAAATCTCCACAACCTACCCACTGATGATGTCTTGTCCTCACTCTCTGTTAATAAACTTGATTATATCTTCCTTAAAACCAATCTTAAACTTATCCATTACTCACTGAACTCAACCATTTACTGCCCCGATCTTGTTTCCTTGATAAATTTCAGAATACCCCCCCGACACACCAGGACCCACTCATTGCTCCACATCCCTACTCCAGATTATCACTTACCAAACGCTCCCTCATTCTTCGCCTCTCTTCTCCTGTAAATTCCCTTCCCGTGAACATAGACCCTTTCACCCTATCTTCCACCGTCTTCACCAACCTAGCCATTTGCCATTCCCAAAATAAGTAATTGTTACTATCTCCCCATGTTGCATTATTATTTGTTACCTTCCTTTTGTTATGTTGTTACGTTTGTGTCCTTATTTGTTTGTTATATGCTCACTGTAAAATGGCTTTATGCCCTATGTGATCTTTTTGTCAAACAAATATTGGTGTGACGTTGGTTATTTTTCAGTTTCAGGGTACATAGCCTTCGGATAATGATTTGCAAAATACGATTTCTAGGAATCGTGCAATCTATGGCGTAAACTCCTTGGGCACGCGTTCGGGTATTCCTTCTGGGCCTGTGGACTTATTACTTATAATCGAAAGCTATAAATCGCTAGAGAAGGACATATATTGATTAATCACCAAAGAAGCACGCCGCTATAATGACTTTGATTATTGACATCACTACGTAGGAAACACCGTACTGCAGCACTTTGAGCCATTAAACATGTAGAAAATAAAGACGCTCGTGGATTATATATTAAATATTTATTTACCTCGAGTTTGCTTTTTGGTGGTTTCCTTCGATATTCTATGGAATTTGCTAAACGTTTCGAATGAATAGGTTAACTTTGTTTTTTCACAGTGAATTGTGGTGACGTTCATTTGTTGGCGTTCATTGTGGTGGCGTTCATCGTGGAAAAACATAGTTTACCCTATTCATTAAAAACTGACTCCTCTAACCTCGGTTACGTTCAATTTTACACCCCGCTCTTAGAACTCCGTTAACACCTGACAATTATTGAAATATTTTTAGAATTGGCCTCTTCCCAACCGCAGTTTACCCTCTATGGACAAGCGAGTCAAATGTTTGAAGTTTCAAAATCATTGAAATATCTGCTTTCTAGGAGGCTTTTCCATTTAGTTGCTGCGCTAGACAGAATTATAACGCGTCAGATTAAGTGCGTGGAAAGTTGCGTCTCTTTCGGCAATTTTGTCGAACAATTTGAATAGATGATCGTGCGACGCTATTCACAGACACTATATTATTTCTATTACATTAAATATTCTGATTTTTTTATAGAGTCCAAAAAAATGTTCGAACCGCGTACATTCAGGTGCGTCTGCTAGCGCATTGTAACTCACCATACTGGCTCCAGATGTTTTACGCCTTCTTCTTAAATGGGCTAGGCAAAGCAACTAGAGTTTTCGGCTTGTATTTCGTAATTTAGGCGAGATCATATTGTAATACATTGCTTTCCATAACTAGACTCGTGGTGGAATTACTTGATATGAATTAGCAACCAATGTAGCGATGATATCTACATCTACATAATACCCTGCGAGCCGCCGCATGGGCGTGTGGCAGGGGGTGTTAGGTCCCCCAGCCGTGTAAACATGTTAGTTTTTGGGAGTTGACATCGACCATGGAATAGTTCAAGAGGTAAAGAGTTGCTATTTTTTTCAAAATTAACTTCTTGAATAATGGAGAATTTTCGTTGATATATTTTGTGTTATTAACATGTGAGGATACAATCAATACTTATCAATGTTACAGGTAAATGTGTGGAATGCGTGAAATGACACAAATCTGAGAAAATAACTTTTTCTACGTGTATCATGGTTTTAACGTCAATGTAATGAACGAACACGAGTATCACAAATACAGACGGAGTTGGTTCTGTCCATTTTATTCGCTTGCGCTGCAATATGACAGGAGGACGACGGGCTTTGTCGCCTTCCCCCCGCTGAACGGCCATTCCTCTGTCGGATCGGTCGCCATGCGGCGCCGTACAGTTTGGCAACGCGGCATCAATTGAATTTATTAACATTAACAAATATTAAAATTTTTACGTACTATGCATCACAGAAAAAATAAAAATAAATTAAGTTTTAACTAAACTGTTTCCTCGGCTTTAATTTTGTGATTCTGTGCAAATTGTAGGACTGGATAAAGTTTAAACATTTTCATTCATTAACAACAAAAGATGCGTTAAAAAAATTCGCTTGCCATTTTGTATCTTTATCAACTCTCGCAACCTTTGGTGAGAAGTCAATGCTGTAGATTTTGAAGTTTTTCCTCGGCTGAGTTACAAAGTACATGAAGTTGACAAAACTGCTAAGTTTAGGTAGTGCGGTGTCGCTTTCTGCAGTAACGTGTCTCCATTTTTGGTTATATTATATAGTAAAAAATATTGATGAAATAGAAATAAAATTATCTTAAAATTGGTGTCAAAAGTATTGCATTTACACGGACCAAGATATAAATTCTCTAAGTACAGCGGCATATTATTTTAACGCCGACCCTCGTGGCGAACTTGCCATCTGATACTAAGAAAACAAACAGTCTGGAGAAAATCCTCTTGCATTTGTTGTTTATTTTATGGCGGAATGGAAAAAACTAATCCCTGTGGACCATCAATAAAATTAATTCATTCCATAAATGAAATTCATTAAATTTTAAGATTTTTCTAGGGTTTGGAAAGTAAGATAAATTAACAAAAAAGAAGATGCATTTTTCACAGATTGAACTGTTACCAACCCAGGCAGGATATTGGTAGAAAATGGGCGTCATAATTGGATATCAAAAAGGGAAGCATGATGGCGAAATAAAGATTCACTAATACAAGATAATAGGTGACATAAATCAGGCGTAAAGACGGTAACAATATGTTGATGTCCAATTTGAAATGGTGTAGGGAATAATGTGGTGAAGGGCACTGGGAATTGAGGAAGGGAGTTGTAGATTGGTGGATGGCGATTGTTCTGTGAATAGAATATTAATTCATTTATTTGCATCATAAAACGTTTTACAAAAGTACAAACATATTAAAACGTAACAAATTGTACAAAATTAAGGATATTCAAACAGAATGAGATTCGAGAACAAATACAACACTCGAGGGAAATTATTTAATCTAAGAAATGGATACAGCAATGTTACAAATCTCAATCTAACTAAATAATTCATGGTGCAATCCGTTCAGCGTTACCATGCATGATGCAGGAAATAAGTGTGCACATACACGTTTCCTAACACCTAGGCTGTAAAATCCTTATCTCAAGGGTTAGGTAGGGGATCAAAATATCAATGCAACATATTAATTGGTAAGAGAGATATAGACAATCATGTGGCCAAGTCCCCAGGGCACTGGTAAATAAGAAAGCGATTAAAAAATGAATACAACTGAGTTACAAGGCTTTGGTAGCCTAAAAGAATTTATTTTTGAAACTTTAAATTGTTAAAGTACTCTAATATTTTTTAGAGTATTCTCACAATGGAATACCTGCCCCTTTTTTCCGAAAGATTTGGCCAAAATTTCTTAGCAAGATACAGTAAGAGTGAGGACTCCACCCAGACAATCCGCTGGCTTTGTTAGCATTCATTGCCATCTTGTCATTGTTATAAATCTCCAGCTGTGATTGTTATTAACCTCCATTTGTTTTTTATATTAACATCCAGTTTTTATTGTTATAATCCTCCATTTGTTATTATTACCAACCTCCAGTTGTTATTGTTACTGACCTCCAGCCTCCTCGGCAAAGATCAACTCCAGAACGGACAGATTAAATATGCTAATTTGCTTAAATATTTGCATCCATCAGCTTTTATTGTTCATCTATTTTTTGGTCTCCTCTCTTATTTATCACTCACAATCACTCCCTTGATCAGTTTTGAAAAATCGTTGTAATTGTCCACTATGAGGAGGGTGAAATGCATTTATATCTTACATCTATAAGTACAATGCCAAGGCCACCTTGCGGATGTGTAACTGAATGGTTTTCACCAACCTGCAATGCTCTTTATTTCGGAGAAGTAGATGAAATTCCAATTATATCGATAAATTAGCATGATCTGGCGAATAGTTTCCAAAAGTAGAAGCAGAAATACCCTACTCTGAGCAGAAGAAAATAAAATTGAAAACCATGAGCATTATGATATTTTGCGACTGCACAAATAATTTGAGAGAGATGTGAGTGACGTGCCACAAAATCTTATATAGCAGATTGAGCGACAAGGATTAGGGAGAAAACCAAGCATTCAGTTTCTCTACCTAACAACAAAATCCACTAATGCAACAACGTATTGGCAGCTTCATTGCCCCTCATCTTTTGAGTGAAAATTAACACATAATACCCGTCCGTTTTCCAACTGATCTCCGCTCTATTTTTTTGCCGAGAACTGGCTGTTAATAATGCTTTGAATGACAAAAACAATAGATACATCCAAATGTAAAAACTGATCAGAATAAACACATTTTAAATCATTCTACCACTTTAAATTCTGTTTTAATGTGTTAATGTTTTTTTTATAATTTAGTTGCATAAGTATTGGCGTGCCATGGCAGTACCACTGGATTTTTGGAATTGGATTGATCCAAAATTTTAAATTTGGAAGTTAATTGAGTCAATGATCCCTGTAGCGGTGGAGGATAATTTTGAAATTCTGAAGGTTTTCAAAAAATGTTTTGAAAAAATAAACTATCAAAAAAAGAAAAATTACAGGGATTACTTACTATCATTGGATTACCAGTTAACCATGCCATGTAATACACATCATTCACAGTCAATTATTGACATTTTTAAGAACAACGGCGCAGTCGCGTGAAGCGGGTGATGCATGTAGCCTTAAAATTGCATACATCTCATGGGACGGTTGACTCGTCTTTGAGGGCCGACTGCCCTCAAAGGCGAATCAAGATCTTGGGCTATTTAGCCACTCTTGATTTGACCTTGGACCGCTTAATCTCCATTGCTCTGCCGCTTGTAGTATTCCATCAGTTCAAGGTGTTCCTGCTCTGTGAGCTGCTCTTCATTCAGCCCCGATATCAAAGGCGAAACGCGGCTGGCCGCCTCTGTTCCACCTTCTACTAATCCCTTGATGCCTGAGACAGGCGATTCTCTCCCTACGCTGACTGAGTCTTCGGAGTAATTGATTTCTATAGTAAGGCGGTCGGAAGATGAAGTTTCCGACGAATTTCCACTCATGTCCTCTCCATATACAGTTTTGGGCGAGGGTAGACGACACTCCGAAACAGACTGGTTGTTCAACCTATGGGGTGAAGAAAAAGGTAAGTCGGTTATTATTTTTTGAAGAAGTTTACTGGCCAATAAGGCCATTCCCGAAGAATATAAACTTCATCATTTCACCTCTCAACACCTTATCCTTTACACTTTCACATGGGTGACGTTCTAAAAACCCCTGCCAACCGTGCGTGAAATCGAGGCATGCACGATCATGAAACACGTTTCCCGTTGAAACTCGAATAAATTTGTGAAAAAATTTCCCGTTGTAAATGGGCTTTAAAAATAGGCAGGAAAAAATGAATTTTTCATGCATATAAGTGTATTTATGAGTCCTCAAATATATCTGGTATCATTTGATGTGGCTAATCTGTATACATGTGTACCAGTCAACGAATCACTCAAAGCAGCAGAAAAATTTCTAGACACTTAGGAGGCAGCCATCGAACTCTTGAAACAAATGCAGTTGTGTACCGGCCAAAATTTTTTATTATTTTATTTATTTATTTATTTAAAGTAATAAAACCACATACAGCTATGTCGCCATTTTATGGTGGCCATGTAACAATACACACACTTTAGGACATATACAAGCAAACTTAACAACTGGTTGCAAGCAGAAATTATGGAAATATATAAAAAAAGAAAAATGGGGGAATAACTACTTAGGTGAAGATACAAAAGAGAAAGGCTTGTAAAGGATTTAGATGAAAGTGCAAAAGGATCGATATGGGGAGGGAGGGAATTCAATAGAGAGGAGAGGCGGAAGAAAAGAGAACGTTTAGTGATCGAAAGTCTGAGAATGGGCATGTGGAGTAAAGGGTGAGAACGGGTGGGGCGGGATGGAACTTTGAAACTGATAAAAGAGAGCAATTCAGGACAGTCGATGGTTGAATTAAGAATATTATAAATAAATATTAAGTCTGCTCTGAGTCTATGAGTGGGGAGATTAGAGATGGAGAGATAGGATAGAATAGCCTTAGTGGACATATTACGACACTGTGGTAATCTATTCTTAACTATTTTAGCAAAGAATTTGCAGACACAGTCCAGCGATGAAAGATTAGTTTGAGAAGAGATAGACCAGATGGGGCAGGAATAGGTAAGAATTGGAAGAATAATGGAAGAGAAAAAGAGTTCTAAGTGCTCGGGGCTCATTAATTTCGGTAAAACGATAGAGGAGGCCTAAGAGGGACGTTGCTTTAGACTTGATTGTTTATATTTGTGGAAAAAGTTCAATTTATTGTCAGTAAGAATACCAAGGTCCTTAGATGTTGAAACACGTTTTAGCGGGTGATTAGTCACAGTATAATTAAATTATAGAGGGGCCTTCTTTAGGGAGATAGACATCACACTGCATTTTTCCGGGTTTAATTTAAGGTTCCAAACATCGCACCAATTTGAGGTCTGGCGGAAGGCATCCTGTAGTTCATGGCAATCGGAGGGTTTTTGAATGCTCCTGAAAAGTTTACAGTCATCGGCATAAAGTAGGGTATGAGCTTGGGAAGAGGGTATTAGGGAAGCAAGATCATCAATGAATAGATTAAATAGGTAAGGACCAAGGACACTGCCTTGAGGAACCCCAGATGTCAGTGGAGATCATGGAGACGAAAAACCAGAAAGAATAACCCTTTGACTTCTATTGCTAAGGAAGCTAGTAAGAAGATTTTTAAAATTACCAGAAATGTTATTTCAAAAACAAGTGTTCCGTTAGAATGAGGAACTATCTATGGGTTGCCCTTTTTCACCTCTTTTAGCAGATATTTTTACGAATCACTGGAAGGAAAAACTTTTAAACTCTGGAAATGTTTTACTCAATAATATTTTTTATTGGTTCAGATATGTTGATGATATTTTGTGTATGGACGGGCAGCAAGCGACAACTTGATTGGTTTTTTAACCTTTTTAAATAGCCATCATCAAATAATAAAACTAACAGCCGAAATTGATGGGTCATCTTTGAATTTTTAGACTTAAATATTTCCATTCAAAACAATAGACATAATTTTTCAATCTACAGAAAACCAACTCATACGGATGCTGTCATACCTAAAGATTCATGCCACCCCGAATTTTCATAAGCATGCTCCCTTTCATTCCTTGATCCACCACCTTATCAACATTCTCTTATCTTCCGCAGATTTTAACCGGGAACTTAATATAATCAGACAGATTGCCCGTAATAATGGGTATGACGACCTTTTAATATCCAAGACTTTAAATAATAAATTAAAACATCTTGCATCTACTACTTCCAGTTCCTTGTTACCCGTCCAATCAAGACGCAAATTAAAATTGTTTAAAATTCCATTTATAGGACCGATGCCATATTCCATTTCAAATACTATCCCGAGGGATGTATTAATGTATGTTTTTATAACAATAATACTCTGGGACGACTGTTAATGAATTCAAAAGATATAATTGAACCTGTTTTTAAAAGTGGTGTATATAAACTTGTGTGTCATAATTGTATGGGGTTTTATATTGGTCAAACGGGGAGAAGCTTCCAGTTAAGAGCCAAGGAACATCAGGTGTGTTTTAAAAACAAAAAAGACGACTCATCGGCCTCAGCCCGACACATGCTGGAGTTGGGGCACCGAAGTGACTTTAAATCTGAAATATTGTATTGTGTTGAAAAGGGATGGAAGATGGACGCGTACGAACAGCGGTCAATTGTCCTTGCAAGTGGCTCTAAATGGCTTCTCAATGACATCACCTTCTCCAACCCATCCCCCCTATTACGCATCACACTACCCCCTCCCACCCGCCTTCCACTTACCCCTCTCCTGTGAAAAATCTGGACTTTATATACTGGCTGTATAAAGATGATTTGCGCCTGAAGATGGCTTAACAGCCGAAACCGGTTGTCGATAAAAAAGTCTGTGGAAGTCACAAAGTGTGTCACTTGTTATTTATCCTCAAATATACTTAAATGCATCTCTTACGACGATATTCTTAGAAATTATATTTAGCAAATCATTATCCGAAGGCAAGGTGCCCCAAGACTGGAAAATAGCCAATGTCACATCTATATTTAAAAAAGGAAATAGAAGTGACCCAGGAAATTATATACCTATATCGTTAACATCGCTTTTATGCAAGATCCTCGAACACATTGTCGTTAGCAATATTATGGCATTCCTGGATAATTTAAACCTCTTACACAGCAGTCAGCATGGCTTCCGTAAGGGCGGGTCCTGCGAAACACAGCTTGTGCTCTTCCTTCATGATATCCTAAAATCAGGTGAATCGAATAAACAAATTGACGCGATATTCCTTGATTTTAAGAAGGTATTTGACTAGGTTCCTCACAAAAAAGTCATTTATAAATTGTATTCATGCAGAGTTAATAAAAAATAGTGAACTAGATCCTCTGCTCTGTTAATCGTTCCTCCTCGCATGAACAATTGATTAAATCACGTCTGTTACATATGCATTGACTAATTAGTTTCTGTGGCATTGGCAGCATTCATTTAGTGTAGGGGATGTTAATGAAATTTACTTGTACACTATAGTGGGTGTTTTGTGATAAATCACCCCTAGCCAAACACTCTTGAGGTGGCCTGCAGGGTAATACGTAGATGTAAAATTTGGTAAAGGTTACTGACGTAACTGCGCACATGTTTATATATTAACGACGCTGTTTTCCAGCGTTTCCCAAACTTTTTCGCGTCACAGAGCCATTGGTTCCAAAAACCTAAATATACAACGTTATCCCCACCGTAAGCTTCAAAATCGTAGACTACAAGACTAGATCACGAAATCAACCAAAAAAAGTTAAAATATTAATGACCGAATGAATTTTTCTTGTCGAATCCAAGAGATAAATCGTTTATTCATCCCAAGACATGAATCTGTGGTCACAGTTGGGTTAAGGACCCTACCTAAAGCACCTCCGGCTGCTCATTTTTATTTTTTCCCTTCATCGATTAAATTGCCGCCTTCGCGTGAAAAATTGATTGGATCACGTCTGTTTAATATGTATAAATTCAATAGTTTCTGTAGCATTGGCAGCATTCCTAAAGTGTAGGGGATGATAATGAAATTTACTTGGACACTATATTGGATGCTGGTGAAAAATCACCCCAAGCCAAACATCCTTGAGGTGGCCTGGTATCCAAGAGGTAAATAGTTAGTGCATCTGAGGACATGCATGCATGGTTCCCGTTGGGTAAGGACCCTACCTCAACCGCCCCTTGTTTCTTTTTTACCCCCCCCCCCTAGATAAAATTGCCGTCCCCAGGGTACAGTTGCGCTCACTTTGAGAATTTGTTCTCTAGTCATACTTGACCTCAGGTCAATCGGTTCCTCCTCAATCGCTTCGCAGGCGGCAGCGACAGGCTGTGGAGGGAGCTCCTCAACCTCTTCAGCCACAGCTGAATCCTCCGGTGCTTCAGCATCATCCGCTCCTCCTGCAGGGATTTCTTTGGCAAGTGGATCGCCGTCTTCCGGAGCGATGCCTTCGTCTACCGCCCTGCCCGTTCCTGCATCCTCCTCCAAGATGTCCGGAGAAGAACTCCTGCCAGCTGATCCAGCATCCCTTGACGAATGTAATAGCAACCTCAGGAGACTAACAATATTTAATTCCTTGCGTTTTTTAAATGGGGTAGTACGCTGAAGTCCTTGGGCCAGATGGTGCGTCTCTATTGCCCTAATTAACCTCCTGGCTCTGTTGTTTGGATTGAAAACAAAAGAATTATTATTGTTATTATTTATTCACCTTAAAAAATGGTACACTCCAAATTACGTGTCATCACATAATATTGGATTTTGGGGAGGCGATCTATAGCTATGGTCGCTTGCGCCGTAGGGGATCGGTAAGGTAGGAATGGTGGATAGAAACCCGGCGTCGGCATTAGTCTTGTCTTAGCAAATGGTACCAAGGGAACCACGGTTTAACGTCTCATCCGACAGACGGAGTACTGCACGTGAAGTATCCTCCACAATACACTCAAGTAGGGATCAGGTTTCCTCTGAAAAACATCCTCCTTTGCAGGGATTTGAACCCTGGCCGCCCGTATGGTTAGCAAGTACTCTAGCAAACATACCAACCATCTAGTTGATATGTTAGCTTACGGCGTTACATAATTGAGTGAAATTCACAGTGGAAAAATCATTCACCTGGGCTGGGAATCGAACCCAGATCCCTCGATTTTGCCGAGTGCTTTAACCAATTTAGCTACCCAGGATTTCTCTTCCAGAGTTAATCTCATAGCAAAATCGAGGGATCTGGGTTTGATTCACAGTCCAGGCGAATGATTTTTCCACTGCGAATTTCACACAATTGTGTGATCGTTAGTGGGTGATTCCGTTGAAGTAACTGCACGGCTAGTTCCGTGGTTCCTTAAAAATACCCATCGCATAATATACACATGCATACAAATATACATATAGCTATTATATTCATATATGAATACATATTCCACTCTTAAATTTCACTGATTTTACATTTATACTACTCTTCAAGTGAATAAAGACGATACCTTATCAGTCATTCTCTTAACCTCTTCCTACAATGAATAGAATTTTCTGCTCTAATGTGGGTTAGTAACATGCGGTACATTCTTAAATTTTACATATGAAAGGATTAAAAATTTAATAACAATCTACAATAATCAACATTTAAATTATCTCTGCATTTTGAGTAATAATTGCGTATAGTAGACCTGCAGGCATAAGTCTCCAGATTGTCCTTCGTATAGAGAATTGCTCTAAATACATACAGACTATGAACCGTCATAATTCATAGTTGGGCAAAAAGAGGCCTACGGTGGTCAAGTGGGTGAGCATGCTTTCTGTCAAATTTTCTATTGTAGCGTAGGAATACCCGGAATACCTCTAAAAAAAGCAGCTGTCTTCATATCGCGCGAGGACTGAGAATAGCGGTGAGTGCAATTTTTAATGTTGCTACCAAGTCTTTACTATGGACATCACCAGCCAACAAAGACCTTAAGAATAGCTAGTTGCTTAACTTAGTTTGAGCGAGTTAGTTCCCTAGACATTATAATGATGCAATCGTGGTGGAAGGGCTTGCGCGTTCCAATGACCCCTAGAGCTGGACTGGCGGGAGCAATTTATATTGCTCCCGGTAGGGCCACCCATGCCAGATAGGTCGAAGGGTAGGAGCCAGACGAGGGGTAGTCTCGTGATAGTGTCAAGTGAAACACTGTTGGGAAGAGGGGATTGGAGTCCCCTCTCGACTATTATACTACTCAGAAATATGAATGCCGCTCAAAGATAAATGAATCCTGGCAACTACGGGACGCCGCCCAATAGGGTGGGTGTCGGGCCCGGCATCGGGGGAGGCAAGGCCCCCGAAGTCGTCATCACACGAAATCCTTGCACAAAAGAGGGTGCATTCAGCCGCACTTTCGCTCACTGAGCGGCTGATCATGACGTAGCGTCCGCTCACTTGGATCACTGAGCGGATGCGCCGAATGGTCATGCTCAGTGATCATGAAGGAGGTTGTTCTTCAACTTTCCGCGAGATATCGCCTGAATCGTAAATCAAGAAATGCGCATCAATTATCCTGGTAACACAAGAATGGTTTCGCAGATTCGGTTCTGTATGTGTTTTATTTTTCCGCTCCCCCTCCGCTCAGTGGAGTGATCGGAGGTTTTCTTCGCTCACTAACATGGCGGCCGCTCACGTCAGTGACGTCGAGAGCGGACCCGTCGCTCGGCCCTCGCTCGCCTCAATGATGTCATTGCGCTCAGTTGCTCAGTGAGCGATCAGTGCGGCTGAATGCACCCAGAGTCATCACAGGATACAAGGACCAAGGAAGATAAGAAGAACAGGAAGAGGAGAAGGAAATTACCGATAAAATAGGAACTTGGAACATTAGGACGATGATAAGGACTAAGAAGCTGGAAATTATTACATGGGAAATGGAGAGAGGGAAATTAGATGCATTAGGATTGTGCGAGGTGAGATGGAAGAACAGCGGGGACTACTGGAGTGAGAGTTATAGGGTAATCTATAGTGGTGGGGTTGAGTCAACGTGGGGTAGCCATAGCATTGAAAGCAAAATTGGGGAGGAGGGTAGTAAATAGTGAATAGGTGAGCAATAGGATACTAGTGGTAGAAATAAAAGCACGCCCTACACATTTTGTATTGGTTCAGGTGCACACGCCGGCAAGCAATCATATGGAGGAAAAAGTGGATGGGGTGTATGAACAGAGAGAGGAGATGATCAGAGAAGTGCCGGGATAGAAAAAACTAATAGTAATGGGCGCCTGAAACGCAGTAGTGGGGAAAGGGAGAAATGGGTATGAAGTGGGAGGGTTTGGATTACGAACTAGAAATGGTCACGGAGCGAAGGCAGTTGAATTTTGTAGGAGAAATAAATTAGTAGTTACAAACACCATCGCAGGAGAAGGTACACATGAAAAATGCCGGGAGACACTGGGAGATACCAAATTGACTACCTATATCATGGTTAGGCAAAGATTTAGGAACAGTAAGAAGAACTTGGGGAGCTATCTGAGGGCTGATGCAGTTTCAGATCATAATTTAGTTGTGATGAATTGAGAGGTCACATTCAAAAAGCTAAATAAAAGCAGGAGAATGAAGAGGTGGAACTTAGAAATGTTGAAAGGAGAAAGAAGGAAGGAATGCCAAGATTGAGTAAATGAGAATACAAGAAAAGCCACAGAAGCAGAAACAATCGAGGAAAAGTGGGAAAATATAAAAACAAGCATTGTGAGAGCGGCCGAGAAAACCATAGGAGCAGCGGAAATTAGGAAGGTAAAGAAGAAGCGGATTACGGAAAAAATGATTGGGAAAATGGAGGAGAGAAGGAATTGGAAAAATCACAACACCAACATAGGTAAGGCGAAATAAAATGAGTTAAATAATCAACTACGGCGAATAACCAATCGAGCGAAGGAAAATTGGTGGAAAAGGCAATTCGAGGAAATGGAGACACTGCAAAAAGAAGGGGAACTTGGTGCGTTATACGCTAGGGTAAATTTGCTATCGGGAGATGAGAGAAGGCAAACGGTACCAAAGGTTACGAGAGGTAGAATATTAATCGAGCAGGAAGATATTCAAGAAAGATGACGAGAATATGTGGAGGAGCTACATGACAGCAATAGTAGACCAACTTATTTAGATATAGAGGATGAGGGAACCCTAGATGAAGATGACCTCGGGCCAATGGTTCTCGAGTGTAAAATGGAGAAAGCATTGAAAGAGATGAAGACAAGAAAAGCTGTAGGAGTAGATAACATACCCTTGGAGTTGCTAAAAATTTTGGGAATTAAAGGTAGGCAAGCTTTTTTCGAACTTATATGTAGGATCTACGAGGAAGGAGTATGGCCAGAGGACTTCATGAAAACAGTATTGATTCCTATCCCAAAAAAGAAGAATGCATCAGAATGCGAGGACTATAGAACAATTACTTGGATCTCACACGGAACCAAAGTTTGACTTCGAATAATCAATAGAAAGTTGGAGAGTAAGGCTGAATACTACTTAGGCGACGACCAGTTAGGGTTTTGGAAGGGAAGTCCTCAAGTCAATGATTCTCGACAGTGAAATAGAGAAAACATTGAAAGAGATGAAGGCCAAAAAAAGCTGTGGGAATAGATAACATACCTTTCGGAGCTGCTAAAGAGTTTAGGAGGCAAAGGTAGGCAAGCTTTTTTTCGAACTTATACGTAGGATCTACGTGGAAGGAGTGTTGCCAGAGGACATCGTAAAAACAGCATTGATTCCTATGCCGAAAAAAAAGAATACATCATAATACGATGACTATAGCACAAGTAGTTTGATCTCACACGCAGCCAAAGTTGTACTTCGAATAATCAATAGAAAGTTGGAGAGTAAGGCTGAATACTACTTAGGCGACGACCAGTTAGGGTTTTGGAAGGGAAGGTCAACTCGGGGTGCGATAGCGGTGACGAGACAACTTATAGAGAGAAGCATAGAGTACAGTTAGGACGTTTTCGCATGATTTATTGATTTTGAAAAAGCCTTTGGCAGGGTAAATTGGAATAAAGTAACAGGAATACTCGAGAAAATGGGAATAGACTGGCGAGACAGGAGACTAATCTGAAACTTATACATGACTCAGAGGGCTCGGGTGAGGGTGGCTGATGGTGAATCAGGATGGGCAATTATAGGTCGAGGGGTAAAGCAAGGGTGCCAGTTGTTGCCAATGCTTTTCAACATTGATGCTGAGAAAATGGTAATACAGGCATGGGAAGAACTTTAGGTTGGAATCAAAGTGGAAGGGCATCTGATAAAACAAGATTTGCGGACGATCAGGAGTTGGTAAGTGAGTGGATCTTCTTCACTTTTCGGGATCAACCGCGTATTTTTGTTGTGAGTGACAACAGTGAAATAGGTCCTATATTATGAAGGCCAAACTCATGAACCGGCATCTTCGACCTGAAGACGCTGAAAGTAGTGTCAGCGAAACTGTTGTCACTCAAAACAAAAATACGCGGTTGATCCCAAAAAATGAAGAAGATCCACGTAGAGCACCGCAAAATCCTTCGTTCTCACAAGGATAATGAGTCTTCGAAGGGACTGCAAACTTTGGTAGATGCTTAAGAAATGCAGTGCGGAATATCAGAAATGAAGATAAATCATAAGTAATAAGTAAAGTAATAAAATTCTCTAGGACAAAGAAAGCGAAGCTTGTGATTAAAGTTGGAGGACACAAACTCGATAAAGTAGAACATTTTAATTACTTAGGTAGCACGCTAGAAGAAAACGGGCATAGTAGCAAAGACATACGGAAGAAAATAGCGCTAGCTAAGGAGGCGTTTAGTAATTGAAGAGAGTTGATGACGGGGACATTGTGTAAGTATGTGAAGAAGAGGCTGATAAAGAGCTTGATATTGAACGTAGCGTTGTATGGGGCAGAAACGTGGACCATCAGAAAGGAGGACGAGAATAGGCTGCAGGCATTTGAGATGTGGGTGTGGAGAAGAATGGAGAAGGTGTGGTGGACGGAAAAGAAGATTATCGAGGAAGTGCTTGAGATGGTGGGCGAGGAAAGGAAACTTTTTAATGAAATACGGGATAGGCAGGGTAGATGTCTGAAGGATGTAATAAAGGGTGATGGATTGTTGAAGAGTGTGATGGAGGGAAGGATGTTGGGCAAGCGGGGTAGGGGAAGAAAGGGAATAGGTTTCATTGACGGGATGAAGAAGGGTAGATCGTATGCAGAGGCAAAAAAGGATATACTAGGGAGATAGGCCGCTGAATGTGTAGAAAACCGGGCGGATATTCTCTCAACAAACACTCAATAAAACCTACCTTTACCAGTAGAATACATTTAAAAAAATGATGCAATAGTATACTTACAAATGAATGAAGTTCTAATCAACTAAATAAAAATATCTGTATGAGTCTTTAACTTGAGTAATTTTTTTCTCGCGCGGGGCGTTTATAACTCCTTCACAACGAACGGTTTTTATGCGATCCTGAAAAAAATACTGCAGCGACAATATGATTTTCAAAAAGGTTTGAGAAAGCATTAAACTACACACTGTTAATTTTTTGACGAAATCTAGCTTTTCATCATTGGCAAAAATCCGTCAATTTTTTTAGATAAGATCTCTCTGGAGTGCATACACGTACCATTTTCCACGTAAAAGGGCTGGTTATCTTTTGTCAAAAATCTCGGAAAATAGTTCGGTAAGGGGCTGGTATTTTCGTATTTTGGGGAAGGGTGAGATATTTTTCTGGAAAACGAGGCTAAATGTATTTTTTTCCAGGCGAAATCACATATCGCCCAAAATCCCTTGAACAAAAATATTCGCAACTGTCACGCACCCTTCAGGTGGTTTGCAAGATAGCTTACAAATGTATACGGAAGAACAGATGTAGAGAGGCATAATCAGAATATATCAAAGTAGACGATAGTAGACAAAAATTAGTCTATCTATCTAAACTATCAAAGTTGACAAAATAGTGGTCAGAAAAATATAGTAGAGAGACAGAAGCAAATAGAGTTTATCAAGCCGCATATGACCAGTACCGACATATGTGGCAGAGACTCGGTCGGAATCAGCCACAGTTAGAAGGTTACTGGATAGCGATGAGATTAAATTACTCTGAAAGTTTACAGGCAAAACATTACTGGACTGAGAACGAAGCAAAAATGAAGAAAAAGGGCAAAGTAGAAAAATATAAATGGATGGAACATTTAAAAAAATTGCGAGTGGAAAAAATAAATAGATCAAATATAAGGATAAAGAAAGGTAAAAGCAGCTCTTTTTATGTCACCGTTGGGAAAAAGAAACCTAAGAACACTAAAAAAATATGGCGTGACTCTTCCGTTGGACAAGAATGAAAAGCAGAGGGACGAGTCAAGTTCAGGTATTCTGCCTACCATATATAAAGAAAAGGAAAAAGAAGCTACCTAGTATACAATTTTGTAGTAAGGAAAGCTTAAACTCTATTATTAACTATTTCCGCCCTTCTCATCAGCAAAAGAATATAACCGATTATTCAAATTAATAGAAATTAAGATGGACGAAAATGTTCATAATGCCTGAAATTTCTAAATGAAATAGATTTAACATTTGAAAATCAATTTTTAAGTACCTAAAGAGGGTTTTTAAATTTAAAATAAAAAGGTTTTGCTAACGAATCATAAATAATTTATGATGACCTTATTTTATCGGCGGAATTCTTTTACCTGATATGTTGTAAACAGCAAGTAAAGCAAAATTATTGTCAATATATGTACGAATATGCACCGAAGTGGGCGCAAGAATACCGGCAAAACTGCTTGTAATTTTTTGCCGCGACGTCGTTCACACAAACTTTTCTTAACACGAACTCTTTTCCTGGTCCCTTGATATTATTGTTACCGAGATTTCACCCAATTTCAAGAAGTAACCCTTGGCGTCATTGAATTTTCTTTTCATGCACAGAAAATACGTGCGCTAGCCCCGAACAAAACAGTTTTACAAATTATCTCTTGAAGATTGGAAAAGGTTAATTGCACATCAATGAATTAGAGGAATTCGAGCTACAAGTAGATATAATTTCTAACGGAAATCTAATTGATAACTTTTTTGGAGGTGTTCTTCATAATTATAACTGGGAAGAAAATTATGGACGAGCCGCACCTTTAACGATGTTCCTCTGCGACTGTGTGAGTCAAATCATTGATATGCATGGATAGGGCATTAAGTAATAAAATCGAAGCCTGAAAACCGAAAGAACAACCATATTGTTTTGCGCTGCCCTCTCCCTAGTTTCCTATGGATGGCACGACGAAATGGACGAATTAGTGGATGTAAAGCGCGAAAATATCAACCATGTCTTTTAGAATTTAAAGGAAAGTAACTCTTGAAACATATATTGGCTGCTTTTTGCTATAAATTAAACCCAATTGGACAATATTTTTCATTGGAGATACGGACGATTTTTAATTTAAACTAATGAACAAGAAATTCATCCATCCATGACTTTTTTGTTTTGATGAGAGTCGAATAACGAAACGGATATATAAGAGTGAAATGAATGGTACGAGAGGTAGGGGTAGGCCGAGAAAGTTGTGGTTGAATGTGGATGAGGAATTCTTAGAAGGAGGAATATTAGGAGTCTTAAAAACAGGCGGGCGTGTATGAAGCAGTTTATGGGGGTAAATGAAGCAAAAGAGGTTTGCAAGAATAGGTCAGAATGGAGGAAATTATTGAAGCAGAGTTAGGTGTACAATTATGTATTAATGAGTGAAACTTTGTGACTGTGCCTACCCCGGAAGGGAACGGCGTGATTGGTATGTATGTATGTAACAAAAAATTCAAGGGAAATACGCATTAAAGAAGTAAGCGAAAGCTGATTTCTAGTAAGTTTTTGCTGGAAAACATAGTAAAATTGCTAAATTAGTGCGTTATCACGCAAGCACAATGAGAAAATGAGGATCAACGGAGACGGTCGACTGATCTCAGCTTCTAACATTGGCCAACACTGTAAGTGCCCTCTCCATAAACCAAACAACAAATACTAAGTGTCAACTTTTTTCAAATGGTTTTCTTTAATCCCACTTTCACTGATGGAACGTATTGATAACCAAAACTAAGGCACAAAAATCCATTTATCACTATATTATATTTTTCATGATCATTTTTATGGGGCCATATGCGCCGATTACGTCGCCATTTCCATGGAATTGCAAAATTCACTTCAATTTACGCATTAATTTGACCAATAGCTCAAAATTTTAAGGAGGTAAAGTGCTTCTGTTTCCTTTTCAAGCTATTTAACAAGAGCTTCATAAAAACAGTTTTTCATGAAGTAGGCTTGTACATTGGACACAAATGAATTATTGCCTTGCGTTTCTCCTCTTTTTCTAGCAAACTCCATGTAGTTTCAAATTAATTAACACCCTCCCCCATTATAAGTCCAATGTTTCTTATTTACCCCCCGAAAATCTTGGGCAAATAATTATTCAACTCGACTAAGTCACACGGATATACAGAATGGCGTACAGGTTAAAGTGTACAACTTCCAATATATTGGTCACAGTGGTTGAGCCATCAATATTAGGGCTCGGAAGCATAAAACGTGTTTCTTGAAGGGAGATTTTTCATCATTATTAGCTAAACGTCCTCCCCAGGGGGCACCGTCTTTTCGAAGGCACCTTCAGTGCCGGGCGGGGAGGATTGCGTGCGGTGATGATGTCAAGGGCTATGCCGGCGGTAGCATAGCTACTTGTAGGGCCTCCCTACCGGAAAGGTCTTGACTGAACTGCCAGGCTAAGTGTGCTCTACCACACAGGGCAGAGGGAGCTCTAATGCGAAGAGAAGCAAACCTCTCTAGGGGAGGAAACCCAGAGTACAAATTCTGGTCCTCCAGGTTGGGGGTTAGGCGTGGGACTGGCAATCCTACACTGTAAAAATAATCTCGCTACGAAACCTTCAAATATGCCTCGGATGAAAAAGAATGGATCTAAAAGATATCGACCTGGCAAACGGACAAAGACAACGAGTATATATCAAAATTAGCTACATGGAATGTCAGAGCAATGTTGAAACCTGGGAAAATAGGAAGGGAATCACATTATGCTTTTCCTTTTTAGGAAAAGCATAATGTAATATTATTTGATGGTAGCCTTAAACAGGTTCTCCTTCAAGGCTACCTAAAATTACTCTATTTTGCTATTGAAATGTAATTTGTTGTATGGAGTAATAAACTTATTATTATTATTATTATTATTATTAAAATGAGAGAAACAGCAAAGAAAATGTCTAAATATAAATTGTATGTTATAGCCCTTAAGGAAGTGAGATGGGAAGGAAATAGGAGAATTGATAAGAAGGATTTTGCAGTGTTGTACAGTGACCCCAGCCATGGAACTGGATTGTATGGAACTGAGTTCATGATTAATGCAAAGACGAGGAAGAGTCTGATAAGTTTGAGTTTGAGCCATTTGGAGACAGACTGAGAAATATGACCCTAAAAGAAAAATTCCGTAATGTTGACATTATATCAGTTCCCGATTGAGGACAACTCGGAAGATGAATAGCAAACATTTTATGATAAATTGGAAAGAAAATGCTAGAAAATGGCAAAATATCATTCCCTTGTAATTCTTGGAGACTTTAATGCAAAAATTGGTTAGGAAGACTTTCTGCATTCTGTAGATGGAAAGTACTCCCTACATGATGTGACAAGTGAAAATGGCAAGCTACACTGCCAGTTTGCCCTGTCAATCATCGTGATAATTAATAGCACTTGTTTTGAACATAAAAACATGCATAAAGGTGCATGGAAAAATCCAAGAACAGGAAGTGTGAATGAAATAGATCATGTGCTTGTATCTAGGAGGCACTCGTCTTCTGTATTAGATGTAAGAGCTGAATTAGGACAAATTGCGACTCAGACCACTACTTAGTGAGAGTAAATTTTAGAGAACGACTAGCCCTATTGGAGAAAACCAATAAGCCAAAAGGTGTAAATGGAATAGTGCAATTTTAGGAAACCCTGTGCAAGCTACTAGGTACAAAAATGAAATAAGTAGGAAGTTGAGGGAGAGTGCTGAAGAACAGACAAAGGTCAATTCAGTGGAAAAGCAATGGATAATAATTAAACAATCCATTTTATCAACTGCAAGGGACATAATGCTTCAAGTTAAAGTAAAAAGAAATGCAGAGTGGTTTTATAACGATTGTAAACATGTAATAGAGGAAAAGAATAGGAATAAATCTAATGTTTTACAAAGGGATATCAGATAAAATACAGAGAAGTATAGACAAAGTAGGAAAGAAGCAGATAAAATACTAAGAAGAAAGAAACAGGAATATTTAAAAACACAGATAAACATATAGAGGAAATCAACGATGCGAGTGAAAGTAAAAAGTTCTACCAAGCAGTAAAATATATGAATCAAGGGTATAATCCTAAATTGCACTCCTGTAGAAATAAAAATGGCAAATTCATTGGAGAGGGGAATGAGATATTGGAAAGATGGGCTGAATATTTTGATGATTTGTATAATAAGGAAGCAAGGACAGGAATAGAAGAGCAAATATAAACTCGCAGAATAAGACGAGGAAGTCCCCGTTCCAACTGAAGAAGAGGTAAATGAAAGTGGTAGAAAACAAAGGAATGGCAGAGCTCCAGGGGAAGATGGAGTGACAGCAGAGTTGATGAAATATGGAAATCAGGATTTAAATGGAGCATTACATCAGCTAGTTTGTATTATCTGGAAGTCCAAAGAATTATCAGAGGATTGGAAGACAGGTTTGATTTGCCCAATATTTAAAAAAGGTGATAAATATGTTTGTAAAACATACAGAGGCATCACGTTGTTGAATATAGCACATGAAATTTTCACTAGTATTCTCCTAAAAAAATAAGCACCTATACCGAAAACATTCTGGAAGAATATCAGTGTGGATTTAGGCCTGGGAGAAGTATCATTGATTAGATATCCACTGCAAGGCTAACAATGGAGAAGTGCTACGAATATAATGTAGTTCTACATATCCTATTCATTGACTTTCAACAAGCTTTTGACAGAGTGAATAGGATAGAAATGCTAAATTCTATTCGAAGTTATGGTATCCCAGAGAAATAAATTACATTGGTTTCATTGACATTGAAAGAATCACAATTTAAAGCTTATATATTGGGGGTAGAGTAAGTGGAACAGTCAAGGTGACCTCAGAGGTAAGACAAGGGGATGCACTCTCAGCTGTCTTATTCAACCTGGCTTTACATAATGCAATAAAAGAATTGAAATTAAGATGAACTATTGAGCATAAATTCAAACAAGGATTTGCATATGCAGACGATATAACACTGATAGTATGTAATTTGACTGAGCTTTAGGAAATGTTTAATACTTTAGATGACATTGGTAAAAAAAATGGGGCTCAGAATCAATGAAGAGAAGACCAAATACAGGAAAATACCATATTCACAGTCCAGCCGTGACCTGCAAAGCATAATAATCGGGAGGTATGAGTTTAGGAGGGTCAAGGAGTTTACTTACCTAGGAGTCATATTAAATAATGAAAACAAAGTGTCTGATGAGATCAACTATAGAGTCACGGAAGGCAACAAAGCCCATTTTGCAAATGTACCTCTCTTCAAATCAACTTTGCTGTCAAGGAACACAAAACTGAAGATTTATAAAACCCTGATAAGACTAGTAGTAGCTTATGGGGCTGAGACGTGGACTTTATCACGATGAAGAAATCCTTAGGAAATTTGAAATAAAGATCATAAGGAGGATCTATGGCCCAATTAAAGAAGGAGAAAGATGGAGGATCAGAATGAACATAGAGCTAAAGGATATTCTAAAAGAGAAGGGCATAGTTAGATTCTTTAAAGTACTACGTCTTGCATGGTTGGGTCATATAGAAAGAATGGGAATCGAAAGAATGCCAAAATTAATTCTTAATAGCAAGATGGAAGGGGTCAGGAAGAGAGGTAGACCGCGGAAGAGATGGCTACAGGATGCAGAAGAAGACTTGAAGGCAATGGGAGTCACGAAATGGAGAGAGAAAGCAAGAAGAAGATCTGAATGGAGGCAAATTGTAGAGAAAGCCAAGGCCCACACCGGGCTGTAGATGATGACGCTACGTTAACGTTACATCAAAGAGGACCACGCAAGTGATTTTGTGCCTGAAGGGCTCCATTTTGAGTGAAAAGGGGTCAAATTGGACTTCTTTGAACAATTTAAAATTGTGAATGCTTCTAACATCAAATATGTCAAACTTCGTGATGAAAGAGTTTTTCCCTCCTATTCTTCTGTTTTATCTATACCATTCTCCCCCACCCCCACCCATTGACCGATCCTGATCGTGACATACGTCTCTGACGCCAATTAACAATCTTCACTTCCCACCACTCGTCTCTCTCTATATATTGACTCGCTTAAGCTGAAGACGTACCTGGATAATGATTGCTGTGCAGTCGAAACCTGGGTAGGCAATAAACATTAAAAGTATGGAATACGCTAAGATATTATTTCGTCATATGTGTATTTTCAAGTTCAGTTTGAGACAAAATTGCACGGAAAGATAATATTTTGATGATTAAAGCTAATAGAGGACATATTTTTACAAATGCATCCGTAACATGAATAAAATGACATTCATGTCCTATCTCAGAGGAACCGCCTTAAATAGAGAAGTAAGCGAAATAAGTACTAGCGTTATTGAAAAACTACATAGTCATGAGTCTACAAAAGATTAACCATGAGCCTTTAAATTCAACTCCGACTCTTTTTAAAGTCATTAAAGTAGATGAATTCAACCTCATCTACTTCCAGTGAGACCGGTATGGTAAAGTGCGGCTTCCTGCACTCCAGAGAAAAAATTTTTTTCTGCCTATTTTGCTCGTGGTATCGCCACAAAATATAAGTCACACAATAAATAAACGTCGCGCATTAGTGACATTTTTTTATTTTGCTATTACCTACATTCTCATAGAAAGAGGAAGTATTCAAACTTGAGAAGAGTGATTTTCACGGTCCGCCATGACACCTGAAGCTGCGCATCCCCACCAGCATTTGCCATAAGAATACATAAGACTCAAGAGAAACTGGGGATCGGGTTAGTGTGGTGGCTAGATTACTGGTTAACCATACGGATTACCAGGGTTCAAGTCCCTGCAGAGGAGGATGTTTTTCAGAGGAAACCGGATCCTTACGTGAGTGTCTTGTGGAGGACACTTCGAGAACAGTACTTTGTCTGTCGGATGAACTACTCGGATGAAGTTGGATGAAGTACTCTGTCTTCGAGAACAGTGCTCAATCTGTCGGATGAGTTGTTAAACCATGGTCCCCTTGGCGCCTTTCATTAAGAGCAGGCTCATCCCTACGCCGGGCTTCTATCCACCCTTCCTCCCTTACTTATCTCCTGTGGCGTAGATGACCTTAGCTGTCGGTGTCCTCCCCAAATATCCAATCCAATCAAGAGGAATTTCACGGAACAATAAAATGACTTTTTCAACTCTACTTGTGAAAATATATTATCATGATCCGGGTTTCAACACTTTGTGTCATCTTCAGGTGGAAATACGATATCATACACAGTACATATACAAATTCATGGAAGGGGAAGCGAAGTAAACGGTAGAGGGAGGTAGGGGTGCGGGTTGGGAGAGGGTTAGGATGGCGGGGATGGAAGGGGGGAGGATGCGGGGATGGGAGGTGGGAGGATCAGGGGAGGGGAAGGGTGGAGCCCGGGAAGGGTTAGGGGGAGGGGAGGCCTTGGCTATATTTTCTGTAACTGACGTTGTATTTGAGCTGAAGATGATACAAAGTGTCACAACCCGAGTCGTTCTAAGAAATTCTCACAAGTGGAGTTTTATTCTTCCGCAATGGATTACTAACGCATAGTAAAGCCTTCAACCGTTTCCAATGCCTTTTATTACATTGGTTTTGACACGTGAACGTCTGCCTACGTACCTGTAATATTGTATACAGCTTATGCAATAGTTAAAAGACGCGGTAGTTTCATGTTTCTCACACACGTATTGAATACGTGACACAGAAAAAAATACTATTTGAAAAAAAATCTTAGCATTCATGAACAGGATGAACACACAAGACTTATAGTGTACGTAAACCTGCAGTGTATCTGAATAAACCTGAGCATATGAATGTAAAATGGTGTTCATTCAAAAATTAAGACTCGGATGCTTAGTACTTCTTTAACATGTAAAAAATAAGCGAGACAGAAACAAATACTGTGTTAAAAAATAATTAACATTAAGAATAGGAGGATTATACAAGCTTAAAGCCGACCTAAAGAAACCTAAAAATATATGAATTTAGCAATATGCTTATTCAAGAGTTTAAAGACGAGGTAGTTTAATATTTCTTTCACACGTAGAGGAAACGTGACACAGAAAAATTACTGTTACAAAAGAAACAACATCTCATCATTTCACATTATTCTTGACTCGAAACATAAATAGATTGGCTAAAACACAATAAAATGTTCTTTAGATGAAAATACCAATATTTTTCCTGCCGTACAATGATGGTATTTTGGTAAAAAAAAGAATATTTTATGTAAATTAACAGGAAAAAGAAAAAAATAATTAAATGAAGACGCCAATCGTTTTTGGTAAGTAGATGGAAAATATCTGCATTAATGCATTAGTCAAAGACGAGGTACTTACAGCTACATACAAATATTACCTTGAAAGCCACCTCAAGGGTGTTTGGCAGGGGGTGAATTATCCCCAACATGCACTGAAATGCACAAGTCATTGTCACCTACATGTACTACACTGTAGGTATGTTACCAATACTACAGAAACTATTTGATTATTGCACGCAACTACGTAAATGATATACAAGAGTTATGCTCGGATCATGCAAAATGTGCTGTTAGGGGCCATTCAAGTATTACGTAAGACGTTTTTGGGGGTGGGGGGTTGGGATCATCTTAATAATATCACCGCAACACCAATGCTCCAATTCTGTCGCCTGACTGGCTAGCTACATTACCTCAATGTTCAACCAAAGGTAGCATTTAACGAAGAGTAGGTTCAAATACCTAACGTCTTACATAAGGCTGAGAGGAAGATGGGAGGGATTGGGAAAATCTTACATTGTCTTATGTAGGAGGGGGGGGTCAACAATGGCATAAATCGTCTCACGTAATACTTGAACGGCCTCTTAACCCTACGTGGAAGATTAACAGATAGTAATAGATATAGTGCAGGCACACCTGCGCCTGTCTAACCTGCATTCGGTGCACCTCACATTCATCGGACAGGAGCTGGTAAAACGACATGGTTTAATTACTCCGCGGTTCTTGAGCCGCCAAGAGAACAACTTGCACGGTCCACACACCAATAGCCCGTGCTGTGAAGGATCGATGTCTCTGTCACACACCAGGCAACATTTAGACGCCTCTTCCATTATCCTCGAAGTTTCTGTAGACCCTTCGTTGCGTAGAGAAAGAAAGACAATCTATTAAACGTCCCTTATTGAAAACTATGGTACTACCTGCAGTTGCTGTGAAAAGTGGACTTGATTTTTTGTTTTATTATTGGGCGCACTACCGAAAAACCTGTAAAAATTTTTGGAATCTACGAGACTGAATTTTCAGTTACAAAATGTTAGCTGAATCGTAAGGGGGGTAGTGACATGTAGAAATTACATGCTTGACTCCACCAGTGAAATAACTGCCTGGCCTTTTCTGATATAAAACAGACGACATTTGTTGTTGTTTGTTAAAGCTGCCTTCAGGTACGCCAGAAGGTACCTGAAGGTGACGCAGTAGTATTGAAACTAGTTGGACCAACAAAAAACTCTGTGGATTGACACATAGTTGCTATTCGGTATTATTTATTCAATAATGGACTTCCACAGAGTTACGCCTGAAATGATTGGATTCATTTGATTCACGTTCGTAAATAATTACAGTTCGTAAATAATTTTAAATCCCTGAGTTACATTAGGAGATTTAGTCATGACAACTATACATCTTCAAATAAAACATACGATTCGTCTCACCTCGGAAAAGTTGAACAACCTCACGCCCAGTTTCACTTCACTTGTTTCACTTCACGGACTTCCACAGGGTTACGCCTGAAAGGATTGGATTCATTTGATTCAAGTTCGTATATAACTGCAGCTTTAAATCCCCGAGTCAGTGGCGTAACTATAGGGGGGGGATGAGGGGGATAGAACCCCCCCCCCAAGAACCCTAAAAAAAAATATTTGTAACACAGCAATCCTACTTGTTTGAAATTACACTAATTAAATGTTTTATTTTTAATTTGGCCAATCTAATTTATTCAAATTAGTCATGCCGTGTTTTTCTAAAATACGGTCACGTTATAAAGCAAAATTTCGTGTATTATTACCCGATGTGGTGTCCTATTCAATCTGATCCATTAAAAGCCTCCCCCCAAAGCCAAGTCCTAGTTACGCCACTGCCCTGAGTTACATTAGAAGATTTAGTCCTGACAACAATAAATCTTCAAATAAATAAGCAAAAAATCACACGATTCGTCTCACCTCGGAAAAGTTGAGCAACCTCACGCCCAGTTTCACTTTACTTGTTTCCACAAGTTATGACGCTGGAAGGCTCGGTGGGGTCGACGCGTTCGGAGCGAAAGGGTCGTCGGCGGCTGGTGTGATGTAGCGAAAAAAATATTTCGAAAGCGACGTTTTCTCCGAAGCGAAGCGGCGGGAGTGTTAACGGCGACCGTCCTGGCGGGAGTCTTTAAGATTGCGAGCGACAATACGCCCTCGGTTGGTTGTGACCTCTTCCCCCCAAGCGCCCTCTCCTCCTCTCCGCACCGGCTCCCAGTCCTTTCACCCCCTCATCTCCCGCTCCATCCCACCCATTCCCTCCCCTCCATGCGGCGAACACGCATGGCGGAGGGGAGGGGGGGGATGGGGGAGGAGGTGGAGTGACTCACGTTCACGCCCTGCAAGCCACTTGTTGATATGGAGACGATTCCATTTCGAACGTTCCACAACACACCGCGACGATGGAAATAATTTGCGCGCGATATCGAGAACGCCTGATGCGGTTGGAGCGAGTTAAATTTACGTACATAAATGCAATAAGCTTTGACTACATCTACATACTGCCATGCAAGCCACCGCAGGGACATGGTTGGATTGGGGGGGGTGGGTTAGGTCACCAGCCGTGTAAATATGTAAGGAATAAGGTTTTGGGAGGAGAAATGGTGACGTGTATTATGAGAGTGTATTTAGAGGAGCTCAGTATTTATTATGATCGCATATTGTGCGGTGAAAGAACGATTTTTGTACTTATCCGTTCGGCAGTGAACCTCTCTTAATTTATCGCACCTGTCAGACCAAGAAATGTAGTGAGGCGTCATGGTAATATTCTCAGTGCCGCTCTGAAATGCACCACTTCAAAATTTCTCAAGCAGCCTATGCCTAGCGTCTAACCTCCGAATCTCTAGGGGCTCCCACCTTAATCCCTCTAAAAGTTGTGAAACACTATATGCTCACTCGTCGCAGTTTTTAACGAAGCGTTCAGCTTTTCTTTGCATTTTACTAATTTTTTAAATCTTTATGACCAGGGTTCCAAATGCTCTCGGCGTATTCGAGGTGTGGCCTAACCAAAGAGAGAAATAGCATTTCTCTTTAACTTTTCAATTGGGGACCTTCCTATTATACGCTTAACGCCATTATACGACTACACTTATATCTACATGTTATCTACTCTATACATAGAACTATACAGTATAGACCATTTCTAGATAATTAACTCTAGACAATACACAATTTGCAGACAATGCTGTAATGTACAGGGAAATCCGTTCCGATAATGATAAGGAAGCATCAGTGAAGGACTTCGAGGCAATTCAAGCGTGGTGTGACGAGTGACAGCTAGAATTAAATTGGAAAAAATGTGTTGTATTGAACTTCTGTAAAAGGAAAAACTCCTCCCAGTACAGTTATTATGGACAAAATACCTAGTTAGAGACTACAGAATCTGTAAAATACCTCTGAGTAAAACTAACTAATGATCACTCGAGGAGCAAACATGTTTGGGAAATTACTGGTCAAGCTAATCGTTTAATGGGATTTGTTAGAGGAGTACTTGGAAAGTGGGACGATAAAGTTAGAGAACTCAGCTACTTTTCCCTGGTTAGACCCCACTTATAGTACGCTTACAGTGTTTGGGATCCTCATGAGCTAGGCTTAAAACCAGAGTTGGAACGCGTGCAGAGATAGAAGATCAGCAAGATACGTGGAAGGCCGTTATGATAGTCTCGTTAGTGTTTCTGATCTCTTTAAACAACTTGGATGGGAATTGCTTACGTCGATAGAAAATTAGCCTCAATCTTTTATGCAAATTAAAAACCAATTTATTTTTAGACGAAGTTTTCAACATCTTACGAGCTTCAACATACTGCGGTAGATCAGATCACGAGAATATAATAATGGAAAGAGACTGCAGAACAAGCAAATTTGAAATATAATTTTTCCCTCTATCGATAGGAGACCATAATGACTGCGTTGAGATTTTGAAGTAGGCTAGTTGACAGTTAGTGTAGCTGATTAATTCAAATGATCTCTGTAGGGTTAAATTTTCTCCCGGCTCCTGGGTTTCCATCCGGTAAGATGCTCCATCTTCTTTGTTGCCGACGTTTCAACGGCACTGATGATGATGGAAAAGTCTTCCATCAAAACGTCGGCGACGAAGAAGATGGAGCATATTACCAAGATGGAAATCTGAGAAAAACTTACAGTATTTGCCCCCTAATACATGTTTCTGAATTTGCCCAGTACAGCTAACACCATGTTTTGCAAGTTTCCTGCAAGACTCTTGCGTCGAGTTTTCATAGTTACATTATACATTATTTAGGTAGGTTTTGTAGCATTTGTAGTATACCGATAGTGTGGCGCTTGTTGGTGAAAGTAAATTTCCTCTCTGTAGTTCATGTTGGTGGTAAGTAACCCCCTGCCAGTCACCCTTGTGGTGGCTTGCAGGGTAATAAGTTGATGTAGATGTAGAAAATAACCGGGTAGAGTGAAAACATTCTGTTGTGAAGTTATTCGTGCATGGTGTGAATCACATTGGTTGAAGTATAAAATATGCTCATAACTGACGACGCTTGGTTATAAAGACGAAGTTGCCGCGTCGTCAACCAATTTATAACTTTCAATTCTGACAACTGCTTCGATAAAAATAAGACGATTAGAACACTCTCTTTATGTTTCCTTTAAACTTCAATTTAAATACCTTATTATTTCAGCAGCTGGCGAACTTGCTAAGGTCAGAAGGCCTCTGCTCTTCACATATGGGGAGGACGCAAGGTAGGGGGTAGATAAGCTCCAGTAGGCGTTGCCAAGTTGTGCTGCGGGAGGATATGGGTGCGAGAGGGAGAGTGAAAGGCACGTGACCTTCGGCGAGTCTAGAGAGGGGTAGTCATAACGTTTGGCAACACAGCACTCGGGGGCAGGAAATGGACGCGACTGAGGATGAAGCTATGTTTAGGTGGCTTCGTTCCGCCCACTCATTTTCCATCAGCCTCACAGATTTCCAGTTCATTATGCGCCACACTCTCTTCTAGTAACTCCAAGATATTGAGTCCAATTAACGTTTGCGACATGTAAAAATATTTCATTGACTGTGTTACTAGTATGTATATTCGTTCATGATCTCTAGCATACTCGAAATCAAAATTTTAAAAGTCACAGGTATCGCACATAACTCCAAGTATTTCGTTCGCTCATATTTTCAGTCATCGGTATTATTTTTTCAGTGCACCGAGATAATTCATTTTTGAAACAACCGTTTTACATCAATAATTAGAAACAAACCTTTTTTGTATCAAAATCAATATTAATATTTGGCCCCTTGACAAAAATGTATGTTCTAATAATTAGACGAGCACGTAATTGAAACATGAAGCTCTAAGTCGTCTTCATTCTCAAACTTGGAAAGTTAGTTGGTTATTAGGTAACCACTACTGAAATATTTACGTTAGAAAACTAGGAAAAAATAAGCGTTTTAATTTAGGCATTTTATTTGTTGCTAAAGAAGGGCTTTGGTAATGCTCCTGACTACTTTTCTTCCCTTCATCGGCCGTTTCATTTTCGTATTGAAGAGAGGGGAAACGTCTGTCTTAGTCTGGAGTTAGCAATTTTTTTGCAATCATTTTCCCCCCAAGACTGCTCCATATCATACAGCTGCAGCTGAGTCTTATCCATCCGTCGAAACTTCATTAAAATCTCTCACCGCCTTAATGTCTATGCGCAGCAAAACGTCCACTGTTCCGCGGAAGAGATAGCGAACCGACGACGCCTTATGATTATGTATCACGCTCAGCATTAATGCGATCCCAGAAGCTGGTGTGTTTACATTGGGATGCGAGCGCAAGGTTTTCGCGTTTCGAAACAATGACCATTATCCGCCACCCTCCTCTGTCGAAGACGAAAGGAAGCCATTACTTTGACAGATAAGAATGAATGCCAGCCCGGCGAGATTCACTACGGAGGGTTCTCGCTAAGAAACGGTAGCCTAAAAAATATGAACGAGATAACGCCGACTCCGCTCGCGTCTTGCGATAAGTTCGCTTTTGCTATTTTCGCAGAATTTATGGAATGGAGATTCTCATTGGGTTGAAACTTCCACGGCATACAAACTGCCGCTGTTGCTTGGACATATTCTTGTGGAGTGACGTTTTATTTTTAGGTAGGTATGAAGTGATCCTTGGAGAAAACTCTCTCGAATAACGATTGCTGACATTTCTCAGTTATTCGATAAGTATAAAAGCCCTCGGTTTTAGTTTTTCGTTAGAAAATAGGTTGAAACCCGAACAGCCGAATGGTGTTGATCTGCGATACAACCATTGCAAGTCGAAACTCGACAAAGTGACCCTCTAGGGAATCTTACTCGTACTTAACAGAGTTACATTAATATAATTTCACATTGATTCTTTAAGAACACTGTGCTTCCTTTTAAAGTCAGGGAGCAAATTTGGTCGAAACCCAGTCAATAAAAATGTGACATCCGGTCTATAGCTCTTGAAACTTTCTCACGAAAATTTTTGACCTGTAAATACTCTCACTTCAGTGATTGTAAGTGCCTATGTAGCTTCTTATTATCATATTAGAGGTCCATGGTTCAAACCCAAACTCAATTGGTGGAAATTTTTATGTGAAATCCAGACTCTGAATGGGTGGTATTGGAGAGATTCTCAAGTCTAGTAGTCATTCCGACTGTTGCGTTGGGAAACAGTGATCCATTTTCAGCCTTTTATCCAAGACTTATTCCAACGCTGGATTTTTTTCTCTGCTCTGATGTAGTCTACCCGGGTTTCCAGTCTGGTCAGGAAGGCCACTGCTACCAGCGTTTCAATGGCGTTCCCTGCTAGAGAAACGGCCTTCCTGACCCGGCTGAAAACCCGAGAAGATTTCATCAGCCATGTTTGCCGGGAAAAAAAAACCATATCCTTCTCTCTACTCTTTCATCATTACCCAAACAATCATTCCTATAGGAACTTTGTAACGCTTCTTCTACCGCGAAATCAACCTCAATTGTAAGTTTTCCATTTAAATGACTAACAAACCAACAGATATCTCATTAACTCAGAATAAAGGTTTTAGAGTTGCTGCCCCGAGAAAGAACGACCTATCTCCAGCTCATAGCGATACATTATTCTGAAAATGGGAAAACTGCAGGTTACCACCTAAGTATAGAATTTGAATAAGTACTCCACTTGTCGTCGAACTGAGAATCTCTGCCAGCCTTCCGCAGAGAGTGGACTAATTTTGTCGTCAGGTTTCTCTCCATATACTGATCAATTCCTTTTCCTATCTCGGAAGTACCATCACGTGGGATGGAAGAAGTATAACGGACATAAAGCGGAGAGTAGCCCAAGTAAAGAAAGCATTCATGGGAAAAAGACAACAGCTTTTCTCAAAGAAGATAGGACTACAAAACAAGAAACTTCGTAGGTGAAAACATTGAGCGTGGTACTCTATGGATTTGAAGCATGAACCAACGAAAAATCTGACCAGAAACGACTATACGCCTTCAAAACCTGGTGTTGAAGGAGGATACTGATGATAAAATGGAAGGAATAATACGAAATAATGAAGTGTACAGATGAGAAGAAGAGGGCAGGGTCACATGAAATATCATACAGAAAGAAGAACAAGATGCATGGAATAAATTCATTGGTCAAATAAAGAGGAAAGTACACAGGGAGAGATACCAGTAGGTAAAGGAAATAGCATTTGATATGAAAGGGTGGAGGGCCGTAGTCAACTAATCCTAGGATTGAACAATCAATGAATGTACTCACCAATTACCATAGCCCTTTGATGGCATTACTTACATCACCAACTTGACCACCCTTTTTAGTTCGCCCAATTGCACTCAGCCGTCAGTTAACCATCACAAAAAACAACCGACAAATGAATCATTATATAAATTCTCAGATTGATATTTTTTTAAATTCTGCAACAGATATAATTGATCAGTCAAGAGCGCTCAGACGGTAAATCCATATGTTCACGAAAAGGCACATAATTTGACTACTTAAGTTTGTTTATGTAGGTTCCAAAAAATCCCATGAATTTGATTTCGTATTAACGAGAAAAATCATCCTTCTAATTAATTTCTGTATAAAAAATAAATTTTCATGGTAACACCTCTCCTGTATATTGAGACATTTAAAAAATTTACAATTAGACTATGATGCGACTGTTTTCTTTGGATACCCATCAATTAAATAATGAGGAAGTTATCACGCATAGAAGGCGTTATCAGGGTAAGTTGATGGAAAGTACGTTTTTGGCGATTATAAAAAATAAGCCCAATGTACACCGTGTTAGAGCTTTTAAAAATCACCAATAACCTTCGATTGTAGAGGAATTCTCAGCATACAGCATGAAAACGATTTTCAAGTTAAACATTGTCCTTACTGCCTGATGTACCCCTCCCAGTAGTCCCCACCTGGAGATCCGATTGGGGAACTATTTTACCTCCGGAATATTTTACTGAGAGGAGTGCCATCACGTCAAATATAGTTATTATGCAGGAATGGATCTTCTAGAGAGACTAATTTGGTGGTTTCCCCGTTGCCTTCCACATTGCAGTACCCCAGATCGTGAACTTTCACTCTCGCTCGAAGCTGTGACTATTGATACCGGTCGGATATCCTTGATCTGCGCCATCAACGTCTTCTGCTGAGACTGCTGCCTCTCGGTAGTTGGGTCAAATTCGGGTAGCGTGCAAAAGTTGGTTGGCAAGACAGGAAAATGTTTTCCGTCGCTTGGTCTTGGTCCAGGAAACAGCAACCCTCGGAACGGGAGTCGAACACGCTATCACTGGTCTAAACTGGACCCCCAAGTTAAACATTAATTCGTGTATAATCGGTTAATGAGAAATTTAGTCGCACAAAAAGAAAGTTTTCGCATCTACAACAATATAATATTTACTTCATGGCTATTGTTTCAAACTTATTATTTTAATTATCACTTGTCAATTAACTATTTTGTAGAGATAACCAAAATTATAGGTCCATTAACTTCAATCAAGATCCGAGGTTGGGTTTGGTAAGGAAAGGATAATTTAAGGGAAACATGATTGGATTCGGACAAACCAGGCGTCGGCATTTGCCTGCTCTCGAGGGCTAGCGCCAAAAGGATCGCAGTTTAATGTCTCATCCGATTGATAGAGTACTTCGCTAGAAGTGATACCCAAACAGTATCCTAAAGTATGTACGGGGTTCATCTGAGAAAGACGTCCGCCACTATACGCTGGTTTCCTAATCTGCAAGGCAGTACCAACACCATGTTTCGCATGATCCCTGCATGACTCTTGAGTCTCGTTGACGTGGTTGCAACACGCATTGCTTCAAAAGGTTCTGTAAAATTTGTAGAACACTAACTGTGTATTTAATGGTTAATAAAAGTCA
Organism: Ceriagrion tenellum; assembly: GCA_963169105.1. Lineage (NCBI taxonomy): Eukaryota > Metazoa > Arthropoda > Insecta > Odonata > Coenagrionidae > Ceriagrion > Ceriagrion tenellum. The sequence goes on along the minus strand of OY720633.1, from coordinate 52,417,790 downwards.
TTTGTACACTACAACGCATGTTAGTGATAATTCATCCCCTGCCAAAAACAATGGGGACGGTTTTCAGGGCGTAACACTCGTTTTTATAATCTTTTTATTAGTATCTCTCGTAATTAACACTCCAATATACACTCACTCAGCACCGTCTCTCCTAAGACTCCACATACTTATTGTGACACACGTTTTTTTGTTATAATCTTCCGGAATTCACACTCCCAAAGAACACTCCAAACCGTCCCCTCTCTCACAATCGCGGCCGTCCTCTCTCCCTTATTTTGTTTTTATTTACTATTCTCCCTCGTCTCTAGTTGCAAACTGCTGAGATACGGCTCTCACATCCCAATCCACCTCACAACATAGTTTTTTGGTCACAAGGGTAATATGTAGATGCGCTGAGACTCAAAATATGGCGCTCGGAATAGATAAGCAGTATTCCAGCCCCCAAACCAAGCCCAGCCCATTTATGCTACGCGTTTTGAGGAGTTAAACAGCCATCGAGAAAACGAGTCAGAGGTAAAAGCCACCGCAAGGTGAAAACACTGATGTTCCAAGGGATCTTGGAATTCAACAGAAACATTGTCTAAAAGAGGCCATACAAGAAGAAAAAACATGTTTTATTAAAACTTTCATCAACATGTACATCTACATGTACATGTACATGTACATCTACATATTACCCTGCAACCCGCCGCATGGGCGTGTGGTAGGGGGTGTCAGGTCACCAGCCGTGTAACGATATAAGGTTTTGGGAGATGACACGGCGACGTGTGTTATGGGGCAGTACTTAGTGGTGCTCAGCTTCTATTGTGGTCGCTTATTGTGCGCGGAAAGAATGATTTTCTGTACCTATCTGTTCGGGATCTCTCTTCATCACTTCTGTCAGACCTAGAGATGTAGTGAGACGTCATGATAATATTCTAATTTTGGGTAGGCGTGATTTTGGGTGTAAGTACGATGCAATTTTAATGTTGACTGTTTACGCATCTGCTCATGCGTAAGTAACCCCGGCTTTACGCTCTAATTATGATTATCTACCGTGGTGGTGTGGGTTAAGGCATTGGGTGCATAACGCTCCAGTGTGGTATAGGATCATGCGCAATTTTTTTCAGTTTAATTTGTTTCAGAAATGAAGAAAAATTCCCAATCCCGAACATTTACAACCGTAACTGCATCATTTATAACCTTCTAACTATTATTTTTTCAAACATGAAGCCAATCACCTGGTGCAGAGCCCGAGAAGAGTTTATTAATATTATTTTTTACATTCTTCTTTAGGGATTTGGTCGCGTTTTTGTTATTCTGACAACGTCTGAAGACGCCTCTAATCTTGGAGGCGAAACGTTGTCAGAAAAACAACGACGCGGCCGAATCCCGAAAGAAGAATAGAAAGAATACCTGCTTGCCGCGGAAACCTTAAACAGAACTTCTATTACTTGGATCTTCAACTAACCCTCCAAAGAGAGTTTACCTCGTAGTAAGTTTTGGGATCTATAGTTCACCTGGATTTACACTTAATAGGTGGAAGGTGTATCGTTGGCCGCACATTTTGAAATCCGAGGGTATATTTTAGGGAAGAGAGAGAGCTCCGATCGGTCGTGAGTCTATTTGAAGAGTGTTAATAATAGACAAAGATGTAAATTTTTATCGTAATGCAACGTATTTACTTTGAATTTCCTAGCAATTATACTCGAATGCTGATATTTGTTAATCAACTTTTCGCTCACCGTGAAGAATTTTCTGACGTGAGAGAGTTAATAACAGGTGCCCAGGGTATATAAAAGCAGAGGTTTGTGAAGAGATTCATTTAATAAGGCGTATTTTATGTAAGCAAAACGTGGATCATTGGATTATGGAGTATTTTCCTTGCACAATCAACCAACGCGATGGAAAACCCGGAAGACCTTATTGTTCGACAGCATATAAAAATGGCCGTAGTTATGTTACCCACACGAAGTTTTGTGCAGTTGCAAAGCATCTGGTGATAAATTTATTTAATGTGCTTATTGTGGAGTCATTTTTTGCGTTACATGCCTATGCAATATCATTTGAATACATGCCGCATAATGCCGTGAACAAAAGATGAAATTCCTAGAAATACAATACACATAATAAGGAAAAGAAAACACTGTTGTCATGCCCTACATTTGTAATGAACTGGAATGGGTTAAGGAAGATCTAAGGCTTTCCCGGCCTATGTAGTCATTGAAGGTTATGCGTGCTTCCCACCGGGTCAAACTCTCTATCTCGGCCGACGTTTCGATGAACGAGTCGTCCATCGCCATTACGGCATGATGACGAAGACGATGGACGACTCGTTCATCGAAACGTCGACCGAGATGGAGAGTTAGACCCGGTGGGAAGCCCGAATAACCTTCAATGGAATGGGTTAACTTTCTCTCTCCCGAGATCCCCGTTTCAATTTCTCAAAATGTTACAACAATAGAAGCAATAACAGGTAAAATAGTGGAAAGAAATCCTATAGTTGCAATTTTATCGCGAACCCAGGCGTATGGGAGAGAAGATCTTAAACTTTTCCCATTTTCTCTCCAGTTTCAGAAAAAAATTGATTCGTTAGCAGCCTAAACACAGGTTTCGTGATGTTGCCCTGTAAGTAGGGACTTATGGATGAGCTCTCAATAAATTATACGTACAAATTCATTTACAAAACAAGTCTCTACAGTTTAAGAAGTTCGACTATGCCGAAGACATGTGACTTTAAATTCATGTATGTGTTTAAATTTCGCTTCGGTTACGTTACTTAGGGTGTGGAATTTCCATAGCAGCTTAGATGATTGCGTGCTTGTATCCATTGAATACTCCACCGTTCTAGGCGTAGCGCTCCTGCCCTAAGTTTCTCGGTGACTCCGCCCGGAGTCCCCGAGACAGACCGTCAAGTCGGTGGCTACGGACAGACGCCGGGCATGCCACCCTTTTCGCCCGTTTTTAGCGCCGTTGGAATTTCGAAAACTTTGAGAATTTATACCTCGGGAACTAAGCATTACTTAGGCCTCGGGTATTTTGCGTTGGGCCAGATTTATCGTCTTCTATTACCAGTATTTAACAAAAATCGGCAAGTTCTCCATCGGCTGAGTCAGTCATTTGCGAGGCACAGATGACTGACTCGCAGGAGGCAACAGGAGGGGGAAACAGGCCTCTTTCACTGTTCGAATGACGGGGGCATGAACGGCTTCCGGCGAACGTACGTAGGCGCACACATAGGAAAAGGAGGCTCGGAACTGATTTCTTCCATAAAGAGGAATTCGGGCTTTCGTTTCCATAAAGCAAAGACCAGGTTTCTTGGTTCACTACATGGTCAAGTTAATTGTGATTGTGGTTTGAATCTACCCTTTCTTAAAACACCGTCCTTACCCTTTCCCTATTGGTTCGGAGCCATTCCTTTTTTCGCCTACCCGCCCCACGGGATCAAACGCACGGTGTAGGTGCCCGGGGATTAGTCCGGTGAATCCATTTACTAAAAAAAAAACATTAACCCTTAACTGCTACCGTCGGGTCTCTTTTGACCCGACGATAAGACGATCAGTCGAAAAGACTATTGAATTTGTTCTTTTTTTGCAGTCGTAAAACGGCCGCTCGCAGTAACCTTGGCCACAATATAATCCTAGGGGAGAGGGGGGAGCGAGCCAGTTGAACTTGAGACAGTGCGGGTGACGGTTTTGGTTTACGAGCAATTCGAAAAATCGGGTCAAAAAAAAAAGATCCGAGGAAAGTGTGTACATGGCCAAAAACCACGATAGCAGTTACGGGTTAACCCTTTCCGGCCCTGTGATTCCAAATGGAATCACGTCGCTTTTCTGCGTCGAGCGTCGATTTTTTCATATGTAGGTATTTTATGTAAAAGATGATGTAATCTACGTAAGGTGAAAATATATGGTGAGATAAAATAAATTTATAAACTACTGAAAGTCATTTGAAAATATCGACGCTCGACGCAGGAAAGCGACGTGATACCATTTGGAATCAAGGGGCCGGAAAGGGTTAACTAATCATGATGGCTTTTGGAATAGCTTCCGCGTTGTGTAATTTTGTGGCGATAGCTTCGCGAGCGTTCCGGCTCACTTCTTCAGGTCACTTCGACGAACGCCATACTGTCGTCACAAAAATGACTCTACGCGGAAGCTATCCCGAAAGCCATCACGATTCAAGACCACTCCGCGGAAGCTTTCACCCCAACTTAACATTAACTATTATGCACAATACATAAAAATTTTATGTAAGATAAAGTACAGCTAAAGATTTGATAATTCTGATTGGATAAAAAAATAATTAACCAGGGTGTCCGACGCCCAGAGACATGGACCTCGAGTGTGAAAAAGGCGGTCGCACTGAAGGATTAAAGAATTAACTGACTCCTCGCTTTTCCTCCATCCCCCCCCACCATACGTCGACCAGCGTCTCGCGGAGGGAGGAGAGGGGAGGTATTGAGGTCGCGTGGAGAGGGGGCGGAGGGAGCGTGGCGGAGAGAGGGGGGCAAGCAGAAGCGGCTGGAGTGGGTAGGGGAGGGTTGTGAGTTTAAGGGGGAGGGCTAACGAGAGCGTTTTCTGCACTTGCGCGTTTCTCTCCCGTTCAGTCTTGAAGGACCGCCTCAGCCTACCCTGGTCGCCTCCGCCACCGCTCTCGAGCGACGTGTTTTCTGAGTGAGTCCTCGAGCCTTGGTTTTTCATATCATTCGTCTGCGAGTGAGCTGCCTTCACGCCGCAAGAGTTGGCTTTCGCCTGAATGACAATCGAGTTACACTTGCCAGTAGTTGTCTTAATCATTTCCACTGCTTCGTCTGTCGCTTTTCTCTCCGTAGTTGCTGAGCTCTGTATCTAACTCTCGGATCCACATAGCTAACTGTCATTATCGTAGATCCCTAACTCAACTTCTGCTCAAATTTTCCCATTTCTATTGGATCTGACCGGTACACTCAAGTATATATAAGATATTATCCAAGACAGAGAAGTTCTAATTTGCCTAGGTTCCAATCAATGACCGTATTGCTTTCAGTTTTCTTTCTATTTCAGTTTTTGTGGACGATTTTGCACTGTGTTTACATGCCAAATTTTGTATCTGTGAACCAATCTCCTCCCGAATATTTTATATCAAAAGAATTTCTTATTCATTTGTTTTTTATCTTTACATTTCAGATTTTCCAGCAGGTGACTGTTTTTTTCATTTCTGGAGAAGTTATCACCACCAATTCCATTGGTTCTAAATTTAAGGTGAGTCCAATAAAAAAGATGTCCGGATTGTTGATTTTATAACTGCTTCCCAAAACGTACAGTCTGCTTTCACACCACCTCATATCTTCTTCTAAGGTGAACCGTCTTCAGGCAGGTTTCAACTGAACTGCTCCCTCAATGCTCGTCTATCCTGTGCTGCCTCCCTCAGCTCTTCGTAATTCCTTCTATTCACAATATCCGTCAACATATTATTTCTTCGTTTTCCTCTCCCTCTCTTTCCCTCGTTCTTTCCTTCTAATATTGTTTTGAGCAGCCATCCGTTCCTCAAGATGTGTCCCATTCAGTCTTCATATCCATGAAAACGTATTTGAAACTAGTAGCAGTTATAAAAAGGTGTTGGGGTTGTTTTTTGTACTCACTCTTAATCTCGATCGCCGGTCAGATCTCTAATATGAATACTTCTCTACACAGGTTTCTCAGCCTCTCCTCAGTTCCAAAGTGAGTTGCCAACGAGTGAATCTCATAGTAAATACGATTTCATCCTTCACATATCCAAGGTAAGGACGCCAGCAATATATATATGACTTATATTAACTGCTGTAGCTACTTATCGGATCATACTTTTCACATTATTTCATATCTCACACATTCCAATCTCTATCCCTCATACTTTTACCGCTAACACTTCACATGAACCTCATACTCTGTACAATTAGCCTAAGCATATATTTTTCTTGACTTAGCGAATTTAAAACACATAGTATATCTTCGTATTGTATGACAGTAAAACTTGAGCATGTCAAGAAAAGCGACAGTGTAGGCTAAATGCATTGCATATAAAGTATCTGCGAAAATCACGCGGTAGAAATTATAGGGATTGATAGGGTAAGAGATGAGTGGCCAATACAAAACTTTGGAATCGATACTGCAGCAATTAACTTAAATGAAATGAGCGTGCTTTTTTGGTTTGGCCATGTTGAAAGGACAAACGAGAGAAGAATAACTGGGATTTAGATGTCGGAGTGGATGGGGTAGGCAAAAAAATCATGGGTGAACTTTGAGTCCTAATATTTATTTTTTCGTCGCTTTACAGGTTTCTCGGTGTTTATTCCGTTCCCTGAGACGGGTGTTAGATATTCTCTATATTTCACTCTATTTCTTGTTGGACCCATGCATTAAGCAACTTTGCTATTTAAAAAAAACCTCATCATGCAGATAACATTTTCCTAATTTTAAAGATAATCAGTCGCTCATTTTTCATTTTTCTACATACGTTATGTACCTTCAGCAATGTCTGATATTTGAACTGTGCAATGAGTAATGTCGCCCGTTGGTCACAGCAATAAGATGAAAAGACGGCGTTGGGCGTGAATCTCCCTGTCTTACACCAATTTCAATTTTGAGAGGTCCTAATGGCTCATTATATATTTTCAATTTTCGCCCCTCTTACTTAAAAACTATAATTAGTAAGTTTTTCCAATATTTTAAGCATGTTCATACTTTCAAGACCATTGGACGCTGTCAAAACCATTTTTAAAAACTTTTCTTGTTAACTTAATAGTTTTCTTGAGTTATATGATCATGATAATGAAATATAACGTTGATCTGTGGATCAGGGACATTATCATTAAGGGTGCTTGGAAATGTATTAGTATAGGTTACTTTCAATTGTGTTATACAACTATATCTTCCCATGATTTTGTAAACCTACTAATGATTTGGAATTATGAGATCTTCTATCAAGTGTTCACGTACTTTTTCGTTACCCTATATAAAAACAGTCAGCACATATAATTAACTTTGAATATTCGAATATGCAATCCAACCAATCCTTGCATTGAATGGGCATGGGTTAATGTGGTTGTTTTGGCGGGGGAGGCTTCGATTGCTACTTTTCGGGAATACCCAATAGCAAACATTTTTCCCATCGCCCCTGGTATTACAGAAGGGGTGGCCGTCCCCTTCATAATCCGCCTATGGCCTTAACCTTGTGGAATACTCGAATAAACAATGTTAATTATATGCGCCAGAAAAGCTCTCATTGGTGGTTTAATCCTACGATTGGTTGACTGCAGCCCTCCACCCTTTCCTATCTAATGCTGGTTCCCTTACCTCCTGGAATCTTTCCCTATGTACTATTTTCTTTATTTGGTCCATGAATTTATTCCTTGGTCTACCTCTGGGGACTTTTCCCCATCCTTTTTACCTTCAATTACATTCTTAAAAAACCCATTGCGTCTTAGAGTGTGTCCAATCTATCTGGTTCTTCTTTTCTGTATGGTATTCCATATAGTTCTTTCCTCTTCTACTCTTCTGTAAACTTAATCATATCTGGAAAAGCATCAGATCTTTTATATCAACTCATATAGTTCCGTCCCAAAACGATGTTCATGCGTCATGTTCACGCTCAATATTTCTATTAGGGAAACTGTGGTACCATGCCATGGTTTCTACCTAAGATATTTCGTATTTGAAGATGACGCCTGTGCGTTAAAACTTGTATTACCTTTAAATAATGAACCCATGGAAAAATACAGTGTTCATTTACACCAAACCTTCGACTGTTTTTTTCTGTTTTCTTCCCGCCATTTCCTTGATCCTCAATTTGCTGAGTCTCTCTTGTTTCTGCTTATAATTTTCTATGTGCCCCCTGCCTCTCTACTAAACACTCCTCGTCGTTTTAGCTTATTACTCTTTCAGGACATTCTCTCCATGCTTCAGTATTTTGCTCAAATAATATTTGGCCAATTCTTGCTGTTATTTCTTCATATCTTCCGAATGCCAAGGATTTTTTCTGCTGCTTTAACCATTCAATCTTTACTTTTATTTAGACTCACACATAACAAATGTGATTCTTTCGTTCCTACATGGATATGAATAGGTTTACTTTCATATCTTACTCGTTCTCCTAAAATCTGAATATTTTCAGGGTACAATCCCCATCACATTTCCATTTCTGAGAGTAAGAAATATTTCGCATCCATATTTTTGGCAGAAAAGCGTTTTTATCACTGCTCTTTTGAGGATATAGTCCATTTCCTTTAGTTCATTTATAGAATTTGTTGGTTCCAAAGTCTTCTACCAGCAATTTTCCATGTATTTTTGGCAGAAAAGCGTTTTTATCACTGCTCTTTTGAGGATATAGTCCATTTCCTTTAGTTCATTTACAGAATTTGTTGGTTCCAAAGTCTTCTACCAGCAATTTTCCATGGTTTTTTGGCAGAAAAGTGTTTTTATCACTGCTCTTTTGAGGATATAGTCCATTTCCTTTAGTTCATTTACAGAATTTGTTGGTTCCAAAGTCTTCTACCAGCAATTTTCCATGTATTTTTGGCAGAAAAGCGTTTTTATCACTGCTCTTTTGAGGATATAGTCCATTTCCTTTAGTTCATTTACAGAATTTGTTGGTTCCAAAGTCTTCTACCAGCAATTTTCCATGTACCCATGCTTTTTTCCTGAAACGTGCTAAAAATGATAAATTTTTGTTTCAGCCGTTTCTCACTCTACCTCTCCATTTTTTACGGTGGATGCATGTAAAAGATATTCTGTTACATTATTAGGTGTTATTTACTCCCCAGTCTTTCCATTGGATTTTCTGAAAAATTGCTACGCTATTATCTTTTGAATACTTCAGATTTTTCCTCAAATACATCATCTAATATGAATATCTTCCGCTTAATGGTCCCAATTATAGCTCAAACCAAAATTCATGCACTAATACAGTTGCCTTGCCAAGTCTTGATTGACCAATCGGGCATATATTACATCATTATTCACGAAAATAATATTTTTATGAATCAGCTAATTCAGCTGAACACCCAGCATCTAACATTGTTCATTTATTGGTTGTACAATCCTAAGATGGGTTGACTGCAGCTCTCCACCTATCCCTATCTAATGCTAGTTCCCTTACCTTCAGGTATCTCAATGCATTCTAATCTGTGTCTTGTTGGCACACGCACGTTGAGAAAGGATATTTCAACATTAGATACAATACAGAATCAGGAGTACTCTTCCCTTGTTATCATTGCTTTCCCTCTCCTCCACTAAATTTTGTTGGCATACAATGGCAATCAACATATTTTCAACTCTCTTGCCACTCTCTCCATCTTGTTCTTAGCATATTTTGAACGCATAATGGTCCCAATTAAAGTTCAAACCCAAATTCATGCACTAATACAGTTGCCTGGCCAAGTTTTGATTGACCAATCGGGCATATATTGCATTATCATTCTCGAAAATAATATTTTTTATGAAGCAGCTTGTTTAGCTGAAAGCGCAGCATCTACCATTTTACATTTCTTGTTTGCACAATCCTAAGATTGATTGACTTCAGCCTTCCAACCTTCCCTATCTAATGCTAGTTTCATTATCTCCTGGTATCTCTTCCTATGTACAATCTATTTTACTGGTCCATGAGCTTATTTCTGGGTCTTCCTCTGGGGACTTATCCCTCTATTTTTACCTTCAAACCTATTCTTTACAAACTCATTGTGTCTCAGGGTGTGTCCGATCCGTCTTGTTCTTCTTTTCTGCATGGTGTTCCATATAGTCCTTTCCTCTTCTACTATTCTGAGAATTTCATCATGTCTCTCTGAAGGTGACGTAAACGCGTTGAAACCTAGGTCGTGAGTTGTATTTTTTTCTGTGGTTTGTAAAAGTTATTTCAATAAATTCATAGTTTCAAGAAAATATTATATAAAATATATCAAGAACAACTTCTACGCCTTGAACTTATCTCGGCATAACAGCCCAAATAGGTAACGATATTATTCGATACTGAAAATTCTCTCTCAATACAGGCAATCCAAGCGAAATCCAGTCAAGATGGGTTTTCTAGTCGTCCGTCTCATCGAATCCAATCCATTCTAATACTTTCATCTTCAATGACACCAACGGTTGAAATTCGTCATGGGAAAATTATTTGACTGGATACAAAGTGTAACTGAATAAATCGATTGACTAGCAGTCGGGAGATTCGGGTTCAAGATCCCGGTCAAGTCAGTTGATTTTTCCATGGCGAGTTTCAACCCTTGGTGTTTTTCCATCTCTGTGAGTGACTTCGTACCATATCATTTGTAAATGCAATGATCGGAAATTCCTCACCTTGAATGTTGGTATGAAGGTTTCCGCGGCGTTTCGCCATTCGATAGTGAGCTCTCTGGTGTTTCTCCGCGTGATGCCCTTTGGTGACAATAGTTTCGCAAGCCATCCTGCTGGTGTTTCCAGACCTGGCATTAGGCATGTTCTTCCGCGTGGTGTCTTTTGGTGACAGCAAAATGGCCGGAGAAAGTGTTGTCACTAAAACGCACCTTGCAGAAGTACACCCGAGAGCACCCTTCTTAAATTTACTCCAATCGGAATCCACCTAAAAGATACAGGGTGAGAGTTTTCATCCAAGGTATTTAAAATGGGAAAATCCGTTGATTTTTTGGAACTCGTTCATTCTGGACCGGTCCTTTTTTGGACCCGTTCCTTTTCACTCGTTCACCTTTCGTTTTATTACTGGTGGTCATGCATTTGCATTTTGTTTTTGGCATTTCGTTCATTGGTTGTTCAATCCTAAGATTGGTTAATGCTGCCCTCCATCCCTCCCTATCTAATGCTAGTTCCCTTACCTCATGGTATCTCTTCCTATGTACTTTCCTCTTTATCTGGCCCATGAACTAATTCCTCGGTATTCCTCTGGGGACCTTTCCCTCAATTTTACCATCAATTATGTTTTTCACAAACCCGTTATGCCTCAGGGTGTGTCCAATCCATCTTGTATTTCTTTTGTCTATGGTGTTCCATATGGTTCTTTCCTCTTCTATACACTTCCTTTTGTCTTATTTTGCCCGTCCATTTGATCTTTATCATCATTCTCCTCCAGCACCAGGTTTTGAAGGCTTCTAGTCTGTTCTGGTCAGGTTATCCAATGGTCCATGCCTCCGATCCATAGAGAACTACGCTCCACACGAATCTTTTCACGTAGTGTTTCCTGGTTTGTAGTCCTATCTTCTTTGAGCACAGCAGTTGTCTTTTTCCCATGAACGTCTTCTTAGCTTGGGACATTCTCCGCTTGATATCCGTTGTTCTTCTTCCTTCCCACGTAATGGTACTTCCGAGATAGGAGAAAGAATCTACTTGTTCTCATTTCTCTCCTCTCAGGATGACTTCTACATTCAGTTTCTCTCTTCCGTGTACTAGGATTTTAGTCTTGACTCAGCCTAACATTCCCGCCGTTGTACTTCTTCCCACATGATGGTACTTCCGAGATAGGTGAAGGAATCAACTTGCTCTAATTTATCTCCTCTCAGGGTGACTTATTTTAAGGATTTTATTCTTCGTCTTATTTATTTTCATGTTGTTTTCTTGGAGAACTTGGTCCATTAGGCTTAGTGATCTTTGAAGATCATCGCAATTTCCAGATATGGTTGCGATATCATCTGCGAAGTGGAGCATGTTTATTTCTTCTCCTTCTTTCTTTATTCCGCTCAGTCCAATTTCTCGCGCTTCTCTTTTGGCCTCCTCCAAGTGCATGTTTTACTGTGCTGGTGGGATTGTTGCATCCTTGTCTTACTCCTTTGTTAATTTTAGCCTCTGTTATCCATCTCTCATTCGTATTGTGACGACTTGCTTTCCGATTATTTGGTAGATAGTAATTCTGCCATCGTAAACCATCCTCCCTAGTACCCCTATTCTTCCCAAATTCAAATTGGTTTTTCGAGAGATTTTTCGTGCGAGTATTTTTGATGCATGTGACACTAGACTCAAGGTACGGAACTCCTCACATCTGTCAGTCCTTATCTTCACTATCATCTCAATCATTACGCTCCCATGAAAGTCCTCTGAAAGGGTTCTCCTCGCTTTGGTAGGTATATTCGATTACCTCGTACAGGTTATCCTCGGCTTTACTTCCGAGGGCTTTGATGTTTTCTCCATTTCTTTTGCCTGTTCCAGGTGTTTTGTTTTTCTTGAGGTCTTCTACTACTACATTGAATTCACTGCTTAGTATGAGTGGGCCCCGGTCTTCCTCGTTAACCTTGATCTCGTCCTTCATTAGGTATATTTCCAGCGGCGTCGGCCCTTGGTAGATTTCTTCGATGTATATTTTCCATCAATTACCAATGTCTTCAGCCTCCTTCAATTCATCCCCGTTGGCACCTCTGATGTTGTTACTTCTTGTATCTCGTTCTACCTATTTTGTATCACTTCTCATCTCTGGTGTCTTCATCCTAAATCAATATATTCCCGTTCATATCCCTGATGTTATTGCTTCTCGTTTTTCTTTCTTTGCAGTGTTTCTTCACTAGCATGTATGCTGTTTCGGTGTTTCCCTTATTCATGTTTTCGTTGACTTCCTCGTAGCAGCTATCGATCTAATCCTCCCTAGCCTTCTTGCATTCTCGATTGACTTGGTTCCTTAGCTTCTTGTAGAGACTTGCCTCTTCTTCGTTTCTGGGGTCCTTGTATTTTCTTCTTTCCTCTATTAGTTTCCTCCGTCGTTATCCATGGCCTCTTTTTGTTGACCGCCTTACTAACCAGTTGCTCCTCTGCTACTTCTGTGATTGTTCTCTTCAGCTTATCCCATTTTTCTCAGGTGTCCATTTCATCCTCATTTTCTAGTATCCTGTCGACGACTGTGGCGAGTATCTCTCTATTTCCTTCTGCCAGTATTTTCGTGTCCTATGTTGGTTCGCGTTTTATCTTTTCGGTTTTCTTGTTTCGAAGGTTGCTGTCCATGGCAATAAGGTTGTGGTCACCGTTTATATCCGCACCGGGTAAGCTCTTGCACTACATGACTTGGTTCTTGTATATGACTCTGACAGGTATGTAGTCAATTTGGTATTTGGCAATATCACCTGGCATCTTTCATGCGTACTTCCTACATGAATGATGCTCAAAGAGAGTGTTAGGTACTACCATATTCTTCTCATTGCAGAACTCGTCCAGTCTTTCCCCCTTGGCATACCTTTTACCAAGTCCGAAATATCCTACAGTATTTCCTTCCTTCCCTTCTCCTATCACTGCATTCCAGTCTCCCATGATGATGAGGCTGTCTCTCCCCTTCCCCTACCCCGAGGACTTCTTCAATTTGCTGACCGAATGACAGATAGGAACGAAGGACCGAAAGGAACGATCGCTCCCCAGGAGTCGATCCTCCGTCCTTCCATGGATCCGTTCATTCGGGCCCATTCGTTTGCAAACGACCCACCTCTACGAGGTATACTAATCAATCCCCATTAAATTCTGCAGGCTCTGAAATTATGTCGGCAGCTCGTGGGCGACCATCTTGCGAAGCCTGTGACGATCCTTGCCAGCCTAAGCGAGACCAACCACTAATGTGCAAGCCATGTACGTTATATCTATGGAGGACGCTCGATGCCAACGCGGTGTACCATTGTAAAAATGGCAACGCCTGCTGGGTAAAAAAGGACTGCAAAAGGTGCCGTGCTTGTCGGTAAGAACTCATCCATGGCCATCACGTAGACCTGTATTTAATGGTAAAGCTGTTTTCACGTCACAGGTTATTTGCGCACGTAAACTAGTGTGCTGAATGGCATGGCACAGCGCTTATCGTCTGAATTAGGGATGGATCTAATGTTATCATTCACTGGTACTCGAGTATCCGAATGAATACATCTACATCTACATATATCCTGCAAGCCGCCACATGGGCATGTGGCAGGGGGTGTTAGGTCACCAGCCGTGCAAAGGTGTAGGTTTTTTGGTGATGAAACGGTGACATGTTTTATAGGAGTGTATTTAGTGGAGCTCAATTTTTATTGTGATCGCTTATTGTTCGCGGAAAGAACGAGTTTTTGTACCTATCTGTTCGGTAGTGTATCTCTCTTATTTTATCACATCTGTCAGACCTATAGATGCAGTGAGGAGTCATGATAATATTCTCTATATCGCTCTGAAAAATATCAGTTCTAAATTTATCAAGCAACCTAACCCTAGCGTGTAGCCTCCGAGTCTCTAGGGGCTCCCAACTCAATCCCTCTAAAAGTGGTGAGACAATATATGCATCAGGGTCCTAAATGCTCGCGGCGTATTCGAGGTGTGGCCTAACCAGAGCAAAGTAGCACCTCTTCTTTACTTTTTCATCATAAGATCGTCTATTATATGCTTAAGAAATTCTACATCCTTCAACACTGTGCCGCATATGTTTAATATGTGTGTTTCCCGCGATATATCTGAAGTTAAGGTAATTCCATGGTACTTAACGCTATCTGAAGATGTTATGTATATTCTACCCACGGTGTAGATATGGTATGTCACCGTTTCACCACCAAAGATTTGACATCTTTACACGGCTGGTGACCTACCACCCCCTGCTAAACACACATTCGGCGACTCGCGGGGTAGTGTGTAGATGTAGAAATTTACCGTTTAGCTCATCATGTTTCAATTGCCCCAGCTTTTGTTTAAAATTAACACATTTCCATTCCATAACAACATGCGTATTAAGTCGGACTGGAGAGCCAATTATTAGTCCTTCCCTAACCACTGCCTGCCTTAATATCTCCCCATTACTGTTTCGAATAGATTTCGGAGGTTAGCTATGGCTTGGGAAAATCATGTAAAGAAGGAGAAGGAGCAGCCGAGCAGGTTGAAGATCGGGAAGTCCAACAATCACGACGTGAAAATTGTTCAAATACGATTGATTCTGTCGCAAATGGACCTCACGACGGAACCCGCCGATGGCGAAGGAGCCGCGCGATCGGTCACGCAGAATTCCTCACCGGAGGAACCAGAAGCATCCATGGAGATGGAGCAAGCCCCCGTTGAGGGACCGGCGGCCGTGGTGGCGCAAACGGAGAACCTCATGGACGTGAGTAACTGTTTAAACCGAGTTTTTTCAAAGAACTACGGAACTAGCCGCGTAGCAACTTAAATGCCCTGTTTACATGACTAGCTTTCAAACCAGGTTAACTATAACCCAAATAGAAGTTCGCCAAGTAAATGTAGGTTGGCGCTAACAGTAGTCAACTTTCTAACCGCGCTGGAGTTACTAGTGTTGGCGCTGATTACCATAATTTTTTACGCGTGTAAACCCAAGCTAGTTATAATAGTAGTTAAGTGATCTAGACCAAGTGTTGCTTTCACTTGAATCATACAATATATTAAGTGAGTTTATCATGCCATACTCCGTATCCATGCGTTAGTACCAAGTTGCCTGATGCATTGAAATTCATTATTGAATGATAAACCGTAGTTTAGCTCAAAATGTACCTTAAATACGTAATCGAGGACGAGTCATGGGTATAAATCGGAAGAAAATGTAGTTTATATCGCTGCATATACTGAGCCAAGCACTCGAAATGGAATTTATTTATAGTACTTGAAGGTCAAGATAACATATTGAATATTTTCCATTTATCATAATAGAGTGCAAAAGACATCACAAAGTAATATTCTCCGGCAATCTTAATGGTAAAGTACTGCATAGTGACTCGTCGTTCTATTAAGGACATTTATTCTCTCAATTTTCTTTTTTCGATACATAAAGTGATGTTTAGACAAGAAATGAAAAGTGTACAGTCAAAGATAAATGAATGAGAAGTGTAACCATGTGAAACAATTGCATATTCAATCCTTTTACTTGCCCATTCAAGTTGCGTTGCCTTGCGACGAAATCCGTCATTGGCGAAGGAGCCGCGCGATCGGTCACGCAGAAGTCCGCACCGGAGGAACCAGCAGCATCCGTGGAGATGGATCAAGCCCCCGGCGAGGAACCGGCAGCCGAGGTGGCGCAAATGGAGCGTCTCATGAACGTGAGTGACTATTTAAACCACTAAGTGCAAACGGCATAATAACGTAATATTCTCGGGGTATCTTAAGGAGGTTGGATCGAAAAATGACTATTTAAACCGAGTTTTTTTCTAAGAACTACGGAACTAGCCGCGCAATAACTTTAATGCCCTGTTTACATTACTAGCTATCTTACTAGGTTAGCAATAATCCAAATAGAAGTTCCGCAGGTAAACGCAGGTTGGCGCTAACCGTTGTCAACTTACTAACCACGCTAGAGTTACTAGGGTAGGCGCTGGTTACCATCATATATAACGCTTGTATACGGAGGTTAGTTGGAATAGTAGATAAGTGATCTAGACCATGTGTAGCTTTTAATCGAAGCATACAATATATTAGGAGAGTTTATCTTGTTATATTCCATATCCATGCGTCAGTGCCAAGTTGCTTGATGTATTTAAATGGACGGGTAAATGATGAACCGAATTTTAAGTTCAAAGTTTACCTTAAAAGCGCAAGCGAGGCCAGGTAATGGGCTGAACTTGGAAGAAAAAGTCATTTATTCCGCAGCATATATTGAGGCAAGGACAAGAAATGGAAGCTATTTGTAATTCTTGCATGTCAAGATAATAGCTTACATTGATTTACCTATTAAAAAAGGAGTGCAATCAACGTGATAACGTAATATTCTCGGAGTATCTTAAGGAGGTTGGATCGAAAAAGAGGGATATGATATTTTTTCATATTTGGGATAGTCATAAAAAAAATGTCCCATCTATATCAGTCAAAAGATACCCCTAATGCCGTACTACGCTTTCTATAAATTGCAGTTGAAATTAAATGCGCTTAATGGGGAGAATGGGAGTCACCTTGGAAAAAGCTCTATTTTCGTATCGCAAACATAGGTCATTTTTTCATATGACTGATATTAGGTGGATATTTGTCCGAGAAATAATTTGGTAATATTACAAAGGTACTGATCCGGGTTACTTTTTAAAATATTAGCGTTCTTTTGCAGTTATTTCAGACGAATCGCGAGAGTTTAAAATGGCGCTGCAGACGGCAGAGGATTTAGCAACACTACAATCCGCGGTTAGTTTGAAATACTCAGTTACCTTCAATGTATTTTCGTAGAGTTTAATTATAAGTTGTCTCACTTAAAATTTACTTGAATAAGTAAAACTCCAGAACAGTCAATTGAAAGTTAATTTCATATGGAAATATATTCTATATACATGAGCCAATAATTCTATAGTATAATCTAACATTTTCCTTAAAATTGATAATCACTAGTTGGAAGGTTGGCTGGCCAATAACTCATTATGGAATTAACCAATTATTATTTAAATTACCAATTAATTGATTATCATATAAAAAATGGGTTGTACTAAAAGTTGGCTAAAAGCTTTTCCAATGATTACTATCAAAGTATTCTCCTGAGTATGAAACATCACTTTTGCTGGCAGTTATCCAATGACTGTAGGTATCAACATCTACATTAGACCCAGAAGTCATTTCTAGGGTGAGAGGCAGTGGGTCACTTTTCACCGACGCGCACCAAACCATATCCTACTAACGTCAATGAAACGACAAAGATAATTCAATGACAGTTTTCCACCAGCGGAAACATGCAAATACCCGTCATGATGTGAGATTTCACCAACATGCACTACCTATGGATATGCTACCAATATTTAAGAAACTGTAAATATTATAGAAGTTCACAACTACAAAGATGCCAATAATGGATTAGTCAAGTAAAAAACAGACAAAAACAAGGTTAAATTTCACCGAATCTTACATTTATAGGGCTCGTATCGAAGCGAATAATAACGACAAGGACAAAAAGTCAACGAGGTAATAAATCACATTCATTCGTTAATTTTACTAGTTAAAAGCAGTCGTTTCGGTGATAAACCTAGGAGGCTTAATTTAAAACCACGATATAACGGGGAAATCCGAAATTTTTATTTTTTGGGAGAAAAACTTTTAAAAGCGAGTTACGATGATGAAAACAAAATTTTTAAAAGATGTATGAGAAAAAAACTATGAAAAAAGATGAAAAATATATTCCACTCCAAAGAACCCAACCTCACACCTTCCAAATCTAAGTCCACCAATTTATCTCTAGTCTACCGTTTAATTGAAAGTATCGGCAGTGTACTGGGCTTATATGTGTTTTCATTTTTATAAATTCTGATTTGAGCGATAGCTGTGAGCTTATTGTAAGGGTTAGGAAGATGCAAATGGCACTGATCTTTCGGTAAATATAAGGGTAATAAAATAAAATCGTCAAAATGGAATATTTTTGTACCATTCAAAAGGCATAGACGAACCGAATACAGCGCACCTAATCGAAGACAACTTCCATTTGCTATGCTGAAACAAGGAATTTATATCAAGGGCTTATTTTGGTGTTGTCAGATTAAAAATAATAAAAGTAATAGTAAAAGAGATTTTTAAGTGGACATGAAGGAATAATCTATTTTAGTCTAATTCGTAATATTTGCATAATTACTGAAATTAACAGTATATTATTAATTCATTTATACCTTAAGTATAAGCACTATTTTGACTCAATTTCCAGGCTGAGAAAAGTATTTCTTAAAACTCTTTTCTGTGACTACTGTGGATCTTTAGTGCACTACTTTTTCCTCTTGATAGCATAGGATTTTTAAGAGAGAGGAGTATTCCTTTAACAGCGTACAAGCATATCCAAATAAGCAAAGTTTCTCTGCGGTTTTGATTCACGCGGTCGCGAGCCAACCTCCTGAATGGTTAAGTATAGCATAGTGATAAGTCACTCTATTTATGACATATAGTCTCTCAATTTACAACTTTCAATGCATTTTACAATGTTTAGACATGAAATGTTAGGTGTATAGTTTAATACTAAAATGAAAGTCTAACCATGCGGAAAATTTGCATATTCGCACCTCTTTCTCGCCATACAAGTTTCGTTTCCTCGCGACGAAACTCATCAATTTCGAAGAAGCCGTGCCGCGGGTCATGCAGAAGTCCGCACCGGAGGAAGAAACAACATTCGTGGAGATGGAGGAGGTCCCCGTCGAGAGACCGCCAGCCGAGATGGCGCAAATGGAGCGTGTCATGGACGTGAGTAACTGTTTAAACCGAGTGTTTTCAAAGAACTACCGAACTAGCCTCGCAGTATCTTTAATTCCCTGATTACATTTCTAGCTTTTTAACCAAGTTAACTCTAACCCAAATAATAGTTCGCCAAGTTACCGCAGGTTGACGCTAAACCTCGTCAAATATTTAACCACGCAGGAGTTACAAGGGTTGGTGCTGGTTACCATCGTATTTAACTCGTGTGAATGCAGGTTGGTTAGAATAGTCGTTAAGTAATCCAGCCCACTTGTACCTTTTACTTGAAGCATACACTATATTGAGAGAGTTTATCTTGTCATACTCCGTATCCATGCTAGGCACCAAGTTGTCTGTTGCATTGATTAGCATGATTGAATGATTAACCGTAGTTAAGCTCCAAATTTAATTTAAATACCCAAGCGAGGACTGGTCAAGGGTAGAAATTGGAAGAAAAAGTAGTTTATATCGCTGCATATACTGAGCCAAGGACAAGAAATAGAAGGTGTTTATCATTCTTGCACGTCAAGATAGCATCTTGAATTTTTTATATCTATCATAAAAAGCGCAAAAGACATAAAAATTGAATTCTCTTCAGGTATCATAATGGTAAAGTACTGCATAGTGACTCGTCGTTCAATTAAGGAAATTTATGCTCTTAATTTTCAATTTTCGATGGATAAAGTGATGTTTAGACATGAAATGTTAGGTGTATAGTTTAATACTAAAATGAAAAGTCTAACCATGCGAAAAATTTGCATATTCGCACCTCTTTCTCGCCGCACAAGTTTCGTTTCCTCGCGACGAAACTCATCAATTTCGAAGAAGCCGCGCCGCGGGTCATGCAGAAGTCCGCACCGGAGGAAGAAACAACATTCGTGGAGATGGAGCAGGTCCCCGGCGAGGGACCGCCAGCCGATATGGCGCAAATGGAGCGTCTCATGGACGTGAGTAACTGTTCAAACCACTAAGTGCAAACGGCATTATAACGAAATATTCTCTAGGTATCTTAAGGAGGTTGGATCGAAAAATGACTATTTCAATCGAGTTTTTTTCTAAGAACTGCGGAACTAGCCGCACAATAACTTTAATGCCCTGTTTACATTACTAGCTTTTTTACCAGGTTAGCCCTAACCCTAATAGAAGTTCCCCAAGTAAACGCAGGTTAGCGCTAATCGTTCTCAACTTACTAACCACGCTGGAGTTACTAGGGTAGGCCCTCATTACCATCATATATAACGCTTGTATACGAAGGTTAGCTAGAATAGTAGATAAGTGATCTAGACCAAGTGTAGCTTTTACTTGAACCATAAAATGTATTAACAGTGTTTATCTTGTGATATTCCGTATACATGCGTCTGTGCCAAGTTGCTTGATGTATTTAAATGGACGAGTAAATGAACCGAAGTTCAAAGTTTACGTTAAAAGCACAAACTAGGACGGATCTTGGGCTGAACTTGAAAGAAAAAGTCATTTATTCCGCAGCATATATTGAGGAAAGGACAAGAAATGGATGCTATTTGTAATTCTTGCATTTCAAGATAATATCTTGCATCGATTTATCTATCATAAAGGAGTGCAAACAACGTAAATACGTATATTCTAGGGATATCTTAACGAGGTTGGGTCAAAAAATTGAAAGACATGGCATTTTTTCATAATTGGGGTACAGATTGAAAACAATGTCCTCCATCTCCATCATTCAAAAGATACCCCTCATGCCGTAATTCTTTTTCCATAAATTGTAGTTGAAATTACATGCGCTTAATGGGGAGAATGGAGTCACCTTGGAAAAAGCTCTTTTTTCGTATCGCATACAAATGTCATTTTTTCATATGACTGATATTAGGTGGATATTTTTCCGAGAAATAATTTGGTAATATTACAAAGGTACTGATCCGGGTTACTTTTTAAGATATTAGCGTTCTTTTGCAGTTATTTCAGAATAATCGAGAGAGTTTAAAATGGCGCAGCAGTCGGCAGAGGATTTAGCAACACTGAAATCCGCGGTTAGTTTGAAATACTCGGTTACCTTCAATGTATTTTCGTAGGGTTTAATTATAAGTAGTCTCACTTAAAATTTACTTGAATAAGTAAAACTCAACAACAGTCAATTGAAAGTTGATTTCATATGGAAATATATTTTCTATAGATGATCCAATAATTCTAATAATATAAACTAACATTTACATTAAAATTGATAATCATTAGTTGGAACCTTGGCTGGCCAATAACTCATTATGGAATTAACCAATTATTATTTAAATTACCAATTAATTGATATCATATAAATAATGGGTTGTACTAAAATTTGGCTTAAAACTTTTCCAATGATTACTATCAGTCTTCTGCTGAGTATGAAACATCACTTTTGCTGGCAGTTATCCAATGACTGTAGATATCAACATCTAAATAATACCCTGCAAATCATTTCAAGGGTGAGTGGCAGCGGGTCACTTTTCACCAACAGCGGAAACCTGCAAATACCTGTCATGATATGAGATTTCACCAACATTCACTACCATTGGGTAGCATACACTCATTAACGTTACTAGTTAAAAGCAGTCGTTTCGGTGGTAAACCTAGGACCCTTAATTCAAAACCACGAAAAAACGGGGAAATCCGAAATTTTTATTTTTTTGGAGAAAATATTTTTAAAGCGAGTTACGATGGTGAAAAAAAAATTTTATAAAGATGTAAGAGACAGAAACTATGAAAAAAGATGATAAATATATTCCACTCCAAAGAACCCAACCTCACACCTTCCAAATCTCAGTCCACTAATTTATCTCTAGTTTACCGTTTAATTGAAAGTATCGGCAGTGTACTGGGCTTATATGTGTTTTCATTTTTATAAATTCTGATTTGAGCGATAGCTGTGAGCTTATTGTAAGGGTTAGGAAGATGAAAATGGCACTGATCTTTCGGTAATTATAATGGTAATAAAATAAAATCGTCAAATTGGAATATTTTTGTACCATTCAAAAGGCATAGACGAACCGAATACAGCGCACCTATTCGAAGTCAACTTCCATTTGCTATGCTGAAACAAGGAATTTATATCAAGGGCTTATTTTTTTGCTGCCAGATTGGTTTAAAAATAATAAAAGTAATAGTAAAAGAGATTTTTAAGTGGACATGAAGGAATAATCTATTTTAGTCTAATTCGTAATATTTGCATAATTACTGAAATTATCAGTATATTATTAATTATTTATACCTTAAGTATAAGCACTATTTTGACTCAATTTCCAGGCTGAGAAAAGTATTTCTTAAAACTCTTTTCTGTGACTACTGTGGATCTTTAGTGCACTACTTTTTCCTCTTGATAGCATAGGATTTTTAAGAGAGAGGAGTATTCCTTTAACAGCGTACAAGCATATCCAAATAAGTAAAATTTCTCTGCGATTTTGATTCACGCGGTCGCGAGCCAACCTCCTTAATGGTTAAGTATAGCATAGTGATAAGTCACTCTATTTATGACATATAGTCTCTCAATTTACAACTTTCAATGCATTTTACAATGTTTAGACATGAAAATTTAAGTGTATAGTTTAATACTAAAATGAAAAGTCTAACCATGCGAAAAATTTGCATATTCGCACCTCTTTCTCGCCGCACAAGTTTCGTTTCCTCGCGACGAAACTCATCAATTTCGAAGAAGCCGCGCCGCGGGTCATGCCCGTCCGCACCGGAGGATGCAAGTCCGCACCGGAGGAAGAAACAACATTCGTGGAGATGGAGGAGGTCCACGTCGAGGGACCGCCAGCCGAGATGGCGCAAATGGAGCGTCTCATGGACGTGAGTAACTGTTCAAACCGAGTGTTTTCAAAGAACTACCGAACTAGCCTCGCAGTATCTTTAATTCCCTGATTACATTTCTAGCTTTTTAACCAAGTTAACTCTAACCCAAATAATAGTTCGCCAAGTTACCGCAGGTTGACGCTAAACCTCGTCAAATATTTAACCACGCAGGAGTTACAAGGGTTGGTGCTGGTTACCATCGTATTTAACTCGTGTGAATGCAGGTTGGTTAGAATAGCCGTTAAGTGATCCAGCCCACTTGTACCTTTTACTTGAAGCATACACTATATTGAGAGAGTTTATCTTGTCATACTCCGTATCCATGCTAGGCACCAAGTTGTCTGTTGCATTGATTAGCATGGCTGAATGATTAACCGTAGTTAAGCTCCAAATTTAATTTAAATACGCAAGCAAGGACGGGTCATGGGTAGAAATTGGAAGAAAAAGTAGTTTATATCGCTGCATATACTGAGCCAAGGACAAGAAATAGAAGGTGTTTATCATTCTTGCACGTCAAGATAGCGTCTTGAATTTTTTATATCTATCATAAAAAGCGCAAAAGACATAAAAATTGAATATTCTTCAGGTATCATAATGGTAAAGTACTGCATAGTGACTTGTCGTTCAATTAAGGAAATTTAAGCCCTTAATTTTCAATTTTCGATGGGTAAAGTGATGTTTAGATATGAAATGTTAAGTGTTTTGTTAAATACTAATGAATAAGAAGTCTAACCATGCGAATTATTTGCATATTCGCACTACTTTATCGCCTTACAAGTTTCGTTTCCTCGCGACGAAACTCATCAATGGCGAAGAAGCCGCGCGGCGGGTAATGCAGAAGTCCGCACCGGAGGAAGAAACAACATTCGTGGAGATGGAGCAGGTCCCCGGCGAGGGACCGCCAGCCAATATGGCGCAAATGGAGCGTCTCATGGACGTGAGTAACTGTTCAAACCACTAAGTGCAAACGGCATTATAACGAAATATTCTCTAGGTATCTTAAGGAGGTTGGATCGAAAAATGACTATTTCAATCGAGTTTTTTTCTAAGAACTACGGAACTAGCCGCACAATAACTTTAATGCCCTGTTTACATTACTAGCTTTTTTACCAGGTTAGCCCTAACCCTAATAGAAGTTCCCCAAGTAAACGCAGGTTAGCGCTAATCGTTCTCAACTTACTAACCACACTGGAGTTACTAGGGTATGCCCTGGAAACCATCATATATAACGCTTGTATACGAAGGTTAGTTAGAATAGTAGATAGGTAGTGATATAGACCAAGTGAAGCTTTTACTTGAACCATACAATGTATTAACAGCTTTTATCTTGTGATATTCGGTATACAGCGTCTGTGCCAAGTTGCTTGATGTATATAATGGACGAGTAAATGAACCGAAGTTCAAAGTTTACGTTAAAAGCACAAACTAGGACGGATCATGGGCTGAACTTGAAAGAAAAGTCATTTATTCCGCAGCATATATTGAGGCAAGGACAAGAAATGGATGCTATTTGTAATTCTTACATGTCAAGATACAATGTCAAGGTACAATTCTTACATCTTGCATCGATTTATCTATCATAAAGGAGTGCAATCAACGTAATAACGTATATTCTAGGGGTATCTTAATGAGGTTAGGTCAAAAAATTGAAAGACATGGCATTTTTTCATAATTGGGGTACAGATTGAAAACAATGTCCTCCATCTACATCATTCAAAAGATACCCCTCATGCCGTACTACTTTTTCCATAAATTGTAGTTGAAATTACATGCGCTTAATGGGGAGAATGGAATCACCTTGGAAAAAGCTCTTTTTTCGTATCGCAATCATGTCATTTTTTCAAATGACTGATATTAAGTGGATATTTTTCCGAGAAATAATTTGGTAATATTACAAAGGTACTGATCCGGGTTACTTTTTAAGATATTAGCGTTCTTTTGCAGTTATTTCAGAATAATCGCGAGAGTTTAAAATGGCGCAGCAGTCGGCAGAGGATTTAGCAACACTGAAATCCGCGGTTAGTTTGAAATACTCGGTTACCATCAATGTATTTTCGTAGAGTTTAATTATAAGTTGTCTCACTTAAAAATTACTTGAATAAGTAAAACTCAACAACAGTCAATTGAAAGTTAATTTCATATGGAAATATATTCTCTATACATGTGCCAATAATTCTAATAATATAAACTAACATTTACATTAAAATTGATAATCATTAGTTGGAACCTTGATGGCCAATAAACCATTATGGAATTAACCAATTATTATTTAAATTACCAATTAATTGATTATCATATAAATAATGGGTTGTACTAAAAGTTGGCTTTAAGCTTTTCCAATGATTACTATCAAAGTCTTCTCCTGAGTATGAAACTTCACTTTTGTTGGGAGTTATCCAATGACTGTAGATATCAACATCTAAATAATACCCTGCAAATCATTTCAAGGGTGAGTGGCAGTGGGTCACTTTTCACCAACAGCGGAAACCTGCAAATACCTGTCATGCATTGAGATTTCACCAACATTCACTACCAATGGGTATGCTACCAATGTTTAAGAAACTGTTAATATTATAGAAGTTCACAACTACAAAGATGCCAATATTGGATTAGTCAAGTAATAAACAGACATAAACAAGGTTAAATTTCACCGAAATTTTTATTTATAGGGCTCGTATCGAAGCGAATAATAACGACAAGGACAAAAAGTCAACGAGGTAATAAATCACATTCACTCGTTAACTTTACTAGTTAAAAGCAGTCGTTTCGGTGGTAAACCTAGGACCCTTAATTTAAAACCACGAAAAAACGGGGAAATCCGAAATTTTTATTTTTTGGGAGAAAATATTTTTAAAGCAAGTTACGATGATGTAAACAAAATTTTTCAATGATGTATGAGAAAGAAACTATGAAAAAAGGTGAAAAATAATTCCACTCCAAAGAACCCAACCTCAAACCTTCTAAATCTCAGTCCACTAATTTATCTCTAGTCTACCGTTTAATTGAAAGTATCGGCAGTATACTGGGTTTAAATGTGTTTTAATTTTTATAAAATCTGAGTTTGAGCGTAAGCTGTGAGCTTATTGTAAGGGTTAGAAAGATGCAAAAGGCACTGATCTTTCGGTAATTATAATGGTAATAAAATAAAATCGTCTAATTGGAATATTTTTGTACCATTCAAAAGGCATAGACGAACCGAATACAGCGCACCTAATCGAAGACAACTTCCATTTGCTATGCTGAAACAAGGAATTTATATCAAGGGCTTATTTTGGCGTTATCAGATTAAAAATAATAAAAGTAATAGTTAAAAAGATTTTTAAGTGAGCATGATGGAATATTATAATTTATCTCTAATTCGTAATGTTTGCATGATTACTGAAAATATCACTATATCATTAATTCATTTATACATTATGTATAAGCACTATTTTGACTCAATTTCCAGGCTGAGAAAAGTATTTCTTAAAACTCTTTTCTGTGACTACTGTGGATCTTTAGTGCACTACTTTTTCCTCTTGATAGCATAGGATTTTTAAGAGAGAGGAGTATTCCTTTAACAGCGTACAAGCATATCCAAATAAGCAAAGTTTCTCTGCGGTTTTGATTCACGCGGTCGCGAGCCAACCTCCTTAATGGTTAGGTATAGCATAGTGATAAGTCACTCTATTTATGACATATAGTCTCTCAATTTACAACTTTCAATGCATTTTGCAATGTTTAGACATGAAAATTTAAGTGTATAGTTTAATACTAAAATGAAAAGTCTAACCATGCGAAAAATTTGCATATTCGCACCTCTTTCTCGCCATACAAGTTTCGTTTCCTCGCGACGAAACTCATCAATTTCGAAGAAGCCGCGCCGCGGGTCATGCAGAAGTCCGCACCGGAGGAAGAAACAACATTCGTGGAGATGGAACAGGTCCCTGGCGAGGGACTGCCAGCCTTGGAGGCGCAAATGGAGCGTCTTATGGACGTGAGTAACTGTTTAAACCGAGTTTTTTCAAAGAACTTCTGAACTAGCCGCGCAGTAACTTTAATTCCCTGTTTACATTTCTAGCTTTTTAACCAAGTTAACTCTAACCCAAATAATAGTTCGCCAAGTTACCGCAGGTTGACGCTAAACCTCGTCAAATATTTAACCACGCAGGAGTTACAAGGGTTGGTGCTGGTTACCATCGTATTTAACTCGTGTGAATGCAGGTTGGTTAGAATAGCCGTTAAGTGATCCAGCCCACTTGTAGCTTTTACTTGAAGCATACACTATATTGAGAGAGTTTATCTTGTCATATTCCGTATCCTTGCGTCAGTACCAAGTAGCATTGAAATCCATTATTGAATGATAAACCGTAGTTAAGCTCAAAATGTACCTTAAATACGTAATCGAGGACCAGTCATGGGTAGAAATCGGAAGAAAATGTAGTTTTTATCGCTGCATATACTGAGGCAAGCACTCGAAATGAAAGTTATCTATAGTACTCGCACGTCAAGATAACATAATGAATATTCTCAATTTATCATAATAGAGTGTAAAAGACATCACAGCGTAATATCCTCCGGCTATCTTAATGGTAACTTACTGTATAGTGACTCGTAATTTTATTAAGGAAATTTATGCCCTTAATTGTTTATTTTTCGATGGATAAAGTTATGTTTAGATATGAATTGTTAAGTGTCTTGTTAAATAATAATGAATGAGAAGTCTAACCATGTGAAACATTTGCATATTCACTCCTCTTTTTCGCCCATACAAGTTTCGTGGCCTCGCGTCGAAACCCGTCAATGGCGAAGTAGCCGCGCGGCCGGTCACTCAGAAACCGGAGGAACCAGCAGCATCCTTGGAGATGGAGCAAGCCCCCCTCGAGGGACCGGCGGCCGTGGTGGCGCAAATGGAGCGTCTCATGGACGTGAGTGACTGTTTAAACCACTAAGTTCAAATGGCATAATAACGTAATATTCTCGGGGTATCTTAAGGAGGCTGGATTGAAAAATGACTATTCAAACTACGGAACTAGCCGCGCAGTAACTTTAGTGCCATGTTTACATTACTAGCTTTCTTACCAGGTTAGCCCTAACCCTAATAGAAGTTCCCTAGGTAAACGCAGGTTGGCGCTAATCGTTGTCAATTTACTAACCACGCTGGAGTTACTAGGGTAGGCGCTGGTTACCATCATATGTACCGCTTGTAAACGCAGGTTAATTAGAATAGTAGATAGGTGATCTAGACCAAGTGTAGCTTTTACTTGAACCATAGAATGTATTAACAGTGTTTATCTTGTGATATTCCGTATACATGCGTCTGTGCCAAGTTACTTCATGTATTAAATGTACGAATAAAATGCATGAGCGAATGATGAACCGTATTTATGTTCATCGTTTACCTTAAAAGCACAAGAGAGGACGGGTCATGGGCTAAACTTTTTAGAAAATGGAATTTATTCCGCAGCTTATATTGAGGCATGGACAAGAAATGGAAGCTATTTGTAAATCTTGCATGTAAAGGTAACATCTTGAATTAATTATCATGCAGCTGGAAAATGTGTTAAATTTAAATATATCTGACAATTAGTCTTCATATTTGGTACCTTTACTTTGTTTAATGATGCTAACTGGACTTAACGAAAAAATATTAAAAATATAAAAAACGCTCACTTAATCTCAACTGTTTCCTCTCAGCTCTCCTGTTTGTTTACAATTTCTGTTCCACAAAGAGACAATTGGTGGCATAGAAGCGACGATGTGTCGTAAATAAAAAGTTTGAGAAGTAGTTTTAACCCTCAAAAATAATATTGACAGTTTTAATACGCACAAGTTAAGCAGCATATAAAATGCACAATATATTATGCACCAGGAATAAAAACGTCAATCGCTAAAACTTCATTCATAAAAGCAAAAGCTGCGAGCAAAGAAAACAATATGGTTGAGTACATACTTTGTATAATAATTTAGTGATAAAACTTTAAGAGGCCGAAGCAACCAATAGTAGTGAAGAGGAAACTCCGGCTGTCAAGTTAGACTCGGGGATCCGAAAACCTCCGCTTCCTCCGATTGGCTCTGTTCCCTTACCTTGCCTATGTTTGTCACCAACCTCACTCATTAGTAGCGGAGTCCTTCGTCTTTGTCCTTTAGTCCTTTGAACGCGCTGAAATCGAATTCTTCTATTCAATCTGCAAAGAACTGACTTCGGTTTGGTTTTTCAGCACAAGAGACAGAGTAAAAGGTATTTGCCTCGACCGGGACTCGAATCTGGACACTTGGTTTCACTGACTAGCAAAAACTGTCGGCCAAGAACCGAAGAATCAGGATTCGAGTCTCGCTCATGGAGAATGATTTTTCACTTGTGGAATTTCGAGCTGCCGCTCTCGTGCAACAATCACCATCCGAAAATCCTCACCGCGGCTTTAGTCTGATTAATATGAAAGGAGATGCATCATGCTCCTTTACAGAGATAATGATAATATATAATTACTAAGTATGCCAAATGTTAGTTGTATTTTGTAAATTTATTCAACGAAATATGCATAAAATTGGCGCTCTTCGACCCAAATTTCTCACGCCAAATACTTAGTGGTCTTGAGTGAGTTTGATTCGTTGATTTTTCCAATTAATCCAAATGATTTTGGTCTGCGTTGAATCATAATCCTGTTTTTTTAAATATTTTTTATTTATATTTTATTTAAATCAAATGTCAATGTATAAGAACCATAATGGTGGATTGAAATTGACAGTGTTCCTTAAAATCCACAGGGTGAAGAGGAATGCATCCCTGACTGGGCAATGGAAGAACCCGACCTCGCGATGCCTTTTCATTGGGATGGAAGTAGCGTGGTGGCAGATGTGATTCAATTTTCTCTTTGAAAAGTCTTAGGACTGAACTAATTCGAGCAAGAATTTACGTTTCAACTTGAAAGTTTTTTGGCAACATGAAATTTCAAATGCATTTCAGCCATCATGCTTAGGAAAGGGTCTAATTGACTTGATTTGAGTAGGCACGCCTTTCTAAATTAGCAGAATTATGATCAAGATCTTCCACACCGTCGCTTTTGGCCAAAAATCAAAATATCTGACATCTGACTTGCTCTCGTGAAATGTCAATTTCTGGAAATTCTTGAGGGTAATCCGTCTTCTAGGTTACTGTCCTGTGGCTCCAAAGCTTTCTTGTTAGCTCACCATGAAAAAGGCGTACCTTTTCAAACAAAGTCCATTAAATATTGTCCTATTTCCTAGCAGACATAACTGTGGGAAAATTAAATATCCAAACTAATATTGTTTTTAAATTTAAGTCATCGAGTAAAAATTATTAGTAGAATAGTTTAATATTCAAATCTGCTCAATCGGTTCTTTACATTCATAAGTCTGATTAACTCTGGGTAATCATCATTAGATGCAAATCAAGTCATGAAGTTGATACGAAAATCATTAAGTGAAGTTAATACGGGTGAGAACTGGAATGAAATTGGAATCACATGGGTTTAGTATTTTTCTTAAAGTTCAAATTACAATAATTATTGAATTATACCAAATAAATCAACTCGTGAAATGTCCTTTCATCTTAAAGGAAGTAGGGATAGAAATCATTGTGTATTTAAAAAAAATATTTTATAGACATGTGTAAAAATATAGCTCATATGATGATTGAATAAATCATTTATACATGAATAAGTAAGAAATACTTTTATACGTTAAGTATTTTTGATGAGATATATTTTAATGTGATATCATATGCTTGCATGAAAATGTGTGTTAGTGAAATATAAAAAAGGCTGTAACCATCATCTGTTGAAAAACCTTGATAAGCGAGTATGACACCCTGCTGCTTCTTTAATATATGTAATTGAGATGTATGAAAATGATTTTCATGAAATAGTATTAAGATAGCATCTAATAATTTTTTATTATAAATTGAATAAACTGAAAGAGCTAATATTCATGTAACTAAATCATAGTCAAATTATTGTATCCAATCTTTAATTGCTCAAATCAAATGATTAAGGCGTAACATTGTGGAATGGCGAGAAGGAATTACTCTTTATAAAAATGATGTACAGTTCCACCAGCATTAAAACGTAGTGAACGATGGACAGTTTCACCAGTATTAAAACAAAGTGGAACAGTACATCATTTTTTATTATAAGTCATTCCTTCTTTATTGTTTTAAACCTAAATATACGTTTAACTTTTTACTTTTAGTCTAGTTAATTTGAGCAAATATATTTAATCCATTTTATATGCAAATTCTTTAATAATTAAAGTCACTTCAATAATTTGAATACTTTAAATTTTGTGATTATGAAATGTAAAACTTAATAAATAAAATAAATTTTTGAAAAAATAGATCATTATCGATGTTAACAGTTGTTCTCCCAAAACTCAGTACACGAAAACAGAAATTTTAAAAATGTATATTAGCTCAGTTTCCTCATTTAATTTTCCTGACACAGTACTCCTATGAATTTTTGGTGTGAAAACCATTCGTTTACTATTATTAAATACATTTTATATTTATTGTAAGCAAGCAACGTTACTGGTATGTTCATAACTGATAAACGTATGGTAACTTTCATCTAGCACAGTTTCAGTGGTTGCACAGAAATCGTACCCGATCGATAAGTCAGGGGTAAATCCTTTGAATATATACATACTTTCATATGTTACTGCATTGAACACATAGCCACAGGTGTGGTAGTTGGTAAACTCATAGCCAAAAAAATTATAATCACCAGAGTATATTTCTGATTTTTTTATACTCCTAGTAGATCTGGAGGCCTTTCTTTGATTCATTTGTAAATATTTCTTTGGGGAACCTCTTAATGAAACCAAACATACTTATATTGAAACACACTTATATTGAAAGGGAGGATAAGACATTAAATTAGTGTATTTAATATTAATAATCTGCATTTATAAAACAATATGCCGAAATAGAACGCCAGAGAAATAAAAAATCTACACTCTACGATAGATAATAACAAAGGCGATGCGCTTGCAAAGTTCCATGACTATTTTGGTGATTGATCGGTTTCGATACAAGGTATTGCCATCATAAGCCGGTACACCAAATAAATATCTGTGGGACTTTTCCTTTATGATTAATCTTGAAGGAGTTATCATGGAAGGAGATCATTATGTTGTGCCGGATATGAAGATAAAAAGGCCCATTTTTAGACCCCTTGAGAAGCAACGCCCAACTTTCGTAGATTGCTACAAACACACTGTTAGTTTGATAATAATCAAACTTCAATACAATGTTGTAATGGCTAAGTGAGGAATAATTAAATTTCTGTCTTCTAAATTCATTTGGATGAACGTCTTCTTTAATTCTATAGAAATACTTTATTTCCTTCTCACTTGTAGAACTTGTACAGTTCTCACTTGTAGTGGTGAGTTTTGCGTATTAGTATTGGCTTTATCTTCAGTCCAGAAGTGCAATTAGAGCATTTTAAATTGCAAGAAATGCATTTAAATTGCATTTAGATGAACATCATCTTTAATTTTATAGAAATACTTTATTTCCTTCTCACTTGTAGAACTTGTACCGTTCTCACTTGCAGTGGAGAGTTTTGCGTATTAGTATTGGCTTTATTTTCAGTCCAGAAGTGCAATTAGAGCATTTTAAATTGCAAGAAATTGATGATCTATGGTAACTTAATTCTTATCAATGTGATGTCTCTGTCATCCTTCAGCTACTGTTGATTCGGGAAGAAGGACTCTCGGAACTTACTATTCCCATCGATCAACCAAACGTGTTTTCTCGAGATGATCCCAGAGTCAAGTCTTTCTGTACACCTAATGTTTAGTCAGAACCTAACAAATCAACTTTTTCTAGCTGGAGTTTGCGATTCCCATAGGTATTTTTCATAACATTTATCTTTCAAACTCAGTCTTATAACGTAAGTTATACTGATGAGCATAACAATTTCCACACACCACTGATTCATTGCTTTGCCCAGGTGCGTAGGGTTTCTTCGTGATAAATAATTTCATTTTTTCGCTCCTTTCTTTGACATCCAGTAATTACTAACGACATCAAGTAACTAAGAATACAGAAAAGCCAATAAAAAACCTAGCACAGAACGATCTAAAAGATAAGCCGTGTACCGGTGAACTATTCCTTGAAAGTTGTTGTGAAAGCTTCCACGGAGTGGTCTTGAACCAGGATAGCTTCCGCGTTTTTAATATTTTTATGACGACAGTTTCTCGAGCGTTCCAGTTTGCTTCCTCAGGTCTGAAGAGACTTCTCCAGCTCGTTTCTTTACTTCAGACCTGAATAAGCGCTCTGGAACGCTCGCAAAACTGTCGTGATAAGAATGTCACAACGCGGAAGCTATCCAAAAAGCTATCACGGATCATACTCCTTGAAAGTTTCCCCCAAGCGAACTCAAAGTAGCACCTCGGAACTATCCATCAGGAAAACTGAAAAATATTGGAGTTTCCGGCGGAATAACTTGGCTAGTTCACTAACATGAACAGTTTGCTTTTAATCAGTTTTTTTAATGGACTAATTGTGTTTATTTGCAAGATTTCAGCGGGGTTTTTACGGCAGATGGTCAACACCCTTAATTGAAAAGTGAAGCCACGATCAAAATTATCCTACCCCACGTATTCCTTCCTTTTCTCCTTCCCCAATGTCAACTTCCATCTAGCGGAGAGTGGAGAAGTGAATTATTGCATAAGTGTCATGGAGAAGGAGGGAGGGTAGGGATAAGCGGGTGGAAAGAGGGGGGGAGTGCAAAGAGGATATGCATGTTATTGTTTGCACATGCGCAATATCCGCCTACTGTGTTTTGGACTCCCTCTCTTTACGGCCTGTCTAAACCTTCTCTGCTCGTCACCGCCTTCTAGGAAAGTTTTCCTTTGAGGCGTCCCAGTAGTGAGCCACAAGTGTCACCTCGAGGAGCGACACGTTACAATTAGTGGACAGAACAAAAGGAGTTACAAGAGGACTAAACTGTGTCCGCCCGATTCTGGCAGTATTGTCTCTAAAAATATATTTTGTTCTGCCGGAGTTCAAGGTGAGTACACCAACAATCTCGCAGTAATTACTAGTGATTGACAGCCGAGTCCAAAAAGTGAGTCTGATTTTTATAAATTACATATCTATGATCATTTACTTAATGGTTATCTTTAGTTTATAACCTAATTAATCAAATAGAAATTAAGCTAACTGGCAATGCAACTTATTCAGCAAAATTCAAGGTGAGTCTAACATCAGCCATATCCGAGTTGCTGACGTGTAACAACTGAAGTCCTAGACTATCATCCTAATTTCAAAGCATTTCATATAAGTGGTAAATTACTTAAAATCAGTAGCAAATGTGATGAGGTTTGCGATGGCCCTTAATCTGTATCACTACTCTTTGTAAATGAATTAATTTTGTTATTCCACATAAGTTTATTTAAGACGATACGGGTTTGATGATGACGTACCATGTCAAAAACTCGATCGTCTTAAATAAAATTTATGTGGAATAACAAAATTAATTCATTTACAATGTATAGTAAATTCCATGAAGTGACACCTGAGACAACAGAGTATATCATTACTCACATCGTTTAATTGCAACCTTTTCTAGACAAGCCGCGGTCTTGATTCTTTGTTCCCCGTCGAAAATATTCCGCCTCACGTGATATTAGGTGACTCGAAAACATATTTTTGTAAACACAATATTCTCTAAGGACAACTTACAACAAACCAACATAATATCTGACTCAGTTTCACAGACTAAGCAATTTATCGAATCATCCAGTCTACACTCTAACACAATGAACACGTACTTATTTCTAGTCCTATCACTTATAAATTTACACTTTATTCTTCTCACATTCCTCCTCAATCATACATTTAGTCCATTAACACGTTAATTAAGATACATAATTCTAATTTCTGACATATCCTCTATGCCTCATCTCTTATTTTATGATGGTGAAAGTTGAACCAGCCAGCGCGGGCATTGGTATAGGCTAAACGCATTGGACACAATGATACTCAAAAGATATCGTACTGTCTACCATTCATTACACACTCTTGCAACACGTGTTTCAACTGGCTTGCAGTCATCATCAGGTAAGACAAAGACTAGTCTAACCTGATGATGACTGCAAGACAGTTGAAACACGTGTTGTAAGAGTTTGAAATAAATTTGGTTGACAGTACGATATCTTTTGAGTATCATTGAAAAATGCTGTTCTACAATATCTCGCCTGAGGAAGTGGCATTGGACACATAATACCTGAGAATAAGAGTGTGCAATAAATGCAGTGAAAGATAAGGTTGCGAATAACTGAGTCATAAAACAATGTGAAAATGTTTTCTATCAGTGGGTATAAGTGAAAGAAACGAGGTTTGCTGGTTTGTCATTGAATAGGAGAAAGGATTAACAAGGAATGAATGGAGCGAGCGGAATTTATTGATAGAGGGGATAATGTTTGACATTACATGTTGGGGAATAAAAGTACTGAAAGGGAGTAAAGAAATCAAGAATGTTTTTACATCTCTTGACAGGTTTCTCAGCATTTTCTTGATTCCATGGTGACGAGTTACATGTGAATCTATCCGTTATTTTCGGATGTATTTAAGGTAAGAAACACCACAAAAGGGGAGAGATTATGATCCATGTTTTTGTCTTTCACAGAGTGAGACTCAATGAAAGGAGTTCACCATTTTCAGCCATTATAATTTTCTTTAAAATGTTGCATCTAATCAATTGAGGTCTCCGAAAATCATGATGAAGTTCGTACACTAAATATATAAGTGCCACAATCACAGTAGTTTTCTCATATTCTTTCATAACTCCGCAGGTTCTTTGACGGTTTTGCATATCCGAGAAGGTTTTTTCAATTACCGTTTATTAAGGTAAGACTTGAGGAAAAGTTGACAGTAATATTTGCCACTTTGTTCCACTTTATTACCTTTAATCCCTCTCCTCCATACGTGACCACTGCGACCTTAATGGACTTTGACCTCTTTTAAATTCTTTCAGCGTTCGTATTTTTTGCTAGCACCTTACGGTTGGTAATATTAAATACTTTTTTGCCGATATTATCTCAGCCATGCGTATTACTTGACAAAAATAAAGGCGTTTTTATAGCGCTAGGAAGAGGATTTTTTTCTCTTCATTAATATAATTATTGTATTCACCAACTCGCTCGTTTCTCAACTTAACCACTACCTGCGCTGACCCTAGACTTTGCTTTAGTATTTTTTTACATAAACTATTCCGTTGTTTTTTCTATAAAGATTAATATCATCCGAAAATATGCCACATCTCTGTTTGAATTTACACCTAAGTAGTTTTATAAAGGCATTATTTAGTACACTAACAGCAAAGCAACATGTTATTTACTCAGTTATTTCATCAGAGATTGGATTATTTACTTTACACTTGGATATTAGATTTAAAATAATACTCAAATGTTCAAAATATATATTTCCTAGTGTTAGTGATTTCCTTTATTGACCTAGTTGCCTTTACAGAACCATATATTTGTAATATTTATCATCTACAAATACTTCCAACTTCCGAATGTCTATTTTCAACTCGTTGGTTGGTTATTTGGGGAAGCGACCGACGGCTAAGGTCATTTGCGCCGTAGGGGATAGGTAAGGGAGGAAGGGTGGATAGAAACCCGGCGTCGACATTAGCCTGCTCTTAACGAAAGCCTCCAAGGGGACCACGGTTTAACATCTCATCCGCAAGACGGAGTGCTGCACTTGAAGTGCCCTCCACACGACACTCAAGTAGGGAACGGGTTCCCTCTGAAAAACATCTGCCTCTGCAGGGATTTGAACCCTGGCCGCCCGTGTGGTGGGAGAGTACTCTAGCCACCACACCAACCCGATCCCCTTACAACTTGTTGTATTTTTCGTTACCCCTTTATCAATTCTTCCTGTCAATATCCAGTAGATCTTGCCTAATCAGTATTTACTGCTATGTGGACTTTTTTATGAGTAATATTACCTGTACTTAGTTCAGTGACTGTTTTTGGGATTTATCATCTAAACTTTTTCATTGAACATAATCTTTCTCATTCCTTTTGTTTTTCTTTATTTGTATTTCATTTGCTGTATCATTCATTGAAGCCCAATATCTCTCCATCATCAATAACCCACACTTGTCTTCGTTTACTCTAGCTGGTTTTGCAAGAGTTTCCCTTTTGCTTCATAATTCCGATACACTAGTATCTGACATTCAAGATTAGACCCGTCTATATTTTGTCTATTATGAAATCCAAGGGTCTCCTCTTCAACTTCATCTTCCTAATGCTTTTAATTTCTAATAATTTTTTATGTCCTCTTCAATTCTTTCCTATCTCCCAGAATTTTATTAAGTTCACTTTTACATATTTCTCGACACACTTTTACGCTTTAGGTACATCATTAATTATTCTTTATCTATTCAGAATTCCAAGGGTGTGGCCTGCTACTTCAACTATTCCATTTTTGAAATAATTTCTGCTGGCACATATTGCATTACGTTTCTTTCATGTTTCCGAAGTCTTTGTTAAGTTTGCTTTTACAAAAAATCTCTAAGCGTATTTTAAATCGTAATGTATCAGTTGTGAATTGACTCTTGTAAGTTATGTATCCTTAATTACATGGCTGATTGGTCGGAAATTTCTGGAGGAGAACGCCATCAGACTTAGTTTTCGTCCTTCTGAATTAACGGGTAGGCTAATAAGGAAATTCATAGGATGGAAAATGGGAAATTGGGTGAAGGAAAACCTGGTGATGGCATTAGACTGCTCCAAATTAAAGTCACCCAGGGTTATTTGCTACAAAACTGAGCCCTCTGGAGAGGTTATTAGCAACCCTATTCATCAATTTGTAACGTAGCTACTCCACACTTTTTTTTAAGGCGGTAGCAATCATTTAAACATCAGAAGCTCCACCAAGGTCATATTGGCCACGGGAGATACACTCATGCGATGTTATTATTAAATTGTTATTAAACAAAAGACTAAACATGGCATGTTAACAAACATCGGGCGAGCAAAGCAAACATAACCAACAGTAATGCAAACAAAATATCAACTATAAATGCAGGGTACTGGGTAGAGTACGAGTATCCAAGCAGGAGATAGTGAACGGAGAGTTTCGTGCAGGAGACAGTGCATGATGATTAAACGAAGAAATAGTGATCACATGTAGTAAATGAGGAGACAGTTATCAGTATTCAATTATCAGTGTGACGAATGCCAGCTGAGTGGCAGATATGTGTGCGGTAATCCTATCAGCCCTTGACAACCGAATGAAGATTGCAGAGAGAGGCTGAACGGACTTGAAACGGGACAATTTGTAATGA
The DNA here is from genome assembly GCA_963169105.1 of Ceriagrion tenellum. Taxonomy (NCBI): domain Eukaryota; kingdom Metazoa; phylum Arthropoda; class Insecta; order Odonata; family Coenagrionidae; genus Ceriagrion; species Ceriagrion tenellum. The sequence continues at coordinate 52,379,656 of OY720633.1, read as the reverse complement.
GAGCGATGCTCATTACATCGACATTAGGCTGAGTGGATTTGAGCTGGGACCACTCGTCAGGAGAACAGTACCATACATCGACATAAGGAAAGTAGCCTGATACGTTTGTGTCATTAGGACAATTGTAGTTTATTGTAACTAATTATCAAGGGGATATCATTCACGAAGTAAAAAGGTGATAAAGGTGATTGGATAAAATAATTGTATGTGTACTCTCATCAATCGATATCCTAATACTGACACTGATAACTTGCGGATGAAAATTTTAAGGGTGATATATCTTGCTTCTGCAAAATCTTCAAGGCATTTATTTATTGGACATTTATCTAACGTGTAGCCAAGGGCTAGGGTATTTTATATGTAATTTGTAGAAAAAAACATATTTGTTAAAGGATACTTATGTCTCTGAAACTTGGTATCTGAGCAGCTGAGGTAAGATTTAGGGTGTCCACGTCTTTGATTTGCGTGTCATAAAATTTACCGTGCCATTAGTCTCATGAGTCTCATGCTGAAGCTATTATTCAATATCGTTAATACTAGCATAAAAAACCAATGATAGACAGACTTAGATGATGTAGTGTCACAAAAGGCTTTTGGTACGCGTGATGTACTTTATGCAGCAAACATCCGACTGCAGATGTGTCGAGCGAAGACCAACAAGAGGCGTTAATGCGTGTTTCAATGATTAAGAGAGAGATTTAGACATGATGAAATCATAAAGATACCGGTTGAAAATTGAGTTGAAAATCTAAACTTCTTTCTAAATCTCAGTGACTAACCAAAATTGTCGGTACGAGTATGACAGAACAAAATTCCCAAGGTGGCAATTAAGAGAGGGGTACGACAGGGATGTATTCTGTCTCCACTCCTATTTAATGTGTACTTACCCGGAAAAAATACAGGGTGGGGCAGAACAACTTGCTTATTTGATTTGGGCATCTTAAAGTGATGGTTGCTCCGAGGAGAGTGGAGGTAGGCACATTAGAGAGGGCGGGGCGTAAAGTTGTGGCTCTGCTTGGTTCAGTCAGCATCATGGAGTGGACGAAGGTGGAGCGCGCGTTCGCTGTAAGGGAAATACTTTTCTAACGGTCACTTCATCATTGCCATGCAAGGTGAATTCTGTACCCATTTCAATATTGCATACCATGGTTGTGTTCCTGGCTGGCAGTCGATTGTTTCATGGGTGAACAACTTCAGTGAAACTTGGGGTTTGAAGAAAAAAACCTGGGCTTACACGAACAGCAAGGTCACCCCAAAACATTGACTTGCTAAGGTTTTCTGTTTTTCAATCTTCTCAGTGCTCTACCTGTAAATATTCAGCTGCTGTTGGATTATTGGCTCGTTCTGTGAGGCAGATCCTTCATGAAGATCTATAATTTCATCCTTACAACTGGCTTCAGTGCAGGAAATTATTCCACGATTTTTTTGCTCAAGAAAATGCACGTGAGGCGCTTCTTGGCATGCCTCACGACACACTTGTTTTCTTCAGTGACGCGGCTCACTTCCATCTTTCGAGATGTGTAAATGAGCAGAGAAAGCACAATTGAAGCCCTAATAATCCCAGACAACTTGATGAGCATCCTCTACATTCACAACGTGTAACTGTTTGGTGTGCACTATCACGAATGGGAATTATTGGTCCATGGTTTTTTGGAAAAAGCGAACGGTGCCTTCTGACCGTTATGTCCACAAGATTCTGGAGTTTGTCCTGCCATCACTCAACGACGTGGATGTGGAAGCTGTATGGTTGCAGCAGGATGGTGCCACGGCAACACAGCATGAGTATCAATGACTATTTTGCGGAAACACTTCCCAGGACGCGCCTCATCTCCTTGAGGGGCGATCCGCAGTGTCCAGCACGGCATCGAATGATTTCGCCCCCTGCGACAATTCTCTACGGGACTCTCTGAAATCACTTCCTTACAACGATCATCCTAGGACCCTGGCTTACCTAAAGAACAACATTCGTCAAACTGTCACCAACATCCCCGTCAATATGCTGGAAAGAGTCGAACGAAACTTCCGAGTTCGATTAACGCAGTGTATTGAGAATAATCGACACCATCTGCCTGATATCATGTTTAAAACTGTGTAAACATAAAATTTAAATGTCGTACTTGATGAAGTTTTAAGAATGAAATATATATCTGCATCCTTTTTTTAAAATTGAATTTCTAACCAAGCAAGCTGCTCTGCCCCACCCTGTATAAGTGGCTGTTGCTAACACTGACATACGCACAAAAGTGATAGGTTCCTGCATTAACAATATTTAATGTACAGACGTCGCTATAATATTACCTCACTAGATTAGGGCTTACAGAGCAGCTGAATTGTTGATGTGCGGTAGGTGAAATGGGCATGAATTTCCACGCAGCCAAAACCAAATCTATGATATTCTGCCGACATTCATATAATAACGCCACCCTTCAGCTCAAAAAAGAGCACATAGAATGCGTCCGCGTGTTTAAAACAATTGGCAATGTAATCTCCGACTATAGAGAGCCCAACAAAGGAGTGAGATTGCAATGGCCGTATTAAATGGCCGTTTATGTGGTCATTCTTCTGTAATGATAATCTTAATCTAAACTAGAGGCAGATCGTGAACAAATGCAACATACGATCTATACTCCTCCACGAAGATGAGACATGAACATAAGACGAGATTACGATAAAGCAAATAGAAACATTTGAAATGTATCTCCAGCGCAGAATTAGGCATATTCCTTAGGCAAATATGTTCACCAACGTCGTAGAGTGGCGATGGACAAGCATGGCAATTGAATTATTTGCCAATGTTTAAAAAAATAAGATGGCATATTTGGGTGAAATTCTGCGGGTCAAAAAAATACAGCCAGCTGCTACTCATCATGCCGGGAAAAGCTGATGTTAGATGAGTTGTGGGTTGGAGGCAGGTTTCTTGGCTAAGAATCATAATGGAATGAACCGGAATTCGGTGGTGGGGCTGTTACGGTTGGCACGGGACAAAGAAATATATGCCAGAGTAATGGTTGGGAATAACGAAAGCTGATATAGCATATGCAAAATATCCAAATATAAGTTAAGTTTACTTTCACAACATTTAATCGGAAATAACTTTTACAAAGACCACACTTAACATGTCTAACACGACCCAGGTTTCAACGATTGATCGTCATCATCGGGTGATTTTCCGACTCAACGTCTCTCTTTATATACGTTTCCACAGTCAAAGGGGGGTGGGGAAATGTTGGGCGGGGGAAGGAAGTCATAACAAAGTATTTTCAAGGGCACTGGAAGGGAAGCAACTGCATTAAAGAAAGGCGATGAGGCAGGAAACAAATATCCGTTACTCAAGAGTGACTCCGGGGTCAAACAACTTCTTTAAAATATTCTAATTGATCCCGGGAGTTATGCTCCCGGCCGTTACAAACACATACAATTTCTACCTCGAAGTCACCCATATGATCATGTTAATTTAATGTTTAACAAAATTACTTTCATTGTCATTATTATTAAAATAAGCTTGCGAGTGTTTCTTTGTCCAAATTTAAAATTTCTGGCCGTCTGTCCCACTTAGACTCAGTCGCAGCCACTACACTCGAGTGAGTAGATTCCACTTTTGGTCAACGGATCAAATGAGTCTCTGCACTTCACTAATAAATTATTAAGAGTCACTCCCGGTTTAAAAGTTATTCGGAACACGTCTTTTGGAATGCTTTTCGTAATGTTTTGGGAGCACTGTCCTAGGTACGGAATGGAGACACACTGTTTATCACTGCTCGTTGAAGGCTTAGGAGTGTAGATTAAATTAATGGCCATCCTCTGCTTTTTGGCAATAATTTTATAATTAAATTATAAGATTAGCCGTTTTTAGCGGAAATATTTTAAATTATGCTAACTTCTCGCCTGAATTCTTTTGTTGATAGTGGCACATTAAGAAACCGATGAATAAGAGAGTGAAATGGCATTAATTTTTTAAGTAAAGTGGTGCTTTGAATCTATTGGGATGGCGTGATCAGTATAATTGGGTTTCCGATATATGCCAAACGAATGTCTATTGTCTTTTAATGTGATTCACAGGTCAAAGTAGCGCTGCTGTAGGATACATTCTTCATGCTGTGGCTTCCTTGAAGTCCATTCTCCACTGCGTTGCCATCTTTGATGGACCGCAAGGGCTTAACATCTAGTTAATACTTATTTTTCTAAATTGCCATGGAAATTATGAAGCAATTGAATAGCTTGGCGTAGGTAGCCTGGGTAGCGTAGTGGTCTGCGCATTGGACCGGAAAGCCAAAGGTACATGGTTCAACTCCCAGTCCCAGCAGATTTCTTTCTCAACTTGGTAATTTAACTGATATTACTCGAAGAAAACTAAGTCATCAAATCTAACTCAATCGAATGTATTTTCCTTGTAATTACTCCATTCATCATCAATGTGTGTTGTATTTGACGAAAGAGTTTTCATCAGATGAATGTAATTTAATCGATTAATTTTAAATCCGCAGGCTCTGAAATAATGTCGACAGCTCGAGGACGACTAGCATGCAAAGCATGTGGCATACGTATTAAGCTTCCGATAGATCAGCCCATGCTGTGTCGAGCCTGCTCACTATTTAGTTGGCGGGCCCTACGCGTGTGCAGAGTCTATGATTGTAGGAATGATGGCTCCTGCAAGTTAAGCAAGAAAGGTCGGCGCTGCCGATTTTGCCGGTAAGAACGCTTCCATGACCTCGGTTATATCATTTTTTTGTAGTATTTCCGTTATAGGTCTATATTTCTATACGTCTATATGTGGAGATGAAAAGGTATAAGATATACCCACTATATGGCGTAATATACTGGATGGAATGCAAATAATTCCTTCAGTTCCAAACTATAACTCCAAGAAGCGGTTGGTTGTTTAAAATCTCCATTGTTTAAAATGCAATTTCCCTTTTTTCCCTACTGCCCAGGATTAAGAAAATTGGAAAAGCTTGGGAAGAGTTCTTTGAGGAGAAAGAGCGGCTTCCGTCGACCGACAAAAAGGCCATGGATGGTAAAGCGAAATGGTTTCGGATGAAGGACCTCCTAACGAGGATCAACGCCTTGAAAAATGGAGGCGACGATATTCAGCCTGTTACAACGGCAGTCGAAACAGCCGACCCGATATCTGTAGGAGCAGACGAGGACGGACTCAAAGTACCCCCGGGAGAGCCGGAAACTATAGCACCGGAATTGGAACACTTGAACAAAGTGAGCCTATAATTTAACATAGATATGATAAAACCTTCTGGCATGTGTAAAAGGGTAGGACTCAACGTTACCCATGCAATGTAATGCTCAATACGATTCCACAAAAAATGATTACAATTTCGTTAAACTCATATTCTCTACTTTTATAAAATACATGTCTTCTAAGTGATTAGAACAACGAAATGATATTAAATTTATAGAATTTTATTTTCATCTAAAATTTAAATGTCATAAAACTGTAGTTAGATGCGATGAAAATATAATGTTAGTGCCCAAAGAATTTTTTTTTAGTAAAAACGAATTAACGGCTCTGGTCGAAACGGAGAACGTTAATTCAATAGAAATGGTCCTGGAGTCGTATGCTATGGTCGGAAGCGTATTTATAAACAAATATGAATTCAAATACTACCCTTCAGCTTGTTTCTTCAAATAAATTTCAAAATGGCTTATTTTGTCACCAATAAAAGCAAATATTTCTAAAATAAGATAACAGAACTGTTGGTGAGTTAAAAGGGGGATAAGATTTATTTTGTCGAACGAATCCTAGAGCACATTCGTTAATGCATTTAATCACGTGGATTGCCCATGGACAAAAGAAGGGTTGGCTCAAAAGACAATTTAGAAAAAGGGGAAGGGCAAAATACAATTTAGGAAAAGCATGGGGAGAGGGTAGTGGCTAACCATTCAACCCAGATTCAAAATCTAGTCACAATTAGATTTACCGCGTAATGAACCAAGAAAATTGATTTTTACTTTTTGGCTTTAGATACCCGAAGTTGTTTTATTGATTAAAGCAGCCCCGAGCCTCCCTTGCCGAAGTACATGTGTTCATTATACATTAATTAAAATACTTCTTCTTCCTGCTTTCTTCAACATCTAGTTTTGTTACTTCAAATACATTTCATAATGGCTGAAGCCTTTCCGTGAACTACAAACGTGACGTGGTGGAAGAGCTTGCGCGTTCCAATGACCCCTAGAGCTGGACTGGCGGGAGCAATTAATATTGCTCTCGGTAGGGGCACCCATGCCAAATAGGTGGACGGGTAGGATCCAGACGAAAGGCAATCTTATGATATTGTCACGTGAAACACACTGTTGGAAAGTGGGGGTGAAGGTCCCCTCTCGACTACTATGCTACCCAGAAATATGAATGTCGCTCAAAGAGAAATTAATCCTGGCAACTACGGGACGTCGCCCAATCAGACGGGTGCCCAGCCCGACATCGGGGGAGGCAAGGCCTCCGAAGTCGTCATCACACGAAATCCTTGCACAACACAGTCATTACAGGATATAAGGACCAAGGAAGGTAAAAAAAGGAAGAAGAGAAGGAAAGTACCAATAAAAATAGGAACTTGGAACGTTAGGACGATGATGAGGGCTGAGAAGCTGGAACATATTTAACGGGAAATGGATAGAGGGTAAATGGATGCCTTGGGCTGTGCGAGGTGAGATGGAAGGACAGCGGGGACTACTGGTGTGACAGTTATAGGGTAATCTATAGTGGTGGGGTTGAGAGTCAACGTGGGGTAGTCATAGTATTTAACGCAAAATTGGGGAGGAGGGTAGTAAATATTGAACAGGTGAGCGACAGGATACTAGTGGTAGAAATAAAAGCACGCCCTACAAATTTCGTATTAGTTCAGGTGCACACGCCGGCAAGCAATCATATGGAGGAAGAAGTGGATGGGGTGTATGAACAGAGAGAGGAGATGATCAGAGAAGTGCCGGGCAAAAAAATCTAATATTAATGAGCGACTGAAACGCAGTAATGGGGAAAGGGAGAAATGGGTATGAAGTGGGAGGGTTTTGATTACGAACTAGAAATGATCCCGGAGCGAAAGCAGTTGAATTTTGTAGGAGAAATCAATTAGTAGTTACAAACACTTGGTTTAAAGACCATCTTAGGTGGAGGTACACTTGGAAAATGCCGGGAGACCCTGGGAGATACCAAATTGACTATATCATGGTTAGGCAAAGATTTAGGAACAGTGTGAAGAGCTCGCGGAGCTATCCCGAAACTGATGCATATTCGGATCCTAATTTGGTTATGATAAATTGTGAGGTTAGATTAAAAAAGCTTATAAGTAATGGTAGCGGGCGTGACTTCGTGGAAATCCTTCATAGTAGGAGCGTCTCAAGAAATTACAACTTGGCTGTTTCCACATGAGGTTTTATTGTTACCGACCATGGTTTCTTCATCCAACAGCCAAGTTGTTTTTCCAGCCAAATTCAACATCAATTCAACAGCCAAGTTGTAATTTCTTCAGTCGCCGCTACTAAAAAAGCTTAATAAAAGCAGGAGGATGAAGAGGTAGAACTTGGAAGCGTCGAAAGGGGAAAAAAGGAGAGAATTCCAAGAGATAGTAGGTGAGAACGTAGAAGAAGCCAAAGAAGCAGGAGCAATCGAGGAAAAGTTGGATAATATAAAAACGAGTGTTGTAAGAGCGGCCGAGAATACAATAGGAGCAGTAAAAATGAGGAGGATAAGAAGTAGTGGGATACGAAAAAAATGATAAGGAAAATGGAGGAGGGAAGGAATTGGAAAAATGCCAACTCCAACATAGGTAAGGCGAAATACAATGAGCTAAATAATCAACTACGGCGAATAACCAATCGGGCGAAGGAAAGTTGGTGGAAAAGGCAATGTGAGTAATATGAGAAACTGCAAACGGAAGGGGAAGTGGGTGCGTTATACGCTAGGGTAAAATTGCTATCGGGAGGTTAGCGAGGGAAAATAGTACCAAAGATTAAGGACAAGAGAGGTAGAGTAATAATATTAATCAGGCAGGAAGAAATTCAAGAAAAATGGCGATAATAAATGGAGGAGCTATATGAAGGGCGATAATATACCAACTAATTTAGATATAGAGGATGAGGGAACCCAAGATAAAGATGACCTCGGGCCGATGGTTCTCGGAAAGCATTGAAAGAGATGAAGACAAGAAAAGCTGTAGGAGTAGATAACATACCCTTGGAGTTGCTAAAAATTTTGGGAATTAAAGGTAGGCAAGCTTTTTTCGAACTTATATGTAGGATCTACGAGGAAGGAGTATGGCCAGAGGACTTCATGAAAACAGTATTGATTCCTATCCCAAAAAAGAAGAATGCATCAGAATGCGAGGACTATAGAACAATTACTTGGTTCTCACACGGAACCAAAGTTTGACTTCGAATATTCAATAGAAGGTTGGAGAGCAATGCCAAAAACTACTTGGGTGACGACCAGTTTGGGTTCCGGAAGGGAAGGTCAACTCGGGATACGATAGCGGTGATTAGAACGTTTATAGAGAGAAACATGGAGAGAGAATATAACCAGGACGTTTTCGCTTGCTTTATTGATTTTGAAAAAGCCTTTGACAGGGTAAATTGGAATAAACTAACAGAAATACTCGGGAAAATGGGAATAGACCGGCTAGACAGGAGACTAATCCAAAACTGATATATGACTCAAAGGGCGCTGGTGAGGATGGCTGATGGTGAATCGGGGTGGGCAACTCTAGGCCGCGGGGTAAGACAAGGGTGCAAGTTGTCGCCATTGCTTTTCAACATTTATGCTAAGGAAATGGTAAGACAGGCGTGGGAAGATCTTGAGGTTGGAATGTTACTAGGAGGGCATCTGATAAAATCAGTTAGATTCGCGGACGATCAGGCTTTGTTAGTGGATCTTTGAAGGGACTACAAGCTTTGGTAGATGCTTAAGAAATGCAGTGCAGGATATCAGGAATGAAGATAAATCATAAGTAATAAGTAAAGTAATAAGATTCTCTAGGACAAAGAAAGTGAAGCTCGATTAAGTAGAACAGTTTAATTACTAAGGTAGCACGCTAGAGGAAAACGGGCATAGTAGCAAAGACATACGGAAGAAAATAGCGCTAGCTAAGGAGGCGTTTAGTAATTGAAGAAAGTTGATGACGGGGACATTGTGTAAGTATGTGAAGAAGAGGCTGATAAAGAGCTTGATATTGAACGTAGCGTTGTGTGGGGCAGAAACGTGGACCCTCAGAAAGGAGGACAAGAATTGGCTACAGACATTTGAGATGTGGGTGTGGAGAAGGATGGAGAAGGTGAGGTGGACGGAAAAGAAGACTAACGAGGAAGTGCTTGAGATGGTGGGCGAGGAAAGGAAACTTTTGAATGAAATACGGGATAGGCAGGGTAGATGTCTGAAGGATGTAATAAAGGGTGATGGATTGTTGAAGAGTGTGATGGAGGGAAGGATGTTGGGCAAGCGGGGTAGGGGAAGAAAGGGAATAGGTTTCATGGACGAAATTAAGATGGGTAGATCGTATGCAGAGGCGAAAAAGGATATACTAAGGAGATAGGCCGCTGAATGTGTAGAAAACTGGGAGGATATTCTCTCAACAAACACTCAATAAAGCCTACCTTTACCAGTAGAATACATTTAATAAAAAATGGCTAAAGTTTGACACTAATAACAGCAAATGTTTCTAAACAAAGATAAGAGAAATGATGAGGAGAGTGAATTTTGAACATTGAAGTAGGGGGAGGGGGCGCTTCCTATTATGGTCAATGATAGAAGATAAGACGGACTTGACGTGTCCGCAATCTTTATTTTGTGATTTACCTCAAGAATTTACGGGTAGATTCATTACTTTTACAATTTAAAATGTTTTCCATCGATAACTTACATGACATCATCAGCATGCATTTACATATGTAACAATCATTCTCCTTGCGTACAATTTTTTATCTATCAAAATTAATAATTGTGCCCTTTCCCGGTGAAAACTATGGTAAAATCTTGTGTAATTCATTGCACTCAATAGCCAATACATGTTTAAACAGTCACTTGCCTAAAATTGTAAACAGATGTGGATATTCTTGCTTTGCATCCGCTAATTTTTTCATTCCGTCGTGATATCTTTAGGAAAATATGCTTAAGGGATAATATCTATTTTTTCTCTCCTTAAGGAAAGAGCAGGAATAAACAAGATGGTTGTAATTTCGGTTGCCAGGCTAGTTTGATGCCTTGATTCCCTCTCAATTTACCCCAATGGGTTTGAATTATAGCGTCGCCTTAGTACCTTATGAACAGGCCAAAGCAAGCATATTGTTGTGAACTATGACTGAATTAGGATAGCGTAATATTCGTATAAAATAATACTCAAGACTAATGGAAATATCACGGTAAGACAAAAAAATGCCACTTTACTGCCGCAAATTTTGGTAAATGCACCGCAGTACACTTCCCGTAAAAGTCATCAGGCCAGCACCATATCTACACTGTGAGCGGTATAAACATAAAAGTTTCTGATAAAGTCAAATAGCTTGCTTGGTATTACCATAACTTAAGAAAAATCATGGGAACACACACATGCAAAAAATTTGCGGCACAGCTTTAAAAATAACTAGAATTTATCGAGCGTATTATAGGAAGGTCCTCGGATAAGAAAGTAAAAGAGGGGCGTTACTTCACTCTGGTTAGGGAAAACCTCGCATAAGTCACGAGGATAAGGGACCCTGGACAGAAATATTTTACCAAAAAATTATAAAATACGGTAAGTTGCTTCATCACCTATGTATATAAAATATTACAAAGTACTTTTAGTCAAATCTTAAAACTCGCAGATTAGCTGTGACATGTGAGAAATCTCAATTTTTATGTACTGCAGGTTATTGGGTGTTCCATCACCACATAATTTACTCTTGCTCCCAGGGCCGTTTATATCCAAGCGGAAATTTAGCCGTACCAACATATCCCCTCCATCTCTTTCGGTCCATAGCAGTCTTCTCTGCAGCTCCAACCCTCTCCAAATCTAACTTTACTAGGTTCCACCATCTTTGTCGCGGTCTTCCCCAGGGTCGTCCTCCTTCTGGGTTTCCTCTCATAACCTCCTTGATCACAATTCCATTCTCTTTTCTTAGCAGATGTCCTGCCCATCTCATTCTTCTGCATTTGATCTCACGTATGATGTCTGCATTCTTGTAAAAGTTCCTTATTTCCTTATTGTACTTTCTTCTCCACCTTCCTTGTTAATTTGTAGGCCCGTAGATCTTTCCAAACATCTTGTTTTCAAATGTAATAAATTTTTTCTCCTCTCTCTTATTAAGTTTCTAAGTTTCGGATTCATAGAGCAGTACTGAGTAGATTATTATTTTGTACAGTCTAGTTTTTGTTTTATTTGACAGGGATTTCGAAGATAGAAGCCTGTGGCATGCATGTGAGCATCCATTGGCTAGATTTAATCCGTTTTGTATCTCTAATTCTTTCCTATTGTAATTTGACAGAATGACTCCTAAGTATTTAAAATAGTCTACTTTTTCAAATTCGTGCCCTTCTATGAGTAGGGAACCAATATTTTCCTTTAGCGCTCTTGAGAAATGCATATAGGTACTTTGTTTTCGAGTCATTTATCTTTAATTCTATTTTTTCCGTTTCTTCCGTAAATATTTTGGTTATCCTTGTCATTCTTCTAAACTTTCTGCGAAAATTTCGACGTCACCTGCGGACGCTAAAATGTTTACTTTGGCTCCAATTCTGATATCAAGGTCCATCTCTGCTACCTTTTTCGAGCGCTTCTTCTACTGCAATATTAAATATGATTGGGAGAGCCCGTCTCCCTACTTAACACCAGAGTTTATTTCAAATGACTCCGAAGTGATACCACTAAGCCGCACTGAGGTTTTTGATTCTGTTTTGCTCATTTTGGCAAGGTTTATAAATGTTTTCAATTTTTTTGGGATTCCAAACTTATCCATCTGTACCCATAGTCTCTCCCTGTTTATGTCATACGCTTTTTGGAAATCAATAAAAATTGCATAGAAATCTTCATTATATTCCCAGTGTTTGGATATACTATCTTTTATTGTACATATCTGATTTTCCACACATTTGACCACAGCATTTATCTACAATGAATTAAAAAAAGTTACATCTTTCAAATGGTTCAACAAAAAGTTAAATGAGATGAAAATTATACCCTTACGTTAGCACACACTCAAAAAGAACAGCTTCTGTGCATCTACTACTATTTCTGTTATTCTTGATAAACTATTACAAACCACATGCTAATTCTCTGGCCGGTTTTAGATTTAAATGAAAGCAGACTTAGTATTTACTTTTTTGGAAATATAATTTTCAAATTCAAATATAAAATAAGCTTAAAACGTAATATTGCTGATGTAAATTCCAAATAGGATGGCAATAGCGATATGTTTGTATTCTTCAATCCTATTTTTCGCGGCCAACTACTTTGCTGCCTTGTGCAGGTTAGGTTTTGCCACTACAATCCTTTTATAAAAGTAAGATTTTTCTAAGTTGAATCGCTCTAATGTTTATTACTTATACGTTGATTGATCTCATATTGACCTCATACATTGTTGTATAAGAACTATTTTAGTGTTCTAAAATTCTTAACTTCCTTTAAACCTGCAGGGTTCAGAAGGACTCTTGCCTAAACGGACTAAGGAAGATGCTGATTTCACCACGTTCAGATGGGATGAGAATAACTTGATTGTGGAAAGTATAAAATAATTTCACCAGTAATGATATTTAAACCAGCAAATGTTTGCTGAAAAAATAATTTGTTTTGATTTGGCTGTGTATTGATTTGATTTGGCTGTATATTGGCATAAATTTCTGCTCAAGTTGCAAGAACCATGGTCTGATTTTAGTCGAAATATCTACTCCTGTTTGCAGTCCAATTGCAGCAGAGACGGCCAAAAGAACTAATTCACCACCGTTTAGCATTGAAAACGCGCTGAGTTTCAATGCCATTTTTGGAAATCAAACATGGATGATCATTATTCATATAATTAAAGCGTTTTCTCCACTACACAGACACTTGGTAATGGGCTTCAATGTAAGAGAAAAGCCAGTCGCTAAAGACTAATAGTAATGGCGAAGTTACGCGTAGCGATAATAAAAACTAGTCTCCATTTTTTCGGTCATTGGCCTCGTCAGCACTTCTAGTAGTAAATTCAAATGTAGCAACGAGTACCTGTTACTGCTATTCATTGCTATGTAAAATTTTGCACTAGCTGGAGAAGGTTAGGATTCGTAAGATTTTAAACCTTTCAAAAGATCTTTTCTTCGCAGTAAAGGTAAAACCACCAGCGTCATTTGTGAAAGACTAGATTATTAATTGCAACCACTGTGTTAATTTTGCTTCTTAGGATAAATTTCTGAGAGTTGTGGCAACGAAAAATTTGAATTTGAAAATATTTATTACTTGCGTTACTATAGAAATTACGAACTGAAATGTTTTTCCATTAATAACAGTAAGGTTCTAAGAAACGAACCGGATTTATGCCGCAGTTTACAGGGCGTTTTGGAACACAGCCAAGGCTCAGAAAATTATTTTACGAAGCAAAAGGAGTGCAGCGATGAGGAAAGCGCGAGATGGGAATCACCGGATGTCATGAATGCTGACCAAGAATTCCGAATGATACCGAGCGTCACAACCATGAATATACATATGGACTGCTGACTCGTCGCCAAAAACTGTTGCCTAGAATTCCGAAAACAAACAGCTTAGTTGATTGTGGCGCCGTCTACAGATCGTAAATAATCATGTCTTACCGGTTTTACTTATCAGTAATCAAAATTCAGTGCATAAAAAATGTAATACTACACGCGGGACGTATTTATACACTTTTTTAATATTATGCGGTCTACAAATATATTTAATTTCTCTCCAAATTTAACTACACAAATGCTCAATTAACTTCTTAGCACTTTGTGAATATTGTTCTCCGGCAATTTAATGATAATACGAGGTTAAAAAAGTGGAATAAATTAGAAGCCGGATACAAGTACTATAAGGATTTCAAAACCAAGATCCGGCAATATCATCTATGGATAAGAAATTGCACCAATAACTAGCGTTTTAGCCTTTGATGTAAGTTTTTTCTACTCTTAGAAGTGGAAGAATCGAAAAGTAATAGCAAATACAGGAGATATTTTGGAGCCCCCTCCGAGGCCACACATGAATAGTAGGTTACGCATAAACATCCACATCAATCTATCTAGACCATACCTTCTGATTCCTAAGGCTCTCAATGGGTAAAAAAACCAATAAAATGTAGCTGTAAATTAACAGTAAGAGATCCTCACAGCAGAGAATAGGCTCAAAATGGAAGTTTTATATGCATCTTACACACCTCCTGTAGTAGATATGTCCTCTCTAGCATTTACAAAGTAACTGTGAGGTCTCAAAAATAGCCAGCTATTATTCACGGCATCAAGTAGTTCATATCTCTTCAATCGTTATTGAATATTCGCCATAGTCTCACGTTCAGAGTAATCATCAACGGCCATTTATGAGTCGACTGGGAAGACTGGGAGTAGCTCCAAGGACTGGGTGAACTAAAAGTGGAAAGTTAGGCAACACGTAGCCTAGGAAACGATTTTAAATTTTTGAATCCATTATGCATATTCATGGTCACAACAAACACGGTAATGCTGTGGAGAATTTGTCATGATAGGCAATCAAATGTCATGGAATAGTTAGTGGAAGGAGACTCGATGGGTCACTAATGGTCATGAATGTCTAAAAAACTCAGTAGAGTGGTTAAAACTCTGTCATCTGGGACTTAAGTTCAGTTAAGAGTTTTGAAATTACTGTAACGATCATTTCTAGGAGAAATAGAAATATAACTTCACATGGGTTACTTTTCGGCTGATTTTGGCTAAAGCTTTGACTATAAAGCAAATTTCATTTACAGATTACCATGTCAGTTATAATTAAAAATACCATTTGTCATTTGTTTCAACTCTTTAGACCAGAACAGTGATGATTCCTATTGTCACCAACAGTCAGAGCCAAAAATAGACTGAGCATAGAGCGTTATAGATCAATAGCGTGTTTTTTTGAAAAGATACCAGTAGACATATGAGCCCCTTAAAGCACAAGTGGAGTAATTCTCATTATTCTGGTTTTGAGATATTTAATGTTTTACTAGAGTAGTTATAAAACATCAGCAGTACATTTTATTAATATTTGTTATCGTGAATTCCTTGAGAAAGGTTTTTTTAACTCAAATTGACTATTCTGATAACTTTTGTCCAGTTATAGACCTATAGATATATATAATGTCTACGTACTTTCCGGTCATATTTGATCATAGCCATTTGCATTATTTCTATATAAATAATTAATTAAAATTCATCATAATTTATTTCATATTTTAATTAATGCCCAAGTTGCTACCCATCAAAATCCTCTACACTTTCTACAATGCCAATTCTGGTTACGGTCACTAAATATTAAACATTTTCCCCTGAATTCCTTAAAAACGAATAATGCCCTTAAGTATTTTATTATTTTCAACGAATGTTAATTCAAATGTCAATAGTTGGTATCTACTGACGTCTGTTCTGCCGAACCGGGAAAAATATTACTTTTCTCCTGGGACTTTTGTATTTAACATACGTTTCGATGATGAAATAAAGTTTTGTAAAATTGTCAGTAATTGAAGTCCAACACGATATACCTTAAGTAAATTTTAGTTGATGAAACTTTCTTCATGTATCAAAATATTTTTATTAATAGGTAGGAATAAAGATAAGTCATTAATAGTTTATAAAAAATTTAAATTGGACAAATATGAAATGATTTCATAATTCGTTTTCCTTATAACTGATAATTTTCCTCTTACAGAGGAGATAGGAATTTATATCTACATCTACATCTACATAATACCCTGCGAGCCGCCACATGGGCGGTTTGCATGGGGTGTTATGACACAAGCCGTGTAAAGAAGTAAGGGATAAGGTTTTGGAGGAGAAATGGTGACGTTTATTATGGGAGTGTATTTAGTGGAACTCAGTTTTTATCGTGATCGCTTATGTATCTTCCTTGTTTTATCGCTTCTGTCATACCTAGCCATGTAGTGAGGCGTCATGATACGACGATTTGTGAAACAGAATGAACAACAAATGACAGTCATCAACACGCCTATGGAGTAAGCCATTTTCATTCATGTTTCCTTAGTCTATCAAAGAAACAGAAAAAGTTTTTAAAATTGACTCAAAAACCTCAAATTATTTGTATTTTCAATTGTTGAAACATCCTCAAGAGCTTGTTATATTGTTTATAACACAATAACTGTAAGTTTGATGCTAATTAACGTAGTTCGAGCAAGATAGTTCCCTAACCATAAAAGAGACCACATTCAAAATATAAGTTTTAATTTCAACAACTGTGAGACACACGAATTAAATATTGTATTACTATTTAATATGACTCACCTCAATGTCTCACCATTAAAAATCTATCTGGAATTCATCTGAATTTATCGTCTTCTCCCATGTGTACCTGCGTCAAAGGAGATGCTTTACCATGTTCTTGTGATTACTAGATTATTTTTTCCGGCGAAATTCTACCACTTGCTAGTCGCGGTTATTTCTCCTACCACCCCTTTCTACACCCACCGCGTATTTATCCCTCATTTCCACCAACTGCTTATTCCCAGGTGTTTTATCAAATATTTCCTCTACTACTAAATTTTGCACTCCATTTACCTTTTCCTCTCTATGGTTCGAGGTGGGAATAAAGACCTGGATATTAACTAAGTTAGTTGAAGCTGCTATTAGCTCAGATAATATAATCCTATCGCGTACCTGTTCTGGGCAGACTTCTTCAAAGCCAAGATTACTACTCATTTAAAATGCAATCTCAAACAAGGTCTCATTCCCTCCGCTCTATACCTCATAATACTATATAGTCACCACACCAACATCCTTCTACCTTTCCCATCCTACTGAGCTCAGATTCATGAAGTCTACACCCACCCTCCCTTTCCATTTTTTCTTTATATTCTCTAACTTGCTTGCTAATAGCACAGTCCTAACATTCCACGTGCAGATTCTGATTGTTGCGTTCCTCTTCTGCATCTTCTTTACCTCTGAGTCAGCAACTAATTTTTTTTCGGGTAATGATGACCCCAGAGGCTGCTGCCGCGCACGACACCCGGTCCATTTGGCAGATTCATACAGTTGCCAGGATTCAGTTTCAAATAAAAAAACCGTCCAGAGTTACAAGGGTTTTAATTGAATATTCATCCATGGCCTTCTAAATGGTTCTATTTACGAGACTTTATCGCTTTATAGACCACCCCACCGAGGCAAGATGTTTTTTACAGCCGCATCACTGAGAAACAGACGCTGCGCGAACTATCATTCGTCTGTCTCCTTATCTTCGACCCGTCTGGCGTGGGTGACCCTACCAATAGAATAACTGCCTCCAATTAAGCTTTAGGGGTGAAGGGAGCACAGAAGCTTTTCCATAACGGCAAGTATGCAGTCCTCGGAAAGAGAACTCGATGATCACACGAGGGAAAAGTATAATTATAAAATTCTGCAGTCAGCGCCACATTACCCTCTCTATTCTATAGTTACATCGATGTATTTTTTTTCAATAGAATAGAAGCGTATGAAGTAATATAAAATGTTGCAAAGTGCACTTTCTTCTACTGACAAAATATGATTGTGTTAAGCTGCTGATAAACTCTCTCAGTAGGGTAGAATGTGCCAATTCCAAAATCCTAGTCTATTCTGAGGAATGTTGAACGTATCAAATTCAAAAGCAAATCCTACCACATATGGCCTCGTCAAGCACCTTGGGTAATATTGAATTTGGATGATGTGGGGCGAGTTTCTGGGCCCTAATCCTGGATTGAGTCGGATAATGATGAAAACCCTTGTGGAAAATCCAGGTCCTCTGAACCGAAAAGGTCGCCAGTAACGAAACGAAGTAAAAATGTTACTTACTTCAAAGCACATTCAAAGGAAAGCTCGGGAAAGGACTAGATTTCATCGACCTTGTGAGAAAAAGGAAAAATTAATATATTGATTTGAGCTAAATTTTATAAACTAGGTAAAAGAAATAATGAAGAAGAACTCAATAATATATTCCAGATTTATAACACAAATATAGCCAATATCGCAGAAACAGTTAAGAAACTTTTAGGAACAAAAAAATAAAAGGATAAGGTAATGCTTTATAGCGGCATGTAAGAAGAATGTGAGCATGTTTTGATGTAGCCGTGTTGAAAGCTAGAAAGTGGCAAAAAATATTCAAGAACATAATTTGGCTAATGAAAGAACTTTGTCTGTTAGGTTGAAGTTTCATAGAGGATATTTCACAGTATAAGTACTTGTGTTCATGAAGAGGATTAAAAAAGTATAATTGAGCAACTTAGAGCAACAACTTGTCTAAGTACATAAAATAGTGGCAAATGATTACATACTCTAAATGGGAGATCTTAACGCCAGAATTGGGAAAGTTCCCATACCAGAATTGATTGGAATTTGGGTAGAGGACCAGCAAATCCAAAATGGATCGCATTCGCAAGAATTCGTAAATTACAATGAGTTGAAGCTCACGAACACATTTTTACGCCAGAAAAGACGTAAATAAATCCACATAGTCTGCAAGAGTTTATCGATTGCGCAATGGTCAATCATAAATTAGCACCTAGGATTATAGAGATACATGCATACAGAGGTAGATGTGTCATCACAGATCATCTTTCATTCATATTTATGAATCAGACTTATTCAAGATGGAAAAGAACACCTAAACTTAAAAAATGTGTAAGAGACGTAAGAGTCGATACATTTATTTTTTATGGGAAGAAAATAGTCGAAACCTGTACCAAAAAAGACTAACGCGACCACTCCAAGGAATTCCTACAGGCTCTAATACAAGTGAAAAATTGAAAAACATCACAAGTGTCACAAACAAAATGGAAGTGAAGTAATAGGCATGAGAACAAAAAATACACAGAAAAGATGTTGGAGATTATAAAATGTTGAAATAAAAGACGCCTAAGGACAGAAAGACAGAGGGGATGCTTACAAAAAAATCAGAGGAACCAAAAAAAATAACGATGCAATTATAAACGATTGAAATTCTTGAATTATTGAAATCTTATGATATAGTTTATGGTGACAATCGAGCAAAAGTGTGGATTATATTTCGATTCTTAATTTCCATGACGCACAGCCGAATATTTTGTCTAATATGTTGCAACGGACATATGTGAGTTCAAAGCCTTTGATTCCACCACTTAATGAAATTTCCACGTAGTGACATCAAGATTATAAAATTTGGCCTCTTCACAAACCCATTGTACCTCAGGGTGTGCCCAACCAGTCTGTTTCTACTTTTCTGATCATAGAGTCAGATGGATGGGACAATGAGTTAGTGAAGAATATAGTTGAGATAAATTAGTGGGAGAAGCCGTCAGAGGACGACCCAGGAATAAGTTCACGAAGGTCAAAATAAAGTGGAAAGTTTAAAGGAAAAGCTACCAGAAGAAAAGGAAAGGTAAGGGTTTTATACTATAGTTTATGTCGTCAATCGAGCTAAAAGTGTGGATGCGTTAGGTAATCAGGACTAATGAAGTCTCTTGTCTCATAGGTTTACGAGCGGGATACTTGTATACTGTATATTGTGGTGACATGTAGATAACTGAACTGTATAATGAAGGTCTAAGTACCTGGAGTCTTTCATTAGCTTCTTGCGCCAATCCCATACATTCATGTTATTACTATCTCGATGCTAATGATAAGCTCATTTCTACAACAATTTGATGAACTTTATGAGACAAAATTTATTCCAGAATCTAAAGCTAAATATTTTGTATAGGTAGGATTGCCAGGTGAGTTAATTTTTAAATTACACGGAAAGAACTCACAAAATGCAAAAGATTGTAGTTAAGCATTCCCACCATTAACTTCACTCAAGTCTCGTGGCAGAGCTTCGATTTCGTGTTTCATTAGGGTTTGAGGCTAAAAATTCTGCAAGAAAAGACATTTTTACTTTCATTTATTATCTAATAATGAAACAGAAACGTTGCAGCCTATCTCCACCGAATTTATAATGTAAAATTTGATTATAGAGCGCATGAAAAATTCCGCATAGCTTTCGTCTCGTTGGACATAAACTGAAGTGATTTCTTGCTGTTGTACATAAAAGAAAATGCTCATAGCCTTTAATTAGTTGCCAGCACTTTTATTTTCCAGTTTATACAAATTAACCTGGTCATTAGATCACTTGAGTTACTCTTCTAAAGGTCGCCGCATGAACTCAGCCAGTATGCTCCCAATCTTCAAAATGCTACAGCTAAAAGTACTTGCTGAATATATCCGTGAAATCGTTTCCACTGCACTACACAGATTGTTGAAATGCGGTTGCATTTCAGCGCTCAAGTCACCCAGTCTTCGCTAAATCGCTCATCATGGACCCCCAAGATTTATTAGATTAAAACCTTTCAGCAAATGAATCATCGATTGAATAGTCGTCAGAGGACGGCCCGGGAATAAGTTCACGGAGGTCTAAATAAAGTGGAAAGTTTATAGAACAAGCTACCAGAAGGTAAGGGAACGGGCGGTAGATGGGGAAGGGTGGTGGAATGCAGCAAACCAACCTTCAGACTAAACGATCAATAATGCCTCCATATGGGAATTTAAAAATTGGATGAGACATTTGACTTCTAAAAGAGAAAAGAGTGATTCTGTGAATTTTTATTTTTAGAAATATTTGCCTGTAAGTTATCTTTCAGATGGCTACCTACTTTGCAGGGCGCATTTACTGAATATGAAGGTAACGAGTTTCAAATTACTTAAAGTAGATAATTGCGTTCAAATAAATCAGAATAGAGGAATTTCGGCAAAATATTTGGCAGAGAACGAAATTAAAACAGTACCGCTGACCGGCAAACTGTTCTCCACCGAGCGAGCCGGCAAACTGTTCTCCAGTAATCTCAACCAAGCGAACCAAAAATAGAACCACGGAACTCTCCACCAAGCTAACTGAAAGTGATTCACTCTGTGCGCGGCATTGCTCGGCGAAACTTTGTGCGCGAAAGGGCGAAACGATCTTTGTTAACTTTGTGGTACTCCATTTAAAACTTATTGGCAAATAACTTTTACAGACCACAGAGTATTTCAAACTTCAACAAGACCCGGGTTTCAACGTCTTAGCATCATCTTCAGGTTTGATGGCTAAGCATCACCTGAAGATGTCTAAAGAAATTAAATTAATTTGGGGTTTGTATAAGTTAAAGGATAATTAAAAGATCATCGTTTACCTGGAGTGATACCAAAAGCGTGATAATTATCGGTGGAAACATTATTTACATGGCTGGTGTCCTAATGTTGATGTTAGCTCCCTAAGATGAATAACTGAAATTTAATTAGTTCGTTCACGAATAACTAATCTCTAGTTCGTTCATTCACGAACTACTCATCTATAGTTGAGAGCTTTCATTTGGGATTTAATAGTCGATGCCCGTAATTCAAATGTAATTCTAAAATAGAAATTATCACTCTATATGTTATAATTCCCTTTTCCCTTTTCTCAACGTCAACTTTCGTCTCGCGGAGAGTGAAGAAGCGATGTGCTGAGGAATTGGGAGAGAGAGAAGGAGGGAGGGTAAGGATAAGAGCGAGGAAAGGGGAAGAAGTGTTAAGGGGTGGGACCATTATCTTCTGCGCATGCGCAATATCCGCCCACCTCATCCTCTCTCCCTCTCTTGACGGCCTGCCTCAACCTCCCCCACCTGCCACCGCTTCAGGAGATGGGGGGGGCTTTACTTGAGATCTTACCAGTGGTGTGCCATAAACGTGACCGGGACGAGCGAAGCTTTACAGTCCATGCCGAAAGGGTTATTTGCTTCTCGCCTATTTTCTTTCCACAATAGATTTCTTCATACAGGTACGTTCCTTGTGTGATTGTCTCCTGAAATAATATTCTTCTGCAATTTGCAAGGTGAGTTAAACTACATCCGAGTTTAAATTGCTGATATTTGATAAAGAAATGTCTATAATTCACGTAAACACAAATAAACCACTTTTCTACCCCCCCCCCCTCCCACACCCCATCGTGGACACTCGCTGACTTCATTCGGACCCAACCGTCCCCCCCTGTTGTCCACTTAGACTTTTCATTTGTATTCTACGTAGATTTTTCTTTTCTTTCCATCGTTTTGACTATTGCCTACATAGACATCCCTCCAACCACTTTATCCACCAACGGGGACCTTCGTAGGCAACCCTCGACATCCCCACCCCTGTTTGGCGTGGATTATGGACAGCCCCTAAACGATTCCAGCTACTGGCAGTCTACTTTCGATACTTTTCGCATCTACGGTCAAATACTTCAAATTACAAGTAAATGAAAAAAAGGGTGATAAACTACGTAAGTTTGTCCCTACCCCTTTCACTCCTTTGATAATCAGACCGCTATAATGCTCCCTTCTCTTTACAGATTGCTCTCAGGATTCTGGGGTTCCCAGCTCACAGGAGACTTTGAGATCGGGAAATCTACTTGAGAATGCCATTTTCTAGGAGAAAAAAATAAGGTAAAGCAATTAACAAAATTATCATCATAAGTTTCAGGTAAACTAACGGTTAAGACGGGTTCTAATGAAAGTTAGCTAATATTCCCAAGATTTCTAAATACGCAGAACCAAGTCTTACAAAATTTCTTCTTCATCTCGTTATATCTCCTAACCTTCTTCATTCCGTCTATAAAACAGCTAGATTTCTAAACATACAGGGCCGTGTTTTAAAATTTTTCATTTCCAATTCGGCAATTGTCCCCTCGGTCCATAAATCCTATTCCCTTTTTTCCCCTTACCTTTATGCCCAACAATTTCCCCTCTATTTAATCCAAAAATATTCCTTTAATCGCCATTTTAGGCATGTGCGATGAATCAATTATTCGAAATAATCGACGACGATTTCAGTCATTGCCATGCGGTGAATCAATCGACGTTAATGAATTCTTTGTCACCATGGATAGATTGCAATCATCGACACTAAATCATTTCGGTGAATTTTTTCAACGATGGGCAATATCGTTCATCGCCCAAGCTCACTTCATTATCCCTCTCCATCCACCTACCTAGCCCATTCCAAATATCAATGAGAAGTTTCCCTACCTAACCCAACATGCCAAATGAGTCCCTCGTTTGTCTACCTTTCTATCTATTGCACCTTCTCCATCGTCCTCAGCACCCACATTCCGAGAACTTGTAGCCTATTTTCGTCCTCCATTATTCAAGATATTCGATGTTTCTGAGTCATACAACACTCTACTTCACATCAAGCTGTTCATGTCTCGTTCTACATGTCCTTTAATAACTGGCCTCCGACTCATATTCACGGTCTCTGAATTACTGGATTAACAAGCCCGCATTCATACACAAGCCATGAATACTCATTTTTGACTACATCTTTCAATTTTTTACCGTCAGCACTTCTCAAATACACCATCGTCATCTTTGGCTGTTTAATTCTGATATTGATTGACTGCTGATACTCCTTGGGGTAAAATCTACTCCCTAAGGACATTTCCCTCTATTTGGCTTCAATTATGTTCTTCACAAATTCATTGAGGGTCAGAGTGTGTCCAATCCATCTGGCTCTTATTTTGTGCGTAATATTCCATATGGTATTTTCTTTTTCTGCTCTTTAGGACACTTCATCATTTCTTATTTTGTCTGTCCATTCAATCTTCAGCATGGTGCTCCATCACAAGGTTACGAAGGCCTCTAGTTTTTTTCTGGTCAGCTTTTCCAATGGTCCTAGCTTCCAATCCATAGAGTGCTACGCTCCACACACATTTTTTAGCATACTATTTGCAGTCCTATCTTCTTTGAGCACAGCAGTTGTCTTTGTCCCATAAACGCGTTCGCTGCTTGGGATATCCTCCGCTTGACGTCCGTTGTACTTCTTACGTCCCACGTGGTGGTATTTCCGAGATAGAAGAAGGAATCCACTTGCTTTTCTCTTCCGTATAATAGGATTTTAGTCTTAGTCTCACTTATTTTCATGCTGTATTCTTGGAGAACTTCGACCATTGTGTTTAGTGGTCTTTGAAGATCGTTGCGATTTCCAGGTATGACGGCAATATTATCTGTGAGGTGGAGCATATTTATTACTTCCCCGTTTATCTTTATTCCAATCAGTCCAATTTATTGAGTTTCTCATATGGCCTCCTCCAATTACATGTTGAACAGTGCTGGACAGAGCTTGCAGGTATTACTCCTTTGTTAATTTTAGTTTCCAATTGTCTTTCGTCTCTCATTCGCATTATGACAACTTGCTTCCTGCCTATATCTGGGATGGAATACGCCATCAACAACTACAGTTTTTATGAAGTTGGATTGTTTTGCCTGGTGAAACCTGCCGGGCCCGGAAAGCTGTTCTCAAAGTTGTCTTCCTATAGCCGTTGCAGACTAACCGTAAATTAACTGGCGATATGTGCTGTTCACACCTGATAATTTTTGTCCTCAGAATTAACTATTTTTGCTCAGTATTTATTGATTCTCGTACGGGAGAGGTCACCAAAACTGAGAATAGCAACTCTAGATGTATTTTCGCTAACTGAGACGCAAAAAAGTTTTCATTTTCAAACAAATTGGAGTCGTATGGATTCTTAGTTCTAACGATCAATGTACATCCCAAGCACCCCAAAAGACTAAAATTAACATAAAGGAAACAAATGTAAACATTGATCAAACTTTGAGAGCATTGAGAAGTGAGACGGTTAGAAACGCCGATACGGTGGTTGATTGAACCTATATTACCTTGAAAAGTATTGGCGTATGAAGTCTAATAAGCGTATCAAACAGTGTATTTGCATTAAAAATTTGACAGAGATTAAATTTTGTGTTGAAACAGGATTTGGCACGTATATTCTTTTTTTCTTGGAGGAAATATTTTTGACTTATAAAACAACTTTTAGAGAGCTTAAGGTGGGAGCCCCTAGAGACTCGGAGGCTACTCGCTACGCTTAGGCTGCTAGATACAATCAGAACTGATGTGTTTCAGAGCGACACAGAGCGTAGTATCATGACGCCATACTACGTCTCTAGGTCTGACAATAGCGATAAAATAAGAGAAATACATTACCAAACATGTAGGAACAAAAACTAGTTCTTTCTGCGCATAATAAGCGACCACAATGAAAACTGAGCTTCACTAAATACACTCCCTTAATACATGTCACCATTACACCTCCCAAAACCTTACATCTTTACTCGGCTGGTATCCTAACACCCCATCACACGCCCATGTGGCGGCTCGCAGGTAATTATGCAGATGTGGATGTAGATGTAATTTTAAATGATGGAAGTTGTATTTTAATAAATTATATTATAGTTATGAATTGGTACATTTAGGCAATTTATCGTTAATTATATGATTGTTTGGATGTTAATTCTGGGATTTGACCGTCTTCTGACCTCCATAGATATATGCGATCTCTTAGACTGACGGATAGGCTGGTAAAAAAATTTTTGCGAGTAAATTGGGTAATGAGATAGAAAAAAAACTAGGCGATTGCATTAGGCTGCTCTCAAATGAATTGACGTAGTGAAATTAATTTTTACCGTCCCATCTGAGGGACGGATTGCGACTCCTTGAAAACTCACCTAATAACGCCTGGCGTAGGCATCGAGATTTGATTGAAAACTGCTCACTATTGAAAGGCTTCGTACATGGGCATTCAGGATACGTTATTGGACCGCCATTATCATCAAACCTTTATGAATAATGTAAAACAATTTCATTAAATTAATCCATACATGATCTTGTACGAGGTCCTTTTACCAGTGTATCCTTCTAAGGTTCAAAAATAAATTTTATTTTGCTAATCACGCATTACGAGAAAGTTTAGACAGAGAATGGTCAAAAGATAAATACGGTATATACTTCTCCATGGAGTTGAGACACGGACTTTGAAGGAAAATATAATGAACCAAATAGTAGCATTTGAAGTTAGCTCCATCACTAAATCATTAATCAAATAAATCAAAAAATAAATCACTAAATTTTCCATGGGCAGAAATGGTAAGCAGCACTATAGCGCGTTAAAGGCTAGCATGGAATAAATAATCGTTTTCCAGTATTTAAGAAAGAAGGATGGAATAACTGAGACAGGGACTGGGTTGGTTGGTTGGCTAATACTATCCATCCATACAGATGGCCAGGATCCAAATCCCTTCAGATGAGGATATTTTTCAGGGGAAACCACAAACCTACTTGAGTCTTGTAGACGACAATTCAAGTGCAGTAATCCGCCCATCAGATGAGACGTCTACCCTTGGCCTCCTTTGCGCATTTCGATAAGAGCAGGCTAATACTGACGCCAGGTTTCTTTCTACCCTTGCACCCTTACCTGTACCCTATGGCGCAAATGACCTGAGGTGTCCATCCATCCCAATACTTGAGACATATTATGCCCCCCAACAAATACATCCTGCTACAGCACACTATGAAAGACAAATTGAAGTTAAGCGTGCAGATTTCTTGGCTAAAAAAAATCAGGGAATGATTCGGAATCGAGAAAGTCGAGAAACTGTGCCAATGAGCAAAGGATAGAGAAGTCTAAGACCGTGTCATAGGTGAGGATGGCGAATCGTGTTATGGCACCCAAAGAAAAATAAGTGATCAAATAGAAATCGATTCATTTTCCTATTTATTACTCAATTTACTTAAAACTTATGATGTCCTTACCTTTCTGAGTTATTATGTACATTAATATATCTATTTTTTATCCCATAGGCTGGCAAAAAATGTCGGCGGCCAGAAAACGACTACTATGCAAGGTTTGCAGTGCTCGTTGCCGGCGTGACCCGCATAATCCTCATCTGTGCACGGCGTGTTCGCTGTTTTCATGGCGAGCCTTGAATGAAAAGAGAGCCTACGTTTGTCAGAACGGAGGTGCTTGCCCATTGGATAGAAAATACAACCGATGTCCCGCGTGCCGGTAAGAACTCTTCCGTGCCTATTCCCCTTTCCCGTATTTCATTTTCTCGTATAGCAGTCGTAAAAGAACCTAACGCTGCGTCGTGGAAAGTTTTGGGACATGGACCTCAGAACTTTTAAAACTCTGCCTGGCATGGGAGGATGGTTGCTAATTGTGGAGCGTACGTAAGCGAACCTTTTCTAGTTGCTGCCAACCTTAGCGTCTTGGTGAACTCCATGGGTCACAGCTACTAGGCGCCCGGTTTGTTGCATTTTATGTGTAATACCACTACTTGCAGGAAGGCTTACAAGGAAGTGCACGGGTAAACCAAGGCATTGATGAAGCAAAACCCCTTGCCTATTCGGCTTGTGTGTGTGTGTGTCTCGCGCAAAGTAGATTGGCTCCCCTACGTCGTTCTCAGCCGTCCCCTTCTCTGTCTTTCCCTCCGCTTGTTCACTTCACTCCCTCCACTTTACCTTTCCCCTCCGCCACACGGAAGTGCGCCAGGTTCTTATTCCTTTGCTCTACGTATTTCAGTCAGGGTTGAAATTGGATCGGGAAATAAAGGAAACAGAATTAAAAAATAGTTTATAATTGTTATTAGATTAGTAAAGCAAACATTGTCTTTGCCTTGATGGATTATGTTGTACTTGACGAGGATAACTATTTTTTGCATCATTCACAGAACAGGAAACTTGTTTCATTAGGCTTCAAAAATCTTCTTAGAACAGTTCCTATTTATAGGCAATACTCTTAGAAATAACTGGTCATAGAAAGCCCGATTTAGAGGTGACAAACCCTAGAAAACTAGATATTGGAAATGTTTTATTCTCAGACTTATCAACCAACTTTGGGGGCTCATAAGTTTTGGATAGATTTTTCGTTGATAATCTCGAACAAAATATGGAATTCAAAGCTTTGCATACTTAATTTTTGTACTATGAGCTATGATCAGATAGTACTTTTAATCCTTAAATAAAGAGAGCCTAAATAAAATTTAAAATATGTAATTTTATGAAACTGCTTTCATAAGTCAATATCTCCAATCGTAGATGTTGGGTAGAGGTGATTTTGAACTTTAAGAGCATGATCCACAAGAATCAATTCCACTTGTTTTTTATGTCAGAAAATCACTTCTACTGATGTAATCTATCTTAAAAATTTCATCCACCACCTTGCGCATGAAATGTACTGTTTTCAATAAAATGTTATTCAAATCCACCATCGAATTTTAAATTTTCCAAAGGTTTTCCCTTAATTGTATTAATGGAATCTCAAAAAAAGTTACTGTATCTCTTACAAAAACTGATGGCCAAGTAAACCAGCCAATAGTTCTATTCGGTGTTTATTCTACCCCAAACCGAAAACACAAATGGAATAAGTTTCTTTTTTTAGGAAAGTTACAAGCCATACTTTGTAGCATTATCCTCGAGACGGATTGAAAGTGTGCCATTGATATAACATGTGTTAATTTCCTAGATAAAAACTAAATTGGTGCGTACTTACTT
The DNA here is from genome assembly GCA_963169105.1 of Ceriagrion tenellum. NCBI lineage: Eukaryota > Metazoa > Arthropoda > Insecta > Odonata > Coenagrionidae > Ceriagrion > Ceriagrion tenellum. Next base: position 52,351,212 of record OY720633.1, on the reverse strand, counting down.
AAGGTTACTATATAATTTGGAGTTGACGATTTATTTGCCGGTTCATTCGATTATAGGTACCAATGTGGAAAAATTAAAGGGTTTAAGATTTTGAAGTGATCGGAGATCGTTTAACAGTGGTGTATTGGCTTCAAATTATGATAAATAGTGCCTTTAATAAAATAAACACAAAAATTTGCCTAATGCATAGGGGAATATATGTCGACTTGTTGGGGTTTACATGCAGGAGGAGATTCTTCAGGAACCCGGCAGTAATGTAACACGGAATGCGCCTGTGCCCAATTCGTTATTTCATATGAACGTTCACTTAATTATATCTATAAATATCAGGGTATTTGCTACGTTAACTCAAGTCGTCTGTTCGTGAGCTCCTAGTAAGGATATTTTGCAGTTACTAATTTTAGATTTTGGTATATAATGACTAAGTTTTATTTTTAACATATTGCTGTAAACATCAACGTCTGTTCTTTTTTCCTAAAATTGCGTAGTTATCTTTTGAAAAGTGAAACTGCTAACTTCGATATAATTACTCGACTGAAACTTGAGTATTATGCTCTATCGTGAATATCGTGCATTGTACCGAAGTGCATTTAACATGAACAGCATTTTGAAGATCAATACTGGGAGAAAGACCAACTGTTCTGGGATATTCTTCAATTCCTACCCCTCGTCATTGATCTGAACATATCCTGAATAGCGAAGAGGTCAAAGAGCATAAGTCTTTAGATGACCACATAGTTTCAGTCGATTATTATTAATTGCTCTCGCTAATATTCTTAATGTTAATATACTGTGCATATAGATATTTAATAAAATAAAAAATATCTGAAATAAAATAAAGCAAAAAAATCACTATTTTAAGCTGCTGTTGGAGGTCCGATGCCCTAAATAGGAAAGCTGATGGGATATAACAAATACAGCAATTTTATATGTTCATACTTTGTCCAGAGGGAGCAGTAATTATATATTATATATTTAGTTATTATATATTTATAATGTATATTTAAAGCTGAAATTTCCTCCAAAAATAAAAAAGTACCATTAAAACATTTAAATTTCTTAGGATAAAATCAGAAGTGTGACATTTGCTCATTTTGACGTGCATATCGAGGGCATATTCACAAACAAAATTGACCATAAAAACACTAAATTAACTACTGACCAGTAGATTATGAAATATTTCGCATGAATTCCTTATAATATGGCATACCTATTTTATATATGTTCTCACAACATTGGAAATATTAAAGGAGCATGTATTAGCACCTTGGAATACCCCTAAAATGCTACCATACTTTGCATCTTCCAGCATTACTTTCCATGAAAAAAGGCTCTTTAAAGGAAGGATTATAATCGTGATTGCAGCTTTGGATTAAAAATGAAAATTATCGAAGAGGACTTATATAAGTTCCGAAAATCAGAGAAGTAAAGGGCATTTAAAAGAATATTACAGACATGCCACTGACTTGGTTGACTACAGCCCTTTCTTATCTAATACTAGTTCCAATACCTCCTGTTATCTCTTCTTATGTACTTTCCTCTTCATTTGGTCCATGAACTTATTCATGGGTCTTCATCTGAGGAGTTTTCCTTCTTTTTTGCCTTCAAATATGTTCTTCACAAGCCCATTGTGTCTCATTGTGTGTCCAATCCATCTTGTTCTTCATTTCTGCGTCGTGTTCGATATGGTCCTTTCTTTTTCCACTCTTTTCTACACTACTTCGTTCCTTACTTTGTCCGTCCATTTGATCTTCAACATCCTCCTTCAACACCGGGTTGCGAAGGCTTCTGGTCTTTTTGGTCACATTTTCCAAAGGTCCATACTTCCGATTCATAGAGTGCCACGCTCCACACTGATGTTTTCACATTCTGAAATGCCTATCATTTGTTTTTTTTTATTTTTTACAAAAATGCGTGAAGAAATTGTCTGTCATTTATTTTTTAATGAGAGGATTTTCATTGCCATTCCCCGACCCTGAATGCACAGCGTACCTACCTACCGCAAATAAAGCTCATTATCGCTCCTCCTATTCCCTTCCATCAGATAAATACGCAATTGGTGTAACACCACTGCTGAAACCCTGTGGAAATAAAACCCGAGTATATCACCCAACATTTCAACACGCGGCTAAAAGTTTGGAAATTATCCGTTAAAGAAATAAATATGATAATAAAGTCCCCTCTCTATGATTTAACACTTTCCCGGCGAACAATAATAGTGTAATTCTCTCGGGCTTGCCACCGGGAGAGAAATTTACAGTCGAGTTCGGAACCGGAAACGTCGGCTGACTATAAATTTCTTACCCGGTGGCGAGCCCGAGAGAATTACACTAAATATCCTCTGGTTTTCCTAAGGATGATGGCGCAGGCGGGCATTGAAAGCGCGACCAACAAATACCTGATCTGGTTGAAAACTCATGAGAACTTCACTAACATAATACGCCGGGAAATAACTAAATCGATAATGGTGCTATTTCTCATAATTTGAAGCCAATGCGCGACCCCATAATTGAAAAGTCCCCTGAGGAAAAAGTTCATGGACCAACTGAAGAGATAAATACATAGAAAGAGATTGCAGGAGGTAAGGGAACTAGCATTAGATAGGAAATCAGCCGATCGTAGTTTCGATAAATCCCAATTTGTAAACTTCCTAGTACTTCCTTCATGGTGAACCTGGTTGAAAAAGTTTTATACAAGAAAATTCTAAGAATTCACTTTATTTAGCATCTGTATTAACTCATATAGTTGGGTTGGGACCTTCTTTAGCATTAAAAATCTGAAAATGCCTTTTTTCATTTCTTTTTCCAATTGAACAGCTTAAAAAAAATTGTCCAGGTTTGGGAGCAGTTTGTAGAAGAGAAGAGACGGCGTCCACCTAAAGGTACCGTCTATCGGGCCATGAGGCATGATTCTCGATTGTATTACTTGAAGGAACTCCTGGAAATAACCAGATTTGAAAGCAGAAGACGTAATTTCCGGCCTGCCACTCCAACACGGCCCGACATGGTTGACCTTACACATGCGGCAGCGGACGAGGACGATTTACTTGAATTCATCTTCGACGAAGACCTGCGTCCAGATTTTTGGGGATTTGTCAATTCCAATTATGTGAGTAAATGCTTGCATACACTACGTTTACCAATCGATCTGAGATCCATCTGAACTCAGACCGATCAAAAAATTCCCAGCGAGCTGAGCCAGATCGCCTGGTTTACAACCACGGATTTAAAATATCGATAGTAAACAATCGAATCCATCAGTTGAAGCAAAATTGATCTTGTGTGTAAACAAGTGCAGAGTTAGAAATATTCGGACGAATTCCGAGAGAACGAAAGCAACGATAGTAAACAATCGAATTCATCAGTTGAAGCTAAATTAATCTGGTGTATAACCAAGTGCTGAGTTGGAAACTTTTGGACGGATTCCGAGTGAACGAAAGTGTTCAACGGAGGTAGACTGCAATGAGCTACAATTTCATCAACGTCACTGTCATTGCCACAAACTTGTCATTATTGGTTACTACACACCATAAATAATAACGATTATATTTTTTCCGAGTGAAAATCAAAAGAATAACGGGGATCGCCACAGAACCAACGGTTCTGATCGATCTAAAATCTCAGACTGGCGGAGAAGTCAGCCCATTTCTCAGATAGATCGCAATAGCCCGTTACGTTTAACTTACCGAGCTGATCCGGTCAGATTGATTGGGGTAAACTTTGTGATGGAATATTGGTCAACCTTCGAGCACGTGGTTTCGCGAGGTAACCGAGCAATTCAAAAATCCATCGTAGAATATTCCGAGATAATAGATCTCAAATAGATGTAGATAGAGATATAGATAAGGATATATATTATACGTTTTAAAAATAGCCTTCTTTTATCTAGCTTTTCACTGCGATCTTTTAAGTTGAAGTAGTAAAAATAGAGCGTTTCCATATTAATAGCACAGCAGTCGGGTCCAATTGTCGAAAAAGTGCGCATTGAAACGAAAATTGCATATTTAATGAAGAAATTTTGGTTTTAACTGGCTACACCTACATCTAAAAATGCCCTGATAGCCATTACATGAGTGTGTGACAGGTGGTGCTAGGTCACCAGCCGTGTAAAGAAGCAAGTGATAAGGTTTTGGGAGGTGGAATGGTCACGTGTATTACGGGAGTGTGTTTAGTGGACCTCAGTTTTTATTGTGGTGGCTTATTGTGCGTGGAAAGAACGAGTTTTTGTACCTATCGTTTCGGCTATGTATCTCTCCTATTTAATCGCTTCTGTCAGATCTAGAGTTGCAGTGAGGCGTCATGGTACTGTGTCTATGTTTCTCTTAAGCTCACCAGTCCTGAATTTCTCTAGCAAACTTAGTCTAGCGAGTAGCCTCCGTATCTCTAAGGGCTCCCATTTTTAAACCCTCTAAAAGTTAAGAAACACTGTATGATTACTTGTTGCAGTTTTGAAGGAAGTGCGCAGGTTTTCTTAGTGTTTTATCAATTTTTTTTGTTTAATCGTTATGACCAGGGTCCCAAATGCTCGCAGCGTATTCAAATTGTGGCCTCACCAGAGCAAAGTGGCATCTCTCTTTGACTTTTTTATCCGAGGACCTTCCAATTATCCGCTTAACAAAACCTAGTTTCTTTAATGCTGTGCCACATACACTTTTTATGTGTAAGTATTTTGCATACGTTTGCTTGTATAACGCATGATAACGGTTAAAGCGGGTTGTTTAAAGTCAAAGTAGCAAAATGTTGGACCGCTGAGACATATATTGCCTAAAGCATCGCTGAGGAAACATCTTAATATAATTTACATTAAAATGGCTTGCATACTTGGTAATTCATATCCTGATTACTTACAGAAAACCACATCATTTAATTGAATTGAGTAGCAACATCATAAATTTCCATGCTGTTTATTAAACTGACCATAGGCTTTCAAGGCTTTATGGGTGAGTTTGAGCTGAAAACGTGGAAAATATTGTGTATCAATGTTTCTTGAAAATATTTTCGCGAATAGAGATATTAAAGAAGGGAAAATTTAACTATAGTATATAAACAATATGATAGCGTCTTAGTCATTAATTAAAAATTTTTTTTGACATAAACCTGGGGGCTTTAACTTTGTTTTTAATTAGCTATGGCCAGTCTAAATCGTAAGAAATATAGTTTAAACAAATAAATTGCAAACAACTTATAACAAATAAATTTTTAGAACTCAGAGTTAATAGACAATCATTTTTAAAGTTAATGATCCTTACTGAACATTTTCTCAAAAGTAAGCGTTTAAAATGATAATATTGATGATAGTAAACGATATATCTGAAACCACTGCAAAAAGCTTCATATTTGACCCTAATCTATTTTCTAATATATTTTTTTTAATTAACCGCTGAATATATTGAAAGTTTTTTAAAATAAATGGTGACTCATACTAAATTTTGTCAATTAAATATTTACTAAACCTAATTTTACACATGAAATCAATTCAAATTTCACAGCGATAATTTTCACATCGCACCGCATTGGCCTCAAGATTCTACTAAAGGATTCTGTTTTGCCTTTATTCAACAGGGATGTATACCATGGCCGAAAACACCTCCGCAGGCGTCTACACTTATAAGATAAGATAATGCCTTGCTACCTCAACATAATACTTTTACAAGCAAATCTGTTTCCGCAGGCCGCTATAATATGAATCAATACTTAACACTCGACCTCTTGCACTCTTATTGGTAACGAGAGCAATCGCCTGAGATACCATAGTATACCACTTCTTATGTTTCACATAAATAGTTTACTACTTTGTAAATTCCTATCTCAAGAGATATATACCATTTAAAACACAATTCATTAAATCAGAGCAACAAAATCTTTATTTTGACGTTTTTAGCAGTTCACATTCACAGTTATCTCTTAAATAGTCACTGTTCATTACTTTCTGTTTTACTGTCATCAGATGACCATATTCAATCAAATATATACTAGTAAATTTGATATAAAATCTATCGAATCAACAAAAGAAATTACTACACAACCTGTGTATTTAGAACTCAGAAATGATTGAAAATAATTTGTTACCACGCAATAACCTTGCAAAAATGAATGTTGTTAGTAGTTCAAAATCACAGTTACATCTTAAATAGTCACTGTTCATCACTTTCTGCTTCACTGTTATCAGTTGACCGTATTCAATCAAATAAAAACTAGTAAGTTAGATAAAAAATCTCTCGAATCAACAAAATAAATTGCTACACACCCTGTGTATTATAAAATCGGTTTTGATAGAAAATCAGTTTTTTACCATGCACTATCCTTGCAATAACGAACGGTTAATCTTGGTGGTGTAAGAGGTTAGAGAAAAAATATCGCGTATGTCACTTTGGTGCTCCTATACGTTTGCTACGACATAACTGTTAGAACAAAATAAAATCAAACGGATGAATATTAAAAAGATATCAATAATTGCTATCCCGTAAAATTTAAATAATAATCATCAGGAAAAACAACAATGAGTAGAAACCTACCTAATCCCAACGAATAGAAAAGCTTAATGTTGTCTGTAAAAAAACTGACACGTTACGGGCCACGTGGGATACTTTGTTGTCCGAATCGACTTTGCTACGAGACACTGATGGTATATAAAAACTATCAGTGTTGGAATGACAGAGGGTAGATAAGAAAGCTTTGCTTAAAAGGTATTGAAATAATAAGATGCCTACATTGAAGTATAATGCAAAAATCATGAAATATACGATCTTGGGATACCATGGTATCTTAAGCGATCACTGGAGTGTAAAAAAGTGTCTCGTAACGTTTTGCTTTTTTGCTTTCCATATAACTGCTTGGAGCGACGTAAAAACGTGAATTTGTCAAAATGCAGCACCCATGACTCATAATATATACTTTTTTTTTTTAATATTTGGCTTATTTTCGATGAGAGTCCTTAATCTCTATAGAAAATTATCGAAATGTTGAAAATTGCGTAATACAACGGTGAACATTTTCGTAAACCCGTGAAAGACCTTTTCCGCCAGTCCGCCAACAATTACACGGGGGCACTGCTGAAGTTCTTCCCCTACAGACCCTTAAGCCATAGATTGGAAACGTCGGTTTTACTTAAGATTGGAAGGCCCCGGAATACGGTGTGACCGATGTGAATCTCGCATTTTAAATGAAAGCGGCATGAATATTTGTTAACATATCTTAGTAACAACGTACTATTTACTTTTATGTGAGCGTTAAATATCCTTAAATGTTTGAGTAAATTCAAAGCTTAGTGATTCAATGCAGTAAAGTAATTGAATCAATAATTTCATTATCAAACATACAATTAATTATTTTGTATTATTGCAATAGTAACAACGTAACATAAACTTTTTTATCAGTGTCATTCGTCATCAAATGCCTGATTAAGTAAAATACTTTGTAATTCAATACAATAAACGAATTAAAATAACAATTTAATGATAGAATATTTGATTAAGTAAACGCGCCGCAGTACACTTAGCGTAAAAGTCATCACGCAAAAGCCATATCTACATTAAGGGCGGGATAAACATAAAAGCTTCTGATAAAGTCAAATAGCTTGCTTAGTCTTACCATGACTTAAGACAAATCGTGGAAACGCACTCATACAAAACATTTGCGGTACATATTTAAAGAAACTAGAATTTATCAAGCCCATTATATAGGAAGGTACGCGGATAATAAGTAAAAGAGAGGCGCTACTTCGCTCTAGTTAGACCAAACCTCAAATACGTCGCGAGAATAAGGGACCCGTGATAGACAGATTTTAGCCAAATAATTAATAAAATACAGTACGTTGCTTCATTGCCCATGTATATAAAATATTCCAACGTATTTTTGGTCAAATCTTAAAACCCAGAGATTAGCTGTGACATGTTAGAACTCTCAATTCCTCTGCATTGCAGACTATTGGGTGTTCCCTCACTACAGCATTTATCTACAATAAAATAGGAAAAAGTTACCACTTTCAAATGGTTTAGCAAAAAGTTAAAGATGTGAAAATTATATCCTTCCATTAGCGCATACTCAAAAAGAACAGTTACAGCTCAATTTCTACTTTTGATCTTATTCTCGATTAACCATTACAAACCACATGCTGATTCTCCGGCCAGTTTTAGATATAAATGAAAGAAGACTTGACAATACCTTTTTTGGAGAAATAATCATCAAATTCAAATATAAAATAAGCTAAAAACATGATTTTTACTAATTTAAATTCCAAATAGGATGTTATTAGCGTTATATTTGTATTCTTCAATCCTACTTTTTGTGGTCCACTACTTTGCTGTCTTGTACGACGTAGGTCTAGCCACTGCACACCTTTCAACTCATAAGATTTTTCTGAGTTGAATGGAAATCATGTTTTAATTTTATAAGTTGACTTATCTCATATTGACCTCATGCATTGTTGTATACGAACTATTTTGGTGTTCTAAAATTCTTAACTTTCTTTAAATCTGCAGGATTCAGAAGGACTCTCGCATAAACGGACAAAGAAAGATGCTGACGCTGACTTGATTTTTAGATGGGATGAGAATAACTTGATTGTGGAAAGTATGACATAATTTCAGCAGTATTAAATTGTACACCAGCGACTGTTTGTAAAACATAATTTTGTTTTTATATGGCTATGTATTAAGGATTATAATGGCATAAATTTCTTCACAAAATGAAAAAACCATGGTCTTATTTTAGGTGGAACGTTTACTCATGTTAGCAATCCATTAGCAGCAGAGACGGCCAGAAGAACTAATTCACCACTGTTTAGCGTTAAAAATGTGCTTTGTTTCAATGCCTTCTTTTAAAATCAAATATGATCAATACCAATGTAATTGAAGTACTTTTCCCACCACACAGACGCCCGGTAAATGGCTTTTATGGAAGACGAAAGCTAAAGAATAATCGAAATCGTAGTTACGCTTAGCGATGGTAAAAAATACTCACCCTTTTTTCGTTAATTGGCCTCGTCAGCACTTCTATCAGTAATATCAAACGTAGCAACGAGTACCAGTTAGGGTTACTCATTGCTATGTTCAATTTTACATTAGTTGGAGAAGTTTAGGATTAGTAGGTTTCCAAACCATTCAAAAGACCTTGTCTTCGCGGCAAAGGAAAAACCAACAGCGTCATTTGTGAAAGATTTTATTATTTATTAAAACCACTGTATGATAAATTTCAATTCAATCATAGAATTATAAAAACGCTGGAACAGGACAAAGTCGAAGCCAATGAACCTGAACAATGTTCGCAGTGTATCAGATAATCCAAATACAAAATGAATAACATACTGGAGAGTATAAAATTTTAACCCTAGATGAAGACAGTTTGCCTAAGAAAGAATAATCTTTTAGCCCGTATATCAATAATTAATGAAAGCGCTGGAGTTTGAACAAGACACCCACATCGTGCACAAAACGCGAAGGGTAAAAATAAGCAAAAGAGGACATAGATAGATGGTCTTGAATTTGAACCAATGATAAAACAACTATTAAAAATAACGGTGATTGCGATACTTTCAAGTTTTCTAACATGAAGACACTCTGTTTCCTCATCGATATAGAGTAAAGTTTTTGACTATCTGCTCAGCTTTAGAGTGCCTTGATTGAAGAGGCTCATCATTAATCAGGCTGTCACCGTACAGTCAGTTTAGGCCACAAATTAGGGTGTGAAAAATATCTTTCTATAGCTTTTTCTAGGGGTTATTCTTCTACCAGAGGTTAGGTTCAGAGTGGTTCATTAGCTGTCTTGACAAATTTCTACACAAGAAACCTAGTTTCATTAGGGGAAATAAGGTCTTAAGGAACGAAATCTTTCTCCAATGCCAATTCTGGTTACGCTCACTCAATATGAAAACTTTCCCCTGCATTACTTGAAAACGACTAATGCCCTTAAGTATGTTAATATTTTTCAACGAATATTAATGTAAATGACAATATTTGGTATCTACTGACGTCTGTTCTGCCGACGCAGTAAAAAATTACTTTGCTCCTGTGACTTATGTATTTAACATAGGTACGTATCGATGATCAAATGAAGTTTTGTAAAATTGTCAGTAACTGGACTCCAACACGAAATACCTTAAGTAAATGTTAATTGATGAGACTTTCTTCATGAATCAAATTATTATTATCAATAGGTAGGAATCCACATAAGTCATTACAAGTTTATAAAAAATTTAAATTGAATAAATATGAAATGATTTGATAATTTGTTTTCCTTATAACTTATGATTTTCCTCTTCCAGAAGAGACTGAAACTCACATCTACATCTACATACTACCTTGCGAATCGCCGCATAGGCGGTTGGCAATGGGTGTTATGACAAAAGGCGTGTAAAGAAGTAAGGGATAAGGTTTTCGGAGGATAAATGGTGACGTGTATTACGGGAGTGTAATTAGTGGAACTCAGTTTTTATCGTGATCGCTATATGTATCTTCCTTGTTTTATCGCTTCTGTCATACCTAGCCATGTAGTGAGGCGGTATGATACAACGACTTGTGAAACAGAACGAACAACAGGTGGCAGTTATCAGCACGCCTGCAGAGTAGGCAATTTTTCATACATATTTCCTTAGTCTATCAAAGTAACAGAAAACATTGTTAAAATTGATTCTAAAACCTCGAATTATTTGTATTTTCAATTATTGAAATATTCTAAAGAGCTTATTTTATTGTTTTTAACACAACAACTATATGTTTGATTCTAATTAAGGTAGTGAGAACGAGATAGTTCCCTAATCATAAAAGAGACCAAAGTCGATATATGTTTTGAGTTCACCAACTGTGAGACACATGAATTAAATATTGCATTACTAATGGTGACAAATTGAAGTTTCACATGATAGAAATTGTTAGTATACAAAGTAAAATATGCCATCAACTTGACTCGTTTTCTTTACGGAGTATGTTTGAAACTCCATCAAAACGGAAGGCTCATTGTCCCGAAGAATTTACTGCGGTGACAATATGATTAATTTTCACAAATAGTTTATAAAACACACAAACTACACACTACTGATTTTTTGACGAGATATAAGATATGAAATGCCTCATTTAAAATAAAAATAAAAATAAGGTTTCTCTGAAGTGCATACACGTACCATCTCCCATATAAATGGTGTGGTGTTAATTTGAAAATATCTTGGACAAGTTATGTGGTAAGGGATTGAATTTTTGATGTCAATGGAAGGGTGAGATATTTTTCTTTAGATAAAACCAAATTCATTGATTTCTAGGTAAAATGATGTTTCGCTCAAAACACCTTAAAAATAGAAGAACAAAGCAATAACTTATTCAGTTAACCGGGGTGAAGCCAGGACAAATTTCGAGGTTTTTTTAGGTTTTCTGACATACTTTTTTCTTTTACAATAAACTTTCAACAGAGAATACATAATCTATTGACTAAATGTTTCGCATTTAAATAATAGCAATCTAAGGTTCTTTATCACAGAAAAAAGAAATAAACTTGTTCCTTTTTCACCACGCGAAGTGGAATGAAGATGGTATATTACCAAAGTTTTTCAATGAAAATTAGCAGAACTTGGCTTTAATTCAAACTTACCCCATTAGTATAATTCTTGAAAATATTTGACAAATTATATTCACATGAGAAACGCCTTATCAACCTTCTGGGTTTATTGAATTTTCCAAATCCAAATGTTGGCCACCTCTCAAAACCATTGCAATCTTCATTGAGTCTTTTGGAAGCGATCGACCTGTTTGCCGCCTTAAGGTTTTCTGAGGGGTAATCCTTTATTCTCCAACCATTTGCTTTATTAAAGCCTTAAGATGGGAGCAGAGATTAACGGGGTCTCCGGGTAGATAGGCAGATGTTTAAGACTCTTGAGAGCAACTTTCGACCGCATAATTATTGTAACTATGAATTTTCCCTAAAATGTCCAATTTAATCAATTTAATAAAATGATTGAGATAAATTCAGCAGAGTTACATAAAATCTCCAGGTAAAATTGATATTTCCAAATTTGTGAAATTTATAAAAAAATATCTCTTAAAAATATTAATGGGGGGAAATACCATCCTTTGCTTCCCCTGAACAACAAGTGCCGAAGGATTCAGCCGAAAATTTTTCTTTTTAAGTTCGTGGCATCCAAAAAATGGTAAATGGGACGACCAAAACACGAAAAAAATATAAAATGTTAATGTAAAATATTCAACCAGCTAATTTCACTTCTTAAACCCTTTAGAGAATTAAAATTAAGTTAAAATATATATGAACGTTTTATCCACGCATTATTACCCTCCAATTGTTTCTTGATTATGGAAAAATACTTAGTCGGCAAGATTACGATATACGTTTTAGTAGGATGGTGCATTTACTTTTTGGCGATGTTGTAGTGAAATCATGATAACATTGAAAATAAAGATAATGTAACTAGTCAGATATTGAACTCGGAATCATGATTTAAGCTAAGCATTATCTGGTTTTATTAACTGGTGCCTGGTATCTGAATCTACCGCCGTTGTCTACCTACCTCTGTTGTTTGCCCGCCATTTTCCGACCAAATCCAATTTAGTGCGTTTGCACCATCTTCATCCGTCTGTCTTTGCCCCAATTTAGGATGGAGATGAACATTTCTGCGGGAACAAGGGACAAAAATGATAAATTATTTTACTTCCACTACCGCAACAGATTATTATTTATATTACATTTCAGATTCATGCATAGAGATAAATATTTATACCTTTTAGATTCTTACATTTCCCAGTTTATAAAAACAAGGAAACCTTCTTTATACCTTTCAATTTATTCAAATAGTGCCAATATTGCTAGTATATAGCTACAAAATAAATCCGTGAACAAATTATCCAGAGAATCGATTTCATCTATATGTAACGCATGGTTTTAGAGCATTAAAACCTCAAAAAGCATTTAATAAATGCTGTATATTAAATATATCAGTAATAATTGTAAAAAAAATGTCTCGAACCCCTCACCCTAGCAAACTATTTTAGGATCGTTGATAACTTTAAAGGATAAAATTTATATAAAACCATGATTTTGACTATATACTACGTCATTTTTAGAATTCTCCTCCGAAGCTATAGAAAGAAAGTAAAATGAACTTTAATTTTGTCATTATTTATTCTAAGCTATGTAATTGTTGCCTGAGCAAATAGAAGCAAAAAATAACGCAGTATTAATAACTATGTCGGAAAATAAGAAAGTTACGAGTTTACATTCACCGGTAATCCAGTGTAACTCCTAGCAACCAATAAAAAATTGGCGATGGACTTAGACCTGAAAATAACACTGTACACCAAAGAGTTGGAGGGCTTTCTCACGCTTCTCTCCACATCTACGGTCGTATCTCTATCAATTAAACATAATTTTGCAAGAGCATAATTCAATTTGTCACCGAAATCTCTATAAGATTATCATAATTATTTATCTTTATCAATCTAGAGGAAACAAGTCTCCGCACGTCATTTTCTTAATCTCCGTTCGGAAATTGTTTCTTTTAGGATCAAAACCAATCTTGGGAATGGATAGTAATGTATATCAAGTTAGTTGTAGTGATATCAGTATCGCCTATTTAGTCGGGCAACGGGTTCCCTCATTTTGGAGGAACTCGGTTATCATTTTAATTCCCCACCAGTTAACTGGTACATCTATCAACAACTACCGGTACAATTATCCGTTTTGACTCCTATTTGGCACCTGATGATGAGCTTCGTCAAAAACTAGGTCGTCTTGTAATAAATCTATGAGTAAATAATAAGTTATGCTTGTCATTTATGATGCTAAGCAAGTTCCATGAAGTCAAGCCCGAGACAACGGATTGACTCCTATTGATTACCCACCAATAAATCCCACTCTAATTCCTCTCAACCTATCTCCTTTCCTATTTCGTCCAGCAATCCTATTCTTTCTCTTCTGCATTATTTTGCTCTCTTATATTCTCTTCATAATTACCTCATTTGCTCATTCCTTACAAACCGTCCTTCATCCATCTCTTCCGCCTCACTTAAAACTTCATCACTAGTTTCATCTCATCTCCAACCATATCCAATACCTTCTTGTTTGTCTCTCTCGCCACCCTGCTCACTCTCTCCATCCTTCTCCAAGCCTACATCCAAAATATCTCGATTACACGTATACACTCCCTTCGCAATGACCAGGTCTGCGCCACATACAGCGCCACGCTTCATACCAGAGGTTTCACAAGCCATTTCTTTACGTCACTACTCAGGCCCCTCCTCATTAATTCCCACATGATAGAGAATATTTCCTTGGCTAAGTTAATTATACATCTTATGCACCTATCGCGTAACCCATTCGCCTCCAAAATACTAGCCACATAATAAACTATTCGGCACTATTTTGTGTACAGTACAGCACAGTAACAGGATTTTGTGTCCTTCAATACTTATTTTCAAACCCGCTTTCTTATTTCTAGAGAATCCCATCAGTTTCGTCTCCAAATAATTCATACCTCATGCACTGCACCTCAAACCCATCCATCATTGACTGTAACCGCTTCACATATTGATACACCAATACTTGATCATTTTCACACATCACTGATTTTATCATATCCCCTCCTACGTTTATTCCTACCTCCATCTCCTCATGCCTCATAAGTCATTCCCTCTGTATACACATTAAAAAGCAACGGCGATGGTGGGTATCCTTGCCGCATTCCCCGTTCTATCAGGGGGTATCCCTGAACTCCTTCGGCTATCCTAACCTGCGCCGTCTCATACATGTAAGTATTTCAGATGAGACTTCCCTCCATTCCGTCTTTCATTCATTGGTCGTTCAATTCTAAGATTGATCAACTGCAGCCCTCAACGATTCCCTATCTAATGCTAGTTCCTTTACCTCCTGGTATCTCTTCCTTTGTACTTTCTCCTTCACTTGGTTCATGACCTTATTCATGGGTCTTCTTCTGGGGACTTTTCCCTCTATTTTGCCTTCAATTTTATTCTTTACAAACCCTTTATGTCTCAGGATGACTTTACTCAATTTTGGTTTTCTTTTATGCATGGTTTTCCATATGGTCCTCTACTCTTCAACTCTTCCGTACATTTCATCGTTTCTTATTTGAACGTTCATTTTGTCTTCTGCATACTTCTCCAGCAACGTGTTTCCAAGGCTTTTCTGGTCAGCTATAAGAATGCTTCTTGCTTCCGATCCAAAGATGTCTACGCTCCACACTCCGAAGATGGAGCAACTTCATCGAAGAGGCCGCAAGAAGATAGAGATTGTAGGCAATTCCTCGCGCGCCTTACGGACTCCCCTCTGACTTGGCAACAGCGCGCGCCTCTCCCTTTCTCTTCCGGGCATGCTTCTGGCAATTCAGCGCCCTCTTTTTCCAAAATAAGTGTGAATCGATTTTGATTGACCAACGAATTCCTTTAAGATTTTATAAGTGGATTCATGATGGTGAACTCGATGGCTTGAAGAAGGTTCAAACGGCGGTTTTCAGGAATGCGCGGAACGGAAAATAACGCAGTCTTTTAATTTCATCAATAACTAAAATACTAATGCACTAAATAATCTGAAACTTCAATGATTGTTAAGAAAGATCTTTGCTACAATATTTGAAAAGGAAGTTTGGATATCTTGATCCGCGTTGTTATTTTAAAGCCGTAAATTCGATGCATCCGTCCGGTACCCAGAAAAATGCGCGAAAATTTTGTTTTTAAGCACACAATGAAATAAATACAAACGATAAGAAGTTTTGTATACCATTTCTAAACGCAAACATAAACAAGCTTTGATATGATGTACTTTATTTTAAAATCGATTGAGCCGTTTTTGAGATATTAGTCTTCAACCTCGGGTGACGGAATTTTGCAACGGATAATAGGTGATGTGATCGGCGGATTCGTATTCCAAATTCCACCCTACAATTTCTAATTTACGATGTTAAAAAAGGAAAAGAGTGGATTTAAAAAAATATTCTCTGCAATTCATTCTAAAGCTAGTTCATTTCCGGTTATTCTATGCCAATTTACGTAATTCGAATACGCTGATAGCAAAATCAGCTGATGGTTTTGATGCCATGACAGTTACAAAGATTCGAAAGCATTTCCCATTTATAATTCGTAGGGCGTAGAAAAGAAAGATGTATATTGAAAGAACAAGAATTTACAAGCGAGTGAACGGGAGGGTAAGGGAGCTAAGTATTCCTATATGTGTTGCGAAAGAAACAAGAATCAGTCACTTAATTGCTTTATTATAATTCTTGGAAAATTAATCTATGTCTAATACAGTTGGTAGCCCGTCATAAAGAAAAGGTCAAATATAAAATAGCCTGTAGCAGATGCAGGTCAACTGCTGAAATGAAAATTAGCAACTTCAGCTCAGAAAAGTTCCCGAAACAAATGAAGGAATGATGGAAAATGCAGGAATAGCATACGCTGGGACAGTCAAAACAAAGGAACCACACTGTCATGTACGCACAAGGAAATATATACTCTGAAAGCCAACTCTCGCGTAATGGCTACAATGCGGTAACGGCAACGATCGTCACCCATGCGTACTTACAGTAACCATTAGCAAGCTTTTCGCCCAGAATCTTGTTCCTCATTTAGGAATTCGAGTATCCGGGAAGCACCCGACACAAAACAACTACGCAAATCCATTTTGAACCAAATTCCACTCCTGTAACTGCGCGTTCTCAATCCAAACTGCATTCACAACAATGCACATCTCGTTGCAAACAAAAGACTATACTGCATCAGTGCCACCTGCCGGCAAGTTCCGGAACGCTATTAACCTGCGACAGTAATTTTCGCCAAAGACGATCGAAATCGCATCAAGAGTCGCGTCCTTATACAGTGTTCTTGGTGCTAACATTCTGCGTGTAGATTCTGACTGTTGCGTTCCTCTTCTGCATTGTCTTTACCTCTGTGTCAGCAACTGATTATACTTTCTGGCAATAACGACCCCAAAGGCTGCTGCCGAGCTCGATACCCTGCCCACTTGGCCGAGTCCTGCAGCTGCCAGAATTCAGTTTCATATAGACAAACTGTCCATAGTTACAAGGGTTTTAATTGAATGATATACCATGGCCATCTCAATGGTGCTATTTTCGCAACTTTATCACTTGATAAATCGCCCTACCGAGGCCACGTCTTTTGCAGCTGCCTCACTGAGAGACGGACGCTGCGCGGATTATCATTTGTCTGAGTCCTTATCTTCGATCCCTGTGGCATGGGTGACCCTACCAATGAAATTTCTCCCTCCAATCAAGCTCTAGGAGTGAAGGGGGCACAGAAGCTTTTCCATCACGGCAAGTTTGCAGTCCTCGCGAAGAGAACTCGGTGATCACAGGAGGGAAAAATATAATCATAAAATTCTACAGTGAGCGCCACATTATCCTCTCTATTCTTTAGTTACATCGATGTACTTTTTAATGGAATAGAAGCGTATGGAGTAATATAAAATGTTTTAAAGTGCACTTTCTTCCACTGATAATATCTGATTGCATTAAGCTGCTAGTAAACTTTCTCAGTAGGGTAGAATGTGCCAATTCCAAAATCCTAATCTACGCTGAAAAATGCTGAACGTCTTAAATTCTTCAGCAAATCCTACCACATACGGCCTTGTCAAGCACCTTCGCCAATATTGAATTTGGATGGTTTTGGGCGAGTTTCTGGGTCCCTAACCCTAGATTGAGTTGGCTAAAGAAGAAAATCCTTATTGAAAATCCTGGTCCTCTTGTTAGGGGGTCTGTGGATGGTCAGAAACGAAAAAAAGTAAAAATGCTACTTTCTTCAAAGCATATTCATAGGAAAGCCTCGGCAAAGGACTAATATTCATCGACCTTATGAGAAAAAGGAAAAATTAATATATTAATTTGAACTAAATTTTATAAACTAGGTAAAAGAAATAATGAAGAAGAACTCAATAATATATTCTAGATTTATAACACAAATATAGCCAATATCTCAGAAACAGTTAAGAAACTTTTAGGAACAAAAAAATAAAAGGATAAGGTAATGCTTTATAGTGGCATGTAAGAAGAATGTGAGCATGTTTTGATGTAGCCGTGTTGAAAGCTAGAAAGTGGCAAAAAATATTCAAGAACATAATTTGGTTAATGAAAGAACTTTGTCTGTTAGGTTGAAGTTTGATAGAGGATATTTAACAGTAATAAGTACCTGTGCTCATGAAGATGATTAAAAAAGTATAATAGGGCAACTTAGAGCAACGACTTGCCCTAGTACATAAAACAGTGGCAAATGATTACATACTCTAAATGGGAGATCTTAACGCCAGAATTTGGAAAGTTCCCATACCAGGATTGATTGAAAGTTATGTAGAGGACCAGGAAATCCAAAATGGATCGCATTTGCAAGAATTTGTAAATTACAATGAGTTAAAGCTCACGAACACATTTTTTGTGATAAAAGATGTAAATAAATTCACATGGTCTGCAATAGGTTATCGATTGCGCAATGGTCAATAATAAACTAACACCTAGGACTATAGAAGTACATGCATACAGAGGTAGATCTGTCATCACAGATCATCTTTCAGTCATATCTATGAATCAGACTTATTCAATACGGAAAAGAATACCTTAACTTAAAAAATGTGTTAGAGACGTAAGAGTCTATGGGGTACATTCATTTTTTTCTGGAAGAAAATATTCAAAACCTGTATTTAAAAAAATACTAACGCAACAACTCCAAGGAATTTCTACAGGTACTATCACAAACGAAGGATTGAGAAGCATTACAAGCAATTATTGCTTTGCAATTACTAACTAGCTTTGCAATTATAAACAAGTGCTATAAACAAAATGGAAGTGAAGTAATATTCATGCGAACAAAAAAGAGTAAGAAAAGAGGTTGGAGATTATAAAATGTTGAAATAAAAGACGCCATAGGACAGAAAGACAGAGGGAATACTTACAAATAAATCAGAGAAACCAAACATAATAACGATGCAATTATAAACAAAAATTGAAAGTTTTGAATAATTGAAATCTTATGATATAGTTTATGGTGTCAATCGAGCTAAAACTGTGGATTTTATTTCGATTCCTAATTTTCCTTAACGAACTGCCGAATCATTGTTCCTAAATATTACGATGGACATAAGTGAGTTTGAAGCCGTTGATCCCAACACTTAATGACATTTTCAGCTAGAGAAATCAAGATTATAAAATTTTACCTCTTTACTACCCCATTGAGCCTCAGGCAGTGCCTAATCAATCTGGTTTTTCTTTTCTGTATTCGTAAGCCATTCGTAAGTGTTCGTAAGTGGATTGACCTCCTGAGGAACAATGAGTTTGTAAAGAACACAATTGAAGGTAAATTAGTGGAGAAAGTCGTCACAGGACGACCGAAGAAAAAGTTTACGACGTTGAAAACAAAGTGGATAGTTTATAGGAAAAGCTACCAGAAGGTAAGGGAACTAGCATTAGATAAGGAAGGGTGGAGGAATGCAGCAAACCAACTTTCAGATTAAATGATCAATGATGCCTCCATATGGGGATTGAATATTTGGATGAGAGATTTAACTTCTAAAAGAGAAAAGACTGATCCTGTGAATTTATATATTTAGAAATCTTTGTACGTAAGTTATCTCTTTTATGGCTGCCTACTTTGCCGGGCGCATTGATTGAATATGAAGTAAACGAGTTTCAAATTACTAAAAGTAGCTAATTGTGTTAAAATAAATCAGAATCCAGGAGATCCGGCGAAACATTTTGCAAAGACGAATTTTAAACAGTACTGTTGCCCGGCAAACTGTTCTCCAAAATCTCCACCGAGCGAACCAAAAATAGAGGCATGGAACTCTCCACCACGCAAACTGAGTGATTCAGCCTGCGCATGGCATTGCTAGGCAAAACTTAACTCAGTAATTCTAGATAAGATCAAGGAGATAACTCTCATATCATAAAAAACAGCGAACCGACAAGCTTCTAGCTAAATGCGATGTAAGGTTAGTGATGGTAAGCTTCAATAGAGCAGAGGGAAACGTGGTGAAGTTGTTGTACCGCAAACCGAGTTTTCCTCGTCAGAGTTCAACCAGGCAACACGATACAAGAAGTAATAGGGCTCTTGCTCTTAACGTCATTTTGAACGGGAGATGTGAAATTTCTGCGACGTAAGTGACGATAGGCTCTGCCATTTTGCTCAATTAAGGTAGAAAGGAATGTAAAGGAAAAGCGCCTTGTTCCCGATAATTTGACACCTGTGAGAAGGATTTTAGTTCTCTCACAATTTAGGAAAATTAACCCTCAGCTACCACCAAATGTGCTGTACCGCGCACCGAGTTTCCCCTCTCCCGAAAGCCTCCTAGTATATATGCCTTCAATGTAATCAGACGCCCGGCAGCGATCAGGGAGAGGGCCGCATGTATCCCGTGGTAACGATCGCCCGCCCAACCGTATACCTTCACTGAACTCTTGGTCCACGGGTAAGCACTTACTTAATAATGCAGGGCATATATTTGAAAACGCAGATATAGTAATTGGAACAGAGAGCTGACTTGTTTGGAGAATATTAGTGATTGTGAAGTTTTTCCAACAGGATATAACATCCATAGAAGTGATCAACCGGATTAGACTGGCGGCGGAGTACTCTCAGCAGTTAAATAAGGCTTGAGTAGCCCCGCAAACATACTAGAAAAGAAAATTGAGAGCGTGAGATGTACTATTAAAAAACAAAACAAAAGAAATCTACATATTTGTTTATCTGATAGACTACCAGATTCGAAAGAAGACCCTCTGTATGAAAAAGAAAGTCAAATATTATCATTTATAAAATGAATAAAACTCGATCTTTGTTAACTTTGTGGGACTCCGTATAAAATGTATTAACTTGTGAATTTTACAGACCACAGAGTATTTCGAACTCCAACAGACCCGGGTTTAAATGTCTTAGCTTCATCATCTGGCATCACCACATGATGTGTGAAGAAATTTAAAATAGTCTGGTGTTTCTGTAAGTTACAGGTTTATTAAAAGATCATCATTTACCTCGAGTAAAACTCATTGCGTGATAATTATCGGTGGAGACATTATTTACACGGCTGGTTTCCTAACACCTGGTGACTCATTTTATCAGTAAAACCCAGGCCTCATACCAGTAACAGTAACACCCCGGCTCGCAGGGTGGTTGTTTGTCGTCGTAGAAGTTAACTCGCTAAGGCGAATAAGTCAAATTAAATTAGTTCGTTCACGAACTATTCATCTCTAGTTGAGAGATTTCAGTTGGAATTTAATGGTCGGTAGTCAACGTCCGTAATCCAAATGTAATTCCACAAACAAATTTATTACCCTCCAAGTAATCATTCCCTTTTCCCTTTTCTCAACGTCAACTACTTTCGTCACGCGGAGAGCGGAGAAGCGATGTTTTGAGGAAGTGGGAGAGAGAAAAGGAGGGAGGGTAAAGATAAGAGGGAGGAAAGGGGGAGAAGTGTTAAGGGGTGGGCACATTGTCTTTTGCGCATGCGTAATATCCGCCCACTACACCCTCTCTCCCTCTCTTGACGGCCTGCCTTAACCTCCCCCACCTGCCACCGTTTCAGGAGCTGGAGGGGCTTTACTTGAGATCTCACCAGTGGTGTGCCTTTAACGTGACCGTGACGAGCGAAGCTTTACAGTCCGTTCCGAAAGGGTTATCCGCTCTTTCTTTTCTTACTTTTCACCGTAGATTTCTTGATACAAGTTCGTTCCTTGTGGGATTGTCACCAGAAATACAACTTCTGCGATTTTCAAGGTGAGTTTAACTACAACCGAGTTTAAACTGCTGATATTTGATAAGGGACTGTTCATAATGCACATAGACACAAATAGACCACTTTTCTACCCCTCCACACCCCATCGTGGACACTCGTTGACTTCATTCGGACCCAACCGCTCCCCCTGTTGTCCACTTAAACTTTTCACTTGCATTCTAAGTAGATTTTTCTTTTCTTTTCGTCGTTTTGACCATTGCTTACATAGACATCCCTCCAATCCCTTTACCCACCAACGTAGACCTTCGCAGGCAACCCCTTGCCATCCCCACCCCTGTTTGGCGTCTACGTGGATTATGGACAGTCCCTAAACGATTCCAGCTACTGGCAGTCTGCTTTCAAAACTTTTCGCATCTATGGTCAATTACTTCAAATTTTAAGTAATCGTGAAAAGTGTGATCAATTAGGTAAGTGTATCCTTAACCCTTTAACTCGATCAGTAATCAGACCGAATTAAAGCTCTATTCTCTTTACAGGTTGCTCTCAGGATTCGGGGTTCCCAGTGGGTTCTTTCCAAGCTCACAGGAGACTTTGAGATCGGGAAATCTACTTGAGAATGCCGTTTTCTAGGAGAAAAAAACAAGGTAAAGTAAATAGCAAACTTTTAATAATCAGTTTCAGGTGAACAAACGGTTATGGCAGATTCTAGTTGAAATTGGCATATACTCGCAAGATTTATACATGCACAGAACCCAGTCTTACAAAATTTCTTCTTCATCTCGGTACATCTCCTACCCTTCTACATTCCGCCTATAAAACAGCTAGATTTCTAAACATACAGGGCCGTGTTTTCAAATTTATCGTTTGCATCTCGGCATTTGTCCAACCCTTCCTCATCCTGTCCATAAATCCTTTTCCCTTTTATTCCCTTACCTTCATGCCCAACAATCGCCCCTCTATTTAATCCAAAAATATTCCTTTAATCGCCATTATAGACATGTGCGATGAATCAATTAATCGAAATCATCGACGACGACTTCAGTACTTGCCATGCGTTGAAATGCGTCGTAAACGATGAATATCATCTATCATTGACGTTAATGAATTCCACGCCATCAATGCTTGATTGCAATCATCGAAACCGAAGCCTTTCGATGAATTTTTTCAACGATGGGAAAATCGTTCATCGCCCAAGCCCACCTGGTTATTCCTCTCCATCCACCTACACAGCTTCTTCCAAATATTAATGAGAAGTTTCCCCTCCTAACCCAACACACCAAATGACTCCCTCATTTGTCTGCCTTTCTATCTAATGCACCTTCTCCATCCCCCTCCGCACCCACAGTCGAGAACGTGTAGCCTAATTTCGTCCTCCGTTATTCAAGTGACTGACGTTTCTGCGAAGTACAATACTTCCACATCAAACTGTTCATTGTCTTCCTCTATATATCCGTAAAAACTGGTCTCCGGCTCATATTCACGGTCTCAATGATTTACCGAATTAACAA
This sequence comes from Ceriagrion tenellum, assembly GCA_963169105.1. Lineage (NCBI taxonomy): Eukaryota > Metazoa > Arthropoda > Insecta > Odonata > Coenagrionidae > Ceriagrion > Ceriagrion tenellum. The sequence continues at coordinate 52,328,024 of OY720633.1, read as the reverse complement.
GCTGGCATTCATACACACTCGCATTCATACACAAGCCACATATACTCATTTTTGACTCCATATTTCCATTTTTTTACCGTCAGCACTTCTCAGGTACCCCATTGTTATTTTTAGCCGTTTAATCCTAAGATTTGTTGACTACTGATACTCCTTGGGGTAAAGTCTATTCCCTGAGGACTTTCCCCTTTTAACTTACCTTCAATTATGTTCTTCACAAACTCATTCAACGTCAGGGTGTATCCAAAACATCTGGCTCTTCTTTTCTACGTTATATTCCATATGGTACTTTCTTTTTCTACTCTTCAGAACACTTCATCATTTCTTGTTTTGTCCGTCAATTTCATCTTCAGCATTTTCCTCCAGTACCAGGTTTCGAAGGCCTCGAATTTTTTCTGTTCAGCTTTTCCATGCTTCCCATCCATAGAGTGCTCCATACAAATTTTTTAACATACTATTTCCTGGTTTGTAGTCCTATCTTCATTGAGCACAGCAGTTGTTTCTCAGCACAGCAGAGCAGTTTTTCCCATAAACGCCTTCTAAGCTTGGGATATCCTCCGCTTGACGTCCATTTAACTTCTTCCATCCTACGTGATGACGCAGCCGAGATAGGTGAAAGAACCCACTTTCCCCTAATTTCTCACTTCTCAGGGTGACATCTACATTCAGCTTCTCTCATCCGCATACTAGGATTTTGGTTTTCGTATTACTTATCTCCATGTTGTAGTCTTGGATAACTTGGTCCATGACGTTTAGTGATCTTTGAAGATTTCTTTTTAAAGTTAAATTAAATTTACATTCAATAAAGTATAACAATGAATTATAATTTCTTTTTTTAGTTGTAAAAATAATAAATTTACACTCATGTTCCATGGCTCAATATGATTGAATGATTTTGGTAACCAATTTGTCATTTTTTGGGAAATTTCTGTAATTTCTCTCTTCTCAGGGCAATTTCTGAATTCAGCTTTTTTCCGTATAATAGGATTTTAGTCTTAGAATAACTTATTTTCATGTTGTATTCTTGGAGAACTTGGTCCATTGCGTTAAGTGGTCTTTGAAGATCGTCGCGATTACCAGGTATGACGGCAATATTATCTGTGAAGTGGAGCATATTTATTACTTCCTTATTACTTATCTTTATTCCAAACAGTCTAATTTATTGTATTTCTCTAATTGCCTCCTCCAATTACATGTTGAACAGTGCTGGACAGAGGTTTCAGGTATTACTCCTTTGTTAATTTTAGTTTCCAATTGTCTTCCGTCTCTCATTTGCATTATGACAACTTGCTTCCTGTCGTTTTGATACATTCGTCGAGAATATAATACACAATCAACAACTATAGTTTCAATGAAGTTGGATTGTTACGTCTGGTGAACCCTGCTAGTCCAGAAAACCTGTTTTCAAAGTTTTCTTCCTCTAGCCTATGTAGACTAGCCGTAAATTAATTGGCCATAAGCACGATAATTTGTGTCCTCAGAATCTACAATTTCAGCTCAGCATTCATATATGCTCCAAAGGGAGAGGTTACCAAAACTGAGACTAGTAACTCTAGGTGTATTTTTGCTAAAAGTAGGATTGTTTTGACTGGTGAAACCTGCCGGGCCCGGAAAGCTGTTATCAAAGTTGTCTTCCTCTAGCCGTTTCAGACTAACCGTAAATTAACTGGCGATATGTGCTGTTCACACCTGATAATTTGTGTCCTCAGAATTAACAATTTTTCTCAGTATTTATTGATTCTCGTACGGAAGAGGTCACCAAAACTAAGAAGAGCAACTCTAGGTGTATTTTTGCTAACTGAGACTCAAAAAAATTATTAATTTCAAAGAAATTGGAGTCGTACGGCTTCTTAGTTCTAATAATCAATCCCAAGCAACCCAAAAGACTTACATTGATATAAAGCAAATAAATGTAAACATTGATCACATTTTGAGAGTACTGAGGAGTGAGACGTTTAAACACGCCGATACGGTGGTTGATTGAACCTATATTACCTTGCAAAAAAATGACAAATGAAGTCTAATAAGCGTAATAAACAGAGCATTTGCATTAAGAATTTGGCAGAGCTTGAGGTTTAGGGTTAAAGCAGAATATGACACGTATATTCTTTCTCTCTTGGAGGATATATTTTTGACTTACAAGACAACTTTTAGAGGGATTAGATGGGAGCCCCAAGAGACTCGGAGGCTACTCGATAGGCTTAGGCTGCTAGATATAATCAGAACTGATGTGTTTCAGAGGGACACAGAGCATAGTATCATGATGCCATACTACGTCTCTAGGTCTGACCGTAGCGATGAAATAAGAGAAATACATTACCAAACATATAGGAACAAAAACTAGTTCTTTCTGCGCATAATAAGCGACCAAAATGAAAACTGAGCTTCACTAAATACACTCCCTTAATACATGTCACCATTACACCTCCCAAAACCTTACATCTTTACTCGGCTGGTATCCTAACACCCCATCACACGCCCATGTGGCGGCTCGCAGGTAATTATGCAGATGTGGATGTAGATGTAATTTAAATGATGGACGTTGTATTTTAATAAATTATATTATAGTTATGAATTGGTATATTTAGGCAATTTATCGTTAGTTAAATGATTGTTTGGATGTTAATTCTGGGATTTGACCGTCTTCTGACCTCCATAGATATATGCGATCTCTTAGACTGACGGATAGGCTGGCAAACAAATTTTTGCTAGTAAATTGGGTAATGAGAAAGAAAAAAAATAGGCGATGGCATTAGGCTGCTCTCAATTTATGTAACTGAGTGAAATTAATTTTTACCGTCCCATCTGAGGGACGGAATGCGACTCCTTGAAAAATCACCTAATAACGCCTGGCGTAGACATCGAGATATGATTGAAAAATGTTCACTATTGAAAGGCTTCGTACACGGGTGTTCAGGACACGTTATTGGACCACCCTCACCATCAAATCTTTATGAATGATTAAAAAAAAATTTCATTCAATTAATCCATACATGATCTTCATACGGCGTCCTTTTACCAAATTATCCTTCTAAGGTACATAAATAAATCTTATTTTGTTAATCACGCATCATGAGAAAGTTTAGACAGAGAATGGTCCATAGACACATATGGTATATAGTTCTCGATTAAGTTGAGATATGGACTTAGAAGAAGAATACAATGAACCGAATATGAGCATTTGAAGGTAGATGCACCTCAGAATCATGCATATTCCATGGACAAATATGGTAACCAGCAATACAGCGCGGTTAAAGAATAGCATGGAAAAAATAATCGTTTTCCAATATATAAGAAAGAAGGATTGAATACCTGAGACAGAGACCGGGTTGGTTAGTTGGCGATTACTGTCACTTTATACGGATGACCAGGATTCAAATCCCTTCAGAGGTGGATATTTTACAGAGGAAACCCGAACCGTACTTGAGTCTTGTGGAAGGCACTTCAAGTGCAGTAATCCGTCTATCAGATGAGACGTTAAACCGTGGTCCCCTTGGCGCCTTTCGTTAAGAGCAGGCTAATACTGACTCCGGGTTTCTTCCTACCCTTGTCTTAACAGTACCCTATGGTGCAAATGACCTTAGCTGTCGGTCACCTCCTCAAATAACCTTCCATCCCAATACTTGAAACATATTTTGTCCTCCGATAAATACATCCTGCTAGAACACATCATGAAGGAAAATTGAGATTATGAGTTCCGTAAGTAGAAGGCAGATTTCTCGTTTCAAAAAAATCAGAGATTAGATTGGAATCGAGAAGCTGTTCTGATGAGCATAGGATAGAGAAGTCTAGGACCGTGTCAAAGATGAGGATGGTGAAACCTGGTATGGCAAAAATTAGTGATCAAATTAAAATCGATGCATTTTCCTATTTATTACTCAATTTACTTAAACATGTGATGTCCTTACCTTTCTGAGTTATCATGTACATTAATATTTCTATTTTTTATCCCATAGGCTGGCAAAAAATGTCGGCGGCCAGAAAACGACTACTATGCAAGGTTTGCAGTGCTCGTTGCCGGCGTGACCCGCATAACCCTCAGCTGTGCACGGCGTGTTCGCTGTTTTCATGGCGGGCCTTGAATGAAAAGAGAGCCTACGTTTGTCAGAACGGAGGTGCTTGCCCATTGGACAGAAAATACAACCGATGTCCCGCGTGCCGGTAAGAACTCTTTCGTGCCTATTTCCCTTTCCCGTGTTTCATTTTCTCGTATAGCAGTCGCAAAAGAACCTAACGCTGCGTCGTGGAAAGTTTTGGGACATGGACCTCAGAACTTTTAAAACTCTGCCAGGCATGAGAGGATGATTGTGGAGCGTACGTAAGCGAACCTTTTCTAGTTGCTGCCAACCTAAGCGTCTTGGTAAACTCCATGGGTCACAGCTACCAGGCGCCCGGTTTGTTGCATTTTATGTGTAATACCACTACTTGCAGGAAGGCTTACAAGGAATTGCACGAGTAAACCAAGGCATTGATGAAGCAAAACCCCTTGCCTATTAGTCTTGTGTGTGTGTGCGTCGTGCAAAGTTTGCAAAGAGCAAAGATTGGCTCGCCTACGTCGTTCTCAGCCATCCCCTTCTCTGTCTTCCCCTCCACTTGTTCACTTCACTCCCTCCACTTTACCTTTCCCCTCCGCCACACACAAGTGTGACAGACTCTTATTCTTTTGCTCCACGTATTTCAGTCAGGGTTGAAATTGGATCGGGAAATAAAGGAAACAGAATTATAAATAGTTTATAATTGTTATTGGGTTAGTAAAGCAAACTTTGTCTTTACCATGATGGATTCTGTTGTACTTGACGAGGATAACTATTTTTTGCATCATCCACAGGACAGGAAACTTGTTTCATTAGGCTTAAAAAAATCTTTTTTGAACAGTTCCTATTTTCAGGTAATACTTTTTTATTGAATTTATTGGTCAAAGAAAGCCCGATTCAGAGGTGACATACCCTAGGAAAATAGATATTATAAATTTTTTATTCACAGACTTATCTACCAACCTTGGGGACACTCAAGTTTTGGATAAATTTGTTGTTGATAATCTCGAACAAAAAATTTAATTCTAAGCACTGCTTACTTAATTTTTGTACTCTTTGCTTGGTACAGATAAAACTTTCAGTCTTTGCAAAGTGTGTTCAAATAAAATTTAACTACATGTGATTTTATGTAACTCCCTTCATAAGTCAATATCTCGAATCATAGAAGTTGGGTTGAGGTGAGCTTGACCTTTTAGAGCATGAGCCGCAAGAATCAATTCGACTTTTTTGTTCCAAAAATTACTCCTACTGATGTAGTATGTACGTCTTAATTATTTCTTCTGCCACTTGAAGTATAAAATGTTATATTTAGAACAAAATATTTTCTCTAAATTCAAATCCACCAACGTACTGTAAATTTTCTAAAGATTTTCCCTTAATTTTACGAATAGCATCGCAAAAATGTTACTGTAAATACCTCTTTAAAAAACTGATGGCCAAGTAAACCAGCCATCAGTTCTACTCGGTGTTTATTCTACCTCAATAAGTAAACACAAATGGTATAAGTTTCTTTTTTCAGGAAAGAAAAAATACATAATTTGTAGCATTATTCTCAGAGACAGATTGTAAGTGTGCCATTGAAATACCATGTGTTAATTTAGTAGATAAAGACAAAATTGGTGTGTACTTACTCGTGATTATTATATAATTGGGAGTTAACGATTTATTTGCCGGCTCATTCAAATCTAGATACCAATCGGGGAAAATTAAAGGGTCAAACAGTCGTAAATTGGCTTCAAATTATGAAAAATACTGCCTTTAATAAAAAATCCACGTTGGCCTAACTCACATGGGAATATATATGTCGAATTATAGGGGTTTACATATAGGAGGAGAATCTTCAGGGGCCCAGCAGTAATGTGACACCGAATGTTCCTGTGCTCAATGCATTAACTCATATGAAATTTCACTTAAATTTATCTTTATATATCACGGTATTTGCCACGTAAACTCAAGTCGTCTTCAGCTCCTGATACGAATACTTTGCTGTTACTGAGTTTAGATTTTAGTATATAATGATTCAGTAGTATTTTCAACATTTTGCTGAAATAATTTGTACTTTTTTCCTAAAATTGTGTAGTTATTTTTTAAATGTGAAACAGCTAACTTCGAAATAATTACTCGATTGAAACTTGAGTGAGTCCATTTTTTGCTCTATTGTGCATATTGTGCATTGTACCTATTACGGATTAATATCATTCACGGATTAAGCGCATTCAACATGCACAACATTTTAAAGACCTTTACTGTGAGAAAGACCAACTGTCCTGGGATATTCTTCAAGTCCTACCCCTCGTCATTGATCTGAATATCTCCTGAATAGCGAAGAGGTCAAAGAGCATAAGTCTTTAGATGACCACATAGTTTCAGTCGATGATTATTAATTGCTTTCGCTAATATTCTTAATGTTAATATACTGTGCATATAGATTTAATAAAATAAAAAATATCTGAAATAAAATGAAGCAAAAAAAATCACTATTTTAAGCAGCTGTTGGAGGTCCGATGCCCTAAATAGGAAAGCTGATGGGATATAACAAATACAGCAATTTTTTTTACGGCAGCTTCTGCACACCAATCTCCAGATTCACAACCTCGGATGATGGAATTGATAATGATAGCCGAGCGTGATTATTCATTTACAAATAGAGTAAAGGCCAATATCGATACACAAAAACCACCACTCTGGGACCTTTCCATAGGTTCAGTGAATGTCCATATATCCATTGAAATTGGGCATTTACTTAGGCTACAATTAACTGAGGTAATTACTGAAAAATCGTGGATTTTTAAGATTTCACAACCATTTCTCTGGGCAACAGTCCGTGAATAAATATTTTAAAGCTGAAATTTCCTCCAACAATAAAAAAGTACCATTAAAACATTTAAATTTCTTCAGATAAAATCAGAAGTGTCACATATTCTTATTTATACGTGCACATCGAGATCATATTAACAAATGAAATGGACCATACCAAATACAAAATTAACCGCTGACCAGTAGATTATGCATTATTTCACAGGAATTTCTCATATCACGGCATAGATATATATATTAGATGTTCTCAAAGCATTGGAAACATGAAAGGAGTATTAGCTCCTTATAATACCCCTAAAGTGCTACCATACCTTGCATCTTCCAGCATTACTTTCCATCAGAAAAGTGTCTTTGAAGGAAGAATTATAATTTTGATTGCAGCTTTGGATGAAAAATGGAAATTATCGAAGAGGACTTATATAAGTTCACAATATCAGAGCAGTAAAGAGTATTTAAAATAATATTACAAACATGCCGTCGAAAAGCCCGAGTCACAGTGGGTCCGTGTGATTATCGTTAAGGACCTATTCTAAAATACTAAGAGAAAATGCCTAATTCAATGGTTGATTGTTCAATCCCAACAATTAGTTGACTACAGCCCTCCAACCTTTCTTACCTAATAATATTTCCATTACCTCCTGGTATCTCTTCTTATATACATTCCTCTTTATTTCGTCCATGAACTTATTCATGGGTCTTCCTCAGAGGAATATTCCCTCTATTTTGCCTTCAGTTATGTTCATCACGAGCCCATTGTATCTCAGAAAGTGTCCAATCCGCCTTGCTCTTCTTTTCTGCGTCGTGTTCCACGTAGTCCTATCCTCTTCTACTCTTTTTTACACTTCATCATTTCTTATTTTTTCAGTCTATTTTATCTTCAGCATCCTCCTCCAACACCAGGCTTTGAAAGCTTCTAGTCTTTTCTGGTCAACTTTTCCAAGGGTCTATGCTTCCGATCCATACAGTGCCACGCTCCACACGGATGTTTTCATATACTGAAATGCTTATCATTTGCTTTTTTATACATTTCCAAAATGCCTGAAGAAAATGCCTTTCATGTGTTTTTTAATGAGAGGATTTTCATTGCCATTCTGCGACCCCCAATGAACAGCGTACCTACCTTCCGCAAATGAAGCTCATAATCGTCCCTCCTATTCCCTTCTATCAGTTGAAAACACAATTGGTGTAACGCCACTGCTAAAACCCTGTGGAATCAGAATCCGAGAATATCACCCAATAATTCGACAGGCGCCTGATATTTTGGAATCTATGCGTTAAAAAAATAAAAACGCTAATGGAGTCTCCTCGGGTTTTCCTGAGGATGACGGTGGAGGCGGGCATCGAAACGAAAACTAACAAATACCTGACCTGGTATAAAACTCAAGAAGATTTCACTAAAATAATACGCCGGAAAGAACCAAATGAATAATGGTGCTATTTCTCATAATTTGAATGCGCGACCCCATAATTGATGGCAAACTGTAGGGAAAAGTCCCCAGAGGAATAAGTTTGTGGACCAACTGAAGAGAAAAGTACATAGAAAGAGATTGCAGGAGGTAAGGGAACTAGCATTAGAAAGGAAATCAGCCGATCGTAGTTTCGATAAATCCCAATTTGTAAACTTCGTAGTAATTTCTTCATGGTGAACCTGGTTGAAAAAGTTTTATACTAGAAAATTCTAAGAATTCACTTTATTTAGCATCTGTATTAACTCATATAGTTGTGTTGGGACCTTCTTTAGTATTAAAAATCTGAAAATGCCTTTTTTCATTTTTTTTTCCAATTGAACAGCTTAAAAAAAATTGTCCAGGTTTGGGAGCAGTTTGTAGAAGAGAATAGACGGCTTCCACCCCAGGGTACCGTCTATCGGGCCATGAGGCACGATTCTCGATTGTACTGCTTGAAGGAACTCCTGGAAGAAACCAGATTTGATTGCGGAAGAGATGATTCTCGGCCTGCCACTCCAACACGGCCCGACATGGTTGACCTTACACATGTGGAAGCGGACGAGGACGATTTACTTGAATTCATCTTCGACGAAGACCTGCCTCCAGATTTTTGGGGATTTGTCAATTCCAATTATGTGAGTAAATTCTTACATACACTACGTTTACCAATCGATCTCAAATCCATCTGCACTCAGACTGATCGAAAAATTCCCTGCGAGTGGAAACAGATCGCCTGGTTTACAATCACGGATTTAAAATATCGATAATAAACAATCAAATCCATCAGTTGAAGCAAAATTGATCTTGTGTGTAAACAAGTGCAGAGTTGGAAATTTTAAGACGAATTCCGAAACTGCCCAATGGAGGTTGAATGCGATGAGCTACAATGTCATCAACGTCACTTAATTCGCCGTAGCTGCAAACTTGTCATAGCTGGTTACAACACACCTTGAACAATAACAATCATATTTTGTTTCTCAGATCAATGATCTCATTAGCCCACTGCGTTTACCCTACCGAGCCGATACGATTGGTAAACGCAGTGATAGAGGATTCGTCTACCTTCGAGCACGTGGGTTCTCGAGGTAACCGAGCAATTTATTGCTTCACATGATTCCATCGTAGGATGACTTGAAAGTTATTTTCATTCAAATTATGGCTATCAGTAAAAATGATTGTTCTCTATCTTACATGTCGGCAACAAATTGTTACCATTTAAAGCCATTTTTGTGGCAAATTAACCCTGATATAGCATGATTGCCATTTTCGCAGAAAACTATTAAAAGCAAAAGAAAACTCCCGAGGAGTTGGATAAAATATAAATTAGATAGTTTATCGCCATATTTTATTTATTAGCAAGTTAATCGCCTTACTCCCTTTAAGCTTTTTACTGCGATAGTTGAAGTAAAAATAGAGCGTTTCCATATTAATAGCGCAGCAGTCGGTTCCAACTGTCGAAAAAGTGCGCATTGAAACGAAAATTACAAATTTAATGAAGAAATTTTGGTTTTGACTGGCTACATCTACATCTAAAAATGCCCTGATAGCCATCACATGAATGTGTTACAGGTGGTGCTATGACACCAGCCGTGTAAAGAAGCAAGGGTTAAGGTTTTGAGAGGTGGAATGGTGACGTATTATTGGAGTTTATTTAAGGGAGCTTAGTTTTTATTGTGCTCGCTTATTGTGCGCGGAAAGAACGAGTTTTTGCAACTATCTGTACGGCTATGTATCTCTCTTATTTTATCGCTCCTGTCAAACCTAGATATGTAGTATGGCGTCATGATAATATTCTCCGTGTCTCTCTGAAACACATTAGTTATCAGTTTGTCATGCAACCTAAGAAGGCTAGCAAATAGCCTCCGAGTATCTAGGGCTTCCCACTTAAAAACCCTCTAAAAGTTGTGAAACACTCTATGTTCACTTTTAGCAGTTTTGAACAAAGTGCGCAGGTTTTCTTTGTATGTTATCAACTTTTTAGTTAAATCTTCATGACCAGGGTCCCAAATGGTCGCGATGAATTTGAGACGTGGTCTTACCAGAGCGAAGTAGATTCTCTCTTTGACTTTTTCATCCGAGAACCTTCTAATTATAAGCTTAACAAAACCTACTTTCTTTAATGCTGTGTCGCATATATATTTTGTTTTAGTATTTTGCTTACGTTTGCTTGCACAACGCATGATATCGGTAACAGCGGGCTATTTAAAGCCAAAATAGCAAAAATTTGGACTTCTGAGACATATTTTGACTTAAGCATCGCGGAGAAATCATCTAAATATAATTTTACCTAAAAATGACTTGCATATGAGGGTCGTTCAATAAGTCCTTAGAAAATTCATTACATGCCCTCGTAGTATCAAAAATGGTTTGTGTTTAGTAAAAATCATTACTTACTAATCAGCTGTTAAAGTCTCAGTTATATATATAACCATGGTTTCATTTTTATTGTCGATTGAAGCAAAGAACTTTTGTTTATTTATTAAAATGGAGAAAATTAAGTTTCGATCGGTGATAAAACACTTATATTTTAAAGGCTAAACATCGAAAGAGATCGTAGCAGAGTTAAATGAAGATCATGGCACATCTGCTTTTGTATGTGCAACTGTTTACAATTGGGTAAATGTGTTAAAACGTGGCCGTATATACACAAAAGATGAGCATCGTTCGGGACGTTTAGTGGAAGTGACTATTCGCGAAACGAATGATAAAATCCACGATATGGTGATGAGTGATCGACAAATCAAAATGCACAAAATAGTTGCGGCCACGGGCACATCCTTGCGATGTGCCCGAGGCCTTGTGTTTTCAGTTTTGTGTTTTCAATTTCAAACGTTTCAAACAGTGTTTTCAATTTTGCATGAAAAATTGGGTGTGAAAAAAATCTCGAAAGATGGGTGCCGCGTTCGCTCTCAGTGGAGGATAGACAATCGTGTGATCGACTCTGAGGCTATTTAGGCGCTTTTCCGTCGCAACCCTGACGAGCTTCTGCGCTAATACCTAACTGTGGACTACTACACTCCAAAGAAAAAGGAACAATCAAAACAGAGGGTTTTTGTGGGCGAACGGTCTCCGAAGAAGGGGGAAAAAGGTGAAATCAGCCGGTAAGGTGTTGGCGACGGTTTTTTGGGATGCAAGCGGAATCATCTACTTTTATTTATTAATATTGATTTATCTATTATTATTGATTAATTGGAAAAACGAAAAACAATAACTGGAGTGTATTATGCGTCGTTATGTCACCGGTTGCATTAAAAATTACGACAAAACGTCCTCGTTTGAAAAAGATCCTCCTTCATCAAGGCAATGCACGGGTGCACACCTGCGCAGTTTCGATGGCCAAAACTGAGGAATTAAAGTTTGAATTATTACAACATCCACCGTATTCGCCGCATTTTGCCCCTAGTAACTTTTTCTTATTTCCAGACTTAAAAAAAAATAGCTCGGCGGAAAACGGTTCACGTCGAACGAGGAGATCATCACCCAAAACAGATGCCTATTTTGAGGAACGTCCGAAACTCTACTTTTTGGACGGCTTAAAAAAGTTGGAGAAACGCTTAGAAAAGTGTATAGAGTTAAAGAGAAATTACGTTGAAAAATAAAATTAAAATTTAAGCAAAATAATTAATTTTTCTCTTTTTTTAAGGACTTATTGAGCGACCCTCGTACCTGGTATTTCATATATTGACTACTTACAGAAAACCACGTCATTTAATTGAATTGAATATTAACATAATAAATTTCCATGCTGTTTATTAACGTGACCGTAGGTTTTCAAGGCTTTATGAGAGTGTTTCAGCAAAAAATGTGAAAAATATTGTACATCTCTATGACTTGAAAATATTTTCACGGATAATAGTATAAATGAAGGGAAACTTTAATTATAGTAGATAAACAATATGTTGGCGTGTTACTCTTAAATTAAAAATTTAGTCGACGTAAGACCTACACATTTGGGGCTTTAATTTTCCCTTAAATTAGCTATGGCTAACCTAAAGCGGAAGACAATAGTTGAAACAAATAAATTGATAAACATTCTATGTATTAAGAACTCGGAATTGATAAAAAATCATTTTTTTAAATCAATGATCCGTACTAGATATTTTCTCAAAAGTCAGCGTATAAAATGATAATAATGATGATAATTTAACGATATTATATTTCTGAAACCACTGCAATAATCCTCACATTTTACCCTTATCGTTTTTCTGATAATTTTTTCAAATTAACTTAATAAAATCATTTTTATTAAAATCGATAAAAATCAAAGACCGTAGATTCGCCTATCTCGATTACCGCCGAGTACATTGAAATTTATTTTAAATAAATCTTGACAAATTTTACCCAAATTATTAATAAAATACTTCGTCGCCCATGAGTACGTCGTTGAAATTAAATAAAATAATAAAATACGTCGTTGCTTCGTCGCCCATATATATAAAATATTCCAACGCACATTCGGTCAAATCTTAAAACCCAGAGATTAGCTGTGACATGTTAAAACTCTCAATTCCTCTGTACTACATGCCATTGGGTGTTCCCTCACCACAACATTTATCTATAATAAAATTCCGAAAAGTTACCATTTTTAAAAGGTTCAACAAAAAGTTAATGAGATAAAAATTAGACCCTCACGTTAGCGCAAACTCAAAAAGAACAGTTACTGCTCACCTACCACGATTATTCATATTCTAAATAAACCATTACAAACCACATGCTAGTTCTCCGACTGGTTTTAAATTTAAATGAAAGAGGACTTGGTGATTCCGTTTTTGGAGAGATAATCATCAAATTCAATATAAAATAAGTTAAGAACGTAATTTTGTTAATGTTAATTCCAAATAGGATGGAAATAGCACTTTTTTCGTATTTTCCATTCTATTTTTCGTGGCCAACTTTTTTGCTGCCTTGTGCGAGTGAAGCCTTGCCACTGCACCCCTTTTAAATCGTAAGATTTTTCCGAGTTGAATCGTTGTCATGTTTTAATCTTATAAGTTGATTTATATCATATTGATCTCATTCACTGTTGTATAAGAACTATTTTGGTGTTCTAAAATTCTTAACTTTCTTTAAATCTGCAGGATTCAGAAGAACTCTTTCCTAAATGGAATGAGGAAGATGACGAACAAGAAACACCATTCAGATGGGATGAGAATAACTTGATTGTGGAAAGTATGAAATGCTTTTACCAAGACTGATATTTACACCAGCAACTCTTTGCTGAAAAAATGATTTTTTTATATGGCTATGTATTGTGGGTTATATTGGCATAAATTTCTGCTCAAGCTGCAAAAACCATGGTCTGATTTTTATGTGCAACGTTAACTCCTATTTGCAGTAGAGACGGCCTGGAGAACTAATTCGCCACCGTTTAGCATTTAAAACGCGCTGGGTGTCAAATTATTTTTTTGAAATCAAACATGGATGATCAATTTCAATATAATTGAAGTATTATCCTCACTACACAGACACCCAGAAAAGGGCTTTAATGGAAGAGAATATCCAGTCGCGGAAGAATAATAGTAATCGTAGTTACACGTAGTGATAATAAAAACTACTCTCCCTTTTTTCGTTCATTGGCTTTGTTAGCACTTCTAGCAGTATAATCAAACGTAGCAACGAGTACCTGTTACAGCTACTCGCTGCTACGTTCAATTTTTCAATAGTTAGAGAAGGTTAAGATTCGTTAGTTTTTAAACCTTTCAAAAGATCTTTTTCCTGCAGTAAAGGTAAAACCACCAGCGTCATTTGTGAAAGACTATATTATTAATTTGAACCACTGTCAGTTAGATTTCAATTCAATTATAAGAACGCTGGGATAAAGACGAAGCCAATGAACCTGAACAATGTTCGCAGTGTATCAGGTAATCCAAGTACAAAATGAATAATGTACTGGAGGGTAAAATTTTAACCCTTTTTTAAGACGGTTTTTTGCAGAAAGAACAGTTTTATAGCACATAGATCAATAATTAGGCTAATTACCTGCTCAGCGTTTGGGTGCCTTGAGAGATGAGAGGCTTATCTTTAATTTGGCTGGCCAAGCAGTCACCGTACAGTCAATTTAGGCCACACATTAGGGTGTAGTCCCTCTGAATTAATTCGTTTAAAAACATCTCTTTGTAGCTTTTTCTGGGGTTATCCGTCTGCTAGAGGTTGAGTTCATTAGCTATGTTGACAAATTTCTACACGACAGCATGCTCGTTTCATCAGGGGGAATAAGATCTTAAGGGTTGTCTCGGTGAAATGCTGAGCTGTCTCTACAGATCGCCACGGCCGTAGTAGCCTGTTCCATAGAAATACTTTCTCCTTCAATAAAAAATTCTACATCCGAACCAAAGGCTGCGCCATGGGCAGTTGTTTCAGCCCCTCCTACGCCAACCTCTTCTTGGGTGCCTCTGAGCAACCTTTTCTCCCTTCTTGCTCTCCTAAACTTCTTCTCTGGCTCCGTTATATTGATGACATTTTCCTTCTGTGGCCATATGGCCTTGTTTCCCTCAACTATTTCATCTCCTCCCTAAACTCCTCCTCCTCTTTCTTCTTCACTTGTAACATCTTTGCCTCTAACATTATCTTTCTGGATGTTGACATCTCCCTAAGCAACCTTAAATTTCACACTTCCGTCCATCTCAAGCCTACTAACAAGCCACTATACTACTAACTAACTTACTATACCACTAACTAACAAGCCACAATATCTCTATTTTAATAGCTGCTACCCTTCCTATACTAAACAATCCCTCCCCTATTCTCTCCCTCTATCCGTGGTCACCGAATTTGCAACAACCCCGACTCTCTTGACCTTTTTCTCTCTAATCTCCACCAATCCCTCCTTCGCAGAGGCTACCTTGAGCGTCTCCTTAAAAAAAATCCTACAACGACCCTCTTTTTCTAAATCTCTCTCTTAATCAGTGTCCTTGTGATCAAATCTCCCTCTGCACCACCTATTCTCCTGGAGTTCACTCCATCCGTCGTATCATCAAAAGCCTCTACCCCATCCTTTGTGACAACCTCTCTACTTCCAAAATTTTCCCCCGCTGTTCTTTCTCTCACCTTTAGACGCCCACAAACTCTCCGCCCTCTTTAAAATCACCAAACCTCTTTTTAAACCAATCTTTGGTACCACTAAATCCCTTCCGACGCCGCGCAATCGCCCACGCTGCAAAACATGTGGCATCCTCATCACCAAGCCTCTGCCTGAAAAATTCCTTGCCGTTCATCTTCCTTCCGCCCCCCCACTTTCTTGCATCTCCCATAAAGTTGTCTATATCCTCCTTTGTCAACTATGCCCCAGATTCTGAATAGGTTCAATTACGACAGCTCTGAATATCCGTATGAATGGCCACCGCTCCAGTTGCAATGATTCTCCTTCCCTCTTCGTTTCCCTCCCAGTCGCCACCCACGTCTCGTCCCTCAATTCTACTTTTAATTGCATTTTTAAGGTGGGTATTCTCGCCTTTCTTCCCCCTTTCTCCTCCCTCCTACAACTTAAAGATCTTGAGTTCTCTTGCATTTACTTTTTCCAAGCTTTCTCACCCACAGGACTCAATAAATCTCACTAACCTCCTCCATCACCTCTACTCAGACCAAACTCTTCTTTTAAATTTTCTTACTTCCCGCTTTCTCGCCCCCACCCTTCCTCTCTCTACCCCTCCTCCTCTCAGAGTTACTCTTTTACTTCAATTGAAATTTCTAATTCATGATTCAATGTTCAATTTTTAAAAGTTAGACAGTAAATTTTGGCTTCGTAGGATAAAATTTTCTGAGAGGCACTGAAAAATTCGAATCCAAAACTATTTATAACGTGCGCTACCATAGAAATATTTTTCCGTTAGTAACAGTAAAGTTCTAAGTAACGAACCGGATTTACGCCGTAGTTAACAGGGCGTTTTGGAACACTTCCCAGGCTGAGAAAAGAATGCTACAAAGCAATAGGAGGGCAGCGATTGGGAAAGCGCGAGATGGGAATCACCGGAAGTCATGAATGCTGACCAAGAATTCCGAATGATACCGAGCGTCACAACATATACGGTCAAACTGCGGAGAACTTGTCAAGATAGGCGATTCAAATGTCATGGAATAGTAATTGAAGGACACTCGGTAGGCTAATAATGGTATGAATGGCTACAAAACTCATTAGGGTGGTATAGCCTACGTCTTCTGGGACTCAAGTTCAGCTAAGAATTTTGAAATTACCGTGACGCCAATTTCTAGGAGAAATTAAATATAACTTCACATGGGTTACTTTTCGGCTGATTTTGTTTAAAGCTTTGACTATAAAGCAAATTTTATTTTCATATTGCAATACCAGTAATCATTTAAAATAACATATGTAATTTGTTTTAACTCTTTAAAGACCAGAACAGTGATGATTCCTACTGCCGCCAACAATAAGAGCCAAAAATAGTCTGTGCAAAGAGCGTTACGTATCAATAGCGTGTTCTCTGAAAAGATACCACGAGACATATATCCATGTACTTACCGACCATATATGATAATAGCCATTTGCATTAATTCTGTAAGAGAAATGAATTAAAGTTCATCATAATTTATTTAAAACTTTAAGAAATGATCAAGTTGCTACCCATCGGAATCCTTTACACTTTCCCCAATGCCAATTCTGGTTCCTCTCCATATTAAAATTTTCCCCTGCATTGCTTGAAAACGACTAGTGCCCTTAAGTATTTTAATTTTTTCAACGAAAATTAATTTAAATGCCAACAATTGGTATCCCCGAACTTCTGTTCTGCCGAACTGGGCAAATATTACTTTTCTCCTGGGACGTACGTATTTTACATACGCTTCTGTGATCAAATGAAGTCGTGTAAAATTGTCAGTATTTGGAGACCAACACGATATACCTTAAATAAATATCAATTGACGCAACTTTCTTCATGTATAAAAATATAATTATCAATAGGTAGGAATGTACATGAATCAAATAGGTAATAAAAAATTAAAACTGGACAATTATTAAATGATTTTATAATTTGTTTTCATTATAACTGATGATTTTCCCCTTCCAAAGGAGATAGAAATTTACATCTACACTTACATACTACCCTGCGAGCCGCCACATGGGCGATTCCTGGGGTGTTATGACACAAGCCGTGTAAAGATATAAGAGCGAAGGTTTTGGGAACAGAAATGGTGACGTGTATAATGGAAGGGTATTTAAAGGAACACAGTATTTATTGTGATCGCTGTATGTATTTCTCTTCTTTTATCGCTTCTGTCATACCTAGCCATGTAGTGAGGCATCATGATACAACGAGTTGTGAAACAGAATGAACAACAGGTGACAGATATCAACATGCCTGCAGAGTAGGCAATGTTTCATACATGTTTCTATTGTCTATCAAAGTAACAGAAAATGTTTTTAAAATTGACCTTAAAACCACTTCTTTTTCTGGTGCATTCAATCGTTGAAACATACTCAAGAGCTTATTATTCTTCTTCTTACCTTTAATCCCAATTATTTGGGGTCAGGTTTTTGGACTTTCAACTCCCAGCGTGCTCTATTCAAAGCTATGTCCTTTTTGGCTTGTCCTCAAGAGCTTATAATATTGTTTATAACACAATAACGTAAGTTTGATGCTAATTAAGGTAGTGGCAGCGAGATTGTTCCCCAACCATAATCGAGACCATATTCGATATATGTTTTAATTTCACCAGCTATGAGATACAAGAATTAATTAAATATTACATTATTAATGGTACAATAATATAGTTTTTCATGACAGAAATTGTAAGAAATCAAATGGAGATATCTAAATAAGTCTTTAAGTTAACTCATTTTCTTCACGCGGAACGTTTGAAACTCCATCAAAACGGAAGGTTTATTGTGATCCCGAAGAATTTACTGTGGTGAAAATATGATTAGATTTCAAAAATTGTTGATAGAACACACAAAATACACACTGTTGATTTTTTACGATATCTAAGTAAACGAAATTCCTCATTTTAAAAATAAGGTCTCTCTGGAGTACATACACATACCATTTTCCATATAGATGGGGCTGGTATTTTCTGGCAAATATCTCGGAAAGTAATGTGATAAGAGGTTGATTTTTTATGTCAATGGAATGGTTAAATATTTTTCAATAAAATCAGACCAAATTCATTTATTCTCAGGTGAAATGATATTTCGCTCAAACTACCTTAATATAAATAGAAGAACAAAGCAATTACTCATACAGTATACCAGCGTGAAGCCAGGACATCTTTTGAGTTTTCTTTTTTTGTTTTCTGACATACTTTTTTTCTTTTATAATGAACGTTTTGCAGAGTATACATAATCAATTGACTAAATATTTTACATTTAAAAAATAGAAATCTGAGGTCTTTTATCGCAGAAAAAAGCAATAAACTTGTCCCTTCTTCACCACGCAAACGGGGATGAAGATGGTATACCAAGGGTTTTCAGTGAGAATTTGCAGACCTTGGATTTAAATTCAACCTTACCCCATTAGTATATTTCTTGAAAAACTTTTACAAATTATGTGCACATAAGGAACGCCTTGTCAACCCTCTGGAATTACTAAATTTTCCAAATCAGAGTGTTGGCCACCTCTTAAAACCATTTTAATCTTCATTAAATCATTTGGAGGCGATAGACCTGTTTGTCATCTTATGGTTTTATAGGGGGTAATCCTATATCCTCCAGCCATTGGCCTAATTAAAGCCTTACAATAGGGGCAGAGATTAACGGGGTCTCCGGGTAGATAGGCAGATTTAAAGTCTTTTGAGAGCAATTCGCGACCTTAGAATTATTGCAACTATTCTAATTTTGCCTAAAATGTCCAATTTAATAAATTTAATAAAATAACTTCACTGAGACAAATTAAACAGAGTTACAAAAAATGTCCCTGTAAAATTGATATTTCCAAATATGAGAAAACTATAAAATGTTTTCCATTCAAAATATTGAGGGGGATATAACACCCACTGCCGCCCCTGAACAACAGGTGCGGAAGGATTCAACCTCAAATTTTTCTTGTTAAGTCCGTGGCATCCAAAAAATCGTAAATAAGACGACCAAAATACGGAAAAAATATAAAATTTGGATGTACTACATTCAACCCGCTAACTGCACTTCTTAAACCCCTTAGAGAATTAAAAGTATGTTAAAATATATATTTACGTTTTCTCAACCTATTATTGCCCTCCATTTGTTTCTTGATTCTGGAAATATACTTATTCGGCGATATTACGATACACGTATTAGTTGGATGGTGCATTTACTGTTTGGCGATGTTGTAGTGAAATCATGATAACACTGAAAATAAAGATAATGTAACTAGTTGGATATTAAACTCGGAATCGTGATTTAAGCGCTGACTGGTTTTGTTAACTGGTACTTGGTATCTGAATCTACCGCCGTTGTCTACCAACCTACGCTGTTAGCCCGCCATTTTCCCACCAAATCCAATATCGCGCGTTTGTACCATCTTCATCCGTCTGTCGTTGCCTCGATTTAGGATGGAGGAGGAACACTTCCGCGGGAAAAGGGGATAAAAATGATAAATTATTTTTCTTCCACAACTGCAACAGATTATCATTTATATTACATTTCAGATTCATACATAGAGATAAATATTTAAAACTTTTAGATTCGAACATTCCCTAGTTTTTAAAACAAGTAAACCTTCTAAATAATCTTCAAATAATGTAATGAGTGCCTACGGTATCTAGTTCAAAGCTACAAAATAAATTTGTGCGCAAATTAATCAAAGAATCGATTTCATCTATACGTAATGCATGGTTTTAGAATAGGAAATACCTCAATGTGTATTTAATAAATGTTATATAATCAAGATCACCAAGATATCAATAACAATTTTAAAACAGTGTAACAAACCCCTTACACCCTAAAGAACTGAACTATGCTCGTTGATAACTTAGAAGGAGAAAATTTCTATAAAACCATACTTTTGATATTATGTTACGGAATTTTTAGAATTCTTCTCCCAAGCTACATAAGGAAAGTAAAATGAACTTTAATTTTGTGATTATTTATTTAAAGCTATGGAATCGTTTCTTGAGCCAATTGTTGTAACGCAGTATTAATAACTCAGTCTAGAGTTAAGCCAGTTACGAGCTTACATTCAACGGTAATCGAGTAAAACTCCTAGCAGCCAATAAAAAAATTGACGATGGACTTTGACCTGAAGATAATACTATTTACCACAGAATGGAGGGCTTTTTAACGCTTCTCTCTATGTCTATGGTCGTATCTTTATCAATTTAACATAATGTTTCATGAGCATCATTCATATTGTCTCCAAGATCACTACAAGAGTATCATATTTATTTATCTTTTTCAATCTAGAGGAAACAAGTCCCCACATATCATTTTCTTAATCTCCGTTCGGAACTTCTTTCTTTTAGGATCAAAACCAATCGTGGGAAAGAATAGTTATGATATATAGGTAGTTGTAGTGATATCAGTATCGCCTATTTAGTCGGGCAACGGGTTCCCTCATTTTGGAGGGACTCGGTAACCATTTGAATTTCCCACCAGTTAACTGGTACATCTATGAACTACTACCGGTGCAATTTTCCGTTTTGACTCCTATTTGGCACCTGATGATGAGTTTCGTCGAAAACTAGATCGTCTTTTTGTAATAAATCTGGGAGTAAATACTAAGTTATACCTGTCCTTTAAAATGCTAAGCAAATTCCACAAAGTCACGCTCAAGATAACGGATTGACTCCTATTGATTACCCTCCATTATATCCCTCTTTAATTCCTCTCAACGTCTCTCTCTTCCTATTTCGTCCATCAATCCTATTCTCCCTCTTCCTCTTTCCAATTGTTCTACCCTCTTCTATTCTCTTCATCACTACCTCATTTGCTCATTCCTTACAAAATTTCATCCATCTCTTCCGCCTCACTCTTACGTTTATCACTAGTTTTCTCTCATCTCAAACCAAAAAGAAGAATCAACCGGTGGGCATTCTTATGTCTATGTAACTTAGGTTTCTATAGTTGCCAAAATTGATCTCATGTTTCTGCTGTTTATTCGATGGTGATGCTGGGAGAAAAAATTCTTTTGTTTTTTGCAGATAAACTAAAATAATGAAAACGCCCATTTTGTGTTGGAGGAAGTGTTATTGTATATAGTAAATGGTTTTGAGTTAAACGAAATGCAACTGAGATGGATTGCAATTGTGAGCGCAAAGAGATGTGTAGAAATGCATGTTACGAAATTTTGTGCTTAAAAAGTACTTAATTTAATGATGACATACCCTCATGTGTAGTAAGGAAAATGTAAGGAAAGTAGAAAAATAGACTAATTGAATTTTTGTCACGAGAATAGGTGTTTAGTTCCAACAACGGGGTACGAGGAAGAAAGCCATAACACCCAGAGGCAAAAGGTAACAAACCTCTCTTCGCCAAAGCTTTCATTCTCCCAAAGAGAAACGCTTAATTCAGAGTAATTAATTCTTTCTTTATGGCCAGCCCGTCTTCAAAGATTCTTGTTTCCACGACTTTCCAACATATTCATAAGTTCTTAAGGGCTAAAATTGGTACATTGTGGTTTGAAGGGCGGAGAAAATTCATGCACACATAGTCAAAAGTTGTACAGGATTTATGATCAGTAATTTCTTACGAAAGATCTCGAGTGTTATGGGTCGATATGATTAATTTGGGTGTTAATAGATACCCTATTGTTAATGTTACGATGTAATATTACTTTCTTAAACGTTCTAAAATTGTTATCCTATTGTTTATTTGATAATTTCATGTACATTTGCAGGACTTTTAGATTTAAGTCATTGTTTGAAATATTTTTCGGTATTGTTAATTCTACTAGTTATCTATATGGATAATTTAACTTATTTGGATGACTGATGTGCTTGTGATAATTATCATGGGATGCTTAAATTAATAGAGAAGAAAATGATGAGAGAAATATAAATATTATGGATTTTCTATTTTTCTTATTTTGGTATCTTCTTGGAATTTTGGAATTCTTATTTTTCCAAAAAAGAAAATATTCAGCCTCTTATGATATGCACCATGAAATGGTTAAAAATAGTGAACGCCTTTTTTGATAAGTTTTGAATTTTTTATGAATTCCGTGACTTGAATAAATATTCTTAGAGAAATTTTAAGGGTACATATGAAAATATGGCTTCACAGATTGACTGAAATATTCCTTGGCATAATAATTACTTAAACTGAAACTAATTATAAAATATAATCCTAATTGTGAATGATTGTCAATATATATTTGCATATGTAAATATTTTTCCACTCCCAACCTTCTTACATGTGTTTTATTTTGTATGCAGATTATGTGAAAGATTGCCGCATTTTATCTATGAGAAACCCTAATTCACGATTTAAAATGTAATTAATGCATCAGAAAAGTGAAACTCTATAAATTCATCAACTTACATTAATTCTTTATAAATTTATTTCAAAGGCAGTAATGAAAATAATGCTCGCATAATTAATGGATTAATGTTTTTGGCTTATGACTTATTGAACCTTAAACAAATAGGTAATTGTAGGAAATCCTCGTTGGCTGTGAATGTCTTTATCTGCTTTATTTGTAAAATATTCTTACCCCAAATACTTTTCACAAGTGTACGTGCTCTATTTTGTACGCAAACTATATGATAGTAAATCTCATATTATCAAGACCAAAACCCTTATTTATGATTCTGGAATAGTACACTATTGTTAGAAAATATTATTATGCTGCCCTCGAGATAAACATGAAAAACCTGAAAATAAAAACGATATTGATAAGAATGTTTCTTTTTTTGCATTTAACGATCTTAAAATTATATTTTCTCATAACGCATGGGTATGATTTTAAATTAGTTCCGTTAAAAAATACATATATACGATATTACCCAATCTACAAGGGTCCAAAAGGGGAAGTGCTTCTAAATAGGAATTATATCCGCAAAAATGTAAATATGTGAGACAAAACTTTCTTTGCATGTAGCCGTCTGTCGGCCTATTTCCAAAAATAACCAGTAACTTTGCAAACATCTCCATCTCAGGCTCCTTATTCACTAAGACTTCATTGTGGACAATAGAATATTATTCACTCTATTGGGGTATAAGGAGAGGTGAGGGCCCTAGGTCATCAAACTGAAGCCTGACAACCGAAATAACAACCATATTGTAAATCCCTGCTCTTTCCTTACTTCCCGATGGATAGCAAGACGGAATGGATGAATTAGCTGATAAATAGCAGAAATATTAACCATCAGTTAGAAAGTTTAAGGCAAGTAACTCTTTAACCCTTGCACCACGATAGTCGACAAACGTCGATCTACAAATATTTGTGCTTCGCCACGATGATCGACTTTAGTCCATGACCCTGAAAAAACTGTTTCATTGGCCGCGACAGACGCCCCAAGTCTCTCGTGCTACGTCCCCGAATTTGAACGCGACAGTGGTATAATTGAAACAAGTGAACGCATGAAGAATGCAAATACGAAGAAAATAATATGAATATGACTTTCATTTTTTTATTGTAAAATGATATTTTCTAAGAACACTTGTTGTAAACCAGATACGCTGTGAAAGGGTTAAACGTATACTCGCTACTCAGTGCTATGGAGTCTACTCTATAATTCTCTAGTTTTCACCGAAAATGTGGAATATTATCAGTTTCAATAAACTTACAATTATTTACGGAAAATACATGTGAAAGGAAGAAATTCATGCTGGTTTCTTGTAAGTTATTAATGGTAGGCACAGTAAAATTTCGAAATTAGCGCGAATGCCAAAAAGTACTAGAGGTAAATGAGGCCAAGAAAGATGGCTGACTGGCTTCAGCTTCTAGATTATCCAGTTTCCTCTCCATATACGTACCTCAATGATTCAAACCAATATTTATTTGAAGTTTATACCATTGAAGAATTAAAAAAAAAGTTAATCTACAATCCCTATTTTCCCATCATACTCTTCTATCCTGTACTGCCTCCCTCAGCTCTTCGTTACTCCTTCCATTCATAATATATGTCAACTTATTATTTCTTTGTCATCCTCTCCCTCTCTTTCCCTCGATCTTTCCTTTCAATATTCTTTTAAGCAGGCAATCTTTCCTCAGGACGTGTCCCATCCAGTTTGCCTTCCTCTTTCTCACTGATTTTAAAGTATTCCCTTTCTCATTTATCCTTGTCCGCACCTCCTCATCGAGACTCATGAAGACAAACTAATCAATGTATGGTCGTCGGTCAATATAGGCGTATTTATTATAGCCGCTAAAATTGTCATTTTCCTATATACTATTATTTTTACTCGTACATTTTCCCATATATCTCTTGAACTAATATTAAAAAATAGTAAAGATGGTGTTTCTTCCGACCGCAATGTCTTCCTCAACCAGCCGTATCACAGCTGCACTCAAAGAAAACGGAGTTCACTTGTTTGTCGCCGGAGACGGCTGGGTGACGGCAAGTTTAAAAATAACGCATCAAACCGAAACATTCACCACATGTATCACGCTCATGAAGTCTTACTCGGCCCTTTTAATTAAAATGTTTATTGATATTTGCTTCCAAGGCCCGATAAAGGATCCACTGTTCCATTGAAAAGATATCGCACCAGACCCGCACCCTCTGCGATAGCATTCCGCAACGCAGAGCAAAAATGCAAGTATCCTCCACCCACGGGTATATTTTGCGATGTGTCAGCGTCTACCGCCGATCTGAGCCATCGCCATTTGCAGCGACCCGCCACCGGCGAGGAATAAGGGTGTGATCACACTTGGTGTTAAAATGATGACAGATGCTAAAGTAGAACGTTCAGCTCCTCCGACTGTAAATATAAACGGCGTATGGATTCTTGCAAGGAAATGCTGAAAGCAATGTGTTTGGGACACTTTGATGATATTCCCCAACAATTTTTCTTCCGATTTCAACGCAATTGTATCTAATAAATAAAACAACGGATAAATTAGTTAAAACTTTTACTAAAACCACAGAGTTTAGAAACACAAGTAAAAAAAAACACTTTTTTTGACCCAGATTTCGGCGATAAGGACCATCTTCAGGTGGAGAAGTCAGGAATGCAGCCTGTATATATACATGAATGACACGTCATATGGTTAAACAATAGAGGAAGGGAAGAAGGTGCTTGGGTTAGGGGGTGGGGTTGATTGTTGGGGATGATGACGAACGTGGGGGGAGGGAGCGGTAAGGCGAAGCGCAGGTGAAGGACCTTGAATGGGTGTGGGGCGGAGCGGAGGCAATGACGGAGATTTTCTATCTGTTCTGAATGTTGAGCAGTTCAGTTTCTCTAGCCGTGAATTAAACGTGTAGTTACCGTATTTTGTAGCGCTTTAAAGGATATTATGTCCTCTGACCCCTGATTAGCCGTCTTACTCTGGCGTTGTACCAAGATATTCACTCACACGTTTGAGGTTGTTTTGAAACATATTTATGAATTTCCTTGCAAAGAGTTTCTAAGAAATATATCCATGCTGCTTTGGTTATTTAGTATTTGTACTTGCTACATATTTCATCTCTTCAGTGAGATTTAGAAAAATCATATTTAACGCATAAGCTACCCTTTCATTTTGGTCTCACTATGGAATATACTGTAGTTTTGATGGTCGAAGAAAATCCTCTGTGCTTGGGCCCCTGGTTTGCACCCACTGAGGTTATAGTAACACGGTGTGTAATGCAAGAACTCAAGAAACATAAGAAATATAGCATTTTAACTCTACTTCAGTAGGCGAGGGAGCAAAATCCGTTCCTCAGATCGCTTCCCCTTTGATTCCCCAGCGCCCTCATATAATTGACGTCACTTTCGGAGGTTGATGACCATGATTTGCTATGATTACGTCACCTTCAAACCAAGGGCTATAGAGGAGAGAAGTATGCTCGGAATTCCGAAGGTCAGAGACGGTATCTTCAGCAAGGATAAGATGTTTAGCAAAAATCATCTGCGCAGCGCCACTGTCTTCTCATTGTTCATTCTTTGCCATGCTGACCCCGCACATTATAATTGTTCCAACGAAATTGAAGACCCTACCCCACGAAAGCGAAACGGTTGGTTTGAAATTATATTAAAAAATAATTTCAAATTTTTTCGATTCATAGATCAATATTTTTTAATGCTGGAAATTTCTGTTATCTCACCATCTCCTTTTAAGAACAAATGTGCCACGCCCCTAGAACGAGACAGGTTCATGGGCATTACTGGCATCTGTCACAATTTATGCCAACAAAAACAACATGAATCAAGCAATAAATAGATATAATTCTAGAAGCTATACAGAAAACTCTCCATCAAGAAACGCACGTCTTTGAATACATACTTCAATAGCCAGTGCCTCCGCTTCAACCTCAAACCATCACACGTCAGGATCTGGACCTCACCAGTCTCCGGCAGCCTAGCAGGCTTTGCAGAGTGTGGCAGTTACCTGAATACGCAAGGAACTCCGCAAATGGCATGGCATTTGCAATAATATCTGCTACCACCTGCTGGTGCTACGTACTGATCTCTCGAGAGAAACTATGAAAGAAGCTGTTAAAATTAAAGGAAAGTGGTCAAGTGACCGCTGACAACATCTCCTCAACGGACCGCCCCCAGGTGCCTAGTGCCAGGAGCCGACGCTGACACAGACCACAACTTACTTATGGCAGATGTGCAAACAAGGCTGAAGCATGTTAGAAAACAGATGAGAAATTGGCTTGGAGGGATGTTGAAAAGCTGAAGAAAGGAAGTACTCGAAAAGAGTATGATCGTAATCTGGATAATAAACTAGGAAATTTAAGGCAGAACAAAGAGATAAAAGAGGAATGGGATACTATTTGAAATGCTGCGCTGAAGGCTTTAGAGGAAGAAGTTGGAGAAATGACAAATAAAACCAATAAAAAAGTGGATTACAGAGAGCATGTTAGACAAAATGGACGAACGCAGAGAATGGAAAAATGACTCATCAGAAGATGGCAGAAGATAATAAGAAAACTTGACAGTGAATTATGGAGACTGACTGATTGGGCTAGAGAGGACTGGATTCAAAAACAGTGTGAAGTGATAGAAGAACTGGAAAATAAGGGAAATTGGAAGAAATGCACAGAACGGTTAAGACTAACAAAAAGAGAACCAATTAAAATGAGCAAACAGGGAATTATAAATGACGATGGAAAAAAAATACCGTGCATGGAAGAAAACAAGAGTGTATGGATAAAATATGTAGAGAAGTTATATGATTCAAGGGTTGATCATTCAAGGCTGGTGCTGGAAGGTGAAAGTGAAGGGGACGAAGATAATAAAGGACCAAAGATACTAAGATTTGAAGTGGAGAGAGCCATTTATGATCTCTGGGAGAAGAAAGCGCTGGGCTGAGATAGAGTACCATCTGAGGCTTTGAAAGCTTTAGGAAATATTGCAATATCTAGATTGACCAGCCTTGTCAGTAGGATATATGATTCGGGCATTTGGCCTGAAAATTTACTTACGTCAATGTTAGTTCCATTACCAAAGAAGGGCAATGCTAAAAAATGTAAAGATTATAGGACAATTAGTTTTATTTGTCATTTTACCAAAGCTATAACAAGACTATTATTACGAATAATTGAAAAGAAAATTGAAGAAAATATGGGAGATAACCAGTTCAGATTCAGAAAAGCTAAAGGAACACGAGATGTAATATGATGCCTAAGGATGACAGGCGAAAAAATATTAGAGGTGAATCAGGACCTGTATGTTTTGTTGACAGGGAGAAGGCATTCGACAGAGTCAACTGGATTGTGCTACTGAGGATTCTCAAAAATATTGGCATAGACTGGAAGGATAGAAGATTGATAAAAGAGCTGTATACAAGACAGAAAGTTGTGATAAGAGTAGGAAATGATGAGATAGATATTGGAAAAGGAGTCAGACAAGGATGTTTCCTATCACCATCTCTTTTCAATATTTATGCTGAAGAGCTTACCAGTTAAGCACTAGAAAGAGCAAGGAATGTAGTGGTAGGATGAGAAAAAATAAAGACAGTGAAGTATGCAGATGATCAAGTAGTACTGGCAGAATGAGAACAGGAGCTACAGTATATGATGGAGAGTATTGCAAGAGTGGGGAAAGAGTACGGAATGTAAATAAATGTTGGAAAGACAAAAGTGTTGAGAGTAAGTAAGAATGAAATAATTATTAATATATCCGTAGAAGGAAAAATCGTTGAGCAATGGAAATCATTTCAGTACTTAGAAATTTTAATGACATAGTGGGAGCTGTACCCATGAGGTAAGACGACGAAGTAAGAAGTAAGGAGGATAGCTATGGGTAAAAAAGCATTTGAGAAGGTGAAAGAACATTTGACAGCATTTAGCGTTCCTATAGAACTAAGAAAGAGATTGGCTAAATGTTAAGCTTGGAGTGTGGTGACTTACGGCAGCGAAACATGGACAGTCAAAAATAAAGATGAAAAGTACTTAGAAAGTTTTGAAATGTGGTTGTGGAGAAAAATGCTTAAGGTGAAGTGGACAGATAGAATGAAAAATGAGAAACTAATGGCAATAGGAGAAGAAAGAAAACTGCTGAGGGAAATCAAAAAGAGAGAGAAAGCTTGGATGGGACATATATTACGCCAAAATTGTCTTTTTAGAAGAACAATTGAAGGAAAAATAGAAGGAATGCAGGGAAGAAGAAGAATCGTAATGCTCGATGACATAAAAAATGGCCGAAGTTACAGGCAAATGAAAGAAGACGCTCAGAACCGACTGCGATGGAGGCCATCCAGTTGAAACCTGTCAGAAGATAGATTCCACTAAGAAGAAGAAGAAGATGCGAATCAGTATATTACTACTGCGCTCTAAACGGACTATATATCCAATGTATGAACTGCAAGATTAACTTACGTAACAAATTATTCTTCATTATTTTTATAATGATATATTTTTCAACCATGTGCCTTTTGTTTTAATTTTTCATCGGTCAAAAAACTTTTGACGGTGGATTGGGTAAAATGAATGGTATGCTATTTAAATAAACTCCAATATCTTATCCCCTTTCATTTATTCGTACATCTCGAATGCATAAGTCTGAATAATATTTCAGGGTATGAGTATTTTAGGGTGGCAAGATTATTTCCATACCGTGGGCCCTGGGCTTGATACCTTCTTTAGAAAAGATTGTCAGTGGAATCCCGATTCCTAATCAGGTGCCATGAGGTGGACCCTTAAAAGCCAGTAGTTTGTCCGTCGAACGAGACGTGAGAAATTCGGCTCCTTGACGCTCATTGCTGTGAATTAGCTAATTACGAAGCATGGTTTCTCTCCACCTGACTCCATTATCCAATTTATCCTTCTCTTGCCTAATAAAACCTAATAGAGTTATATCTTGGAGACTATTCGCAATGGAATCCATGAATACGTTCCAAAACACCCACAAAGGTGAGAGTAAAGATCCTGGTTCAAAACTGAAATATGATGGGAACTCGGGATTCAAAGGATACAGTATCCCTTAAAGCACTTGCGGCACCTAAACGTTGCAATTCAAGGCTAGTGAAACGGAATTGCTCATCATTCAAAATGAAAGAAAATTATGCGTACAGTTCAACGAAACTTGATTGAAACGCGATGAAACCCGATAACGGAATGAAGCTAACGTAACGGGTTTTACACCGGAGGAATAGAAATGTTGTGGCAGCCCTTGTTTCCATCAATCAAGAACATAGTATAGCGAATCAATTTAATGTGGCTACACATGAAAGCAGACTTATGTGTCACTAATTACAAAGCTGCTTTAAAGTTTAAAGTTGCGCTATGAAGTAGGTATAAGTGGGGATTTTGACGTCTTAATTGGTAACAAAACCGGAGATCTTTCGACCACGGTTCGAACGCCTTTAAAGAATTTTTGATCATATTAAAGTGGCATTAAAACTTTTCGCTTATATATGATATCCTCCTATAAAATTCTAAGCACATTGCCTGGGTTGAGGATTGCAATTTTAAAGGGCAGACTTAAATGTCGTAGTTGAACTTATTAGCTCCTCACAGATGCAATTACCTTCCAAGGCATTGGATTGGCTGAATTCAGCAAATTTCGAAATTCTCACATTCACAATTAGTTCTACGATTTAATGTAAGTAACCTAGCATTTGAATAAGGTCTCCGGATTTCACCGGATATTTTGGCTGGAAATTCCTCGCGAGAAACTGCAAGCGTGCAATTTTTACTCAGTCAGGTCTCTGCATATGTAGCGTTCTTCGTTATCTACTTGTGATTATCACTCAAATCACAGGAAAGACTTTTGCTTCCCCGAGGAGGGAAGCTGATAAAAAAATTTTTAAAGACAGTAATCTGACGCATCAGCACGTAAACAATGAGAGTGGGAGCTGGGCAGTCTCATAATCACGGCGATGAGCGTGGTTTATGGCAACGTGCCGTCACCCTTAAGAAACAGAGGATCACTTGTCCACCACGCTATGCCGAACGAAAAAAAGATTTTATTGACTATTTAGGTCGAAAATAATACCCAACAAGTCCATATTTCATCCATCATCAACCATCAGTTTCAACTCATCCTTTTTTCGAAAGTGATATGTATCTTTAAAAGCGAGATATTTCAACAACAGTGGGAAGTTTTTGGAACATTGTCTTGCACAAATCATAGCTGTTCGCATTCATTCACGAAGGGGATGGAATTAGCTGTGAAACAGTCATTTGATATTTCTGGGATTCGAACCCGGTCAAGTCAAGTGTTTTTCTTTCACGGCAAATTTCATTTCCTTGATGCATAAAAATGGAGAGCATTTTTTGAAGGGCAGAAGAGTTACCCAACAAGAAAATTGGAATAAATTTATCGTGATAAAAGGATACTCGGAGGGGAAACATTAAAGCAACAGGAACGTTAACAAATACGTGATGACAGATTACTCGAAACCACTTCTTTTTGTGTTAAATAATTTAGGGGGTTTTAGGGTTAAATGATTTATGATGAACCTTTTATATAACATTTTTGAATGCATAACATAGGAGATGCAGGAAAATAGTAGCAAGGAGAATGACAAAAGCCATATTATAAAGACCACAGAGGCATCTCGCACTTGGCGTTATCGAATATAAAAAAACCTTTGATATCGCACAATGCTTTCTATGTACACGCTCATCAAGACGCATTGAGACTTATTTTCCATAGTAAGATTGAAGATCTTAAAAGTATCAGTGGAACCCTGATGGACCTTGGGCCCCCAGTTTGCAACAACTGAGCTTAAAATAACACGGTGTATAATGTGCTATTTCCCGAAACATGAGGAAATAAAGTACTTTCACTCCACTTTAGTTGGCTGGAGAACATAATCCGATCCTTGGATGACTTCCCCTTGGTTTCCTCAGCAACCTCGCATAATTTAAGTGCAGAGTCGGGCAAGATTTCTCTGATACATAAAAGGTTGAGGAAACATAAATTATGACGACGGATAAACTCTTAATACAGATCGACATAAATTTAACGAATTTCAAATGAAGTGTACAGAAGAGAAGATGAAGGAATGATCTATATGGAACACATTACAGAAAAGAAAAAAACAGATGGATTGGACACACCTTGAGACACAATGGGTTTGTTAAGAATATTACTGAAGGCAAAATAGAGGGAAAAGTCCTCAGAGAAAGACCCAGGAATGAGTTTATGGATCAAATAAGGAGGAAAGTCCATAGGAAGGGATACCAGAAGGTGAGGGAACTATCATTAGATAGGGAAGGGTGGAGGACTGCAGACAACCAATCTTAGGATTGAACGACCAATAACGATATTTTGTTAGTATTTTACCGGTTAAGGTACGTTTTGTAGAATGTCAAAGGATCTTCTCCCGGTTTTCTACACTTTACAGGGTCTGATCTCACTCTAATATCTCATTTTTCGCCTCGGCATACGATCTACCCTTCTTCGTTCCGTCCATCAAACCTATTCTCTTTCTCCCTTTTCCCCGCTTGCCCAACATTATTCCCTCTATCACAGTCCTGAGCAACCCATCGCCCCTTATTACATCCTCCAGCCACCTACTCTACTGATCTCTAATGTTACTCAGAAGTTTCCTTTCCTTGCCCGCCATACCAAGCACTTTCTTGTTCGTCTTCCTTTCCGTATACCGCACATTCTCCAGCCTTCTCCACACACATATCAGATGCCTGCAGCCTATTCTCATCCTACTACATTGCAGAATATAGACGAGAATGTTTAGGTCGTATTAACCAGATAAATACGCTTTGATGTAAGATGGTTTGCTGGTGTCATTTTGATGATTGATAGCGAAAGATGTTTTCGTGGAGAATTTCATCCGTTTGGTTTATTGAATAGAATTTTATCATAATAATAATAAATTTAACTCCACTGAACCTCTCCCGGCTAAATGCGGTTACTTCAACTCTGGTGAAAACTATATTTTATTGGTCTCGGTTACATATTTGGTTTTCTTAAAACATGCTAAATATTATTACTGTGCTAAAGGAGCAAATTTCCATATTTTCAAAATAGCACTCTTTGGTATGTGGGGATAAATAGTCGGGAAAATTTCTAAGAACAGTCGAGAACTACTCTGTTTGAGACGTTCCGACTTGAGAAATGAATTTCCGGAGAGTGGACAGAGAGTGACGATTCCCTTATCTGCTAGACAATTTGCTGAAGCGTGTCTGCGGTTGAAAGCGTGAGTGAGTAATTCTTCGCCGGGATTATTGTTCTATTCACATTAAATTCCTATTAAAACTAAAATGTTCCCCTTAATGCCGAGTTAGCCGCCACACAGATGTAATATTGTCACCCTTCCCATGATATTCGAGAATACCAGTCTCGAAATACGATGCCCAATTGTACATGCTGCCGTGGTTCCGTCTTCCTAGAAAGAAATTAGAATTAGTTTTCTTCTGGAAACTAAAACGGGAGTTCCTTACCCCTAAGGTAGTTATGTTGGTCTCCAGAACCAATTTGGACTATGAAGTTTTTAAAAAGATAATATCAGTTATTTCTGGATGGTCTCAAAACATCAGCATTCAAACGTGAATTTTAAAAGATTTATTCATAATTTGCATTAGCAAAAATAGACGATACTTCAGCTTGTATTCAATCTGTGTTATTTGGAAGAATGAGAAAACTAGAGCATTGTTTTTCTCCATAAGAAAAACAGCCGTAATTAGGAATTATTATATAAAAGATAATTCATTTCCATTACGTGTCAGAAATCACTTATCCACATTTCTAACACATCACATTCTATAAATCACAACAAAATTTGTACTATTTGAAGACGAGAGTGGTGACTCACTGTCTGTGGGACCGAAAGTAGCTATAAGTTGCATCACGCTTACACGAAGTGATTTATTTGGCTTTTATATCGTAGTTGCAGTAAAAAAGAGGAAGCTACTAAAGAGACGGAACTGTAAAATTTCATACTTATCCTGCGTCACCAGAAATATTATACTGTCGGTCTGAGAGACCGGGCGTCACCACTCTAGTGTCCAGGACCTCGGATGAAAAAGTGAAAGAGAGGTGCTACTTTGCTCTGGTTAGGCCACACCTCCAATACGCCGCAGGAATTTGGACCCTGGTGATGAAGATTTAACAAAAAAAATCAATAAAATACCTAGAAAAGCAGCACGCTTCATTATAAACTGCTACGAGCGAATATTAGTGTCTCATAACTTTTAGTATGTTTAAGCTGGTAGCCCCTAGAGACTCGGAGGCTACACGTTAAGCTTAGGTTCCTTGAAAAATTCAAAACTGGTGTGTATCTGAGCGACACATTGCACATTATCATGACGCCTTACCACATCTCTAGATGGCGCCTTACTACAACTCTGACAGAAGCGATAAAATAAATGAGATACATTACCGAACAGATAGGTACATAAACTCGTTCTTTCCGCGCACTAAAAGCGACCACAATGAAAGCTGAGCTCCACTAAATACACTCCCATAACACACGTCACCATTTTATACCTCCCAAAGCCTTATTCCTTACTTCTTTACACAGCTGGTGTCCTAACACCCCCTGCCGCACGCCCATGCCGTCGCTCGCAGGGTAGTAAGTGGATGTAGGGTTGATGAAATGAGCGGGATGGAATGAAAAATACAAACAATATAAATTGCATCACCTCAACTAATGAGTGAATGTCACCTCAGCCGATGTGTAAATGTGGCATAATGATGCTGTGGGTGTAAGAAGAGCGTTGTGTATTGGTGGGGGAAGGAGACAGGGGAGTCAGACGTCTTGAATGAAAATACTGTGATACCCCTTGAGGATGGTACACCGCTGATCGCGCATCAATCATCACAATCTTCCTCGTCATCATCATCAGCAGATATCAACCCGATGATTGATTAGCTGTATCCCATCACTCCACTCTCCAATCAGCCAATCGCTTCACTCCTCGTTGTTCTTCACTTTGGCACCCTTCATCATTTACCCGATGTAGTCCATCGTTGATCTTCTCTGTAATTATTCACATTCATTTCTCCATCCTTCAAGAGATTATTTTGTTACAAAGTATGTGCAATACGCTTGTCTCCACTTCTTCTCGTAGTTGTCAAAATACATTAGCACCAGGATTGTAAACATTTGGAAGCATTTCCACCCAATTCTCCCAGGAAAGTTACGATATCCACTAGTTTGTCATCTGCTCTTCTCACTCGTTCATCGGACTTGTTGCCGAATCATAATACATGAGAGATGCAATTGAAAGTTTTGAGTGACTTCGTAGCAGAAAAAATGGGCCTACCTGTTTATGGGTTCCACAAGCTCTTTGTGGATTCCCCATGACATCACTAATTCCCTAGCTTTCAGCAGAATGCCAATGAATGCGTCGAATGAAATTGCATCCAAATCTTCCCAGTTACACCATAGACTCATCAAAGTCAATGTTTGACATTTTCAACACAATTTCCTTCAAGTTATAATTCAAAAAGATTTCAATAGAAGATTTTACATCATCCACCTTGGATTTTGCATATTTCGTTGTGTTAATCTGTTTTTATGTTGGCAAATGATGACATTTTTGTCTTCTGAATGAACGCTATCCCTTTCAATCTCACCATCTAAAGTATCATTGTCTGATTCCGAGGTAGGCTGAATGTCATCATCATTCGTATCAAATCGTTCTGGTTAGGCCACAACTCGAATATTCCGCGAGCATTTTGGACTCTGGTCATAAAGATTTAACAAAAAAATAATAAAATACAAAGAAAAACAGCACGCTTTGTAAAAAAACTGCTACGAAGGAACATTTATAGTGTAGTGTCACACAACTTTTAAAGGGATTAAGGTGGGAGCCCCAAGATACTCGGGAGGCTATTCGCTAGGCTTCTTAGGTTGCATGAGAAACTCAGAACTGATGTGTTTCAGAGCGACACAGAGAATATTATCATGACACCATATTACATCTCTAGGTCTGACAGAAGCGATAAAATAAGAGAGATACAAGCCAAACAGATAGATACAAAAACTTGTTCTTTCCGCGCACAATAAACGACCACAATAAAAACTGATCTCCACTAAATACACTCCCATAATGCATGTCACTATTTCACCTATCAAAACCTTACACCTTTACACAGCTGGTGACCTAGCACCCCTTACCACACGCCTATGCGGCGGCTCGCAGTGCAATATGTAGATGTAGATGTATGATTCTCCTCTTCTGATCCTTCTTCCTCACTGTTATATGCGTTTAGCAACGCTACCAGTTCATCTTCTGGAATAAATCGTGAGTTGCCATGACAATCACATACTCAACTGACTGAATTGGTATCTTCCTGTAGGAACGCAACGTCACTGAAAGTCAATGAAACCTGAGGCCAGTCTGTATTGGTTCCCGTATTTAGGTATATCCTCTGTAAATCAGTATGGATGCTCTAAGACGTTTTCCTACACACGAGATACGAGGACAGACATTCTCCGACTATCTTAGAGTTCCCATCAGCCGTTTCCAAGCAAGTTCCCTTGGTTGGAAAAAGAGTGCCACCTCTTTGCGGATGGCATTCACTTCCTCCCCACCGTCCGCAGGACCACGTGTCGAGTAGGGATGACTTTATGGCTCCGCGTCACGTTTTCTCCACAGGATGCGACAGCGCAGACCCCACTTGGGGCCCTTTATAGCTCTGCGCTGCGCTCACAGATGAAGGACGATGTGCGGGACGAGAAATCGGCGAAAAATTCCATGCATTTCATCAGACCACGCTACATCCTCTGACTTGTTGGCTGATTGCTACGTTTGCGCTTCAGAATTGCCCCCGAGTATTTCCTTCTTTCGCTTTCGGTTAGTTGGGGGTATCATGAGTTTTATTTTAGTGTTCTTTTAGTTATTAACATTTAGGCTTTATTTGATACTAGCTGGGGTACCCGGCTTCGCCAGGGAGTTGATATGATATTGTGTGGTAGTTGGAATAAAAGGATAAACTTTAAAATATAAGAGGTAAAAGAATTTTATTGAAAACATATTCTAACTACTTACAATACTTGTTTATAAACAACATTTTTCATTTTGTTATCCGGGGTATATATGTACAAATTTTTCTAATTTCCTACTCGAGAGCAAGCTACGTATAGTTGACCGTGAGAGAAGCAGGAGTCTTTGACGTTGATGCCGCAATGTTTTATAGTTTATCCTTGCGCTTTGTTAATTGTAAAACTATAGGCTAATTTGATTGGAAATTGCAGTCTTTAAATTGAAATGGCAGTTCAGTAGAGATCAGTGGTATTCTGGGAATAAATACTGTGTCTCCTTTGTCATTTCCAGCTCGACTTCGATAATGTTATTCGATAGCTGTTTGACGATCATCCTTGTTCCATTACAAAATGCGTTGTAGTCCTTCTCTTCTTCGTTGTACAATTATGTCATGCCTTTTATTTTCATTATCCACAATTATAATTGCGACTTCGTCTATCTGAGGTGCATTAAATCGACGTTCGTGCTCTCCAGGTGGTCTTTTTTCGGCTCGAATTATAACTTTAT
The DNA here is from genome assembly GCA_963169105.1 of Ceriagrion tenellum. Classification (NCBI taxonomy): domain Eukaryota; kingdom Metazoa; phylum Arthropoda; class Insecta; order Odonata; family Coenagrionidae; genus Ceriagrion; species Ceriagrion tenellum. The sequence continues at coordinate 52,290,808 of OY720633.1, read as the reverse complement.
AGTCATCAGAAATCATTCGGTCTAGTGCTGTTTTGAATATGTGAATCAGTTGATTGTATTCGTGTAAGATCCTCTGTATATCTGGGATTATTTCTCGTCTCAATTCACTGATATTTGTGCATTGTTGACCAATTTCTCTTTCTTCATTTCCGATGAAATATACTTGCAGAAATTTATGGTCTTTGTTGGGTAGTGGTAGTAATGATCCCATTTTGTGATGGATTTGTCCTTGGATGGAAAAAAATAATCAATTTCATCTCTGTTAGTGTTAATCGAAGTGACATCGAAAGAAGTCATTTGGAAGCAGGCTTTGTATGCTTTTATATTTTTAAGAAAGTGTTTTGATTATGAAGTTTCCCCGGTTATGTAGTATAGAAATTCCTGCGGAGATGCTTCCAGTGGTGGTAATCGAATTTTTCCATTAATGCAACAGAATCCTGGTGTTTCTCTACTGAATTTTTTCGTGTTGCAAAATTTGCAGGTGTTATCCATTTTTCCGATTACGACGTGTTTGTTATAATATTTCGTCGGGTCGTAGTGGAATGCTTCATTTGTTAGGTTGTACCGTTGTTGTAATTGCCAATGAAGAGCGCATATCGCCACCCCCAAGCGAGTATTTCATCAAATCACAACCAGAATAATTTTTAAAGCGAACAAGATTCATCTGTCCACATTTCTGTCAAAGAAGGCGCTAAACCTGAGCTAGTTTGTGCCACATTGTGGTCAAAGCTTTCCATTTCGATTTCATGCATCGTAAATGGGCGGGATGATTCCCACGGAATCCGATCTGATTCTCCGAGACGCCACGGATGGCGCGACAAGTAGCGCTCTGGATTGATCTTGACTGGATCCAGTTGAGTTCGTAATCAAGGCGTGACTCTATTTCCCGTCATCCTTAGTTTATTTGAATGTTCAATTTTCGCACTCAGTCTTCATAGATCTCCAGTTACTAACACCTACCAATTAGTGACTAATTCCCTTAGTAACTGAGTCCGATGACCTGGGTTAAGGGTAAATGAAACACTTCGGATACTCCAAAATTAATTTTTTTTTCACACACATCTACGGTTCCGATGCAGCGCATCATCATAAGGTGATTGCACATTTTAATCAAGTTTAGTTCCTTTAGTTTGATAATATCACTCTGTTAATCAGTGCATGGAAGGGCGTTAATTTTTGTGAAAAATTGTGAGAGTAGAGCTAGTTACTTCAAATTTGTTCTTACTCTTTTCAGGGTAGACAGGGAAGTCGTACTGTTCATTAATTATTTTTACTCCAAATAAAGGTTATTTAGTTCAGCATCTTAAACCAAACTCAAAGAAAACTGCATACTCTTGTTAAAAGGGCTTAGTTATTTAAAATTAATCAAATCAATAGATCTAATTGAATAGATGGTTGGGCAAGGCCCAAGAAATAAAGTTATTTCCACGGATGGTATTTTAGATTGCATGTCTAGGTGACGTGAAGCTGATGGTGGTGCTATCAGTAAAATACCGGACACGTATGGCCGATTATCTGAAAAATTTACTTTCATGTAAATGTGTAATCGACCCATTGCATTTGGAAGAAGAATAAAAAAGCGTCTACTCACGCTAGGGTAGCCAGTAAGCCGGTTCCTAGTAAAGACTTCAACCCGGTTATCTTACTGGGGGGAAGGGAAAGGAAAGGGTAAAGGCCGCGGTTAAGGACCGCTGACATCTGACCGCAAATTACAGCGGTCGGGAACGGTTACAAAACCTGGAATTTATTCACTCAAGGGACGATCAGTCAAACTTAAAAATAGAGTGACTCTTTACGCCCATGCAACAATCTTTCCCGAAAAGGCAGCAGACGTACCTTCACAAAAGACCCATTGCATTAGTCAAAATCTATTGATTTAGTATACATAATCGACTTTTCAATAAAACAACTTAAACATTCAATCATAATGTAAAGCGAAACCTTGGCCATATCTTGTCGTATTCCTCATTCTTATTAATAATTTTATTAGTTTCCTACCGCTTTCCATGACAGATACTAAGCAAACTTCAAACGCAAACGCAGATGTTTGATGTGATGCTAAAAAAAATACACGGGCCATAATTTTTTTTCCGTCCTCTCAAGCCAAGAGAGACCCTGCAGTTACTCAGAGCATTACGCAAAGGGAAGTCCGCAGCCATTTGACGAAACAAGAAAAGTCTCTGAATCATAAAATGCACAATGCATAGTTTTCCGTTACTAAAACTTACCACTGATGAAGGGGTTTTAATACATAGGCCTCATCTTCATACACAAATGATTTTACGATTACCAGGGTAATATATAATTCGAACTAAGACGTTTAAAGGAGTGGAGATCCATGGGGTCCGGAGACATATCCCGTCAACCGAAATTTAAAATATTATTGTAAATAAGGGCTGAAAGGAGAAAGTTATATTGTTTAAACCGAGATAATAGATCCATACCTAAGGAATATATCAAGTGCTCTTTCACTTAATAAGTAATTTATTTCGACTTATTAAGTAATTTTTTAGGTATTGTATGAGTATGTAGAATTTTATTTCACATGGTACAATACGTTTCATCAACTAGCGACTTCATTAGGTGCATAAAAGTCGGTGAAACGCGTTGTGTCATGTGAAATAAAATTCTGTGGAAAAGTGCTGGATGTATTCTTTAAGTACGAATGCTATAACTTCCACGGAGTGAGGCCTATATTTGTAGAGTCTATGAGAATGTTGAATCTTTCGTTGATTATTTTGCGTAACTTTTTCCATTAATATGTTTAATATTTTAGGGCGAAAACCGTTTGTGCAATATTTGTTCACATCTACGCGCAACAGATTTTAAAAAATCGGCTGATATATGAGAAAACACTAATGGTGTATTGCTACGGAAAACAAACTTTTGGAGAAACATGAATTAAAATGTGTAATTAAAATGACAAACTTTGCAAGTCAGGCTACATTTATTGAAATTATTGCTTTGCTTTATTTGCGTTGGAAACTAAAATTTCAAAGTTTAAAAAAATCGACTGACATTGGTGGATAAAATGATCAATGATTTGCCAACTACCACTAACATATGCAAAGACAAATCCACAATGGGTTACGGATTAGCATACACATGCGTCGTTGTATCCTCAAAGTACTAAAAGAAAGAGTACATTTACATACTACTTCTCGAGCCACCGTATGGATGTATGGCAGGTAATTTTAGGACACCGTCCATGTAAAGGTGCTAAAGATAATAAAAATTTAACCAAAAATCATGCGAGTATCTGTCATGTACGCATGCAATGGTTGCCTCGATGCTTGGAGGACTGACCCAATGGTTCCCCATCTGGATGATACGAAAACCGTACTGTGGCGAAGATTTCCAATGGAACCCCTTTTTCTTCTCGAGTTCCATGGGGAGAACATATAAAGTACAACACTCCGTTCGTCGGATAGAATGTGAAATAGTGGACTCTAATGCGTCTACTACCAAGAGTGACTCAAGCGCCTGGATCTCTCCACCTCAAACCCATAATCAAAACAATCTATCCTTTACCAGTCTGCCTATTGACCCGCAACTACTGCTGTCGGTCGCCTCTCTCAAATAACAAAACTTAAATTTTAATTTTTTATTAATTTTTACTCAGTCTTTTGAACTAAGAATTAATCTATGTCTTACGATGAAAGAGACTCAAATAGCAACACAGATGTATGGTATTAGCGCGAAAGGTATGAAAGGAAAGGTAAACTGATAAAGTGCGGTAGGATGTGTGAGAATGTGGTAGAACAGACTCCAAGGAGAATCCGTACTAAAGGTCGAAGGAATAGAATAGCGTATATTAAGCAATTCAAGAGTGCAAGAGAAGTGAAAGCTCCTTGTTAAGGTGGGGCATAATGGAGATATTAATAAAAAGGAGCCAGTTTTCTGGAACTAATGGACATAAATATGTTTATGTCTGTTAGGCCATATGTATATTTAAATAAACGGGATTTTTTTACTACACGGTAATGGATAGCTCTTGCGATGTTTGGTTGGCGATACTTCATTCTACCCTACCTCCCGAGTAACAATGGCGTATCATTTGTCAACATGTTGTTTGGTTTCCACAATATACTGGTATAAAAGTAGAAGGAGTTTTAGTCACCGTGGCAATATCTGAGATGTCCAAGTTACAAGGACAAAACTTGTAACATAAAACTGCGTGAAACTTAGGAAATCTTTCACGGAAACCTTCAAACGTTTGAAGGAGGCTTACAGAGATATTACAGGCTCTTAGTCATATGCCGTGTATGTACGCAGATTCAAAATTGGTAGTCAGGCAGTTCAAGACGATCCTCGACCAGGAAAGCCTTCGAAGAACTGATGGCAGTTACACTTAGATAATCGAGGATCTGTAGCACGCCAACTGTCTTCAGACTATTAGAGAACCTGCTGTAGAGTTTGAAATCTTGATTGGGTCATATCATGATGTTTTGGCCGAAAAATTTAACATTCATCTGGTTGCAGTAAATTTTGCACCTCATTTGATAACAGCCGAGCAGTAAAACCGTTTTCCATCATGACAACGCACCCGCCACTCAGCCTTCTCAGTTCGTTCTTCTCAGGGGAGTTTTGAACAAAAAATCAAATGACTGTCCTCCCTCAGCCTCTGTACACCCCTCTCTTGCTCCCTTGTGACTTCTTTTCATCTCCCACATAAAAATTAAAGCATCAAAGACACTATTGATGACTTTCAAGAGAATCCGGCCCGGGAAGTGCAGGTAATACCCGAAGAAATATTCCAAAAATGTTTAGCGAGGAGAAAACACGGTTGGAATGAGTGTATCTACAGATAAGGGGATTTTGAAAGGTATGTCAGTCAAAAATTAATAATTAGTACATAAAATTATCGCTAAAAAATATACTGCTATAAAAGCAATAAAATTAAATTTTTAATAAAATCCCCGTTATTTTGTTAACAGACCTCGTATATTCTTTGACTTTCCCTACCCCAAAAGGGAATGCCGTGTTGGGTATATATGTAATTGGGTGTGCTTAGTATGTTCTGGTGATGATATAGTTGAATAAATTATTCAAAAATTCGCTATAAAACTTTATCCACACCAAATTGTTGCTTTTTATAAAACCGAGTGCGTTTCTGCTGTAACTGTGAACTTTCACCCAATCTTCTTCCGGCTTTCTCAGACAATACTGACCGAAGTGCAAGGATTTGATGCAATTATGACCGATTTTACTACCTTCCTGACCGATCTCAGGCGATATTGACGAACAGAAAAGTGTAACGCAGAAATATTAGGATGAAATTTTTATTCAACCTACTATCGGCAATAATTAAATATAATGTAATTCAAATAATTGGACCGAAGAGGATGCATATCAAAGTTTGGGAATTCTATCACTTAATAATCTATTTAACTGTGTAATTATCATTGAGAATTACTTTTGTGACAAACATAAGGTTTTGGATAAGGTTAAAAAAATCAGCACTGAGGGATAATATAAGGTATAAAGTAAAAAAGTGTTTCACACTGCATGGAGAGAGAAATCTGACGGTGAAAGTACCCACCATGTTCAATAATATGCCTAATTACTTATAAAATCTAACTAAAAGTATAATTAACCCGGGTAAGGGCGCGCGGTGTGTAATTGACACCCCAAGGTTCTTCTTTGATACATTTTATGTCCATCGTTGTATCTACAATGTTGCAAGTTTTCATACCTTCAAATCCCTTACATTCTGACGAATTTATTTCAGCATTCCATAAACATTTCATTATGCTTCGAGATCGGAACGAGTCTAAGTGTTCTGGGGTGTTACTTACACCCCACGCGCCCTTCCACGTTCCTCTTAAGAATCGTCGGACTGCCCCCGAGCTGTTTTCCTGCATCATAACTGCGGCCATAATGGTAAGAAATGTCACTTTCATAAGTAAATATTACTTTCTACTACTGCTGTTTCAATATACTTCAACTCTATTAAACTTATTCAGTAATATTTGTAAATAATAAAGTTTTATTTCATATTTTCAATTGAGAAATTTGGCCTTTTTTGACGTCAAAATATATAAATTATAAGTACTGATGGTGTTTTTTTCTTCTTTATCATGTAGAAAATCATATTCAGATGGTTTAATTAGAAACACCTTGTCTTAGAAAACATGAGTTGAAAAGGTAACATCAATTATTTTTACGAGTGACAAATAAGTTGAAGAAAAGACTTTGTTGAATATTTGTCTCCGGACATCAAGTTTATTAGTAACAATGTAAAAATAAATATGTAGCGTGAAGGTAATAAGAGAGATCCATTAAAAAAAGAAGACAAAATGACTATATTTCTTCAAGGAAAAATATAAAAAATTCCTTGCTTTGGGGTGTCGATAACAACCCGTGCGCCTTCTAACGTTATATTTCACTGCGCGCCCTCTCCCGGGTTAAATAGGAAATTAAAATATGGTTCATAGAATGTTAAATAACATAGATTTAAAGGTATTTTGTTGTAAATGTTCTAATTTTTTTCTACCGTTTAAAATTATATAGACATGAATTTGAAAACATAAACATTTATGAGATCAAAATAAGAACTTGCTGACAAGCTATATAAATAGCTCAGCAGGAACGATACTGGACTGATTTGTCGTGTTATTACTTGATGATAGGTTTTTGTCATTGATAATGTTGATAAAATGTAATGTTAATGAGATACAATATAATTTACAAAGACGATTTGATATGCTATATTTATATGTATATGGATATAAATTTATGTACGAACAACTTAATGAATTGAATTTTTAATAGACTTAGATAGCAAATATGCCTTTAAACCGTTAAGTTTTAGGCTTTGCTTGTAAATGATCTTTTTTTCGAAAGATGGGAATGGTTAATAAGCTAGACATGAAGCAACTTCCGAAAATATTTTACTTCTTCTGTGTTGATCTTTGAATAGAGGCGGTTGAAAGGTCTATTGATATCTCGCTTGACGTCGTCAACTTGACCCAGAATATCCTGAGATGTGAACTCTTCTTATCCGCAGTCACCACTGTCGTAAGGTCGTCGAATTATCACTTTCTCTGCGCTCAAGCTATACCGGACGGTACCCATTCCGAGTGTAGTCGGGAAGTGAAAAGTGGATATAATATTCAACGTGAAACGGTTGATTAGTCGTTGAAAGTTTAAAAAAAAACAATCTTTTCACAAAATCACAAATTTTAGTCCAGTTTCTTAGCGGTGTTTTCATTTTTATCTCGATACATGCCGTGGTTTGAGGAGTCATGTCGCTAAACTTCATGCTGGTTTAAAAAAATGAAAAACTTGGATGGTTCAACAGTTATATTCATTAAATGGCGACCGGTTTTAACATAAAGTGTTATGTCCTGCCTGTTTCTATTTTCCTTTTACGTTATATTTCAAATTTTTACAGGGTAACAATGAACACATTCTAATGAGCCACCTAAAACATACCTTAAATATAAATTTGCTAGTTTGGGAAAATGGTCCTTTGTGTGGAAATTGGTTGTGATGTAATGAATATAAATGAGGAACCAGCACAATTTGTCTCATTATTTTTGTCCTCACTTTTCCCTCTCTTTAATAGGCTATTGTAAAAAAATCTTCCCGATTCGTAGTTGGCGCTCTTATGAAATTGGTACACTAATGGAAATGATACTAGAATCTTCTTAAGCCTGAATGTACTGCTGCATACGTAAGTACTGGTAGTCATATCAAACTGCGGCCAAGGCGGATCACTTAAGCGAAATAGAGGATCAAGATCCTCATACAATGGAATCATTATGTAAATATTTTGTCATCTCAGTTGGAGTTCATGAGTTAACTTTGGAACATCATTATGAAAGCGTTCCCTATTGATTTCAAAGAGTCAGCAAGATGGCGTATCATCTTCACCTGTTGAGAAATAATATTTATGTCCCTTATTGAATTCAAGTCAGATATTTATCAGTATCTCACTTAGTGAGTTTATTCAAAATACAGAAAAGCACTCGTTTAAGTGAAAATCGACTTCTCTACTTTATTGATCACGGTATAAAAATGCTTACACACAAGAGTTTTCCATGCTACAGTAAAATTCATGCACTGACTTCTTTACCTTTTATCACGTGATATGTAGGAAGTTCCGTAGAGATATTATATGAGTGTATGACTTTTCTATCTCTTTGGAAGCTCATTCGCAGAAGTTCCCATTACTCTACGTGGAGAGAGAATGAAATGACAACTTACGCCGACCAAATTTAAAGATAAAGTGAGCCAGTCGTCATAAATGGAGTTGACCTTAAGGTCCGCGATTGAGGCAATGGCCCGGATACTCTTCGCCAAAAATCTAACATTCGGGAAAAACGAGTGACCCATATTGAGAATGTGATACTGGATAGTAATAAAATGAGTCGAAGGGTTCATTGAGAGATGTAGTGAGGCGTCATGATAACCACATCACAATAAACACATCAGTTCTGAATTTCTCAAGCAACCTAAGTCTAGTGTGAAGCCTACAAATCTGTAGGGGCTCCCACCTTAATCCCTCTATTATTTTAATGCCGAGGAACTATTCCAAGCGTTGTTCGGAGCATCATTCGTAAGGTCTGTTTCCCAATTCCTCTCTATGGAAATTCCTTCCTTTCCTCATTTGAACTGAGTAAAAGTGCTGTTTGATTTTTTGTATTTTCACCTTTCCTTGGTGGTCGTAACAATATCTAAAAATGAGAGAAATAACTGCAATTAACTGGAATTTTTTAAAATTATAATTATATAGACCAGCTGTATTTCCAGCTAATATTTGAAACTAGTGCAGGAATAAGTTTACAATAATATGCAGAAATTTTGTACACATTTACGATACTCACTATGCGACTATAATTTAGCCAATGACTTTGAGCTAACGGGACTGAATCAAATCAATTGATTGTGACGCTATACTATGGAAAGACGAGAAGGAATAACTCACAATAAAAACAATGTACAGTTTTGCCCTATTTTAATGATGTCTACCGATCTTGACATCTAAAGCGTCAGTTTTAAGACCTCTAGTCTTTCAAGAAAGAGTCTGTTTTTGTTGAAAATGACGCTATAGACGTCAAAACCGATAGAAATAATTAAAACATAGTAAAACTGTATATAGTTTTTGTCATGATTTCTTATTATGAGGACTAAACTTCACAAAGTATTGACATCAAGTAACCAAGTGATTCCTTGTCTAATCGTCATTCACTTCCCAAATATCTTCCCTAAATATTAGAATCATACTGTATGCGGAGAAAAAAAGGAATTGAACAACCCTCCTATTTCAGTATCACCCACGAATTCCATGGAAGTCGATTTATATCTGCCTGAATCAGTTCAGATCCACAATTTTTATTTTTATTAGGCTTCGGATTGATATCTTGGCCTTACGAAGCCACAAACATTATTCTGTTTAACCTCAGTTTACTCAATAGTATAAACTTAGTCGATCTTTAAGTAAGAGTCATAGCTATTATAGCAAAATCAGCTAATTTAACCAGCAAAAAGAAACCTCTTTTGAAGAAAACTCATGTCATGAGGCAATAGTTATTCCCAGTAATGTCAGGTGAAGTATCATTTAAAATGTATCAATGTAACGGTAATTTAAGAAGCGCTCATTATTTGCTTCGACCCGTTGATGCTAATCATTGAGGTGTATGGAGAGGCCAATTGCTATGCTGGCCAATGTTAGAAACTGCAGCCAGTCCGCCAATCTTCGTTATCCCTCATTTTCCTCTTGTGCTTGCGGGATAATGGACAAATTTTGCAATTTTACCATATTTTCCACCAATAACTTGCAAGAAATAAGCATGCGTTTACTTCTTTAAAGTGGATTATCCCTAGATATTTAGAATATTCATTTATATTCAAAATCATCCGCCCTCCCGATGAAAATTATTGTGAAATTGAGTAGAATCCATAGCATTTAGTAAACAATGTATGTTCCCAGGGTTACTTGCCTTAAATTTCAAACAGATGTTTGATATTCTTGCTTTACATCTGCTAATTCGTCCATTCCCTCGTGCTATCAATTAGAAAGTATGGAAATAGCAGGGTTAAGCAATATGGTAGTTATTTCGGTTGCCAGGCGTCAGCTTGATGACGTAGTGCCCTCTCCACATGCCTTAGTGATACGAACCAATATGACGGTGTAGGCATGTTTACGCTGTGGTATTAATGTACTACGCGTTTCGCAGCTTGCTGCATCCTCAGCTACAATTGTTTACATGTTCTTTACTGATAGTTACGATAGTAACCAACGCCAATGAGCTGGAGGGGGGGGGCGCTCCCGAAATTCTACAAGTTCTATCAAAAGGCTTAAAGATGGATGGATTGGAACAAATGGAAATGATCAGAAAGCCAAGCAACCTTTGCAGCGAGTTTCATTTTCCGCAGCCCTCCCCACACCTTTCCGAAAAAATTTCCCTTTTTACAAGCCCCTAACCTATGTTCCTCTGCCTTTCCACCCAAAAATTAGTATTTTCTCCGACCCCCCCGTAACTATCGTAACTATCAATAAACAACATGTAAACAATTATACCTGAGGATGCAGCAAGCTGCGAAACGCGTTGTGCATCAATAAATATTAGTGAAAAATTACAAGGATTGTTTTAATATGGATTCAAGTACAAAATACTTCCACGAAGTGACGCCTGAGGGTGTAAAGTTTACAGACTCCTTAGTGACGCTAATCGCACTCAATTTATTTATCGACCGAAGAATATAATACTGAGGAGTATTTCAAGAACTACCATCTCACGATTAAAATAGACGAATACACAGTTTTTATCCGGTAAATTAAAATATACGACGGAAATTTTACTGGAATGTAAAAATAATTTTAATTCCAGTGCCTTGCGGGAGAACTTCAAACAAATTTGCGAAAGAATTTGAAAGTAAAATGGTTGAAAATAAATGCATCCCAATTCAATATCCACGCTGAGCACATAAAAAGTTTAGTTGATATTTACCGGCAAGAGGAATGTTTCAAATTATACGTCAAGGTACCGTACTATTAAAAAATGGTAGGTTCACAAGTCTTTAATAGGTTTTGGCGTTATAAATTTTGCTTGATTTTTTTCACTGCTACAAACTAGCTGAGATTATATACTTTATAAGCGGAATCAAGAAACTTCCCTAGCATTAAGAGATCATAAACCGTTGAGGAGGGTATTTTACCGATTGATTTATGTGTTAATTTCATCTCAAATAAAAAATTGATTCACTGTCAAAACTTCTGAAAAAAACTTATCAAGTTAATATTCAGTAAAACCTGCTACGCGGATCCTGAGTTAAACGGAAACCTGTCTTATCCGGAAAAAAGTTGGTTCCTCTGACTGCAATAGAGTTTTTCAGGCATTAGTACCCTATGTTCAACGGAAACTGTCAAACGCGGAAACGGAATCCATTCTCGAGCAATTGAACCTGGGTTAAGCGGAATTGCTAAAAAAAAATCCATTGACAATTTTTAGAAAAGGGAAGTAAAATCCTAAAATATTTTTAATGCCCTCTTCCTAGAAAACAATCTTAAGAATGGAACCAGTCAAAGATGTCTTTAATACACTATGGTCTACCTCCTTATTGACTGACAGCACGTTGCGGGAGGGAATTAGGACATATATATATATGAATATGCGTGTACATTCGCTCTGTCATCGTTCTTCTGATATGGTTCCGTTTCCCATAGCAATTTTCAGCTCCCTTAACTCTCCTTAAGACGTCACTGTTTGCTCTTCAAGGGAAATCTATTCCCGGAGTGCGTAATCTCAGTCCTCATGGCAAGACCAGGACCCCGAGACCTTATGAGGTTAACCGCTGTGATACCCAAGCGTAGATCTTAGTGCTGGAATCTCTCCTAGCACAATACTTAATTGTAATACAAACTATGCACAGGACGTTGACCTGAAGTCATGACCAGTATCCCATGAACCTTCGGCTATGCAACATGATCCATCAGCTCCACTTCCACACATCGAGATAGTAAATTATTTTATACCGGAGTTAACCCTGCAAAGGAACGCCGTTGTAGCGGGCTGCCCAGTCCGGTCGAAGCCATTATCCCAAGGTTTAGTTACTTGTCCACCAGAGAAACATCGGAGGTGGTTCTGGAATCAAGAAGAATATAAATACCGGGGCCAAAGAGTTTGGTGGCATTCTCTCGCCCGCCCAAAAAACTGTGATTTGTCTCTCAAAAAGTCGGCCCTGTCAATAAAAAAATAACCCTTTTGCAAGTCCGAAGTTTTCATTTCATCGCGCAACAATACAGCCGTACTGGTATCTTTGTGAAATGTTTCATAACGGAGAATATACTGGGAAACAATTAAATTAGATCGCGAGCCAAGATTCCTAGGTGAGCTGGAGGCGAAAGTAAACCATTGCAGAGGCAATACATTTTTGAAAGGAATATAATTCGCCCAGTGTGAGCTAAATTGAGTGAGCACGGGGTACCTGATATGTGTTTGCGAAAAGAGTATTACGGATAGAGACACGAATAATTGGTAAGCTAAATTATGGTGAAATTTTGTCACAGAAATGGACATTTATTAATTCTTTAGTTTCGCGCTTCGTTAATTTGGCCGTTTTGAGAAAATGGGCTAGAGTTGATTAACTAAAAAGATGATGGCAGAGGAGTGGATTATGCGAGTTGAAGGGGCGGCATTGGTGAATGCGAAGAGAGAAGCTCTGAAGATGAGAGTTATTTGGAGTCTTAAGAATGGGAGATAGTGAGTGAATACTAGCATTAGCATCGAGGAGATTTGTGAGAATCTACACCTGCATAATACCCTGTGAACCACCTCAAGGGTACTTCGTTGGAGGGTAGAGTAGGATGTGGTAGAATGGTGGTAGAAGTGGTAGAAATACATTATTAAAAGAGAGCCAGTTTTCTAAGTCCAATCCAGAAGATTAAGTTAATTTGACTTTGCCTACCCTGAAAAGTAACGGCGTTATGGGGATATTCATATAAAATTTATCTCAACCTCCTCCAACCAAAATTCCCCTGTTGGGCGCATAAATAGCTCTTTTCTTTTGTGTTATCCACAGATCTGTTATTTATGTCACAAGGTAGTATATTTTGAAAGGAAAATGTGATAACCACATCACAAAGCACTCTTTTAGTGCTGTGGTATTAGTCACATTGGCTCGTTCCAATTAAATTTCCACTCAAAAATGTTTCTCCAATGGTCTGAGGTGGTTAAAGATCAACACTCACTGTTAGTAGACTTTGTAGGTTCCAAAAAAAAGTTGAAAGTAAAGTGCAATCGGCTTGGCCAACTATTTGATTAGTGTGACGCATACAAACCTGACAATGCCACAGTTGGCAAAGCCGGTTGAAAATTATTATAATTTGTTTTGTAGACGGTAAGCCTTCTGTGTATTTTTCTTAAGGAATGCCGTGATTTCACAAATCTGCCGTCTGACGACGTTGATTCTGAAATTTTTCCTGATCGGAGAAATAATGGGGAAGACCCGAGATTTGTTTGGGTGCCTAACTTGCTACGTAATGCATGCGAGTCAAAAAAATAATAATTTAGAAGCAGAGTGGTGAACTTTCAACCGATGAGTCGGCGAAAATCACAATCAGCTCTTATATCGCGAGCTTGTGGGTACACCCGCACGCACCAGATGCATTTCCAACTAAGAAATGACAGCGTAACGCTCTTTTCAAAAGATAATGTTATCAATTTTCTTCCCGCAAATTTTTTGGGGACCGCCATTAACTCAGGCACCTCCCGCCTGTTTGCACGATTACCAGTCAGTTTTACGTTGTTAGAGTTGTAGCCTACGAGAATATTAACTCTTAGGAATGATTTCTCCGAATAGGAAGCCACAAATATCTATGAACATTAATCTCATAAATAACCGTTTATTCACCCATCTATGGATTACACATCATAATACCCCCATCAATCAATTTAATACTGATAGAGTATATCATCTAATATACCTATGGCCATTATTTTATTGAACTAATGACATTTCAATAAAAATGTGTAGACTTTACATAAGTTTGTCGTAATTTTCCAGCATATGTATAGATGAACCCTCTAATTTATCGTAGTTGGTCTCTCTTAGTAAAGAAAGGGCTCGGAAAATTCCTAAAAGACGTTTTCCTAATTTCTCTCTTTATTATCAGTCTCTGAATAATGGTAATTTAGAAGGGTCAGAAAACAAAAATTTTACTGATAAATAGGATGATTCAATTATAATTGACCTTTACAACATCAGTAGTATCTACTTCTGAGAGACACAGACAATGAGGATCTAATTATAAATAATGAAAGTCAACCCTATGACAACTCCAGATAAACTATTTGGTTCAGTAAGCAATTGTGGCAAAAGTCAATGATGACCTGTCATCCAGATTTGTGGTTGTGCATCATACCATAATGTTTAAAGTTAAATAATTTTAGTGACTAAAACTACCAATGTACTCAGTTTACTAGTGTATCCGCATAAAGGATGATGGCATTTTCCAAAAAAAAGCTGAAGTGATAAATTAACGCTTAAAACATCTTATTCTGATAGCATTCATATTACTCTCCTTTAAGATAAGAATTACAAATGACCGTAATAACAGTCCTGAGCAGATAAGTAAACTGCTGCCTCAGGTATGTCTTCCGACATATTTACAGAAGACATGGCAAATGACATATTTTTTTATAGTTGTCATACCAGTGTATCCTGAAAATTTTTCCCTTTCCATTTTCAAGCCACAAAATCCAATGCAAAAGAATTCAAGCCGAATCCAAGGGAGCTCAATCCTTTAATATAACCTCATTATGTGGTGAAGTAATCAGGTTTACCTGCCAAGTTGCCCCTGTCAAAATGGGCCGAATTTACAATACTCTAAGTGTTTTATGGAGTCGTAGATGCCATATTTGTAATTGATATAATCCTTTGCCAACTGTCGTAATGAATTGCAAAGAATTTGTAAAACAATATGAAAAAAAGTCCTCCGGGACTGAAAATCGAACCACGCAAATTCGTCTTAATAAGATAATAGAATTAGGATGAGTATGTTTGTTCAGAAAATCTAGCTGATTCTCTGTCCAGTTTCAATTAAAGTTATCATTGAATGGCCCTTCACCTTTGTATGGAGGGTCACAACTAGAGATGGGCGCCGAGAAGGTTGACTTCGGCGGCGGCGTTGGGGGGGCAAAACGGGCGGCGGCGGCGCCAGCGGAGGTGCCGAAGGCGTAAACTGACAAACAGTCGTATCTATACATATATGAAAAGTCGTGAAGTTCATAATTACGCTTTAAGCGTCTTAATGAGCATAAAGTAATAAATAAATATTTGTGTGTAAACGGTCACATATGAAAAATGACAGTAGTTTTTAATCCCAACCATATTAACAATTCTCAGTGAAAACAAAAAGTGTTCTTTGGCGCGCAGCGTACATGACTAAATTATTATAAAGGCTACTGCCCACCGCTGGTTCACCAAACCTACGTACATCGTCATTCTGATGGATAATATCTTGTTTTTCAACTCAGAGATGAGCCTTGCAGTTTTGTTTGCTGTTTGAAAAAGTCCAGCGACAATGAATATGCGTAGACTACGCTTGCCGATGCCCGCCAAGCACAGAGAGGCCTGTTTCATGGCTCGATGATTGTCATGCATGCCGACTTTAGATGTCGATGGTGAGCATCGAATACCAATAGGACTGTCAATGGATTTCCGATGGTCAACTGATTGACATTGTCCGATCGACTGCCGATGGTCTATATACTACTAATGATCGATCGTTTAACGACGGTCAATTAACTTTCGATGGCCAATCAATTGTCGATGATCTATTGATTACCAATGGTCAATCGATAATCTTTTGCAGAGGTCAATTAATGGGCAGTGATCTAGTGAACAGACCATAAGCTTGTCGAGTCGATGGTCTCTGACCGGTAAATCGGAAAATTGGCGCGTAACTGCCGTCAACCGCGGCCTGGCATATGAACGACGCCTCGCACGGGTCAACGACAATTGACAGTCATCGAAAATCAAAGATTACCGTCAACCATCGATAATCGACGACCATCGACAGTGATGATCATCGATGATTAATCATTGATGATTGATCATCGAACAAGCCTACGCCCAAATATTTCCTTCCCGCCGTAACCAGCCACGGATATAAAGGCGCCTATCCCTCCAATGCCGCAGCAAGTCGTTGTCGGCGAACTAGATAGGTACCTACAGAGGGCACTCTGGATCTGGATAGGTACTGAGGACACTCCCACTCAACAGCTTCGTTCTTTGAAGGCTCGGCTATCGAGTGCTTCTTGATTAGTTCATGAAGGCGCTGCACAGTTTTGGCGCCAGAGGAAGAAGGCGATTCGGTTTCAGCAGCCACAACCTTAACCTTAGGGTAGGGTCTGACGAACTCCTCCTTTATGTCGCAAAGTCCATCGCGGAGATAAGTCATTCAGGTGCGCACCACCAGTGAAATGTAGCAGTTCACGTTGAACAGGTTTATGAAGCTCTTAACGTTTTTATAGCGCTTATTAGGACAAAACGTCTGCCCACGCTCTCGAACAGCAACAAAGCGATCCACATAGAGAGAAATGTCAAGAGTTCTATCATCTCTTAAGTAACTCATCCTTCTAGAGGAGAACTATTTTTCCTGACTTTCCCTTTAGAATGAATAAAGTAAATGCTAGAGCCTCTTTTGTTTTGATCATAATGATTAAAACCGCTGTGAAATAATAACTCGCTATTTCCACTACGGAGAATTTGCAGAGTAATATACACTTGAAGTACTAACGAGTAATTGTGTGATTAAAATGATGTGGCTCCGGTATTAAATAACCAGAGTACTTCTCAACTTTTATATATTTTTGCTCTAATTATGGTAGTGAACAAGTATATACATTAAATAACCTTTAGAGAAAAATGAAACGTCCAGTTTCTTAAACAAATACTAGGTCGCTAAACATGATATGTGGCCCCAGGGTTGAAATTCACTATGAAAAAAACATTTGACTTGACCGGGACCCGGTCAAGTTAAATGATTTTTTCATAGCGAATTTCAACCCTGGTGTGTATACACCCGTGCGAGTGACTTCGTACCACATAATTTGTTAAATGCAATGTTTGGAAATATGATGTGTGGCAGCTGACTTAATAGATTCCAGCGTAATTGCGAGAGGGCGCGCCTAGATATTGGACAGTTGAAGTCGACTTTCTACTCCGAAAGTTAACTTATTGGAAATCGACTCCTAATTTTCAAATTCAACTTATGTCATAGACTTTCTAATTGTGTACGACAGCCAATTCGGTTTTCCGAATAATTAGTTGACCATTTTTTGCAAATAGAATTTGTTGTAAAACATATTTATGAGTCTGAAAACACAAGTTATTTTCTTAAGGCATCAACATGGCTAGGAGGAAGGAAAGTGGCACCATTTTGACACTTTTGGAAGGGCTATTTCCCAGGAAGGCATGATTTATCCCAGTTAAAGAATGGAATAATTTTAAAGAAGGCTGGTTAATATTATTAGCTTTGTAGTTCATCAAACTTAGTGTCTTCATTAGAAAGTGACGAAAAAATCAAAACATTTCTAATGTCCCTTCTTTTGAAGTTCCTTATCGTGTATCAGTACACAAGAGCAAAAGGTTGAGCTGTTAAAACCTCAGCACTCCTCATCTGTCTCAATCTAACTATTTGAATATCTATAAACTTTTATCTTCCCTTCGATGAAGAAAACGATTGCCCATAGCTTCTTCAAGCCATTTTGGCCTTAAATTATGCTTATGGGCACCAACTTGATGCAGAGGTTGGTTATATCGCGAATGAAAGACAGTATATAATGTGCTGATCATGGGAATCGGCCGGATGAGTTTATTTTCTTTGCATACAGAGCCTAGGATTCAGAGTATAGGAGAACACGAGTAGAATAATGAGTGGAAAAAGGCATTGTGCCAGCCCTTTTCAGTCTTAACAGCTATGACAGGTATGTTGGCTTTTCACTATTTTATGTTCAGCGCGAGAATTTGGCTACAATTCTGAAAGAAATAGCGTGAACGCTATATGCCAGAAATAGCTTTCGTTACGCTTTTGTTTCGAAGAATAACATGCTATTTTTCGAAACAAAAGCGTAACGAAAGCTATTTCTGGCATCTAACGTTCACGCAATTTCATTCACAATAGCAGCCCTTATACCGGTGGCAAGTGCAAACTTGTGTTTGTGTTTCGACGTCGGTACTTTGTTTTCTGTCCCATCGTTTGACATCTGATATCGAAAATGGTGCGCAAGAGTTCTATGTAGGAATATTTTACTGAAAATGAATGTCGGCAAAGTGAAGTGCACGGTTTGTAATTGAAGATTCAGTACAACGGGAGCGCTACAACTTACATCGCTTTATCGAGGACTGAGCATAATACTGTGCTTGAGACTTAGGACACCGTCAACGGCAAAAATGAGCTATTTTTGGCAGTGAGGGACCCTTTCAAGCAGACCAAGAGAAAGAAAATGATCCGGTTCCACGAGTGCCTCTAATTGCTCTCATAATAGTTAATCGTTTAGTTTCAGCCATCCATGGGCTAAGATTACACAACTATCCTTACATTCTCAAGTTTTTTTCTTTTTCCAGGCCTTCATTCTTTGGCTTGCTCATACTCGTTCTTCCCCGAAAATACTCTTCTTATCATTTTCTCGTCGAACAGGTTATTCATCTCCGCTATTATCCTTCAAAATATTTACAGTATTTCTCTATTTCATATATATTGTTATTCAGAATAAAACTATCATTGCACGTACAATTTTTGTGCCGTTTACATTGGCCATCACTATTTTGGACATACGACAACCGAACATGATCAACTTTAATTAATATCATAAAATAACATAGTTTCCGCTTCTTTTGCTATATACAAGAGTGTTGGTTTTGTACATGGAACTTGAGCTGAAGTCGGAAAAAATCGACTTTTTCCGACTCCATCTCAAGTTTACTAGTGTGTCGTGCAGTCGAGTTTCAAAGTTGGAGTGTCCAATGTCAGAGTCGACTTTTGCGGAACGATTCCAGTTCCTAGACGCACCAGGCAACATGGGTGGTATGCGCTCTCTCGATGTCGTGTCTCGGAAACCATTGCACAAGAATTGAAATTATTCGATATGGAGAATATCAAATATACAATGAAACGTTCGTGATTTCAGAAAAGGAATTAAAAACACCGAAAGGGTCCTTAATTGTCAGGAATGACCGGAAAACAGGAAAAGATGGCGCAATTTAATAACTTTAGGTGCGATGCGGCACGTCTTCTCCTTCTCCCATGGCAATATTTTACATATGTTATTTTTCAACCCAATGGCATCATCAAGGTATGTTCCAAAAGAAATTCTGGTTTCCGGAAAATAAGGACCTCTCCAGTATGTCACGCCACGGCACCGCCGCCGGAGTTTTAGGCGGCGGCGGCGTGGCGACGCGCCGCAAGTTTTGACTCGACGGTGTCGGCGCCCATCTCTAGTCACAACACGGAGGGAAAACAATAAGAATGTGCATTCAGAACAAATTCTTTCCGAAATGTCAACATTTTTTACCGATACCAAGAAAATGCTAACATTTATACTGATATGAACATTCTATTTAGCACTGAAGAAGATTTAAAAAAAATTCTTCTCACTCCCGCAGAATCTGAGGAATATCTGTATTGACAGCATTACGTACTTCACCTTAAGTCATTGCAGGATAAGTAGGTTCCAAAATTAGTCAGGCAGTTTTAAACATTTACTCAGAGCCAATCACATTTATCGCTAAAAAGAAACATAACAGCATGTTTAGGACTTTGCGCTCGACTGAAACATGGACCTTGATTTTTAACCCATAAACTATCAGAGCAAGATTAACATATCTATTAATCTTTTAGAAAAGACGGGAGGACACAAGGTCGGACCCAGCATATGCATGCTATTAAAGCAAAATGGCAAGTAAACCTTAGTCGTATGTCACATTTCACTGACGAAGCATTGTGCTTTGAATAGATACTCTTCTCATAGCAAAGAATAAGATTTCGACTATTTATGAAAACTTTTACGACACGTATAAAATATCCAAGAGAGTTTAGAATGCCATTATTACTGTGGACATCCATCGGTAAAGGCATGTTAGGCCGTTTCAGGAAGAGCAGTCAACACCTCACCCAAAATACATAACACACCCTCGTTTGACTTCCTTTTCACCCACCACATTTTCTTCACTTTCCTTCACACCTACACCTCACGTGTCAGTCTCTGTCAGTTCTAGTCCTCTCTTCTCAGATCCCACATTTCTACAACTACATCTGCATACTGCCCTGTGAGCCCCTGCATGGGCGTGTGGCAGGGGGTTTAAGACATAAGCTGTGTAAAGTTGTAAGGGATAAAGTTTTTGGAGGTGAAATGGTGACGTGAATTATGGTAGAATATTTAGTGGAGCTCAGTTTTTATTGTGGTCGTTTATTGTGCGCGGAAAGAAAGAGTTTTTGTACCTATCTGTTTGGCACTGAATCTCTCTTATATTATCGCTTCTGTCAGAACTATAAATGTAGTGAGGCGTCATGATAATATTCTGTGTGTCGCTCTGAAACACACCAGTTCTGAATTTCTCAAGCAAGCTAAGCCTAGCATGTAGCCTCCGAATCTCTAGGGGCTCCCACCCTAACCCCAGTAAAAGTAGTGAAACACTATATGTTGTCTTTTGGCAGTTTTAAATGTAGCGTGCTGCTTTTCGTTGTATTTCATTGATTTTTTGGTTAAATCTTTATGGCCAGGGTCTCAAATGCTCGCGGCGTATTCGAGGTGTGGGCTAACGAGAGCGAAGTAGCACCTCTCTTTGGACTTTTTCATCCGATCTGCCATTTCTGCACCATATGACACTACACACCATTTAAAACTATTGACGGCCGTGTTTTACATCTCATAAGCTTTCTTTACTAATGGAGGCTTCTTTTGCCGGCGCAATTCTATTTTTTTTAATATTTTGTTAATTTGAGCGTTTCTCTCCAGCGTACAGCCTAATGCATGAAATTGATTTACTTGTTCCTGTTTGTTCCGTCTTGACATTATGACTAGCCCCGCTTTTTTTGACCAAAAACTGTCTTTCTGAAGGCAATCCTGAATATACATATTATTGGAAACCAGAAATAGTAAACAAATATTTACTCGGCAGTGATAGACGAAATTTTGGCTGAGTCGGTACATTTTTGCGTGCTTAGTGGATTTAAAAAAGGCGTGAGTAACACCAATTACAATAGTTTGCATTATTCTAATTTTGTAGCTAGTTATAAAGAGAATTAATAGGTTTCAGCGCGGAGAAAGTGGCGAAAAATAAGCATGCCAAACTTATTTTGATCCATCTGCCCAAACCAAAAAACTATGCTTTGTTTTGTTCAATCGAAATTACATTGTTCGATTTCCCGTCCCGATTTTTAAACACTTCTATCAAAGTTTCTTATCCATTGGATGGACGAATGAGTTAAGCTTTTTATTCCGAGAATGTAACTGACTATATCAGACCGTATTCCCTCACCTCGGTCCTCACAAGCCTCTACTACAATTTCCTCAGAATACATTTTGCTAAGAAAAGGAGAGCCCAACCTTACCTTGCCCTGCGACAACTGACGACCTTGATCTTCCATCAGCCTGCGTCATCTGTCCCCTAGTATCCATATTGAAGTACAGAGAACCCTGCCTTAAGCGGAATCTGAGTTAAACGGAAACCTGTCTTATTCGGTTGGTCTCGGCGATCGTGATAGCGTTTTACATGCATTGGTAAACTGTATTGAGTGGAAACGGAATCCATGCTCGGGCACGTGAACCTGGGTTAAGCGAAATAGCAAAAAAATTCCATGCACAATTTTTACCATAAGGAAGTAAAATCCTATTAATTTTTTTAATGCCTTCTCCCTAGAAAACAATCCTAAGATTGGAACCAGTCAAAAGTGTCATTGGCACAATATTCCGTTGTCAGGTCCAATGTTGCAAGAGAAGGCGAAGGAGTTCGCAGTTCCTGTAGTAAATAAAACTAGATTGAGGCCTCGAATGAGAATTGAGAAAGGAGAATTTCAGAGCAAGACATAATGCTGTTGTTTGGAGCAGTTTCCTCAGCGAGTCAAACGACATGGATATGGAAATTGTAGAGGACTGGAAAGGCAGTGTTCAAGAAAATATTAAAGACTATCAACCATGTGATATCTACAACGGGGATGAAACCGAAATGTTTTCTAGGGCACTGCCGTCTAAAATATTGTTCGTTAAAGGAGAATACTTCAAGGGCTTGGGTGCATTTTTGTGTTCTTTTCGTTGAAATCAAAGATATACTGGGACCAATTAATTGACATTTGCGCTCATTCTTTATTCTGTAGGAGGGAAGCACTCAAAGGAGCTTTTGACCATTTTCATACGTGGAAATATGGCAGAGGAACTCCTAAAGCCTCTTTTAATCGGAAAATCAGCTTGACCACGATGTTTCCAACATGCTGACATTGAGAATCTGCCGGTAATATGGACATGTATAAAAGAGCATGGAACACGGCTTCAGTCATGGAAGAGTTGCTGAAAAGTTTCAATGCCGAATGAAGAGGAAAGCCATAATTATCCTCGATAATGCAACATGTCACTCTAAAACTCACCTTGCGAATGTGGAGCTTGCCTGGTTTCACACTAACATCACATAATGACGGGGATTAGATGGGGAAGGGTATATGGCTGCAGACAACCAATCTGAGGATTGAACGACCGATGGTAAAAACATAAGGGCTACTACTGTAGACATAAGGGAAATAGGGACATCTTAATTAGTTTTTCCCATTAGTTCTATCAAACGTCTTTTTTAAATCCACAAAACTCGCAAAAATATACCGAATCAGCCTAAATTTCGTTATTAAAATCTGTCGAGTAAATATTTCATTCATCTGTTTCTGGTTTCCATTATTTATGGATATTCCGGATTGAATAATTAATAAAATTCAATATTATATACAATGTAAAAGTAATAATTTAATTTCTTCTGATGATTCGCGATGCTTAATAATACTTGATAAGCTAAAAATAACCGAAAGAAATTGAGTTTAATCGACAAGAGACTCGCAAAGTATTCGGCCATTGGATGCAGCCGATGGGGTGTTCTTTGTGCACTCGTGATTTCCTCTTGATCACAATAAAAGTAAAAGCTTCAAATAAGCAACTGCTACAACAGGACGACGGCTATCTTGGACGGGAATGAACCCCGCACTTTATCTCCAAACCGCTATCGATGGTCAGACTCCAAGAAACTCGGCTTTTATTAATGAGGTCACGCAAAGATCACCCTTCATATCGCTCCATTTTCAAATATGAGAGGAAATAAATAAAAGAAACGCTCTTGTCTTTGACGACGAGAACCCTAATCGCGGAGCGGGCGAATGGTATCGACGTAATCAAAAAGCTAATGGCCACCTCCTAATCAATGATGACCAGTGCTTTCTTTATCTGCTCACTGTGTTGAAATAGGCAGAAAAAATACGCATCGAAAGAGGGAGATATTACTTTAACATGTTTGAAACGAGAAACGCAGCATTTGCATAACTGTAGTTGTGTCTATAGAAAAGAGTAAATAAGATTAAAGGTAACGTCTGGACGCATGGAAAAAGAACAGATCTTTTTATAACAATTCATTCATTCTTCACAACTAATTTCCGACTCTTGTCGCACACAAGTACAACACGATCAACAAATAATTATACTCATGTTTCATATTGTACCTGGCTATAAACTGGCTCATCCTGTGCAGTTTAAATCATCATTCATTCGATTATGACACGTTTAACGAAAATTATATGGGCTCTGGGCTCTCACCATCTTGTTTGCCGCCTGGAGGCTCCAGCTCTCCTGTATCCTATCTTCTCCAGCTGGAATACGAATCTGCCATCACCATATACTACTCAGTCTCACAGAAGCTCTAAGATTTCCTGTTTAAAAAAAAGATTTGTATTAATATTTCATTTTATGTACATGGTTACGCCAAAACATAACCAATTATTACCGGGAAACTCGGAAGTTGAAGAAAAAAGAAATAACGGCTTGACACACGAAAAGGGGCCGTTATTTTGGCGTTTAAAAGAACCTTGGTCACATGGCAATCACGAGCAATTTGTCGATTACTTATATGAATTTGAATTGAATTTAGCGTTTCTTCAGATATGCCATTATGATACCGCAACTATTCTGCCACGGACACAAATATTTTGGGCGTATTAACTGCTCAACTGAGCCATTCAATGAGATCGATAGCGAATTTAATGGTTCCGCAATTCTCCTGTGTCATGTGGTTGGATTCATCTCTTTTTTCCTCAGATCTATGAATTATTTTTTTATAATTTCGTTGCAAAGGCACTAAAATATAAATAAGATGTGAAATGTCAGTCAACACGATGTTTCCTGCCTAAGTTTAATGCACCCAAAATACAGACTAGACCAGTTCCATCTCATAGATTTCTTTTGTTTCGAACATAATATGGTTTTTACACAATTACATAGCTGTATTTCAACGTAGCCATTCTGGTAACCCTGCTCTGATAAGTTTAATATTCTGATGGGTTTAACATTATGGCCAGTAAAATGTATTTAAACCTCATTTCTGTATCGCTTTCCATAGTTTTTTATTATACCCGCCTCTCTTTCACTCCAAAGCGAATAGTACATTTCCAAAATTTCGTTTTAATTATGCAACGTAATCAAACCATTTCTGATTTAAAACACTTATATAAATTTCCAGATATGAAGTAATTAGGAACATATTATGTAAATAAATCTGTTCTAAAACTATTTCCGACGATATTTATGTATCTCAATTTTAGTAAACATCCAACACAAACTGGTTGCCAATATTTGCTCTTCCAAGAAAGACATTTTTTACAGCAAAACATTCAATCCAGAAATACCAAGCGCCTTTTACCATTCCCACGGTAATTTGTTTTTTCATGTTTAAGGGAACTTTATGTTATAACTTTCCTTTGGCATGCAATTTATTGAAGGAAATACTCGATTAAACCCTTTGATTTGCTTTTCTTTGCAAACCTTCACTGTAGACGTCATTTACGTAGATGTTAAAAAAAAAGTAAAAATCTTCTACATGGACACATTTTTTCATGGCGGATTTCACCCCTTGGTGTATACTCAGAGTAGTTTGTACCTAATTGTTGCATAATGTGACCTGTAATATGACAAAGCATTCGACTAAAAAGATGCGCTATGACCTACCTTGTAATAAATCTTTTGCTGGACGTTCAAAATACTTTGCTAGAGTCAAACTAATCTGGTAGGTACAATCACAGGCAAAAAATTTAGAAAAGACAGGCTCAGACAGGCTAAAACGTATTCACATTAAATTTCTGACATTTATTAATCATAAGTTCAGAATTTCTAAGTCTGACTTTAATACCTGTTATCTTCTTCCTCTTCTGAATTTGAAACCATAATCGGAAAGAAGACCTTTTAATGATGCATCATTATTAATAAATAATTAATATACAGGGTGTTTCAGGAGGAAAGTTCGAAACTTCTAGAGGAGGTAGGGGAGGTGATTTTAAGCATTTTTTATCATAGCAAAATGGGGTCGCAACTCCTTAGTTACCGAGCTATGGCAACATAAACATTTTTTCAGAAGTATTCTGCAATCACAATGAAAACACCGAATTTCAATAACTAGTATCAATTGAGGAGATTTGAAACTTTTCACAGTGGTGCATAAGATATGTATTGTTCTTTTTTTGCTATCATCAATGCTAACGGTATCTTATTTTCAAGATGGCTCTCGAACATTCGTCGAAATTTAATTCCTCAAAAATAAATAATGTACGATAGCGCTCTTGATTTCAGAGATATCAAAAAATGTGTTAGAATAAAACTTTTTGCAAATTTATTTCTCCATCCATTGCAGCAAAAGCACATCTCTATCTTTTGAAATACGGCAGATATGGTAACTTAACTGATGTTAATACAACGAGGCAACAAATGTTCTTGTGAATAAGAGCTTTAATTTGCTTAGAAAACCTCGGCAATTAGTGGCACTAATCAATACTTGCCTTTGCGAAAAAGACCCGAGAAGAATATGCAACCAAGGTCATGGTCTGGTTGCTGAGAGTTACAAAGTTGACAGTCACTAAGACAGCAAATACTCGTCAGTATTTGTTGTCTTAGTGATTAAATTTTCAACTCTAGAAACGTATTACTGATTTATGACTCTAATAATAAATTGCATTTTTCTTTCGATTTTTTTGCCCCGTTTCAAGTAATAATAATTTAATCTGAAAAAATAGTTAGTGTTAGTATTTTAGATAATTAAATATGGGTTGGAGATAAAGAGCTGAGAGGCATAAAATACAAACCATTCAATAAAAATACCACAGCTACATTTAACTAATGTTTAATGGATTGCGATCTCGCAGACCTCACGTCCATGGTAGTGTGACAAGAATTGCATGTCACTGGTTAAGGGTTAATACTTACTTCTTGCTTTATGTGTCTAATTAACATTTAGTAGTCACTCATGGTCCCAATTTTCGATTCCCCTAATCTTTTTCAAGATTTTATACCAATGGGCCACGTCTCCAAACTTTAAGCACGTCTAAGTAGTTTGTCAATGCAAGTTGTTTCGACATTTTTGTTGCTCCATTATCGCGAATCGACAAGGGATATTCTACTTTTGATACATGCAGTGTTCCTCTAGTTTGCAATACTCTGGCTGAGAATTTCTTCAAATAACATGATTAGAGACTATGTAGTAAAAACTGAGGCTCAGGTCAATTGACACAAACATTCTCGAGGCTAAAAACATTTAGCATTTTTTTAAATTTAAAATATTACTTAAAAATACTCAGTTACTCAGTTGAATTACGTTTGTTTACCAACAATGTTCCGTTGAAATCGAAATTATACACCCATTATGCTGTTTCGTTTCAGAATTGGCAAAGTCAGTGAAAATAGTTGAAGTTGATTCTGGAAAATTGTCTACCTTTAAATACTTTCCTTCATAATGCTCCAGCCTTATGAATCACTTTAACTTTTCTTACTTCATTGGTTAAATGTTGTAAGACCCAAATTCCCCTCTCTTCAGTTTCCATGTTGAATTTATCGGACATCCTTTACATGGTGTTCAAGGATGGTTATGTGTTCGATAGGCACGAATGACATTGTGGTGCATTACATAGTTACTGTACACACTATAATCGGTCGCAAGGTTAACATGGGGAAACTTTTAATTCAGTGTGTACGTGACACACAGATCATAGCATACGCTTCCCTTATCTCTATCGTCATGTCCATGGGGTTGACTTACGTGGAAGTTGGTCAGACTGATCGCGTAAATGCTTCACGCTTGCCACTCAATGCGTAAGCGCTTTGGAAGAGATACTAAGCATTGCGCAAAACCAGGACGGAATGCATAATCAAACAGATTAGTCGTTGAAATATTCTGAACAGCAAGTGGTTGGAAATATATTTTAATGGCTTCGGAAATGCGATTCAAAATCATGGAGGGATTTTTCCCGTAAAATTCCTCTCCAAAGAAAAATAACATTCCAAATAATATTACATGACTTTAGGCAACGGCTCCAATATAAGTGATCAGTGGCTGGGGAAACCCAAGTCTATCTGATCTAATAACAGTAAGAGGTGACCGAAATTTGCAAAATATGTACATTAAAATGAAACAATCATTAATTCTGAGCCACACTAAAACAAATACAGTCAGAGATAATAAATTCGACTATAATTTAATATTGAAATATTTTGAGTTATCAGAAAAATCAATACTTCCGATATCTTTTTCTTTTAGAGCTAAATTTACGTTTTAAATGTTACCTCTGAATAACCTCTGTATTTCATGACTTCTTACCTAACATGAAATTTCAATAACGAATATACAGTGAAATTAGAGCCCAATCCTTAAAGTATCTTAAAGGTAAGAGAACCCAGGAGAATTCCGTGATTTCATCATTCACAATTCATCGAAAAAGAGGGACGAATAGACACACTCATCAAGAAATGCTTTACAATCCATTTGAAGTGATAAACTAAGCATTCCTCAGGTACTTAAAAACACAATCCATCCGTGAAGAAATAGATGAAGAAACTTGGGCTAAAATGATGACCCCCAGCTACTTGATACTTGTCTGAAGTTGGAAAAATACAAGAGCAATAGAAACTATAATTTGTTTCTAGCTTTCATCCTTGAACTATCAATCGTCCGTCAAAATCATACCCTGCATTAAGGAGTAAATTAAGGTATTTGTAGCGAGTATTTGCAATTTATAGAAACTATTTGCATTCAAAATTGCAGTTTTTCTCATTTCTCTAGTCTCTCGGTTGCATTTCTCTTTTTTTCTAATTATTCCTGAATATATTTATTTAATTTTTCCTTGATCTTCTCTTCATTTCTTTCCTCTGAAGTAAAATATCAAATTCAATTGTACCCTCCCTCCCTTCAATAATATTATTTCTTTAGGTGTCAATTCCATTTTAGTGTCTTCAGTAAATGTGACAAAATTGTTTGTTTTTCAGCTGTCCTTATATCACAAGTGTGTTCATTGTGTGGAGCAAGGTACAGTGAAACCTGTATTAAGCGGCCACCATCAGGCTCATGAGACAATCGCCGCTTAAGGAGGTGACTGCTGAATGGCGGGAAAATTGACGTGGCTTATTTGCAGGTGAAGTTCATTCCGATTCCTTGAAAAAATCGGGCGCTTAGAGAGGTAACCGCTCAAGGGAGATGGCTGCAGAGGCAGGCTTCAACGAAAATTCATTTGGAGATGATTAGCTTTAATAATTATGGTGAATTTTAGATAATTATTAATGCCATTTGAAGATTTAAAAACATTTTAACAATCGATCAGCAAGTGTCGAGTGAAGCATCCCTGCGAAGACCCAGAAATCGCCAATCGTAGCCCACGTCCGTGGAATTGCAAATTTTTCCATCGTGTGGACATCATTTTGCAATGAATATTCCGCAATAATATGATATACGCATGATGCCACTCATAATTACTAAGTGAAAATAACTACGAAGTTCTCCATTCTTTGCCATATTTTGGTTTGCCATCGAGGTACAATTAAATAAATTCCATATTGAT
The DNA here is from genome assembly GCA_963169105.1 of Ceriagrion tenellum. Lineage (NCBI taxonomy): Eukaryota > Metazoa > Arthropoda > Insecta > Odonata > Coenagrionidae > Ceriagrion > Ceriagrion tenellum. The sequence continues at coordinate 52,261,737 of OY720633.1, read as the reverse complement.
TTCGGAATATTCCTTCGTCATTCAATCCCGTCACCTTTGGATAGAACACCTTTAGTAGTGACTTTTGGATAGTACACAGAAAATAAAAATGTGTCGCAATCAGTCAAAATTTAGTGAGTAGAGTTTGAAACATCCCTCTGCGATGGTTAGTTTGGTGAAACAATGACTACAATGACCGGACAACCCTCTGCATGAGCATACTAACTGGTTGCCCGTAAAATGGCGTTCCTGAAGCCGTGTGTCAAACTAACTTATTTAGGTGCTGATGGTAAAAAGGCTGCTGAGGGTAGAGGATTTCTTCCATAATAACTTAAGATTGACAATTTTCTTTCCATCCTGCAATATCTTAACACGGTGGTAGAGGGTCGTTTCATTTATTTAGCCATTTTTACAAACTGTAACAGATTTCCCGTCAGCGGCTTATTGAAAGTCTAACCCAATCAAACTATTGAAAATATAACCAAATAAATCATAAAAACTCAATACGTTTGAAGTAAAAATAACCCTGAAACTAAAAAAATTCTATAAATGAAGCGCAAACACATTTTATGGATGGAACAAAAACGCAACAAAAACTTATAAATTGAATCGCGATTAATTTCCTCGAATTCAGGTACGTGAATTGGAAAATAACTGTGGTATAGAGGAAAAAAGTCCCGTGCATTGTAAACTTATCTTTCATCTTCATATTAATTAGATTTTTGAGTATTTTGAGCAAAGTCGGAAAATCGACTTTTTACCGGAAAACCGGGGTTTCCAGACCACTGTGCGGCCGTGGCAAGTCCTCTTTCTAAGCCGTGCTTACGCAAACATTGGACTCAATATTAAAACGTCATGAGCATCAGCCTTAGATTTCCTTGTCTCCAGCCAGACTTAACAGAAGCCTCAAAAACAGTAAACTGACGAATGCTTGCATCAAATATGCATCCATCACAAGTTCTTGGGATAGAAAACAATTCGTCAGAACTCTGTTCATGGCTGACTCATTCATCAATCAGTCGGCGACTGAGACACACTGGCGCCGTCATTTCCAGCGCATTCCGCAAGACTCGGATAACCCCGAAGATTTCCCGAAGAGGACGAGACTCTTAATGGCCTTGCTCGCGAGATGCACGCCGCTCCCACTGGTGGGAGCAAGTTGAGTGCGAACGGTGCAAACCATGTGGTAACACATCAGTAAGAATGGAAGTGGGAGTTCAAAACATTTCTGAGTAATACTCAGGCAGATAATTGTTGCCTATATAAAAAGATCCCCGCGGTCAAATAAGTGCCGAACTTTTTGACGTATATTTTAGTCTGATTGTAACATTGGGCGTACCTAAAGGAAATGTGATGGTCCTCTGCTCATTTATAATCATGAATAAGATTAAACTCAGAATCATGAGCGAAAATTCATTGTTAGTCATCTCGGCTTGATTTAGTGGTTACAGTCCTGCCTTTAAATTCCGATAGCTTGGTCATAGTGTATTTGACAAGATAAATAATTTTCTCCCTACAGTATTTAATTCAATAATTTTTTCACATCACGATATTCTTAGCTATTCCCTTAGGTTCAAGGCTTGAAATCATTGCCGTATGCTCGTTGATTATTTACGAAAGGCTTTATTGGAATGGATTCATGGAGATTTTTGCATAAAATGTTCTCTCATGCCTAACTAGAAGAAACAGTTTTTGGGAAAGAAAATGAAGATAGTTTCGATTTCAAGAGAATATTTATTAAATCTGCAAATTAAGCAATTTTTGAAGGTAAAACATAACTTTCTGGCTAATACCTTTTTAACATGAGGGAAATAAAATGACTGCATACTGCAGAGCTTTGTCATCATTTGCCACAAAAGTGCTTATTCAAGGGCCTAACGATGCATTTCCTAGGTTAAAATTGGATTTAAGTCAATAAATGTCTGGATTAGACTCAAAACTATCAAAGTTAGGCGGTGTGACCCGAATGGCAATTATCTTGGGGCGATAATAAATTTAAATTTATTTGTAAGGCTTTTTTTATACCAAGAGTACTGATTTGATACGAAGAGTAAAGCTTTCAACTAGTGATGGGTCATGATCGATTCGTTCAAAATGATTGAATCACCAAGTGAGTCAAATGACTCATGATTCATTTCTGGAAAATGATTCGATCAATCAATCATTTTGTGTTTCCGTCTGCCGTGTGATTGAATGTGATATTAAGTGGAAAAACATTCACATGTACGTTATCCGTTATGTCTAGTCATGAAATTTCAGAGAGATATCTTCATGGGCATAAATCCATTAATATTTGGTCAGTGAGTTTATGTTTGCATAGCATAGTTAGAGACAATGCGCTCATTTTAAAAACGATGAAATTAACCCTTGTTACAATACCAGCGCATCATTACAGTTGGTAAACTTGATAAGAATTTTAATTACCTGCTCAGTTGAAAGCTCCTAATTGAATGCAATTCAATTATGCAGATCAGAAAACATTCATTCACATTAATTTGTGTAGTCTGAGCTAGTGATTTAATTTTCATGTACATAGTTTGACGTTATTCTTCTTGAATTCAGAGTCTGTGACAGTTTTGCCTCTCTAAATATTCTCGTGACTATAGTACTTGAAAATCTCCAATTTAATGCGGATCCAAAAGTTGTGGAATATGGAAATCTATCAGCCTTCCTAAATTTCTAAGCACGATAGTAATTATTCGAAATCAATTATTCAAATAGTTTGATGGCATCAATTAGCATCATTCGAGTTTTTGAGTCTCTTCAATCTTGATTCATTCGAGTCTTTCGATTCACGTGAGTCTCGTGATTCATCTTATCAATCTGACTTACGAGTCATAATGAATCAAATGACTGAATCATTTGATTCATTTGAATCATCTTTTAAGTGACTCGAATCAAAATGATTGAATCACTAAAATGATCGACTTAGCCCATCTCTACTTTCAACTATCGAAAGAGAGTCACAATAAATCACAAAAAACGATAAACGAAATACATTCTAGAACTTAGTGAAATTAAATAGCATTATTTTTTCTTCGACTTAATTATGAAGTGTAATCAAAATAGCATACAGGATTTGTCGTTACATATGTCAATATTTATTTGTACCAGGAAGTATTTACAATGCTCCTGATAAAGCAAGGATAACACTTAAGAGGGTCTATGATGCTATTCAATGATACCAATTATAACAATTGTCAAGCTTAATACACATTAACAATAAAATTATGTATTTAACATAATTTATAATTAATTTTAAAAAGTCACTAATCCAGTGTAAAAAGAATTGCGCATTATATTCATGTATCAATTTTATTTCATTCAGTTAACTTGAATTTTATTTGTATGTTATCAATAGCTCAAATACTCTTAGTCAAGGTTACGAAATTCAATCATTTCATGTTTTACGTGTTTATTGCATAGTATCCGAGTCCTGCAGATGAAATGATTGGATTGCGGAGTTTTGGCTAAAGGTAAAGTTATTTCCAACTTCCGACCAACCCTTAAGATAATGATAAATAAAACGTTCTACGAGATCAATATTTCAGATGGGGTTACATTGGTCCAGCAAGGTCATATGAACTACTTCTGTGAAAAATTGCATCTTCTACGCAAAAGGAAGTGGCCACAGGAATACGAGAACATGGAGTGACAGAGGAAACACATATTTTTGACCAAAGAAACAAATTATTTCCTAAACTTAGTTATTTTTGTTTTCCTCAGCCAGAAACTTTTGTGAGTAAATTTCCTCTTTTTCCATTTTATTCCAGAGCCGAAGCGACGGCTCTTCAATCCCGGGAGCCAAACAAATCCGGGGACGACCTTGAGGCGAAGCCGATCGGACGTCGACGCTGCCGTGGGGTGCTTTGCCGCCTTTTTTTAAATCTAGAGATGAAGGATGGGGAGAACGGACTCGAGTGAGACCAGCATCACCACACACATACACACACGCTCCCATATGAAGGCTTGCGCGCGGGCGGTCGAGGGACCCCAACGGTCGTCAGGGGGGAGGAAGAAGACATCGGGACGAGGGGTCAACAAGAAGGTGACTCCCGAAGGGGAACGAGAGTGGGGGTGGGGGGTTGTAGAGGGGTAGAGGGGGGGAGGAAGATAGCGGCGCACTCTTTGGGAGATGAGGGGTGAAGGGACGCCGCTTTTCCCGAAAGAGGGAGGGAGCCTTTGAGGGCTGCATCACACGCCGGGTCCAGTCTCCCGAAGAGGAGAAAGATTATGTTGAATATCTCCCCGAGTCGTCTCCTCTCTCCCCTTGATTCCACACCCCCCTCCACTTCCCGTGCGAGGGGATTGGGGGTTAAGTCCGCGGCGAGACTCGGCCCAGTCTCCCTGCTTCCCCGGCTCCGACAACGTCGAGGCTGCATACACCCTGGTTCCCTCAAAGAGAAGAAGGAAGGCTTCTTCTGACGAGATGCCGAAGAAGGTAAAGTAGCAGAATTAGTAGTAGCGGTGTTCTTCCTACACATAAGCTGTGCCATCCCAAGCCACTTTTACAAGTGCGCCCAACATTTTAATGATGTCGCCCCTGGCTAAGATTTTATTTGCCGATCGTGAGTTCTCAAACTTCAAGTTTATTTGAGGGAATCTATGGAGTTAAGATGCGACATTCTTTTAAAATGTAGTACCCTTCCCGCCAGGGATTCAGGTTTTAATCTACAGGTTATCTCCAAGCCTTGAGCTACACAGGGAAAAGTGTTTATAATAAATTTATTAATTTTTATTTGTCCAAGGATCATTATACATGATATAGGATACGTCATTTATATACATTAAAACATTTAAACGCTATAATATACAACCAGAAGTCCTCATCTATGAGGTATTCGTTGACTGAGTTGTACAATTTGTTCAGTAGCATTTCTTTCATTTTACAATTAAAAATTGTATTTTTTTTCATCGTCTTTGAACTTTGTTGGAAGTTTATTATAGAGATTATATCACAACCATCTCTTTTGGGTGGGTGAATTTCAACTGTAAATTGTATCCCAGTGTCGGTCACAATTCCAATCAAAGGGTTGGTGACAAGGATGCTAATAAATGAAATTGTTGCTCCGCAGGTTGGAAATGCATGCAGGAGGTGGTATCATTTTCCAATTTTCGTTCCAATTCCCTTTTTTCACGACCTTAATATAAGTCGCAGACTGGCCGTCGTTAAGGACCAATCTCCAATGGCTTCCACCAACGTTGTCCATGCCTAGGGCCAGCACTGCTCAAAAGTGAGCTTTCCATTCACTTTAGTGCGGTGCATGCTTCGCAACACGGCAGCGGACTTTCTCTCCGTTCGTTTCTGACTTTGCACACTAAGCAGGGCCATTCAAACCAGATGGGAAGCAGTGTTTATGTGCGCTGAACAGTAAAAATTACACCAGTGATCGCATCCAGGATTGTCATTCCCGTGTTGATTTTTCTGTTCAGGCGTTCAGCTTGGATGGATTATGTATTTTTTTGATACTCAGCGGTAAAAAGTTTCCTTTTTAGATCAGTTTCCTGGATAATTTTAATTCGATATATAGATAATAGAAAGCACTAAGTAGCTATGTCATAGTGAAATATTACACAAAAAAGGACAATCGCGTAGAAAACCTTACAATTTTCGGCCAGCCTAGAAGAGGACCAGGTCTCTGCTGGTCGAAAATTGGGATATTTTATACGAGTGAGTGTCCTTATTTTTTGTTTTATTTAACCTCGTCATACATTTTGGATACTTATAATTCCTTCTTTCAAACATTTATGAACGAGCTCAATAATCTTTCCCGAAAAAAATTATTTGTGATTCTAATGTCTCTACCTACCGAATGCTGCCATGTTACCGAACCTGGTTACCGAACTTTTCGCCAGCTTACATCGTTCGATTCATCGTCGTAAGAGTACGCTGAAGTTCGCCGATGTATTGCAATCCACATTGACTTTCACCCATTGCATGGAAGGCTCTCAAGAATGCTTAAATTCCTCGGCTAGAAAGCTCCCAGGGTCTCATACTTCCTCTACTCGATACTTCCTCAATTTCTTCTAATAGCTTATTACTATTTAACTATTCAATCTTCAAAATAGACAGTGGTTCTAACTAAAAGTCAAATTATATGGATAGAAACAGCGATATAGAGCTGCTTTTGAAGTACTATCCTCATGGCACTCGCATTAGAATCGACAGTACATTCTGAAGATACCATTACCAACAGGGGATTTGATCCGAAGCCTCCGGGATTCGACGACAGTCTTTTGTCTATCACATAAACCTGATCCTTTTTGGTGCAAACATTTTTCGAATAAGGTCGCTCTCAATTGCCATGCATTGACAATTACAGTTATCTCCATCTTTCATGAGTAAGAAGACATCATCTAAAGGCCACTATTTTATCATGCATTTTTACTAAATAACATAATAACGCTTGCGTTAAAAATACTAATAAATCTGATCGTATATTAAAAATATTGAAAGAGTGGTTCAAAGTTAGCGCTGAGTACTTTTTAAAATACATTTTTGAACGAGTTCAATAATCTTACCCTGTAAAATTAGTCGTTATTCTGGAGTACCTACCTACCGATTGCTGCCCACTATCAGGTTACCGAACTTTTTATATTTTTTATACATAATATTTTTTGTAAAATGTATGGGTACTAGTGACAAGGAGTTTTTGGCAAGGGAATGCGTACTAGATACTTCAAAATGAATATCTCTTTATATTGGAGTATGTATTTGCTTGCACCTTAACGTTGTGAATGGTACTTAATATTTCTTCGTAAACTTAATTTTTCAAATTTGTGTAGATTATGCTACTTCAAAGGTATCATTATAGCTATATTAAGTAGCCGTGTTACCAGCCTTATTTTCTGTTCAGTGCCGTTGCGCGTGTCGGAAAAAAACCGCGCTGAGAACTCCAGTAACCAAGTAGCCCTCCCTCCCCAGAAGCGTATACCTTAGTTAATCGCGCGTGACACTCAATGGGCACGCTCGCGCCCTCGTTTCCCCCGTTCGCTTCCTGTTCCCTAGTTTTCTCACAGTCCCTCGTCCTCAAGCAGACATAATGGAATGCTAACGACGCCTCGAAGCCTATCTCAGAACACGTGTTCGGGCTGTTTGGTGTGCAGGGGAAGCGAAGGGGCAAAGACCGACCGAGCGACCGGCTTCGGTCCATCATTGAAAGAAATCTCCCCAGGCTTGAGTTTCGGACGAGAGGGGAGAGGGACTTCGGATTTTTTCAAGGCCAAAGGGCGTATCTCGGACGGGGATGTGCTCGCTTCATAAGGGTTGAGATGAGGGGGCAGAGTCTACAGGCAGCAACCACGGCAGCCAACAGGACGGGTTTTTCCCCCTTTTTGATAGGTCCCTTTTTATGTCCTAATTCGTCCTAGCGGGAATAATTGATGCATCTTGTGGTCTATTTAATTTATCCTTGGGCTAGTGCGGCGTTCGAGATGTGGGCGTGGAGGAGGATAGAGAAGATGCGGTGGACGGAAAAGAAGACGAGAGGGTGCATGTTTGGTGCGGTGGGTCAGGAGAGGAGTCTTCTCTTGGAGATAGAGGAGAGGAATCTTCTTTATGAGGTTAGGAGACACGTCCAGACAGTTAGTCAAGCAACTAAGAAATTTCAATATATAAAAGATGTGTTAGATAATCATATAAGGGATCGGGTTGGTGTGGTGGCTAGAGTACTGGCTAACCATACGGGCGGCCAGGGTTCAAATCTCTGCAGCAGAGGAATTTTTTCAGAGGAAGCCCGATCTCTACTTGAGTGTCTAGTGAAGGGCACTTTAAGTACAGTACTCCGTCTGTCGGATGAGACGTTAAGCCGTGGTCCCCTCGGTGTCTTTCGTTAAGAGCAGGCTGATGCCGACGCCGGGTTTCTATCCATCCTTCCTCTCATATCTATCCCCTATGGCGCAAATGACTTTAGCTGTCGGTCTTAGCCTCCCCAATATTCAATCCAAATGATAACCATATAAGTAGTTAGATAACCTGAACACCATGCAGAAAGGAAGAACCTGATGTATTGGACACACCCTGAGACCTAATGGGTTTGTAGAGAACATAATTAAAGGTAAATTAGAGGGAAAAGTCCCCAGAGGAAGACCCAAGAATAAGTTCATGGACCAAATAATTAGGAAAGTACATACATAGGAAGAGATACCATGAGGTATGGGAACTAGAATTAAAAAGGGATGGGTGGAGGGCTGCAGTCAACCAATCTTAGGATTGAACGACAAATGATGAGAGATAACTAGTGCGGGAAATGTAGAATTAATTGTTGCGCAGTATCGTGCAAATTCGTGGATTCTGAGAAAGATGAAAGAGATTAGGCCATCGAGGTATATGGAGAGGGCACTTGTTATGCTGGCCAATGCTACAAGCTGAAGCCAGTGGGCCATCTTTGTTGGCTCTCATTTTCCCCTAGGGTTTGCGGGATAACGCACTAATTTTGAAATTTTACAATGTTTTACTCTCTAACTCACTAGAAATAAGCATCCACTGGCTTCTTTAATGTGGATTCCCCTTGGATACTTTGTTTCTTCATATATATTAAAAATCATCAGCAATCCCGATGAAAACTATTGTAAAATTGAATAGAATCCATAGCACCAAGTAACCAACATTCATATATTTCATGAGTTACTCGCCTTAAATTTAAAACAGAAGGTTAATATTCTTGTTTTAAATTCGATAATTTGTCCATTTCGTCGTGCCATCTATGATAAAGTAAGGAAGAAGCAGGGCAAAACAATATGGTTATTATTTCGGTTGTCAGGCTTCAGTTTGATGACGTAGTGCCCTCCCCATACTCCTCAATGGATTAGGCTGTAGGCGTTCGAGATGTGAGTTTGGAGGACGATGGAGAAAATGATGAGAGATAACTAGTGCGGGAAAGTGCGGGAACTATATCTAATTCTAGTTCCCTTACCTCCTGGTATCTCTTCCTGTGTATGTGCTTTCCCAATAAATAGTGCGGTAGACGAAAAGGAGGGAAAATGAGGTGGCGCTTGTTGAGGAGAGGAACCTTATAGATGAGATGGGGGTGAGGAAAAGTAGGTGGTTGAAGGAGGCAATGAAGGGCAAAGGGTTGTTCATGACTGTGATAGAGGGAAGGATCTACATCTACGAAATACCGTGCTAGCCACCACTAGGGTGGCATGGGGTAATTCCACTCTAGGCATGCGACACTCATGTCATTTGAAATCAGGACCGCGTACACTCGCCGGGATGCCAGGCGCAGGCCAAAAGCAGTCAGGATGACAATACGCGGTCGGACCAAAAACTAGGAGTGTGCTACGTACACGAACGTGCTACAATACAGTATACCATTCATGATATAACTACTAATTAGTTAATGCGACTGATGAATAGTAATACAAGGTGCAAAATCATACAGGAGCTATATCTTGCCGGATATTTCGTGCGGGGATTTTTCCATCGTAGAAACCTATACAGACGTTAACCCAAATATATTAGATATTTATCGTAGAAGTAAAATTATTATTATAAAAATTTTTTTTTCATATTTTTTCATTAATTTTTCTATTACATCATTCAATAGTCTCCTAAAATGGACCGGTCCAACTTTGGGAACATGTGGTGGTCCAAATTCGGCAACAGGTTCTCGTCAAATAAATAATGGCACTAGACAAACACAGGAGGTTGAACACTAGTTTTGCGGTATGTCGTTAGTAGCAAGCAAAATCCAGGTTAAACTTGTTTCATAGAAAGAGTGATAGCTTACATTTACTTGAGACAGCAGCTTACGTACTGAGGGAAAAAAATTATAACACAAACAATGAAATCACACTATTGGCCATCCACCCCGGTAAATAGGATCCCACTCACTGACCGCCGAGTCACGTGTCCTCGATGGTGTCACCACCTAGTGGAGCCAACTCAAAGGCATCAAATACTTGTACGGAGGGAGATAGAATCGCGGTCTAATTAGGAAACGGTCCAATGTCGGCAACCTTCCCCTATTTTAATTCTTCTGTTGAAGTCTACCTAAAAAGTTGATTTCTTGGTCATAAATAAACTAATAAGCTAGATCAGGGAGTGGCTATCTTTTGAACCGGAAAACCTAACAAACACTTCCCTTAAACCATTTTAAAAAGAATTATTTAGCCATAAATGTATTTCTACAAATGATTTAAATTTGAAATTATATTATAACAAGTTCATCACTAGACATCAATCAGAAGCCACGCTTTCTGCAGATCACCATTCCCCTCATCTACATGTCAAACGATTAATTAATTTATAATTACTAATCTTGACATTATTCCAAATTTCCTCCATTTTTTCCATCCAAGGTCACCCACGACAATGCTTTCGATTCGTTATTCTCTCCACTTAAGTTTACAGCAAACTGTATTGCCTCACACTGTGTCCTATAAGTAAGGCTATTCTACTTCACTATGATTTCAGCAAACATATTTTCTCCTTAATTTAGTACGATTTAAATGGCGTCCATCATTCTTACGTACCACCATACTACCTTAGCTATCTACCCTTTTTATTTTAATATAGTTTTACAACATAATTTTTTATTAACAGCAGCAACACAATGGAACATTCTTCATGACTGCTTAATAAATATATCCTTCAGCATAGCTTCGATTGCTCGGAAAATTCAGATCAGACGAGTTTCAGTATGACAAGGAGGATATCATTCTGACTCCGAGCTCTATATCTAGAACTGATAAAAACGGAACAATTAGTCATATACAAAGCCTGGCTGACTGGTGAGAATATTCATTCTTTTCCCACACTTATATGATCAAAACAAAAAATGAAACCAAAATAAAACGCATCGTTAAGATGCGAATCAAAACTTGGTAAGTTTTACGCAGAACATTTTTTGGACGACCGGTTTTGTCGAATATTCGACATCATTAGGTCGGACCTGATGGTGTCGACTCTTCGTCCAAACTGGTCGTCCAATAAATATTCAATGAAAAACTTAAAAAGTTTTGGTTAGTCCCTGAACAGTTTGGAAAAGTTTTAAAAAGTTAGGGAGAAACTATTGAGTTTGATGCAAATCAACTTTATCCTCCCCTCCTTCCATTTCTGGTGTCTTAATACCTTCTGCCATACGTTTCCGCAGAAGCACGCAGGGTAGAACGTAAATGTAGACAACTACGTCCGCAATAAGGGTAACGTATTATTTTTTATCGTCTCGGATACCTTTATAATAAGAGGGTTTTCACCGACTAAGGTCAGTTCAGATGAATGGAAGCCGAACTCGATTAGTTTTTCATTTACTCCTACCGCTTAACGACTTTATTTTTCAACCCTCTATATGGCCTGCCTCCCATCACTTTATTCATAAAGCATAGTCTCTCTCTCTCCCGATTGTATCGACATCCTGTCCTTCAGAATTGTCATCAGGCAGTCCTTTGGACATTGCGCAAAATGCTGCAACTAAAGAGAACCCAAGAATATTAAGTTTCGAATAAAGTTAAGCGTAACCAATAAATTCAGGATTCACTTTGTGGAACCTCTCCATATCGGAAATCAAAAACTTTTAAGTAATGGTCCACTAATACTTTTATTGTTTACGACCCGGGTTTCGTCACGTAATGATATCTTCAGGAATAATAAATATAACTAATTTTTTCAGGCTGAAGATGTCATTACGTGACGAAACCCGGGTCGTGAACAATAAAAATATTAGTGGACCATTACTTAAAAGTTTTTGATTTCCGAAAGTTAAGCGTATTTAGTCTCGATCCCGCACAGGCCTTCGTTGACTCATGCAACTCTCTTAGTCGAGGAAACCATAACCATATTCCATAGAGTTAGAAAACATAAAGCATCATATATCAACCACTCATTTTTCGCAGGTACTTAGAAATACTCGCGTGAAGTATTTACTGTATAGAATAATGTACTACTTTTTGTAAAAGCTGGACACCGTAAACCGGGGTGAAGCCGGTACAATTTTTGAGTTTTTTGAGTCTCCTGTACTCACCTTTCATTTCTAACTCATTAAAATTTTATTTGAGGAAACTTTATCTTTTGACTAATTATTTTAAGTTTGAAATTTGGCGATTAAACCGCTATGAGCACAAAAATTAGAGTTCACTCTCTTTATGTTCACCCCGCTAACTGACTTTACCTCGGTTTTCAATAAAATGACACACCTATGGTAAATTCATTTATGATTTTTCTTGAAAATTACACTCGGTTCTGGGTCACTTGCTAGAATCAGATTGGGGAAATTTACCGAGTAATTTCATGTAAAAATATGAATTCAGCTGTTTCACATTGTGACGTTTGATGATATTTCTCAATTACTTTACGCAGCCATCACTCTCAGTCGATTAACACAAATAGCCGAAGTAATTACTAATTACCAACGATTAGTTTCATTTCAACTTAAATTTGTTGGCCCTGGTCAGAGCGGGGTAAAGACATCTTCTGCTAATCCTATGGTCGTGGGTTCAAATCCCGCGTGGGTGAATTATACAACACTTAGGGCATGTTTTTGTGTGTTCGTCCACTGCTAACTGTTGAATATCCCGTTATAAGACGTGCATTGGTGCTTACTTTGGTGGTTAGAGATAATAAAGAAAGTAATTTCTCTGATATCATTCCATTTCTCATCTTTGTATCGACATCAGTTAATTATAAAACCCTTATCTTAGGAATTAACGAGCATAAAGGTCTCTACATAAGCTCCCTCAAAATATGTAAAGAACGCATGTTTAGGCTACGATGATACGTGAGGAGGGTATAAAATTCTTTGATGGCATTTTATAAGTAATTTGTTGTACATGTTCGGACAGGAGTGATCAGAAAAAAATGATTAACCAGAATAATTGAAATTAATAAACGCATAAAATGGTCGTTCTAGCAATAAAAAATTTGGTTATTTCACTTACCCAGTGCCGATATCACATTCTTTAGTTCAATTTTATGATCGAGGGGTAAAAGACCCATTACATATTTATTGATCCTCCATCATCTTGATGATCCTAAGTTGAACGTATTAGTAAGGTTTTATGAGCTATTTGTCCCGAACAAAAATTGTTCACTAGCCAGATGCTTTTATCTAGCATATTACGCTCTTACAATAAGGTGATTTTTTCATGTTATTCACCTTTAGAGTGTAACTCGTTTAATTATAACCCTCAAATCAATGAAAATGAGAGAGGTTGGGCGTCCATTATCAAGTATATTAGAAACTACACAGATTATGCTGACTTCTCATTACTGCTATATTTCCCCTTCTGATACCCAGTTTTTTTCCCACTCCCACTATAATGAGGGCTCTGAGTAGCCAACTAAGCCATCACTTTTGTTTTCGTTTTATCTTTCTCGCTCCTATCGACGAGAACAGTTACCTAATTGTATTGGTGGCGTGATATATCTTGCATATAACCCGTGGGATATTGGATTGATAATCAAAATTTTAAGTCTACATAACTCCACCACCGGCGGAGAATTTATGGGACCCTGAGTTTGAAACTACAAGTCCAGAAGACGCCAGCGCCGATTATTATGAATACAAACACTGGAATTTAGCCAACAAAATTCTATGCAAAAATTATAGCAACTAAAAGTTTTTCACTTATATTAAAAGTTTCTTGTCTGAGTATTAAGGAACAAAGAACTCCTTTTACCCCAGCGAAGCAATAAGCATTACTCAACCTTTGGGATAAACTTTCCAATGAATGAAACACATTTTTCTCGTTTATAAGAATAGTGAAATTACAGTTGGAGATATTTGGTATAATATGCATATTTTTTTTTTTTACTTATAGCTGATTGATAGCTGATTATCTATATTTCTATTGGTCACGCATGTCAATGTTAACTGAAGGTAGCCTTTACACAGAAATTACCTCTGGGTATACCTAAAGCTTCCATATTTTTATGTTATGAAGTTGTATACCTTTTTTCTTTTCTTTTGTTGAAAGTACGTAATAAACATCAATATCAATTTAATGCCGCTTAAGATTAACAAAATAATGTCCTAATTATTTTTTAGTTCTTTGCCCCCTTTATGCTCAGACAAGAACATTTTTAATATAAGTACAAAAACTTTTAGTTGCTATATTTTTAGCATAGAATGTTGCTAGCTAAATTTCAATGTCTGTATTCATAAAAATCGGCACAAGCGTTCTCTAGTAGTTTCAAACTTCAGTTCAAATTTCCGTGATCTTGTTCCTTTCTTTCTAATTTTGTTATTGCATTCATTTCTTCACTTCGAAACTTCAACTCCGTACTCACTGCTCGGAGAGAGCAGCTCCGTCGGGTTTGTCGCGAGTTCGCGATTGCGATTCAAGCATCTTACATTATTTAGTGGTAAATGTGAATTTTAGTATAAAGTATAACCATATTAACTGAGCCCTTTTTTGTTATATCTATTTAAATTCTATTATTTTATCCAGTAGAAGGCGTTACAATTAACATATATATTTTTTTATAAAAAAATTTCTTCTGTTTCTACATCTTCACCCATCAAACAGCAGAAAAAATGTGCTGAAGTTGCCATGAAATCGTAATCGTAGAGCAGTGTTATAGAGCTGGGCGCGGCTGAAGCAACGCCGCCTATTGGCACAGCCGTCACCCGCCTCGGCCATATCACAGCTTTGGTTGGATCGGACGACTTGTGACGTAGTATTTTGATCATCCACCTCATCCCCGCCCCCGCGCCCGCCTCCCCACTTTAACCGAGATAAGCGCTTCGATATTTATCCACCACTGACTTGTTCATTGGGCAACAGTTCAACGATTATAAAATCTATTTTTTATGTTTTTCATGCACCAGTAGACTCATCATTGAATAAGAGCGAATTGCAGTGGTAACTAAGCATCTTTTTTTTGCTGCCGGACGATTCTGTTGGCCCGTATGTCCCCGGAATCCCGATAGGCTGATGAGCCTGTCATCAGGTTTTCCAGGGACCGGACCAACAAAACTTGACACACATTTATGCCCTGGGTGGTGAAAAATCCACCCAGGCGGGACTCGAACCCGCGACCCTCGATTTAGCAGGCGAGGACTTAACCCCGCCGCCGCCGGTGCCGGCATGCTGATGGTGCAGATACATGATGCAGTTGCTCAGAAGATCCCTTTCAGTTTGAGGGGATATTTCCAACAAACAAGCTTCATGCTGGGTAGTAAGGCAGTCTTCAAGCGTGACTTCTAGGATTTTCCAAGGATCATAAACCTCCGCTGCCAAGTTAAAAGTGCTTTTTCTTTTTTTCACCAAAAACGAAAATGATTTATACGGCTTTCCTCCGTGAAGCTTCGGTCATCAAATTAAGCGAAAAAATTAAGCAAAATTAAACCTATTTGTTTCGGATGTAATCCATGGATAATCGCGGTCCCTCGGTGCATAACCATGGCGATAGATTCTAATAACTTTTCAGCTGACAACTTTATTGCACACCTCTAGTGCCTGAAATTAAACCCTAAGTCCCTACCTTTCAAAAAAAATTGTTTTAAATCTATGGTTGCGTAATTATCGCTCTAAACCTATCGTATCATGCGCGGTGCTACATAAAAAATTCATTAGGCAAATTGAAACTCTCGTTACTTTGATTTCAATTATTATGGTTCATTAATTATTATTTCACAAGATTTTTCACAAGAATTTCATTTCGCTTACTTGAAATTTTCTTTCCGTTGCATTATTTAAAACCCAGATCTCCGTGTCATGTGCTACTTGCTATGAGAACACATGGCCAAAGCTAAAATTAAGCGGTTGAATGATCAAATATTTTAATCTTAGGTTCTATGAAAGACATCTAGTTAATGAATCATATACATGCCTCCATAGCCAATAGGAAACTGAATTAAATAGTGTGAGTTAAAATAACATCAGTACTTCTATCGAACAGAAAAAAGTCATTACTTATTCATTTTTTAATTTAAATTAAATTACATTTGTAAGTTTTTGGATGAATAAATACGGAGGTATACCTCTAATCTCTGTTATCAAACTGAACTTTCCAATCTCACGGCTTTCCTTTTCGTTGATGTTCGGAAATAAAGAGAAGCCATTCACGAGGAATCCAATGAATAGCCCTCCATAAAATAAAATTTGAGCCGAGAAATTCAGATTAATCTTTGAGTCAAAAGTTTGGACATGACTAAATGCTCTAAAAATGAGTAACATCTAAGCGGGGAAAAATTTATAAAAAATTGTTAAACACCCTAGAAGTTCTCAACATTTTTGGGTAGTTGTGATCTGCTAAGAAGACGCTAATTATTGGTTTTAAGAACTTTAAACTGTGTAAATACAAGGCTTGGATTATTTTTCTCAGGCCATTTTTTCATTATTCTCTTTTTAATCAGCAAATAGGTGAATAAACATGTTGAATTTAATCACATCAAAAACCACAGCTGGATTTCATATCAAATGTTGCTTTTACTGAAATAAGATATATCAGGGAATGCATTTATAAATTAATTGAGGTAACATGCATTTGAAAAGGTCGAAAAATAGAAAATACACTCCTGAACTACATATATCCATACCTGAATTGTAACCCAACACACGAGGCGAGTGCAATAAAATGGATAAGATGTATCAAGGCAAACTTTTGTCTTTTTAATTCGCAGTCAAAGAGTATTTATAGAAAGGGTCTTTGCATTACCTAAATTAGACAACAGATTACAGCATTCGGACTCAGAAAGATAGTATAGGGGAATATGGCAGCCTTTTAATGCCCAAATGGCCATACTAAATGGATTAGTTGTGCAATTTACTCGCCAAAAACGTTGATATTAGCAGCGAAATTTCACGACACATAAATCATTCATCTGAAAAAATACAAATTGAATGTCGCTTCCAAAAAAGAATTATACTATCCGTATAATTTTCAGGTAAATTGCGCGAGATATCCATGTTAGGTAGACCATTTTTTCACTGAAAAACGGGCTTCGATCTAATGTGTTGAGACGCTATGCTCCATCCTATATTATCTATGGATCCCACATTAAAAATTTATCACATTTTTACATCGCAAAATACGCTGTTGAATATTGATGTTGGATATTAACTTTGCATCTCCGTTTTAAAAACAGGGGATCTTAGAGCGTCTGCGAGACGGAGTGGTCATCGGTGATGGCGGCTTCGTGTTCCAGCTGGAGAAGAGAGGGTACGTGAAAGCCGGACCATGGACTCCCGAGGCAACATGCGAGAACCCAGAAGCAGGTGAGCCAATTTTATTTTTGTCTCACGCCTCGAAACGAATATAATACAACATGATTTTGGCCCATACGAAGCTCACATGGAACGATATGTATTATGCATAACTTGGTACGCATGTATAGAATCTAACAAACGTGCGCAACAAGAGGGGAAGATATTTAGTAAATATTAACTGTCAAGAAAGTATCGGAACTGGGTTTTAGCTGTAAACTATTTGGGATAAGAGAAGCGTTTCACGTTTTTTTAAAGAGATCATCCTCAGTTACTGCTACAATTTGATTATCAAGCTAAATTAATGACAATAAAAATTAGAAACACGCTTCCTACCGCGAACAATTCATTACAATCAACAAATTTAATATACTTAAAAAATTGTATAAATATGCGTAAATTAGAATGGAAATTAAATCAAATACAAATTGCAACTTTAAAAGTCATCAAATGTAAAGTACATCTAAGCAAAATCGTATTATGTGCTCTACTTCTGTATAATAATTACTTTACTACAGCCACCAGAAATTTTGAATAAATAAGTTGGAACTGAAAGAGGTCATTCCAAAACTCCTTCAGGTAAACGATTCAGTTAATCAATTTCTAAATTTAAAAAAAAACTTAATAAAAACATTCGTCCTTTGCTCCGAGCTTAAATTTTGTACCAATAGCCAATCCTAATGAGTAAAATATAGTGATATTTTTCTCATTTTTACCGAGCTCTTCCGGACAGGCAGTAAGGATCTTAAAAATGCACTCTATTATACTCACGGAGGTCACAACATTTCTTTGTTGATTTTCCTTATTTTTGTCATACTACCCCATTTTAATTCATTGACTGTATCAATATCCGGGTCGCGTTTTGGGTGTGTTTATGTGGTGTGGTAGACGTTATCATTAAATTTCATGCAATGGGAAGGCACAAAGTTACCAAAGAAACTGTTTTTCATCCAATGCGGTCATGACGTTGGTAAGTGATGGCCATCGTCGGAAAGCGCCAAGTTTGGAGTGATTCTTTATCTCCCAAGTGAATGAATCTCCGAGTTCATTTGGGCGAGTTTTCCTCTAGTTTCTAACCTATAAGATGAACACAAAGGTCAATGCCTTGCACTCGCCTGATAAGTTCGCACCGGAATCGATAAATTTTACAGCCTTTCCCGAACAAAATCTTTGTGAGTTTTCACCGAGAACGTGAGGATTTAGCAAAGACTAGGAAATAAGACAATGGGTACATAAAACCTTGTACTATCTCTCCTTTTACTTACTGTCTGCCTTTGAAGATAACATATGTGACCCGTTGTGCTAAATGGCTCTGCTTTGTTATCTTCTTTGACAGTCAAGCAGTTGCACCGTGATTTCCTTCGTGCTGGATCTGACGTCATGCAGGCGCTGACATTCTACGCCAGTGACACCAAGCTTGACAACAGGGGCAATAAGGCTGGTCAAATGTTCACGGTAAGGAAAGTGACTGACTCATTTAAAAATATATTAATTGCACAATGTGAATTGCTCTCACGAAGAAAACGTGATCAAAAGAGATTAGTTATACGGATGCAGGAACGAGAGGTGTAAAGCATCTCGTGGATTAGATCTTTCGCAGAACCCATAAGGTTTTTCATTCTCGAAGGTTGAAATAATGTACCATAAACAATCACCCTGAAAGCGAAAGAATTACGGCCAGAGGTGTGCGGTCTGTCTTCATTGGAAAAACATTTTTAAAATCAGCAAAATTCGCCCAAACGTCTACAGTCTAAGCATCTATATTGTTTGCGATCTCTCCTGGATGAAGAAAGTTCTCTGAAAAAGGGACGTACCTTATATAAATATCTTAAAAACATGGGAAAAAGTAAAACACAATGGTCAGAGGAAATGAAACAATTACTTTGGGGTTAAGAAGAATAAATTCTGAGGTAATTAAGTAAATGGTGCAATTAAGTAAACTGGACAAAGGCTGACCGGGTCAGTCCAGCTCCCCTCTCCCTGTAATATAAACGCAACTGATCACTTATCCTAATTATTAATGATCGAAACAAAAGCATGGTGGCATTTCTGTACAAATATAATGTTAGCGGATGAACTAGTTTCTCCGGTATACCTAGATGAAAATATTTAATCTATCTCTCATGATGATTATTAAAATATTTAACCTCCCTAAATAGATTATTTTAGCAGATCTCTGAGGTAAGATATGTGAGAGGTAAATGCCTACCCAATCGTTCTCTCTTGATCTTTATATTCTAAAAAAAATTCATGATCCTTCCAGTGACTTGTGTCATGTTATCCATATTCTGGCAACTTATATAAAAACGTGTCTCTTGTTTGATATCAACATAAAAAGCATACCTCTCCAAGCTTTTTTTCGCGTACTGATCTTGAAGCTGCATTAAGGTAATAGAAGGAGAATTTATTTTGCGGAATTTAGACAAATTAAAATCAGTAGAACTCGTGTAATTCATACCTCATTGCGTACCTCGACCGGTTTCTACACACCCTGGGCCGCATAAGTAAACCTCTTAGAAAAGACGAGGTTAGAGCATCGAAACCTATGAATGTTCTCAGTGAAATGTGTAGTATGCGATGTGCTACTCTGCGGATCTTATATCTGGAATTGCATGGATTTAATTACGAGGATGGATTAAAATAAGAAAAGAATAATTATTTCTATCTCATAAAAATGCAATTTTTGATAAAAACTCTATCCAAGATACTTCAATTTTATGCCAGTGCCCATGTTAGGTTTTGAGTTGCTTGCAATTTGCCGCTAATACTGACTTCAAAATTCGTTAATTCATGGTAAAGATCGCTGCATACGGCTCCAATGGCTTGGAAAAGAGTGCTTTAGAAATACATTTGTTGGCTAATATGCATGCACGAAGGTGAGGTAACCGTCTACCGAGAACTTCGGATCAAAGTCAATCGAGTACGCAGTCAGGCCAGGGAGAATTGGATAGGAAGCTACTGCGAGAGGGTCAACAAAAAGCGAAGAAGAGCAACATCGAAACAAAATACAAGCTATTGAAAAAACACTGAGAAGAGAGAAAAATGAGAAGCAACAACATCAGAGATGCAAACGGGAATATACTAATGAAGGGTGAAGACATCGGGAATATATGGAAGCAAGCATCGAAGAACTCTATCAGGGGCAGACGCCGATGGAAGAAAACCTAATGAAAGACAAGAGCGAGGTTGACGAGAACAAACCGGGTCTCATGTACACTGAGGAGCGATTTCTACTGAGCAGTAAAAGATCTTAAGAAATGAAGAACCCGGTGCAGACAACATCAACGGAGAAATCATGAAAGCGCTCGGAAGTAAAGCCAAAGACAACCTGTGCGAAATAATCAAAGATTGCTACCAAAGTGGAAGAATTCCAGAGGAATTTCAATGGAGTGTAATGATTGCGATACTGAAGAAGACAAGGACTGAGTAATGTGTGGAGCACCGAACCTAAAGCCTAATGTCACATGCATCAAAAACACTTATGTGAATAATAAGCCGAAGGATGGAAAGCAAAATTGAAGACAGCCTCTCGAATTTAGGAATTTTATCAATGAAGTGAGGCGTAACCTTGAGAAAGTTCACAGTATTTAACACTCCTAATGAAATGCACTGTTTCATTCCAGACTTTTATTTACCCGATCGATTTCAACGCCTTGGAATATTTCTCAAGATACATAGACCCTCTCTATAAACATGTTCTAAGTACCTTGAAAGTGGCGACTAGATATTGAAATCGATTGGGAATTTTAAAAAGTGTTGAAGGGCATTATTCATTTTATAAATAATTCTTAATATTGGATTGGAATAGAAGGACCAAGGAACCAGGGAGACCTTACTCTACCTATGAGTAATGGAAAAGAAAATAATACATGTGAACAAGCCACGGTATGTGGCGTTCGTGGTCTTGGAGACTGCCTTCGACAGTTTTGAGTGGAACAAGATATTCGTACTACTGAAAAAAACTCGGAATGCATAACAGCGATATAAGAATAATCTACCAACTATGCAAGAAGCAAATCCTCTCAATAAGAATGAGAGACGGAAGACGAATAGAGGCTAAAGTAACCCAAGGAGTGATACAAGGATGCATCCTCTCGCCAGCGCTGTTCAGCATATTCATAGAGGAGGTAATAAGAGAACCACAATAAATTGGATTGAACAAAATTAAGATAAACGGAGAAGAAATAAAATTGCTCCGTTTCGCAGACAATATAGCAGTCATAGCATGCAAATCGCGTTGATCTTCAAAGAACCCTAAATACAGTGGACCAGATTCTTCAAGAATACAACATAAGGCGAAGACATCATGAGATAAAAAAACGAAAAATACGAAGACTAAAATCCGAGTATGCGGAAGAGAGAAGCTGAAATGTAGAACTCACTATGAAAAATCATAAATTAGATTAAGTGGATTCCTTCACCTATCTCGGAAGTACCATAACGTGGGACGGTAGAAGTACCACAGACACCGAGCTAACAAAGAGTTCGTCGTGTGTTTAAAGAAAAGAGAACTATAAACTAGAAAACTGTGCGTGAAAAAAACGAACACGAGACGGGATTCGAATTGACGGCCTATTTGATGTTAGGCGGGCTCGTCGCTGACTTGGCCACCAGAGTTAGCCATCACTAATGTTATAAACTGTTATTTATGTGCCCAACAGTCGAGCCCTGCTACAGTTACAATGTTTTTACAGAAAAAGAAAACAAATTACCAGTTTTCTTATCTACACTTTAGTTTTACTTCGCGTTCACACGTTCCGACTTGGAACCGCCAATCTCAAGGTGTCATAAATCACTAATATACTGCTATACAATGTTATGCGCATAAGTTCTTTGCCATATATGACAAGCCTCTGTCAGATGGAGGGTAATTATCAAGGATGAAGTAATGTGAGCCTTTTTTTTTAATTCACCCAACCAACTTCAGTGCATTTGCGGTTTATGACACCTTTTATACTTCGGTTACTCATCGAAAACTGGGTTGCGATAAAACTTTAAAGTAAACAAACATGATTAATAACTTCTTAAAGGCGATAGGATATATGAAGATAATATAAGATGCATGAATACCCGTTGTAAAGTCGTAGTTACTATTTGGAGCGTATCCAAGAATGAGAATTTACCAAGGCAGGCGAAAATCTCAATCCACAAAAATGTTCTCCTCCCGCTATTGTATGGTGGCGAAACTGAAAGTATGTAAGGATAAGCATGATTCAGCGGGAATGGAGTGCATGAGAAGTACTTTCAGTAGAAGCAGGATATATATATGAAGAAGAAAAAGAAATGGCGTCTACCGCGCCAGGGCAGCCACCAGGCAGGTAACTGTAATTAAACCCAAGCCTCTTAACCCTGCTTAGGGGAGGGAAAAAGGGAATAGGAATATTCCGCAGAAGAATCTGCCAGTGACTGACTGCAAATTACAGTGATCTGACGCGCTTGCAAAACCTGAAATTTGTTTACTTAATGAGTGATCAGACAAATCCATTCGGAGAGTGTCTCTCTCGACACCTCTAAGTGCCAGAAGCCAGCTCCTCTTCGGTCACCAGAGGGCGGCGCATTTATCCAGGCACCCCGCTGACCTCAGAGGGTGACGTCGCACAGTTATCGCCTCCGGGCTCAAGAACTCGCGCCGCGACAAGACGGAGGTTTGCGGATAGTGAGCGTTTACTAAATCAGACTCCAACCTTGTGCCATGCACAACAATCTCTCCCGAACAAGCAGTGAAATCAGCTTTGCAAGTTAGGATACATGGACTTAGGAGTGAGTGGGTGATAGATGGATACATATTTAGTTCACGGGCAACTATCCAATTACTAAAAGAATCAATAAATGTTCAATAAAAATTCAAGACATAAAACAATAACTTGTTGTGGTAACTTGTTGCGGTATCGCATCATTCTATTCAAGAGACAGACATCGGTAAAGCTCCTATTACAAAACTTTATTGTGAAAATTATTGCATCTCTTGTGTTTAAAGAGGAATATTAAAGCGGGCGAAAGATGATGAAATAATGCGGGTAAAAGATGTTCTAGTAATGGACAAATATGCAAGGAGTGTGCTACATTGGTTTGACCGTGTTGAATGGCCATAGTGAAAGAGAGTCGAATGATGAAACATTTATATGTTAGTAGAATGAATGTTGTAAGAAGAAGGGGTAGACAGCGAAAGTCATGGGTGACTTCGGTGGAAGAAACTCGAAAGAGGAAGGACGTATCAGTCATTAGGAAAGGAAAGTGAGTATGAAGCAATGCATGAGTGTAAAGGCCGCTTTACCCGATACATTTTATTGCACAAACGAATGTATCATAGATGGTACAAGAAAATGAACGGAATTTGAGTAGGTTACATTTCCCGTTCAGTCATTCAGACAATCAAACAATTAGCCGCTATACACGGTACAATTTTCCTCGTGAAAGAGTTCATACATTCGTCTGTACGATAATATATACTGTGTAAAGAGGCCTTATGAGAAGCGGAAGTGCAAACGCCAAAATAACAAAATTCTTTGACTTCGCCAACCCCGAAAGGGAATGACGTGATGGTTATACAGGTACGTAATTTATTTTATCTTATGGCGAAAATGAAAAATATTACACGAAGTTAAGCTTTAAGTTATTTTTTTAAATATTATACAGTTTACTCACAATTGGGCCAAAATAGATGAAGTGACGTGCTGGCTGCATCCGCTGGTCTTCCGTGGTTTTAACCATCTTTTTCTTGCCTTTCTCTTGAACAGGGCAAGGCCATCAACGAAGCGGCCTGCAGACTGGCCAAGGAGGTTGCAGCCGAAGGCGATGCCCTAGTGGCCGGGGGACTCAGCCAAACGCCGACCTACCTCAGCGGAAAGGGGAAGAAGGAGACGCAGGCGGACTTCCAGAAGCAAGTAAAGGTTTTCCTGGACAACAACCTGGATTTCTTGGTCTGCGAGGTGAGGATAAATGCGCAGGTTTATTTGCGCCGCCCGTGATTCATTTCGTCCCTCCGATGCGAAGGAAAGCTCAGTTCGGATATGGCTTTACCGCCAACCCTAACCATTCACTCCGAGCAGTGAACACTGAAGGAGTAGGAAAGTATAATTCGACTGTCTCTGACTGCTGAATAGAGCACCGCGGTCAAAAACGTCAGGCGGACAAATTTTTGTTGTCAAATGACGGCAAAGAGCTATTTGGAAACAAAGCTCGGCTAGACCGAAAACCTTCATCTTTTCCCTCTCGATCGTTAGGTACGAAGTAGTTGCAAGCGAAGTCGAAAATATAATAGGACTGCCGCGCCGTGGCGCAGCATGTTGAATTGGTTTCCTCCGAGAAAACTTCCGTTACACTACATCTTCAACATTTAATGGGAGAACATTTGCGTCCCCAGGCCGGCCAATTGAGCTCCAGTTTGCTGTTCCGGTAGTAATATAATCATAAATTCAATATGCCGCAGCATGTAGGATATTAGCAAAATAAATCGTTTCATAAATAGGGGTTGGGACAGA
Organism: Ceriagrion tenellum; assembly: GCA_963169105.1. NCBI lineage: Eukaryota > Metazoa > Arthropoda > Insecta > Odonata > Coenagrionidae > Ceriagrion > Ceriagrion tenellum. The sequence goes on along the minus strand of OY720633.1, from coordinate 52,237,129 downwards.
AAATAATGGAGTTGGTAGAAGGAATTGGCGGGTGAAATCCAAAAAGACCTATTCTTGTATTGGGAACCGGGAATGGGTCAGGTTAGGGATTGGGAAAAGAGAATGAGAGATGGATAGAGACCCAACGTCAACAAAGCCTGCCCTTAACGGAAGGCGCCTAGGGGTCATACATTTTAACGTCCCATCCGACGGGCGGTGTACTGAATCGTTAGTGTCACCCACTTTTGCTCATGTCAGAAACAAGTAATATTTTGAAATTATTTGAAATCTGTTTCGGATTTCCCTCCAGATTCCTTCTTTCAATACCATTTTTGTTTGTCCCTGGACATACATCTGTAATCATTCACCATTGAATGATCGAGAGAGTTCGCCGCTAATTTATAAGCAGGCCATCTCGGCTGCCAGTCTCAGTCGGTACTACGAAGTGGCAATAAACGCTCCACTCTAGAAACTTCGCAGTTGTATTATTCAGCGTAGCAGTCGCTACATACCTTTTAGCATAATAAACAAATATATGCCCGCCCTAAAAGCTACTTCAGACCTGGCTGCAATCTTTTCCTAGTATTTGAAATGAAGGCTCATCAGTTAAAAGTAATTGAAATATTTTCCATTCAAGTAACGATTATTGAAACACGAAAATTTAAGGCATAAAAACCTTGTAAAAAAAAGGTAACACGTTTTTTGTTGATGGAATTGATATTTTCTCAATTCCCTCGGGGGGGAACACGCATTTACCCACTGTAGTAACGTACAACTTGTGTGAATCGATATTCTCTGGGCTAAAATATCGTGGCAGGTGTTTTTCTTATGAGTTTGAATTGTCGTTTTGTTCTCCAAAAATTACGGGAGGTGTGTCGTCTTGTTTCGGCACGATGAATTTACGACCGCAGACTACAGATAGTGCCCGCTAATCTTAGTTTAACTACTCGCGGGATCGTCCTCTCCCTTAGAGGTTTATCCATTACAGATTTTTAATTAGCATATTTTCGGAGTAGTGTTGCTTTTGGAAGCCCTTGTCAACACTTGCAGGTGCGAGGAAAAGGGGCCGAATTTTATGCATTTCATTTATCTTCGTTGGAGCTGAATATTACGAGACCTCCCTCTTCTGCTGGCTCTCATCCTCATTCAAAGTCTTCTCATGGCTCTAAAGAACTTCCCCTCCTATTCTTGAACTTGAACAATGACTCTTATTTATCAAAGAGGTTCAGAGGTCAGCTCCACACTTTGGAGGCATCCGTGCTCTTCTGATATTGTCACTTTCCGTCATTCACGCCCGAAATCACTAAGAATAGGTTGGTTGGTCATTTTATGGGACGCCTGCTCATGGACATGTGGCATGGTATCATGGATGCGTGGGAACAGTGGTAGGGGGACATGGTGGCGGTTATGCAATGGGCATTTTTCAGTGGAAGGGTACATTTTCTGCAATCTAGCTCCGCACTGGGGAATTTGAACATCTATGCCTTCGACTTTCAGGAATTCCTAAGTCATAACCCATTGTTGCCAACTTCAAAATGCTCAAACTGTTATTAACAAAATCTTTTTATCTCTCTATTCTCTTGGTGCATATTTTAGGTAGGCTTCTCGGAAGGGTTGCGAAGAATTTCAGCTTTTTATTTTCCAGCTTTGCTTGAGTAGTAAATATTGTCGTGATATCTCGAGATATACAGATTGATGACACTTTTCTGACCTCTCAAGTTGAATGCAAATGTGTAGGCAGAGGTGTTGATTACCAAGAGATGCCATCTCCACTTCACTCCCTGACTACTTTGTCACATACCTTCCCCTACTTAGCATTATATTATGCACAGGTTACTGCCACCATGTATCGCTACCATTATGTAGTAAAAAACCACAAAACATGGTGGGAGTTTTGGGAGTGAGATGCCCATTACCAATAAACTAGATCCATACAGGAAAGTAACCTGGTCTCAGTATTTGACAACCAGGATTCCCAAGTTCAAAAACTAGGTATTTTTACCAACTTCGAAATGAATTTTGTTTTTCACACTAATGTAAAGGATCTCCATGACTCTCAATCCAATTGCTTTGAGAAGCATCTTCTAGGGGTTGCAAATTCTAATAGCGTGTTCTGATACAGCTTTCCTTGGATAGTAGACATAATCATGTGTGGCGCCCTTAGTGCGAATGGCCCCAGTCACCTGTTAGTAATTGGAGAGGCTGCCGACTGATTCCGACACTCAACAACCCTCTCAGGCTAAGTGTACTTATATGGGCAGCACTGCCTGCTATGTTCTCTACTTTGTCAGTCCTTTCTAAGCACACTTTCTCCACCCTCACATCACACTTTGCACAGGCTACTGTGACCGAGTTTTGTTACCACAGTACATAAAGTAGTGTCAGTAGGATTACTCAGAGACTCTTCTCTTTAGTTGACCCCTTCAATGTCCTCCTCCTCTTCCCTGACATCATGCTTCATGCAATCAGCTGGCACTATGTTTCATTACTACAGTAAGTTGGCTGAGGATGGTATGATTTTGGGAATGGAGGGAGGGCAAAAAGTGGGCATCAGAATTACCTCATTTTTACCAAAGATGCATAGCAGTACAACAGTTTAACATCCCTTCTGACTTATGGAGTATGTTTGCACTTCAAAGGATTTCCTCATAGGAATAGGAGTTGAGATTGCACTATAAAATCTTCAACACTGCTGGGTTTCAGAACTAAGCCATCTGAATGGGAACCCAATGTATAATGGCCGAGATGCTGATACAATTTCACTTATTATAAAATGTACACATATTAGTCAGCATTCTACCACCAGCTTCTCCTTTAATAGTTACACGTATTATCATTTAAAATGAATTGTGAGCTTACTGCTAAATGCTTTAATTTATGCTATTGAGGGAGAAAGATTGTTCCATCAGTCATAATTTCTTAACTGAACTGGTTTACTTCCAAATGAAATTGAAATCAATGCAAAATTCTCCATATGAAAGTCTCCTACTCCATATGAAAGATTCTAAGAAATATTTTCATAACCCCTTCAATGAACAGATTAGTCTACTTCTGCTCTCTACCTAGAGGCCACATATGGATTGGGATTCACTGAAATTTTTGACTGCTTCTAGGATTCCAATCTGGACTCTTGGAATGGGAAGCCAGAACTCCAACCAATATTCCTTATACCTATCCAAAATGAAACAAATGACAGAAGCTGTCAATTACCTTTCCATAAAACCCACCTAAGATACCACATAGAACTAGATCAAGGGAAACATACATCAACTCAATTTTAATCCCATAAATATTGAATGTAGTAGACTTCTACAAAATCCTCTATCTTTCTCAGCCCCTAATGAAGACATTAATGATTTTCTTTACTACTGTCAACCATTTTCAGTATTTTCTACTGCATAAAGAACAATTTTTATTCCTCTCACTGCTTATTCTTCCAACTGAAACTGTTGTGCGGCAACTGTAGATTTCAGTGATGTTTATATTCTCAGTATAATAAGTATTTGATCATGTTATCAGTAGAAAGAACAAAATGTTGAGTTAGGTTTATAAAAAATATTCTCCTCACAGCAAAATATCCTGAACACAATTAATATCAAAATAGGAAATACTAGCCACTGTGAAAACTTTGAAACAGACATTTATGAATAGTGAATTGATTTTCGTAATTACATAAATTAGGAACATTTTTCTTTGTCTTTGTATTATCACAGTACTTCGAGCATGTGGAGGAAATTGAATGGGCCATTGAGGTCTGCAAAGCCACAGGCAAGCCAGTTGCTGCAACTATGTGCATTGGACCAGAGGGTGATATGCATGGTGTGTCTGCAGGAGATTGTGCAGTGAGGATGGTTAAGGCTGGAGCTGACATTGGTGAGTGAATCAATTCTCTGATGGAGTTTCTCTTGAAGCACCTGTTTTCATCGCACTCTTCTAATTCCAATGGCTACTCTTGTTCACAATCTTAGATGAAGTCTTTCAATTGCTTTCTGAATACTGTTTGGATTCCCTGCAAGGTCAAAATCTGCATCTCTGCTGATATTTTTATGTACAAGTCTTCTACCATCATCAGAATTGACCCACTTGAGATCCCTCACAGTCTTCCATAACAGCATACCCTGTAAAAGTCTCAGACTATCTCTTTGAAATGATAATTGAACCTCAGCTTTCTTGATCTCTCTCTTCATCCTCTCGTTTGCACTATACTCTTAATGATTTTTTTACATACTCCCCGAAGACAATTTTTTGGTTAGTTATTTGCTAGACATGTGCTTTATGTTTTGGACAAGATCTCTGTATTTTCTGATTACTCTTAACCCATAAAATATTATCAATATCCATCCAAGGCCTGGTTTTATGATGTCTGGTTTATGTAAGCCATCTAATGATACAACCCTCAGATTAGTGAAGTTAACTAAGAAATATGTTTTGTAGAACATCTGATTGCCAGTGGATTGACAAGTACATTATATATATGAGATCATATCCGTGTCAGCCATCATGCCAAGAGCTTAAACAACTGCTCTTAATATCTGCTATCAATATTATGTGTGTCTGAGTAAAAAGGCAGTTGGGCACTGGATAGAAAAAATGGATATGCTGAAGCAGAAATAACAATAGATCTGAATTTTCCTGCAAGAATTAAAATTTTTAATTGAATTATTATTTAAAATATATTTGAAGTCATTCATATTAATTTCATGGTTTTGAAGTTCCCTGCTCACTGAAATTTTACTGAGCCATTAAGCCAACTTGCTGTAGTTCATCATCTGACAACAGTAAAAGGCTTCTCTGGAAACTGGATTACATATAGCTAGCATTTGAATATTTACTAATATTACTGCTCCAAATACTAACCAGAAATGAATGAACTTCCCCTAAGCAATCTCCAACTGGATTGTCACATTTTATTTCTCAGATTCCACAACTTCAATTGTGTTTACATTGGTGCCATATAAAATGCATCTGTAGGATGTTTTTTCATCTCTTCTCATTTACCATTGTAATATGGGTGGGTTATGGATAAAAATAACCTGTGTATTTCCCTAATCTTGCCACTGAATGAATCTTTATTATACTAAACTATGTAATTGGTTTTGAAAATAATGATCTGAGGGAACATCCCTGCCATGTCTTGATCAAACTGATATCTAGAGCATCTACATAATACCCTGCGAGCCGCAGCATGGGCATGTGGCAAGGGGTGTTAAGTCACCAGCTGTGTAAAGGTGTAAGTTTTTGGAGATGGATTGGTGACATATATAATAGGAGTGTATTTAGTGGAGCCCAATTGTTATTGTGGCCGCTTATTGTTTGCAGAAAGAACGAATTCTTGTACCAATCTGTTCGGCAGTGTATCTCTCTTATTTTAATGCATGCGAGGAGTCATGATAATATTCTCTATATCGCTCTGAAATATATCAGTTCTGAATTTATCAAGCAAGCTAAGCCTAGCATGTAGCCTCCAAGTCTCTAGGGGCACTCACCTTAATTGCTCTAAAAGTTGTGTGACACTATATACACGCTCGTAGCAGTTTTTAACGAAGCATGCTTCTCTCCTTTGTATTTTATTAATGTTTTTGGTTAAATTCATTTGACCAGGGTCCCAAATGCTCATGGCATATTTGAGGTGTGACCTAACCAGAGCGAAGTAGTATCTCTCTTAGACTTTTTCATTTGAGGACCTTCCTATTATACGTTTAACAAAACCTAGTTTCTTTAATGCTGTGCCACATATTTCTGTAAGTGTAATCCCCACGATATATCAGAAGTTAAGGTAATTCCAAGATATTTTACTGTATCTGAAGACTTTATGAATACTCCATTCACAGTATAGTTATGGCCTTTTTGTGATGACTTTCACATGAAGTGAACTGTGGTGCATTTGTTGATATTTAATTCTAACCTCCACTCCTGGCACCACGAATGAACGTTGTTAAGGTCTGATGACAAAGCTTCAAAGTCCACGTCTTCGCTCATTTCATGGCAGATACTGTATCGTCTGCAAATAATCTTATTTTACTGCTAACTCTAGAACTTACGTCATTAATATATATAATGAATAAAAGAGGGCTGATCACACTTCCTTGAGGAAGTACATGGAGGTACCAGAGTAAAAGCAAATATTTAATTCTGTATAGCGGGTATTGGTGCATGAACTCTCATCATATCTGGAATTTGAATGTAGGTTTATGAATTCTCTGTTGTGTATAGTAGCATTGACCTCAGTGAATTTGTTCACAGTTGGTGTCAATTGCCACTTCGATCCATTTACCTCCCTGGAATGTGTCCGTCTCATGAAGGAAGGTTTGGAGAAGGCTGGACTGAAGGCATTCCTCATGGCACAGCCTTTGGCATACCACACTCCTGATGCTGGCAAGCAGGGATTCATTGACCTTCCTGAGTTTCCATTTGGTATGCATCTGTCGTTTACATTTTGGTAACATATTCTGTGATCACCCATAATTGTGTTTGAAACTATAGTTTAGAGAAGACTACCAAAGTCAAGAAACACTTCTGATCCACATGGGTAACAGATGCTGTTCTTTTAATATTTTTCATTGGCTGACTCTCCACCCCTTAGAATCTAAATGTGTAATTACACCTTCATTTTTCAGTATCAGATGTACTAATATGATAAACTGCCTGATAAAATTTAAAAAGTTTACCATAAAATGGTGATAAGAAATTCAATCATAAAAACATTAATATGAAGTTCATGATTAATATTATTTTTCAATTACTAATCCAATATTTTTTTTGCCACGTCTCCAGAAATGAGTGTATACAAAAAATATCAGGCCTTTTTTTGATGAAAATTTAACTCTTTAGTATAAATTTATAAAAGATTTATCGTGCATTTTTTATGCCTAATTTTTTTATGTAATCTCCTGTAACTAATTGGATATACTTATCATTTAATTATGCTGTTTCTACTGATTTTTTCACTCTGGAAAAAATTTATATTGAAATTTATTTTTATAAATGCTGATAAATTGGCCAGTTGCATTTTCAATCATACCCCAAGGACCAATAGATTGGTCTCCTGGCACTCAAGGGGTTAACAAATACTTTACTCCCAAACAATAGTTAGCCAGCAGCAGAGTGAGGACCCCTTTTTACAACTCAAAGGAAATCTCTGAGAACTTTTTTTTTATTATAGCCCTCGAGCCTCGTATTTGCAGCCGCTGGGACATCCAAAAGTATGCCAGGCAGGCCTATGAACTTGGTGTTCGCTATATTGGAGGCTGCTGTGGGTTTGAGCCTTACCACATTCGGTAAGATAATATTTGTTTTGTAATTTGTCAAAGCAACTGAAAACTAAGGTCATTTATACCATTGATAAATGGTTGAGGAAGTTGGATGGGGTGTGATTTTATGGGGAATGGGAAGAGGTTGGAGAGAAACTGATCTCAATGGAAGGTGCTGAGGGCACCAGTTTATCATCCCATTCATTGGATGGAGCATTACATATGAAAAGCCCTCCTCCCCACGTAGAAATCTAGAAAGGGTTGAGAATCCTATGAAAAGTCTACTCCTCTGCCAGAATTCAATCCCTGGCCCTCAGGATGAGAAGTCAGTACTCTGGCCACCATATAAACTAAATGACTTTAAAAGCTCTTTGATACACACACATTATAAAATAAAAATGCATAAAATTGGCAATCCTTGGTCCATAATTTACATGAAATATTTGCAAAAATTATGTGCTTATGTGCATTATTGCCACATCTAAGAATGTCATAAAGTTTTCAATATTCTTTGTAAGTTTAAAAAAAAAAAATTATGATTTTGATATCAAGTCCCAAAGTTGGGAACATATTTTATGTATTTACTAAAAATTCTGATGGATGGAACACAGATTAGAATCAGGTAGTATGAACTCTGTTACTAAGCAATTTATGTGGCTGTGCTTCCATGTTATATAATTGAATTTTTTGGATGATAAGGCTTTGCAGTTACATATTAAGAAGGATTTAATAATTAATGAGATATATGAGAGATATTACCTTGACTATTCAGTATGCTGCTTTTATTTTGCATTAAGTTTATACGTGATCTAATAATTACAGTGCCATTTCTGAGGAACTCATGAAGGAGCGTGGTAAGACAGCTGCAGCAACAGAGAAGCATGACTTGTGGGGAGGCGGTCTGGTCATGCACACCAAACCATGGGTCAGGGCAAGGTAAATCTGTGAGCAGTCTGAACTTGTCATGTTGGCAGTCTTTCTTGAGATCAGAACATATGGTCCCTCTGAGAGAGATCATCCAAGATCAATCAATTATTTTATTTGATGAGACTAGAAGCAAGATTCCTGTAACCTGAAATCAATTACAAATTCCTTTACATACTCTAAAAGTTAGAAACTGATTGTAATGATGTTACTAATTAGGAGGTTTATAATGAAAGTAAAAAGAATTCCAGGGCATTGGTTTACATGACTGCCTAAAATAAGTGCTAAAATTTGCAGAAAATGTTTTAACTACTATTCACCCTTACAAACACTTTAACTGTGCTTTTATTACCCATTAGTAGTCTAATGTTTTCATTAATAATCTTTGTAAAAAGCAATGGTTGACCAGTCCATGGTATTCTGTGACAAAGTATTAATTTTTTGTTGTCATTGGAGGGTAAAATATGTATTCATGTTTCTTTTAACTGAGGTGGCCTGACTTTCCCTAAAGAATAATATTTTGAAGCTTATTTTGGAGCCAAAATCATTGGTTTGAACATTTCTCTACTTGTTTTAAGAGGGAAATTATGACTATCTAGTGTATTAATTCATTCCTCATTTTCTGCTTAGGGCTAAGAGAGAATTTTGGGAGAACATCAAGCCAGCATCTGGTCGCCCTTACTGCCCCTCAATGTCTCGTCCTGATGACTGGGGCGTGACTGCAGGAAGCAAGGTGTTGATGCAGCAACGTGAAGCAACATCAGAGAAAGAAATACAAGAGTTGGAGACTCATGCAGCCAAGAGCAAGGGGCGCAAGTGAATGAAGTGACTGAATGGAGCAGGGAAGGAGGAAGATGGAGTCACTCAGGCATTGACAATAACACCAAAATTAATGTTCCCTATTTCATGAGGCATGATAAAGGGGTGATCTTTCTCACAAGATTTGTACTTCATTTCAATTTCAAACTTCATGTATTAAAAATTTCCATGTGAAAAAAATATTCATTAATGTTAGTATTAAAGGAAAACATACAATGGGGAAATCTTTTATGGTGAGTTTTCACACTGTAGATTTCCCTCCATGTATTTTTGAAAATTGCAGCTGCCAAATAAAAATTCAAAGTATGTCAAACTTATCTGCTTTTTTTTATAACTTCCATATTTCTTCACCAGACCCATATTTGGAACAGTATTAGTATTGGGTCAAATAATTCAGACTATGATGAGTAACCTCCCAGTCTCATAGTTGAAGGGCATATTTTGAATGCCTTGAGCCAAAACCCTACTCCAGTAGCACCTATTGTCTTTTGCTAGCCATAATTTTAACATCACCTTTCAGGTACTCCTCACAAAGGTTATGTCCAGAGCCCACCCTAGCTATTTCACAAGGGTAGGCAAAATTTTACACAGCTACCTCTTAAAAACAATTCAAACCATCCTATACAGACCCAGTAGCGTATCCAGGGTCAGGGGGGCGAATTCCCCCCCCACCCCCTGTGTTCTGGCGCCCCTAAGTCTGAATGTTTCCACCCTAAAGTACGCATTCGTCCTAAAGTCCTCAGTCGGAGCTACATCATTCAGAGGAAGAAAGGGATGAGAGGGGAGCGTCCGCGCCCTCTGGCTGCTTGGTACCAACAAAGTAAGCAAACACTACTAACTGCTATGAGTCACGGCTGATTGACTAGCAATAAACGCATTTGCGCCACTTTTGCGCCGGTCATGAGTTTGGCGGCGTCAGCGTGGCACGAATTCTTTTTTGAGGGTACAATAAGTTATGAACGTAGTTCCAGTAGAACGCTGAATGTCCAGGCAATTCTCAGAGCTGCAATGACCCGTGAGGATTAGCTATACGGACTACAGCCATGTATCGAGAGCTAAATAAATAAATGTGTTTAATACGTAGTCAATTTACATATTTTGTACAAACCCATCCACCTATTGCATCACCAAAATTTGTAAAGTTTAGTAAACTGGTAAATTTATGAGTCGGCGCCCCCTGAAAATTTTCTGCCCCTCTCCCCCCAACCCCCCCTAGTCCCAAACCCTGGCTACGCCACTCTACAGACCTTACCATTCCATCAGATTCTCACATGAATGAGCTGCTTTCCACTCCTTAGTCCATTGATTGATTAGTGTACCCCTCAATGAGGTGAACTTCAACACCAAGTTAAAAACAATTAAATCAATTGCTATCGGCAATGGCTGCAGACTTTAATTGGTGAATAGAATACTGCAAGGAAAATTAAACCAAAAAACTTTTTTCCACTAACCTCTCTTATATGCCAGACTTTAACGCGTTCAACAGGCAAGGACATTCTGAAACATCCTGCGGGTGCTATCGGGTGACGTCCACGTTCAAGCCTTTCATTACGGCTGGCCAGTGGACTCGAGTCGCTAGTAAGGTGATTGCGATTTCACTGGCATCATAGCTTAGGGTTTTACCTTTTCTACAGTGTGCTGCACTCTGGAATGCATTGTTTAGTTACATAATGGCAATGTTTTCAACTTTTTCAATTTTTAAGGGTCGAATCATTTGATTTGAAGTGTATCTTTGTTGTTTTTATCACTTTTCTTTCGGTTTTGTTTATTAGATTTGATTTAACAATATCAATTTGACAAATGCGGGATTCAGATTAATAAAATATTCACCTTGAACTAACACACTGTGGGTTCAAATCCCGTAGTAAGAGTATATATTTTTGCTGTAATGCTACCCATAGGTGACATAGTTCGATGTTACTTTTATCGTTGGTGCATATACATCAATCTAAAAAATCAAGATTTTTGAATCTGCAGCTAAATCTACAGCATTCTACAATACTTGGATGTACCATTTCTACAACAATCAAGAGCCACTGTTAAGGTGTATGATAGGGGGTACAATGGCATCTGCTCATATATGTATTTTTCTATGTCCACAATTTTTATTCAATCTGTTCACACATATATTCCTTATTAACGGAATCTATACAGTAATAAAGAAAAACAAATAGCTACAATATAGTGAATGATTTATAATGTATTATTAATAATAGCAAATAATAAAGTGTAAAAAAAATCTTCCTTTTGACGGTTGATTGCCAGGTGCTCCCTAGTGTCCAATGTATTGCAAAGTCAGTTTTCTAGCACCAGTTATAATTTTTTAGCTTGTCAGGTGGCATTTTCCTTTTGTATTTATAATGTGGATAATACTATAAAATTGTATTAAATTTTTACCATCATGTCTTCCACGTATTGTATTTTCTTCGTCTTTGCAATCGTAGAGATCTTTTTCACCGTGGTCTCGTAGCAGTTTGGCGATCTATTTGCCAGTATATACAAACTTTTTTGATAAAGAGGGTTGAGTTTGAACTATTCAATATAACATTTATTGGGGATTTCATAATTCTTCTAAAATATTGAGCCTACGATTTAATGAACTTCTTAGTAGTGCACCTCCAATGTCACAACCCCTATAAATACTGCACATGCTAAATTAACTGTAGGATATTAAAATTAAAACGCAAAAGAATTAACCGCAATGGTGGAGTGAGAAAGTCTTTGTGAAACAAAAAAACTAATGCACAAGGCACTATAATCCTTTCATTTTAAGTTACCCATATATCAAATACAGGGCACACCCTGCCCTGAGAAAGTGAATATAGTAAACTCCATTTAATCGGTTGTAATTATTAAAATATCATTTTATTGTAGAACTGCCATTGTAGAACTGCCATTGTAGGTAACTTGAAAAACGTGGCATCCCTCAGGTAGTTCCATAGTGTTCATTGTCATTTATTTATAAAAAAAATCGGGGCACACTTTGATGGGAAACTTCAACTTTCCTTTTACACTCATGAACACATTTCTGCGTTTGACAGTTCTCTCCTCAATAGTACTATTGATACCCTACAACAGCTGATAAGGATAATTCATAAATCAGTCCGAATGAAAATCTATGAATGAATGAATCTATGCCATGATTATTTTGTTCAAAACCGTTCACCACTCTGTTGTCTCAGCTGTCTTCCAAGCTAGACACCATTCACCCCCGACCATGATATTGTTCTGCCATGCACTTTCCTCCTTGTTACCCTCGCTCACCCCTCACCAAGGGATCCCCACCCTCCATCTCCACGCTAACCGTTCGCCGATGCTTGCCATTCATCCACACCCGGCCTTTCTTCAGGCCAGCCCTACTAGTAGTGATTCAGTCATTGTAAACCCCTCTCCTGAGCTAATCCCTCTTCTCACTCCACTCTTTATGGAGACCCACCATACTCCCCCACCATCGGCCAACTCTCTCTGTGACCAGTGCGTGGTCAATGCTCTGAGCCCTTCCCCCATCCCTCGCCCCATGGGGAGTCTCACACAACCGCCGGCATCCTTAAGCCCTTCGAACCCAACTTCTCTCTCCCTATTCCGTCTTCTTCCATCCACTTTTCCTTTCTACCCAAAAATACTTTGCCAACCGCCCCTAAACCAATATATCCATGGATCTGACGGTTTATTTCCTTGTAAACAATTTTTCTGTGGTGTAGATAAATTGAAATACCTTTGTCAATTGTAGAACACTGCAAATTTGGTGACATTAAACACATCAATATGAAATATACAACACAAGATCTAAAGTGCCACAAGTGCCAAGTGAGGGATTAGGATGGACAATCCCACAAATTGCGCGACTTTTGAGGGAAATTGGTCATTAGGCATTTTCCTTTGCTTCATAAATTATCAAAGGAACATCAAATGCTGAAATTATGTAAATATTGATTGTAGTTTAAAAAAAAAATTTCTCTGCAGATGTATTTTTATGATTATGATTTTCATCTCTGATTTTAAGCTTCAAAAATTACTGCAGGAATTTTGTACTTCTATGAATACTGCCAATGGCTTACTATGGTAATTCACAATTAAAGATGCTAGCAATCCATTTCCTGAACTGCAATTTTGTATGCGGTATTTTCACGATCAATATACTGAGCGAAAAGACAGTTCTACTTCCAAATGAGGAATTTTCTTTTGAAGTTTTCAAAATACATAAGTTGCATTCTATAATATTTGATTGATACCAGTGCAATATTTAATAACCGAGAGGATTAAATGAAAGCAATATGTAAGATGAGTTTACAAACTGGATAAACTCGTGATATTATGAGTATAGTGGCAATAAAGGTTTGATATTCATTTATTACACGTAAAATCGAGGACAGGGAATTACTGAGAATGCATGCGACCCGCACAATAGTCTTGCCGGTGGCGCAGGACGTTCTAGAATGTCCAAAGTGTAAACAGTTATAATTTAAAAAAATAGGCTTCAAAATTTAAAATCTTTTGTGACATGTGTCTTATTTCATTGTGCTGAATGTAAATATGCAAAAAACTGAACTTTGTCACTGGGATGGAATCACAATTTATGCCTTAGCGCTGAAAGGGTTAAATTCACAGACATGATGTATGCTGTCTTTAATAAATGGCATATATTGTAGGGTAGCCAACATCTATCTCCTCCAAAGAACTGCATACGATTAGGAATTGTAATGCATTGCAGGTCTGCATAACCTCAGTCTCATTCATGGTGTGGCAGTCAACATTGTGGCATGTCGTTTTGCATTAAACAATGTAAAAAATAATATTTGTTTTCATTTCATGCTAGCATAATTCTAAAAGAGCATATTTATTTTTGAAATCTTTCTGTTTTCAAGTAACTTAAACTATTGTAGCTCAGCAGTGAGTAATTTAAGGTAGGTTTGAATGGAAAAAGTTTAGAATCCTTATGATTTTTTCTGGTGCAGGCTTGCATACCTTGATATAATATCTGTCTTCATCACAGCATCAATCCTGCCTCACTTCAAGTAGACCTTAAGCCTATCCCATTTCTTCCCCTTCCCCTCTTTTACTAAGTCTTCCCCTTTATCGAGGTCTTAAGTAGCTCTTCCCCTCATTGCTTGTTCCAACCACCTTTCACGCCTCATCCTAATCTCTACCAGAAGCTCATCCCTATCATTAGATCCCATCTATTGATGAATACCTCCTTTACTTGAGCAATCCCCCTTCTTGTAGCATTTTTTGGGCATACCCCCCCCCCCCCATTTATTCCTCTTTGGACAATTTATCCTCTGCGGACTATTTATCCTCCGGACTTAGCCGAAGGACTTGCCCGAGGCGCGCCCAGGTACTGACGTGCTAACGACATCTGTCGCGCCAACAACGTTCCTCGAAACTCCAGCCGTCTTCACGAACTCAGCGTCTTCTGCCATCGGCGTCTGCTACCCTCGGTGTCCTGCCCTCGGTGTCCTGCCCTCCCTCCCGAGGACCTCTCTCGTTTATATAGCAGTTGGAGACGGAAGACTACGAGGATGTGATAAGGCAGCAGTCCTGGGCAAAAAGGCCGCAACCCAGGAATCCGTGATCGGAGACGAAAAGTAGTTCCTAATCTCCAATTGCATTCCTACACCGCATGGGTTCCCATTCCATAAAACTACCTCCCCTCCAAGACTGCCAATCACCTGTTCCCCCTTACTCCATCCGCAACTTTCTCTTTTGACCTTGTCAAAAACTTCCCCTCCGAGGTAACAAATCGCCTCTTTCTCCTCTGCTGACCCTTTCCACTTTCCCACCGTCTGAACTTCCCCTCCTTCAACGGAAATCACTAATCGGTCTCTTTGAGATAGACCGTGGTTTTGAGAGGTTCTACTCTTGCTGTCTCGGATAGTTGCTGTTTGAATTTGAAACTTAGACGTCAGAACACAGGTTGGCTGACCCTTACTTGTTTGTACGTGTTAAGCTGCTGAAATATATTATCTTTAATTTGGTAGTAATTTAATATACTTGATTGTTCCCGATTTCCTCCTGTCTGTCTCACTCGTATTTTTTGGGAAGAATTTGTTTTTAGGGCATTCTCGGAGAGAGACACCTTTGACTCTCCCCTCGAGTGCTTCATTCTGACCATGCCAAATGCTTCTAACTTCATCTAAAAGCAATGGTGTCACATTAAAAGTGTATATATGTGAAACTTTTAATGGCTGGGCAAATGTCTGACACAAGATAATTTTTTACCCACTCAATAGCTCTTTTCACCGCACTTCCCACTTCTAGTCAAAACTCTCATAAGATGTTCTTGTAAATAAATTTAGGAGTTGTGCACAAAGAGAATAGTGGTAATTGCATGGTAATGATA
Source organism: Ceriagrion tenellum (assembly GCA_963169105.1). Lineage (NCBI taxonomy): Eukaryota > Metazoa > Arthropoda > Insecta > Odonata > Coenagrionidae > Ceriagrion > Ceriagrion tenellum. The sequence goes on along the minus strand of OY720633.1, from coordinate 52,221,817 downwards.
ACATAGTAGTCATTTGTCATACAGATGTAAGAGAATTAATATTGAAACAAATTGACTTAGTGGATGATGCCTATCATATAGGTAATACACATAATTGAGCATGTCTATTTAGAGAAGTACCTATGCCGTATACTCATCCATAGATTGGGAAAAATATTAGATATCTGGATGATCAAGATGAGAGAACAGTTGGCACCTTTCTACTTTTCTTAAAAATCTTTATTCTTCAACCAGAGTAATTTATATAAAATCTCATATTTAATCATGAATAGGTATTTCCCAAGTCCCCACAATACAATGGATCAAATTATAAAGGTTTTTTTAAAGAGATAAACAGTTTTTTACAGTCTAGGAACACCATTCACACATTTAGCAAGCTAAAAGAGAGGTCACAGCTTGGTTTGTTGGGAAGGTAACATTGTTATTAATTTTGTGTAACACATGTAATGATTACAGTTAGCACACAATGTTTGCACCTGGGAGTGGGTTAATTCTCGAGCTGACTTTAAAGAATGTATTTAACAAGGTGTTACAAACATCTTAGCAGAAAATGCATTTACATTGACGATATTTTTAAAACAAATATTGTTATAAAAAGTGAATAACTTTTAAACGATTTGAAATATAATTTTAACGATTCTCTTCCAGGGTTCAATATAATCTTACAAAAAATTGTAAAATTTAAACTTAAATGTCTCCATTTCATTAGCATGATTATGTGTCATATTTTTCATTCATACAGATGAATTATTGTCAATTACAGATATGCACGGCTCAGCGTGAATAAAATAGCCCAGCAATTTTTAAAGAGTCTTCATCTGCATCACGAAGCAGTTTTCACAGCAAATACAGCTTCAAATTTCATAAATTATCAGCAGATACAACAATACCTTTCATAACTTCAAAAGAGATCATGGGATCATAAACAGTAAAACTCATTCCCAAAATATGAATAAAATAATTCATTGGCATTGGCATATAGCAATTAAATTTCTTTGACAAATTTTTTTAATTACACCTTATGAAGTATTGTCATTCTACAGTATGTTAGGATCACACCTTTCAATTCAAGTTTGTTTGACAGATGAGCAGAATTTATGTTTTTGCCATTTTTCTGATAATTTACATGCCAAAGTATCATAACTCTTTTTTCTAGGAAAAATATATTATTGTAAAAGGAAATATAACAACATTAAAGTTTATATAAGTTTGAGCAAACAAATTTAACTTAACTACATAAACATGTTAATACTAATAACTTCAATGAAATTCCTTTAATATTAACCATAACAATACATTCTACAGTCCTTGGTGACTGCATTTGCTCCTCAGTTCTCTTGGGGTATTCTATATTCAAGCATGGAAGAATACACTCAATTTAATGAGATGCTGATCAAATAGTTTGGCTATAATGAAGAATCATACAGAATTTTCTCCATCATCTCAAAATATTAGGTTGAATAAGGTTCATTCTAAATGCTTGATTCTCATCATTTAATGTTCGATCATTTATTCCTGGATATTTAATTCTCCTATCACACAGGTATGGTTGGTTGCCCTACCAGAGATAACTACAGCCAATATTAAATTAAAATCTATGTAAGAATATGGTATACAAATTAAGTCATCATTAATCTGGGATGCATAATCTTTCATCCAAAAGGGGCAATAAATTATTGTATCAATCGCATATGTGATCTCTGTCAAATTCATCCCACAGCCCTAAGGTTGCATCCCTTGGTACAATAGAACTGAGCATCAGGACAATTAAATGCATTATGACTTAACTATGCAGCAGAGGATTTAAAAAAGGGAAGCCACTATATGTGAGAGCTCCAAATTATGTTCACTCTAAAAATTGCAAATTAAATGCAGAAGATTAATATGCACCTATGCATGTATTAACAAGAGATGAATAAAAAATAATGAAATTTCATGGCATTTTGCCTTGAAAATCTGGGGTGTGTTGAGAGCAAATCAAATTCAATTGCAAAAATAAATTTTAAATGGGCCTAATATGCCAGCCAGACCTGGCTACAAGTACACATATATTCAGTTGTCTCATTCAGTCTTTTCAACAACATATCCTGATGAAAGTTAGCGCCTCTCATATTTGTGTTTCAATGTATTTCAAGCATTTTGAGAAATCAATTGTCAATGATTAAAGGTAAATATTAAAGGAAAATCATATTACACTAGCAACCAGTATTTTTTTGGTATTTCATAATACACGTCTGTCAATTTTATTGTCGATGCACTTCATATAAGTTTTCAATAAAAGATAGAATGATTTATGTATTAATGTGAACACCTATAAAATATTTTTGACCTTATCTTTTCAATGACATTTTTTTTTAACTTTAACGACCCCGATGCAAAAAATTAATGTGCCTTAAAAAGATGAATCATCACTAACACACTACCAAAATAGTGAAAACAGTTCAACTGATTAACAACGACTATAGCACTAATTATAATAAACTTAATAATTAAAATGTTGCAGGAGGGATTTGATTCCCTCACAAGTTTATTCAACAACATTAAATATTTTGTAGTACCAATATATTTTCACACTTAAAATTATTAATTTTTAATACTTACTACCCATTATTGTCATGTTATATAATAGAATGCCACTGATAAAAATAAGTCATTGACATTTTCATCCCATTACCAGCCATTAATTTATTGTCTGACACATCAGCAAAGTGATTTATCATATTACACGAGTATCAGTATTCATGACAATAAAACTTATTTCAAAGGAATGTTTTTAAGTGTAAACAGCTACAAAAAATAATTGGTTCATTACCATGGTACCTAAAATATGTACCAGAAATAAATGATAAATCCAAGGGTGATTAACTCCTTAGCTAAGATTACTAATAGCATGGGTCAAAGTCACCTTATTGTCTGTTATTGACTGTAAGCCAGAATGCATGATTTAGAGTTATTGTCATCACTCCCAAGATTTTTCCAAAATAAAGGCACTCAATACATTAAGATCTTTTACCAATACCTTTTATGAATTGAAGAACACACAAACTTACTAGTTTTCAAAATCATATGCAGGATAATTCTTGGAAATTTGGGCATCTAGATAATCGATTCTTTTAATGGTGTACATATTGGTAAAAATAGATCTTCCTTACTGACATTTTTAGGAAGAGAGATATGCTAATTAATGCCCAAACTTTAAGATACCCATTTTTCATAATTTATATTGCAGACAAATGCCTGCTAAAACATTCACATTATATTAGCTAACATTTGACTAGGTACACCTGAAGATCAAATAATGCTAAGCCAGACAACACCTAACAAGTTTGGCTCAAAATAAAACATGGTTTACAAAAAAACGGTGATTTTAAAAACCAGCTAGAGGCAACTGCTGTTATAGAAATCAATCTACTTTATGATATCAAGAGCCATAGTAAATAGACATCATAAAGCGATTCTATAAATTTATTGTGATGCCTGTTTCAACTACTGCATGATTTTTCTTAGTATCCAAACTAATAAAATAATAAGTTCCAGGCATTTTTTGGCATTCATCAGTTAGACACACGGCTTTCATTCACATTTAAACCATTCATGCTGTAACATCCAACTACAGCTATTAATTGAGACAGTGAAACCCAAATTTTATAGAGGTTATTGTTTCATACCAGGATGACTTTTAATGCAAAAATGATTAAAAAATCCATTTCCTTCCTCAACTGTAAATGAGTAAGAAATGTTTTGTAGTACCTACATTAAAAATATGACAAGCCCAATGGCGTAATTCTTGCTTTTCAAATCCTTCCACCCTAGAATGCCTTATACATACATATATTTATTCTTACCATATATAAAATGAGAGACGAGCAGATGAATCTAGTTAGTACAAAATTAATATGAACATTGATATGTCCAAAGCATTTGTTAATGAATCTTGCTAAGCTTTTGGGACAGGGAGAGTGAATGACTTGAATATTAAATCAATTTTTGGGCACAAATTGGGCTCATAAAAATCCATACAAAATGAAAGCATTTCACAGCAGCTAAGTTGCTTTCCTACAATACCACCCTAAAAAGTGGATTTTGAAAGAAGGCTTCCTCATTATTGTCATCAATACTTGGGTTTGTTACATATAAAACAGCAGTTTATTGAAACCTTTCCTCAAGTCTTGGCTGACTTGAATGAACCTTACCAAGCTTGAAGTTCATTCCTTCCTCTTAAACTTTTATTGTCATAAATGTCATGTGACTGCAAAGAAAATTTCGGACGTTTTCTGTTCCTCAAACCACATTATTAAAAAATCAACTTCACATGTAGCCATTAACCTAGTAACTTATTTTTTACTAGTTTACTGCTCCTTTTGATCATAATTTCACCCTGTATACGAATGGGGTAATTAATTGGCATACAATGTGCAAGTTGAGCAAACAAGGCGGTTATAGCCTTCCTGTATGGTTCTGCAATACCATTTTTCACTTTTAATCTTGTGATACACATTTCCACATTAGAACATGAAAGTGGTGCAACTTTTAAAACTATATCACATTTGGGCATGAAAATGCAATAAATTCCTAGCTTAAAACTTTCCATAACAAAACAACCTAACCATTAATTCATAACCATAACTTAATAAAATACTTCCTAATCATAACAAATACTTATATGCTACAATTATGCAAACCTTCAGAAAACATTGTCAATGTGTAACTGATATATGGACCAAGACCTTTTAAAGAGTTGGTACGATTTCAAAAAATAAACATATATGTTTTTTTCACTAACACTGGAGTCAGCAGCTGAAATTGCATTTGAGGAAATGGTCACATAGATATGAAAGGAATAAGAAATTATATACTCCCAATAACAGTTAACAGCCAGACCAATTAAGTCAGCTTAGAGTCGATGGATGAAACTGATTATGGCATTGGGAGGCTTTCTCATGTTCATAAGTGATACTCTGATGAGATTGGTCTGCACAACAGGGGGGAAGGAATGAGAGTGACTTCAATGATGAATGTCCAGAAATGGGCTGATGGCATTGTCTCTAAATCGAGTGCCAATCACGTTGGATGCTTCACCTAAGTAACCGGGGAGAGTGGAAGAGGAGGTGGGGGAGAGAGAAAATGGCAAGTAAAATGGGGATGATAATAATGTGTAATTGTTGCACATATGTACCACTTCCTTTGTTCTGCTGGGACCAGTATCCAGGGTCCACCACGTGTATCTTCCATCCGAGGTTGTTGTGGGTGTAACACTGCAAAAAATAATGCAAACAGTATGAAGTATTTTTTAAGGTTACATAAATTCTCTAAAGAAGCATTTTCAAGGATCAGGGAATGGATGAGGGGGGGTTTGAGTGGAAAGGTAATAAAAAGGCTGATGAAAACTGTAATATGGAGCGCGGCTTAGTACAGGTCGGAGACTTGGTCATTGCGAAGGGAATATATATGCTGAGTTGAGGCATTTGAAATGTGGGCGTGGAGAAGGATGGAGGGGATAAGTCGGGCGGTAAAAGAGAAAAATAAGGAGCTATTGGGCATGGTTGGAGAGGAGAGGAAGCTAGTGACAGAAGTTCGACTGGGGATGCATGGAAGTGGAAGGATAAGTATATGAATTCTGGATGTAATATAAGACAAAGACAATATGGGGCTTTTAAGAGGGATCTAATGGTGGAACACATATAGGAATGAAAGCAGAACGATGTGTCAGAAATTAGGAAGTTAGGATAGATACTGTTCAAAAATGTACCAATCAGCCAGTGGAATACTGAAATGAACATATATTCTGGGGATCCCATCATTTCATTGGTGCTTCCAAAAAGAATTGGCAAGCCTGGATCACCTTCATTTTTCATGCGCAAGCTCTAGTATGTAATTGGGAAAATGGTAGTTTAGGGTATCATGTTCCTATCTCATGGTCATTTTTGCTGAAACTGAGAAAATTTTATCCCAAATGTAAAGTTCAAAATTCTCCTTTGGTGTTAATATATTCCCTACATGCTGTTATGTGCTCTAGCTAGCTGCAGTTAAATTTACACATGCATTCAGGAATGGCCGGAATGACAGTGTCTAATGACTGAAAAGCGGATATGGATGTCTAAATCCTATCTTGCCAATATCCCATAGATTGATGCTGTTACAAACCCATCATCTGAGCTGTTACTGCTACTATTCCTGAATTTATAAATTAATACAAGTTGAGAAGATATAAAAATACCCTCATGAGAAATATTTTAAAGGCTGGAAAAGCTATTGCAATATTAACCCTTTCGCACCTAGCGTTGGCTACAGCCAATGTGAATTTTCCAATGCAAACGAACAATGTCGGCTATGGCCGACGGAGAAAAACCAATGCAAAAGACCTAATATTGGGTATAGCCGATGTGAGGGACGGGAAGTCACCAATACGGGAGCAATAATCCTAGGTATGCAGTAAACCCTTGCGACCCAGCTTAGGGACAGCCCAGACCCATTTCTCGGCAAGTGAGCTCAACCCTCCGCATCATTAGTAGCCCTCCTTGCTGCATGATTCTGCGCTTAATTTATTGTATTTGCAATGGTTTTTTGAGGCAATTATTTTTTACATTCTACAAAATTTTAACTTATGAAGTGAATTATTTTTTTTTGCTGAGTCTTAGCAAATTTCAAACGAAATTCTAGCGTTGATACTAATGGAGTTCTAGTGTGGAACTCTCAATAGTTTGAGCTCTAAATAGAACTCTAAAATTGTTAATATTAACACAAGAATTTTGTTTAAAAATGTAAAACGCTCAGAATAACATTAGAAATTCATTTTATGGTATAATTTTTTTAAGTATACAGCAAAGAATAATTTAAAAAAACAACGTTAATGCAACAAACTTACAGCGGCCTCCTACTGAGAGAGGGGCGTCTAAGGGTTGGGGGATCAAGCCGAGTGCCCAGGGGAAGGGCATTGTGTCCCGCTGAGTGGGGTTCCAAAACGGGCAAAAGGCATACTTGAGCGATTCGTCGCCACGAGAGAGCTCCATAGAGAGGAGTGGAGAAAATTCTCATGCTATACGAAGCAGGGAAAGCACTTCCCTTCGAGAGACTTCGGCTCGAAAGGGTTAATGGTACGCTCAAAGCATTCGTGTGTTCAGTATTGTCACGCGGATGGTCTATACCACAAGGGACCGAAGGTGCCGTGTGGGTTGCACATATTCCAGGATGTGCCATTTAATGAAATTACTTTGGTACATTTTTCGAATTGCCAGAGAGACTGATCGACGTGACATCTTGACAGATAAAGAAATAGAATAAAGAATAATTTCCTCACTTAATAAGAATTAATAATGACTCCTGAGTTTTCATTCAGCCTTAAAATCTTCTTCATAGAAGATACACATTTATTCTTTGGTAACAGTGGGTGGCTGTCAAGTGTTGTAATCAAGCGCTCATGAATTGTTCATCAATTAAAAGTTGAATTGGAAGTCAAATGGAAGGGAGGGAGTATTGTTTCATCATTGCAGATAAAAATGCTTGAAGAAAGTAAAGAAAGCATGGTAAAAATTCCTGCTGTAAGTTTCACTTGGTTATCATACATGGCCTTCTTTTGCAACTAATGATGTGACTAACTCATGAGGAGGACTCCTGATATAAGTTTCACTATTCCAAAATACATATGGACCATAAAATTGAAATAGTTTTCAATTTTCTCTCAAGATGGACGATTATGTTGGTTGATTATGATACTGGAGGAGAACCTATAAAATAAGTAGGGGGTTTATAGTAATTTTATCTCAGTTCCCGGACAAAAAGAGTAGTGGACTGATATATCGGCTCATGCACACATATATATTGTGCAACTTTAGAACTCTAATATATATTTACAATAATTTTTTAGATGACGAATAAGTCTTTTATAATTATTAGCTAATTCAAATTATGTATATACAATAAAAAACTGCATATAGATGTCTTAAACAATAACTTCACAATATTATTTTCCTGGGATGATACATTTAATTTAATTACCCTACGCATTGATAGGTACGTGCTAATGTAGAAGTTGTGCTTGCACCCTCTTAGTGCTACTTTCTGCAAGTGGTATTAGGGAGAAATGTAAAGGGTCATTTAAAACAATGTATCACCAAAGTAAAAAAGTTAGGAAGCTATTGGTTTTGACATCCATATGTAGCTTTATATTAATAGAATAAGCTAATAATGATGCTGTTCTTTTACATCATCTGAAAAATAAATGTGATAATCTCAGTGTAAAATAGTTAATCAATATACGTATGAGTCATATACCAAACCACTGCACTTTTCACCCAAGATGCAAAAGCCAAAAAATCAGCTCATCGCAGTTACAACTGGAAGTAATATATTCAGCCTATTTCACTATATGTATAGGTTGGCATTATGTTAAATTTCTGACAGCTTTTGAAAAAAATACTTTATTCAACAAAAAAGATATTTTTTGACCCAAACCATCATTTATTCATCATGAGCAACTGGTAAAATTTTATATTTACCTTCAAAAGAGTAATTGAAGATTCACATTATATTTTAAAACATTACAAGAAATAGATTCATAAAATATTATCAACCAAAAAAAAATTTCAACCTACCTGATAATATAAAAGATCAGGAGTCTCCTGTGCCACAGTCCAGTTGAGATAAGCAATCCCACCAGAAGGATCCTCAGAACTGTCATCACACATTAATCTCAGTGTGTCAAAGAATTCTTCAAAAGTTTTGGTTGAACGTGACTGGTCAATTGTCTTATGTACCCATTCACAGTATCGTCCAGCTGCATGAAAGTGAGAAAATAATTCATTGCATTAGGTAAGTGTTGATTTTACACTCTAATTTCAGTTAAAATGATACTAAAATGGTAATTATTCTCAAAAATGGAGATATATCTCTTCCTAAATCCTTTAAAATTTAAATATAGCCTTAAAATCATTAGTCCTAAGAGATAATTTATTTATCATTCCATAGAAATCACTAGCCCATGAGGTTGCTTTTCAGGTTAGATTATAGAAGAAAAATATAAAAATAAAAATCCATTCATGTTTGGATTACCTTGTATACTGAAAAAGCAGGATTTTCCTGATTTTGGTAGGTAAAAATAGCATGCACTGGTAAATACGTAATGCATTTTTTTCAGGGTATTAATATTCACTCAAAATATTTTATTGAGTAGAATATCAAGTATGCTTAGCCTCTTTTACTTTATATTTGAAAATATAAATTATCAAATCTAAAAAGCATGTATCATTGTCACTGTTATCAAATTACACTGTAGTCAAATCCTAATTTCTTACCTCATCTTCATGGCAACCCTAGTTTATGCTCACAATATACAAGTAGAAAATGACCCTGTTGCCTTCTAAAATGAATGATGGCTAGAAAGTTATTCAGGAAAGAAAGAATCCCATGAACAAATGTATGATGGAGAACAAAACTTTAGCATGCTGCTACAATACAGTGTGCAGTAAAGGCAGAGAGATGGGTATTTAAAATAGCAACGCGAAATCTGATGCATTAAGACATAGCTCTCTATACATGGCCCATAGGACATAGGCCAAATTTTTGGTGCATTTTCGAGAAATTTGCATCTTATGCCTGATTTGCATTACTAGCTTTTTACCATGATAATCCATCAAAATGGATAGAATTAATAATTTTAATATCCTGTTAGCATGGACTGTGGTAAATTTTTCTACTAACTAAGTTAACTAACCATAGCTATCAATGTAAAAGAGTCATTTCTGCGATTTGCAGGTAAATTAGATACAATGCTCAAATGATCAATCCTCACAAGTGACCAACCGGTGATGAGAAACAAATACATGGTACACTTTAATGGTAGTAAATATAATTTATGTTATGGTAATTAAAGGCATCTGATTACTATTTTGCATTTTCGACGATTCTGTTGGCCCATATGTCTCTGGAATCCCAATAGGCTGCTAAGCCTGTCATCAGATTTTCCAAGGAACGGGCCAGCAGAACTTGACATACATCCATACCCTGGGTGGTGAAAAACCCACCCAGGGGGGCTATGCTTGAATTTGGATTCGTATACGAATAGGCGATTTCATACGAGTCAAGTGGTACCAACTCGTACGGCGGACGGATTTGGTATGCTCGAAATGTGGGGGTGGGCGATTCGAAGGGTTTTGTTGCTCGTACGCTCGCGACCGCTCGAGTTCGTATACTTTCGGAGGATATTGTTGATAAGATGGCGGCGGCGATGTTTCGTTTGCTGTTATTAAACAACGTTGAAGAGGAAATGGAAGCAGAAAAATCCCAAAGTTTACTTCGGGAGCGCATTTCGACTTTTCATTTGGAGGAGAGGAAGTTCGTAAAATTGTTCGAAAGACCTAGTTGGCGATCTAATAAGGGAACTGAGCCCTTTCCACCGAGCACCAACACGATCGTCAGCTTTGACAATCAAAACTAAGGTAAATGTAGTGAGTTAGAACAACTGTTATCATTTCAGTTATTACTCAACGTTTGCATTGTCCACATCACAAGCATTTTAACGCATGTAACCTCCGCGCAGTAACGAGCGTAACTTAACTGACATAAAAAATAATTACAGCGGTTAGCAGGTACCCGTGTTTACATCTCAAACTTTGCAAATTACATGCATAGCAAGCTTGTTATGTGAGCAAGGCATTTCTTATTTATTACCTAGACCTGCATTGAAATATTAAATCATAACAATTTATCAATATAATAATATAAGTTGTGGGAAGGCGTTTCGTTAATATGGTGTTTTTTTAACTTCTTAAGTGAAATATTATCTATCTTGTGATCTTCTGTGATATCTGTGATTATCTATCTTAAGTGAAATATTATCTATCTTGTGACGTGTATATTTCTTTGCTATTGTCTTGAGACCACTGCTTACTTATTGTATTTTTAAAATTTTGATAAATATTCAACTTTTTTTCAGCACACTGGTTAATCTACCGTTACTTTGTTGATATATGGATTAAGGACAGTGTTGTGTGATGACATCATATCTTGAAGCACTGACAACTTTTTGTAGAATTTTATTGTATGCAATTTATTGATTTTATATGGTTATGTTACCAGAATTTTCCTCTTGTTTCATTTTGAAATTATTTCTTCATTAATTAAATATCAAATTTCTTTTACCATTGATGTTGTTTGGTGTCCAATTATTTGTATGGGTTCAAATACATTTATGCTTATGTATCCAAGGTGATCTTTTAATGTAAGGAGTATGGCAGCAACTGGTTAAAAACCCTTTCAAGTTGTGAGTGACTTTAAGATGTTATTTGTAATTCTTTAATTTAGCATTGATATTTAGCTTTAATTAAATTCGGCGCTCTGAATCAGTTCTCACTGTGTTCTTCTTAATTACCAAAGCGCTTTTTGCTAGCAAAGAATTATATTCGCCATTATTAATTATAGTAGCCATTGTCAAATTCCCGCCGGGATTATTGAAACCGCATCGAAGAAAGGCTGTGATTGGTTTAGGTATCACATGCGGATTCGTACACCATTGTTGCCACATTTTTTATACGTAGATCGATTTCACTCGCACGGTCAAACCTGCACACGCCTCGAGCATACCAAATTCCCATACGAACTCGCCCCATACGTATTAACCATACGAAACGGAATTGTTACGTATGCGAGCTCGTATAGTTTCAAGCATAGCCCCCCAGGTGGGACTTGAACCCACTACCACAGGAATAGCAGTCTAGGACTTTACCCCTCTGCCAATGAGGTTAGAAATTGCCAATGTTTTATTTATGATGGCAAGAAGCTAGTAATGAAAACAGGGAATTATAGGCCAGGACATATAAATGCTCTCATTATAAATTATGAGTTCATTTTATTAATTTATCCATTGCTAAGCATGGTGGCATTTTTTGGGCCTCACCCCTATTTTTCCACAAGTTCCCCTCTTTGGACACTTTCCCTACTGTGAACTATTTGCTCACTGGACTTAGCCAAAGGCTCTGCCCAAGGCACGTCCACCTTGCGTGTCAACACCACCAAGCTAACGACAGAGCCAAAGATGCCTCCGTAGCCCAGGACTTCTGATTGCAGAGACTTCTGCTGATACCTATGGCTGATTACAGATGGGTCATACTGGAAATTACCATGGTAATTTTTGTAAATTTCCATGGTATTATTAATTATTTACCACAACCCCTGAAAATTATTACAATTTTCAGATATAGTCGCTTATGTTTCAGCATTTTAAATACTGATATAGTCCAATCATAATCTCATATGCCAAGTCGATATATATTTCAGTCAGGCATAATTATTGATATAAGCACATACAATTCATTTGTAGAATACTTTTATGATTTTGACTTCTGGAATATTTGTGGGGTTATCGTTTGAATGGTTGGAATGAAAACTTTTTATAACATGACATAAGAAAGCCACTTGAGTCTGGACTGCCGTATTTTTTTTAAATTTTCTTTATTTCTAATGCATTTATGTTGCAAAAGCAATGGTTAAAATGTTGCCAATCCCATACAATTGCCATTGGCTTTCCTATTAAATCATTCATAATCTATTAATGGCTGAAATTAAAAGTTACTAGATAGTTGAGGTAATTTTCAAATATTACTGTAAGTTACCATGGTAATTTACTCCAAATGAAAATTACAGTAATTTACCCATCTCTAACTGTGACCTTTATGCCATAACTTTTCCCTCGCACAGTCCTACCTCATTTAAATGTTGATAGGTGCAGGAAAACTTCAAGGAAACAGGACAAGGAAACCATGGCAAAAAGGCTAAATCCTGTATTCTGAGGTTGGAGATGAAAAGTATTTCCCTAAGCTCCAATTGAAAACCTCCACCACATATATGAACGCTTTCCACTATTTCCTCCCCTCCTCAAACAATACTCTTCTGCCTTGCTGAAACCGCCCCTCCTACAGTGAAATGAATTGCCGCTTGCTCTCTTTTACTCTGAGGCAGCATTCATCGCAATTCACTCTGCTGATTTTCACTGAGAGAGCCTGGCATTTGGCACTTGTAAATACTGTGATTGATTTGGAGTTTGAAGTCAGAACACAGGTTGACTGATCCTTGAATAATGGCCTTGTAACTTTGTTAACCGTTGAAATATACTTGTTTTTTATGATTCATTATAACCAATAATATTTATTTGCAGCTGATTTCCTCACTTTTCTCACCCAAACTTTGGAAAGAGTTGATCAATAAGCACATTATTGGCAAGAAAATTTTCTCCTCTCCCATTTCTGATTCATCATGAGCTAATGCAATTTTGAAAAACATTAAAGAAGCTCAAACTTAGAGAGAGAAGGTTGATTTAAGTTATTCTCATGCAATTTAAAATTTATGTTTGACCCTGACTGTCAAAGAGGTTCAAGTTTAACTGATTTAATACACTTGAGCAAAAAAAAAAAACTTGCACTCTCACCTATTGTTACTCTTTGCCTTTAAGTCATTCATTGCTGAGAAAGCATGATTGGCCACAGAAACACAAATGGCCAAGATCTGGCTCCCTCATTGCTTGGCTCGCTAATTGCTGGCAGTGGTTGGAGTGATGACATTTAAACTATGAATGATAGCAAGGCCCCATATTGCCTCAGTGTGACTCATAAATTTAGGTATACATTGCCATTTCTGCCAATCACTCTGAAGCTGCATTATTCTCCCCTCTTCCCCATCTCCCTCTCGCCTGAACTTCCCCTCCATGCGTGGTTGGATTTGTGCTCTCAACAAATTGATTTTGCTAAAGAATACACCATAATATTATCACAGTATTTTGCCTATGGGCATGTTTTAATAATCTATTTGATGGGATATATACTCAATTATGGGAGAAGTTATCCTATTCTAAGGCTGTGTCAATCTTTATTTAATTTTTACCAGCCCTGTATTTCCTCAGTCCAGCCAGTTCAATTTAGTGACTATGAATACAGATTTGTACATCAGACACTTCAGGATTTGAACACATATCTTACCAGCAGTCGGGTATGGATAGCCTTCAGCATCATATCCTACCCCAGCAAATACCCTCTGCTTCCTTTGCTCTGGCTCAGATTTCTGACCAAACCCCCCTTCAGGACTATCAGTGATGTAAAATGGATGGTATCTGGCAGGGTTTGTGCGATCATTGCCTGTGGAATGGATCATTGAATAATGGGTGGAAATAATCTCTTTCAAAATAGAAAATATTTCAGGAAAATATCTTGATAGCAGAGTTTCAATTGCTTGCACCGAAACTTTACTCACCTCCCTCCACCATGAATACATAACTTTGGCCTCTTTCAACATACAGCTCAGGGATGAGCATATCATTGATATACCATGCAATCCCCCATGATGGCAGACCTGTAAAAAATGTTAAAAATAAGCTCTTAAAATACCAATCATTGTAATGGGATATTAGAGTGATTTTTTAGAAGATCATTATCAGAAACTAGGAGATATCCTGAGCACAAAAACATGTGTTAGATTTTCATCAGGCCATCATTTACAAGATATAAAGCTGCTTAAAGGTAGTTTTTAACATCTTCACCCTTGAATAGTTCATGACATCATTTCCTCCTAAATCTGAATATAAGTCTCCATAAAAGTTGGATAATATGTCACATGTCCACAGGGCCTGCCCACTAGGTATGAGTACTCACCTCACAAGGTACATCTTGCTCAGCTGGTATGATTGGTATTTATCAATTTTTATTTTATTACTGCCATATTACCATGCATTTACACAATATCAGATTGTGTTTTACATAATTCTTACTCAATTTTCAACACATTGTAAAGGTTTTTTCAAGAGAAAAAGTTTCATGCAAACAACCCATTTGAAGCAACAAAAATATGTTTCCTACATTCTTCAATAATGCACCCTTTTTTCCCCTGGTTTACTTAATTCCGCAACCAGTTACAACCTTCTTGCTGTACATTCAGAAGTTTCAACTGGTCCATGTGCTATATGTTCGAATAGGAATTTCTTTACCAGTGGGTATGGCCAGAGATGGAGGGAGGAATTGAGGCATTAAAGAACAATGGGAAACATGACCACAATTCTTATCTATAAATGTGTATAAACTGAATAAAACTTTGTAGTCTGCCACAAGATGCCTCTTCAGGGTGATAATAATCACAGAAATAAGTAAATTAATACCTACACTTCGGTGTGTAAAAATTAATATATGTTGACCTAAGCTTTCAGAAATACAAGTTAGCTATCATAATATAAACCCCTCAAGCTAGTGCATAGGACTTGGATATTTCAATGCATGGTATACATATAAGTAGAGATGGGTCGGTTCCGGTACCCGGTTCTCGGTACTGCCGGTTCTTGACCCTTAGAACCGGTGCCGAGAACCGATCGCATAAAGTCGGTACTGAAGAACCGGCACGGAACGGTGGCAAGGATTTGAATTTGACTCCCAAACCCCTCAAAACCCCAACCCCCTAAAGCAAAACCTGGAGAAAGCACCTGAAGTAAAGCCTGATGTAATGTGATATATTGGCCGATCATGTTAGTTTGACTTTTTAAACTTGGACTAGTTTTGTTATACTTGACCAATAAAATTATGGAGAAGATCTTGTTTTATTTACTGAGCTTTCTGGTTTATTTGCCTCTTAAGTGAAATTTTTATCCTTCAGGTCTTGGTTGTTTGTTGAAGCTTTCCATTCATTCAGAAAATAAGAGTCCATTGTTGGAACCGAGTATCGAGAACCGGGAACCGACAGGTAAGAACCGAACCGGTAAATTTTTGGAACCGACACATCCTTACATATAAGTATTAAAATTGAATCAGAAGTTTATTCATGGCCTCATGAGAAAAAAATATTGCCATCCTATTTATGACAATCGTCCGAAAAGAGAAGCACAAAACATGAATTACTAGCATAGGGCTAAACCAAAGTGAGAATAAAATCTGTGAGATGTTAGAGAGATGACATATCGGCAGGATCACACAAACCCATGTAGAGGAAATAGGGTCCATATGCTTGTATTTTGAAACAGCTGGAGAGGTTAATTAACACTTTTGTGCCTAGCAATGGCAATAGCTGACATGAATTTTTCTATGCAAACAAACAAATGTCGGCTATAGCTGATGCGAGGGACGGGAAGTGACCGACACAGGAACAGTGGTCCCAGGTATGTAATAAGCCCTTGCGACCCAGCTTAGCAACAGCCCAGACCCATTCCTCGGCAAGTGATCTCAACCCTCTGCCTCATTGCTTCATGGATCCGCGGTTAATTAATTGTATTTGTAATTTTTTTGAGGCATTTATTTTTTGCACACTCCAAAATGTTTAACTTAGAAATGAATTATTTGTTTTTTGCTGAGTCTTAGCAAATTTCAAATGAAACTCTAGCGTTGATACTAACGGAGTTCTTTTGCGGAACTCTAAATAGAACTCTAAAATTGTTAATATTTATGATAGAATTTTGTTTAAAATTGTAGTACACTCAAAATAACATTAGAAATTGGTTTATAAGTATAAAGTTTTAGAGTATATAGCAAAAGATTATTTAAAAAAACCACCCCTAATGCAATAAATTTACAGTGGCCTCCAGCTGATAGGAGGGCTGTTAAGGGTTGGGGGGTCGAGCTGAGTGCCCGGGGGTAGGGCACAGTGTCCCACTGAGTGGGGTTCATAAACGGGCAAAAGGCATTCCTGAGCCATTCATTGCCACGAGAGAGCTCCATAGAGAGGAGTACAGAAAATTCTCATGATACTGGTAGTAGGGGAAGCATTTCCCTTCAAAAGGCTCTGGTGCGAAAGGGTTAATCTTTAGCTTCCGAGTGTGTCTCTCCGGCACAAAAATTGTGTCCCTAGACTGCCGAGTGTGTTCATTTGGCACATTGATAGACATTTAAAAAACACTGGTCATTTAAAAAATCCCGGCCAGCAAGGCTTACGACTACGGAAAAACTCAGGAAGGTAAAGGTTAAGCACAAGAGAATAAGAAAGAAATGGAAATATGCATAATATGACTGAAAATATACATGGAAATTTTAAATTGTCTTCAGAAGAACATTTTTTAAATTTTAATCTTAATCTTATTCACAATTATTTCCACAGTTCAACAGAAAATTCCGTTTTATTATCAAAATGTGAGTGCTGGAATATCTTCGGAAATCTTAAACATCCTTATAAAATCACCACCAAAAACCTTTGCTCGCCAAATGTAAATCAAATACAAAGTTGTATTATGTTATATCAGCAAAATGTAATATTTATTATAGTTTAAGAAATCTATCAGTTAGTTAGTTTTTATTGGAAGTCAGTGGCAATCCTCTGGAATTTGTAGAACAGAAATATTTTTTTACTAGTTTCAGCTCATGAGTATTATAAAGCTCATTTCATTTCTTTCCCAAGTCCTATTACATTTTGCTTGATATAAAAAATGCATACCTAAAATTTAACTGTGCATCCTTGAGAAACAGAACACTATGATTCATATGAGTAAGCTGTCTGAAGTTGCAATGTAATAAGCCTGCCTGGAAACCCAATGGTTACGTATCTATTTGGATTCCTCTCAAGGATGGATAGTGCTTATGTTAAGATATTAGACAGGATGACATTACTCAGCCATTTGGAGCAACTACAGCTCAAGCCCATCACTACTCAATGACTCAATGATTCAATGAATACAGGGTAAAATGCATAGATGACTTTCCACTCATTCATTACCTGTGATAGCAGTGTAGCCTCTCTTCCCACCAGTAGGACCAATTCTAGCAGAGAAAACAGTTTCTCCTTGGATGGATGGAATATTCCAAGGCTTAATGCCATCCTCTGCAGATGCCATTTTATCCAGAGGTATTTTGCATGAGTGATCATTTCGGCTACTGAAGTCTATTCTGATGTCCTCTGCAATTGGAAGTTGAAAATCCCTTAATTTAACTCCTATTATGAATAGCTAATAATTTATAGAGCACTTGAACTGACTTTCAAAAGATACAAGATGGAAAAATGTCATGGTTTTTTTTCTCCAGAATAAGAGACTACGTCTCAGTTTATATTAATAAGAGAAGAGTTTAAATGCCCATTTTGACATCAATTTTACAATCTAATCTCAATTAATTTTCTCTCAATTTCATTGGGAGAGCTTAGTAAAGCATTACTATTAAGATTTTTCTTGGAAAACAATGGATAACATATAAACCAAACTAGCCCATTGATTCTATACCTAGGAATACATTTTTGGCACCAGATCATGGTGCAGTTTCCCATGGATTACAAAATCATGATACATACTAGGTGATACTTAACTAGGTAAAACTGTTACGGATGTTGCCATTAGTCATAATAATACTGCATTTTTTCTATAAAGCTATTTTCTTAGGCATATATCCACATAGGGATTCTCCAGAATGAAATATCCAAAATGCCTGTCTTGCTAGCTGTTACTTCGATAGGCAAGACTTTCAGCAAGTGAGCAGTTATCATGTTTATAAATACTACCAATGTCAATAAGGTAACAACAGCCATACCCCCTACCATCCCATGCTATACATTCCATTGAGTCAACAAATAATTCATGATAGTATTTTCAAATTTTAATGGAGGAATATGTTTCATGTTACGTGATGAAACTGCAATCTGTCACCTGAAAACATGTCAAATTGCCAATCCATAATTCAATACATACCTACTTGGTTTGTGTTAGATAAGTACCTGCTGACAACTCTCTGACTGTCGTAGTGGCACCTGATTGTATTCATGTAATCATTCGTATCACACCAGTTGATACTTTTCATGGCTAACTTTTGCCTCAACAAACTAGGAAGCAGTGAAGGGGCCCCAACCTTTGAGGGGGCTCCTAAAATATTTATTATGAGTGAAAAAGTAAAGTTAGTGCTTGTCTGTTTCATTTCTAAGTCTGCTTGGTAGCTAATTTTTGGCATTTCCTTCATGTGTTGAGTTTCCATGAGTACAGGGGGACCCAGGTAAAATTTTTTGTTCTGTAACTGCTCTGAAACTGGCCCATAATTACTCTGAAAGACTTATGTCTGATCTGGAAGTGGTCTGTAGCTGGACTGACAAGGTCAGGATTTTAAAGATGTCTCTAGATGCTTCAGATCCAGAGCAGTTACATATCACTTTTAATAATAATAATAATAATTCCATCCTGTGTGGTACAGGCAGAGTCACTTGTAGCTTGCATGCAGAAGGGTGTATTACTTGGGTCCCTCCATCTTCTCTGTCTGCATGATCTAACCTCAGCATAGCCACATATCAGATGAGTGTTGGACGTGGCTGCGAGTACTGCCTAACCCCTCTCGAGTAATTAACCATTATGACAGCAATGAAGCCTGATGCTTGCCAAGGACTCGGAGGGGAATGTTAATAATGTAACAATAATAATATTAATATAATATGCAATTCTTTATTGTTCTGTTGGTCCAGCAAGAGGCATAGAACATATAAGTTCTGAGTTGGAAGACAGCAAATTCTTTCAAAATTGGATATATTTGTCTGTCCTAAGTGAGGATAGTGGGAAGTCCATAGTCAGACCTTTGGACTGTCAATACACTTTACCATTGTATTTGAAATAATTTTGGAAGACAAGCAGCCTTTGAATCTGAAAGAAATTCTACTCATCAAGGCACCCACTTCCTCCTTGTGATAAGTGAGATATATTCCTTGGCCAATATGGAATAAAATTCTTATGAAAAAAATTCTTCATTTAGGGGTTGATAGTGTATGGCATACCTGTAGTTTTATCCTCTGCTCCATGGGCATTGGCTTCCTTGCGAGTGTTCAGTGGTCCAATAGCAGCCAAAATGCTAACTTCACCTCTCAGTGGAATGGCACGGTCCAAAGTTCCTTCGTTTGTAGTAAGAGGTCTCCTGTACAGAATTCTGGTGATTCCAGACCTCCTTTCTCCAGAAACAAGAGTCACGTCATCCCTTCCACCCAACCGCTCATCAGGACAAACTCCATTCTTGCCATCACACTAAAAATTTAAAGAAAGAGTCAAGAATATACATTTAATTGTACGTACAGTGTGAAGTCTGAAAAAATAGATAGCACCATAAATTTACCATTGATAAAAGCAAAATTTACCAGTTTTGTTGTTTGAAATATAGAAATCATACTGTCAAATATGCATAATTAAATACAAGCTATTAGATGAGGTGCTACATAATTCTATCACAGTTGATAGTTAAGTCATCGGTGAGAATTTATTTTTTAAAAGCTTTTCTCTCATAAAAGATCAAATAAAATGGATAGCACAAAGAACATATCTAATGACTATTCAGTAATTTTTCTGTCAAAATTGAGCTAAAACGGGAATGGGAAAAAAGGAAATGATATTGGGTCATTCACTTGCCTGAGACTTTGATGTCATGTAGTAATCGACAACTCTAAATGAGGCCTTGTCTTGATCATAGAAAGCCACTGCAACATCTCCACCAACCATTGATGACCTGAACAATACCAAGAAAGCATTAACTCATTGAATAGGATTCCAACATGAAATTACCACAGTAAAACAGCAATTGAGGTTAAGCTTGAGTGAATTGAAATGGGACATCAGTATCATAAAGTTTTAATTTATCCATGAGTATAGTCACCTAAGGTGAATTACTGAAAAGATTAAATTTTTTCCATCGGTAAAAAGGCTTGTTTTGCATATCTTGATGCCTGGCTTCCATTGACTGAGATGGTGCAAAACGCTTAATTCCAGTTTTTGCCATAGTTTCATGGTCCCATCTGAGAATCCAGACACATGAACTACTTTGCTGCACATTATGCCTCTAGCTGGGAGATGATCAGACCTTTCAAACTTAGACTTTTCATATTTTTGGCATGAAAACAAAGAATGCTCTAGGTTTTGAGGCTTTCCTTTTGCCAACCTATGAAGGAATCAGGCCCAATTCTATAACTGGGCAAAATGGGCACTTGCCCAGGGGCACTAGGGTTTTGGGGCATAAGAGAAGATTGGTCTCAAACAAGTTTATTACCAGATGACAAAAGTGAGGTAGAAAAAAATTAAACGCCGAAAAGAGGTTAACACACAGCAAACCAAAGTGTATTATTTTCATTAAGGTTGTACTGTAGAGCAACATTAACAGAGTTCCCACCACTACAGAGTTTGACCTTGGAGCTGTTGAGAGGGCACGTGCGTACTACTGTAATTGCCTCTATTGCCACTCCACCCCGGGGGTGCACCTGTTTAATTTGCCCATAGCGCCACTAGGGTTAAAAATGGGCCTGGCAGGAATGATATGTGCACACACCATTGAACTTTTCCACAGATTTTTAGTTCCAAGCCAACTGGCATCATTCAAAGAAAAGTGATATGTGTAACTATGTGTCTGTATTTTGTTTTAGACCACCACTTTTTTACCCAGCGGTAGACTTCTCCCAGAGATCTGAAAATCTTACTCAGTCAATGAATTATGCTCTCCCTAGAGTATTTTCCTTATGTTGATTATCTGCATGGAAATTCAGTAAGTTTCTGAAGATGAATGACTTCTTCGGTCCAGGCCAGATTCAGTGCAAAGCACTCTGTACATATGTGCATTTTTATCATTTATCACACTTATGGATTTTACAATACGTGTAAAATACATCTTTATTTTCATATTTCACCATATGATATTATCATATAACTTGTTTATACATACCTGGGTAATCAAACAAGTAAATTTCAGTTAAAAATATGGCATAATAAATGGAAAAAAATGAAAATTCCAACTCTTAGATGTTATAGAGGAAGAAAAGGAAATCATTGGCAATATATCTAATACAAATGACATAAATAACCTGCAAGAAAGAGACCATGAATAGAGCATCATATACTATTATAAAGTATAGCTAAGTATCTAATGAATTATGTCATGAATTTAAAATGTATCATAACATTATTTACTAAAATTTGAGCTGCACTCATTGAATAAAAAATAAATTCTCCAGGAAGTCCAACTCCCACAGACCTGAGCAGATGGAATTCAAATCTCACATATGAAAGAGGTGACCATACTGAAGGGTAATCAGACTCAGCATTAAGTCACATCCTGCATTTAAGATGAAGTGTGGTTAGGATAGAAATTCATGATGTCCATCAAAGTTAGATACAGTAAAACCTCCATATAACAAACCTCCCTATAGGGAAATATTACGAAAACCTTCCTATTACAAAGTGATGCACCCAGTCCCGGGACCTTCTCATACACAATGCATGCAAAGAAAACCTCCCATAATGAACCTCTATAACAATGAAACCTCCATAGAACGAAGTCTGTGTGTGGGCCCCAAAATGGAAGTGACCTTTTAACGAATTATTTGTTAAAAATCATTTTTCTTTGTATTTAAAGGTGGTGTTATTACCAACATCGAGATAATGTTCACCGATTTTCTCCACAGTGACTTAATGTTTGGGTGATTTATTCCATCGTAAATAAGAGAATTTTCTCAGTAAGATCCCAGCAAATGGCCCTGATGCAAATCTTCTACTCATTCCTTCAGCTCCTAACTTTGTGATGTGCAGCAGTATTAATTAAGTTTCCGTCAAAATATTAAGCTAACTCGCTAAAAGAAAGTGTTTGCAGAACGTCAGCATTTTCCCTGATATGATTGACCAATGGAAAATAAAAATAATGGTATTCACGAATAAAGAGAAAGGGAGTAAAGATACAGCATGGGTGCTATTTTATTTAAATGTTCTAGGCACTTGGCATATCATAAATATAAATGCATACATTTACCCAAAATCAACCATTTTTGTCGGCCCTGTACTCAACCATGACATGGAATATATGGGCGAGAGAAATACAAACCTACGGATGAACCTTTTCCTTTTCATTCTTACCCTTCTTGTAATTGTGTTATGCTTATTATTTGAGAAATTGGGAAACTAGTGGAAAATACTCTGGCGCTTTGCTGTGATGATGCGATGCCGGCTCAGCATTTTGGGCCCCTGACTGAGCATTACAACTTCCAGTTCACCACATGCTTGCTTTTCCCCCTGACCTGAGAAGCCTTTCTCACCTCCTTTCGAGATTAGTCTGAAATTCAGCAAAAAGCCGAGTTTCTTTATTTTGGCTCGTATTAGGTTACGAGACATGCCTTGAGACCTCAAAGAATCTTCCAAGGGGAGCGTTATGACTAATAAACGGACTTTTAATTTCAATAATATAATGTTTTTCCTTGAACATTAATGGAAAACATATATCATAATCATGCTACTTGCAATTTTCTGACTGATTTGAATCCAAACTTGATGGAATTGCGTTGATTTTCAGCCATACGACCTGATGTAACATGGTTTTCCTCCGCCACACAGCCCTGTATTGTATTGCAAGGTATCACTTTGATGTAATCCTAAATGAATATTCCCAGCTTTTGCTCTAAAGTATATGAGTGTTTATACATTAAAATATGTGTGTGTTGAAGAGTTGAAGTGAGCGTTCCTTTTATTTGTAAATGCTTTTCTAAAGGCTGCAGAACATAAATGGTACACATGAGTTTCACTTAGGTTGGAGATTAAATACATGCTTGTTAATAGTTCAATTGAAATTCCAACAGAGGGTAGCACTGAGTTATAATGAAGCAAATAGTCGTGTGAACGCATGTTAGAAAGTTATGAGTATTGCTATGCTCGTAGTGTAAAAGGGGAATTACAATGGTCCGTATGTTAGTTGTGGGAGTGGGGCATAACTTATAACTCATGGGAACACACAAGTGGTTGGTACAATGGTCCGTACATTGGTAATGAGAATGGGGCATAAGGGGTTATTAAAGTATTTTGCGAGATGTGAATGGGGGAGGAGGTTAGGCTCTCTTACATTTTCTTCTGTAGGGTGTTGTTGGAGTCCTAGATAATTTTTATGTAAGATTTTGTATACTCAAGAGGTCATGCTTGAATCACTAATAATTGTCGTTCCATAGTTTTAGTGCTGAAAACGGCATGTATTTTCAGTTGGGTAAAGGATCATGAAGAACTAAGAAGGATGTATTTAGTTTATATACTGAAAAGCAAAACAAACAGTGATTGTTACTGGGATAGGGTTCAATTATTGCTTAAATACTAGCCAGAGTCAATTCTACTATGAAATAAAGCATGAATGGATTATCTATTACTTTCAGTTATCTGATTAGGTTTCACTATCAATTACTGAGGGTAATCATTGGTATACTACATCAGAGTAATGATTTTTACGTCTGTTGAAACTGGTTTGCAAAATTAATGTGAGTCGTGTCCTTAAATAACATGGATCTATTGGCTGCTCCTCCGACAATACAACTTGCATATAACCTCCTTAGTGCAAACCCTTGTGCAACGAAGACATAATTTTTCCAGTCCCGGCAAATTTGCTATAGGGAGGTTTAACTGCACAAGCAAACTAAAAAAGGACATTCTGCACAAGTAGCCCAAAGACTATTATGAATCTCTACAGGAATAAAAGTTTTAAGCAATGACCAAGTAATTTCCACATGGGTTTATGGTGGAATACCCCTAGGTGATGTTTTTGAGGCATGGTATATGTAGGATTGGAGAGAAAAATTTAGTGTAACAAATTCGAATATCTCTTATTGATTTCTCATGATGCCAACTAACTCGTAAAAAAGTTGAATCTTGATCCTCAGAAGTTACATTTGCATGAGCTTACTTGCATTGTTTTGGTACCACCCCTCTAATAACATCTACTGACTGAGAATTAGCATTAGGCACATCAGCATTCACCCTATTGTTGGTCGCCTAAACTTATTGATGCTGCTTTGTCTTTCACATTTGTTCTACTGCTGCCGTGAAGGACGTTTTGGATCCCTCATTCAGTCTTCTTTCAGTTTGCAATCTTAAAAATACACTGATTTACCTTCTTCTTTTGAAAATATATGGACATGAAGAATTTCCAGAAAAATTGCTCAAATTCAACACTTTATAGATGTATAATTATTTCACTCCTGCCAGCAATTTCACAATTAGTAAATAATTTGACAGTACTTAACAAGCTATGTCAAACACAATTACTCATATAACATCCTAAGCATATTCACTCTCAAGCCATACTTTTTGTTATGGGGAAAGCCATTAACATTTCGTTGCAAATTGCAGACTTTGTTGAGGCAACATGAGACAAAACAAACTCAAGGTAAAAGGAACAAAACATTCTGAAATCTATGGTTTTTTTTAAATCACATAAGTAGTTCTTACTTGAATTTGCAAAATAGTTAAAATTATAAAAACATGTTTAGTATCCACGAAATTATAACATCAACTTTTGCATAGTGACCCTCATACCAGTTCTATGATGTAAGACATTTTCCATCAAAGTAGGAGCTTGGAGGAGAAAAATGAATGAAAGTACCTCATATTCACTCACACATTTGTGGAAGTTACTCATTTCAACTTGATCTTAAGTGTGTAGACTACACACTACAAAATAAGTGAATCTGGTTACCTTTTGTGACATAACCATGTCAGAGGTGAGCCACAACCAAGTAAATGCAAGTTGAATATTGAGGTGATCTGATGTGAAAACAGTTTGTCCAAAGTTACTCTTATTCCCTGTTTTTCTCCCTAGAGATGTATAGCATCTTGATAATTAACCAATGGACAAGTATTGAATATAGAATTCTTAACAGGGCAATATCAGAGAGGAAATATTATCTGAATCAATGCAAAAATTAAATTTCTAGATTCCCTTATTCATTTCTGTCAACAGTGAGTAACATTGTACTTACTTTCCTTTCTCACCACTAATCCCAAAAGCCATGTATTGATCTTCACGGATTCTGCCTGATAGTTGTATCTCGACAGCTTCTGGTGGAGGCATTGTCTCTCCAGGAGGCAAGAGAATACCACTACCCTCAACCATTTGCCATTGCACCTGCAACTGACCATCCAGAAGCTCACGGCAATTACTCATTAGGGTTGCAGAGGATTCACTGTGATTTGTTGGGCTGGCATAAGTATCTTTTGATGGATCAGGGGTTGTGCTTGTAGTCTATGGAAACACAAAACAAAATAAAAACATTTTTTCACATTACCAAAATCAGTTTGGAATATATATTTTAATAACAGCGCTCAGTTTGAATAATGAAACACTTGAAAGTTATAATAGCAAAATGAAGGTTGCACATTATGCATTTAAAAGTTTATATGATTCTTAAAATGGAATATCCTTAATACACCAGTGCATAATGATCCAATTGCTAAAAATGAATGGCATAAGCAGCATATGTAAATGATTTGATTGAATGAATGGACATTTTGAAGATATAGTAGATGTACAATGAAAAGCATTATGTATGAAAAGAATTTCTGGTCAAATTTTATGGGTTGAGATGCACTCCATAAAAGCTACTTACAGGATTATACCACCATGGTGGCTACATTTATCCATTTGAAAGCATGAAAGGGAATAAGAGGAAACAGGTCATCATAATTCAACAAAGCCAGGTTTTAAAAAAATTATCGGACATTAAATTTCCCAAATAATTTATTTCTTAACCCTTCATTTGGAGCAGCTTTATTTTCATTGCTGCTATAAAGAGTAGGAGAAATTCAAGGGGAATATTCTCCTGATCGGGCGCAGGCATGGAAGTGGCTCCAAGTAAACCCTTACAATCTTGATTCGCTTTTTTGGCTGGCAGGATGAAAGTGGTCAACACCCAGCAATGGTTGAGATTAGAAATGGGCCATTCTGAAAATTACCATGGTAATTATTATAAATCACTGTGGTATTTTTCATAGTATACCGCGACCCATGAAAATTACCATAATCACCCCAGAAAATTCCAGTGATATTCACCTACATTTCAGATTTTTTTCCCACTGATATTTTCCATGCATATACTTATAAGCCAGATCTACAAGCTAACTCATTTGAGGTAAATGACCTAGTAAATTAGTGCAATTTTCGAGAATTACACTTCTAAACCATTACTATTGCCACATTAATGTACTAGACAAATGTCATTAATCAATTACTGTCTCTATGAGCTTTCCAATTAGTCTTTAAATAGCTATTAATTTCAAAGAATAAAAAATTATTGGAAAATTTTAAAAAATTATGGAAAAATTATCATGGTAATTTTCCCCAAAATGAATTTATGGCAATTCACCCATCTTAAGTTGAGATGCCAGAAGTTGATGAAGTACTTAGCTGAATGTACAGTAAAAGGATAGTCCACATTTATTTTCCTTGCACTTACGGGTTCATTTTATAGTCAAAAGTTTGTAAATTCTTCCATTCTAAGCCATAATATCTAATACTTAAGAATGTAAGCAATATTGACATTAGCCTTGTCTGATGAACATGTGCCCTTCCATAACTCCCCTGAAAACCAGGATCTTATGCCAAAATAATAAGAAAGTGAGCTAATTTGAACTTCTCTTATAAAGCTTGGTCCACTAAATTTGGCAAGGTATTGGGACAAGGAAGGAGATTATGGTCAAACATACAAGAACATTACCCTGCCGCCACCCCAGCAAACAGAAATCGTGAGTTACTCATAGTCAGATTGTTAAGCCAAATGATGCTTAAGTTCTTTTCAAATTTGACAAGTGACCTGTCACTGATGCAGACTGCAGGCAGAAGATGAATGCAATAAGCCATGAATTGAGCATGAGAGTCAAGGAAATAGAGAATCTAAATGAATCTGTAATGTTTTGAGTGAAATAGGAGACTCATGCTAGCATGGAGTAACATGCACAGCAATTATTTCTCTATTTTAAATCCCATAATATTCTACCTCAGAGTAATCCCCCATTAGAGGAATAGCCAACAAAAGAGTACCATGAGATAATATGGCTCTACATTCAACTACACAGCTTGGTGGCCATATATATAGTTAATTGAATAGCTATGCAACCACCAGTACAACTGAGTAATCATTTGGTGTACATATCTGATAACACCAAAATGAAATTACCCTGGATAAAAAAAAATAAAATATTTCTTACAGAATACAGATAAAAATTTATTACAGTACAGGACCCCAATTTTGGAATCCTGAAATTTGGAAACCCCAAAAATACATCACACTTGAAATGTAGTTATTCTTCATTCAAAAATACCATTGTGTGGTTTTTTTGACTGGCCACCACATTGTGCCACTATCCCATATGCAGGAGTCAGCTTTAAA
The DNA here is from genome assembly GCA_963169105.1 of Ceriagrion tenellum. Lineage (NCBI taxonomy): Eukaryota > Metazoa > Arthropoda > Insecta > Odonata > Coenagrionidae > Ceriagrion > Ceriagrion tenellum. The sequence goes on along the minus strand of OY720633.1, from coordinate 52,193,740 downwards.
AGTAAAAGGTTCACCCTCAAGCAAAGAAGCCATGAGAATTAAACAAAGTGGATTTATTGAAGTAGTCGGACAGGGAGACCCCAGTAAAGAGGTTTAGTGAGCAGTTTGGTGAGGGAATTATGACGGCTAATGACACTAAGAAACAAAAGGAGCCATTTTATTAGGCTTTTGTGGAGAGTTATGTCATTAGTAAAATGGCTCATGGGAAAGCACTACATCAATCAAAGATTACCAATTTGGAGAACATATTAATGGAGTGGATCAGACAGCAGTCAAGTGAAAAATTTCATTTCGATTAATCAGTATTGTATAAATACATCAACTTATATTTGCTACTGAAAGGCTTATTATTACATGACAATTTTCCATTTGTTGGTAATTTCAAACTTATAGATTAATCACAAAAACATCCTCAAATAAAAGTGGGGGTAGATTTTTTCCTGCCCAAGATCCAAAATCCAGAGAAACTCCTTAATTAAAAAGTCTTGCAGTCCCAAGCTTTCCAGGTTTTAGTTCCTGTACTGTATCAATAACTTTAGTTTGACAAACTATAGTTTGTATTCAACATGCTTCATGCTTCGCTCTACTTTTTGGGAATATTTTTCTCTGGATATATTATGATTTATATATAAGTTCTTTGCACAATATTTCTACCTCCATCAAACGTCTTATGAATCTGGATTTTGGTTTTGGATTGCGGTATAGGTACTGCACCAATTTGAAACCTAGAGTAATTTTTTGAATGGTTTTGGTACAGCATACTATACTAAGAAGGGAGCTTATGTTATGAAATATATTTATAGAGATCCTTATATTCAGATCAGAGAAGGCTCTCAGAAAGAATGAAGTCACAGGTTTTAGAAAGGGCAAGTGAGAGATGGGTGGTTTAAAAAGACAACAGAAATAGAGTTTTCCAGAAATACTTCAAATGGAATGAGTTTACTATAGATATTGCATACACAGTATCAGAAAATAATAATATCTTGGCCTAGCTCGAATTTCTCTCACAGTAACACTATTTTGTTCCCAATTCTTTGCAAAAATTATTAACTAAAAGGTGGTCAAGAAAAACAATTATGTTATCATCCACACATATAAAAGTGAAAGAGACAGCACACCAGAAAATGGATGTTATAGTCTTAGATAATATGAGCTTACAAATACTTGATTTGGATAAGTATTAATATAATCAGAAATTAACTGGAAGTATGACAAATACATATCATAAATTGTGGCCATGTTCCAATCCAAGTACAGCTCTTAGTATGCACCATAAGTGTACCATGCACCAGCAGTGTACAATGAACCAGTTTAGCTAGGGGTGTACTAACGAATTGGAACTCATGGCTAACACTTTTACTTGAATGTAGTTGCCACTGAAGTAAAAATAAAAGCATCAGTAAACGCTCAAAAGCTATTATCGATGAAGGTATGCAGGAAAATTTATATATAAAATAAATAATGTCATAGAGTGTTAATACCCCTAATATTTAAATTCAAGCAGGACTGAACCACTCATAATATTATGATATAAGGCAAAGTTAATAAAAAATTACACAAAACCAAACGTGTAGCACAGTTTTTGCTCCTACCCGCTAACATGTGACTCGCAAATAAGTTTTCAATGCAACTTTGGAAACTTTAAAGAGCACTAGTATCTTACGAGTGATATTCAATCATAAAACTTGATGAATAAATCCACATTAAGTTGATTTCTGCATACTTCAAAATAAACTAAAACCAATGTTTAGTGTGGCTTTGTGAGGATGCCATGACTAATATAGCCAGCTAGTATACCTTGACTCTGACTAACCTGCACAAGCCATTTAGTATGTGTCAAGTTGATCGAGATGTTGAAAACATGATGTCATATTCTGAATGAGGTAGAATGGCTAGTGTGCCTCAACGTGGATTAGAACACAGTCTGTAACAATACAAACTAAAACTGACTCATACTGAAATGTTTCTTTGAGCAAATGAGCTTTGTTAGAGCATATGTATGTTGTATCCTTCACATTCATAACTTAGTCACAAACCTCCTTTCATTTCAAATAATTCTCTTTGCGTTTCACAACAAAAGCAGAATTTATGGGTGATATTTTTGAAAATCAATCAACAGGCATTATAGCTTACAGTGATCTTTGTTTGACCTAGGGCTGGTGGGACATCTAGGTCCTTTGGAATCATCACATGACCAAAATTGTGTCGGTACTGCACACACCACACAGACAGCCAGTCAATGTCATAGACAGTCAGGTTACCAGGAAGCTGGATCTCGATGTCTTCTCCTTGGTATCCCCTGAGGGGGTCCAGGCTGTAAAAAAAAAAAATTTCAAGAGGTAAGATTTCAGATGGAGATCTGAGAGAATCAGACTGATATCTTGAAAACTGACTATCCATTTTTAACCGGCTCAAATTTCAGCAGTGTCAAATATTTTTTGGGAACCCAGTTTGGATGCTAAGAGAGGAGCACTCCTATTCAGGGGTGCCGATTACCCTAAAAAGCTATAGTGCCAAAACCCCCCAAATTCCTACTACCCTCCACCCCCCCAAAATTCCGTTATTCTTTCGATCTTCCTTGCTTTAAATTGCAATAATCAACTAATTTAAATAATAGAGTCATTAAAAGGTAATATTAAAAAAAGAAAAGGATTGTAAGTTAGAACAAATATTAAAACAAACAACATTACACTATTCCACAAGATAGAGGAATTGTGCAATTGTTGTTTCTGTTTTAATATGACGAAATTCCACGATATCTCACCTGAACTGTTGAAATTATTTAAAACAAATATCTTTATTTTTATCCTAAAAATCCTATCCTATATCTTTATGTTTACTCCACCTACAGTGGGCATCATTCATTTAGACATCATTGATTAGAACATTTATGTAAGGCTTCACGCTAATCCATGCATTGACAAAAATTGCCTTTACCACCAACAATCAGGAAATGATGCGCGATAAATAGTAAATTGTCGTGAGTGAAACCGAGTCTAATTGGATTCAACGCACAATTTTCCATCACTCCCACTGATTATAATCACCATAGCCGTGGTCACAGAGCAATTGGTTTGTAGTGACAAAGGTGACTGACCTTCCCATTTCGTTGGGGACTTTAATCCCGAATGGACTCGGCTCCGAGCCGTTGCCGACCCAGAAGTAAGCGTCGGGCCCGGCGCCGTCGTAGTGTAAATTGGGAATGTAAATAGTCTTAGCGTCCAGGATGGACACGTTGCCTGATCGGAGGCCGTGTGCGAGGCGGCGGAATTCGGGGAGAACCCGTGGCCTGGGCACTTCCAAGTTGGGTGGGATGAATATTTCACCAAAGTCAACCTGAAACGAGAGAGAAAAACAAATGATTAGGCGCCGCAAAAGTTCTAAATTTGACGAATGATTGGAATCGATCAAGGGACTCTACAAATAAGGATACATGCTTACAGACGAATCAGTTACGTAGCTCGTCATTTTCCCCACCCACAAGAATTTTTATATTTATTTAACTGGAGGGTACAAATGAAAAATTTATATTTTTTCAAAAAGAATCTTTATTTCACGTACTCTTTATTCTGAATAACTTTTCCAAGTAACATGTTTATATTAATCGTGCATAAAACATTGTGGGTATTGTTTTGTTTCAGAGATTTGCAGCGCAAAAATGTTTGAAAAGTGGCGGTTAAGTTAGTTTGAGCGAGATGGTTTCCTAGTCATTATAGAGACCATATTCGAATTTTACCTTTTAATTTCACCAGCTGTAGGAAGCATGTATTAAATATTGCATAATTAATAGTGCAGTAATATAGGTACTTGTATATATGACTGAAATTCTTGGTAATCAAACGAAAATATCCACATAAGTCATTGATTTTACTGATTTTTTCGCGCGGTATGTTCAAAACCCCTTCACAACCGAAGGTTTTTTTATAAGATTCTGGAAAAATTAATGCGGGGAAAATATGATTTATTTTAAAAAATATTTGAGCAAATAAACTGCACCCTGTTAATATTTTGACAAGATCTATGTGTTAGAAATGCCTCCATTTTTAAATAAGCTCTGTCTGGAGTGCTTATCCTACCATTTCCCATATAAAAGGGCTGGTATTATTTGTCAAAAATCTTGGAAAGTAGTTCGGCAAGGGGTTGATATTTTGATATCTTCGGAAGGGAGAGATATTTTTCATAAAGATGAGAATGAATTTCTAGGTAAAAAGATATTTCACTTAAACTAGCTTAAATTGCAGTCGTAATAAGACTCGATTGCCTGAAGCTATATTTTATTCCATTTTTTTCAAAACCTTTCCACCTATCTTTCCTGCTTTTACTCAAAATGGACGACGTCCCAAAATATATTCTAGGCTGGGCCATTGGCACATGCTCATCTCGCCATTCCCTATCAGGGAGGGCAAATTAAAAGAATTTAGTTGATTCTAGTAGGCCTAATAAATACTCCTCCATTATGCTCTATACTTGGATGACTCTTCCATTTCTAATGCTCTCATGTATCGCTTAATGCACGCTCTCCTATTCTTAAGCCTCGTAGGATTCCTTCTCCGTAGAGTCTCTTCCACCACATACACTCATGTATTTCTCGGTTCTCCGCACCACTTTCTCTCACTTCACGAAAATTACTATTCTCTGTTGATGAAGATTTCTTGGGAATGGCACCGGGTTGGGCATGGCTGATGATTCGACGAGCCACTCTCTCATCGTCCTTCTGAGTACTAAATTGGATGGGTGTGTATACTTATTAGTACCGTCAAGGTTGCGCGTGATGGGTTGGTATTTTCTCAATTTTTTCGCGCCTTTTTAAACGACTGACAACAATGGTGCCGGAGGGGGGATTGAGGGCTGCACCTGACAGACCAAGTGTTGAAATTGGCCGGATATATATATATGCTTATTTGAACTGCCCTGGTGACTCGTGATTGGCTGGCGTTGTTGAAAAAGGCGCAAAAAATGAAGACAATGCCAGCCAATCACAAGCCGCCTCGACAGTAAGAATTAGTATATATGTATATCCGGCCAATTTCAACACTCGGCCGGTCAGGTGTAGCCCTCAATTCACGCTCCGGCACCACTCACCATCACCCCACGATTCTCGATACGTCCAAAGAAGAAAGGAAGAAAGAAGAAACAGAAGACAGGGGAAGGAGCAGTGACCTCCCCAGGGAACCTCCTAGATAACCCCCTCAGCCATAGTGACCAACCCCTCCCCAACTTCTCCATGAGAATTGCCAGTGATATATAGACGTATTTATCAAATTACAAAAGATGTTCCACGAGTTACTTGTCTTAAATTTGCAACGGATTCTGCATATTCTTGCTTTACATCCACTAATTACTCCATTCCGTCGTGTCATCCAAATGAAAGCAAGGAAAGAGCAGAGATAATCAATATGGTTGTTACTTCGGTTGTCAGGCTACAGTTTGATGACGTAATGCCCTCTCCACCTATCTCAATGGAGCAAACCATTCAGACTTAATTCCGATGATGAAACAATCCAATTTTAGAAGCGGGATATGCAACTACAAGCACGTGGATTTCGATTTGGTTTATGGGTTTTAAGAGATATTATGAAAAAAAAACAACCCGGGTAAGAGGCCAAAACTGGTTTCATTTCCCATACAACCGCCACCCTCTGCGTCTCCCCCTTCAATCCTCAGCGAGCCAAACAATTGAGCATCATCGCCCCGCTCACTCAAGTTAAGCCACTCGCTCATCCCGTCCTGATCCGTGGAAATCCCTGTACCCTCCAGGGTTCGCTCCACAATCCTCATCCCCACACAATCCCCTTGACTCCATATCAACTCTTTGGTCATTCGTTTCCTCAGCGATCCCTTCAGAAAATCGTCGTGGTGAGCTTTCGCAGTCAATCTCGCAACTTTGCTCGCGTGGCTTCACGCCATGCGCTATTTCGATCGCAAAATGGCAACGTTCATAGCTCATGTTTAAAAAAAATACGAGCGTTTATCAGTGGTGATATTTGAAATGTCAAATTAGGAGTGAAACGCTGTAGGGGGATGTATTTTGACGTTAAGCTCAGAAAGGAACGCCACCATGTTATCGTTGATTTTGACGTCGCTAGGCAGTATGCACTGCACCGCATCACTTAAAATATCAAACTTCTACAAGCTGTAAGTGCACTGAATAAATTGTGAGAATAATACAATCAGCTGCTGCTGGTAAACACTGTACTAGCATAGCGCATAATTATACTTCTCTTAAAACAGTAAATTTTAGTCCGATATAATACCAAATAGGTACAAGAGAGAATCATCAGAGAAAATCAATGAATAAAACCAAGGATTGTGTGAAAAAATTGACACCAAACCATTGGTGGTGAAAATATCGATCATCGTACGCTGTCGCTGCTTTTTGACTGCCAGTTCAACCGTGTGCGGTGAGCATCAAAACATCAAAGTAGCGTCATCATGGCAGAGTAAATGGCCCATGTTACTAACGAAATCAATGAATAAAGCCCGGATAGTGTAAAAACAGATACCTAACCATCGGTGGGGGAAATCTCTGAAGATGCAGTATCACCTTCTTAGAATATGCTAATGTAAAGAAATTTATTTTTCCACCATTCAGTGCTTTGAAAACTATAATGATCGAAAATCAAAAACTTTTAAGTAATGGTCCACTAATATTTTTATTGTTTACGACCCGGGTTTCGTCACGTAATGACATCTTCAGGTTCACGTGACATCTTCAGGTTCACGTAATGACCTGAAGATGTCATTAAGTGACGAAACCCGGGTCGTTAACAATAAAAATATCAGTGGACCATTACTTAAAAGTTTTTGATTTCCGATATGGAGAGGTTCCACAAAGTGAAGCCTGAATTTATTAGTTATATAATGATCGATTTCGCTTTGATTTAATTCATTGTTTTAACTACCATATTTTGATGAAATATGCTGATTTTTCAGAGAAAATAACGAAGAGTTAACAATCTTTTCTCGGTCATATTATGTGAACCACAGAGGTAAAAAAACCTATATGATGTAAACATAAGGATCCCATCTTGGATTCTTATATCATGTGACTCACTTCACATGATGGAACTGAAAGTGTTTACTGATTGAGTGTATATCTAACGGTCAAAGGCGCTAGTATCTTGGACAGGGAATAAATCTATTTATGACTGTACGATGAATTCAAAAGCGGAGTTATTCCCATCCTGGTTTCGTAAAATAACAATTGGAATATTCGGAAAGCTGAAGATAAACGCTGGATTTAAGCTTTAAACTGGGGGTGGGTGGGGGAGGGGGAAGGGTCGAGGGTGGGGTAGGAAGGGAATCGGACCGAGTAAAATCGACAAGGGTTTAATTTGCGGAATCTTTTCTCGACGTCTCCCTCCCCCCATCCAACCCCAACGCATCAAACCCTTCGACAACAACGTTTCTCGCCACGCCCCTCCTGGACCCCACCCCCCGTTTCCACCGAAATCTCCATCCCTCCCTTTCTCTCCCTGATGCTCTCTATAGAGAGACCCCAGACTCAAACATTCACCCCTATTTCTCCTCCCCACCTCCTCCCCTCCCGGTCACACGGAAACATCTAACCCTGCGGGAACAAACCCCTCCCAAAAAAACCCTCCTTTTTCGATTCCATTTCCTGCATTAGTCGCTTTTTTCCCCTTTCCACCCACCTCCCACTTCCCGTAGCCCCTCCCCCGTTGTGCCCATACCCTTCCCCCGTCCCCTAGCTAAGGTTTCTGCCTTTCTGTATCCCCTCACCCCACTCTATGAGGATAAAACCTTAGAGCATGTATACAATAAAGGACACGTGGTCTATCTTTGCAATGGATCGTTAGTTGGGCCAGAGGCTCTGGTCTCATATCCTAATTGCTGTACACTACATCTACATCTACATCTACATACTACCCTGCGAGCCACCACATGGGTCTGTTAGGTCACCAGCCGTGTAAAGATATTCAGTTTTGGGAGGTGAAATGGTGACGTGTATTATGGGAGTGTATATAGTAGAGCTCAGTTTTTATTGTGGTCGCTTATTGTGCGTGGAGTGAACGAGTTTTTGCACCGATCTGTTCGGCACTGTATCTCTCTTATTTTATTGCGTCTGTCAGACCAAGAGATATAGTGAAGCGTCATGATAATATTCTCTGTGTCGCTCAGAAATACACCAGTTCTGAATTTCTCAAGCAGCCTAAGCCTAGCGTGTATCCTCCGAGTCTCTAGGGGCTCACACCTTAATCCCTTTAAAAGTTATGAGACACAATTTGCTCGCTTGTAGCAGCTGTTAACAAAGCGTGCAGCTTTGCATTTTATTTTAATACTTTTTGGGTTAAATATTTATCACCAGGGTTCCAAACGCTCGCAGCATATTCGAGGTGTGGCCTAACCAGAGCGAAGTAGCATATCTCTTTTACTTTTTCATCCGAGGACCTTCCTATTATACGCTTAAAAAAACCTAGTTTCTTTAATGCTTTGCTGCGTATGTTTTGTGCGTGTTCCCCAAGATGCATTAGAAGTTAAGGTAATTCCAAGATATTTTTCCAAGAACTACCTACATCTAGACCTCATCGCAGAGTTACTAATATTCATATTTCAACGAGATACATAGGTGCTATGACAACGATTAGGCAAGATATCTCAAGATGCAGTATCGCCATCTTAAAATATAGTTATGTGTAGAAATTCATTATTTCACCATTCAATGCTTCGCAAACTACATTGATTGATTGGGTTTTAATTTAAACTACATCAGTAAAATATGAGGTACGGATAGTAATAGAGAGGGGGTATAGATTGAATCTATTCCAATATAAGTTTTATATCTTATAAGGTATGTAGGAAGAAAACCGTTCAAACCCAAGTCCCCACTGCAGAAGCCCCGAGCAATAAAAACACCGTTAAGAAATGATGAAGTACCGGACAGATACGCAACCTTGTCGAAAATATAATGAGACGCGCCGGTACGATCCAGAACGAAACTACGTTTAGTTTCGTTCCGGATGACATCCCTGGTCAGAGCAAGCTGGCACATGTGACGTCTGACTTAGCAACCGAGTGATATTTATACGCTTGAGCCTAGACATAGTTATGAGCAAATATGAAGAATTAATTTCTAGTAACGCCTTCTCCATCAGGATTGCAGAATTTCTCATCCAGATATTACATATTTGTTTGAAATTTCATATTCGCATCAATAACTACAGAGGCTAGATTTATTTTAATGTAAAAATACCATTTTAACAAATGCGCTAATGGCATTATCTGCAGCTTCGCCTTCTCTGATGTCACACACCTGGGAGTTGATCTGGAGACACTTTTCCTCACCTACAGGGTCTCTATTGTATACATGATTTAAGCATAGTACCCTTAAAACGACGTTTACATGGGTTCGACTCTGCTCCGCATCCCCAGGGAGACGTGCATCGCACACAGACCCCGTCTTTCGCGACTGCGATACGAGATCGCTGGATGGAAACAATAGACGACGGAAATCCGCGCTCATCGTATTCTAGAACACGATGATTCGAACAAGTGACAGCCAGACATCTTTTACACATGCCTCGTAGCCACTACTCGCGTACGGTCGGCCAAAAGTGGACGGAAATCGGACAAAAAGCTGGCGAAAAGACTAAAATTGTTTATCTTTAGAGAGAAAAACTTGAAAATTTGCTTAAATACTCAATAAAGGTAAACAATCTGAAACAGCACGTCTTATTTCACGGTTCTCACCGGTCAATTAAATGCAGAAGTACATGGATGATTACATTTCCCCTAAAATACATTACTTCATTTTGAAAAAGAAATCCTCTCAGTCGATTAATGGTGAGGTTGTGGGAAGAGGTTTTGTGAAAAATATAGCTATATACTCCGCTAACATTTTTATGGACTAGGAAGGCCTGCGACATAATTACTATTGCGCGATCCAACACGAAACGATATCGCACAGCCGTGCTCGGTACTCAAACCAACCCCAACCAACTTGTACCATGCCTCAACCGCCCGCCTACATATTCCCCCACTTCCCATCGTCCGGAAAACGTATCCTAGCAGACCTTTCCTCCTAAATCCTTACGCCCCCCCCCCTCTCCCGTTCTCCCCTTAAAAGGAACCACTCCCCCCTCTTTCTCAATCTACCCCCTTTCGTTCTCCTCCCCCTCCCCGTGGCCCATTCACTTTCTCTCTCTCCTCCAATACGTCCCAGACGCCAAGCTTCAATACCCTCTCTCGGTACCCAGCATCCCTCTCCTCTCCCCACCCTCGCACCCTTTTATCCCCTTGGTCTTCCTTTCCCTAACTTCTCTGAGAAACCCTTTTGTCTAACTTCCCCTCTTTCATCTTGCTCCCCTCTAGTCTCGACCCCTCCCCGCTTCACCCCCACACACACACACAAAACTCCTACCTATCCACACACACACACACACCACCTCGAAAGCATCTCTCCAAATGGAGAAGAGGGCTTCTTCGGTGAGCCGCTGCCCCCTTCTTGCACCCTTCCCCCGTGGGGAATCTTCAAGGAGTCCCCGGCGATAGGAAGTGGATGGATTTTCGTAAGGAGGAGGAGAAGCGAGGGTTTTGGGGAGAAGAATAGGGGATTGGGGCATAGTAGGGGGTGGGGGGAGACGGTAGGAGTGTTTCCTTCTTTGGGGGGGGGGGGAATAGGAGGGGGGAATCGATGTAAGATGAAGAGGCAAGGGAGACGGACCATATTAGGGAATTGTGTGCGCCGTCTTGGGGGAATCTGGAGGGGATAAACTGTGGAGGAGGATATTAGAAGGTAAACCGAAGATAATGAACTCGCAAGTATCGGTGGACCCTCTCTCACTCCTCTCCATTTCTGCCTTCCCCATTTCCCCATCATCTCAACTTCTCGCCCCCTTCTCTTCGTTTCCTTCTCTACTGGCCGGTTGAAAGAACTTATAGTTATGGAATCAATAGTTATGAGAACCATGAAGTCATGGACCACATAAAAATATTCGGGTTGCAGGAACACATCTACCGTTTTCATAACTTATCAACCAATCGTTGACTGCTTTGAATGTTTGATCTAATCTACTATCGCTGGATTTTTTTAAATTTATTTTTTTTATATTTTATTTTATTTATTTATATTTATATATTATTACTAATTTATAGTGGTTTATCTTCTATTTGCAATTGTTAATGCACATACTGATTATTAAGTAAGAGTAAGCAAACTGGCCATTCGTCTCATAACAACTATTTTATCTAGCAATAAAAAACTCGGTGAGTTCAGGCGTGATTTCCGTAGAAATTTATCATGATATACAGAACAATTTGTATTTCTTCACAGTATATATTCAATCGTACAACTATCTTCGACGCAAAAGCATCTTGGATGACGTCTTTACGTCGAAACTAGTTGTACCATTTAAAGAAATTGTGGAAAAATACGAAGTGTTCATTAAATCAAGTAATTATAACTCTAAGCGGTTCATCACGCGTCCGCCATCTTGGTTACTTATAGAACTCATAATTGCATTCCATAAGTTATGAAGCCCTTTGTTAAACCTATAAATTTATAGAATGGTACTGCAACGCTTATTGAATGATTGCCATTATTTATGGGTTCAATGACTCTATGGAACACTTGTGTGTCGTTCCTACAACTGGCCATATGTCAACCACTTTTATCAGTTCTCTCTCTCTCTCTTTCTCTCTCTCTTTGTCCTTCTCATCCCCTTTTATGAGGCTTGAATTTTTCTTATATTAATATTGTTCCTTTCCTAATTTATCCTTAACAGCACTTCCTCGTTTCTCACTTTATCACTCCATTTTAATCTTTCCATTCTTTTCCATAGCCATAATTTCAAATCCCTCTTGACATTTCTCCTTTTCCCTCCTGACTGTCCATGTTTCGGCTCCATAGAGCACAACACTCCAAATTAAACATTTAGCAAGTCCTTTCCTTAAGCCTATGTTGATTAATTTGGCTGAAAGTAGTTCGTTAACTTTATTGAAGGCTTCTTTCCCTGCGATATTCAACTTCTTATTCTTCAACCCTCTCTACAACTTCCATTCCAAGTTATAAAACTTCCGAGGTATCTAAAGGATGGCATTTTTTCTAGTTTGAGGTTGGTAAACGTAAACGGGTTGATTTTACTGATTATGTTCGAACCTCCGATTCCAGGGATTTAAGAAACTGCTTTTCACTCCCAAATGATTGAAAATATCAGAAAGGAAAAATAAAACAAAATTAACAAGACATCAACGAACGATAAGGTCCATTGACCTATTAAAAATCATGTTTTTCTTCACCCGGGGCGAGAGAGCCATATTTCACTCCTAGCCCGCAGCCACATAAGAGTGTTAAAAACCAGCGACTGTTCGCATCGAAATTTAAACATTTAAATTTAGGATTTCACGTAGGTGGTCGTTGCTGACAGTTGGAGTCGCTCGAAGCTCAACTGCAGCCAAGGTCGTTCGATATCTCGATTCTTCGCCTCTCGAGTCGATATCGATGGTGCAACATATCGAATAAATCGACCCTGAACTGCAGCCAAGACCAAGAGAGGCACGTATTCAGGATAGGGAAACCAGTTCATAGCTAACTATGGCTTTTTATGAAGCCATAGTTAGCTTTAGTTGGTTGACAATGAGTTGGGTTGGTTAGTTGGTTGACTTTACTGAAGACTGCCTTTCCCTGCGATATCCTACTTCTTATTTCCTCCGTACAGCTTTCATATAAGGGCGGGTTTAAAATGTCTCGTACAGGAGCAATGATGGTATATTTGACATTTATCTTATAGAATACACATTATAAAATCGATGAATGTGACTTGGCTATGAGCAATTAGCATTATGTATGCAAAAAGCTTTGGTTGGATCTTTTAATTCTGTACTAAAACTCACTACGAAGTTTTTAATGGTGTGTTCGTCTATAAACGAAAAAAGAATGGCAAGCTGTAGATGGAGAAGTGAGCGAATTCTGGACACGACTCCCAGGCGACGTGATCTTCCACGACGTTTCAAACATTCATTAGCTCAGCACGAGTTGTTTCTTCATGAATTCACTTAAATAAAATAAGATAGATATTTGATTTGAGATTATTGATATGAGTTATTCATGTACTTGACCCTTCGACACAAGGTGCGACGTATCGTTAATGGTGCTACTGTGATGAAGAGAATATTCAGCCCAACGTGATGTAACACTCAGGAAGGTTCAGCATATGTGTGTTTGAATTCCAGAAAGGGAAAACCATCCGCCCTGGCCAGGGTTCGAATCTGTTTACCTCGATAATACACCAAGGCCCGGATTCATAGTCAGGTCTCAAGTCATTACTTGAGACCGTCGTGATGGAGATCGCCTTATTGGTCAAGTCCATCTTATTTTCATTCTGGTTTCATAGTCACCGAATAAGACCGTCTTCATGAAGGCGAACTTGATTAAGATCATCTTATTTGCAATAAGACGAGCTTAATGAAGCTTGTGCCTAAACAAATACTTGTTGGATCAACCAATCACACACACTGTTACATTTGTTTACTTGGCAACTGTCGTTACCGTGAAGCGGTAATTTCAAACGAAAACATGGCATCGACCTCACGTTAATGCCGTCATTATATGCCCGTCGAGAAGAAGATATTTCTAGATATACTGCAACTCAATGTGTGTAAATGTATTTTAATCAATTAAGTTACCGAGACATCTTTTTCACCCACGGATTTATGAGGGCTTTTAAAGAACAAGTTGTCCAGGACTTACGAACATTTGATGACACGGATGCGAATGTGTGAACTTATCGCCATAGTCCGCGAGGTCAAAGCCGAAATGGCACGTAATGAAGTGTTCGCTCTGCTGACGAATTTCAAGGATACCTGGACCATCTAAGTTATTAACTTTACGGAGTCACCCACAAGAGCACACAGTGCGAAATTCCTCGGAGGAAAATCGATCGACTTGACCGCATCAGGGTTCAAGTCAGGGATGCTAAACAAACCGGAACCAAGCATATACTTTCGTTCTGGAACGAAACTATAGACTTTCGTTTTGACTATAATTTCGGTTCGGGATGAAACTTTATGTGCAGCTTGACTTTAGTTTCGTAAACGGAACGAAAGAATTTTGAACGAAAAATAACGTTCCGGAACCGTTCCTTCTGTTGAATAGTTTCAGTTCAAGTGAAGTGGTGAGTGGACTTTCAGTTCGCACTAATGGTTCCGGGCCCAATTGGAACTTATCTTAGGGGATCGTCGTCGTTCTCGCACAGCAACAGCGTAAACGATGGGAATCCTTATGGTATGCCTACAATGTAGGCTTGGAAACAGCGCAACAATCGAACTATCGGAATACCATAACAATGATCATATTACGCGTCTCAAAAACAGATTACTTACTAACGGCAGCATCAGGAACGTGTAACAACTAGAAATAATGTAAAATATAATAATTTCAGAAATGGCAACGAGAGTAATATTTGAATTTAAAACTTTTTGGAATCTTTGTAATCGGAGAAGTATAGGATATTTTAAAATAAATTCTTTTCACTGATAATTATTAATTCCATTAATAATATCAAGATTTCAAGATAACCATCATCACATATTTAGCCTGCTATGTAATTTGTTTATCATCTACTTTTAATGTAAACATGTGCGCTCTTCACCCACTTGTGTCAGTGAGACTTTCAAATTTTAGGAAAGAAAGAAATTTTAGGATTCATCTCCCATATAGGTTGTAACATAACGCTGGCCTCGCCATTTTTCTTTTACCACCTCATGGCTTATTATAACAATACGGGACCCACCATATTGTGAATTCAGAATAAACAATAGACCGAGGGAGTGGAAGCGTCGGCAACAAAAGGAGCTAAGGAGTGTAGAGGAAACCGTCGGAGTGTACGGTCGTGCCAGGACAGCACGCAGGGATTTGTGTAGAGGAAACCGTCGGAGAGTACGGTCGTGCCAGGACAGCACGCAGGGATTTTAGTAGAGGAAGCCGTCGGAGTGTACGGTTGTGCCAGGACAGCACGCAAGTTTTGGTAGAGGAAGTTCCAGAGGGTGGGGTTGTGCGAGACATAGCCCACGTAGAAAAGGAGAATTGACAAAGGAGCTGGAATTAAGGAGAGGAACGGGAGATCTTACAACGGGACGAGACCCAAGAGCTGAGGGCCCGCCAAGGACGAACACTACGCAGGCTGAGAGGATTTTCCAGACCACAGAGGGACAAGCCAACCTGTGTCGTCAAATAATTGGGTTGTAACTATAAACTTTTATTTTCATATAAGATACAAGAAGCCATAAGGCAAGAGGTTTTTAATTGGCCAAGAATTAAGTTTGTGACTGGATGTTGTGAAAAGTTTAAGTAGAGAAGTGTGGCAAATAATTGGACAATATACTTAAAAGAAGAAATAATTATTCATATGCCAAATTTGTGTGCAAATTAGAATATACAGTTGTTCATAACCTTAGGATATAAGTAATTATTTTCATAATTTAAAATGTCTGTAAATTGAATATTTCATTTGTTAAGTAAAATGCAACCGTATCTCTAAACCTACTACGTTTCTTGTATTTTCTTTTCCGACGAGCAAGCTGGGGCAAAATACAAAGTAGAACTATAACGAAGGAAATACGTGTTACAAGGTACATGTGAATACTGGTTGAACATTATTTTGCTTAGAAAATTCTAATTATTAAGAGTGAAAATGGATTGAACCCCGATAATATTTTATTGTAGCGTCTTAAGTTTGTTAACTTAGTTTAACTTAAGTTTTTTAAAACGCTGTCTTGATAGTGATTGACGAGGAGGTGGGGAGGGAGGGGGGGACGGCGTAGTGGCTAAAGGTAGGCGCCGCGAGCCCACCCGACACTTTTCCCTACCTCTAATCCTCCCCACCTTCTCTCCTTCCCCTGGTCATGGGGGTGGGGGAGGAAGAGAGGGATCCCATTCTCACCCCCGCCCCCCACCGGCTGGGATTTCCCGGCAGGGGTTTGGTGGTCAGTCTTGTTGGGTTATAAACCGAAAGCGTGAGGGATGCTGGTTTCTTTCCATTGTCTTCCATTGTTACTAAACATGATGAAAGACCTTAAATAGCACCCCAAGCTATACCGAAAGTGGAATACATGACATGACGGCAGGTCATTTTGAAAATTCAATGTACACTTTGAAAATTCCTCGGAAATAAAGTCGGAACCATACAGGAGAAGGTGGGAATGAAACTTCTCCTTGCCCGTACCGAAATTGGATTGGTTCCTCTTTCGTTCCTATGGGTTTTCGTTCACGATATTTTCATTCCACTTTCGTTCCGAGGTTTTCGTTACTATTTTCGGTTCGGTTCCGTGAACCAAAACTATATCTGAACTCACTCTGAACCGTTCCGGAACCATGACTTTAGTTTAGTTTAACATCCCTGGTTCGAGGCCTGGTCGAGGCATGTGATCTTTCCTCTGCAGAATTTTGTATTTATGTGCACTTGCGGGTTATTCCGTGAAGGTAACGCCGTGGAAAGTCCCATCATCCTCAAAAATTCGTCAAAATGTACAGCCATCATTCAGGTATATGGAGAGGGCACTTGCTATGCTGGCCAACGCTAGAAGCTGAAACCAGTCCGCCATCTTCACTGATCCTCATTTTCCTATTGCGCTTGCAGGGTAACGCACTAATTTTGCAATCATACTATGTTTTTACCATCGATAACTTACTAGAAATCAGCATGCACTTACTTCTTTAATATGCATTCTCCTAACACATTTTATTTATTCATTAAAATTGGTAATAATCTGCATTCCAGCTGAAAACCAGTGTAAAATAGAGTAGAATCCATAGCACTGAGAAGCCAATATACGTTTCAAGAGTTACTTGCCTTTAATTATAAACAGGATGGTTGATATTCTTGCTTTACATCCGCTACTTCGTTCATTCCGTCTAGTTATTCATAGGAAATGTAACCTAACCTCCTCCTCAACTAACTTCTTACCCCTTCCTGACGGCGTCGGTAGCCATTCGTTAATATCAGTGATGTAGCCCAACTAACCTCATTCAAGAAGGGAGCACCTTAATTATACTACAACACATGCGAATAACATACTTAGCATATCAAACACTTGCAAATGACACACTTAACAGATATTCAGCTCAAAAATAGTACATTTACAGTAAAATCATGTTCTTCAAATCAACAAAAGCAATCAATGAAGAGTTGAAATGATATTGGGCCCAATTTCCAATGCAGTTATATATATTTATTTTAATAAACGAGTAAGCTTTAGCATTTGATAATTCAAAAAGAGGTCACATAGTTACTGTAGAACCGTTTTTAAGAGACACAGTGCACTTAATGCGAGATTTTACTGAAATTGAACTTAAAAGAGTCTTTCCTTGTGAGCATAGACGGTTATTTGGGCGTGAGAGTTCTTTTATTTTCAATTAATTTTGTATCACTGGTCGAAGTTTCACTTATTCTTCCGGGTTTCCTGCCTTCATGCGTGTGGAACAGCTTTGTCCCTCCGCTGTCGGTCAGCTATATTCCTTCCCTTTTCTCTCCTTCACCTGAAGTTCTGATACAACCAAACTGTTGTCGCTATTTCCGTGGTCTTATTACTTCGTCTTGTATTTCTATGCACCACCGTGAGTCGTTTTTCCCGGTTTTCGCCTCTCTATCGCCCGGCATATTTCCTCACCGTTTTGTTATATCTCGCCTTGTTCGATTATATTGTTCGGCGTCCTTAACGTATTGTCTCGTATTGTTAACTGTTTATTTTTTTAAGCGTTCCTAGTTCCGAGGTGTAAATATTTATTTTCCTTGCGCGTCCGTAGTTTCTTATTGTTGGTCAAAGGTTTTGAATTTTAATTTAATATTATTTATGATTAAACTGATTTCCCGGGCCTCTGGATAGTCGTTTTGTTATAAAAGTAAGGAGAGATCAGGGTAAAATAATATAGTTGTTGTTTCGGTTGTCAGGCTTCCGTTTGATGAGGCAGTGCCCTCTCCACACGCCTCAACGGTTAGCATGGTGTTTCTCTCAAATTTTAAACGCTTCTCATAAGCGTCAAGCTGTCATTACGACTCATCGGGATGTTTGTATCCATTTTCCGATAAAAATTGGGGTCAACACTCACCCGTATGGTCACATACTAAAGCCACAGACTCAAAGTCGCATCATCTGTAAGGGACAGCGAGGAATGACACAAAAAATAACGAAAAATAGCAACGAATGAATGTAAAAGTTCACTGAGATAAACAATTAGCCCAATATGGATGGAAGTTAAAAAAATTAATTAAAAAAGTTTTAAAAAAGAAAACTTAAAAGAGAAATTAAATCGACGAGGTTCAATCTTACCGGCTTCGAGTGAACCCAATTGTCTCGTCGACAATAATTAAACCGTCGCACGCACACACCGGTGCGAATTCACGCACGCCCACGCACGCACGAACTCCACGACCCCGACAGCCACACACACACACACACATACCACTACCCTAAAGCTTTTGTTCGGTTTATTTTCCTCCACTCACCCCCTGAAATAAATTTCATGCAACCCCTCCCACCTCCTCTCACCCACATGCCTGCACTCCTGTACCCTTTAAGGTCCCTTCTTCTCTCCCCTCCACAACTCTCCCCCTTCGCGGAAGGGTTATAGAGGGAGTGGGGGTAAGGGTAGGCGACAGACAGACACAGCGGAGAGGGCAACGCCCTCCCTACTCCTCCACGGGAATAATTACTGATTCGTTAAAAGTTCCCTCCCCTTTTCCTCTTTCCACTCTCCTCCATCCACAACCTGCACACACAAAACTATAACGCAGCCGACCGCGCGCGCGCGTGGTCGAATGGGGCGGGTGAAAGGACGTAGGACGGGCGGAGGTGAGGGCGAGCGCCATTAGACTCCTTCGGGCATAATTTAAAAACTGCACTTCATGTCCGCTCATCCCATCCCCTCCTCCTTTTCACCCACTCCTGAAACTTCCGCGACCGAGACGCTAATTAAAGATGAGAAGAAATCGACGCAGGCGAATGAAGGAGGAGTAGAAAGGGTTGGAGATGAGAGAGTGAGAGGGGTTTAGAGAAGTCGTCTGCGAATAAAAAGAAAGCTGATGAATAAAATAAAATATTCCGTGATTAAGCATCTCGAGATGAGGCCCCGCCCCGCCCCCACCCTCCTGAGGGAACCGAAGCGAAACTTTCATTGCGAAATCTCGATACTTGATCTGCTCAGGAAATGATAAGGATCCGGGGAGATGGTGGTACGGTGAAAATTATGAAATGAAAGAAGAAATTTGTCGACCTGGTTGGCGGCAGGATGGAGCTAACAGGGGTCGTGGGTTCGAATACCGTCCGAATAGATTTTTTTTACCACTCAGGGCATGGATATGTGTGTTCGCCCGCTATTGACTGTTAAGAACTCCGATGCGAAAAGGCAGTTGGTGCTGTTTAAGAGAGCCATGGAAAATAGACAACCAAAAAGCAAAGGAAAATCAAAGAAAGCAGAGGGTAAACAGACTAACTGAGCCTTGTTAAAATCCTGAAGTTTATTTATGTAGCCATATTTGTATTTATATAAAGTTTTAAAATTTAAATATTTTTCCTATTGTGATGCAAGAGCGAATGCATGGTCGAAGATATTCATTTTTAGATATTTGAGATTCAAGCTTAAGTAATGCTCAAATCATCTTTTTATCGATTTCACAAGAATATTTCCGGCTATAACAAAAATCGAACTTTATAATAATATTTATAATATTATTATAACGAACTTTATAATAATCGAAATTTATAATAATTATAACAATAAAAACGCCGGCCCCGGTGGCGGCGGGGTTAAGTTCTCGCCTGCAAAACCGAGGGTCGCGGGTTCGAGTCCCGCCTGGATGGGTTTTTCACCACCCAGGGCATGGGCGTATGTCTAGTTCTGTTGGTCCGGTCCCTGGAAAACCTGATGACTGGCTCAGCAGCCTATCCGAATTCCGGGGACATACGGGCCAACAGAATCGTCCGACAGCAAAAAAAATAATAATAATAGTGGAAACAAATTAAAAGCATTTTGTTTGTGCATTTCATGGAGTTTTACAAGCTTAAGAAATTTTCAAAATATTACGGCGAAATTATCTGAAGTATTTCATGCCACTGGCGAAATTTTCTGGAAGTCCTGGGGGAATAACGCTCACATTTTCGAGGAAATAAAATATTAAATCATTGAATGTTGTTCTACAATTATGAAGAATGCAGGGCCTAAAAAGATTACTCAATTTTAAATAAAAATATTCATCTGCTGTAGTTTTCGAAGGTATAAATAGCATGGTACTCGGCAAAAGCAAAAATATTCCTCTTTACTGCATGTGCTAGTATTTATTACACCAAGACTTCATACTCTTTGGAAACAAATTAAATTGATAACAAATTGCGAGGCGGCCCGAGTCTACTGCGCTCATGCATCGGATAAGCATTGAAGTTCGCATGTCTAAGGATAATGATTTGTCAGGTCTAAATTTAGAAATATTTTTCCTCTATATCAATGTTACATTTTGAATTTACTCAGTTTTATCTAATCTGTACAAATCAGATTTTCAAGTTTAAATCTCCAATTTGTGGCTGCCACTTTCATGCGGCTATACCATATCGTATACAATAAATATCACGAAGCAGAGGCCGGATTATGAGTTGCAGACACAATGGTTGACTTCCACTCCTGGTGCATGAAATTAATGAAGGGATCAGGTATGGCGTTACCAATTAAGAAATTAAATCAATACAAGGCAGAGATTTCCACGATATAAAAAAAATCCAGATGTCACAGAACTTGTAAAAGGGCATGAACGGTCAATAATGGAGAAATGAATACAGTGTTGACTTTAAGAAATATGAAGAATCATTGAAAATGATCCATTGGGAAAACCACTGTGAACTATTTCAACTAATTAGAGAGGGAAATGATCCATACACTCTCCAAAACCTTAGAAGAGTATAAGTTAAATATAAACAAGAAAAAGACCAAAATAATAGTAATAATCAAGAGGAAGAAAAATGCCATAACTAATATTAAATTAGGAAATGAAATTCTGGAACAGGTTGACACCTTCTGCTACCTAGGGAGTATTATAAACAATGATAACACATGTGATACTGAGATTAGGAGAAGAATAGCCTTGGCTAAACAAGCGTTCCAAAACAAGAAGAACTCATTACTAAATACCCACATTAGTTTTGAGACTCGGATATTTGTTTGGAGCGTTTTGTTATATGGATGCGAAACGTGGACCATCAGGAAAATGGAAAGAATCAGGCTTGAAGCAAAGGAAATGTGGACCTGGAGAAAATTAAGAAAAACAAGGTGGGAAGATAGAAAAAGCAATCAACAGGTGCTAGAAGAAGTAAATGAAAACAGATGCCTTTTAAAAACAATTGGACAAAGGAGAGCAAAACTGATTGGACATGTAATAAGGAATAATCAGTTCCTGACCAACATATTCGAAGGCAAAGTGGTGGGGAAGAAAACAAGAGGTCGACCTAGGACAGCATACTTAAAGAGCGTTGCACGCGAGATGGGAATGAAATCATACGCCCAGCTGAAAGAAACAGCGAAGAACAGGGACACGTGGCTGTTACGACAAGGCACTGCCTTTAGAACTTGATTATGAAAGAGAGAAATACTCAAAAGTAAATTTCATTTTCACATCAATTTTATAAAATATTCTATTTAATGTACAACCCCTGTTTAGTTAATTCTGCAAGGTAATTGCAGCGTAGAGGAAGCAGTTGTAATGCCATGCAAAACGTCAGCAATGAGCTGACTTACGATAATCTATTCTCCGAGACTTGTCCCACTCCCCCCTAAGGAAAATTGTTCCCTCTGATTACAACCTAAATGCAAGGGGAAAAATCACCTCAATTCGGGAGTTTTTTTTTATCTACGTCCAATTCGGGGGGGGGGGGTCTCTAGGAGAATACGAGAGAGTTGGCAACCCTGGCCACAGCCCCGCCCCACCCTCTCACTTTCATTTTGTATGCCCGGATGTAGTAGCGTCCGGGCGCTATCCACCCTTTTTCTCCCTCTCCTTCACAAAAACGTCGCCGTATTTTCTCCCGACTTTTTATCTCTCTTACGTATCTTCCTCTCTTCCGAATTCAGCACCTCTCTGCAGTAAACCCTCACATGGCGCGAGGTTAAGTCCCCTGAAATCGTCGCGTCTGGTAAAATAGCGCTATATGAAACGAATATGAAACGCAGAATGCGGAGTGTCATTCCTCCATATTTGACCATTGTTCTTTTTTCAAAAGAGACTTATTTATGTATTTAATGTTTATGTTTATTTATTTATTTAAGTATTCTACCGGTAAAGGTAGGTTTTGTTGAACGCCAAAGAACCTCTTACCGATTTTCTACACATTCAGGGGCCTAACTCCATCTAGTATACCCTTTTCAGCTTCAGCATTCGATTTATCTTTCTTCATCCTGTCCATGAAACCTATTCTCTATCTTCCTCTTCCCCGCCTGCCCTGCATCCTTCCCTCTATCACATACTTGAGCAGCTTCTCGCCCCTTATCACATCCTCCATCCACCTACTCGGCCGATCTCGAATGTCATTCAAAAGTTTCCTTTCCTCGCCCACCATCTCAGGCACTTCCTCGTTAGTCTTCCCCTCCGTCCACCTCACCTTCTCCATCCTTCTCCACAACCACACCTCAAATGCCTGCAGCCTATTCCCGTCCTCCTTTCCGAGGGTCCACGTTTCTGCACCATACAACGTTACGCTCCATATCAAGCTCTTCACCATCCTCTTCTTTATATCTTTACCTAATGTCCCCGTCATCAGCGCCCTTCTATTACTAAACACTTCCTTGCGTTTTATTATGATCTATACAAAACATTTTTTTATCAAACACACTTAATATTTTTTCTTATATATGCAAATGTTGATGCGATATTGGTAATATGGCAGCAAGCCTGATAATAAAATATATTATGATGGTAATAACACACGTACAGAAGAAAAGAAAGATTTAGCGTCTATTTTCCAAGAATAAATCAATGGAAACATTTTTGCGCATTATTTATTTAGATTTTATCAGATCTGATTTCTGTGGAATTTTTTCAATCACAAGCAGATTTTAAATGGAAATATGTCTGATATATAATGCAAAACCTCAGATAAAAAGACGATAGCCATTCAATGTATCGGTTCATGATAAAATTAAAATAAACAACTTTGTTTCAATCAACACAATTTATTATAAATAACCCTGGTTTCAGCAACTTCGTGCCTTCATCTGGGGGCTGTTTCTCAGAGCTACAAGTGTACAAGTTACAAGCCACGTGACCACTTTCACAAGTCGGATTGGTCAATTAGGTATAACTAACCAAACACTTGTACTAGTCCAAAAAAAATGGCGGCCCTAATCAATATCATACAGAACTCGTATTTTGACGATTACGATAAATTTTGGCCGTGCGCCTTGCAATATTTCCAATTTCAAAGTCTGTGCAAAGTTTTTGGCTTTATACAAATGATTGAACATGAGAGGAAAAGTTATTTAATGTCACAACATACCATAAAAGATGCCAAGCGAATGCGAGTTATTGGGCAAACCTAAGATCACAAGATATAATCGTTTATTTCACCGTATTTCTAATAGGATGAGCTCTAAATGGTAGTTATTACAAATCAAGATAGTATGAATCTTACAAATCAAGATAGTATGTTCATTTGGTTTTATCGTTATTGAGCCACAATAAATGTACTAAACTATATACTATATTTTCTATAAATATACTATAATTTCACCAACCATCGTCGTTTTTTATTAAATCTGCCACATAACATCTCTGACGTACGTCCAATTTTTATCAGCAGATATTGAGCCAACCTCTTTCGCCAAATCTTCAATATCAATCTATTTTCTAACTTAAATGTCTTTTGTTAGACTGTCTGAAAAACTGCCGAACAATATATCTTTACGTTCTTTAATTGATCTCAAGATTTAAACTTTTTCGTCCACTTTCTTCGACATCTTGGAAAGTTCTGTATGTTATTTACTTTTTGCCAATAACCAGACTTGGCGCCTACATTTAGTTGTTAAAAAAAAGAAAGTCGACTAGCGCGTATTTTGAGCTTGGTGAATTGTTTATCCGGCGAAATACACGACGCAACAACAGACGAGAGAAAATAATTAAATATCCTAATGTTTCACACTCTTTAACTTATAATTAATAAATATTTACGTATCATTTCATTTATGTTGAATAATATAACAATAATAACTGGGAATACGAACTGTAACTTGCGATAAATGTTATTAACGCCAACATATGCTATGTTATCTTGAAGTTTCGTTATAAAATTACGTTGTAACACCATTTATTGTGGCTCAATAAAGATAAAACCAAATGAACACACTGTCTTGATTTGTAAGATTTATTAATAACTATCATTTAGATCTCATCCTATTAGAAATACGGTGAAATAAACGATTATATCTTGTGATCTTAGGTTTCCCCGAAAACTCGCATTCGCTTGGCATCTTTTGAAGTATGTTGTGACATTAAATAACTTTTCCTCTCATGTTCGATCATTTGTGTATAAAGCCAAACACTTTGCACTAACTTTGAAATTGGAAATATTGCAAGGCGCACGCCCAAAATTTATCGTAATCGTCAAAATACGAGTTCTGTATGATATTGATTAGGGCCGCCATTTATTTGGACTAGTACAAGTGTTTGGTTAGTTATACCTAAGTAACCAATCCGACTTGTGAAAGTGGTCACGTGACTTCTAACTTGTAGACTTGTAGCTCTGAGAAACAGCCCCCAGTTCTATTTTTTGAAGTTGATGTGGTCCAGATGTTGACGTATTTTGGAGTCACTCCCATTTTGAGACATTGGTTGTTGAAGTGAATATTGAGTCCAACCACCCGATATTTAATGGACAGTTTAAAAAATAACTTCGCCTTAGCCGCTGTACAAGCGTTTCGAACATAAGTAATCGTCTCCGGCTTAATTTTGTGGAAGAGTGAGTAATATACATGATATAAAAACCACTTTGTTTCAATCTACACAATTTATTATAAATACGCCCCCGGTTTCAGCAACATCTGGACCACATCAACCTCAAAAAATATGGCACGAAGTTGTTGAAACCCGGGTCGTATTTATAATAAATTGTGTGGATGGAAACAAAGTTTTTTTTTTCATGGATATTACTCACTTCCACAAAGTTAAGCTGGATACGATTACCGATGTATCGGTGTTTTTGGTCGATGAACATTGAGTGAGTGGTGAGTACTTTTATAAACATCGAAAAATTGACTACTCGATGTGGGATCTCTACATCATTCTCACCTTCTACTGTTAAATTTGGCATGACATTTTATGACCATTCCATTACCGGGTAATGTATGAACCTGTCTCATCTATAATGCAAAGTATCGCTACCTTATTTGTAATTTTTCTTTGATTTTGAAAGGCTTCAAATTTATTCAAAATACCCTTTTTTAATTGAGTGGATTGTTCATCAATAAATCATTAAAACATTGTAGATCGCTCCACATGTATGTCCACAGAGTTTAATAGTAGTCGAAAACCTGCGACGAGATCTGTAAAAAATGAACATTTGCACAACATTTTATGCACACCTTACGATGAGAGTAAAGAGGTTGGCATATTATTTGTTGCTACTGGGCCATCTATAGACTGAAATGAAAACTAAGTTCAAGCTGATCTTTCACGGAACAGAGAGTAGGGAAAATGAAGATGCTCGTATCTACTCTTACCAAGAATCACATACGGAACATATGAATCCTGAGAGAGATGTTTCTTACTCCTAGAGAATGTACAAACGAGCTCCTTTGATTGAAGCCAACTCACGCTATGCATTAACTTACTCTTTATCTAAGAACTGAAAGAAACCGGCGACACAAAAAGCTCGGAATAATCGGCGAGATTTTTGAGAACGAGAGAAGTGTAAAATCGATACTGTCACCCACCAGTCTTTCCTCCAGGGATGCCACATCGACTACAAACATCGAGTAGTCGATTTTTTATGTTCATATACGTATTCACCACTCACTCAATTTTCATCGGATTATTTTACTACTCGATGTTTTACCTAATGTTTCGGCCAAAAAAATCGAGCAATCCGATGTATCGATGTCGATGTGGCACCCCTACTTTCCTCCAAAAGGCTGACGGAACAGACTTATTGTACCGTCGAACTACATGGGCATCATTCCACCCTTATGCGTCGAACGCATGCAATACAGAGGTCGTGACCGCTAATGCAGAGCAAAAGGCGGCAGAAAATTAATATAATTAATTAATGAAATAGTAGTTACTACCATGGATTACGAAATTATATACTTACTATTTGGTTTTTAATCGATAGGTTTACAACTTAAACATGTTTCACACCCTTGAAACTCTGTAGCATATGATGATGGCGCATGACAGAACGAACAAGGAACTTTAAGGGCTTCCGGAAGAATGAAAAGAAGGGGGAATATAACACCTAGATGGAAGCAAGGAGAAAGGTAGGAAAGCGAGAGAATGAAAACTCATTGGAGATTAAGACGAAAGCGTAGAATGAGCGACAAAAATGAATAAATTGGGTTGATATTACATAGTCTTCAGAAGCCTAAAGTTGGGAGAAGAAGACCGTAGAGTAGTCCACGTAAAAGTACCTGGCGTGGCTAGGAGGGGAGGTAGAAGTTGAAAGAGAAAAGTTAGATGAAGGAGGGAAAAAGAATGAGGCAAAAAGACAGAAGCAGGAGTATCATAAAATTTCGGGAAAAGGGTACGAGTCTCACACACGCAATGCAAGTGTGGTTAAATATACCCGCTATGATTTTACCAGAGAACCTCCCACGAGGTCTCATTTTTAAACCAGTCGTAACGGAACGGCAGGTGGTGGATCCCACTTATTCGAAGCACTTAAGGGGACTGTGTACCTAGGCCAAAAACACCCTTTTGGTTCTGGATTCTGCCACAGCCTAGAAGAAATAGTCGCCTTCTCCATCATTCCTCGCCCCGGAAAACAGCACCACTGACGGCACGGTGTAAAATGCGTTTCAAGGGTTCAGAAGAATGTTCACTGTGACATTATTATAAACAATGTTCAACATTTTGATAGTCCTCCATTCAGATGAAGAGTTTTAATTTAAAGTAAGTGCAAAAATCTTAAGAAATATTCGTCAAACTAATCTCGCCAGGTTTTCGACAAATTCACTTTCCTTCCGCAGTCGAAACAGCTATGTAGAAAGCAAAAAGCGAAAAGTTACGACACTTATGGTGAATATTAATCCTTATTCCTGAGGCCTCCGCAAACAGATTTGCTTTAAGTGGCAAATCAGTGTCGTAAAATAAAAGCGCGTAGACGTCAGTGGAAGCTTTTTTGGTCGTGGCGTACCGATCCATTTAGTAGGCAGCAATTAGAAAGGTTTTCTGACCCTCCAGCCTTCCTTTCTTGTTTCGCAGAATATTGAAAGTTCCGCAGCCCATGTCCCTAAATCATCAAATTTTCGCGACAGCGATATATATGTCGGGCTTCGCCTTTATTTTTAACTTCGTTTAGCAAACTTGATCGGCTTCGGCCCGATCCTTAACCCGTGAACCCGTCGCAGCACTGTGATACGCGTTACCCCGCGTTTGAGCGGCAGCAAGATGAAGTGGAGTGGGGGGAGGCATAGGAAAGGTCATGAACTGCGAAGCCGTTCGGAGTCATTTTTTTCCAATCGAAGTGCTTGCATGTTCTCCCTCGTTGAGTTCCTCCCTACTCCCACGCAATCGCTGGACCAAAGAGCGTACTGTTAATACTCGGTTTCATCACATTTCGGCCAGATCTTTACGCACAGCGTGGTTAACTTTAAGATGGCTACTCCATTAAAGGACATATATGTCATTTCTACACAGTCTAAATATTTATCGAAAAAAATTTCCTGTATCTGATGTAAATTACAAAATGCTACATTCCCTCCTTATTTTTCCGAAAATTGAACGTAAAATGACACGGTTCTGAATGCAAAAATGAGAAAAACACGTAGAAAAAATATATATTTATCATAAATTAAAGTTTTTTTAGCTTAATTAAACGCTCGTTCCCAGAATTTTGTTTTAAAATAATCGAAAACTACTGGGATATTGATATAAGGGATTTTGAAAAAAAACTGGGATTTGCTTCACGATGAAAAGGTATAAAATTGGCAATTTGGAATAATTTAAGTATTCTATTAATAATTTCGTAGTTGTTCTACCGTAAATTTCCAATAATGTCCAATGCATAGACCATATCAAAATAATTAATGCATTAATGCTTGGCTTTCGTGGGATCCATATGTGCAATGGAGCCAGCTATTGTAGCAGACATCCTTTCATTTAAGTTCAGAATTTTACATTCCTTACTTCGCTTCTCATTACGTTTATTTAGATTCTTCACCATTATACATGAATGCATATGTGCTGGCAGGAGAAAAAACATATTGTGATGGTAGCATTTGATTTCGGGCTAATAGTACAAGAATTATTTCCAATTTTATCAGCTTCTTTTAAATTCAAATCTCTATCGAGGAACTAGGAACTGAAAAATTAAAATTTTTGACAAATTCCACAGGAAATAACTTCCGTTTCCTACCCAAACAAGCAACCATTTTGGGCACGAGCAAAAAGATATTTGTGTTGAGAGTAAAAAAATATGGTCTTTCAATCACCAGAAACCTGCTTTCCTGGCGTTATGGAAACAGGAAGTCATTCATTTAGAGCGGTAGATGAAGTGATTTCGGATTAAGATGTGAAACTATCCACCTTGGCTGAAGAAATTGAGACATCACCCCCTGGCGAGATGCCGAAGAGTTAGGCCTGATTTTAAAAATAGGAAGAGGATACATCTACACCTATATACTACCCTACGAGCAATGCATGGGCGAGTGGCAAGGGGTGTTTGGACACGATCCGTATTAAGATGTAAGGGATAAAGAAATGTTGACGTGTTTTGTGGAAGTGTATTTAGTGCTCATTTTTATTGCGGTCGCTTAAGGCCGTTTTACTCGGTACGTTTCATTGTACAAACTAATCTATGAACTCTCTAATGTGGAAAATTTTACCGTGTAATGCGGAAAATTGTATGATTGACTGAATGGGAAATAGAACCTGCTCAAAATCCATCCATTTTCTCGTACATTCAATTATAGTATCGTTTGTACAATAAAATTTACCGTGTAAAGCGGCCTTCGTAGTGCGCGGAAAGAACGAGTTTTTTGAGTGAAAGGGCATGTTGTGATTTCTTATTTTCAATCAATATATGCTCCATTGTGGGAGAAGTTATTAGGCTGTGTATGTGTTAAGTCAATTTTGTCTACCCCGTCTCGCCTGTCTAGTCAGTTAAATTTAGTGTCTACGAATTCAGTTCGTGTGTCGCATTTAGACTTGCTTTTGAAGAAATAATTTTTATGGAGTTTCAGCGAGCCATTTATCAAGGAAGTAATTGGAGATATTTTTACAGCATCATTTTGTAAGAGAAAATCAGTCTTCGCCGGATTGTTGAATATTTCCTATAAATTATGGTCATATATACATATAATTTTCATCGTAGTCTTTGAAAACTATATCCGTCTAGATTCATCTTACGCCGAAGTTTTTGCATGCATTAGTGAGCCACCTATGTTAAAGTTAATAAATATTAAGGGATTTATGATCTAGTTTGAATAGCAAAATGTCTGGGTGGGTAGAAGTTGTGAGTCTTTAAGCCATTCGACTCCGATAATTCATGCATTGCATAAATTAAACCTACTTTTCTAATGGTTCCATTAAATTACATTAGCTGAAGGATAGGTAAGAGGATTATTTTTAAAGTTCGATCGTTTACTTGATTTTGAGAATTCAAATCAGTACGGAGATCTAAGGCTTGACTTAGGAAAGCACCATGTAGTTGATTTAAATATGATATTCCTAAAAACGACAATTTAATTAATTGACTCTTATTCATTGAGACAGATCTTTCATAATATACTTAGGAAAATTGTTCAATGGTAGAATGTTCTTTTTAGCTACGAGCAACAGATTACCATGACTCAATCTATAATTAACGATGCATGAAATAATAAATCCAGTTAGAATTTTACTATTTTTAAAAGAATAAAATGAAGGTTCAGCACATGATTTATAGAGGTGCACTTTATAAATCGTGTAGAGGCGCCATCCGTTGGAGCCCGCAATAACTATATACCGCTCCATTTGAAGTATCACGAAGGATGAGAGGAAGTTGAATGTATGCGGTAATTTCCTTCGAAGGCCTAACCTTTGGAAAGATTTTGTCAATATTAGAGTAAATTCCAACAATTCAACCCTTCAAATCGCGATTTCGGTTGGCAGTTTAAATCTCCAGTCACAAGAAATGAGATTTATTAGGTGATTAACTGGCCATATAAGAGTGAAATGAATGGTGCAAGAGGTAGAGGTAGGCCGGGAGAGTTGTGGTTGAATGTGGTTGAGGAAATTCTTAGGAGGAGGAATATTAGAAGTCTTAAAAACAGGAGGGAGTGTATGAAGCAGTGTATGGGGATGTAGTACTTTTAAGGAAGTTATATCTATCATCTATTTTTCTGGGAAAGTCATCATGGAACTGCGAAAATTTCGCTAATAATACCTACGTTTTCGGCGTATAAAATGCACGAGTATTTGACGGATAATGGCTGGTTGGGCACTTGATTGGCTACAATATTCTCCTGCGCCATCGTTCCGACTTCTTCCAGCGATTCTCTTTTGAAAATAAATGTTTCAGAGAAAATGTACCCCTTGCTGCACATATTCTGAGGCTTCTGTAAGTGTACCCATACGAGTCTATACAGAGCAGGGCTTCAAAATTATCTATATTATTCAGGATTTTTTTAACGAAACATAGAGTTCATTTTACAGGTATGTGAAACCATTTCGCTAAAGTTGCAGCACAATAAGCCATCACAGGTTTTCGGGGAACACTGGTTCACTTCCCGCAAAACATAAGCTTGACGTAGAAGATTTGATGAAGCACTTTATACAAATCTTCGCGAAACGTGTGTAGTGGGAAAGCCGGGAGAGTGAGCCTTTCGCGTTTGGTCTCCCTGCTCTGGGATTGAAGGGATGCAGACGGATGCTGGAGGTTGTAGCGAGCGCGGAGTGGGGGGGGGGAAGGAGGAGAGGAAGGTGGGGAAGGAGGTGGCGGAGAGAGGGGGTGTCGGTCTGTCCTCCTCCTCTTCCTCCCCCGACCTCAGCCCCTCCACACCCCCTCGTCTCCCGGCGGCTTTCCTGCGCAGTGCCAGCCGCGCATCTCTCGGCTTCTCCTCCGCCATTCCTTCCGAACGGGAGGTGGGGCGCCTCCTCACAAAAGGGGTGGGTTGAAGCGCCAGTGGAGGAGGGGCGAACGGTGACGGCGGGTGGCGCCGGGGGTGAGAAAGGCGCCACCATTGGCACCGCCAACTCTCAACACCCCTCAGCATTCCAGGACGAAAACCCGGCACCCATAGAAACAACATCAACCCTTTCTTACTCTACATTTATGCTTTCATTCCTACACCCCGTTCTAAACCGGCGCCACCATTGGCACCGCCAACCTTCAACGCCCCTTAGCATTCCAGGACGAAAACCCGGCACCCAACGAAATGATATCAACCCTTTCTTACTCTACATTTACGCTTTCATTCCTACACCCAGTTCTAAACCGGTGCCACCATAAGCACCGTCAACCCTCAACGCCCCCCAGTATTCCAGGACGAAAACCCGGCACCCAACGGAACGGTATCAATCCTTTCTCACTCTACATTTATGCTTTCATTCCTTCACCCCGTTCTAAACCTTACAAAGAATCAGACAACCACAAGAACACCCTTAAGGTAGTTCGAGCGAAAGAAATATGATTTCACCCAGAAATCAAAGAATGTGGTCTCCTTTTAACGGAAAACATCTTACTCTTCCAAAGGTACCAAAATATTAGCCAATTACCGGACTACTTTCCGAGATTTTTGTCCAAAAATACCAGCTCTATTACATGAGAAATAGTACAAGTACGCACTCCAGAGAGACCTAATTTAGAAAATGAGTTATTCCTTACTCTAAGATCTCATCACAAAAAGTAACAATGCGCAGTTTGTATGTTTCCCCAACCATGATTGAAAATAAATCATTGTAATACTCAGTTTATTTCTTTGCAGTGCAACACTCGTTCTTCTCCCTTTTTTAATATTTAGTAATACACACTTCCTTGAGCACGTCTCACATTCAACTTGCTCACTCAACACCGTCTCACACTTCATTTTCCTTCCACACAATTTCACTACCTACCACTCACTTATACCTTCTGGCTCGACACTGTCCCCACGCGTTCTCCCCCTTTTTTTAACAAACTTCTCGCTGCCATGGCATTGTTAATACTGCAAGGGCTGCTAACCCAAGAGTGATGGATATGATACCCATTATATCATATTGCCATCAGAGTAATTTTTTCAGAAGCACAAAAACCGTCCGTTCTGAAGGAGTTTTAAACGTACCGCGCGAAAAAAACGAGTCAAGTTAATGACATAAATATATTTACATTTGATTACTTAGAATTTCAGTTGTACAAAAGTGTATAGTTGCACCATTAATAATGCAATATTTAATTCATGCATCCTACAGCTGCTGAAATAAAAACGTGTAATTCGAATATGGTCTCCATTTTGACTAGGGAACTATCTCGCTCAAACTACCTTAAGGGGGCTGTATACCTTGGCCGAAGACATATTTTTTTATTTCTGGCTTCTGCTGCAGTCTACGAGAGATCTTCAACCTCTCTTCCAATTCCTTCCCCGGACAAAAGCGTCACTGATTGCTCAGCGGAAGATGCGTCGCATGGGTTCACGATGATATTCACTTTGACGTTATGGTAAGCTATGTGAAGCAATATGATGGCCCTAAATGGAGACGAAGGATTCTCATTTTGAATAAATGGAAAGATTTTTAAGAAATAATGTCGCACGAGTTATGCTCATCACCCGGTTTTCGACAAATTTATGTTTCTTTCGTGGTCGAAATAAATATGTAGAAAGCAACAAGCAAATTTCTAGAGAAAAATATACTTGATCAAAATATAAATCCCTATTCCTGAGGCCTACGTACAGAGATTGGCTAATGGCCGGTTGCAAGAACGTTTTGCCATAGAATCATATTTTATAGGACCTATTAAATTAAAGAACTTATAAAAATATTCTGGTTGCAGGAACATATCTACCAGTTTCAGAACTTATCCACCAATAGTTAACTGCTTCGAATGTTTGATCTAATCTTCCTTCGCTAAATAAAATTTATGACAATAAACCAACCTATAAATGATAATTGCACATAATAATCATTCAGTTAGAGTAAAAAGACTGACCAATCATTTCAAAGCAACAATTTTATCAAGTAATTAAGTCTTGAATGGGTTCATCTTGGCTACTTATGGAGCTCCATTCAACTCAACTCCATTCAATAAGTTATGAAACCAATAAATTCATCGAATGTTTCTGCAACACTTATTGATGGTTGCCATGGCTTATGGGTCCCAAAAATCTATGGAATACACGTGTGTCGTTCCTGCAACTGGCCATGAAAGTAGCAATGCTGAGTCGTATAAATGACAGCGCTAATACATCTGCGGCAGTGTGGTCGGCCGTGGTACATAGCCACCTGAAATAAAAAGCACTGTGAAGAAATGAGTGGAGAGAGGAAGAAAGGAAGGAGGGACAGGAAACGGGTTTGATAAAGATGGTGCGTGGAAGGGGAGATGAGAGAAAGATAGAGGGGAGATGAAGAAGAAATTCCAAAATCGTTCCTTCCCCCACTTCTTAACACGCGGCGCATAAAGCGAAGCGTGTATAGAAAGGAGGATGGGACGTGCTAATTGGCTCCCAAGCGATTATTGGGGATTTTTTTTCCCTTTAATGGAGGGGTTTTATACGGGGGTCGAGGGGTTGGATTGGGAGGGTTGTGGAAATGGGATAAGGGGGTGGAAAGGGTGAGGAAGGAGAGGCGGGGGGGATGAGGGGTTTGAATGAAGAAGCATCGGCGAGCCTTCCGTGTGTCTGTGTGTGCGCGTGTGTTTGCGAGCTGAGTTGTCGGCGGCGTGGTTGGGTTGTTTAGAGGGACGAAGGAGGAAGTCCGGATCGCGCGGGAATTCCCGGTATGGAGCCAGCCGAATAGTCCAGAAGTCAACCCTCCAAAAACAGATGGAGAAGGATGAAGAGGACCGCGGGTCAAAATACGACTTGAAATACAAAAAAAGAAAGATACGAATTCCCGCTCACTTACCGGTATTCCTCATCAGATTGCATTTAGTTGAAAAAAATTACCGCGCAATAAAACGGAGGTATGGACGAGTTGCATCCAAGTCTGTTGCTTCAAATCATCGCGATTTTTATATTTAAAATTTAAGTATCCCTATTCCTACCTTGTTTCATGGCCACTCCAATTTGTCTGACTGATTGAAATGGAGAAAATATTCTGAGGGAACTAATGAGAGCAGGAGCAGATTGGAAGGATAGGGATAACTTTATTCAAAAATTACAAATGAACTCCGATGGCACAGGTTGGGTGACTGAATGAGAATCAGGGGATTGGTCACGGGGTTAGACAAGGTTGTCCTTGGCTTTATATCCTTGGCGTTATCACCTTGGCTTTTTCAATGTTCACGCAAAAAAATCACGGATCAAATATCAATCATTTAAAAAAATAAAAGGTAAATTAGGAAGTAGTTGGTATGGCGGGTAGAGAGGAACCCGCTGAAGGAGACTAAACTAGGATAGCAGAGTCAAAAGAGTTAATGCGGGGCAATGCGATACTGAAGGCTGTGATGGAGGGAAGCGCGTTGAGTTAACGGGGAAGGGAAGAGAACAGACTTTCTGCATGTGGAAGGTAAATGGGGCAGAGGACGTGTGTCGCCCAAGATGACACAGGCGCTCAGGTGCTGGTGACTTACTCAGGGCACTCAAGGGGGATACGATCGGCGTTTTCTGACGAGACGGAACTGACGGCGGTGTAGAGTTTTCCTTTCATCTTCCCGTCGAACAAGAGTGAATCAGCGAGAATTGTTGAAAGCTTTTGTCAACAAAGCTCTAAATTATAGTGATGTAGCAGTTTATCTTCAAAATTTATATTCCTAATTTATATATATTCGGTAAAATACTTACAAAAGTTGATTCGACGGCCATGATTATGTCTAATTGCGGAGTCAGAAAGTTAGATGGACAATATAGATATAAAATATTGTAAATACTAATTGTTAAAAAATATAAGCTCTTCTCTGATTGGCTGTCGTCAATCTTGCGTGTCATAAAAGCTAACCTTTGATAAGGTTCGATCATCGTCCGTTGATGACGCCGTAAAATGTCCGGCCATCGTTTTCGATTTCAGAATCACCAGGCTTCTTTAACATCACAAGCCGTTTCAGTCACTTCAAAATACGTCATACATAATCCCAGTCAAATGCAGTTCTTCGACGCCTATTCATTCGCCATATCTATTCCACTATTCCTGCATATTAAGACTCATGGAATGTATTTACGACTCCGAATCTGTCCATCCCTTTTGGCTTTGCTCTTCGGATTATGCCTTGTGGAGGCTGCAGACTACACTTTCTTTGAGAGAGAGAGGCTATATCTCTTTTGTTTCGGCTACATCTTTGACAGTACTTTCTTACAGTAATTCCTCGTACCCTTCGTTTAGGTGAAATTTTTCTCATTAGCAGGACGTTCAGCAGGCAGCTTGAATCACAAAATAGGTACTGTTAACTTGAAGCCGAACGTTCTTCCCCCTTGAATGTACGACATAACGTAACAAGAGGAAATCAACGTTTAGTATTTTTCAAATGTACCCTTAATGTTACGATTTTGAATGAGATACGTTTGGGTACAGCCTCGCCAATCTGCTACACCCCGCTACCAAAACGGACTACTTCATTATATGAGTTAATTATGCTATGTGAGAAGCTATGTAATCTTCTAACCCTTCGTTATTTTACAACTACACAGGCGTACTCAACATTTTTCCCGTACCATAAGAACTATACTGGCATTTTGAAGGACTGGATGCATGCAACGCCATGCATAAATGCTCCGTTGTACCCTCAACCACGCGATAACATAGGATCATTCGCGGTACCAAAATGTAAGATGTCACTTTTAATTTGCCGGTGAATAAAACCGACTATTATAATATATATTTGAGGCAATAAATAGAGCATGAGAAACAATTTGTTTTGTCAAAATGAATAATTTAATCTCTTTGGTCTCCTGTGTCTTTTCATTTTTTTTACGGTATCGGGAAGGGTTGAATTGCACCCTGTGCGTGCAGAGGAGGAAAATGTGATAAGGAGACAATGAGGAGGGTTTTGGAGGATTTGGGGAGTGGAAAAAAATAGGAACGAGATGCATTCAAAGGAATGAAAGGTAAAGCTTCCGCCACACAGGAAAACATCCACGCGCCAAAGGATGCATCACAGCTGGGAGATTAGCGGCGAACAGAACGATTCGCATTCAAAAGAGGCGTTTTCAAAGAAATATTCCACGCTTTGCGAATAGGTATATATCTGTTTCAAGGAAAGAGTCACTGGAGCGAAATTAGGATAGTTTGAACATAATTTCATTTCACCTAGAAATCAATGAATTTGGTCTGACTTTTAAGAAAAACATCTCACCCTTCCAAAAAATACAAAAATATTAGCCTCATACCGCACCATTTTCCGAGATTTTGATGAAGAACATCAACCCTTTTACATGGGAAATGGTACGAGTATGCACCCCAGAGAGACCTTATTTACAAAATGAGGAATTTATAACACCTAGATCTTGTCAAAAAATGAACAGTATGTCAATTGTATGCTCTCTCAACTATTTGTGAAAATAAATTGTGCTGTCATCGCAGTAATTTTTTTCAGAACCGCTAAAAACCTCACATCGTGAAAGAGTTTTAAGCGTACCACGTGAAAAATGAGTCAAATTAAAACCTATATGGAAAGTTTTATTAAATCACTACGGATTTTAGTCATGTATTAGTCAAACTCGTAAGCACAAACCTGATTGTGCTGGATGTAATCTTCACACACTAACTAATCAGCCAATTAAAGACTCGAGAGTGGCTGATCAAATAACATGATTAGAAACATATGTGAAAAAGTCGTGCGGCAGAATGTTTCGCAAAACAGAAAATGTGCCGCGAGCTTTCCACGGCCTCAAACCTTTCGCTAGGACATTCGGCGACCCATGTAAAAAAGGGCCATCAAGTGCGACGAGAGAGGATGTTCCATAGCCGTTCGATCAGCATTCGATTATTCGATAGTCGAGTATTCGATTCGGCCGATCATATTCAATTTCAATAAATTTGACAAATCGGAGAAGAAATTTTATTTGAGTTTTTCTTCACTCGTATTAAACGCGGTTTTTAAGACAATATCAATGAAGCATTTGTGACTGGTGTATGATAAATTTAATCTATTTTATGGACGATATACAAAAGTATGGGATCTAATTAACAACGTCAAGCTTGACTATGAGGAACCTCTCCATATTGGAAATTAAAATACTCTATTAATGGTCCACTACCTGAAGATGTCATCATGTGACAAAACCCTGGTCACAAAGAATAAATCTATTCAGTGGACCGTTACTAGAGTATTTTAATTTCCAAATGTATGGGACTTATGCAAAACATTATGGCGCGGTAACAGAGTTGAGTGAAGTGAATACTTTTTGAAAACTTGGCTGAAATTTTGTTAAAATTCGAAGGATTCAACAATGGAGTCACAGTAGGTGGCGGAATGGGAGGCGATCTGGGAGGACTGCGAGGACACGGCGCGGAAAACTGCGCATTTTTGGGCTGATTTTCTTATCATTACCCATTACTGAGAAATGAAAATGGCTTATTTCGGTAAGGTTTGCAATTTTTTTCTTTCCCACTAGTTATAGATCAACTTTAAATAAACTTTTACCCGTTGCAGCATCTTTCATACCCTAAACAGTCGAGACTAATTTTTCTAGCATATGACTATAGCGATCAAAACCCTTGAGGCCGGAAAATGGTCATATCATCAAACCCATTAAACACACCCCGTTAAATGCAGCTATAGGTTAATGAATCCTAATGTATGATACATTACAGCATGTATGGAACTGAAGTTTCCTATCTCCAAGATTTCATAGCAAATAATATCTTCGAAATCTCATAATATATTACCTTCACAAACCAGATGGCCGAACGGTTCCTAATTTAGTTCACAACAGACAACCAGTTGGGATTTAAACAGAGGCATATGAAGCCGTTTTGCCCATGGCACAGTTAACTAATGGAGAGGGATTCCGCACAGAATTCCACTCCTCGGATGTAAATTAATGGGGCAACCTCGCAAACCGCAACGCCTGATAAGGACTGCAAGCTGCTAAAATTATGGTGAGGCAATCAAAAACTTTATCCTACACGACCCTAATCCTTGGTCGCTCATGCGTACAGTTTATACGTTGTTGTGACCAGCCGGATTATACATATGACAACTCTAACCAATCGAGAAATCAATAAAAAAAGATAAAATCAATTAATAAGTGCACAGATTCCGAAGAGGTAAAACTCATTCGCCTTGATCGGAATCAAAACGCGAAACGAAACCCAGTTAAGGTTGAAGTGTCTGCGCTTGGATGGAAATAGATGTTGAAGACCTCCAGACGTATGATGTCGGGGAAGCAATTCAAAGCGTGGCGCCAGTGTCCACGAGGTAAGAGCCATAAATAGCTCATTGCTCTTTCTTACTCTTATGACAAAATTTTGCAGATTACGGGACAACTCACAGGGGTAACTTTGTAAAGGTAATACCATTACTAATCTAATGAGCGGGACATAGAGCCCGTTTCTAACCACGACGGTTAACTGTGGCAAAGGGAGTTTGCTTGAAATTCCAATCCGAACATGAATTAACAGTGAAACGGTGTGTACAGCAATACTTGGAAAAAAGACTTCAATTGAAACTAAAATCGTGAAAACCATCAACCTGGTCCCCTATTCAGGAAGATCTCTGAATATTTGAGCCTAAAAAATAACCGCACTGAGGCATCACAGTCCCAGCACATCCCGAACAAATGTAAATTATGCCATTTTATATAGAAAATTTTTCTTTTGAGGCTGTTACGTGACGTCCACGAAATTTTCGAGGTCTTCCTGAATAGGAATCCATCTTAGGCGCGTTCACGGTTTCCCATTATGCTTGTACTCGATCAATCGGTATTTTTAATTGCGCTCATGAGGGTGAATACTTGACTGCAATCCTTTCTACTGTTGTCAGGTGCTTCAAATCACTACCTTGGATTGATGAAGAGTACCTCTCTTTGGGCATCAACTGTGGGAATTCTCTTGCTAGGAGAGGTTAGCGTTTTCAATTAAGATAACGACAAAGCAGGAGAATGAACCAGCAAATCACAAAACGAGCAAATTCCACAAGTGCCGATTTATTACGACCTAGGTTTCGCTTATTGAAGCATCATCAGGTGCTGATAGCAGGGATCAGGACTTGATGATGCTGTAATAAGCGAAACCTAGGCCGTAAAAAATCGGTACTTGTGGAATTTGCCCGTTTTTTGATTCGTCGGTTATGTTTTGGTTTCACAGAACATCACCGGAATCTTCTGAATATGTCAGGAGAAGGATCCTTAATCCCAACCCAGATATAGCATGACCCCAGTTCTGTGCCGTTATTTGTAATTCGTTTCGGGCAAGTTGACGGGATTTGGTGGCAAATCATTGAATATCCTCTCAGCACCATATTACAATTCTTAAGTTAATATTCCGTTTTATTTAAATTAAAATCATTGTACTGATTGCTAGGACCAGTATTTAACGGAATAATTTAGAAAGGTGAAGAGCCATATGTTTACTTGAATGTATTCACACTTGTTGGGAAGGGATACAAAAATATGCGTATTCGTTATACACAAGCTACCTCATTATTAATCTAAAACCGCATTAAAATAACTATTCTTCTTTATTTAAACTAAAATCATTGTACTGATAGTTAGGACCAACATCAAATGGAATAATTTAGAAAGACAAAGCGTCATATATTTTCTTGAATATATCCACACTTGTTGGGAAAGGGTAAAAAATATATGCGTATTGGTTATACATAAAACAATCACTTATGCAAAAGACTTCGCCGTAGGGAGGAACTGGGAATTGGAAAAAGTAGGGAATTACCTTACCTCGCGTAGGATTCGTGGTGTGGATAAAAAAACAAGGGAGCAGAAAACTGCTCGAGGATGCAACACACATACACACAGAGTCGGGTCGTGTGCTGGAGGAAGAAGAAGGGAATCGATAGATTTTGAGCTCACGGGTGCAGATACTACCCTTATTCGCGGAGGAGTCGGGGGAGGAGGCAGGAGTTAAAAAAAAACATGAAAATAAAAAGCCTCGGGAGAGGGATCGAGAGAGTGGTTCTCGCGAATTTTTCTCGAGGATTAGGGACGTTTACTTCCGAAAGCGGGCTCTGCGCGGACTCCATTTTGTGAATAAGCCAAAACCAACGACTCCGCTCAGAGCGTCGCAACCGCTCGCAGTGGGGCAGACAGACAGATAGAAGGAGAGAGAGAGATAGAGGGGGGAACGAGACATGGTGACTGCTCAAGTAAGTCTGCTGAATTTGCATCGCATCCCTATGACGACGGAGTCCACGTTCGGGTAAATAAATGTGCGTTTTTAAGTTTTCTCCGCCGTTGAAATGCTTGAATGTGGAGAACTTGTTCACCTGTCTTATCCACCAATTTGAGCGGGGGAATGCTAAATGTTCTGACGATGCGGGCTCAGTAAATATTCGACGGACATCGGATTTAGGCAGGGTGGACGGAAGGGAAAAGCAGCTGGGGTGCCTACTTCTTCCCTCATGTCGTCCAAGGCATATGACCAAGGCTTTGAAAAGATATTACGGGCAATATATTTTCAACCAAGATGTCTATAATATGCTATTATTCCTTGAAATGATATTGAACGTCCACTGTAGATATAAATAATTAATTTATTTCTAACAATAAATATCATTCATACTCCTTAGGTGAACATTGTCTACTATAAAATACGAGCCAATAATAAACGAATGATATTAATAAGAAGTCTATAATATAGAGAAATTTGACCAAGAAGTCTATTACGGACGCCTTAGGTTTGGAGAGCTGGTCATCAATAAAACAATGTCACGATCTATTACCACAGCCTCCACAGCAAGATTGGTCCAATGCCAAGGCCTTCATATTGAAATTTATTTTCACCTCAAGCCCTGGTGATGCAAATACAACTTTTTGTAAGGTTGACAAGAACCTGTACCTTGTTTATTGATAACCAACCCTAGAAAAACAGCTATAGATGGTCATTTAGTGGTCAAAACCTACCTCTCATAAGAGATTCCGTGAGTATTAACAGGCATAAAATTTACTTCATAAATTTAAAAGAAGATAAAATGCCTCAATAACTCAAACTTATGATTCATATGGGTAGGTATGAGAGAACAACAGGCATTCATTACTGATGATTAGGAGTAATTAAAAAAATTTAAAAAATTCATGTTGCCCAAAATGATATTCCAGTGGCTTGACGTAACTATGCGGTATCGCGTCTCTGCTTTGTAAATATTTCAGCCGAAAGCATCAAATTACACTGGTTCATTAGTTCTCCGAAAGGGAAATCAAAGCAATATTTTCATTATATTGATAAAAAGAGGCCTTAAGCGCGAGGCCTTAAATATGTCATGTCCCATGCAGCGTCACCGTTCCGTGACGTCCTCCACGGGTTTCCGATGACGAAGTGGTAACGTCGTGGGAAACCCGTCACGGAATGGTGACACTCCTGCCTGGCACACGACATATTATTTGTGATTAAAGCTTCTTTTTAGTAATACAATGCAAATATTGCTTTCATATCCCTTGTGGAGAACTAATGAACCAGTGTAATGAACTGTAGTTTCCACGCCGCCAAGCTGGAGTATTTTTAAGACAAAATATATATTGTTAATGCAAAATTCTTTTCCAGAAACATTCTGTATGCTTAAGAATACTTACTTTGGATAGAAAAAGTTTTTAAAATAATGTATATTCACCATTCCATTGTACATGTTCCAACTATTGGGAGCTTCGGCTGACTAGCTATTCGAGAAGGCGACGGACAACAGAGGCCATTTGCGAAATTGAGAAGAGGTGGATGACGGAATCTATATTTAGGGGAATTAAGAAAGAGTGGAAGGAAACTCGGCATAGGAATTAACCTATTCACTCATACTCATAACTAAAGTCGCAAAAGGGACAATAGATCAACGTCCCATCAGACGGACAGAGATTTGCGCTTGAAGTGCTCTTCATAATGCATTCATGGTGGAATCAGATTTCCTGATCAAAATCTCAGCACTATGCGGGGATTAGAACCCGGGCGCTCTTGATGGAAAATTAGCAGTGTAGCAACCGTAATTGGTAGCAATTGGTGTAATCTAATTCACAAGTATCTCGGCTTTACGCAGAAAGCCTTGCACTATTTGTACCGATTGACACAGAAAGAAACTTGCCTGTTTAGAAACGTTTTGATTTCTTAGCTGTAAAATAAGTTAAAAGTTACTGCAACTCGTTCCATATTAGTCATTATTTCCAGAATTTGTATTAATTATTCTATTCATTTTAAATGGTTTTATTAATCTATACTCGAGGTCAGTACGCTCTGAAAATAACCATTATATTCCACATTTGGGCCCAGTGTGCCTTTGTGGGGTTGGGGAAACTCCCCGTGATGAAAAAATACTTGGATAACCCTTGAGATTAAATAGCAAATTTGGAGAGAATATTTAATTTTCTCAGCTATCAAATAAGTTAAAAGTCGCCGCATCTCGTCAAATACTAGTCATTATTTTCAGATTATAAAATAATACAATAAATATATCTTAAATGGTTAGGTTAATCTACACCCAAAGTCAATGTGCTCTCAAAATAAACTAACTTATTCCCTATTTGGTGCCCCGGATGCCTTTTGGTGGCGGAGAACTCAACCTACAACATACTCTTATGACAAAGGACTTGGATAACCAAACTCAGTGAAACTCAATATTTCACGACAATAACTATTCTTCTTGTTAATTTGTTAATGCACCCAAGGCCAGTTGGGACCCCTACCTAATAATAAGATCTCCAGAATATTCTCGTGGCCACAAAGTTTCAATGCGTGTCTTTAACAGTGCGTGAGATTCTTGTTTGGCAGCGTTATACACTCCTCGGAGACCTTAGGCTTTTAGAGATTTCGGAAAACATTCTCATAATAATTATTTTCCTCCCAGATCCATGGCAAATGCGCACAAAATATCAAGGAACTTAGTTCATTGGTTGGTGCGTTTCTGTGCTCAAAAAAAGAGTTTCAAAAGAATGAGAGAATGCTTTCAAGTTTAATTGACAGAATTATTTGAAAAAAGAGTCAGATATTACAATTGAATAGTAACCTACAAGATGTAATGGTATCAGACATTACAATATGAAAACTACACACATAACACTAATAACAATAACTATCGGTGACGCAACAAATTTTATGCCCTATATCTGGATATGTAGTCTAATTAGCACCATTGAGAGAAGGAATACTAGGAGTTTTTAAAACAGGAGGGCGTGTATGAAGCAGTGTATTGGGGTAAATGAGGCAAAAGTACGCGCTTTTATTTTACGACAGACGTAAGAGTAGACTAAACGCCGTGGGTATGAGTTATCTGAGGAGTGTTTGTGGCAAAAGTAGGATGAAAAGGGTCAGGAATGAGTGGGTAATAAATGAATGTGGGTTAGATGCTCCAGTAATGGACATAATGTGAAAGGAGTGTGCTTCGTTGGTTTTGCCATGTTGAGAGAATGGATGAGAGTCGAATAACGAAACAGATATATGAGAGTAGAATGAATGGTGTGAGAGGTAGAGGTAGGCCGAGAAAGTTGTGGTTGAATGTGGTTGAGGAAATTTTTAGGAGGAGGAATATTAGGAGTCTTAAAAACAGAAGGGCGTGTATGAAGCAGTGCATGGGGGTAAACGAGGCAAAAGAGGTTTGCAAGGACAGGTCAGTACGGAGGAAATTATTTAAGCAGAGTTAGGAGTATAAATATGTATTTATGAATGAAACTTTGTGACTGTGCCTACCCAGGAAGGGAACGGCGTGATTGGTATGTATGACTGTACATG
This sequence comes from Ceriagrion tenellum, assembly GCA_963169105.1. Lineage (NCBI taxonomy): Eukaryota > Metazoa > Arthropoda > Insecta > Odonata > Coenagrionidae > Ceriagrion > Ceriagrion tenellum. The sequence goes on along the minus strand of OY720633.1, from coordinate 52,149,605 downwards.
TATGTACACATGTATGTATAAATGATTAAGAAAACTGAGAAGTATGCAAATGCCGAAGGTTCTGTTGCTTTGGTTTAGAACTTGAATGAGATAAATCGAATAAAAGTAGAACAATTCTCCAGAGCTTAGTGACTGAAGTTATTCATTTGTGTATTTTTATTCTTCTTTTTTAAATTAAATACATTAATTACATTTATTCATAAGTAGCGCATACTTATTCATTTAATCATTTCTCATAAAACGTGTTCCTTTTGAGTAGGAGGTAGAGAAACAGCATCTTTAAAAGACAATTGATGAATGAAAAGTTATACATGGTAGAACTATGAGTGAGGTTGTAAAATTTAGTCGCTGACTGACAATCCAAATTGAAGACTGAGTGTTTTAGGACTTAGCATTTCAGTGAAGAATGAAATATATATCCTCCAGACCCTCATTTGATTGAATCAGGCACACAGACAAAACTTGAGGTGGGCACTTATATATATTTCACTGACAAAGCTTTTATTTATTAACGTTGGACTACAAGCTGGACTATGAGATTGACATCGATGTGATGAAGACTGTACAGTGGTTAAGAATCGTATTCATTCCAACAAGGTAGTGGCGAATTTAAAATTATTCTGCATAGCATAAAAATAACGCAAGGCAGAATGTGCAGAAGTTTACTACCATGGATTAACTGGAACTTTCCACTGTTCCCGCTATTCCATCGCTTCAAATTCGAGTTATCAGCAACCGCACGGCTTATTTTATTCCTTTCTTGATACGGAAAATCAATAAAGCAGTGAAAGGCTAAATATTTCCTTTTATTCTTCATAGAACAACACTTCTCTCAGTCCTCTTTTGAACATTGACGGATAGGCAAAGAGCAGTATTGATAGATGGAGCTGAGAAATAGGAATTTGGAGAAACGGAGAGGAATAGAAAAAACATTTGATGTTGCCCCGGTGAATTTTATGACTTAAGGTAGCTGGCTAAGTAATTTTGGGCCATTGAAAACACCTTTTAATAAAGGTTGAAGTAAGTCGCGAAAATTCTTAGATCTTATTTCGATTAAGAGCACCTGATTACACATTGCCGTTAACTATGCAATTAGTAATGAAAATGATACAGGAATAATATTGTAATATTTTATCCTTAATCAACGCATAGTATGACAAGAGTTTTCGGCGTGGTGCTTGAAAATTAAATAAACTTCCTTTAATACACATTACTTTCTAAACTTGGACTCTGTCTTAAATCATATAATTCGTCATGAACAATTTAACTAATGCTAAATGTATTAGTTCGCGTAGAGAAGAAAATTCATGCTCATGCAATCGATATTCAATGAAATATATTTCATCTGTCCTGCGGCAGTGTTAAAAATAGCACTGGATTGCCAAAAATCAAATCGGTATGATGAATTTTTTCACTTTTATCAATAGTTTATACCAATAAGAAACGTAAACCAGAACAAAAACAGAAATCGCACTTTACACTTCGTTCTTGAAATCTCCCTGAACACGACAGCAGAGTTTAATAGTCGAAACGTCAGTGCCTCAACTCCTGGCCCGGTTGAAAACCTAGTGGATACCATACTTTATATAAAAAAAAGAGGAATGTAGATCAAAATTCGAGAAGCGGCACCAAATGCAGAAACCCCGCCTTAAGAATGAGAAGGAGAAGAAGATAAATATTTTCGACACATTTCTGAGCGCCAGCCACTCTTCATCGCTCCGTGCCGCAATTCCGCCATCACTACTGGCTCCCCGAGCCGACGGCGAGAGAGAGAGGTCGGAGTAGAGGTGGGGGGGAGGGAGGAGGCAAGGGGTGGGGAGGAGGCAAGGGGAGGGGAGGAGGAAGTGGAGGAGGAGGAAGGGAGGGAGGGGAGTGGAGGGTGAACGAGCGGAGGGTTAAGGGAGGCGAGGGGAGGGGAAGGATTATAAAAAAAGGAGAAATGAGAGGAAATGGGTCGGGGAGGGAAGGGAGATATAGAGAGAGAGAGAGAGAGGAGAAAAAGGGGAACGGGAGGAGGTGGAGAGAAAGGGAGGAAGAAGGAAGAGGCAGGGGAGGGGGGGTCGGAAGGAGAGGGTTGAGGCAAATCGGGGGGGGGGAGGGGAGGGGAAAGGGAGGGAGGCAGAGCGAAGTGGGAGTGGCCGCCCTTCCCGGCAGCATCGGCTGCGGCGGCGGCGAGGCTTGCGCACACAGTCTGGGTGTGACTGTTTCAAATTCGCCCTTCTATTCGCTGCAAATACGGAATTCAAACTATTGATCGTTGGCCCGTGCCTTCCAGAACATCCAGATGTCAGGGAGAGAGAGAGAGAGAGATGCGGCGAGAGGGACGCGCGGTGAGAGCGGAAGAGAGGAGGAGAGGACAAACAAAGGCAGAAGAAGAAGAGAGGGAAGATAGACGGAGGAGGGTGAAGAGGAGGGCTTGAAGAAGCAAGCGAGTCGAGAGAGAGAGAAACGGCAGTGTGCCGCGCAGCATTATATAGAAAATCTTCCCTCCATTTTATTTTTAATTATCCCTCAAAAAAACCATCCCTCTTCACACTCATTCTTACATATATATCCTCCTCCCCTCACATTTTCACATATCCCTCCTATTTTTCACGACGGACTCATTTGTATGTATACACACACATACACAAACACAAGAATGCGTGTCAGCGTCGAAAGGGGTTAGTCGAAAATCCAAGGAAGACACCATTCCTTCTCTTCTGAAAGAACACGGGATTCATTTCGCTGGGCGCTATTCGCACTGCCAACGAAATTCCGAATGAACTCGGCTGACTCTTCCATCATGGGGGGACGAATACGTCTTCATGTACCTTATTCAGAAGCTGATTAGATGACAATGGTTAATGAAAATGAATGGCGAGCAAAGGCGTGCTTGAAATGCTACACACATATAGGTTAAATGTTACGGATCTTCGGATACAATTCTGGTAAATCAAAATGAATTGACCAGAGTAAACTATACCCTGAAATATTAAGGATATTAATACATGAAGCATGTACTTCAGATGAAAACGTATACATTTAATTTGCAATACATATAGGATACTCGACGAGTTTCATCTATTCAGCCGGCCACTGCATTTCTGTACAATACTATACAAGAATGGAATTATTTCCTGCAGCATATATTCGCAAGTTATACCCTGAAATGTCTCGATAGTGTCTTTCATTGGGCCTCGCGGTGTGGTTAAGTGGATTGAAACAGTGAAATGGTGATGAGTTTCGAGGAAAAACACAGCTTTGTTATATTTCACACAGTTTTTATTTACTCCCAAATGCTTGGAAAACATGCGAGTCGTTATTAAGGGAAGTTACGACTGCCAACACAAAGTATTGAAACAGCCTTAAACAGTGAACCTAAGTGAGGAAGCGGGGAGATGGAAGAGGGATGTGGGTTGGGGATTAAGCCAAGGACTACTTAGTGAGCCATTGGCATATTGAAGAGTGGGGGAGGAATAAAAGCGCTCTTCTTCTTTTGCTCGACCATTGAACCATGAATTAATATACTGAGGTCCCTATCTGGCCCTTATCGGACAACAAGACCTGTTATAAAATTAATTCAAAATATCCCCACCAGGCGTTAATTTAAAGAACCAAATCATTTAAGATAGTGACTCATGTAAAAGTATCATCAAATTAGACCCGCTTTTAGGCAACTCCTACGACAGAAACTCACTTTTTAAACCCTGATATTAAAATTTGGTGTCCTCTAATTCTCTAAAATGACTTAATTCTCTTTAACTAACGTCTTAATTGTGAAAAATAAAAGCCCGTAAAGTCAATGGATCCACCATTTCACAACGATATATTTCTTATTCAGATACGGAGAAACATGCAAGATCGATCGGTGAAAGGATTGCGGCTACCGTAAGATAAGCCTTGCATTTATCTATGGTGTTATATAAATCTCAAAAGCCATAATATGGGTAGTGTAGTCAAATAATGAAAATTACAATGCAATACGGAGATACGCTCCAGACTTGTTGACTCCATATTGCCTCAATGATTGACTGCAATTAAAAGTAATGAATTGTCCATTACCATAAGCGTAGGACTTTTAGACACAATTAAAGGGAAAAAAGGAACATAAACTGCGATATTGTATTAGGAAGATGTTGTATCAAACGCGGCAAACATGACAGGCACACACGAGAATCACACACTTTCACATTCTCACTTTCTTAACTACATCTGTAGACGTTTATTTAACTACATTTCTGCGCATGTGTAAATCTTTACCGTGTACCATAATTTATAAAAGTGACTAATTAACTATCCTCCACTGATTTTACAAAGTAACTACAAGTTGGGCTGGAAGGAGGGACAAAAAGGTTTCAATCTCGCTCAAATAAAGTTATCTATCTATCTGCATATGGTACTATTTCCAAACTTGCCAAAAAATTCCTCCAACCTTTATTTAAAAAAAACAAATGATTGTGATTTAACGCCATCAGTTCATCACAATCGAAACCGTTAAAACAAACAATGTTCTAGGTTCGCTCGGGCACTATAAATCGTGTAGCGCTGAAAATAGTTAAACATTTTTCAGCGTTCTCTTTGAGTCAACTTAGGTTTCACAACAATGGAAAAATCATCTCCACAACAAATCAATTTCTATCATTGTCATTCGTTTTAATTGTTCTTTTACGCCAATGGAGCTTTTAACAATTCTACAGAGAAAAAGAATGAACCAAACGACCACAACACGGCGGCACGAAGTTCATTTTGGGTTATTCAACTCAGGAAAAAACTTGGTTTTCCATGGTTTTCCCACAAATAAATAAGGACTACAGAAGTAGCTGTTAAATGAACTCAAAAGAGTTTTCGAAAAGACACGAAAATATCACTGGAAAGAACCAGCCCGAACAAAATGCGGTATGGTTTTTATCTGCATCAAAAGCCTTCCGCATATTTGCGAGTACTTAATAGTTCATATGTGCACTGCCCCTGGCATTCAATATTCTGATTTCAAATTCGTGCTTCCACGGGAAAAATTTTAGATGGAGTAAGAATAACTGATTAAAATTAAGATGCAACCAGGTCCGATCAACTATCTCTAGAAAAGACCAGGTCAAACCAATTTCAGGAAGGCAAGGCACAAATTATTATGTGTTAAAATTTCATGTATAAGATCGAAAATAGTGGCAATAATATGTTTCGCTGACAAATATAGCCGTCAATAAAATCAGCTTTCCGTAATCATATTAAACTTTATACAAAGGGAATGTCACAAACGAATCAATATATAATGCCATAAATCGTAGGAGACTTGCATGTAAACCAAATAAGTTAAAAAATATTAATATATCCGAAAATGAAGACATAACACATGCTAACAGTGGCCACAAGACATTGCTGGGTATAGGTACAGAGCGAATGAAACATAAGCGGGCACGCAAGCAAAAATTAGATGGTGTTGCTGTCGATGAAGAGTGATCCTAGTTCTGCACTGGAAATCCTACCGACTTTCTTTCGTCGGCGTTTTCTTTCCATTTCCAAAGTCGCGGCGAGTGAAAAACCAAAAAAAGTTCCACCCATCGTTATATGTCCAATGAAATTTTCATGGAATGTTGTTCTTAAGTGAAATGTGGGTACAAATGTTTTCCATCGAGAGAGAAAGTTCATTAAGACCGAAGGACAGCGGGAAAAAATTCCCATTTAATTGGTAAAAAAATAAAAAATCGAATTTGCCGAACAAAATAATTGCCCAGAGTAAAATTCTAGCTTACCATCTGTAGAGTGTAAATATGCTATGGGTAATAGAAGTCAGTGTAGGCGACTGCTCGAGCACGTTACGAAAAAGCGTCGCGTCCACCGATGTGTTTACGCGGCCAGTTCTTCTTAATGCTCAGGAAATTTAACTAACCTTCAAGACGATGTACAAATCATTCAACAACAACATTTTTTCATCATTTTGTATGCTCTGCAATACGACCAGATCATTTTATTTAGAGTTATGACCAGACGTCTCTAAAGTGCATTCCAGAGATTATAAATTCGTTTAAAGATGTTTTTCTACATCAGGTCATACCATTTCTTCAATTTTTTGTCACAGTTTCAATACAATTTTGTTTTTCAGCGAATCAATAAAAATCGGTACCTTTTTACGTCTCAGTGCATGTTTCTCCTTGTTTATATCAGGCACTGAACACCATTCAGCTTTCATAATTTCATCTAACACGGCAATCCTACAATTTTGCTGTAGTCCCGCGGTAACTCACACTGTTTCGCACCCATAATGCAGCCCGCGGCTCAGTATGTATTTGTAGTAGATCATGATTCAGAATTATTCGAATTCGATCGTCGAAAATCATTTTCAATTCTCATTACAACGTTCATTCAAAACATTATATTGTTTTGTGACAATCCCCCTCCAGTACAGAAATGTAGGTAACATTAAAAACGCGTGGGTACGGCGGCTCATGGGGTTTATTGCATGGGTAACTTCATTAAGAGTCATCCAATCGATAGTCTGGCGTCACATATTTCATTGTGGCCGCTACACGCAAACGTTTCCAATACAATGGCGGCCGACGAGTGAGAGAGACAGAGGAAAAAGATTTAATAATGTGGAATTTAGTTTAAATTTAGCTACACCAAGCCAACAGCACCATATCCAATTATTTAAAGCGTGGAAATGCAGAGAGCTTGCAAAAAAATGCTTTTCATCACGATATAAGCATAAAAATTGAAGTTTAAGGATAATCTTTTCACATATATTTCAGTTTCCAATTCGTAAATCACGAACTCATTTCGATTTCAAATAGAAAAAGATATGAATCAAGAGATAGGGATATATTTATTATTTTCAATAAAAGGAATTTCAGCATAAACATCAAAATCGGTTACGCGCTAGAAGATAAAACTTAATTGCAATAAATTTTAAAACTTAATTTTTCCGTACTTCAAGTTTCCCGTTTTGGGTATTGAATTTAGTTTATAGGGTAAAAACCTGCCATGATTCAATTAATCATACCTTCGAGCAGTGTATTCTAAAGAATAAATCATCCATCACGTCTCTGTTAGTCATTTCCCCACAAGATTTAAGTATTATTCCAATCGAGATTCATTCTATGTACCACAAAAGATAATAGTTTAGATCGAAAAATACAATTTTGTCGAAAAAGACAGCGGGAGAAGGATTACAATTAACTAAAAGTGGTGTTGAAATTTACCTTAACTTTCCAGAAATATGATATAGTGAAATCTCAAACATTTGCACCAGCTATGATTTTTAACAGTAGCTCGTCTACTTCGTTAAATCTATAATTTATGTAAAATATTTCACCCAGATATAATTTGAGAAACACTTAAAGGTAATTCGCTAAAGCTGTACTACTGAAAGTTTTACTTTCCACTTAAAGTGGTGAATCCCTTGGGGGGAAAAATAACAGAGGAGGTCAACTTTACGAAGCCAATTTAATTTTCATTAAGAGCTCAAGCCACTTGCATGCGATACTAATTAGATGAAAAATTTCGCTAATTAATCTACCAAAAGAGAAGGAAGTATTCTACGCGCATCTTTCCTCTTTTCATGAGAGCGTTAAGAAAAACACATATGGTTATATTCGTTAAGAGTTAAATAATTTTTTTTGGCAAGAATGCGTAATTAAGCCAACAGGTTAGTTTAAAGTACATACTTTCACCTCAGGCAGTATACACTTGTACAAAAACTCGCGGGTAAGTGACGCAATGCATATATGAGCGTGTTAATGACATAGCCAAGTCATGAGACATTAGGCATTTTGTGCTGAAGATATTTAATTAATTGTATGGCTCATGACCAGATGCAGGAACGACACATATGTATTCTATGAACTTTTGGGAACCATAAGCCAAAGGAAACATTCAATAAGTGATACAGAAATATTAGATAAGTTTATTGGTTTCATAACTTATGGCACGGAGGTATGAGTTCGATAAGTAGCCAAGATGGTGGATACGCAATGAACCACTTGGAGAATTCATTACTCGATTAAAGAGTTGTTTTTAGACTAGCGACCAGTTTGTTTACTCTAACTGACTAATAATTATGTGCATTAGCAACTATTATTGGCTATGCTTTCATAAATTTTCTCCGGCGGTAGAAGATTAGATCAAATATTCGAAGCTATCAGCTAATGGTCAATAAGTAACCAGTAGATGTGTTCCTGCAACCCAAATATATTTAGAAGATTCATAACGTCATGTGTCTCATAACTTTTGATTACATTACTAAATGTTCTGGCAACCATCCATTAATCATAATAAAGTAAGCGTCAGTTCCTGAGACCAAACACATCTAGAATAACTATGTAAAAAAAGTCTAGGCAACGATTGGGTGCCATTTCAATTCCCCAAAATCACATTTTTTCTATCTTGACAAAAGTTAAAAATAGTAATTTAATATCTGCCGCGCTAAAATTAGCATATGAAATTACTTCTGTATAAATACGTTCTTTCCAATTACTTTGAAAAGACGATAATGATGTTCAGCTCTAACGTGACAACGCATTATAAATGTAATGATACGACTGAACTACGTCACACATCACTATATGACGTGGGGACGATAATTGGTTTTACCTTATATACAATGCATTGAAAACCTCATCTTTAAGTTCCCTGTAATGATATTAAAATATTGTTGCGAGAGGAGTAGGAAGGTGGTTTCTGTTAGTTAGCAAAATCCCTGTATAAATAATGTAACATCATTAAAAACGAGAGCAGCTTCTGGGCTGCAGTAGGAACTTCTAACGTTTGTAAACGAATGATGTGACATTATCTAACAAGAATCTAAAACTTCTGAAATCATTTCTCACCCTTGTAAAAAAAATACATTGTATATTTTAATCTCCAGAAAATAAAATATTTTTCAAGTATTTTTGCGAATTTTTTTTCAAATTAATGGGAAAGAAAAGTCAAAATGGTAATGAAATTTCCTATTTAATTCTACAAGTCTCACTTCCTGCGGTGATGGCTGCATCACATTCAGGGAGCGAAACTTCAGTCCCGCATAGAAGAAGGCTGGAGCACGCCCACCTTGAAGGAGGCACGGACGGGCGCAGCAAAACCGGTGTCTAGAAAAGGCGCCGCCGCGTGAGAGAAAGAGATAATGAAGAGGTTTGGTTGACGCAGGGAGGTGGAGAGAGAGAAGAAGAGAGATCAGGAACGTCGCGAACGATTGCTCCGCGATAAAGGAAAACAATTTGCGAGGATGTATGGGGTGGGGTGCAGGAGTTGGAAGGTTTTGAGAGGAGGGGGGGAGACCCTGTTGCCCTGTCCTCCCCCCCCCCTATCCCCCTCTTTCACCCTCCCTCCCACATCCCCACCGCACACCCTGGGAAGCACGGCGTGGTGCGGGAGGCAGGAGTGGGAGGAGAGCGGCGGCTGCAGCGACGACAGAACGAACGGGTAAAGGACATGGGCGAGTCGACGCGGGAAAGCGGAGAAATTAGCATGTGAATGATGGAGCCATTAGTTAACGGGACGGAGTGTGGTGATGGGGGGGGGGAAGGAGGGAGGGAGGAGTGGTGGGGGAGGCGATGACGACGCTAAAGTGAGTGCTGTTGTGGTTTAAGTGGGTGGGGAGAGACGGGAGGGTGGGTCTGGGAAAATGGAGTGGGAGGGGGGGGGGAGCAGAGTGGAATACATTTCCTAACGGCGAGAGGAAGGAAGAATTGAGAGGAGAGAGCGGAGGAGATGGGGAGAATGAGGAAGGGACACACTGGGAAAGGAAACGGTAAAGGAACTGGAGGACGGGAAAAATGCGTCGGAGAAATTTTTGGACGGTCCCGCAGCGCCGGCCATTTTGTCTTCGAGAGACCCAGCGGCGGAAAGTTCCATGGGGCGTCAGAATTACCAAACGGGTACGAAGCTGAAAAAAAAAGCTTTGAAGCGATTGCTTCTTGCAGCATAATTGTCCAGCATGATGACAAGCATCTTCCAGCTACGTGCTAGCTACGCCCTAAGCAAGGAGTGGGCGACGATTTTGTTAGTCCGGGCCGAAATTGCCTTAATATTCCGCACTAAAGTTTTGCACGAGCCAGGAAAAAAAAAATTTAGAACATACAATTTCAATGCTTGATACATGTGAGCGAGGGGAGGAGCGAGAACCATATAGAATTGGCAGAATGAAAAGAATATGACAAGTTTTTTCGAAAAATTATTTTGTTAATACTATTATTGACTTGTGTGTACAACCAAATGACTGACTAAAGCTAACTAACCACTCCAGGTGCTTACAACCGCTTTTACAGCCGAATGGGAAACTGTGATTTTTCAGAAGTTGGCAGGTTTGCACCAGCTAGACTCTCCCCATCACTGATGAGTGTCTCCCAAAAATTGAAAATAAATTCGTCAAGGACTTGTTTCGCGCGATATCAGCAAGCCACACTTGGCACGCGTGCCGAGAGTTGTTCACAACTGTGATCCAAGTAATAGCGGCTAACCTGCTTTGGCTATCTAAGGCGTTTTATTATCACAAAATGGAGATAATTATCATCACTTGTCTATGATTTGTTTAAAGAAAAGTGGGTAACACGTTAAAAATGATCTTGTGATTTGTAACTTCAACTGTTGTTTCACCTGCCTTGGTCTCGGATATAAAATTGTTGCATTTCAAGAGTGAAAAATAATTTCATGCGATTCAGATCTACATAATAAAGATGGAAGTATTAACTTATCACGGACTATCGCAATGTAATAAAATATATTTTAGCAATAGATAAATATTTTAAACAGCAACATTATCACCTAATTCACGAAAAATAGATTTATTACGTTATTTAAGCTTTGCCTCACACTTCCATTCCCATAGATACAGAATATAGAAGCCAATTTGATGAAAAGGTAGTCTGTCAAGGTTTCGATGCTGACAATTCCTGATGGCAACCTGACAGCAGTACCAATCTCAACGCAGAAAATTTTGTTTTGTCTACTGAAGCAGGGTACATTCTTATATACGCAAATTTTCAATCTCACGTAAAGGAAGCTAATAAGACGATTATCTGACTTATATAAAATTATCCCGTCGAGGTGCGAAATACTCCATCTTACGGTTGTTAACACTCTCGCTGCTGGGCATTTCTCGCTGCCGGATAGGTAGAATGCTGCGTATTTTAAGCTTTATTCATGCTATCACAGAAAATTAACTGTATTACTTAGTCGGCGGGGTAAAGTCCTCGCCTGCTAACCCGAGGATCGCGGGTTCAGGTCCCGCCTGGGTAGAATATTATCTGCCCAGGACATGGGTGTCTGTGTCTCGTCCGTTGTTACTGTTCTTCACCCGACGTAAAATGGCCTAATGTGCTGAATTCGGGGCAGTGAAAATAAATAAAATAAAATACGGTTTATATTGCTTTAAAGCTTGATTCTTCTACCTTTTTTAATTGTAAGTTGGTTGGAATGTTTCTCAGCAGCTAAGGAAACACGTCAAATGACGGGTTTAGCAGCGAAAGTGTTAAAAACCATATCAAATTCGTGCAGTGAATATGTCGCCTGCTTAGGAAAAGTCTGCGTGAGGCAAATCGAATTTAGAGGGCATGATTCAGCGCACTGTAATTTGATCTTCGTCGTGAACTATGTAACCTTCCATACACATATGTGTTGATGTTGTGCCTATTCTCAGGATAGAAATGAGCAAGCGATGAGGCCGCTGTGTATCGATATGACGGAATGATTATCAAGAACTAGTTAAGCACTATTTTATGCGCTAAACTCTTACGTATTCATCCATATACACGATTTGTTTTAAAACTATAAAAAATGAAGAAACTTAAGTACTGGAATTTAAGAAGGAAAAGGATCACGGGTGTGATGTCACAATAAAATAAATTAAGAATGAATGATGAAACACTAAGAACAATAACATTAAAATATAATCTTACAAAATTCGGATTTTTTTTTTCATCCCACGATTGTAATCAATACTAAGTTATCCAATGGATGGACCAAACCTTAACCTGAAGATGATTCGGTGAGTTGAAAATCGTAGGAGAATTCCAACTTGTGGACAGTTTCGAACCAAGTTCTATTTAACATGCATCCCTTCCAACATCTAGCCTATGTCTATTGGATTAATTATAAACAGACGCCATAGTTGCACGACATCAGAAGCTTTTCTTAATAAAATATAAAATCTCTGAATCCTAGAACTAAATGTAATCCTAAAAATTAGTCATTTGACATTTAAGGCCCTTAACAACTTTTTTTATGGAAGGAGTCACTGTTTTATCTTTTTTTGTTATTTTCATCTGGATAAAATACTAAAATATGAACAAGATTTCTCCTTTTATTGCTTATGAAAGAAACTGCCCAATCAGAAACAATGTTCATAAGATATTTGTAACATTTTTACAAAGACAATGTGAATTTTTTACCGCGATCGGAAACGGGATGTCTCAGAGATAGGGCAATGACCGCGACCGCGGATTATCAAAGCATTATCCTCGTGAGGGGTGCGATATCTTTTTGCAATGTTTAAAAGGCGGCGACCACAAATTCGAAATTATGACAGCAGACGCAAGTACTCTTCCAATTACTGTCGCTATCTTTAATCCAATTGGACATGAGTTTCTCGAATGTACCACATATTAAGGTGGTTGCTTGGTTATATGGAAACAATCGACAGATTAAATCATTTTCGCCGATAAACACGAGTCACTTGTGGGGTTGACCGGAGAGGAAAGTCCGTAACTTTTATATTTTAAACAGGAATTGTTTCCCTTACGACCGAATCGTCGTAAGTGAGTCCGTAACTCACCTTTACCCCAACATGGTGGCTGCAGTAAAGCTCACCTAATAATTTTTCTGTTTTTTTGCACTCAGAGTCTCGGAATTTTTAATTTTTTCTCAAAATAAAATCGTACGTCTGATGCTTAAGAAAATTCATTTTTAAAAAATCAGAGAACCTCGAGTCATAGCTAACGCCGCTAGAGTAATTAGTCCAAAATATGCGCTCAAAGTCGACAATTTTCTGATCTGAGCTAGTAGCTGAACATTGAGAATATTTAGCTGTCATGGCTGCTTATTTGAGAAGTCTTTCTCGTCAAAAACGTCGACTGTTGAAAAATATGAATCTTATAAACTCACTAAATGCAACAAATACCGATGGGGAAGTTGACAAATTGTACCTCCTTCCCCCGATCTGATAACCCGGACTATTCCACGAAACCGGTCGTTTTAAATCAAAATGTCGTGAAACATCGAAAGTTTTCACCAACGTACCCTATCAAAATATTTTACAAAATGGGATCAAAAATTATTGAACTTGAATACTATTAGGATATGAGTTGTTTTTCATTGAATCTTCACCATAAGCCGGATTTCTGAAAAAAATATGGAGATCTTAAACATTGGGGTCCTTGGTTACATGGTGATCGATAATTGACATTTAAGCCATAGGTTTGTTATAATACTGTCTCATATGCGTTAACTTTCAGAGTGATAAAGGAAGCCACGATTGCCCCAAACCAATAGGCGATTATACATAATTGATATTGAAGCCATAGGTTTGGTATAATATTATCTCATATGCGTTAACTTTTAGAGTAATGAACGAAGCCACGATTGCCCCAAATCAATAGGCGATTAGGCATAATTAGACATAAATTATTTTAGCAAAGTAGGATGGAAGATTTCAAATATGTATCACTACGTTAGCATTTATCACGATATTTTATCAACAACTTAAACAATACAATGCGTTTTTTTCAGGAGACAGATTTCTGTAGACCGCATGCATTATCTTGATTTCAGCGGTAGAGGGCTTACAAAACTTACTTCATAGTCGATCATCCACCCTTTATCACCACCAATCGATCTCTTTCTTTTATGAGCTGCAGTCGTTCTATCCGCCAACCCCTCTTTCACTTTTTAAATCCCCAGACGCCCCCGTTTTTCTCGTGGCGTCCGTCATACTTCTTCGACGTCCCCCGTCGCTTATGGATTGCGCGTTCCCGGACCTTAAACGCTTCTTCAAGTGACATTTCAACCCCGTTGTGAGCCACGCAGCCATTTCCTCATTCTCCCCTCTCATGCTAACGATGGTTGACTCTGCGCGGTACGGCGACACGGGCGTCGAATTGGGGGCGTGACTCGACGGGGGAAATGTCGATTGTGTCCCATTGGGCTTTTGAGTCGAATTTAGCGTCGCATTAAGGTGTAAAATATAAGGTTTTCGAAGATAAAATGGTGAACAATCTCGCCTAAGGTTATTGAGCGAGTGCTCAATGCAAACACTAAGCAACGCACTTCCACACACGTATGGAGGAGACTTGATGACAAAATAGTAACTTTAACATTCGCATTCGCGAAATTATTTTTGTGTTTATTTACAACAATAGCTTCAGGAAAAAAATTTAAATTTTCCATTTGTCTATTTATTTATTTACATTTATTGCCAAACATTTTTAAGTTATTACCGCTCTGACTGTATCTACATATCTATACATACCACGAATCGAGCAGCCGCATGGGCGAATGGCAGGAGGCGTTTGGACACCAGCCGTGTAAAATATAAGATTTTCGAAGATTAAATGGTGGAATGTCTTATGGATGTGTTTTAAGTGGAGCACAAGTTTTATAATGGTAACATATTATGCGTGGAAAGAACGAATTTTTGACGTACCTGTTCACCAATGTATCTCTTATTTTATCGCTTCTGCTGAACCTAGAAATATACTGTGACGTCAAAATAATATTCTCTGCGTCACCGTGAAACACACCTGTTCTGAATATGTCATGCAAACTAAGTCTAGTGCGCAGCCTCCGAGTCTCTGGTGACTCCCAACTTAATACTATACGAGTCAAAACCAATACTAAATTCCAACTACATATTTGTTTAGTTGACCAAAAACAATCTGTTGAAACGCTGCTCTAGGTCATTATTTTTTACGCTAATTTTTATTACGCTATCCCCAAATCTGCACGGAATATATCATTTAACTGCAGTATATATCTAAAATTGATAGAAGAGACAAATTTTGAGAGATGCTCTGTTGATTTGATAGGCAAAATAAGTCCTTCATCAAACGCTCAATATTGGGGACTACAAAAAAAATAAGGAGACACTGAGAGTTAGTTTGACGTTCACTTTCGTCCAATCTAGCTTCTAAACCCTTTTTTCTCACTTTTTAATGGCTAGTGTCTAAAAATCCCTCTACTATACACCCTATTGGCGGCTCGGAGGGTAATAAATAGATGTGTATGAAGTTGTAAATTACCCCAAGTGAGAAAAAATGTGTGCGTGATGAAGCGGAAATGCCAAATTTGAGAGTAAACCTTAACTGAACGGCTGTAAGAGTGCAGTCATTTCTTCAACATACGGGGAAAAACGCGAATTCTGTGTTTTCTTTCCTCGGAAGCGAAGCGTTTTGTTTGCTCTGGCCCTTCTTAGGGGACGGAATGCGTGGAATATTTCTCCCTATATCATATCGCGGCTCTCCAAGTCGAGTAAAATGGGGTATCGTGAAATATTTCGAGTGTCCTCTCTCAGTCAATATTGCTTTCCTAAAGCGCCCTCTTCGAGCTCGTTATGACATTCCTTCTCCTCGTGCGAGTCCAGGAAGTACATCCGTGTAGGAATTTAGTATGGCTATAATCCTCTTCCATTTGAATTGTTGGAGATGGTCGAAGAATGCCCCGTCCCATATGGAGTCTTCGGCAAAAATGTGAGGTTCTCGTGTGAATTTTAATGGGTGCTTAAACTTTGGATGGCCGACTTAGCTAAAGTTTTATTTTTCGCATAAATAATTTTATTAGAAAAAAGCAAGTGAATGTATGATTTGACGGAAAAATTATGGGGAGCATACGTACAGTCACATAAGGACAGTGGAAAAGGTCCCAAGTGGAAGACAAGGGAATAAGTTCTAGGACCAAATTAAGAGGAAAGTACATAGGAAGAGATACCAGGAGGTAAGGGAACTAGCATTAGATAGAAAAGGGTGGAGGGCTGCACTTCAATCAATCTTAGGATTGAACGACCAATGACAGATGGATAGTCATGAAGTTCTGAGAGGGGTTCTGGAAAAACGATATCTGAGTGATTAGAGCGAAGTAAATTATCTCTTTCCTTACAAAATATCTAGTAAAGGTAAATTTATTATATCTGACTCGTACGACTGAGTTTAAGAGCCATGTACGACTGACGATGACAACTAATGGACGAAACTTGTAGACTTAAGGTGTCTCTAGCCTCAGAAACGCTTATTCCAGTTTTACTGGCGTATAGTATCTTTGAAGTGCATTTTATAAACCTAGATAGAAATGAAAAAGGGTTTACAGGGTAGTTTTACTATATTTCAACGTTAAAAATGTAAATTTTACTATTGGCTGCTAGATTGCAGCGATTACTGCAGAGTAACATGAATTTGATTAAAAACATTATTCAAGATGGTAATTTTAATTGTTCATGAGAAGCAAAAGTCCTAAAACATTGAATAAAATAATTTTAGCTCACATTTCATTTATCTCAGGAAGGATTATTTTAAATCAAAGCAAGTTAACGTATAATTTGACGGAAAAATTATGGGGAGTAAACGGAAAGTCATAAAATCTTAAGAAGAGTTCGGGAAAAAGGATATTTGAGTGATTTGAGCGAAGTACATTATCACTTTCTTCAAAAAACATCATATTTAAAGCTAGATAAGGTAAATGTATTATAATGTTTGAGTCGTATCACTAAGTTTACGAACCATTTACGACTGATAATGATAATGGCCTACTACTGGACGAAACCGGTCACTTTATGGTATCTCTAGTCTCACGGTCACTTATTCCAGATAGCTCTTTGTAGTAAGGTTTTACTTCCTCGCAACCACCCGGCGCCACTAATGAGCTCCAAGCTGCAAGTTTATTGCAACTGTAATAGCGACTTTATTTAATCAGACTGTGGCCATACTATGTCTAGAACGAATAGGACTGATAAAATATGAGAGATACACTGCCGAACCGACAGGCCTAAATTTCTTCCCTACATGCATCATTAGTGATTAAAATAAAAAGGACATGGATCTAATTTATTACTCGTTTCATCTAATTTGCATACTACTCTACGAGCAGCCACATGGGTGTTTGGTAGGATGTGTTAGGATACCAGCAGTATAAGGATGTAAGGAAACAAGGTTTTTTGTTACTGAAAACTGGAATATAGTATCTTTGAAGTGCATTTTATAAACTTAGATAAAAATAAAACAGGGATTTCAGGCTAGATTAATTGTAATTCAGCCTAAAACCTGAAGTTTATAACATGGGCTTGTATGGAAATTGCCGAGATAACTGTATAATTAAGTGAATCTGAACAAGAAAGCATATTCAAACTTTAAATTAAAACTGCTTATAAGAAGCCAAAGGTCCTATAAAATAGCATAAAAATAAAACTTTGGCATCTCACCACCCATTTTTTAAAGTCATTAGTGACTTACTGCCAAATTGAAGTCAAAATGCGGTAGTTCCATGCAAACCGCGCTGCAGTCGGCTCCAATGGCTGGACGAATGTGGTCATTTAAAAAATATACGTGGAAAAATCAGCATGTTTTGCTTCTTCATATTGATTTTCAATAGGTAACCCATATCATCAGCAAAAGCATTTAGTGATTAATAAAGAATTATAATTAAGTTTTTATTTTGACTCACATAGTCAATCCAGAGCAGCCTTAAATAAAAACGATGTCTGTTATTCAACGAAATTGAAGGGATCCCCGAGAGACTCAGAGGCTACCTGCTAAACTTAGTTATCATAAATTCAAAACGGGTATGCATAAGAGTTTTTATTTTGACGCACATGGTCAATCCAGAGCCGACTTAAATAAAAATGAGTCGGCAAAATTGATGATATCCCCGAGAGACTCAGAGGGTACCTGCTAGACTTAGTTTTCTTGAATTCAAAACTGGTATGCTTCAGAGCGAAGCGGAAAAAATAATTTTGACACCACACTACACCTCTAGGTCCGACAGATGTGATAAAGTAAGAGAGATGCATTGCCGAACAGATAGGTACAAAAATTCGTTCTTTCCGTACACAATAAGTGACCATAATAAATATTGAGGTCGACTTAATACTCTACCATGATATACGTCACCATTTCACGTTCCAAAATCTTGTTTCCTTACATCTTTATACGGCTGGTATCCTAATACACCCTGCCACACGCCCATGTGGCGGCTCGCAGGGTAGTATGTAGATGTAGGTGAAACGAGTAATAAATTAGAGCCATGTCCTTTTTAATTTAATCACTAAATATGCATGTAGGGA
Source organism: Ceriagrion tenellum (assembly GCA_963169105.1). NCBI lineage: Eukaryota > Metazoa > Arthropoda > Insecta > Odonata > Coenagrionidae > Ceriagrion > Ceriagrion tenellum. The sequence continues at coordinate 52,131,370 of OY720633.1, read as the reverse complement.
AGAAATTTAGGACTGTCCGTTCGGCAGTGTATATATCATATTTTATCAGCCCCATCAGTTCCAGACATAGTATCACCACAGTATAATTAAATAAAGTCGCTACAAAAATTGCAATAAATTTGCAGCTCGGAGTTCAGTGGCGCCGAGCGGTTGCGAAGAAGTAAAAACCTTACTACCAAGAGCTATCAACAACACTACAACTAAACTATCTGATATATCGTGGGGATTACACATTCAGAACATATGTGGAGCAGCATTAAAGAAACTAGGTTTTGTCAAACGTATAATGGGAAGGTTCTCGGATGAAAAAGAAAAAGAGAGATGCTACTTCGACCTGGTTAGGCCACACCTCGAATACAACGCGAGCATTTGGGAACTTGCTTAATTAGATTTAACCGAAAAATTAATAAAATACAAAGGAAAGCAGCGCGCTTCATAAAAAACTGCTACGAGCGTACATATAGTGTCCCACAACTTTTAGAGGGATTAAGGTGGGAGCCTCTAGAGATTCTAAAGCTACACGCTAGCCTTAAGTTGCTTGATAAATTCAGAACTAACATTTTTCAGAGCGTCATAGAGAATATTATCATGACCCCTCACTACATCTCTAGGTCTGTCAGATGCGATAAAATTAGAGAGATACACTGCCGAACAGATAGGTGCGAAAACTCGTTCTTTCTGCGAGAAATAAGTGGCCAAAATAAAAATTGAGCTCCATTTAATACACTCCTATAATACATGTCACCATTTCATCGCCAAAAAACTTACACCTTTACACGGCTGGTGACCTAACACGCCCATGCGGCGGCTCGCAGGGTATTATGCAGATGTAGATGTAGATAAAATAGTCTTTCTAAGAATATTAAGAGGTAGGTAGGTATCATTTTAACTTCATGTAGGTGTAGATTGGTCCTTTTACATAAACGTTTTGAGAAAGTTAATAAGTTATAACTCACGTTACCCGAGGCATAGCATTCCCAAAAATTTGCCTTTAGTTGTTCCCCTTAATGTTGGATTCTGCGGAGGTTAAGGTTATGCGGAAGAGGAAGGGGATGGCGAGGGTTGGGAGGGGGATAGGAGAGGTGCAGGGAGGGATATCGGTCCAACGGGGGGAGGAAGGGGGTTGAGAAAAAGGGATTGGTTAGGGAGGGGTGGGGTAGGAGAAGGAAAAAAAAAGATTGGCGTGTGGGGCGAGGAGATAAGGAGACCCCGGTGTACGCAATGAGGGCCATTCCGCAGGATTGGAGGGAGCGGGGGAGGGGGTTTATGCGGACGGAATTGGGATGGGCGGAGGGTTCCTGGGGGCGGGGGTGGACGAGTGAATTTGGAGGTGGGAAAGGGGGAAGTTGAGTTAGAGAGGGGCGGTGATGGTTAAAGAGGGTCTTGTGGAAACGGTGTAAGCTAGGGGTTGCCATGGGTTAAATGGGATAACTAACGTCCTCTGATGGAGACAGTGGGAAGAGGAAGAGGCGAACCTCTCTCACGATCTCCACGGCCACTCCCCTTTTTGCGTCACCCATATTGGGTTACGGTTCCTCTTTTCACCCGAAAAAGGAGTCCTTCAAGATTCGAGAGAAGTGCAAAATCTCATTCAATAGGTCAAATTTCCTATCAGTTTTTCAGAAAATAATCAAAACTCATGCAAATAATTTCATTGATTACCCTTACAGTATTTATATTGTCCATTCGTTGTAGAAAGGAGTACAGAAATATTCAATAAAATTATCAAATCCCAATAAATAGGTCGAAATGTCCATCAAATTTTTCCTTTCAGGACTCATACAATAAACTTTAGCAGGGTTACTGGTATCAAACCAGTGGAGAGGGAGTGGAGAAAATTTTAAGAGAAATAGTGTCTAATATGCTCAATCAAATTTTACATAAAATTTTTGCATGAAATAAACGGCACTTGGAGTACGGTTGCCTATGCCATCGTTAGTTTTTGCTTAGTTCACGCTGCGCAAACAAACATCAGACTTACGATGCTGAAGCCCAAACTAGCCAAACACTTTACAAATGGATTTAGTCAAATGCACATGATACTTAATCGGAAAACTGTGTTTTTCGGGATTCTTTGGCTAAAAGGCGATTAAATACGCAAATCTACATTTCACTACGAAAATTCAGAACCTTGGTTCACTAAAAAGAGGGGTTTAAATGATCAGGAGTGAAAACTATCTAGACTATGAAATCCAAGGGTCCATTTAAATAATTAGCAATGCCAACTAACTGAAATGAAGGAGTTGGAGAAACCTTGTGCGTAAACCATGTAAATAGGTAATTCAGTCGGTAGCATGAGATTGCTTTATTGTGCGTCGACGATCATTTCGTACCGCTTGATAAGAGATATCAAGAGCGTCTCTTTTTCTCACGTTGGTTCTATTACTCAATCATACTATGTCGACTTATTTAAACCGATACTTCGTAACTCAATGCGAAATTCCACAGATGGAAAATCATCCGCCATGACCAAGACTCGGAACCGGGTCCTTTGATATCGCGCCGCATATTTTAACCATTTAAGCTACCGAGACATGGGAGTATCCATAAAAGGTAGGAGGAAAAATACAGTTTAAATCGTGCTGGAATACTTAAAGTAGAGTTTGCTCTTTGGATATAAGTCTAATTAGTCCCTGGATGAAAGGTTTGATGCCAAATCTCTTATGCTGAGCCAGACAGGACAATTTCCTGCTCCCGCTAACATAAATCAACAGCTATGGATGGCTTTCCTGCCCCAAACATTAGCCGTGTTCACGTCCATGTACCGAGGCGTACTTATTCTAAGTAAAATATAAGGGTTGTGCAGAAACAAGTCGTTCAGAACTTCCGGAAGCATGATGTCACAGAAGCAGTCCAAAGCGTGTGCTAAGTGCCACAGTCATCAAGGCCATAGCCAAGCATGTAACACAATGAGGTTGTCGCTCGTTTTACGAACTGAGGGAATTAGGCAAGGAAACACCATAATTAATTCTATCATATCACTCAGCAAATACGATCACGGTTTCTCCTTTTAACGTATTCTCGTTTATCACGCTGACCCACAATAAACGTCTTACCTATGAAAGATCTTGCGTAAAAAATAACACCGTTAAGCACATACGCTAACAAAAAATCCAAGATCTGAGAGTGAAATTTGTAGTCAGGGGGAGTCCATACTTACGGTAAACCGCCTGCACCACACCGATAGCCACTTGATGTCTCGCAGTCTTTTGCCCATCGGCAATCGAAGAATGATGTCCACATCCTTGAAAGCCGATAGGACTGGAGGATCTCTGTGGAGGCGAATTAAAGATAATACAATTAAAAACATGTTGGATTACTTAATTTAGTGTTTTAGCTTTGTCTATGTGTGTGGTTAGTCAAGAAAAGTCGTTATTAGTCAATAAAATATCCTCAGGGTATTATAAAAATGTAAAAACTTAACCGAAGTTTACCTTCTTATAACCTGTTCAAACTCAATTCAAAATAGTTCTTATTGACAATTTATGCGTCAGAATTTTCATTTTAATAATCTGAACACAATATTAATTCTTCCTTTGAATAGTGTTTTGTGTCAGAAAACCCCAAAATTTATAGGAAATAACGGACCTAAAATCGGCTAAAAAGTTTATTACTTCGCAAAATTTTAACTAATTCATCAGCCCCTGCATGTTGCTATCTATTTTTGGCCTAATTGGTTGCCATTATAGATTATTTTTTAATATTTAATTTTTGCCCATCAATGTTTCTGTAAAATGTGGTTTCTCTGCGGTTTGAAACCTTGGACGACGAAGAGGAGATTAGCGTAGGAAGTAAAAACCCGGCTTCGTAACTAGAGCGAGGACTGATACTAACAGGCCATACACGCCCTAAGGAATCGCTGGAGGAAAGCAGTAGAACTAGAAGAGTATGTGGAATAGTAGAGTGAATAGATAAAATATTCTTTCATATATATACGAGGTCTGTTCAAAAATAACGAAATTTTTGGAAAAAAATTATTGTAGAGTACTTATAATCTATTGGTCCATGTATCCTTATGAGAACTCTCCCTATCTTGAGATACACTTATTCCAGGGGTTTACACCTCTTCATACAGTCTTGGAATGCTTCTCTGGGTAACGCCTCCCTTTTCTGAGCCGAATTCTCTTTAACACAGTCAATGGCGTAATAACGTCTTTAAAGCCCAAATTTTTATTAAAAAATGTTTAAAAAGACAAACAAAAGTTTTCCAGTCAAGTAAGGAGGATAAAATAGGACAGCAATTTGATGTTTTGCCCAAATCTCACGAATTTACAACGCTTAGTGGCGGCCGCATTTTCATGGTCGAGGAAGGTCGCTCTCCTAGGCTGCTATAAATTGAGGAACAAATTTTACATCAACCCGATGCATGTATATTTTTTCGGTCAAAATGTCATGATATGACCCAATCTTGATATTAAAATTTACAGCAAGTTCTCTGACAGTCTGACGGTGGTTGGCGCGCAACAGATCCTCGATTTTCTGAGTGATACTGCCATAAATTGACGTCGTAGGCCTTCCTGGTTGAGGATCGTCTTGAAATGACTGACGACCAATTTTGGGATCGAGTAAACCATTCATATCACCGCACACAACTGAGAGTAATGTCTTTTTAAGCAGTCTTCAAAATTTTGTAAGTTTCTGTGAAAAATTTTCTAAGTCTCAAGCAAATTTTGATGCTGCCATGTCGATCTCCGAAATTGGGGCATTGAAAAAATCGCCAGGGTGACTAAAACAGCTTACACCTATAGAAGTATATGACGGGAACTTTTTTAGGATATTTTTAGCAAGTAGAAAACCATGGCTACTCGAGAGGTAGCGTAGAACGAAGCGCTGCCAACTAGATGTCACTATAACAATCCGCTACCGCGAAATAAAAGTGTTCCCGTTATTTTTTGCACAGCCCTCTTTGGTTTATTGTTTTTTCTAGCATACATGGAAAATAATTGTGGGGCATAACTTTTTGGGCAATCCTCGTTCTATAGCAGATTAGATACTAGGGATAAAATTAGGGAAAAGGAATCCAAATCAGACAGCTTAAAAGTGTCGTTTTTCCTGTGAAATATAAAGAGACTTAACCAAAACAGAGAGTTACCAAAAAGACATCAAACTAGGATTTTTATAAAAAGAGTGCAAAAAAGAGTGCAACTTATCAGTTAATTTACTCTCTAATGTTTGTTTCTCAACCTGCAACGCCGTACTAACAGTACCCTCCGCATTGTCCGACTGTCGTATCTCAAGCATTTATGTAGCTACAAAGGTAGTTAATATAATTAATAATTTAGTTTCTCTAACATTGATAGCATACATAAAATATATTGCCCAGCTAAGCCAAAAGACAGTAACTGACAAAACTACACATTTTGAGGTTAGAGTTGACTTTGTTATTTTCAACATCAATGATTTCAAAAAACTAAACAAAAAAACCATATCTGTAGCGGTTTTCCAGATATCACGTTCGGCTTTCACCGAACAAATACAGTGCAAATCGACAGTACAAATGTCAGGTTTCTAGGCCAGATAACAGTAACTACAAGCCCTTCTCCCAGATAATCTCATTACTTTCATTCCCATATGATTCATCTTCATCCCGTATTTCCAGCACTGGCAACTTAATAATCACCTGAGGCTTGTAATGCCTTTTAAGATGGGCTACATACAGAATCAAAGACTCGAAGATGAAAGCTTTAACATGCAATAACTCAGAGCCAACAATGATGCAGTGAAAGCCTTTTAGCTTAGCAGGGCAGAGTTGTGCATTTTGGTGAAATTCACCTTCTGACATGTATTTGCATGTTTTTGCTAATGCACTCATTTATACTTCGACCGGAAGACGCTGACAGCCAGAAAAACTGCGGTCCCAAAAACAACTTATGCGGAAGAAAACCCGGAAGCAAAAATGAAGAGATCATCATTCCAGCTCCGCGCAAACCTGAGAACCAAAATGCATTCGTAGGCGTTGTTCCGCGAAAATGTTTTGGGTATAGTGGAGTACATGTTAGTGAGACTCCACCCCAGCCACACCCCCCTGATGGGGCTATCAGGGGTATTTTATTTGTGCTGACGGCAGTCTCAGCAACTGAATAATAGTGGCAGCAATTCTGTACTAATAATTGCGCCCTCCATATAATTGTAGTGATGGAAAAAGCAGGTGGTTGCGTTCGCTATACGAAGTGGAGTACGAGCGTCGGAAGTGTTGGGAAGGGTGGCTGGAGGCGATTGAGATGAGTTTCCACCATAAAAACCCGCTATGTAAGAGTATTTTTGGGGGAAAAATATGTTAGTGCGTAAACAGCGTGACAAAGAAAGTCCGTCATACGGACGCCGAACTTTCCTTATATCTGAAAATTTGGGGATCCATAAGCTCCTTTCGTCAACATGAAGAGAGAAGTGGGATGATACGGGATCTATATTGCATAAAAATTGTTGATAAAGAAAAGACGTACTATTGCGTTTTGAGGTTTTTCAGAGCACGTTACGCTGCCGGATTGAGAAGCGAATAATTGCGAGGGGCGCTCTCTCGCTTAATTCCTACCAGTTGATTGGTCGACCCTCATTAACCAAGTGACCAGAGGATTCGGGCCCTTCAGGCTACCAAGGGAAACCATAGGCCCGTGTTAGTTTCATCACTGCCACCTCGCGGAGACCGGGAGCGCGTCCCTCAGACGCAGGGAGAACAAGCTAGTCGCCAAAAGCACCTCGCCGTGACCCAGCGCCCAGCTACCAGCGCTTTCGACACCCGCACGCCGACTGCCTAGCTCAAACCTGCCCGAGACACTAAAAGGTAAAGCGTCTTTTCTTTTTTAACAAAAAATTCAGCTTGTAATCAATCTTTGAATTCTGACACTAAGGGCAAGAACCCACGAATCAAAACCGTGATCGAGTCCCATCTCGCAATGGGGCCCGGTCGCGACATAATAATTCCATTTTTTTACCCGATCTTGTGAGCAGATGTAGATGTACTGGCCATATCCCATTGATTCATCATTCCGTTCACCCTAAGCCTCAATTCCGTGTAGCTAGAGTCTGCTTGTATAATTATTTCCATTTCTTTAGCTATGACTTAGAAAGAAAAAATTCGATTGAGCCTACCAGGGGAGCGGGAGGTGAGGAGGTTCGCCAGAATAGGGCTCAGGATGGATGTGGATATGAGGGGTGCGAAAGAAGAAGTAAATGGGGTATGTACGTATATACACGGCGAGGCGGAAACTGCGAGGGGAGCGGTGAGGGTGTTAAGGGTTCTGGAAGGAGGAGAGATAGAGAGAGACACCACACCCACACTACACTTAGCCTTTTGTCATATTCGCCCGGAGGCGACGCTGGGGAATTGTCACGCCTGTCGAGCGGCAAGTGTGGGCAAGGGAAGTGACGTCACGCGAGATCCCGAAACGAGGAGATTGGACGGGATGTGTAGTGGGTGTGGGGAGGCGGGAGGGAGAGACGGTGGGGGGTAGTTGGGGGTAAGGTTAGGGTGGAGTTTCGCCGGGGTTAGAGATGAGGAGTAGGGGTAAAACACAATAGGAGAAGAGGGAAGTCGCCTGAGGGCTTGCGTTGGTTGGAAGGGGCATATATCGCAATATATATATAGGGTGGAATTCCTTACGAACCTTGTGTACGTATGTGTGAATAGGGTCGGGTGCGATAGAGTTGAGAGGAGAGATCGTGAGATAAGCGTGGGATAAGGCGTGGAGAATCGAATAAGACGCAGTTTTCGTCGTGTCTCGGCGTGTGACTGGAATTCCCGAAAGGGATGTCTCGGTAGCTTTTCACTCTCTTTGACCCTCTGTCGTTCCCCCTTACCCCACTCCACCCCCTCGGGGGAGGGGAGGGGAGGATATGGACGAGGACAATCGGCCGTGGAGAGAGGAAAAAAGGGGATGACAGAACGAGAAGTGGGAGGTCATGAGTTTTCAAGTTCCCCGCCACGAAATCATGACGTTTCCCACGAAATGAGTTTATACGCAGCGCAGAAGGGAGGGGGGAGGGAAGAGAGAGGGTTGGGAAGCCCTGAGGGAATAGTTAGGGACTATCGGTTTGAATTCAGCGCCCCACTTTGACAACCCATGCGTCCTCAAATAGGATGGACCCATCGTTGGGTTTTCGCACCCCAATTAAATGAGGCGTTGAGAGCAAAAGTAATGAAACTATGACATAAATAAAAAAAACTTGGCAATTTTCCACAGTATAAAATTTACTTCGACCTAGGTTTATATTCGGTTTTTCCCCACCTACTTCCCCCCTTCCCCCACCTCCCCTCTTTCTCAACCTTCCTTATTTTCCTCCCCTCCTTTCTCTATTGAATATATATTATGCGCACCTAACGACATTTTATACCTGATGATGATGTAAAAACATCGAAACCTAGGTCGAAGTAAATTTTATATTGTGGAAAATTGCTAAGTTTTTTATTTATGCATTATGCATAAGTTCCACACAATTTCGCGGGAACCCTCGGATTTTATATGAAACTATGACACTTTTTTTTACTTTTTTTGGCTATTTTCTAGTTTAGGTGCCTCTGGCCTCCAAATCAATAATTCCAGATTTTCTGAGTAATTTTGAAAACTTTAGTTAAATATCTTTAAAGTGCGTTTTATAAATCAAGGTGATTAATAATAGATTTTTCAGGTCAGTTTTACTGTTATTCAACCTTAAGAGTGGAGATTTTAACTTCGAATCTTCTGAAGATTGCTCCAATTAGAGCATATAACTTTGGTTAAACAGGAACCGATATTCTACATCTATATCTTCGTCTACATGCTACCGTGCGAGCCGCCGCATGGGTGTGTGGCAGGGAGTCTTAAGACAACAGCCGCATAAAGATGGACGGGATAAGATATTGGGAGGTGAAATGGTGACGTGTATTATGGGAGTGTATTTAGTGGAGCTCAATTTTTATTGGGGTCGCTTATCGTGCACGGAAAGAACAAGTTTTTGTACAATAATCTCTCTTACTTTATCGCTTCTGTGAGACCTAGAGATTTAGTGGGGCGTCATGATGAGATCTTCTATGTCGCTCTGATACACACCAGTTCTGAATTTCTCAAGCAAGCTAAGCCTAGCGTGTAGCCTCTGAGTCTTAAGAGTCTCCCAACTTAATTCCTCTAAATGTTGTAAAACATTATATTTTCGCTCGTGGCAGTTTTTAACGAAGCGTGCAGCTTTTATTTGTATTTTATTAATTTTTTGGTTAAATCATTATTATCAGGGTCGTAAATACTCGTGGCTTAATTTTAAGGTTTTCAATTGTAACCGTTTGTAAGAAAAGCCCAGAAAAATTGAATAAAAATAAGATATTATAATAATTATCACCTATTTTCAAAGTTACTAGAGAACTACTGCCGTAACTGAAGTCAAATTGCTTAAGTTCCATACAATTGGCGCAGCAGTCCGCTTCCCTGGCTGGGCAAATGTGGTCAGCAAAAACATATCCGTGGAAAAATCTGCATTTGGACCAAAATTTTGGTTTTCAATACATAAAACATTTTAACAGCGGAAGTATGATATTTTAAATCAAATAAAAATGTATCATTTAGCATTTTTTTGACTTGCATAGTCTGGCGAGAGCCACCTTAAGGGCGTCGAAAGCAGAAGCATCCCTCCACCAAAGTAGTTCTCAGCCTTTTTTTGGCTCAATTCACCCATTTTATTCCATTGCAAAATTTAACAGGAAAAATCAAGCGCCTGGACAGGCAGGTTATTTGTTATAGCCTCGACATATCTAAACCACGACATAAACGTCATTTTTATGTCAAAGCCTTGAATATTTTAAATGGGGCAGTTGAAAAATGAAGATTTTACTCGGGTTGTATCGTCACAATCACAGATTTTCCAGGGTTCGATTTGGTCTAATCCTCACTGAATTAGAACCTTGGAAATGCACTTAGATTCCTCGATATCGTACCTAATGCCATCAAAAGTAGTAATTGTCAGTCAAGCAACCACAGTGTCCTACTTCCCTGTGGATTTTCAGAGATTTAAAGGCACAAATAGTTCAGGAATTCCGGAGATATTTTACCATATACTATTGCTCCGTTCAAGGCAAATGGTTTATGATCTGTATAATTTCACACTAACTTGAACACATACTTTCGGGTAATTCCTTTGAGGTAATTAACGATAGTTGTCATGTTGATAGCACGCCGATTTTGCCATAATTACTAACGGTGCATGGAAAGAAAGAATTTCTGTACCAATCAGTTCGGCAATGTTACCTATCATATTTTTTCGCATCTATCAGTAACATTATTTCCATAAAATAATATCCTCCGTTCCATACTGACGGTTGTCCGATCTGAAATTTTAAGTAATATAAGCCAAGGACGCAGCATCCGAGTCTCCAACGGCTTCAAACCTAGTTCGCACAATGGCTTCGTAAAACGTTCCGTTCGCTCGTGGCAAATTTGGCGGTCGTTAGAGCAATTTTCGTTTCCGTACAGATTTTCGTTATTTTTGTCTACGTTTTCTAATTATTAATATCTATAAAAAAGTGAAAACATTTAATCGTATCGAATTAGTTTGTTTGGAAATTCAATGACTTTATGACACGCTCGTACATGTGACGTAATAATTCGACTGCATATGTACTGATTTTCCTCCAAAATGCGAAATTATGTATTCTCTATCTTCATGATTTCTGGGAGCAAATATCAACAGATAACATGGAGCCCAATATTCGAAAGAAACGCATTTCTCCTCTACCCCTACCATTTTACCGCTAAATTTCCAATATCGCGTCGAAAACTTAAGTAACAACAGGTTTTAATCATGGAAAAATTTTAAAAATATAACTTTCGCATCATTCCCATCCTGAGATCCCATGCCTGTGAGTTGAGTTCCAACGCAAAATCAGAAGCACTCAAGGGGGTTGTGTACCTCGGCCAATTACTTTCTTTTAGTTCTGGCTTCTGCCACAGCCTAGGAGAGATATTTGCCTTCCCCTCTATTAACCACTCTAGACAAGAGCGCCACTGAAGGCACAGTTATGCTTTGCTAGGGTTCAGGGGAATGTTTACAGTAGCGTGATAATACACAATTCTCAACATTTTGATAATCTTTCATAAATATGAAGGACTTCCATTTGCGCTTAGTGCAAAGATTTTTAAGAAATATTCGTTGCACGTGACATGGCAATTGCCTGATTTTTGACAGATTCACGTTTCTTCCGCGGTCGAAATAGTCATATAGTAAGCAAAAAGTGAAAAGCGTTTAAACTTATTGTGAGTATTAATATTTACTCCAGAGGTCATCGCAAATAAATTTTCTATAAGTAACAAAGCAGAGTCGTTAAATAAATACATACCATTCACGCCGTTCCCTTCCGGGGTAGAGAGAGTCACCAAGTTTCACTCATAAATGCATATTTGTACACCTAACTCTGATGCATTAATTTCTTCCATACTGACCTACCCTTGCAATTTTTTTTTGCTTCATTTACCCCCATACGCTGCTTCATACACGCCCTTCTGTTTTTAATACTCCTAATACTCCTCCTCCTAAGAATTTCCTCAACCACATTCAACCACAACTTTCTCGGCCTACCTCTGCCTCTCACACCATCCATTTCACTCTTATATACGTTTCGTTATTCGACTCTCATCCATTCTCTTAACATGACCAAACCAACGAAGCACACGCCTTTCATCTATGTCCATTACTGGAGCATCTAACCCACATTCATTCATTACCCACTCATTCCTGACCCTTTTCATCCTACTTTTGCCGCAAACACTCCTCAGATAACTCATACCCACGACGTTTAGTCTACTCTTATGTCTGTCGTAAAATAAAAGCGCGTAAATGTCTAAGAAAGCATTTTCATTCAAGGTGGACAGCTTCCTTAATGAAATGCAGCCCAAAAATATTTATTCGACGTACTCATAAAAATATTTTAAAATGTGCACTCAATGACCCACGATTACCGCTCCAGTCATCTGAACGAAGCAGACAGCTTCGCATCGTACGAAGAAATACAACAAACGGCACGTCGTATCATGACTGGCTAATGAGATGAATTACCAGAGTCTCGGGAGGTGAGGAGCGATGCCGGACGAGGGCGCTGTGTGAGTAGCGACGAAGGGGAGGTAGAAAAAGGTGGGATAGAAAGGGAAGGAGGGAGGGGTGCAGAGGGTGGGGAGGTGGGAGCAAAGGGGGGGCGGGACTTTCCCCTCTCCCGGTCGGAGTTAAATCCACGGTTCCTCGGGCAGATGGCGCCACGGAGCGCCGCGGGAAAGACTCCGCGCCACCCAATCGATTTCTCCGCCTGGGCTCTCTTCCTCTGCTCTCAGCCCATTTCACATTTTTTGATTCCTCCAAAATAGAACTCCCCCGAATCTCACCTTGTTCCGTCAACACATCTGGCCTTCACCGATTCCTATATAATATCCTGCGAGTCCCCGCAGAGAAGCGTGGCAGGGAGGTTTGAGGTAGGAATCTAGCCAGGGAAAAGGGTAGGGGAATAGCAAAAGAATGACGGTGGAGGGGAGATTACAGATGTGAAGCCCTCGTACCTCTTTTATTCAATATTTATATTAATGACCTAAGGTCTCGAGTTAACCATAAATTAAGATTATTTGAACACGATACAGTTATCTACCGTGAAATAAGCGAAGACACATACTTAAAAGTTCTGTCATCGGACCTTAACAACCTTCATTCGTGGCGCCAGAAGTGGGGGCTAGAATTAAATATCAGCAAATGCACCACAGTACACTTTTTGTGAAAGTCATCAAGCAAATTCCATACCTATACTGTGGGTGGAGTAAACGTAAAATCTTCAGATACAGTAAATATCTTATAATTACCTTAACTTCGGATATATCGTGGGGAACACTCATAAAACATACGTGGCACTGAAAATAGGTTTATTAAGCGTATAACAGGAAGGTCCTCGAATGAAAAAGTAAAAGAGAGATGCTACCTCCCTCTGGTTAGGCCACACCTCGAATACGCCGCGAGTATTTGGGACGCTGGTCATAAAAAATTAACCAAAAATATTAATGAAATATAAAGAAAGGCTGCACGCTTCGTTAAAAACTGTTACGAGCGAACTTATAGTGTTTCAGAACTTTTAGAGGGATTAAGATGGGAGCCCCTTGAGATTCGGAGGCTACGCGCTTGGCTTACTTTGCTTGGAAATTTCAGTACTTATGTGTTTCAGAGCGACACAGAGAATACTATCATGACGCCTCATTACATCTCTAGGTCTGACAGAAGCGATAAAATATGAGAGATATGAGAGAAATATAAAGATAGGAGAAAGATAAGAGAGAAATATGAGAGATGCCGAACAGATAGGTACAAAAACTCGTTCTTTCCGCACACAATAAGCGACCACAATAATCGATTAAGCGATCACATTAAATACTGAGCTCCACGAAATACAATCCCATAATATACGTCATCATTTCACCTATCAAAACCTTATCCCTTACATCTTTGCACGGCTGGTGTCCAAAAACCCTGCCACACGCCCATGGGGCGGCTCGCAGGGTAGTATGTAGATGTAGATGAACTGAGTAATAAATTAGAATCATACCATTTTTATTGTAATCGCTAATGATGCGTGGAGAGAAGGAATTTGAGCCTATCAGTTCGGCAGTGTATCTCTCTCATTTTTTCATTCCTATCAGTTCAAGCCATAGTAGGGCCACAGTCTAATTACATAAAGTCGCTACAACAAATGCAATAAACTTGCAGCTCGGAACTCAGTGGCGCCGAGCGGTCGCGAGCAAGTGAAAGCTTACTTCAAAGAACTACCAAAAAATAAACTGCCTCTGAACAGTGAACAGTCTTGCTAAGAATATTAAGAGGTATCATTACAACTCCATTTCGCAAGAGATGAAAGTTTCTGGAGGTATATATGGCTCTCTTGTGAAAATTGTGATCCTGACTTGAGTGCGTCTGAAGGAAAATACTACTATTTTGAAAAACTGAAATCATTTATAGCATAATAAACTTTAAAAATCATTGATTTTTAGAAGCAGATTAGTTTTTGCGAAACTAAAATGAATAATCTCTTACCGATATCTTTATGAACCAAATGCATTTTCTTAGCAATTTCCTATTGGTGGGTTTGTTCTACTTGCTGGCGGATAGGGGCGCTGCCAGCGTCAGCAGTAACTCATTAGGGAAATTGACAGTAGGTGTCGCGACTATATTTCACTAAACTGCAAGGTCGTTATACCCGTATTCCTTGTACCAGGAATCAGGCCGTAAGTCCTTATGAATCCTAAACCCGCTTAGTATTGTCCGTCAACTCAAAAATTTTTATGGAATTACCTAAATTATTTATGGAAATATATGCGGATCTTTGTGCCCATGTCACCCATTCTTTTGCATTCAGAATTTGAAGCCCGTCAAAATTTTGACTCGAGATGGAGGATTACATTGGACAAGTGCGCTTCGTGACCTGAGTGTAAGGACCTTGCTAAACTGTAGTATAGCACGGGAATAAAACAAGTAGGTGACAAGTTTTTCCAGTAATCTCAGTCTTGCGCGTACCCTCTGATCCCTCAACGGTTCCCAACCAAAGTCCTGACCAAATTCCAAATTTCTGGAACGGTTTCTGTTGGCTCGTAGCAGTTTTTAACGGAGCGCGCAGCTTTCCTTAGTATTTCACTTACTTTGCGGATAAAATTTTTCAGTCCTGGGTCCCATTTCTGGTAATATATCTCAGTTATGGATTAACCAGAGCAAACCTTGCGTCAACGCTGCTTACGTCTTCGAGTAATATGCACTCTAACGATTGGCGCCCAAAATTATTTGGCTCGGTGGCTATGGAATCTATGGACATAAGAATTATACAGCATTCCTGAGGATGTCTGTCGCATTTTATAGTTTCAAGGGCGTCACGTCTTTTTGAAAAGAAATTCGACATTATATTACACGAATTCAAAATATTTCTCTGAGTATCGTTTGATTTCAACGATGAAGCTGAGAAAAGTGGGTTTGTGCGTGGAGAAAAATGACTTAAGTTTTAAAATAATTTAAAGCCTAATTCTACACGCCAACAAACTTTCATTAGATAATGCATTTCATACCTAACTTCGAGTTTCAGGAATCATAGCTTTGGCAACTTTTCCCCAATTGAAATTTTAAGGCCTCTCTCAACTCTTCTGCGTCTGTACCCAATTTGTGATGCTTCTCTCATGAATGCATTAAAGGCCGAAGGGATATAAATATTAGTCAGAGTGAGTGAATAAACTGTCAATTAGTCATGCAGTAACTCTTTAAGCGATGGTAAATTAACCTACCCGAGAAATTTATCAGAGAAAATAAACCATAAATAGATCGACAGAAAATGTTTCTATCTCAATTCTAGAGGACACCAATAGGGTAAGGAACAAAATTATGCACAAAATATCTATCATTGTCATTCCTTCATTTCCAAGAGTGAACCACCTACACGAAATTATTTCACTTTAGCGTTATTTTAGATATAAAAAAATAAACGGATTCACCTCGGTTCTTGCCACAGTATTTGCTAACGATTAGAGGTAGTCAATGGCACAGAGAATATACCAAGAGTCCAATCTAGTTCTCCTCAGAATTTTTTATGCATTTATATGCATGACTGTTGGAAAAATTTATACTATTTTTAGCTATTTCACTTTATGTAGAGCTCAAAATCATTGCCGTTTTGGAAGGGTGTTTTGCTTGAAAGAGGTAAAATATTGTACAAAATGTTCATTGAGACCCCCTTAAAGCATTAATGATCCAAGAGCAAGAAAAAGTGGTGAATCTAATGTACAGAGATTGCTAATATATGTGAAAACATAATATTATTTTGGGGAGATGCATACTTTTATTAGTTTATAATTTTTTCACGTGAGGGGAATACAAATGAAATGCTACAAATCAATTTCATCAATTTTTACTGAAGCCGTGTCCCAGTTCGTTAGGCATTAAGGAGGATGCGGTTAGCTACCTAAATATTTAGAGGCCTTTTGCTAAGGGAACTAGATTTGGGACATCCGTCGCTAATGTTGCCGTCTACCGAGCTGGAAAGGAATACAAAACATATGAGTAATTAATAAAGGACTGAATGAAACAAATGAAACCTGAAATTAAGACATTTTTGGCGCCTGTTGCTAAATTCGTATGCGTTGTGAGATTTGGAAAGTGAAATAACATTTTTTCATCCATTTCGTTGTTTGGAGATTCGTAAGTTTTTAGTTTTCGGGGTATTTAAGTTTGTGTCGGTGTTCTGGGATTTTAATTCGTTTTTTTTAAGTGTACTAAGTAGAATTTTTCTTTTGTAGTCGGGTGTTGGGTTGCAAGATATTAGAGAATTCTTTCAATTACAGACAAAATACTTGCCGGCCATTTTTGCCACTTTTCAACTACTTCCTTGTGTAAGAGTTTCCTTGTACGACGCAAGCAGTGCTTTGCATGATGGGAAATTCAATATAGAGGCGGATTTAGGATAAACTCCGTTTACCCTAAATTTCACCCCCGAGAAAGGCACCTAAATCCGCTCTCCCATGATGCCTAACGAATTGGGACACACTTCAAAATGGAGTCCTCACTGAATCTGCCGATTTAGCTGCCTAAATGGCAAATTGGGACACAGCTTGAATTACGTATTTAAAATCCAAGCCCATAGCATATTTTGGTGGTGAGACTGGGCTGAAGTCCATTTATTTTTGGATTAGACTGATGAAAGTCCAAAGAAAATATGATGCTCACATTGGATATTATTCCGTAGTTATTTTTTAAAATCATTTTCACTTACAGTTCGCCTCCACTTAAACACAAATACACAATCAAATATTTTATTTCCCACGTTTAGGTGAGTAAAAAAAAACTTGGTAAGTAAAAAACCATAGACTTTTAAACAAACCAAGACGCAAGTAATTCCATAGCCGATCAGTATTTATTTAATTTAGGCTGTGAAACTACCAACAAGCTCACTGCTTTAACGATGGACTTGACCGAATGGACCTTGCTAAGAATATAACTGATGGCGCCAAATATCATTATAGCCCAATTGTCACTTTTGTTTTGTATGGACCAATGAGATTAAAATGTAATGGAGAAGGCATGGCCATTAACGCAGGTTTGCGAAGGTGAAGAGAGGTCAGGGGAGCATGGGAAGAATTTTGTGCCGAGACGACGGGGGTTTCAAGTGACATAGCATCTTTTTACCAGAGGGTTTCAATTTATAACAGACGAAATCACACTCAAACGGCGAAAACGAGAGCCAAAGTTGGGCCGAAGGTGGGCCAACAGTAACAGTAATTGGCTTTAAGATTCAAGGCGAGTGATACCTCAATTTTTTATATTTTTCTAGGTGGTCTAAGGTGGCTTAACACAAGGGTGGTAATAATTTTTCGGAAAATCAAATTTCTTATCGAAGACTCCCTAAATTTGTGCCATTGAGTTTAAAAATTATGTGTTTACAAATTTTACTGCTAAGAATTGTTACATTGTATGTCCGGCAGTCGAGAACATCTAGTCCCATAAAG
Organism: Ceriagrion tenellum; assembly: GCA_963169105.1. NCBI lineage: Eukaryota > Metazoa > Arthropoda > Insecta > Odonata > Coenagrionidae > Ceriagrion > Ceriagrion tenellum. The sequence goes on along the minus strand of OY720633.1, from coordinate 52,113,905 downwards.
GTCACCAAAATCCACAGGGGAAGAGGACACCTCGGTAGCTTAACTGGCTAATGCACTCGGCCGGAAATCGAGGGATCCGAATTCAAATCCCGGTCAAGGCGGATGATATTTTTCTCTGTGGAAATTCGCACATTTGTGCATTGCGGGTGACTCCGTAAAGTGGAACTCGGTGGCTAGTCCCGGATAGCTTAAAATTTGTCAATTTTACAGCTATTTGAAAAGGGTAAGACAGCATCGCAGCTCTAGTTTTGAAATGTCGTCTTTTTTTCCTGTTTTCCGGCCATTCCTGACTAGTACGAAGCACTTGGCGGTTTAAATTGCATCTGTCAGTTATTGACAACGGCTCATCATACATTTGGTATGTTTTATCTCGGATATTTTCAATTTAGACTGATTTGTTCCGAGATATGGCCCTAAGAGTGAGCGCCTGTCACCCAAGTCCCCGGGTGCTCCCTCTAACGTCTACGCTGGAATTTACTGAGTCCTCTGCAGTGTATTGCGTAGCGCACGTAAGGTCTTAATTGATTTTTCCCAACATTTTAAAATATAGTAAACACCACTGATATTGCTTAATTTCCATTACTTGTATCAACTTAATTGATATCTATCATCAAAACTCCTCGGAAATTGCCGCATAGCATTTTGAAAATTTACATAGGTAATCGGACACAGCTTTCAACACGCAAACCATTTAATATAATTTTCGCTATCATTTATAAAACTACTACATCGATTTCTCTTTTAATTTTACAGAAATATCAATATCATTTAATTGCTTCACGAACTTAGTCACTGTTTTTTTACGACCTAAAGTGGACTTATTGTACGCAACATTGTACACTGTGGTATCGAAGAGCTCACGAGGTGAATTAACGGGTGGCTGAAAGGCTGTGGGATAAAGGATACGCGCCTTATGTCCGGGAAGTTGAGAAATATGGGGAGAAGAAGTGGATTTAGAAAACTCGGCGTGCAGCGAATTGCGGAGTTGTTGATGGCGCCCGACGTTCGGAGAGGGACCCTGATGCGCGGAATATTTTTATTTTCCAATTTTTACACTTATATATTTCGTTTTTCTTCCATTTATTTATCTCCCTTCCCCGTTCTCGCAGCTGACGCGAACATACATTGTCCCGACAAATATCGAGCGCCTTAGTCGAGTCTTTTTTTTTCTTTTATTTATTTATTTTTTTAAATATTTCCTCCTCGAGGAGGAAGGAACGGAAAAAAATGAATAGCGAAACCTTCTGATGCGAACGGTGACGGACGCGGCGCGTCGCGAACTCGGAGCGCGCGCCGAGCGGGAAGAAGAGAAATAAAATAATAAATAAGCAGCGTATCCGCAGCCTTGAAAGAAGAAGAAGAAAAAAATAGAGGACAATAGAAAGTGGAAAAATGTAAGAATTTTTTTAGGGGAATAAAATAAACCCTTTTTTCCTGCTCCCCTCGACGCCGGACTGTTCCCAAATCGATTCGCACCCCGTGTGTAAGTATTCCACTTGTTCCAGAGGTTAGTTTGTCTTTTTTTCATTACTTCCTCTTGGGCTTATCGGTGATTCGGGAAGGCGACCGTCAACTAGGGTCATTTGCGCCGTATGATGAAATTGTATTAACACGTCAAAAGGCGGAATTTTTTACAAGTTATCCGATTGGGAAAGCCTTATATACAATAGAGTTATTTGATTTAAATCAACCAAAACATTTCGGCTCCTAAAGGAGAAAATATAACGGGATACTGTTATAAAAGCAACATTTTGTATACTTGAAAATGCAGAAAATAGGGAAAATTCGAATAAGAAATGTTTTCTGTATTGTTTCAATGAAATATGACCATAAAAGGCGTGTTATATCTTGGCATTATTTTGCTAAGTTTGGTTAATTTTGTATTTAAGTACTAAAAATATGATTTCATTAATGCAGGAAAGTGGATTTTTCACAGGATTTTCACTGGAGTAGGGGTTTGGGTGCTACCGTCGCTGCGATGGCAGAGTCAGCCATTTTAATGTCGGTAGTAGCCAAACACGACAACCGGAGGAAATCTCGTGAAGAATTCACTCCCATCATACACCGGGGAAATACCATAGCCATCATAAAACTATATGTCACTGAAATGAAATAACAACGTTAAGATGTCTTGAATTTTCACCTCATCTTTATGGCAACCCCATTTGTAAAATGCGCGTCCGCTATCTTGATTACTTATTTAACTCGTAAGTATCAAACTCAATTCTTTATAGCCAATAAAATAATGCGACCATTTATCATACCAATATTTTATTTGAGTCTTACGGCAATCTGATTGAATGCTTTGATATATACATTTCATGACTCATTGGTGCGCATATGTTTTTAGGCCTTGTTTATGCATCCAACCAATAACCTCCTTAGTCCTTACGGTCAAATAAAATAGTTTTTTCACTTGTCTTTTCCCAGGATGTTCCATTCGTTAATTGTATTGCAGTAGGACATTAAGGAAGAATGCTATAGCATCACCCCAGGGCACTCATGGAGAGTCAAATCTACAGTGTTGATAGTCATATTGACTGATTCCAAATAAATTATCACTTATTATTTCCCTAGATCTAAGGATGATAATCGCCGTTTGCATGAATTTCAAACTTTGTGCTGGATTTAAACACTGGATTAAAACCCCTGGCATGAGATTAGTCAGATTAGGTGCGCTACAGTATTAGTATCCATCTGTACCGCGACCAATACAGAACCGCGATACATCAGTACTTAAATAATCATAAATCTGCTGAAGTTCCATGTCTAACAGGATTAAATAGTACTGACTCGACAAGTATGGATGGAATATCAGTCCTGTGTCACTCAATTTGGCCTGCCTTTCACAATTGTTTCGATAACGTGGCTTTTTCCAAATAAAAATCCTTTCTTTTTAATTTTATTATCATAGGATTAAAGTCGATAGATTGAACAAAATACGGTCGACTAGTCTGGCCGCTCAAAGGAGACGAAGGATTAGGTGCGTGACACTTTCTTTCCAAGCGTTTCCACTCGGAAAATGTATCATAGATATTTTTTTCCTCTTATAAAGGCTCAGAGGATCTAGATCGAATAATATCAGACAGTTCAATATTTATCTGAATTTAGGCTAATTGATTTTATTGTCATCATATCATCAAAATAGTAAAAGATTTTATGAGAACAATTGACGAAGCACCATTCCATGATTTAAAAGAAAATATCAATGTGTCACACAGTTTTTCATTTCTACCTACTCTCTGGCAAGGAATTCAATGGTTCTACCGATTAAGATTTCCCAAAACGTTTTAAGAGTCCCTATTTAAACTTTTTGTCGGAGTGGCATTCCAATGAAGAACAAAGCATACACCATGACAGAGACTCAAACCTGGATCCCCCGATATCGCGCCGTGTGCTATAGCAAGTTAATCATCCTGTGGGTGCCTGGCGGCATTTTGTCCGCCCTCGGTTTTTCCTTCTTTTATAGTATACAAAGATGCGTTTCACATGCCAGCTGTCACCATTAAAGCTCTTTGGCTACCTTCAGGGGCCTACAGTTAAAAATCTTATGATCTTATCATAATTTTGTCGTAAACTGTTTTTTACCATTATAGTAAAATGAAATATTTTCATAATGTAAAAAATTACTATACCGCCAGAGATACTCAAGGCACCATGAAATCCATTTTAAGCCAACAACCCATGAGTATTACCGGTAATATTATGCTATCCACCTAGCACGAGCTGCAATATCCATACAATTTCAATTCACAGTGGAGCACTTTCACTATAATAACTATTATGATATACAATCAATCACTGTTATAGTTTCAAATAAGAAATCAATATTTAATGAGTGAAAGTAATTGTGTTTGATAATTATTGAAACTTCTAACCAGTATAACATTTTATAGAAGGTGTCAACCAAAGTCTCATGGTCATTTTTTATTATTAGTAATAAAGCTTCTGAAGGCTCAGAGTTATCTCTGAAGAAACAGAACAGAGGCGTTCGTTAAATGGAAGACAAAGAGATTAAGAGGGAGAAGAAAGTGAAAAAGCAGTTTTTTTCGATACACTCGCATAAAAACAAATACTGCAAATATCAGTAAGATTAACTAAAATAAAGGTGAGTAATAGAAAGAATGTACAATAAATACAAACTCATGTCTCAAGCAAATGTGATTATTCGGCGGGCGCGCGGCGGGAATTTGTCGACCCTAAGGCGTTTTCTACAACTTATCAGCTCTAATCCTGGCCATAGCTTGCCACTTAAGTTTCCACTACATGATTACTAAGCCATAATACAACAAGAAGGGTTGGCAGAGAGTATTTAGATTCCTATTATGCAGCGAGAAACTATGACAGTGGGGCGTGGGTTATTTTTTAAAGGCGGACGAATTTCCGCCCACGCGTCCGTCAATTACAGTGCTCCAGGTTCGGCTCAAACCTCGCGGAATATGGTGCTAAGCACAGGATATGGATTACTTCTGTATTATAATATGTTCGGCAGTTTAGAACTGCTTTTTTCTATTAAGCCCTAAAACTCCCCCGATGAAGTTAACTTGCTAAAGCAACCAGCGCGATGTCGAAAGAATCGGGTTTGTGTACCGGTCAAGGAAAATGATTTTTCCTCTGGGGAATTCCGCACTGCATGTTCATGCTGGTTACTCCGCCAAGGTATTGAGTGACTTGTCCTGGTATCCTCAATCAGTCGTTACCTTTATGTTCTCACGACAACAATATTCACAAGGATGGACACGAAATTCAAGCCCGGACGTATGATTCCTTCCGGCGCTTATAAGTTTCAGCGTTTTGTCCATTAGTACTTCTGGGGTCTAGTCAGGCGGGAGCTTCACCTTCCTCGTGGCAGGGGGTAATTCTTTATGAGGATGCATCTTTAAATCCAGTCCGATAATGCGGTCTCAGATCGGACATGGCGATATAACCTTAGCAGGGTGATTCATTCCGACACTATAAGGTTGTGATTAAATACACGATCAAAACAAAGGCGGTCTCAGTCAGTTGGTGGAGGTCATTTTGGGTGTGACGAATTATTTCCGTGCCTCACATTTGACAATTCCAAGTTTTTAGCCCAGTGGGGTGGTATCAAAGAAAATAGCTGCAGCTGGTCAGTCTAGTAGACTCAAATCTCTTGAAAATATATTTTTGAAAAATCCATGATATTTCGAGCAATAATTCAAATGTTGGTCCACATTTACGAAAATACGTTAAAGGGTACAAAAGAAAACACACTTGAAAGAGTATCTTATTACCCATCGATCAGTAACTGTAAGATAGGTCAGAAATCCGATGCAGCATATGCCGAAAACAACGAAAAAGTACCAAGATGGCCGATAAACATATTACATATGAAAACGATGGCCGATATACATATTTCCCGCCATCGCAAACGACATTCATGTAAAATTCACGACTGTGAATCCTACAAAGTCACACCCGGCTTGTAGAGATGACTTTAAACAAAAGGGTGTTAATTAAGGGCGTTATAAGTTGACAAGGCCAAAACCCCTGGTGAGTTGCAGCGCCCAAGAGAAAAGAAGAAAAAATATTACATCATTATATAAGCCACACTATGGGGTACCTGATATAAGCCCATGTAAACTCTTATTGGTCCCATACCATATTCTCCAAAGGTCTCGTCACTAATTGGGCTCGCTTTTAATATTAAGCTCCAGAAGGGTGTTTTCGATGAAGTGTTTCAAAGAGAAAATATCTAATAGAAGAGTAGTAGTGCGAAGTTTACAGAGTATATTTACTCACTATGATTATGTTCATGAGAGAAATTATACAGCACGGCCTGTAGCCACAAGTTAGAAACAAGATAATCGAAAGAATAGCATTTTTAAAGATAAGTACGACTAGCTTAAGTTTCAAGAAACTGGCTAATAGCGATAAATAATAGCCAAGGCTTACGATAAAAGTTAGTTCCAATGAGGACATGATAAATTCACATAGATTCCCAACCAGCACAAATATTTGAAATGTTTCAGAGTAAAGATATATATTTACGCCACTCTGCTGCGTTAGTCCAGCGTGAAAATAAGTCGGAAAAACTATAGTGAAATGACTGGTGGTGAATGAAAAAAAATCTCCTCTCATTTGCTAATTTAATATAACCTAGAAATGAGAAAATGAGATGAAACTTGAGATGAAAAGATAGAGAAGACCTGTTTTCAAAAGTCTTGGCCACAATCCCATAGAATTGAGGACCTTGTATCTCCTCAAAAAACCAATGAGGAGACCTGTACCAAAAGAGAAATAATATAGTATATATACCGAATTGCGGTCTGAAATAACTTTGGTACAGTTAATTAAGCGATTCTTGTGCATATAATACCGGTGAGAGACTCAATTGAGTGTGAGTACGCTGGCTCAAAAAACCTGAGTAAAAATTGGTTGGGCTCCGTTGTATATGTCTCTTCCTCAATAATTAGGAAGAAAATGGTATTAAAATAGTAAAATAATCTCGAATTTTCCGAGATTTTTCATCTGAATGGCTGAAGGAGAAGATAAAGTCAAACTCCAGAGAAATACTACGACATCAGACTTATCGAGCTTTCATCAGACATTCGTCACTTTCACGGTACAACATTCAAGTGACTAGGTTTTTTCAAACAAATCGTAGGAAGGTAACCAGACAAGATAGTGAATAAGTGACTTGAAATCTGGTCCTTTCCTGGCGTGCTAGACGGAGAAATTCCTCTCGGGTTCTTCACCGGGTCAGCTTCTCCGTTACGTGCGACGTTTTGACGCCCGATTCAAGTATCTTCCACAGGTTAGATGAGATTCGTTATCATATTTCACTCGCTCTCATATACTGTTCCTCCTAGGTCAGGTGCCTCGTGGTTAACCTGCACATAGGGGAGGATTCTGCCACGCTCACTATGCCACTTTGGAATCTGGCCACACCGACAACTTGTCGCCATCTCTGTCTGTCTTCCATCTATTCTTCATTCGCTTCAACCTTTAAAGTGCCTCTTTTTGTACGGTCCCGTCTTCGGAGTACCTGCCTTTCCAAAGGTCTTTTACCACTTGGCTGTTCATATGAAGCCGTCTTTTCGAAGGGTTGAATCTTCTTCCCTCAAGCAAACATGTCCAGTCCATCTCAAAAGACTGCATTTGACCAATGCTAAGAAGCAATGATCTGTATGTACTTCTTTTAAGTTTACTCTTTCTATTTCTCCACAGCCCACCTACATTTATTGATGCATAGATTGTTCTCAAAAGCTGTTTTCAAAAGTGATCAATTTTCTCTCCAAATTTTTGCTCATAACCATTACTTCTGAGCTGTGCAGGACTATAGTATTAAATACAAGTTCATATAAAACTACTTGATTTTCCATTATAAATATTCACATTTTGAGATATTTCGCATAGCTAAGTAGCACCCGTTACCTTTCAGGAGCCTTGTCTTGTTTTTTGTTGCTTCATTGCAGTCTTTATCCGTTGTTAATCATGTCATTATTATCTTTTGGAGATATTCATGATCATTATTTCATGACAAAACCTAGAAGAAGCTCTCAGCGCTGATGAAGTATAATCCATGCGCCAAACGCCGGCGTAAGAGTGATAAAATTAATCAATAATGATTGGACCTATGTCTCCAGAAAGAATAATTTTGGTAAACATATGTTATGAGCAGGAGTCATCTAAATTCATTTTTATCTAAAGTAAAATTCAAGGCAAATATAGCCTCAATTTATAACCTGGGTAAAACTTAGCGCAAGCTATCTTTAAGCGTTCCTGGCATCTCGCCTCACTGCCGGCAATTCAAAAACTCCGTGGCCGAATCGAGCCTTCCTCTTACTGGTGACGCGCACCGACGTCTTCCCCCTTACACCCGACAATTCCTCCCTCTTTCTCTCGCCCGGCCTTTCTTGTCTCCTTTCATTACCGCCTCCTGGAGCCCACACGTCACTCTTAGTCTTCCCGGCAGTTTCACCCCGAGACACACCCCCTTCCTCTTCATCCGTCTCCTTCAAACCCCTTAATTCATCCCCTCCCATCACCACCCCACCCCTCTCTCTCACTCACACATCCCCTTTCAGAAGCCAAGCCACCCTCCTCCACCCACCCTCCGGCACCGCAATTTTCTCGCCTACCTTTAACGCATCTCCAAACCCTTACTGTCTGACGTGCTCACCCAACTCTTACCCCCTCCCCCTAGCTGTTCTCTTCCCCTCTCCCACTATCCCCACCCCCTTCACTGCTCATCCATTAAGAGCCTCAAATCCTCCGCCTAATGCCTCGTTTCCATTTACTCATTACTTTTTTCATTTCAGAGTTTGTTCCCGTAACCTACCTGCGTTCCAACCAGCCGAGGCACGATCACAATGACTCGGTCGTGGTGATTTTTGTAGAGCCCGAATACGGCGATGAAATTTGCACAGATCGCCCATATGAAAAATTGGCCTAAAAAATCAGTATCTGCCTATCCGTCCACAAGTATATATTTAATTGATATAAATCTACTCATATCCAAATCTATTTTTGTCTGGTTTCGGTAGATGTTGAACTTTCCTCGAAATGTAATATAGCAAGTCAAGACTTGTAAGGCTGAATGGCCGAACTTGAGTCGTGCTTAGCTAAAATGGTGAGTTTCTTGTGCCGCATTATGGCGATAAACTTTTCAGAGATTGCTCCGAGAAAAATTCATTGCAGACATAAAAACGTGTTTGTTCTATGTCTCTGCAATTAAAAATTTCCCTCAATTTCATGATCTCACAATTACGATCCATGATCCGTCGTACCTCCTAATCTTCCGGGCTGACAAGTGTTACGATCAATCCATTTTTCGTTCCTTTCCACCGTCTCCACCGCTCCATGATCTCAATATGATACGCTAAACTTAATTTGGCTCAATTTTCTTCATTCGATTATTATCTACACATAAATTGGAACTACATCAAAGGTCTCCGAGGCCTGAAAAGCCTAGGAAAAATAAGTGAGTACAACCAACAGCCCACATTATTTAAAGGCCCACAAAATTAATCAGCATCATAAATCAAACAATCATTAGCTTTGTAGACTGCAGCCTACAATTTTACCCTGTCCCCCGTTTCATTTTTATCCTGACTTGCGCTTCTACCTGATAATTTGTAAAGGTTTTCATTATGTTCAATGAAAAATAACCATTTTTACTTCCTCTGCTATCTTAGTTCTTAAAAAACGACAATAAAATTAGATCAAAAAAATTCTTTGGCAGAAGTTTCGGATTCTCTATTGCCTCCTCACGGAACAAGAACATTAGCAGGACTGAGTTATTAATGTTCAAATTAATGGCCGCTAAATTCAGATAATCGGTCAATTTCTGAGAAAAGCAACTATTTTCTCATTCTTTTAAGGCCCAAAACTCTTCGGGAGCGTTCTCAAAGAAAGCGTCAGAATTATATGAAGATCTAACCAAGGGATATAGGTTTCTATGCTTTCCTGCCGTCTACCGCTTAACATCAAAATCGAGGAAAGGTGAAAGTTGCATACGATTCATGAAGTCTGAAGAGGTAATTGTGGACAGATTCGAAGCTTGACTTCTACGAGATTGAGAGTTAAACCCCAGTTGCTGGTTTAAAAAAAGTAAAAGTTTACAATTTGGTAAAAATTTATTAATTTAATAGAGGAAAAATATGCATTTCTATTGTTACAGAAGAACTCAAATCTTTAATGAGCCATTTCGTTCCCAGGGCTGATAGGGCATCCGCTTTCTAAGAACCACGATTCATTTGTGAGATTAAATCCCTTTCATTTGAGTAGCGCTTAGAGATAAAATTATTATGATCAGTTCTCTTTTTGAAATCATTCAAAAATTCCTTCCATTTTTTTCCATACATATATATACATATGTATGAAACCGTCGCACCCCCTGATCTTTCGGGCTGACGAGTGTTACAATCAATTCATTTTTCGTTCCTTCCCACCGTCAAAAGGCTTTCTTTTTGTGCAGCCCTCCAAAAATTCTTTCCAAGGGAAGTCGAGTAGAATCAATCCATCGCCACGGTTTTTCCACTCTCTTGTAACATGCAATTCACTTTGTAGCCTTTTCCTGATGCCGTCAACAATGGATAGAACAAAAAATCTGTGAAGGTGTTGCGTTGGTTTCGGAGAACTGCAAAAAGTTCAAAACGAGATTGTAGTGGTTAAGTAGATTTCTTTCGGACAGACGACCTTAATCTAGGGCAAAAAATTGCTACTTAATGAAGAAATTATTCACATTATAGCAGCACGCATTAGCTTAGAAGGCTAATGACTAGTTGCACAAATATTTGGCTAAAGGATTAGTATTGAAATCCATAACTTTATAGACGCGGTTGATAAAACTCGTGTAGCAGGAACTATCGCTTTCGCAGCTAATTTTCTGACAGCCATCCTTTCAAATACTTGGTCTACTTTCCCACGGTTGTATAGCATTTATGTGTGTGTTATATATTAAACATCCATCAACCATCAACAGCCACTATGGATAGCAAATTTGTAATTAGTTAGTCTCTAAATAACACATTTTCCATGTACTTTAGCCGATAGTGGTTCATTTTGCATCCTTCTTCTCGTTCAAAAAACGTATTACTCGATCAATTAGTCATACTATACAGCCTGGAGCTCTCGTAGTAAAAATAAAGCAGAAACCAGTGTTTCAAATAGTGCCAGATGTATTTCATTTCGAAATTACTTTTAAAATTCTATGACCTTCGAGGTATTCTTTCCGACTTCTCAACTTAACGAAGGATTTGTAGGAATGTAAGGTTTTTGACTGAACTGTATGCAAATGTTTAATGCCCATTTTATTCGAGAAAACACAATTAAATTTTAAGCTTTTTTTCCGCCTTCACCCCTTTCATCCCCCTCATCTTTGAATAATCAGCGGTATCTGAAATAAACCTCAATCCCTGTCCGTTCCCGAATACCTTACAATTCAAGTAAGACGGTGACACGAAGAGTATTATTTGGACCCCACGCAATATCTCTAGAACTGATATAATTGACAAAAGAAGAGAGGTACACCGCAGCTTTTATAGTTACAAGGGTTCCTTTTCTAGTCAATTTACTCTATCAGTGATTTTAAGCAAAGAGTGAATTATTAGTCACAGAGCGTAATGCTTATATAAGACACATTGTTATCTTGACATTACCTTAGTCCTCTCACCTTTCCTTTACCCTCCTTTGTCAAGGCAAACCTAAAACCTCCTGCTACACGCCCATGTAGGGACAAGCAGGGAATTATGCAGATATAAGAATATTCCTAATCCTTTCTCGGTCTGAGTATCGACTTGGTAACCCACAGAAGCCAATTTACTGTTCGGTTTTCATAACAAGTTATCGAGATTAGGGTACAGTTTTTTTCGCAAAATGTATAAAGGGTACATAAAATGGTGTTTAAGAACCAATAACTTTTAATTAGGCACGTGAAAATTTTCTCGCTGACGCTGATTGAAAAAGAGACAAGTCTCAATTGGAAGAGGAAAAGAGAAGATTTAGAAATCAGTGATACATTTTCTAACAGTGCCTCGGGAGAAATGAAAACAACTTGAAAAGATCTTAGTGAGTTTGATCACTTAAAGGATTTGTCTCGAAGGGGAAGGAGAGTCTCAAGTCGCACCAAAAAGGAATACATTTCCGCTTAACTTAACCCGAATGACGAACGTGGCACGCACAATTTCCCGTTTCCGCTTTAATCCCCGCGCACAGGATTAAAACTACTTTCCGCCGAAGCATCTTTTCCAAATAAAAAAATGAGTGTTACACAAAACAAGGCTCCCCCATCCTCGCCGGAAATCTTCCAAGCTGATTGCAAACTAAGACACCCTTTGTCATCCTCGGGAGAAAAAAATCGTCATAACTCCCGCTTTACCATCCCCTTCAAGCCGGTTTTCCACGAAGAATCTGCAAACGGAAAACTCGAGAATTCTTAAGAAGCAAGTGGGCTTAGTTACTACAAAGTGTGGGTGGTCGAATAATCTGCTCCCCTTAGCACTTCACTTTTCAGGCCTCTTCTCTCCCCCGAGCACAATAACCGTCTCACCCACGCAGCTGAAATTTTACACCATCTCCACAAATCTTATTCTTTCCCGATCAATTTTTTGTCTTACTCGGAACTGACGAGGAGTCACGCTCTGGGAAAGAGACGTGGGAGAGAACAGGAAATGGAAAAAACAATTGCAATAACCCGTAAATACTAATGTAAAATACCGCAATGTTTCTAGAGATCGTGTTTTATTTGAGCGCAATGAAGACCTGCTGTACATGCAAATTTTAAATTAAAAATCAAAGTGGGGATGACTGGTAGAAGGGAGTAATCTTCCACTCGATAGTTCTGTATCTACGACGAAAATAGCCATCACGTTAAAGAAGTACAAAGAGTTTATGTTAATAGTTAATTTAACTAAATATTCTTATTTTATTTTCTTATTAGTTAAGAAAAAATCACAAATCAGTATAATAAATGCGTTAATTTTATTTTTTTTTAAATTCAGTTTTAACTAAGTTATCAACTCAGATTGTCAGTAAGGGCCATAATTAAGCCTAATGACTAATATACCAAACATCTGGATATCAAAATATAGCTAGTACAAACATATCCCAACACATATATTTCAATATAATTTTATGTTAATAACCATGAAATTTGCAGAAAAATTAGATAACACACCACTTTACCCACAACGTGATCCAAAAATGTTATCACCTACATAAAACTAAAACTATATTTCATCTTTAAGTTGTCATAAGGCTTGCTTATGCTATTAGTTCAGAAATTTCAATACTTAGCTATAAGGTAGGCGGACTATGACCTTATATTTAATGACAACCTATTATTTTCCCATACCGCACTGATGAATTAAGAAAAAGAGAAGACAATGGAATAGAACATGTCATGGGTGATGGGAAATTTAAGAAAGTCATGAAAATTATTAGACTTTTATGCTGAATATTCTATTGGTAGTAAAGAAAGTGCAGTTTTTCAGACAATTCGTCCCAAAGAGCGATAGTACTATTAGATAAAAACTTCGCTGTAAAAGTTTAATACAATAAAATCTGTGTTAAGCGGCCATGTCCAAACCCATGAAATAATGGCCGATTGAGAAGGAGACCGCTGAATGGAGGTAATTTATATTGGTTATATGGGAAATTTATTTCTGAAAAATCTGCCGCTCACAGATGAGGCTGTTCAAGGGAGGTGGCCACCGAGGCAGGTTTCAGTCAGAGCCCTCTATATTGCCAAACAATAACTATGGGGAACTACTTGGGGAAGGAGTAGTGCTGAGAATGCAATCTAGAGGACTCTAGTTGCAGTGCTTAAATCATTCGTGACCTGTATTTCAATGGTTATAATCGATGAACTCAAATGGGTTTACTTTCTTTTCCTCATTTTCCAGTTCTTACCTCAAGTTTTCTTATTTATACCTGCAGAACGATCCACTGAGACTACTTTAGTCTCTTCATTTGTTAAAACTCCAAGCTCAATATGGCATTGAAATAAGGAGAGAAGCATTTATGAATGGGACACGGATCATTTCATGACTAAAACTATTTGCAGAATCACATGAAAATTTTTTAGCATGAGTAAGGTCTTGAAGTGTAGTAATATTTTTCCACAAAATTTGTATGAACCTTAAGGGAAAAAGAAGTCAAGACTTTGAATGTTTTGCTGAGAAAAATTAGATGAAATTTGATGGACAGAGGAAGAAGATAGGTAAGGAGTTTTGGGAAAATAAATATGTATGAGAAAGATAAAACAAAATTATTACGGAACATAGGAAGCCATTTAAACGTTACACGAATAAACTAGAATGTTACGTAAACTTGATTGGGAAAGGAATACCTAGGAAAGGCTTGAAGAATTAATACATGATGAGGATTGATATTGGCTTTTAAAAGGAACTTAAAGAATGCAATTGATTGAGATGAATAATCACCATACAATGCTTCTGAAGTACTGAAGCTTTAATAAGAACACACTGTAGTTTAGTCACTTTCTTAAAGTTACCGATGGCATTCGACTTGCAACGTATGGTTACAATTATAGTTCTCTTCAACTTCAGTAAAGCATTCGATCGAGGGGGTCATGAACTTCTTATCCGTAAAATGATGAAACTTGGCTTCACATGATCAGTCCTAAACTGGTTTTGCTCATAGCTGGGCAATAGATCACAAGCTGTATTGGGATCTGATTATAACTTATCCGCTTGGGCTCCTGTTTCTTGTGGGTTCCTCAGGGATCTGTTTTGGGCCCTCTATTATCTTCTATATTTGTTAGTGACATATCGAGTGTGATTAAAAATAGCAAGTACATGCTATATGCTGATGATCTTCAAATTTATATTCAGGCCCCGATTGATGTAATAGGCGGTAGATTAATCAGCTTATTGAACCATGATGTCAGGGAAATTACTAAATGGTAGGACGAAAAAGCCCTTATTCGAAACTGCTCAAAGACAAAAGCCATGATAGTCGGAAACTCAAGGATTCTCAACCAAATCGATAACAATCTCCTTCCTCGAGTCGCATTCAGTGATTATAAAATACCATATAGTGATTCAGTTCGCGCTCTTGGACTTACCCTCACGAGTAATCTGTCCTGGAACCAACATGTAAATGAAATCTGTAATAAAGTTAATATATCTCTTCATCAGTTAAAACTTCATAAGCACTAACTCTCTATTTACACGCGTAAAATTCTAATCTCCACACTGATATTCCCTTCCAGTTACTTCCTGATTACTGTTGCCCTGTTTTTAATGACATACCCAAGGAGTTGGATAAAAAACTACTAAGGTAACTAAATTCTTGTGTAAGATTTATATTTAATCCAAAAAGGGACGCTAATTTTTCACAGAATAAAACTAGCCTAGGCAGGTTAAATCTTAGTAACCGCAGAATATATTTATAAGGGGCCCTTCTATTTAATATTTGTAAGGAGAAAAACCCTAATTACCGTGCAAAAATGTTTAAGGCCTCGTCAGAAACTACCAAGAAGACATCTCGTACAAACAACTGTTCTTTACGTTATCCAATTCCTAGAACAAATATTTATCAAAGTCGTTCTTAATGACTGCTTCTAAAATTTGGAATTCTCTGCCCGATAAGTTAAAACATAAGAGTTCCATTTATACATTAAAAAATATGTCATTCATGACTCTACTCAATGCAGAGCAAAATGTAACTTAATGTACTTAATAAATTATTGCCTGTAAATTGTAATATTGTTTCCTTATCTATCCTATTTTTTGTATTTGTATCTAATTATTGTATCAATGCCTGTGTTTTTTATGAGTCGCATGCATATCTTTTTGTCCAAAAAAATGGATTGTTGCACTTTTGGCTGAGCCAATTATTTCACTTTTTGTAATAATTCCAAGGGTGATACCTAGAGCATAATAAATGTGTATTCCATTCCATTCTCTTTCTTTTTGCATATGAAACATTAACAAAGCTAATCAATGCGACGATGGAAACATAAACAGATTATAAAAGTTTTGCCTCCTTCAGTAATAATACAACACAGATCCTATTGGTGAATGCCAGATTAAATGGGAAGAGAGATTAGCTTAATGGCTCCTCCAATCAAGGACTGGCACTCACACGACTAACATGGGTGGCATTTAAGCTGGATGAAAATTTTTTAGAGCATACAACTCGCAGAGAAAAGGAAAGCAGATAAAAGCGAATGTTGTGCTTCGGATCACCAGCTCAAATTTGCATGTCCGCTTTCACTAAAGAATCCACTCCACCATTTCAGCTAGAACAACAATATTAAGCCGTTTCCGCTACAAACAGGGAGTCGCGCCATTACTTTGTAAAGGTAGCAAGGGTTTGAAAACGTTATTTCCATTATAGAGGACTCAAAATCCCAGCGCGAAGGCCATCGCATTCCAATTAGCAGTTAGAGCGTCCCTGTCCGGATGCCATTATCGGATCTAAGGGTTAGAGTATCACAACTCCCAAAGTGTACGGCAATGTATGCGTTGGTAATCCTTATGTATGCGTGGAAAACGGATGGATTTCCACTGATATCCAATTCAAGAAGTCCTCAGAATTATTTAGCCTCGAAAGTATATTTATTTTGATGAAAGCATAAAAAAATATAAAGTAATGCCATTTAAAAGTCGAGGTCTCTCAAGGCGATATCCTTCCTTATTAAAACCTTGGGCCCGGAATCGAACCGAGGACCCACGAATTGCCGGACAATAGCTTCTTTTAAACATTCGTCCGGAGCGTAGCACTCTATGGATCGAAAGCATGGACATTTGGAAAAGCTGACAGAAAAGACTAGAAGCTTTCGAAAACTAGTGCTGAGAATGAATGAATAGAGGAGGATGCTGAAGATAAAATGGACGGACAAAATAAGAGATATGTGATGAACAGAAGAATAGAAGAGGAAAGGACCATATAGAGCACCACACGGAAAAAAGATGAACCAGATGGACTGAACACACCCTGAGACACAATGGGTTTGTGAAGAACACAATTGAAGGAAAATTAAAGAGAAAACTTCCCAGAGCAGGACCCAGGGATAAGTTCAGGGGGCCAGATAAAGAGGAAAGTACATACGAAGAGATACGAGGAAGTATGGGAACTAGCATTGGGTAGGGAAGGGTGGAGGGCTGCAGTTTACCAATCTTAGGATTGAACAACCGATGATGATGAGCTTCTTTTAATCACCATTTGGTTTAAAATGGTAATGGAAATATGATAATGGTAAACGACTAACGCAGAACAACGCTCTTTATTATGATAACGCATGATCTACCAGGCATGGTAGTTGAGGTTCTAAAAGGGCCAAAGTCAACAATCTTTTACAAAGACCGGTTGTGCCTCTAGTGATTTAATTCAATAGCTAGCACCTATCCCTACTCTTGGGGAAAAAAATAAGAACTAAAATCTCAGGTTGAATTTTAGTACTTAACCCATACTCACCGAAAAAGCCCTTAAGGTGTACAACGAAAATCATTTCGACCCATAAGACCCCTAATTCAATATTTCCTGTTTGGAGATGCTTTTCATTAAATTAATAGCTGATATATTTTCTGACGAAGTCAAAAGCATTGAACGAAACCGGAAGTGCAAAGGGAAATTGGATTATGAAAATAAAATTAGAAAAATAGACTGCAGAAATAAAGGGTCTAAAATGTCATCTGTCCCGCAAACGGAATAGAACCAATACACACCGTCATAGCTGGCACTAAAAATTTTTAATTAAGGTTTCATTAATTAATAAGGTAGTGTAACTATCAATTGGCTTGATCCCAAACGCTTGAGTTGAATTTGCAACGTAGCAACAAAAACTCCCCTCGCATGTTTTCCATCAAACTTTTTATCTCAATTAATATATGCAGCTTCAAATTACATTAATATTCCTTGTTTAAATAACACAGGTGGCTCAAAGCGTTGAGTATTTTGGTGAAATTCCACCTCCTCAAACGGCACGTATTCTGAGGTAATGATATGTATCAATGGTTTATAGCACCAATATGCACGAATACGCATGCGACTTTTATTTTAACGAACTTTGCCCGATATAGTGTAGTACAGTGATACTACATTATGATAAACATTCATTATAAATTATAAGCCACCCACCATTCCGGAGGCTTTCAGGATATTGAGTAGAAGAAGATACCTTCCTCATGATACAGGTATGTTCAAATTACATCATCGCCTTGGGACATTAAATTTTCCATAGCTTAATACGTGATAAATTTATCTGTATCCCACTGCCTTATATCTTATGGCATTGCATAAAACCGCCCAGTTTCTCAATTATAAATCCTTTCCAATAACAGATATCGTACACAGCTTGATATCGCTTCTCATCGCATGTTATTGCACAGTGAATAATATCAAACGTCGTATTCATTCGTTAGTGGAAAAATATTTCATAATATCGCAATCCGATTTGATGAAATCACCATGACAACAATTCGGCCTGGATCAGAAATCGAACCGTGGACCTTTGGTTTGTCAGACCTATGCGCAGACCACCACGCTATCCAGGCTTCCTACTTCTCTAGGCAATATTGGTGGATACAGTGGAACTAGATATTATAGATGATCCTTTTTCTCATGGAAATTTCATCGTATTTCACCCGCTATTTTAAAAAATATTATCGCAATCCGATAATAGTGTAACCTCAACGGCAGATTTCAATGTCTTGAATCGCTAAGCCAGGAAAATCATCACAACATTGTGATTTCTTCAAAATGCTGAATATTGCAGTCGATACATTTTAATATCGCCCAGCTCAGCCAAAGAAGACCACGGTACATCCTCACTCCCCAGGGGCCATCCCCTCTCTGATCCGGACGCTTTTCAATTTCCTCAGCGACCCCTACCTAAAGTCTTCCCATCCCAATCCACCCAGCGTCACCCTTAGCCAACCCAGCCTAGTCGTCATTAAAACATCCTCACTCCCACCCTCCTTTGAAGAATCTCCTCCTACCAGGGAAGACGCCTCGTCCCCGGAGTCTTCCCCACCTCCCAGGGGTGCATCGCATTCATTGCTATGGAAACAAGGGGCGCCCTACCTCCCTCCATCTCCCAAGACTGACTCGATCCGAGCACCCCCCTCCTTTTCCACCTCACGACTTTAGCAGTAAATCCGTAACCCCCCCATCTTTTCCACCCTTCCCGTCCCTACGACCACCACCATACTCCCTCCTCTTGCCAGGGAGACGACCCTTAATGAGCCCCATTCCGCCAGTTCTCTCTCCAGGAACCCCTTTTCTCTTTATAATTCCCTTTTTCCTACCAATGCCCTCTCTTCCCTGTTCCTAAATCCATCGTACACCCTATCTCCTTCCCGGGATACGCTCACGAAAGGCATCAGGTCGCATCTGAGACTAAAGAACCGTTGGGCGTTGGTTGTGTTTTTACAGTCCTGAAGATCATTTGTTGTGAGATTTATAACTAGTAATCATACATTCTTCCCATTTTTCGGGATTTGGCCGTGTCGTTGTTTTTTTTCGACGTTTCTCCTTTTATTCTGGAGGCGTCTTCAGGTCAAAGATGCAGCACTTCTCTCTGATCCGGTTTTAATAGTGGAATCAGTTGCTTCTGATTGGCTGCCATTTTCTTGGCCAAAACCAATTTTGGCGCCATTTTTCATTTCTCTCTCTCCGGTCTGCGCTAGTACACTCTTCTACGTATTCGCCAGGGGGTAGCCATCCTCCCTGTTCATGTTGTTGGGCCATTTTGCAATTTCGATCGCTTCCATTATTAAACATGGTAAGTATCAATTTTTTCCGCTCAGGACTTACGTTTTTTCAAAACAGATCGAGTGGTCAGATCCAGACTTAAGTAATCATGTACTTAAACATTCTCTTTGCACTTACCTAATGATTGTATCATAATGTACCGTGCCAGCTGATTAAACAAATACTAAAAATTTTAAAATGTCAACTTTTACTAGAACCATTCGATTTATTAAACAACGACCCAGGTTTCGATGTGCATTCACATCATCTTCAGGTCAACAGACCTGAAGATGATGTGAATGTGATAAAGAGGTCAATAGACCTGAAGATGATGTGAATGCACATCGAAACCTGGGTCGTTGTTTAATAAATCGAGTGGTTCTTGTAAAAGTTGACATCTTAAAATTTTTAATGATGAAATACCACCAAGTGAAACTGACGAAAGTGAGTGATAAATAAATACTAATGCACGGCGGTGTATTTTTACACCCAAACATGTCTACGGTAGCGGGTAAAGTCGAGAGCGCAACAAGGTGCTTGAGCCGACCACAGAACACTAGCTTTGCAACGATTTAAATAGCAAAAAAATTATGCATGGCTTAGAGTGTAGATTTTTCTCTCTTGGTTTTTTGGCATCTGATGAATACATATGATACCGTGACCAAGTCACGGAGTTTATTACCTTTCCAAAGACACCCGCAATTGCATATAAGTGCGAAGTTACGCTGGGGAATAACCAACCGTCTCAGAGGAAAAACCAATCCAATTTGTTCCAGACCAGGCTTTAGCCAATCAAGCTACTGAGGCTGCAAAATTTTAGGATAACGGGTCAAGCCGTAACAAGTATTAACTACACATGGTCGCCTGCGAGTGCAAAATTCAACGAAGGGAAAATAATTCGCCTCAACCGAGACTCGAACCCGATATCGGATCCTGAGTCCAATAAACATGTCCAGCGTTATGAATATCAATCCAACGTTACCAGATTTCAGTAAAAAAAATAGATCCCATTTATCGGCCCCAAAATTTGTAACACTGGCTCACTTTCGAAACTTAAGATAAGATTCCTTCCAGGGAAATTAAAAAATTGACTCAATGAAAATTCCTAATATAATATTCTGAACTTGTTTTTCAACTAGCGATATTTTTTTCAGATGAATCGCGCTCCGTCGTTTTGGATCTTTTTTTCTTTGAAAATTCACTCGCGCAGCAACATGGCTTCATCAGAGTCAAATGAATTTTAAATTAAGTTGAACCAGAGCCGAGAGCGCAATAATCCCACGCCCCTCTTCTCAAGATACAAGACGCTCAGAAATGAGTAGTTCGTTCAACAGTATCGCCGTAACAAAACTTTTTCAAACTTTTACATTCCAGAATCTCCGTAGGTACTCATTACAGCGTTATTTGGTTTTCCTCTCTCTTAGAAGACTCAAAATAGATGAAAGAAGGTAGATAAATTAAACTAGTCCTATGAGTCTTTTAAAGGGAAGAGTAGCCTCTCATTATTACTTGTTTTTATTGTTTTGCTTTCTAGGGACTGAGATTCACCAACCAGCTCGTCGGGAAGTCCTCGAACAAAATCGCACGAGAGCGATGATAGAAGCTATCGTACTAGAGAGTCAGGTACCATCACGAGGGAGGGAAAAAGTATATACAGCTGACATCAAACGAAAAATACCCTAAGCTAAGTAGGTGTTCATGTGAAAAAGGCAACTGCTGTGCTGAAAATGAATAGGACTACAAGCCAGGAAACATTAAGTGAAAGCATTCGTGTGGAGCATAGCACTCTATGGATCGGAAGCATGGACCGTTGGAAAAGCTGACCTGAAAATACTGGAAGCTTTGGAAACCTGGTGCTGGAGGAGGAAGCTGAATATATAATGGACGTGCGAAATAAGAAATGATTAATTGTACTGAAGAGTAGAAGAATAATTTCATGGACCAAATAAAGAGGAAAATACATAGGAAGAGATACCAGAAGTTAAGGGAGCTAGCATTAGATAGGAAAGAGTGAAAGGTTGCAGTTAAATAATCTTAGGATTGAATAACCAATGAGAGAGTCAATGTAAGCTCGCCACCGACAGTGACTCTAAAAACAGCGCACCAGAAAACAAGTTGAGTCAACAGATTCGGGTAACTTTCAGGCACATTCGTCCCACAATAATTTGGAGGACGATTTATTCTAAGGGAAAATTTTTATTTCTTTCCAGGATATATTCGTCACTAAAGTAGGTTTAATTCGATTTTTCTAAGGATAGCAAACGTTACTCTGGTTTCATTGCGGAAAACTTTCACTGAAATATTTCACTTGGCTATTTGCTTACAAAATATTGAAATGACGAGACAAATTAGAATTGACAGTGATTGGGAGACAAGCATATGAATTGTAAACATTTCTGGTCGTAACTGAGGGAAAAAATACAGAAGAAGAAGCTCTTTCTCCATGCCTTTCTCATTTTTAATTCTCTTGCAGGCTTGTCTATCATCCACGTACTCACCTTTCCTATTTTATTATATTTAATGATGACATGCTTTTTGATCTATCGAGTAAAATAAAATGAGGATGCCCATCATCCGTTTTCTACTTTCACTCTGCCATTCATTAAAACGACAGATATGTGCGTTAATATCCATTCTTCACGAGCCACATCATTAATTTTAACAGTCAACTACATAAGTTTTCACAATTTTCTATGCTACTGGTAAAGATGCCATAGTTCAAATTAAGAAAATACATTGTGAGCTGTTGAAAGAGTAAATGTTTGATAATGATAGTAAAAAGTGTTGCATACAGTTCTAATATGACAAATTTAGCTAAGTAAACCAGAAAACAGGCTGAATATAATGTAGAGAATAAAAGAAGTACATTAAATAAATATTTGTAAAATTGTAATGTAAAAAAGTGAGATATGAAGTCTATTTTTTGTACATTGACAGCAAAAATAGAGGTAAAAATAGTGTACATGATAATAAATAATATTGTATGCAGTTCTAATATGATAAATTTAGCTAATTAATCCAGAAAAAAAGCTGAATATAATGTAGAGAATAACAGAAGTGGATTAAATTAATATTTTTAAATTTTGAGTGTAAAAAAGTGAGATATAAAGTCTATATTTTGTGCAGCTGAAGAAAATTCTTTAGCAATGGCTGCAATGCTTGGATACTTACTATTTCTAGTATAACGCATTCTTAAGAAATTCGTATTGAGACTAATTGATGTTTAGCTTTTTCATAAATTGACTATATTGCGTCGCTTTTATAAGCCATTGAAATGCCAAGTAGTGCAAATATATACTATTTTCCGATATCATGAGATTTAAGATGTAAAGCCATAATTAAAGATACATCGAAATCGGTAAGATGAATTTGCAAAATATGTGACGTAACCTGCCTACATGTAAATGTAATAAGCGATGTAACATCAATAAAAAGATGTGAAAATTATAAAAACGATCATTATAAGGCCTATAAATGAATACATAATTTATCTAAGCAAGTTTAAAGAGCAAAGAAAAGTCATTTGTGATGCAAATGCGTGAAATAAGTTGATCTGTTCTTCCATTGCAGATACATCTCAGAGAAGAAATACCGGCTTTCCTCGAGTCCTTGCAGATTTTCATCAATAGTTTGTACAAACAAATTCTTCTTCTTCTCAGTGGCTCGACAGCCCAATGTGGGCCTTGGCCTGCTTCACTATCACCCTCCAGTCATTTCGGTCGGAGGTTCTGTCTCGCCATCCTCGAAATCCCATCTTATAAAGGTCGTACTGCACTTGATCCATCCATCTATTTTTAGGATGTCCCTGTCTTCTTCTTTTGCACAGCTTTCCTTTTAGCATGCGTTTTGGGATTTCCTCCCCGGACATTCTCTCTATGTGACCCAACCAGCGTATTCTCTGGGACTTAATGGACCTCACTGTATTTTTTACTACAATCAACTGATCTATTTCTTCATTATACCTTATCCTCCATTCTTCTTGGTCGCATAATGGCCCATATATTCTATAATCTTTCGTTCAAAGGTACTGTTCTCTCGTCTGTCAGAGTCATTGTCCAGGTTTCTGCCTGTATTCAGCATAGAATCAAAACTTTCGAAGATCAAATAGGATGAACGCGCCTCTCCTAAGTGAAAGAATTCTATTGGCAGGATCCAAATCGTCGACTTATTAACTCGTCAACGTGGTTCACATGACTTTGAAGTATTCAGCTTAAGTCAAATGGTTTTTTTACCGATCATTTCCGCACATCTTTATTTTAAAACAACTAATGGCAGTAAATCAAACAGTTTGGGCCAAATTTTCACGCATAAATAAATAAAACATTTGAGTGACTCACCTCCCCTTGTAATCCTCCGGATACGGAACGATAAAACCCTCTGGTGACGGCCGCGGGGTACTCCCGACCCAGAAGAATGCGTCTAAGAATCGAAGAGGAAGAAAAATGAATTATGAGTGATTAAAATTCAAGGAAGATGATGGAAAGCCAGAAAAAAGTGCGGACACGCATTACCAAATTTAAATAAAACATATCGTACATAGTAATACCTCGCGCATAATCAAAAAAAGGTGGAAAAATACACGTTCCACTTTTCATTCTGAAACAAGGTGAGATCTGTATACAAAGCAAATCTTTTGCTTTTACTTCATGATCACACCAAGTTTTCCAACTAAGCGACACTTCCACTAAGGCCGCTTTACACGGTACATTATTTTGTACAAACGAATGTATAAATACTTTCATTGGGGAAATTTACCGTATAAAGTGGCAAATTGTCTGTCTGAATGACTGAACGAGAAATAGAACCTGCTCTAATTCCATTCAGTTTCTTGAACAATCTATGATGCATTCATTTGTACAATAAAATGTACCGTGCAAAATGCCCTGAAGATATTTGATGCATATCAATATTAGCATTTACCCTGGAATCTGAATCTTAAATATTATGGAAATAACTGTTAACGTGACATTTAATGCTTCTAATTTTCTTTCATACATTTAGACCTATTGATCATTGTAACAATGCTTATGCATATGAAATGAGTTAATGGTAAAAATGTAAAAATAATATTAAAGACAGCAATTTGGTTTCCAAAATATTTATGATTCACAAATTTGATTTTACGACCATTGAATATTCGTGAACATCAGAAAAAATATTAGCTCTTACATTTTTAAGGGCCCTTCCATATTCTCAGTGGTACAGTTTTACAGGTAACAGAAGCATTTACATTACAGGATACATAAATGTTCGATAGCCAAAACGAATACATTTTCTGCATGAGCTAAAAGCCAGTTATTTCAATCCAAAGAATAAACTTGTGCCACTGATTTCGATAAAATATGCTAAGGGAATAGGCATTGATTAATACTGCGCATCCAAATATAAAATGTTGTTCGCGACTTATGTTGTCTTGTACATCATCAGGTGGCAACTCGTGAGATATGTTTTACCACAATGAATCATAAGTAGCGAATAAAAATTATATGTGGATAGGTAAACTTCGTTATTATCAACGAAAGAACAGCCGTTTCCAATAGATGGAAACGGCTGCTCTTTCGTTGGTAATAATTAAGTGTAAAATAAAAAATTGTATAAAGCAACCTGTTGTATATCATGTTCGAATATACATGAGAAGAAAAGTGCATCTTTCTTCTTCCATCAAGTTTCACTACATCAGTCCGCGAGGCTACCTCATTTAGATTGATTTTTTCCAATAAAGGCAAGAACAATATCTGTACTTTTATGAAAATACCCTTTATTTTTTCGAGCATTGCCGTCTTTTGACTTAATCTTAGGATAAAGTATTCCAATTAGTATTTAAGGTATTTCTTATTACATCAATTTGTTCAATAAGTTAATGAAACTCAGGGAAAAACTATTTTATATCTCTAAAAGTCTCCAAGTTCTCCTTACCAGCGTCTCGGAATTTAATGAACGTATACATCAGGGCTAACTCTCAACATCTGCATCGCGTTTTAAGACCTGGTGTTAGAATTCATTGAATTCCACGACCGCTGGTTAGGAATTCTAGCCAAGAGTAATACTCCAACCTACCCTTGATAAACCAATATGGATTAAATATGGAATAACAGTGGAAATGACATATATTTTTCATTACTATTATGGATGGTGAGTACTTCTACAAAGCATTTAATACATTTATTTATCGTTGATAAACAATAAAATAGAAACACAAGATTACACCAGAGACGACAGAGTAAGACAGTAAGCTTAAAGATCCCCTATAATTGGGACAGTTTAATTTAAGCCTACCGTGAGTAGAGGTAATTAAGATTTGGCTCTCACCTGGCCCCGTGCCGTCGTACGTAAAGCCCTTGATGAAGATGGTGCTCTCATCAACCGCATAGACGGTTCCTCGGATGTTGTGCGCATATTCTCGGAGTGGTCCAATTAACCTGCCCAGGTGGTTGCGCGCAGGGAGCGCTGAAGAGAGAAGAAAAAAAGAAAAAAATTGAGTATGGTAGGTTGAAAATAAGAGGTAACAAAAAAATTTAGGCGTACGTGACGGACTTGTGCTTAAGTAAATTCACAGGAAACCCACGAGCATCAAATGTCAACGGCAAAGAGGACAACTAAACTCATCCAGTCCCCTTGTGCAGAACTATTTCGAGTTTATTCGTAGACATCATCAAATATAGTGGCAATAATAGTTTTTCCTGTCATTTTTATGGTCATATATGCGAACCATTATAAATTTCCGTGCAATTAAACTAATTATAAAAACGAACAAGACATGTGCAAAATCTATCTATAATAAGGGGTCTAATTTTACTTAGTTTTAATAAATAGTACATTCATAATGATATTCAATTAATTTGTATCCAATGTCACAACGGATTGTAAAAATCTACATCTACATACATCCACATACATCTACATACTGCCTTGCAAGCCACCACATAGGCGTTTGGCAGAGGGTGTTAGGACACCATCCGTGTAAAGATATAAGGAATAAGGTTTTGGGAGGTGAAATGGTGACGTGTATTATGGGAGTGTGTTCAGTGGAGCTCAGTTTTTATTGTTGTCGCTCATTGTGCGCGGGAAGAATGAGTTTTTGTACCTATCTGTTCAGCAGTGTATCTCTCTTATTTTATTGCGTCTGTCAGATCTAGAGATATAGTGAAGCGTAATGATAATATTCTCTGTGACGCTCTGAAATACACCAGTTATGAATTTCTCGAGCAACCTAAGCCTAGCGTGTAGCCTCCGAGTCTCTAGGGTCTCACATCTTAATCCATTCAAAAGTTATTGAACACAATTTGTTCGCTTGCAGCAGCTTTTAACGATGCGTGAAGCTTTTCTTTGTATTTTATTAATTTTTGAGTTGACTATTTATCACCAGGATTCCAAATGCTAGATGCCAGATGCCAGGATGCCAAATGCCTAACCAGAGCGAAGTAGCATCTCTCTTTGAATATATATATCCGAGGACCTTCCAATCATTCGCTCAACAAATATATATTATGGACTCTACACTAAAGATCTGGCTAATTTATTAAACACGGTTACAAGCTTAGACAGACAGATTTATATCTATATGTTCGGCAGTGTATCTCTCTTACTTCATCGCTTCTTTCAAACCAAGAAATGAAGTAAGGCGTCATGGCAATATTCTGTGCCGCTCAAAAACACACCAGTTCTGAAATTCTCAAGCAAAGTAAGCCTAGAGTGTAAGTTCCTACTCTCTTGGGTCTCCCACCTTAATTCCTCTAAAAGTATCGAAACACTATATGGATTTATTCGCAACTTAATGTTGGCTTTCTGACTCTTGAGAATTTTCTTACGCTACAATAAATGCTTTAAATGTACACATTATGTGCACTACCTCGCACTGTGTGTTTTATATTTAAAATTACAGGCAGATCTGCAAGATCCGCAACCTCAAACGACTAAATCGCAGTATACATAGAGTGCAACACGTGATTTTTTAAATTACGCTCGAGTTTGAAAAAAGTTCTAACTCTAACGTATTTACGTTCCCTCTCAATTTTAGCAGGACGAAAATAACTCAGAACTGAAGGAATTCATACTTTCCCGTGTAAAACATTGGGCGCGATATCGAGGGGTCTTGGTTTGAGTCCCAGTCAATTAGAATTAATTTTCCTCAGTGGAATTTTCACATATGCACTGGCGGGTGACTCCGTGTAACTTAGATACTCCCGGTATTATCAAAGTTTGTGAATACATTTCCGATATCCTATACTCCATAAAACTCCCTATAATAACAAATAAGTAGACGTGGCTCGATTTGTTCCCAAAAACTCGGGAAAATGCATCCATATCGCAAAAAATACTTCACCTATTTCTATAATTATAATGATAATGTTCTAAATTATAATAGTTTTTATTACTCCGTCGCAGACGGAATACAAAATAATATTTTTGGTTAAATCTGGGAGTAACTTTAGGTTGCCATGAAGGTAAACCATAATTATGGCTACCATCGGAAGAAATTCCCATGAGAAAAATTCAGCCAGGACAGGGAATCGAACCACGGACCTTTGGTTTGCCGGACCAATGCGCAGACCACTACGCTATCCTGAATAGCGCAGTGGTCTGCGCATCTGTCCGGAAAACCAAAGGTCCGTGGTTCGATTTCCGGTCCAGGCCGAATTTTTCTCATGGCAATTACTACAAAAAAACAATTCACCCGCCATGTTTGAATATTTTCAAATGGCTACCATCGTTTACAGAATGGGTTATGCACACATATATAAAGGAAATATAGAATTTTAAAATTACTGTATATGTATCAAATAATAAAACAGTTATAATACAACATCCTCTAGACTTTCTTTAATAAACAACCAAGAGCGTATACTTTTCATTATCGTGTTTAGGACTTTTGAATTAAAAAAATGAAAGAGGTAATAAATTATGCTCTTTAGGTCCTATGTACACAAGAAACATCGTTTGAATGACGTCAAGTTCGACTTGGGTAAGGAAATGCGTGCTTTACGTATGGTGTGGGGAGAATGACTGTACAATAATAACCCAGCATTACCATTTCCTAAGTAAAAACGTAAATAAAGAAAACTGTGCATAGGGAAAGATACCAGGAGGTAATGGAACTAGCATTAGATTGGGAAGTTTGGAGGGCAGCAGTCAACCAATCTTAGGATTGGACGACGGATGATGATGACGACATAAAACTTTAATAAATAAAGATATATCTTCAGATTATTCATTTGTAGAAAAGTATTAAACATCCTTGCAATATAGATACTGATGTAATATTCATCTACGAAGTCGCCTGATGTCTTGAAATTTATCGGGCGTGCGTGTTAAAATTTGCTCTTTCCTGTTCCGTTAGAAATATGTCCAGGTTTGACAAACAGTTGTCAGCATACATTAACGTCAAAATGTCGACATATTAGGTATACACACAAGAGTTCACCTTTAGACCTCACTCGTACGCAGATGACGTGTGTGGGGGGGGAGGGTCTCATAAACAAGCGTGCCACCTTATAGACGCACATAAAGACACGTCGTGCCACTTCAATATGGCCTGGCAACGCAAGAGGAGAAGAAGCAAATGGAAACATATTGAATACATATTTCCGTCAGCTTCGTACCCTTCGCTTCTCATTTAATCCCCCTCCCATCTCTTTCCTCCCTATTTTTTTCCCCGTCAATCCAGTTTCCATGGGGCTCGACACACCCCTCGTCCCCACTCCTCATAATGCGTCACTTCTCCTTCATCCCCCTCCCCCCACCGAACCATCTCCCCACCCCCTTCCGTCTCCCTTCCCCCGATTTTTCCTTTCCACCCCTCTCCCCGCACTCCGACCAGGTTCTTCGAATTCTCACAAAGAGACGCGTGACGTACCATCCACTCAGCATCCTTCAAAAAATAAAATGAATGGTGTGTATAACGGGGGAGGGGGGGGGGAGAAGGAGTGTGGCCCCATGAGCTGTTGAATGCGAGGAATGAACAGGGAGAGCGTGGCGAATATTTGGGGGGGAGGGCCAATGGAAAAGCTTGGGTCCACTCCACGCATTACGAGCCACTCACCCTTGCCCCCCTTGTAAATGGATGAGATTTTCAAGAGCGAGACATTGAGAGAATCACACAAAAACAAGAAAGGTGTACACTATCGCCGTGATATCATTCAAAACAAGCCGTAAAATTTGTAATTTTTCGATTTCTTTCCGACTGATATTTTGGTGGACGGCCGATTCGCTGGCATTTAAGTCAGCATCATGTGGTCCGAATGTCCAGGAGAGTTGTTGGCCACTATATATATACTATATAGGACTCATCACCATCATCAATGGTCGTTCAATCCTAAGATTGGTTGACTGTAGTCCTCCACCCTTCCCTATCTGATACTAGTTCCCTTACCTCCTAGTATCTCTTCCTATCTACTCTCTTCTTCATTTGGTCCATGAACTTATTCCTGGGTCTTTCTCTTGGGACTTTTCCCTCTATTTTACCTTCAATTGCATTGCACGAGACAGATCTGAATACGGTATCGAAATACGAGCTACTGGCGGAAAATAATGCCTCTTTGGCTAACTGCGTATCATTTTACGGCTCGTTTCGAAGGCTTTTGCAATTTTCTTGTAATTTGCAATTCTTTGGAACCTTCCCGCGTTGTAGCATATAAAAAATTGAAATTTAAAACCACGTAACAAATTTAAAAGAAAGTAAAATCATCGTCAAGAAATAAAAATACTTCTCTCGGGTGATACGGGAGACGATCTGAATCGCGAAGAATTAGAATAGATTTGACAGAAAAAGGTTGCTATCCGCTCCTCTACTTTCGAACGGATTTTCAACAATCCAGGACCGGCCGACTCCTCAGCCAATCAGAGCGCTCCGGCTCATAAATGGGCGTCGAGCAGAAAGCAATATACTGCATCAAGTCAGAAAAAAAATTACTCCCTCTTCAAAATATCAATTCCATTCGCGTTGATGCATTATTTCAACCTCTTTCACTTCCTGCACTGTGGCTATGCGCGGGGAATATTAATTCCGCGAATTTCGCAGAACGTGTTTAGGGTAAGGGAGGACGCCTGGTGCACGTGTTCGATGGAGTTTTTTTTAAGTAACATGGAGTACATGCGTGACAACAAGCGTGGCGGACCCTTTCTGAATGTCAACTGAACTGTTCGTCCGCTTAGGGCGTCTACTTTTGAAGGATTATTTAATGCCTGTTCATGTATATTCACCCTTACCTACGATATCGTCACAGCAGGCGTTAGCCCGCATTGGCACGGGGAGCGTGTGATCTCATGTAAATCTACGAAAACCGTGCCAGCAACCACTAGGATAAGTGGCACGGGGTGATTCCTCACCAGGCATGCAGCACTCATCCCAGCTGAGATTGGAACCGCGTACGTTCGCTTGGATGCCAGGCGAAGGCCAAAATCAGTCAGGATAACAATGCGCGGTTAGACCAGAAACTAGGAGAATGCTACTTAGACGAACATCCTCCTATGCAGCACAATACTTAAAATACAACAACAGGTAAGTATTATTAATACAAATAAATAGTACTGTAAGGTACTGATCATGCGGTCATGTGATCAGGCGCTTACACGATATACTGGTAAATATAAAAGTTACATGAATGGCTGAGTTCTATCTTCATAATACTCTATGTTTTGAGCATTTACCACGTTTTTGACTCGCGTCGATGCACTAACACAATATCTGTCCATATACGTACGTTACGGAGGAAAATGCATGCATAGCGCTCCGTCCGTCGGATAGTCAGAAGAACTAGGCGCTCTCCGTGCGCTTTGGAAACGACACCTAAACCAGCCTTCCACGGATGTTGTCATCCATGCCTTGATGCAGTATCTTAGAACCTTATCTGATCATCACCATTCTGTTTTGATACGATAAAAGGCGTTAAGACAAATTTCAGGTAACTTTGAGGGGGGTAGTACGATACTCATCAAAACCAGAAAAAAAGTCCGGTAAACATAAGTCCAGTGACGCATATTTTCTAAGATCTGAACACTTATTCATAGGAGGGCCTGAAAGACGTTCGGTAGCGTTTATGAGCACCACCGTTGCATTGGTGGCTATGTTGCAAGGGCAGAGGGATGCATTGCCATTCGATGCACGGTCAAGTTAGGCACCTCCTATGTAAAAGTGTTCAGATCTCAGAAAATATGTCTTTCCGGACTCATTTTCATTGGAATTTATTTTTCTTGTTTTGATGAGTGCTACCACCTCTCAATATATTCAACACTTTTTTAAACATCCTGTGTGCTTTATTAATGCTTCAGACTGCACCAGAAAGTGCTCAGTGCAGGATGTGTAATGTAAAGAAAATGTACCAGACTGTTACATTTTGAATATGTTTTGGAGGCGCGGGAGGGATGCTCATAGCGTTGGAAAATGGGGGAATACAATCTGCTACGATTTATAAGAAGGTTTCCGACAGATGAGGGATTAGTCAATAAGAGTAGTAAAAAGAGGGAGGGAGAGGACAGAAAAAATTTAGAGGAAAGAGAGACAGTAATTGGAAGATATGGAGATGCGACTCGTGAAAGAATGAACCAATGGGCATTCGGCTTGACATCATTACCAAATGGTTCACTTGGTATCATTTTTTTGCGACGGCTGTACGACCAGTCGCTACGATCGGGAAGGTAAACATAACGACAAAGCAAGAGTTGTTGAAGACAGCTCCTATGGAAAAACACATATGATGAAATTGAATTTAACAGTTTAATTTAAAATGACAGGAATATATGGCTGTTCAAGATTTATCCATTGTTTCCGACATGCGTAGGACATTCACTTATGCACAACATTTTTCCTTTTTTCCTTCGATTTTTAAAGACTTTTACACGAATTATCTATGAATATTCAATATGTAATGGGTAATCAATTTTTCATGGATAAATGGAGGCTTTTTAGCAATTTCACCATAAATTTAGAGCAATTTTTCATCACTCTTCATAACTTTTTCACGGATTTTTCTTCGATTTTACCCCGATTTTTATTACCCATAAACAAACACGATATTTCAATGGCTTTCCCTCAAACATGACTGGCAGGCGTCACTCCGCAGGTTTCTAATGGTTTTTAAAGAGTTGACACGACTTTCCCATGAATTTTCCATGCATAATTGAGGGCTTTTTAGTACCTTCACCATGATAATAGAGTAGTTTTTTCACCTTTCTCCATCGCATTTTTACAATAATTTTTTTATATTATCCCGAGATTTCCCATAACCTTACACGATATTTCAATGAATTTTTCACATTAACTTGTCTGTAGCAGGCATCACTTAGAAGAACTTTTTGAAAGAAATTGTACTAATAAAGTAAAAACTTACTAAATTTACTTAATTATTTCATCAAACACTTGATTTGTAGGTACTTCATAATCGACTTTGCACAATAATTTCCACCCTTTTCCCTGATTCTTTCATAGTTTTCAAAGATTATTCCCAACTTCGTCTCGACATATCCCTGACCATTCCACGGCCTGTCTGGACCTTTTCTACATTTTTCATGACTTCCTCAAGTAACTTCCACATCTATTCCGCAACCATTCCATATTTTTTCCAAGTACCCAACGAAAAACGGCCACAATGAAAAAGAGAAAGAAAGAGAAAATGCAAGTTGGAGAAAACTGAAGGAAAACCATCAAAAAATACGCGGAAAGAATGATAATAATGCGTCGTTATTGGGGCTAGACTGATATTAAAGAAGTCACTTCTATCATCTAACCCTTCGTCAGAAAAGTGCTTGAAATAAGTGTGAAGAAAGGTGTATAAATTTTTGGGAAAAACGTAAGAAAGTAAGGAGGTGATATCCTTGACGAAAAAACCCACAGCAGGAAGACATCCACACATGAAGGGGAGAGTAAAAAACCTGCGAAAACCTACAAACAAATTAAGTTAATTTGTCATAAAATCTTCCGCGGAGTAGTCTTGAATCGTGATAGCTTACGAGATTGCTTCCGCATTGTGTCACTTCGACCTGAAGAAGCGAACTAGAACGCTCGCGAAACTGCCATCAAAAAATGACACAACGCAGAAGCAATCCCGTAAGCCATCATGATCCAAATGAAGTTAATGTAACATCAACAAAAAAAAGGGGCATGAAATTCACATGAAATGATAATAATAATAATAATAGGATAATTTATACATAACTGCAAGGTTAATGATAAATAATTAATAAGAAAAAATTAGAGAATCTAAATAAATTAATTAAATAAAAACTATATAAATTTTCAAATGAAATTAAAATCAATAAATACATAAAATGAAGATAACTCAAGAAAATAGAAGAATGTGAAAGATAGGGAGAAAGGAGAAGAGAGAGCGATGATAGATAGGCTAGCAGATGATCAACTTGGTACCGATCGAAATTGAGACACTATATACGGACCCCCACACACTCCTCATACACCCCACTCAAGTATTGGGCGGGGGATGGAGGGGATAGAATGTGTGCCGAGGTGGGTTTTCGGGGATGTTTTGAAGGGCAGGTCCGGAGAGGTTCGGCGGGGAAGGGACGGACCCTGGGGGGGGGGGTTAGGGGTGAGTGGGATTGGTAGTGGATTGAGCCAGGATTGCGGGGTGAATATAAGGGGGCTACGAGGGGGAGGGGGAGGCAGTGGCCGACGGGAAGAGAGGGGTGGCCGCACTACTATCTGAGTGGGTGTATATTGAAGGGAGTGACGGGGAGGGGGATACTGAGAAAGAGAGGACGAACGGAAAGGAGGTAGAAGGACAGGAGAAAGGAGAACGAGGCAGAGAAACGAGAAAAGGGAGGAATGCATAGGGACCGACTGGAAGAGGAAGGCGAAGGAGGGTAAGGAAGGAGGGCCGGTCCGACATCATTTTTTCCAAAAACACCACCAGATATCGATGCTTTCTTCCCCCGCTGATATTCCGATACCGTAGATTTGATACAGAAAACTCGTCGCGACGCTAAAATGTGAATAGTTTGCTAAAACTGGAGGCTCTTAACATAAAATTGTATTTATCTTTAGATATGTATACGAGTGAATTTCAATCATACCCATCAAGCCATGCATTTTGGGAAACGCATAGTCAAAGACGTTTATCAGTGCTGTGAGGTTAAGGGGACTTCCTTTTTTCATTAATTTTTTCCATCATACCCTATCCTTGAATTTCTATAACCTTTGACTATCACATTCACGCATTGATTGCTTCATAAACTCAGCATGAAGATTTTAGCTGAAAAAGAACCACTTATGCAGATTAGTGCACATCCATATATAAGATAATAAAGGAACTGGATGCAATGGAAATCGTAATTGTAATATGGGCGGAGTTAAGGGCCTAATAAAACCAAACAATAAAGGGTTTCCGGACAATTGTTGATTTTAGTTGACGGTCGCCCCCTAAAATCAATAAAAATTTTGAGTCTTTGATTTCCCGGGGTTTCCCCGGGGTGAGTGAGGTCCTCAGTTAGGCCCTTCCTCAGGTCCACGTTTGGTTACTTGGACCTGAAGTAGCCTGCAAGATAGACGGCGAAATATCGTCCTCAAGTTGAAGCTACGCGAGGGAAACCCCGGGAAATCGAAGATATAACCTTCATTCGAGCGCCTCGGATGTCTGCATGACAATTCAATCAACATTTGTCTGATGATGAAGGGAAGGCATTTTCACGTGTCAAGAGGGAAAAATTCGACAGTCTGAAAAGGTAAAGAAGCAGAGAGCTGCAGCAAACAAGTAACAACACTATGACACCACCAAACATTGACGAATTGAATCGAAAATCGAGGGAAAAATAACCAAAAATCAAATTTTTTATCGATGAATGCTTATGACCAAAATATCCGCAAAAAAAGCCGTTCTCCATTTCTTTTAATGGTGTTCTCCTTTAGCAAGCCGTTTAAAAAAATTGCCCCCTTTGAATAACAAAAAAATGTGTATCAGAATGATATCAGTAAGACATAATCTGTGTCAAAAGGTACTCAAGGTAATTTATATGTACGTAGAATAAGATTTGGTGTAGTGGTCTCTTTGTTTGCTGTTTTTTTAATTCTTACATTCGAATTTCTTATACGCTTCGCTTTTACCTAAAATTGGATGTTGAGCCAGAAAATCTTAAATTTTTGCACTACTTAAACAATAGAATATATTGTACTTGGAAACCGCAGAATATGCATGAAATGGAAATTTATGCCACTATTTGTGCCTTACGAGTTCATATGTAGGCACGAGGACTTAATTGGAGTATATCTTGAATTTGTTTGTGTGCGCTTTGTATATGTGTGCCAAGTTAGAAAGAAAAAGAGACATTGCAACGCATGCCGGGCACAGCTAGTTCTTTATATTCCTACTGTTCTTTAAAGCTTTAATCGGTCATCGCTCAAGTATTGTCATGTACTTATTAATCACTTCTGGTATATCGTGGGGATGACACATACAGAACATATGTGGCGCAGCATAAAAGAAACTAGGTTCTGTAAAAGGTATATTAGGAAGGTCCTCGGATGAAAAAGTCAAAGAGACTCACAACTTTTAGAGGGAGATTTAAGATGGGAGCCCCAAGAGTCTCGGAGGCTACACGCTAAGCTTAGGTTGCTTGAGAGATTCAGAACTGATATTTTTCAGAGCGACACAGAGAATATTATCATGACTCTTCACTACATCTCTAGGTCTGACAGATGCCATAAAAAAGAGAGATACACTGCCGAAGAGATTACGCCATTTCATCCTCAAAAATCTTACACCTTTACACGGCTGGTGACCTAACACCCCCTGCTACACGCCCATGCGGTGGCTCGCGGGGTATTATGTAGATGTAGATGTAGATCACCTAACGCGCAATATTTAAAAGTTTGCGTGCCAGAGGTTGGGAAAACCGTTGTCTCAAAAATTTTGGATCGATCGACACAATAATCCATCGAGGGGTATCGATACAAGCCGATACGGATCGGGACAGCCTTAGTAGGAAGGAGAGAGTTTGTATGTGCGAGTGCGTTTGTATGTGCTCGTGTGTGAGTGGGGAACGGCATGATTGAGTGAGATGTGGGGGGGGGGGTGGGAAGGAGAAAAAAGGGTAGGGAAGGTGGGTCCTTTTGAAGGGATCTGTGATCGGAATTGAATTTGAAGCCGTGACGAGAATACACATCTCGTTGAAAGAAAGAATGGATGGGTGGCGGGACGGAGAAGGGGGAGGTAACGTTAAGGGATAGAGGGGTGGGAAGAGTAAGAGGGTGGTGGTCGCGCGGGTGGATATTTAGGAGACATCTTCTCCCGAAAGCTCCCCCTGGAAAAGAATGTGTGACCGATTCGATTGTCGGATCGGGTTCCGTTCGAGTTTTTTGCGAAATAATGCCACTTTTATTCGTAACTTTGTTTGATTTCGTCGTTGCCGGAATTTCCATTTCCGGAATGAGAAATGAGTGTGGCTGCCCCGAGGGCGAAAAATAAGTTTGAGACCGCTGAGCGATAATTTTTCAGAAGCTCTTTCCACGAACATTTTGCTTGTGCTAGAGGTGGCGAGCATGTGAGCCAGTCAGCATTCTGCTAAGGATAAAAACTCAACGGATCTTATAGTTACTGGCGAATGACAATAAATGATTAAATATTGCTTAAAGTTAAAGCTGGATCAATAAAAAAATAGTCAAACTGGAGTCACAAATCAAGGTATTTGACTCAAATCAAGGTCTAATGATAATTTGGAGCGGTCTGCACAAAACCACTAGACACTCCATGTGTAGCAGATTTGGCCTATCAGATCAAACCGGCAAAGATACGGTTCGGGATTCGGATATGTGCTCGGCGTAGATTTTATCGAGTAAGCTCGATGCAGAACTTAAGCATGTACACATTACGCTCAACGCAGTTTAAGAAGTTTGTAATTAGCACGTGGAGCGTAGAAATGCAAAATATTGAAGGTTGTTCGGATTTTCCACCTGGTCAAAATGTCCATTCCTGCCGATGTTCATCGTAACGTTCTGGATATGGACATTTGACCTGGAGGGAAACCTGAACAAAATCTAACACAATCATATGCAGGGAAAGCCTTTGATCTTTCTTAACTGCAAAATACATTTTCTAGAAAATAGAGATAAGAATGAGAATGAAGATATTTTAGGTTACGTCTTCCAAATTTATAATGAGCGTTTTTATTTTGTAGCACTCATTTACTTAATGGTTTCAGGTATTCAAGTAAATATTTGTTTTTAGGTTACCATGGTTCTATAGCACCTTTAAAGTTGAGACTTAAACCACGAGGGTGACGTTAGAGCTATGGCTGAACATTAAGTCGAGTTAACAGCCAAGGGAATACTTGGACGACGCATTTCCATTCAGACTACCTACGTAAATTTAACTACCTCGGCTTGCCAAATCAAACCTATGGTTTCGTACACTAAGCTTCTGCAAAACACTGCTGATGCAAATTTTTTACAGAAAGCTAGACCACGGGGTTTGTTCTCGCCGAGAGGCCATGATGACTACTAATTTTATCCAATGGTTTCGTCAATTCAACACATTCAAGTTGCCAGACCATGCCCGCATACGATAACTATTAATTGGGAGTCATAGAATGGTTGTGTGTATTACGCGTTTTTTCGAAATCATGTGTCCTATTTATTGTTTGTTAAATGCTCATTTTAAATTGTTAATAATACTGTATGTGGACTTTTTTATTTTTAATGAAAACATAAATAATTAAAATATAATATTTCACAAATTTTGAGTGCGATAACTATGGCGGTATGTTCAATAATTAATTCTTAAAGAGTCCGTTACAGAAACTTTGAATCACCAAACATCGAATGGTATTGAGTCCACTGTTGCCGAATTTCACACACTGTCGACTTCGGATCCAGGATTCTATCGCTGATGACCGTACAAAAATGGCAACAATGAATGCAATATCTATCGATATTTCATCCTTCGCAGAATTCCATTTATCTTACTCACCGAGTAAGATAAAAAATTACTATTCGGTATTTCCTCTCAGAGGCACACGTTTGAATGAAAAAGCTCCATACTCAGAAGAACTTTATAACGTTGGAACTCGATAATTTGTGCTCTAGACGGGAACGCTCAGCGTCCACGCAAAAGCAAGTAACGTGAGTTATTCCAGTCCGTGCGGTGCTCACAACTCGTCGGCTTCGGTCGAGAAAAAGAGAGAAGTTTGTGAGGTCTCCATGACCACGTCCCAAAGCCCCACCACTCCATTCCATCATCCCCTCCATACTTCCACCCCCATAACCTTCTCCCCGCTTCGATCTTTCTCAACCATCGGCAACACTTTCTGCGAATTCTCGTTCCCCTTCGTATTCCACTGTCTCCAGGAAGCTCCGACTTCCCCCCTTTCCCCAGCAGCACTAACTTCCCTGTCCTCCAATTCATAAAATAAGCCTCCCAGTCCAAGATAATTTCCTGGTTTCCAGCTTGAAAACTCTTACTGTTGCACATGCCAGGTGTTTCACTTCATTCATTGGTCGTTGAATCATAGGACTGGTTGACTGCAGACCTTCATCCTTCCCTATCTAATGCTGGGTCTTTTACTTCCTGGCAATTTTTCCTATGTACTTTCTTCTTTATTTGGTCCATGAACTTATTCCTGGGTCTTCCTCTGGGGACTTATCCCTTTATTATGCCTTCAATAATGTTCTTCACACACCCATAGTGTCTTAGAGTTTAATCTGTAAGTCTGTGTTTAATCCATCTGGTTCTTCTTTTCTGTATGGCGTTCCATATGATCCTTTCCTTTTCTTCTCTTCTGTACACTTCATCATTTCTTTTTTTGTCCGTCCATTTTATCTTCAGAATTCTCCTCCAGTATCTGGTTTCTAAGGCTTCTGGTCTTTTCTGGTCAGCTTTTCCAATGGTCCATGAGTCCGATCTATAGAGTGCCACGCTCCATACAAATGTTTTCACATACTGTTTCCTGGTTTGTACTCCTATCTTCTTTGAGCTCAGCAGTTGTCTTTTTCCCATGAACGCCTTCTTTACTTGGACTATTCGCCGCTCGATGTCAGTTGTAATTCTTCCGTCCCACTTGATGGTACTTCGAAGATAGGGGAAGGGATCCACTTGCTCTCATTTATCTCCTCCTAGGGTGACTTTTACATTCAGCTTCTCTCTTCAGCATACTAGGACTAGGAGAAAAAGTCTCATTATGTGATTAAAATTATTTTACGGGAAATTATAATCTTTATGACGCCTACATGAGTCAGGAGATAAGACAAGGGGTGTAGCGTCGCAATAAATAAATCGCTCGTATTCAGCCGTGTTCTGTAGCACGTGAAGATTATCTAGCTCGCGCCATGTTTAGTAAAAACTATTGAGGGAAAAACATCCATTCTAAGAGTTATATTTGATAATTTGTCAAATATTCTCAAGAGAGGGACTGTTTAGCAATGTAATTCGAAACTGTAAAGGTGACAGATACGATTTGAATACCGATATTTCATTTACAAGGTCTTAAATCAGGTCAAAATCCAGACAGTCGAAACATGGTGACAACTTTAATTTGGTGAAGGAAGAAAAAACAAATAATCAAGATATTAAGTGGCACGTGCAAATAGGTCGGTTCATAACGGAGTAACTTACAGAAGAGGAATGGCAAGAATGTTACGACTGAATGAAGCCAAAATAATTTCTTCCGGGGACACAAATACATTAAAAAGGAAAGGGAGAACACAATGGGGATGAATGAAGAGATTTTTAACAAACTGAGAAAACTGAAAAGGAAGAGACTCTTAGATTGGTAGAGAAAGAGAAAAGGAAATTGAGCGTTACAGAAATTAAACCTCCCGAGAGACACGAAACGCAGAATAGTTTTTTCTTTAATGCATGAGAATGGACGCAAAAAAAATCATGATGGGAAAAAAGATGTGGGGGGGAGGGTTGGGGGAGCATAGTGGCGGGAGAATGGAAGGAACAACAATGGGATGGAAGATCTCCCGCTGCCACCGACAGACCCGCGAGGGTACAACAATGACCGCGGCAACCTTCGCGAAGGAAGGAGAGTCGTCAACCGTCGTCGGGACACGGGCCCCACTTGAGTGAGGCCCCACTTAATTCTCGCTTTTCCCATTCCGACCTCGAGTCATTCCCGGTAAAAGGGCGACCGTCGGAATAATAATAGCGGCGATAAAAATAGTCATCGCACAACACATTCCGACTCTACCAACAGTGAGAGCTCCGTTCATTCTCCATGTTTCAGGAGGCAACAGAAAGGCTTTAAGAAAAAAGAGGGATGGATAGGTCATGCTGAAATTTTAAGCGCACATTGAGCTAACGCTTATAACGAAACGGGTCTTTTACTTCCTGGCAATTTTTCCTATGTACATTCCCCTTTATTTGGTCCATGAACTTATTCCTGGGTCTTCCTCTGCGGACATCCCTTTATTATGCCTTCAATTATGTTCTTCACCCACCCACCATTGTCTATCAGAGTGTGTTTAATCCATCTAGTTTTTCTTTTCTGTATGGTGTTCCATATGGTGCTTTCCTTTTCTTCTTTTCTATACACTTCATCATTTATTTTTGTCCGTCCATTTTATCTTCAGCATCCTCCTCCAGCATCATAGGTTTCTAAGGCTTCTATTCTTTTCTGGTCAGCTTATCCAATGGTCCATGCTTCCGATCCAAATAGTGCCACACTCCGAACTAATTTTTTCACATATTGTTTCCTGGTTTGTAGTCCTACCTTCTTTGAGCTCAGCAGTGAGTCTAATAAGCTATTGATGGATTATTATTAATTTAAATAAATAAAATATATAGCTGAGGAGAATGCTAATTTACAACGAAAAAGCATGCTGATTCCAAGTAAGTTATCAATGGAAACTGATGTAAAAATGCAAAATTTGTGGCAAACCGTAAGCGTTCTAGAAAAATGGGGTTTACAAAGATGGCGGACAGGCCATACCCACATAACAGCTTCCAGCATCGGCCACAAATCTAAAGCGCCCTCTCCATATACCTCGTTGATTTAAACAAAGGTCACCATCTTGGATTTTTGCTCACGCGTTATCATTCCACAAACGGCACTGGACTTGTTAAGTGATTGGCCGCATTTCCAAGTCACAGCTGCACCTTTTTATTGGACAAACTATAACTCAAACGCACCGGGAGATGGATACTCCGAACGATGCGACAGGTGACGGGAATAAGAAAGAGAAAAGAAACTGAGAAACGGAAAATTAATAAACCGTTAGAGCGTTTTTTTTTTAACCTCGACTCCGAACAGGTGCGGGGCGACAGGATCGCGGAAGTGAGCCCGACGAGAAGATCGACGACGGGTAAAGCAGCATTGTGGATGTCGACGTAAATTGCCTCGTTAAATGGCGTCATAAACGGGTGTAAAAAAGAACGTTACCGCGTTACGGTACACATATGACCCGGGTCGGTGACCAGGA
The DNA here is from genome assembly GCA_963169105.1 of Ceriagrion tenellum. Classification (NCBI taxonomy): domain Eukaryota; kingdom Metazoa; phylum Arthropoda; class Insecta; order Odonata; family Coenagrionidae; genus Ceriagrion; species Ceriagrion tenellum. The sequence continues at coordinate 52,072,354 of OY720633.1, read as the reverse complement.
TGACCCAGCTCTTCGAAAGCCAATTCGTCACAGACCTTTGTCCGGATAACGCTTTCTGTGGGACGACGCGCTGTGAAGATGTGCCTCCCCAAAATTTACGACTGCCTCTTTATCTAGCCATTTCGTTTTGCTACGACCTCAAGAAAAAATATTCACGCACACAGATATATCTCATGATGATCCTGCATCGAGAGAGACCGACAGAATTTACTCATTGCGAAAAATGGCATGTCCCACATATAACTAATTCTCGAGTTACCTGTCATGACGGAAGATTTTTCCATTCTGGAATTTCTTTATCATAGGAAATCTGCGGGACACCTGCAAGAGGATGGCAGAGGTTCATCTAAACATCTCCACAATAACCCGCGACCCGGCGTATGGGCATGTGGCAGGGGGTGTTAGGTCATCAGCCATGTAAAGGTGTACGCTTTGTTGGAGATGAAATGGTGATATGTATTATAGGAAAGTATTTAGTGCAGCTCAATTTTTATTGTGGTCACTTATTGTTCGCGGAAAGAACAATTTTTTGTACCCATCTGTTCGGCAGAGTATCGCTCTTATTTTATCGCATCTGTCAGACCTAGAGATGTAGTGAGGAGTCATGACAATATTCTCTATGTCGCTCTGAAAAGTATCAGTTCTGAATTTATCAAGCAACTAAGCCTAGCGTGTAGCCTCCGAGTCGATAGGGGCTCCCATCTTAAATCTCCCTCTAAAAGTTGTTAGATACTATATTTACGCTCGTAGCAGTTTTAATGAAGCGCGCTGCTTTCCTTTGTATTTTATTAATTTTTTTGGTTAAATCTATTTGACCAGGGTCCAAAATGCTCATGGCATATTCGAGGTGTGGCCTAACCAGAGTGAAGTAGCATCTCTAATTGAATTTTTCATCCGAGGACCTTCCTATTATACGTTTAACAAAACCAAGTTTCTTTAATGCTGCGCCACATATGTTCTGTATGTGTAATCCTCACGATATATCAGATGTTAAGGTAATTCCAAAATATTTTACTGTATCTGAAGTTATGTTTACTCCCTCCACAGCATAGGTATGGCATTTTTGTGATGACTTTCGCAGGAAGTGAATTGTGGTGCATTTGCTGATATTTAATTCTAACCCCCATTCCTGGCGCCACGAATGAACATTGTTAAGGTCATGGCACAAAGTATACACCAAAATACATACAAAAACAGTTATATTTGGCACCCCAGAAGATATGTTCTAGTGTAGGGGTCGCCATTCAATGATAGCATGGCACTGCTCGGAAGTGCATTTTTCAGCATCAGAGTAGAACAAAAATAGCTCTTTTATGAATCATCAAAATGACATGTGTCCATATATTTCGAGTAAAAGTTGGCGCACAACCTTAGGAAATAGATACAAAATGAAATAAGAATACAATAATAGTGAACCATTTATGAGCAAAATATATTCAAATAGAATTTATAGAAAAATAGAAGAGTAAAAAAATGTACATAATCAGTCGAATCCTTATCTATAAGGTTTTATAGTACAAAGTACTTTTACTTACAGGAATTATATAGTACTTTTACTTACAGGAATTATATAGTACTTTTACTTACAGGAAATACATAGTACTTTTACTTAAGCATATATGTGTGGAATGCCAACTCATTGCCGAGAGAAGGATCTTATATTCAAAGCGTGGTGAAGATCTTTGTCGTTGAAACCCCAAAAAATTAGAAAAAATATTGTTTTTGGTAGAAGTATTGACGTAGTCTATGTTGTATCCTTGACAGCACACGTAAATGCGATAATTTATGCCAAGTAAGAGGGCAACTGACTTGATTAAATATCGAATAGAAAAAAGTATCTAGTTCCAAAAGCAAAAAATAAATATGAATATGGCACACTTAAAACGAGAAATGCACATTTGGAAAGCAAAAGTAAAGGATAAATAGAATACCGAAATTACCAATTTGAGATCTCTAGATTTTGGTGCTAATGAGCCAAGATTCGCAGAAGCCAATCATAAGAGGGGTAGGAGATCGTCCGGAAAAAGGGTGGAATAGCATGAAAACTCTTTAAGCGACGAGAAAGGCAAAAGGGGTACTTTAGATAGAGGGCATGCGTCGTCACTTCTCACTCGAGAGCACGGCGGTACACAAAGTTGCAGTAAAAAAGGCGAGTTTTCTCAGAGATTAGAGACGAATAGAAGACGAGGAGGAGGCACTATGAATGGAGAGGGTGTATGAAGGGGGAGAAGGACGAATGAACTGAGGTGTTGAAGTGCACTGGACCTGCGTAGGGGAGGGGACGGGATTGATACGGAGGGGTTATGATGAGAGGAAGGGAATGGCGAGTGTACGCAGCTAGCACAGAGCAAAAAGTTATTATCAAACGTCAATACTACTGCAAAACATAACTTTAGTACCGCAAAAGACTCGTATTTAGTCGATGCAACTTAACGATAACGTACATTTGAAATCGGTGGAGCTCTACGACCTTAGAATCACAAAAGATAAAAATGACACCAAATGGCCGTAAAATATATTATATCCGTAGCTACAGCTGTGTACTTAAATGAATTACATACTTGCCATCTGTTGACCATGGAAGTAAACGTACCTATCTATTATAATACATATGTTGATAGGAGGTAGATGTCTCGGGTTTCCATTCGGATTCGGGAATGGAAACCAGAGAAATATACCTCCATAGCATTCACCGGGAAAACCTGAAATCTTTCTATATGCTAATATCCATAACTTTATATTTCAGAATTTTATCAATCAGATTTATATATATTTTAAACTTTCTACAAAAATGTTCTTATTCCAGTTTTCAATAGTCATTGGCAACTTTGCTGAAGAAATAAATAGGATTATGGAATTCTCAAACCCTGAATAACCTTGAGTAAATCGTTTTTTAGTTTAGATAGTTTCTGTATATGGAGCCTAATTTGTGCAGTTAATTTCCTAAAGAAACAAATAGATACAAATGTGGCAAAAAGTTTTCAAAATGATCGAAAAATGGCCCCCCTATAAAGAAACCGAAGATTTTTTCTGCTTTATAGAGTATTAAATATAAGTGTATAATTGTGCTGCTAAACAAAATGCAAATGGAATACTTGAAATATACATAGATGGTGGCTCATTCCAGATAATAAACCTTGCAGTCCACCTGAGGCTTCCAATAGATAATATTTTTATTATACACGTGCTGTATACTAGAGGAGGAAGCGGATAGATTTTTACTAAAAACATTGATTGGCGATTACTCATCGGGCACCGCATGATATCGTACATCTCACTTTATAGCATATAGCATGAAGGCGCAAATTCCGCAGTATAGGATAAAGCGTGACATCGGTATATCACTAAATTCAGATCGATATCTCCAGTATATCGCCGTCGATACATGTAGAATCGTGCAGCCCTATCCGAGACCTTTAAGCAGACCAAACTCATCCCATTGTGAAGGAAGGAGATGCAAGACACGTGCCTGAGGGGTAGATTATCCACCTGCTGATTATAGAGACTGACTGGCAACTGGAAACCCAATCGAGAGGGCAGGGCAGCATTGTCAGAAGATGGGATGGGACACTGACACAGTCTTGGATACTAACTAACCCATCTGCGAAGAGGGGGTGAGGGTGGAAGGAGGGGTGGATGATCGATGGCTTATTAATATTTCTCCCCAGAGTGGGGAGGGGAGACGGAAAGAACATTTACAGGGTTTCGTAAGGGAGGGGATGGAGGAAAAGATAAAGGTGCCATGAAAGAGAGGGAGCATGGTGGGAGCGCCGGGGGTGGTCGTCTGCGGGCGGTGGTGGCTCCATCGATATGCAATAACCTGTATAACAAATGGCTCGCTAGTTGAATACGGAGGAGGCTTTTCTCTCGGGGGAGAACAGGGTGTGTGCAAGGGGTTGAGATATTTGGGGGTGGCACCCAGATGCCACGGTTGAGGGGTTGAGAGCGTGTAGGAAAGGCGATGGGGAGGGAGGATTGGGGGGTGGAATGAGACACAGGAAGGCATGGGGAGTGGGGAGGCTTGGGAGAATAGTAGGGATAGAAGTGGATGTGTTTTAATGGGAGTCCATATCTGGCAGTGGGGAGGGCAGTTATGTGGAACCGTGCTCAGCGGCTAAAGAGTGCCAGGGAGGAGTATAGACGTCAGGGTGGGAAACGCAGTGGAACAAATTGGCGTTTTAAGGGAGTGGGCGGAGGGAGGGTTGAGGATGGGGTGGGGGTGCGGATGATGAAGGGGGAATGGGAGAATGGATGATCTGGCGCGGATGAAGGAGCGAAGAGGGGCGGATGATCATCTGTGGCACAAATCTCGATTCACAGTCTTTTGGGAAGACGAGTGAGTGGGGAGTTTGTGGGCGGGGTGATGAAACTGAAGCACCGCGAGGAAATTGTGAGCATACCGGGACAAGCCACGGGTTAACTTGACGGAGTTACCTGAAATGCACATAAGTGCGAAATTCTACAAAGAAAAAATCGTCCGCCTTGACCGGGACTCACTGACCCAGATCCCTCAATTTCAGGCCAAGTGCTTTATTTCGTCAAAAGAACGAACACCTCTTATATGTTCCGAAAAGGGATTTACCTCTCAGGCTGTGACGCTTAGCGCACGGCTGGCGACTGCTTGTATGTTGTATTGCCTGCCTGGCAGTCTGGAATATCTTGTCCCTAAAAGCCCAAAAAAAATCACCTTGGTAGCTTCATTGGCAAAAGCACTCGCCAAGAAATTGAGGAACCGGTTTCGATTTCCGGTGAAGTCGATTTATTTTCTCCGTTGAATTTCTCACCACGGGGAAAGATTCAATTGCAGACGAATCAATTGGAACAATGATTGAACTTTTCCACGGATTAAACCCTCTTAGTGCCACAGGCCGATATATCGGCTTTTCCTCCACAGGCGAAAAGTGCCATGAGCCGATATATCGGCTCGAGCACAAATTATTTTTCAAACTAATTTTGTTGTAGTAATTACATTTATCCTTTATGAAATGTATCAGAATATTATAAACAACAATTAATTCATTTTTAGGAAAAAATAAAAAAAATGCATTCATATCTAAAATAGTAATTTCATATTGTTTTTTTTCATAAGGTGCTACAAAACTCCCAAATTCATGCTGGCACTTTTTGCTGGTACCACAAAATTTCAGTGGCACTAAGAGGGTTAAATTATTAGTATTAAATGCTTTGAATCACAAAGCCATCCTCATGTATATACAAGACAGTTTCCAAACCAGGGAACAAGTATCTTTGATTTCTCCTAATATCCTTCCACTTTCTCTCTTCCCCCTTCATTACTCCTGTTTCCTACACCCACTCCTCCTTTCAAACATATAAATATGATGTCTCCTTATACTTAACTGTCTTGTACCTGATTATGTCTCTGGGAGTCGAAACGTGAAGAGCTTATATTTGAAATCTGTGGAAAAGTGTGATTGTTGTTCTTATTATGACGGACTACCACTTTGTAACGCCCGAATCCGCTGAATTTGAGCAGACAAAGTGTTTGTGAGGACTGATTTTGAGAATACCGAGACTACCCCCGGTTTTGACTTTTACGGAGTCACCCGAAAAAAGCAAATTAATCGCGAATTTCAGCCGAGAGAAAAAAATTATTCGCTTTGACCGGGACTCGAACCCGGATCCCTCCAGATTGCGTCGATAACATAAAGAAACTTGTTCCTCAACGTTGTCGAATTCCATGGGGGATAAGAACATTTTAGTAGCTTTTTACTGATTAAAACAGTCATTTTACCTCGGTGGAATCTCGCACTACCTGAGTGCTGAGAGCGTGGATATTTATTTGGAAATTGAGTATGAATGGAGAGAGACCCGGCAATTTAACGAAAGAAGGCAAGAATCGAAAGGTATGTGTCTCATCCGACGAGCGGAGAACTACACTTCATGATCTCTCAGTATAATACCCTAACAGGGATCGGAATTCAACCGAGTGGCATTTATGATTGCCACAGATTCAGAATTTACTCCTTACAACCAACTCTCCACTTTGGTACCTCCTCAGATTTTTTTTCTTTTTCCCCAAAGAAAATAAATTACTTGCTTATTATTATTATAATAAAGAAGAAAATAAATCATTTCATTACTGTTATGATAAGGAATAAAAATATTAAAATAAAAATATTTTTTCTATGAAGAAAATAAATAAAAGATTGTGAAGGTAGTAAAGTTATTTCCACAACGAAACTAAGGCAGAGCCAGATACCGTTTCATTTGCCGGAAAACGTCTTGCTCAATCTGGTACTCATGAACTGTATAGTTCTCTATACAGCCCTAAACCTAATTGCTTAAATAGGCCACTCCAATGGGTAGCGAAAATAGCCGCGTATTGTGAGCCAGCTCGGTGTGGACCGTTAATATTGTAATAAAACGCGCTTCGGACACTTATCCTCCCCATAAAGTATTTTCCTATTGCGTAGACGTAAATTTGTCTACATGTTCTATATCCTCTCGACCTTCGCTCCTTTGTCGGCCCCTTTCACTCAACGTTGAATCTACGCTTCGCGCAATTCGACAGCCACCATGTTTTGCCACCACTATGAGCATGTCCACAAAGGTTCGTCGGCGCATGAGGAAATGGAAATAACCGTGACCACGATTTTTACGGCGACGTTTCGCTGCTCCGAGTGCAGAGACCTGAGGGGAGGATCAGAACGGAGAAGAGGCATGGATGTGGAACCATGGGGGGGGGAGGGTAGTCCGTCTTGGGAACCATGGGGGGGAGGGGGCTTGTGATGGGGGGACCAGCTTGGAAGGCCACGGTGATGACGACGTGAAAGCCAGGGTAATAAAAGTTATCGGTAGGGGGAGCGAACCACAGGAGGAGGGACCGCAGGGGGGGGGGGTTGGACGAGGGGGTAAAAAGGTGCCCATTGGGAAATATTTGGGGATAGGGAGAGGGTTCGTACATGTGGGGGGGATGGAGAGGATACGGAGGGAAAGAAACGAGGTGGGAGAGGGGGGGCAGGGAGGGTGGCGAACTGACAGATGGAAGGACCAAGAGTGGAAACCGCTGGTTCCCCCTCAAAAAAAAAGAACCCCAACCCCATACCCATGAATGGATGAATGAAAATGGATTGACGACGAGATGGATGGTTGGTTCATGGTAGGAGAACCGAGGCAGATTCGAAGTTGGGATGGGTAAGAGATTACGTTTTACTTTGTTATATTTCTCTGACTGCGCCGCATCGCCGAATGGGACTTGTTCTGCAGTTTAATTCGTAATGTATTTTCAACCACCATTCACATCCGTCCTTCCCTTCTTCCCCTCCCTGACCACAAACCTACTCCTGAAATCGTTACGGGGGACGCAAACAGCACGTCAAATTACAGCGACACCCACCCCAAATATACATATTAGGCCATCAAAAAGACAGATAATTACTCTTGGATGCGATCCCACGGTAAATCTATGCGATCCGGTGGCTATAAGGGCATATGTTTGGCCGTGGATCGTAGGCCTGACAGTAGAAGTTCTTACTGTAAAAGTATGGTTTAAAACACAACTGGAAAGAATGCATCAAGACTTATCACGAGGATAAGGAAAAACCATACCCATATGTTTCGATTTTCAATTGACTTTTGTTTTTCCGGTCTCTTTTGTTTCCATGGTTTCACAAAAGAATCATCAAAGGTAGGTACTACAAAGCTGGATAACAGGTGGAAAAAAAGCAAACATTTACACCAATGAGAGTCATCTAATAGAATAGGTAAGACGGGATGTGAGTATACGTTTCAACGTCTTTAAGGCTAACGGGGAAGTTAATCTTCTTCACTCTCGGGATGAGAAATGTGTTATGTCACTGAAAATTTCTTCTATACGACTCAAGATTCCGATACAAAATCTCCGCCTCTTCTAGGAATAGGGCACGGACTTGGGATTGAACGCCAGTACTCTAGCCGCTGAGGCAACCCTACTCTAAAGAGAATATCCTTTTGATGTCATACTACATTTATAGGTCTGACAGGAGCAATAAAATAAAAGAGATACATTGTCGAATGGATAGGAACAAAAGTTCGTTATTTCCCGCGGAACAGGTGTCCATAATAAAAACTGAATTCTGTAATGTCATGCCATGCACTAATAAAAAGCTGATCGCATTGATTTTGTTTAACATTCGATGCTTTGTTATTCTTAGTTGTTCTTCATTATGTTGATGGTAATCTCGTTTCTCTTAGTTATTAGTTATAATATTCTTGATTTTTTCTAAGGATTGCTGCTTGGTTAATTGTTGAATGTTTGTTTTTCGGAAGAGGTTGTTAAGTTGCTGTTGATTAAAGAAAGAAAAGGGAATTGTTGTGAGAGAGACTGCAGAGAGAGGATCGGAGATATATCGCGGTCTCATATGAAGAAGTGTCTAGAATTTTTGTAATATATATCACTGATTGAAAAAAGGGCACAACATCTCGGCTCTTATCGACAAACGTCCACAGTACACTTCACCTCTTCAACTCCCAAAACCTTAACATAAACGACTGTTGTCCTAACACCCCCTGCCACATGCCCACGTGATGGCTCGCAGGGTAGTATAAAGATGTAGATATATTACACAATAACTTTTTTAAGTAGATGTAGATGGACTATTGCAATTGTATGCTCTCCACAGAGCCTCCCATCCATCAGCTCTGTGAATAATCTAATCCACCGCTGGGATCCAAAAACAAGCCTTTGGAATCGTAAGGCACAACTCTAGCCACCACTCTGACAAGATCCCCGCAGAGTGTTCTAAAGTTTAAATCATTCTAGGCAGACTGCTCGATAAGTATGAGAGTCCAGTTCTCTTCTTATTTTGTTTTGTTTTAACGTTGCAACGGGAGAAGAAGTCGTCAGTGAGGAGTCGGGCCGAGATAAGTCGACAAGTCAGACCCAGTGTGTTAGGGAAAGCCTCCGTGGAAAGTCCACGCCGCTTAACTTATGTTCAGCTTCTCTGGCCGTCAAAGTTGAGCCTCTCTCTCCTTCAGTTTGTTCCCACCGCAGGCCACACTATACCAATCTAATGTCAGCCACTCCAGCAACTCAAGATAATAGTGGGCTAATATTCAAAGAGAGTTCACTTTTAGCCTTACGAAAATTTGCTTTTGAGAGGTCATTTTAAATTTATAAGCTTAGTACCACAGATTTAGCGAATAACTATTACTGACCCTTTTCCCGACGGAGAATTTAAATGGTCAATCATCCAGTAAATATATTTATGATGTCATTTTCACCGTTGAAAAAATAAAATGCCTCAATGCAGAATAATATGTTTACATCTACATACTGACCTGCGAGCCGCCGTATAGGAGTGTGGAATGGGAGGTTATGACACTAGCCGTGTAAATATGTAAGGAATAAGGTTTTGGAAGGTGATATTGTGACGAGTATTATGTGAATGTATTTAGTGGAGCTCATTTTTTATTGTGGTCGCTTATTGTGAGCGGAAAGAACAAGTTTTGCGCCTATCTGTTCGGCAGTGTATCTCTCTTATTTTATTGCGTCTGTTAGATCTAGAGATATAGTGAAGCGTCATGATAATATTCTCTGTGACGCTCTGAAATACAGCAGTTATGAATTTTTCAAGCAACCTAAGCCTAGCGTGTAGCCTCCGAGTCTCTAGGGTCTCACACATTAATCCGTTTAAAAGTTATGAGACACAATTTATTCGTTTGTAGCAGCTTTTAACGATGCGTGGCTTTTTATTAATAAATTATTTTTTATTTTTTAAAAATAAATTTTATTAAAAAATATCAGATTTTTATTAATAACTTCTTTATATTAACAGCTGTATTTTATTGATTTTTGGGCTAAATATTTATCACCTGGATTCCAAATGCACGCAGCATATTCAAGGTGTGGCCTAACCAGAGCGAAGTAGCATCTCTTTGAATGTTTATATCCGAGGACCTTTCTAATATTCGCTCAACAAATATATAGGTATAATGGATTCTTCATCTAAAGATCTGGCTAATTTATTAAACAAGTTTACAAGCTTAGACAGATTTTTGCCTACAGATTTCTTTACGTATTCACGGTCAAAAGTACTCATCATTTTGCAATAGTTCATGGCTTCTGGAACTCATGTGAAGCATGCAATAATTGTAAATACTATAGCATGAGAACTAATTGCATGTTTCAAAAGGGATGTAAACATCTCTCAAATGAAAGCTGTAACTTAGTAATTCCTCATAAACTTTATTAACGACCTAGGTTACGACTCATGAAGTCACCATCAAGTGACGACCTACGTCTCGCCTTGTGAGGTCATCATTTAGTGATAATGACCTCATAAGTCGAAACCTAGGTTGTTAATAAGTTTATGAGATGAAAATATTATATAAATTACTGAGTTTCAGCTTTCATTTGACAATCTTAAGCAAGTTCCACAAAGTTTCTCCTGATACAACCAGTCCATTTAAATATTTCCTCTATATTTCGGCAATAATTTTAACAATTACATTCCAGAATTATGATACATAAACGTACTTCATACGTCCAGCTATAAAAATACTGGAAATATTGAAATAAACTTCAGATATTCACAAGTTTGAGCTGCATGCTTTTATGGAGCATTTCATATTTTATCTCATAAAACGAAGAGACACCACATGCTTAGGGAAGTTTTCCAACTGCACTTCTCGGGGATGGGCAATAATGCACGAGACCAACATATTCACATCAAGTCCGAAAGTTCCGGATGTTACTCGAGAATCTCTTATTCCATGCGGTACTAGATCCGAGAAGAATAAATTCTATATTGCTATGAAGACGTGAACAATGTGGAAGATCGCTCAGCCTCTATGACCTGGTGACCCAAACCCATGGGGAAGGTTTCAGAGATTTCAGGGTTTAATCCTGCATTGTTTAAAAATGATAAACGTGAACTGAAGCATTTTTATTCAAAGTTTTTATGCAGCGGTCTATGTTATTTCAAGAACCATGACTCGAACAACTTATCTATGAAACTTATCACATTATTTAAGGTCGCAAATCAGCTACGCTCTATATTTATCTCTTTCGCAAACTTTTCTCTTCTGCATCTTTACAGAAGAGATCACTATTATCAGTAGAGATGGGCCATTCTCAAAATTATCGCAGTAACTTTCGTAAATTACCGTGGTATTTTACGTAATTTACGGCAGCCTCTGATAACTTCCGTAATTTCCGGTAATATTCACCTCCATCTCAGATATTTTTCATATCGATATTTTCCCAACATATTGTTTACAGCCGTCTGTATATATTTCATACAATCTTAATTATACACCAGGGTTGAAATTTGCTATGAATAAATCATTTGACTTGACCGGGATTCGAAGCTGGATCTCCCAATTGCCGGTCAGGTGTATTAGCCAGTTACACCACCAAGCCATCTTCCTTCAAGGCGAATTTCGAGGGGGTGGTGTAACTGGCTAACACACCTGACCGGCAATTGGGAGATCCGGCTTCGAATCCCGGTCGAGTTAAATGATTTTTTCATAGCGAATTTCAACCCTGGTGTATATGCACCCGTGCGAGTGACTTCGTACCACATCATTTGTTAAATGCAATGTTTGGAAACTTAATTATACATGTAGGCACCTAAAACTCACTTGTGGAATATAAATATACTTGTATAAAAACTTGTGGAATATTTGTGTGGCTATCATTTTAACGGTTTGAACAAAAATTTCTCGTACCAAACAAAAGAACGCCAAATTGCGTGTTAGCTGCCGTATTTGTATTTGAATATTATTGATTTCTAATGCATTAATATAGAAATAATAATGGTTTAGATGCCGTTAACCCTTTGCTATTTCTATTTTCTTTCCTACGGTTCCTATATTAGCTATAAATTGCAGAAAAGTAAATATTACCGAAAGATTTCGGTAAAAATAAAAAATTACCGCCATTTACCACGATACTTTACCCATCGCTAGTCATCAGCTCTCCTTAATGTTACCGAACGCCTTCGTCGCTAGCGCAATTCACTTCCCAGGGTCCCTTCTTTCATTGTTATAAATTTTATGAATTCATATTAATAGTGATGAATAGTATCAAAAAGAGGATACGCTGCAGGAGATGAGGTGGCACAAAGATAGACTCCTTCATAATTACATTCTGCGGGAATCATGATAAAATATAACTGAAAAAAATCAGGCATTTGGCGACGCGATTCTTCATTCTTCAGTGTTCAGAGATTAATATTTTGGGAGCATGACTCAATTTTATGCAAGCAACTTAGTATAAACCCCAAAGAGGACTGTCAAAGTTTTTATTTCAAGTTGATACAAGTCATACATTGGGTTAATGTTGCGAAATGTACTATTTAGAGAAATAATATTAGGAGTCTCAGGAACAGGTGGTCTTGTAAGTCTGAAAAATGTGTAAGGTAGGTAAAAAAAATGAGAGGTAAGTCAACAGTTTCCGGCGAGATATTGTAGAACTGCATTATTAAAATGAAGAGCACCAGATGTTGTACCGTCCACTATTTTGAATATTGAAAACTTTACAACACATGTTTCGGCACTTTATTGGCCATCATGTTGCCACACTGTGCCTGATGATGGCCAATAAACTGCTGAAACACGTGTTGTAAAGTTTTCAGTGTTAAAAGTAGTGGACAGTACTACATCTAGTGCTCTTCATTTAAAAATTGGAGTCATTTAATAGAGATATACAAGAATATATCAGCATGGAGAAAATTATTTTTATCATACGTGCTGGGAAAATTCCATATAGCGTTGGGGTTTCCCGTATGCTAAATGGGTCAATTATGCACGGCGTGAGCCATGGTGTGTAGTGAATAAAAACGAACGTCCATGAAAAAAACACAGAAGCGATAAAAAAGAGAGATACATTCACGAACAGAGAGGCACAAAAATTCGTTTTTTGCGCGCACAATAAGTGACAATAATAAAAACTGAGCTCCTCTCCAATCCCCCATGATACACTTCATCATTGCCTCACAACTTTTAGATGAATTAAGATGGGAGCCCCTAGAGACTCGGAGGCTACACGCTAGGCTTAGGTTGCTTGATCAATTCAGAACGGATATTTTTCAGAGCAACATAGAGAATATTATCATGTGCAAAATTCCACAGAGAAAAAATCATCCACCTTGACCGATTTCCGGCCAAGTGCTTTAATCACTTAAGCTACCGAGGCATCCTCTTCCCCTGAGGATTTTAGTGACCTTTACGGGGCCAGAAGTTCTCAACTGCCGGACACAATAGTCCCGAAATAGCTTAAAATACTTCGAATATTATCATGACTCCTCACGACATCTCTAGGCCTGGCAGATGCGATAAAATAAGAGAGATACACTGCCGAACAGATAGGTACAAAAAGTAGTTCTTTTCACGAACAATAAGCGACCACAATAAAATTGGAGCTCCACTAAATACGCCCCTATAATACATGTCACCATTTCATTCCCACAAACTTACATCTTCACACGGCAGGTGACCTAACACCCCCTGCTACATGCCCATGCGGCGGCTCGCGGGGTATTATGTAGATGTAGATCATTTCATCTCCCAAAACCTTATTGTCAACAACTTTACTTGGCTGGTGTTCTAATATCCCCTACCGCAAGCCCATGCTGCGGCTCGCAGGGTAGTACGTAGATATATTTACGACTCACATTTTCGCGACGAGGACATGATGGAAGCAAAGGCTAAGGTGCCATCGGAGGTGAGTTTTTTTGTATAAGGACAGAGAACGATAAATAGAGGCGGATAAAGAGAGAGACAGGGAGAGAGAGGGGGTTTGGTGGGCGGAGAACATCAATTCCGAAGTGAAGCAGGCAGGCTGGAGCAGAATCCAACCCAACCACCGCAGGAGACTGAATTCTTGATCTCTCACCACTTCCCTCTCCATCTCTCCATATATATCTCCTCACCACCACTTCCTCACGTCTTCCCCGCCTCAATCTAGTTCGGAATCCGTCCACATCCTCCGCGCCACCCTCTTCCACCTCACTCTATTTTTCCACACCCCACAATACTTCCCCATCCCCTCCCCCCCACCCATTCAACCCCTCGACAAACCCTCCTTCTCGCAAGGGTGCCAACTTGAGCGAGCTTTCTCCAGCCCGCATGTCTTTATTTATTTACAAACAGGTAACATTGCAAATATGTTTTACGCCGGGTGGCAATCAAAAGAAAAAATAGGAGAATAAGAAAAACATTCGCACAGATTTTAATCATAAGAGCAATGAGTTTCAACTCAAGGAGTCATTGTGAGGAAAAAGACTTGTCTAGCACATCAGGTACGAGAGAGGCTTCGTGCATTGTTATAGGTTACTCGGGCTTTCCACCAGGTCAAACTCTCCATGGTCTTTAAGGCAGTGTCCTGATGAAGACGGACGAGTCGTCCATCTTCATCAAAGTTCATCAAAACGTCGACCAAAATAAGGAGTTTGACCCGGTGGAAAGCCCGAGTAATCTTTAACAATATCATACGCCGGGAAAACAGATCTTTCTTGAGGCTTTGCGCCGTCACTTTATAAACTATCATGACAGGTTACGCTAGCGGTTCGTATAAGTCGGCTGTCGAAGTTCGAAATATATTGGAAATCTTGTGCCGTATCTGGTGACAATATGTATTTGTAGGTACAATTTTCAATATTCTTGAGGTATTGGGCAAAATTAAGTGGGACCGCATTCTGGGGGTGCTCTCTTTCAGAGATGGGGACAGGCTTACACCTACAAGCAGGTCTGAGAGGCGGCACAGGATAGCCAACATACTTCAAGCTTCAACATCCGTCCTATACCTACGAAACGCTAACGCAGTGGGTCTCGATGGTTTATGAAAAGACTGTACCTGATGAGGATATCGAGAGTCGGTACGCGTAGTAGGTACTTATAATTCAAATCTTTGTAAAAATTCCAATGTTATTCTTATTGTAACGAACTTCCACTACATAACATCTGGTGAACCTAAAATATATATCTATCTAAATCCACCATATAATACATCTAAATAAAAATATATATAAATCCACTAAATAATATCTGTTCAACTTATTCGGAAAAACTAAAGAACTAAATATCAATGCCAAGCAAATCACTAGTATAATTATATGTTAAGAATTAATTTTATATCTATATTAGGAAATGAGTACTTGGCAGCGTTAATCTTCCGAGTTATTTAATTGATTTTATAATTTGATAAAGAGATGACAATTAGAGAGATGAAACACTTAGAATGAATGGATGAAGAGAGCATTATAAAACTAATTTGGAAATAAAGAGCGAGAGATAGAAAGAAGACCTCAGGGATGTCCACACAAGAGACGGAAAGACCAGGATTAAGAAAGGTCGTAATGGGCTTAATGACTAATGGCTAGCTACAGACACGACACATGTACTTCATAGAATAATGGGACCTGTAAGCCATGGAAACCATCCAATAAGTGTTGCAAAAGCATTGGATAATTTTTGTTTCATAAATGGCTTCATAGCTTACGGATTGGAGCTGAGTTCCTTAATTAATCAAGATGGCGGAAGCGTAATGAACCGCTTAGAGACTTAACTACTTGAAAAGAGTCCTTTTGAGACGAATGACCGGTTTTTTTTACCCTTACTGACAAATCATTATGTGTATAACAATTATACAAAGCACAAATACATCAATTTTATTTAACAATAAAGGAATAGAAGAGGCATTCAGACAGCAATGTACTATTGGTAGGTAAGTTATGAAACTGGTTGTTCCTGCAACTCGAATATTTTTATAAGATCCCTTTCTTCATAGATCTCATAGCTATTGATTACATAGCTAAATTTTATTGCACCCGGCCATAAGTCTTGCAGTAAAAAGAGGATGAGTAATTTGATATTATAAAAATGATCACATGGGGCAATATAATTTGGATTCGACATTTTCTGTTTAAATTCCTGCCATTCTTTGTTTTTTGAGACAGTTCTAAATACTGCGCCGATTCAGTTTCTTTTCGTTTTAACTGAGGCTCAACTTTTCTTAGACATTGTCAGAGTGCTTTTAAAACTTCCTTAATGCTATTTTTCTTTTCTGCCAAAACAACTTACACCTAGTGACCTTGATTGGTAGTTTTTTTCTATTTTCTTTAATTATGCGGTTCATGAGGATCCCATACGCCGGTGGATTATTAAAAATTAGCCCATAATAGGCTTATTATCTTCTCCACTGGCGAACCAACACGTACCCAGCGACCTTTATTGGTGGTTGTTTTCTGTTTTCTTTATAGCCGGTTGCAAGAACATTTAGCTTTAAAGTCATAAGTTATGATATGCATTTAGTTATGAGACTCATAAAAATATTCTGGTTGCAGGAATAAATCTACAAGTTTCATAACATAACTTAACCATTTGTTAATCAGTCCGAATGTTTGATCTAATCTTCTACAAAGGGATAATATTTATGAAAGTTTATCATTTTTTCAATTGTAATGCATGTCATAATTGGTCAGGGAGGGTAAAAAACTGGTCATTCATATCAAAACAACTCTTTTATTAAGTAATCAAGTCTAAAAACAGTTCTCTGCGATTCCGCTATCTTGGCTACTTATTGGAGCACATTACTTCATCCCATAAATCATGAAAACAATAAATTTATCGACTGTTTATTGAATGGTTTCCATGGTCTATGAGTTCCATCACTCTATTGAATACACATACGTTGTTCCTGTGACTGGCTATTATTTGTCCAACCTCACGAGAGTCCCATATGATGGTGGAATATTCAACAATAGCCCATAAAATTATTAGGTTCAAGCTTAATCTTTTGAATCCCTGTTGCTGCCTTAAAGATTACGCATGACCCAGTGAAGCGTCCTCTAACTCACAGCTCAACTCCATTCTCCTCACATCCCGCCAACCGCTCCCGAGAGATATGTCGTCTCGGAGGGTGCGGAGGTGAGAATAGGGGGGGATTGGGGTTGGTTGGGTGAAGTGCCACCCCCAAGAGGGAGGGTGAGGTGTGGGATTTAAAGGGGATTCAGGGGTGGAGGGATGAAGAGAGGGTACAGGGAGCGTGTGGGTTAGGGAAAATTCCCGGCATTCCTCGCGTCGCTCATGCGAGCCCGCTTTCCCTCCCACGAAACAGGGAGTGTTAAGGGTGTGATCCGCCCTCCGTCGCTCAGAATCCACCGAAGAATCCCCAACCGACGCCAAAGCTATAGAGATGCACGATGTTTGCATCTCGGCATCGCGTCGCCACGATACGACTATCACCCTCCTCCTTGCCGTTGGATTTACCGGTTTCACATCCTGAGTCGCTCTGCTCCCCCAAAAGGCACATGTAACATCTCTTTTTGTTTGTCAAATCCCGGGATGTTCCATTTGTTATTTCTTTCACAGTGTCTAACAGTTTATAATTCAAATATTTCAACATCATCCCAGGGATGTGTCCAGTATTCAATGTACTTTAGTGACAATCAACTCGTATGATTCCAAATAAAGTATTACTCAAAATATTCTCCCCTGATTCTGAGGAAGTTAAGGTGGTTGGAGCGCAAATCATGAGTAGTTGAGTGCACATTTTTGTAACTTTTTTTAAAAAGTCGACGTAAATAAAATTCTTGGGACACAGTTCACTTATAAACATCTGTTAATACGTGAGGAAAATAATTCTTTTTCGATGAATTTGATGCAAAAACTGTATTAAAAGTTTTTGTCTTAATTAAAGCATTGTTATGACGGGGATGAGTTCAACTTTAAGCGAAAATCTTACGTAAACACGAGTTTACTCGGCAAGATACCTTGAAATTTACTAGCAACCATTGTTACTTTGAGGAATGTGTTATTCCACGTTCATAAGAAAATCTGCACACGTATAATCTAATTATATAAAAAATATACATCCAGAGCCTTAAGGCAACGCGTTACAATAGCATTAAATTGCCAATTAATCAAGTCGATAATTTACTTTACTTTTAACCATACATATAACTGATAAGTAATTGTGTACAAAGTTTGAAACAAATTCTGTACCTGAATGAAAATCGTTACAACCACCCTAAGTCCAGCGGAAATGCACACATTATTTGACAATTATATGAGGTAGGATGTTTCCATGGCCAAAATGAGTCCGTTCTTCCCATAACATCACTCACATGACGCCAGACAAAGTTAGACAAAGATGACTCAGACAAAGCCAGCGAGCAGCACATGACTCGAGAATTTGGATAAAAATAATGGAACAAAAGTCCGATAATTTAGTTTTTGGCGGCAACAGACTAGAATTGAGTAAATATATGCACCATTTTGAACTTAAATAAAACATGTTTGATTGATTCTTATAAGATAGATGAGTTGATTCGAAGACATACGGATTTCTTATAGTTTAGAATTATTATGGTTCTTCCCGCAATTGAGCATTTTAGTGACCGACCGTTTCGTCAGCATTTCAGTCGACATCATCACCATATCCTTGCAGCATATTAGAGGGCAACCCTTTCACCGGCATTCCAGTCAGGATCATCAGGTAAGGCCAGTATATTAGTGGACAACCATTTTTCCGACCGGACCTGATGATGCATAATAGAATGCCGTGAAACGGTTGTCCACTAATAATCTGCAACGTGGGAAGAACTCGAAAAATTATAAATTTATAGATGTGTTTTCTGATGATGCGACATTTTTAGAGTGTGTATAGCCTTCGAAACTATTTATTTACAAATTTAAGTCGAACCTCTAAGTACTTTCAACGTTAACATAGTCTTATCTCCAAAAAACCCACGTATCAGATCAATATATAAAAAAATTCTCCTTCTCCATTCTTATAACTTCACATTTCTGTTTTTTCCAAATATCTTACCATAATAAAGGACTCAATACACTCCATACTTTGATGTAATCCAAACTATGTCGCAGCGTTTGACGCGTATGTGATGTGCAACGAACGACTTTGTATTAGTAATATTAGGCATGCTTTAGGAGCTGCAGGGTGTTCTTACTACAATATCATATCGCGATGAATTTAATACTAAAAAAAGCCTATGCATCGATATAATATATGTGGACGCGGGTCGATATGGCGTAATTTCGCAAACCACTTCATAAACACAAAGCAATCCCCTGTAATGGGTATCATATCCATCACACTTGGGTTGGCAGCTCTTGTAGTATTAACAATGCCATGGCAACGAGGGGTTTGTTTAAAAAGGGGGAGAACGTGTGGGGACAGTGTCAAACCAGGCGGTAAAAGTGAGTGGTAGTGAAATTGTGTGGAAGGAAAATGAAGTGTGAGACGGTGTTAAAATAAGTGTGTATTACAAAATATTTAAAAAAGGTAGAAAAACGAATGTTACATTGTAAAGAAATAAAACAAGTGTTACACCGCCAGTTCCATTTCCCAATCTTCATCATATTCCAATTCAAAAATTCAAAACGCCAAAGACACCTCGTGAAGCCTATAGTCATTATATCACATTAATACCGCCTATCAGGTAGTATCGCATAGTTAACGATGATGCAAAACTTCGAAAATCTGCTTATTGGTTTCAACGCTTGTTCAATCCTTCGGCGCACCTATTTTAGAGCATGCAGGATTAATGAAAGCCACAAAGTGGATTGATATGTGAAGTAACAAATCAAATTTAAAAAAAAAAAATTTCTTGTAAGCCTCATATGCGATGATTTCACCTCTCAATCGCAAAAATACCATCCATTTAAATCATCAGTCCACATTTCAAATCAGATTGCACCGCAATTACAATAAATTGCATTTAAAATTTAATTTCTATTGTATTTATTGCAAATGTTAATTGTATCACGCAACGTCTGGTGGTTCGAGTAACGTCATGTCACAAAGCCTTATATCAGGTGACTAAATGCGGAAAAATCGAATGCGATATCAAGTATACATTGCTTTCGATTTACCTCGAAATATCACAAATTCTGAGCGATGCATCGTTTACTGCGCATATTTTTTTATATATTGCAATACCGTAAAAACCCGCATCCATAAATCCCTAAACCTTATAGTTCCAACCCCTTAACCAGATCCTCTCCCTTCCCCTACGAGATATTTTCTCCCAACCGAATGCAATAACTTGTAAGCATCGCTTTCGATTAATCACGAAATATCGAAAGCTTTAAATGATTCATCGCATTAGAGTGCATATATTTCAATGCATCGCAATAATGAAAAAAACCACATTCATAAATCCTTAAACCCTATAGATCCAACCCCTTAATCAGATCCTTTACAATCCCCTACGAGATGTTCTTCCCCAGCCGAATGCGATATCTTGTAAACACGGCTTTTGAATTATCTCGAAATATCACAAACTTTGAATGATGAATCGCATTACTGCGTATATATTTCGATACATCGCAATATCGAAAAATCCCACATTCGTAAACACCTAAACCCTAAATATCCAACCCCTAAACAAGATCCTCTCCAGTCCCCTACGAGAAGTTCTCCCCCAGTAGAATGCGATATCTAGTAAACACGGCTTTTGAATTATCTCGAAATATCACAAACTTTAAGCGATGAACCGCATTACTGCGCATATATTTCGGTACATCACAATATCGAAAAATTCCACATTCATTAATCCCTAAACCCTATAGATCCAACCCTTTAATCAGATCCTTCCCAATCCCCTACGAGATGTTCTTCCCCCGCCGAATGCGATATCTTGTAAACATCACTTTCGAATTATCTCGATATATAGCAAACTTTGAACGATGAATCGCATTACTGCGCATATATTTCGATACATCGCAATATCGAAAAATCCCACATTCATAAACACCTAAACCCTAAATATCCAACCCCTAAACCAGATCCTCTCCAGTCCCCTACGAGATGTTCTTCCCCAGCCGAATGCGATATCTTGTAAACATCGCTTTCGAATTATCTCGAAATATAGCAAACTTTGAACGATGAATCGCATTACTGCGCATATATTTCGATACATCGCAATATCGAAAAATCCCACATTCATAAATCCCTAAACCCTATAAGATCCAACCCCTTTTTCAGCTCCTCTTCCTCCCCCTACGAGACGATCTCACCCAGCTAAGTTCCCCCTCCCTCCCCACCCGCTGAAACTTCCGACGGTCTCCTAAACCGCAAGAATCCTCCCCGTGCCCCACACCCTGACAGCCACCCAACCGGCCCACCATCTTCCCGTCTCTCTCTCTCTCTCTATATCACACCTCTCGAGACGAAGGAACTATTCCTCCTCCTCCTTCTCGCATATACGCACGGGACTCCTCTACGGAGTCTCTCAAAGTGTGGCACACATCCCCCGCCCCCTTCTCTCCCGTCACCCCCTCAGCCCCATCCACTCCAGTGGGAGGAATCGAGGCGGTCTCGGTTTAAGGAAGAAGTGTGTGCGTGGGTGGAGGAGATGGAGGCGTCAGGTGGGTGGTTGGACCTATGGGGGAAGGTTGGGGAGAGAGAAGTTGGCATATCCGGGAGACGGCCGTTGCCGAGACGACGACTTATTCCCTTAGCAAGAAAACTCTCGGCTCAACCGACCTCCACCCCCTTATTATTGTTAGCCGCAATGTCCCTCTCGTAGTCTTCCCTCTCGCCTTCCCTCAGAACAAGCTGTTCCGAAACTGGCCACTAAATGGTCTAGAGGGAGATTCAACAGGCAGGATAGAGGGCTGAGTGCTTTTCATAGAATATGATACCCCATATATATTGCGATTTTGCATTCTCCTAATAGATAACTATCTCTGAAATGTAACTTTAATTGCTTTTATTTAACTTCACTTATGTGTCAGGGACCTGTGTGTCAGGGTCTTGAGTGTCAGGATCAAATTTTGTAATCAATTTTAAACTACCTTTCTGACTAGCTAAAGGTCTAAATGTTTGCACATAGGTTCATTTTTGGTGATAATATAATATTCACTCATAAAAAAGTCGAAAATAAAATGAATATTAAAGAAATGTGTTTTTTTTAAATAGCGTTTTTATCCTGTAGTGTATGCAATATTGTAAACTTTTATGTCAACCCGACAGTAAAAATGTTGCTTAGCGTCCCATCGAAGACAATTTTTTCAACCCCTATAAATGGGTTTATTTGATTGAAATTCAGTGCATTTTTTGGTTAATCAGAAGCAATTTAAAAAATATTTTGAAATATTTATTTATAGTTTATTTTATTTGCGAGTTTCAACGCATTAACTTCAAAACGCTTTGTATGTTGTAGGATGCTTGGAAGTTTATCTTGTGTCGGCGAATCCTACTTGATAATATTTCATCAGTAGGTACTGTGTTCGTCTGAATATATTTTCTCAATGGTAGAGACCTCTGAAAACCACATTCGCGCTTTAATCGTGTGTTTGTAAATTTAGGAACCAGTAAAAGTTTCATCTAACCGAAAACTGCATAAATACCCACGTTTTTTTATATAATGCAGTAAGTTCTCGATTTAAGTCGAAGGTGCGTGAGGATGAAGGGCGTCCTAAGTCGAAACGACGTAAAGCGGATCCAGATATCCGTGACCACTTCAATCCCGCGACAAATCTAGGCGTTAATTCCACAATTTGTTTTTCGCCTTTACCCCGGAAAAAAATAGCTATTTCACATAGCGTGATTATGTCTCAGTTACCATAAAACGCAAGCATATTCACATACGGTCTATTTGATTAGCATGAAACAGGGAAACATTTTCCGGCGCCCATTGTCAGCATGGACGTAACAGCGAATCAAACGTAAATTGAAACGACGCATGCCGAGGACTTAATGTATCTAGAGTTCCACACTTCTGCCTTCTCTGGCTTCTACTTCTGAACTATCTCTTCTACTTCTGAATTATCTCGAGTTCCACACTTCTTCATATTATACAATACATTGGAAACAGCTAAACAAACTGGTTGGTATTTTATTTATTTATTTATTTATACTCACAACCTCGCAAACAGCACAATAAAGGCCTTTTACATCGGGTGTTTTAACATTCACAAGAGACGAACACACATCCATGTCCTGGGCTAATAATATTCTACCCAGGCGGAACTCGATCCCGCGACCCTCGGGTTAGCAGGCGAGGAATTTACCCCACTGCCACCGGGGCCGACAAATGTAAATAAAAAAATAAATAAATAATGCACTTATCATGTTTTATTTTCATAGCTCAGATGCTACACTGAAGTTGACTTGAAATTTTAAAAATTGAATCAGATGTAATTAGCTTTATATCACAATTTGACCTATTTTTTTGGAATTAATTTCTTGATAACAATTTCACTACCACTTTTACGTTGCCACAAATCATTTCATTGGAACTAAAACAGTTAGGTTCTTCCGCATATTGAGGCAATTTAATACGCACGTATGAAAAATGTCTAAAAGGTCATGAGGTAATAAACGCGTTTTTTTACTAGCGAAATTGAAGACCAATTCATAGTACGGTTCACTTTTATTTTCAGTGAATTCATTAATATTACAAAGGCATTTATGTCAAAAATTGACTAATGAACTTTAAACTTCAAATAAGGAGTACAAGTCTTAAGGAGCACACAAATTTCAGTTATTAGAAAAAAGAGCAACGATTCAGATGCAATATAGCCTATGTGAGATATTAAAATGTGGCGTTCATACCATATTTTAATATCTATATTGCTCCTTTCTTTGCTCACCGAGTTCCTCCAAAATGCGGGCCTGGGGTAGTTGCTTCACTTGTGAGGTCAAAAGATCAGTACTTCTACATACTACTTTGCGAGCCGCCGCATGGGCGTGTAGCAAAGGGTGCAAGGTCACCAGCCGTGTAAAGATGTAGGTTTTTGGGAGTTGAAATGGTGACATGTATTAAAGGAGTGTATTTAGTAGTGTTCAGCTTTTATTGTGGTCGCTTATTGTGCCTGAAAAGATCAAGTTTGTGCACCTATCTGTTCGGCAGTGTATCTCTCTTAGTTCATCCCTTCAGTCAGACCTAGATATGTAATGAGGTGTCATGATAATATTCTCTGTGTTGCTCTGAAACGCACCAGTTCTGAATTTCTTAAGCAAGCTAAGCCTAGCGTGTAGCCTCCGAGTCTCCCACCTTAGGCGCTCCCACCTTAATGCCTCTTGAAGTTTTGACACACTATATGTTTGCTCGTAGCAGTTTCTTTACGAAGAGCGAAGCTTTTCTTTCTATTTTATTCTACCAGTCGGTACTGTCATACTTAGGTATCTCTTTCTCTACATTCACCATTGACTTTCATGATCTACCCCTCCCTCAAACACCATTCATTCTCATTTCACAAACCCATTTCGTAACTCAATTCTCTTCCATTCGCACGAGGTGCCCAAACCAATGAAGCACGCTCTTATCGTAAATGTCCATTATCGGAGCATCCACTTCACAATCTTTCATCACTCGCTCATTCTTAGCCCTACCCCTTTTTTTTACTTTGTTTGTCGATATCTTCCAATCTTCGCGCCCTCTCTCTATCTTACATCGTCCACTTCCGCCAAAATCCGAAATCGAAACCGCCCACCGCTTTGCTGTGACTAGTCGCCTCCGCAGTCTCCCTCGCGACTGTCTCAAGGAAATAAAAAAAATGAACGAAAATATCCGACGGGCGTCATACATACTCCGACCACGTCTCCTTTCTATTTATCTTGAAACTTCGACCGCTTTAGTGGCGCGTGGACGGACTACCTGCCATATGTATTTTTTTTTCTTTCGATGGAACAAATGAAAAAGGAGGAGATAAAAAAGGAAATTCTTTTTTATCGAGGCCAAGTGCAATACACGGGGATAAAGAAATGCGGTGGTAGGAAGAAATCTCCCGGATTATATCGAACGAAGTACATAGCATATACAAGTTGCGGGGGGATTTACTATCAATAACTGCGGAATAGATGACCGAGGAAAAAGATTTCACAGAAAAAATTTCCCTGACGAGAAGAAAATCGCAAAGTGGGGGAGAACCCTCCTGAAAGAAAACGTTGGGGGAATTCAAATCAGCTTCTTTACGATTGCCTTCCAAAGATCGGTGCCGGTTCATTATGTAAAAATGAAATGCCGGACCCAGAAAACGTGCTGAATATATTATCTCAGATAAATTAAAAAATGCGAAACTTGGATACTGATTATGCTGATATTCTATACAATCAAAATATTTGGCTGCACTTGGGGAAAAATAATAGACAGCCCAAAAAAACTGACATCATTGCAAAGTTGGTCTGAAATGAAAATAATGAATATAATTTTGTGATGAAAAAATATGAAATTAAATGCTCTAAGTACTACTGTAAAACTTTGAAATCATGAATTAATAACACATATGCCGAAAATTACGGTAATTGATTCCCTAGATGTGAACTATGGCTTTAAATTGTTACGTCAGAAGTACTTTTTTCCTTTTTTCCACTTTGCCTAGTTTCTAAAAGTAATGCACTGGTCGACCACTTATTTGGTATAACAATCATAGATTAAAAACTTTATGAATTTCACATCAAATTTTTATTAAATGGCCTAGGTTTCATCGCTGTTCGACATTACGAGGTAAATTTTCAAGTCCGTTATAATGAAAATCTTACGTGGAATATCCATCGTTTTTCAATCCATAATCATGAAGTTATTCCAAAAGGTTAAGCACAATATAACATTATATATAATGGCTCCAAGTATGATGGAGTTTCTTGTTTGTAATTAATAACTTTATTAGCTACATATAATTTCAATGGCGTATGAACTGCACCAATGATCCAGTCAAAATGGCCTATTGCACATGTTTCAATATTCCCTTGTGCTCTCATTCGGTATGGTCTAAATTATTCACTTCTTTTAATTCACAGGATATACTCGACCATACCGCTTCAGAGGAGAGAAAATCCATTCCCACAGCCATGAATGCAGTTCCCTTACAGAGTCACACAACTCCTAATCGT
Source organism: Ceriagrion tenellum (assembly GCA_963169105.1). NCBI lineage: Eukaryota > Metazoa > Arthropoda > Insecta > Odonata > Coenagrionidae > Ceriagrion > Ceriagrion tenellum. Next base: position 52,046,550 of record OY720633.1, on the reverse strand, counting down.
AAATTTTCGACATTGCGCTATATTACATGCATCAGGAATAACCTATAAATTGATCTAGGCTAGAAGTGCCCGACCTAGTTTGATTCATGTCCCATCGGTTTTGCATTTCCCAAAAAAATCACATTTCTCGCCTCATACTATAAAATATCTATTATTATCTTCTTAATATTGCCATAAACTTGCTTCTGCAATTACCAAAGTCTATTTTCTCGCATCCATGAAATCCTTCTGCACAATTACCTCTCGAATAGTTGGATAACAGGATGGAAACCATGAGTGTACGTAATGACTCTGAAAGCTTAGTGAGTATCTTTACTTTTACAGAAGAAGCTGGCCTTTTCCGAGCCAATTGCATAGGCCAACATGCAAACGTTAATAAACCAAAAAATCAAATGACAACTCAGTCACGGTTAACAGGAGTTAAGACCATAGCTAATCACCATCACGCTCAGTAATAATGGTATTACATTGTTATTATAAATAATCTGCTGAATAATTCTCATTCGGCAGCTAAAATTGTAAAATAACGTTTGCACAAGGCCTCTATTACGACAGGAGATATATCTCTCTCAAACCACATGGGTGGGGATTGGTAGGGAGATAATAAAGCTGAAGTGAACTTCCCTCATTAACATTTTTCTGCTCAATTTAAATAACTCCATATACAGTAGGTATGCCTCTCCCTTAACCCAGTCGATAACTGAGTCGGCTAATAAAAATCATGGGCCCTAAAAAATTCTACCTGGTAAAAGACCTCGCAAACAAAGTATTCAAAATACAAACACCATTGTTACGTCAAATTTTATTTGTTATATCATTGTCGGACCCAGAAAATGTACTGAATATATCATTTCAGATAAATGAAAAAACTCGCATCCATGATTTTGGTTAAGATCATGCTATAAGTGTAGAATATCACAGTTGGCTTTCTCTCTTATGAAATTCAAAATATTTTAGGGTTGTATTGACCCAAAAAAAAACATATTACCTGATCGATATTTGAATCTGAATCTCTCTATTCCCTTTGCCTTCCTTCCTTTAGTTGTGTTAGTAAGTTACCCGAATATTTTAGCACTGGAAGAAAATATTATACTGAGCAATATAGTTGACCGGAGTTTAGAAGATACGCGTACGAATCCAATCTGGGTCAGAGGATTATTTTGTATGACGTATTTTCTCTCTGTGACCCATAAATTTGCATCCGTGAGCAACCAAGTACTGTATATTGAATCATTTGTGAATTTACCGGTGATAGCAGTTAATAAGCGATTAAATATATTTGTATATTAAATTATCAATGCACAACATTATATAATTTAACTCCTAAATTTATATGCTTGTATATTTATGATTAAAATACAGCATACATATTCCAGATTACGATGGCTTATTCTACATCTTAACAGTTGGAATTATTATTTTGCCGAAAATTTGCTCACCTAAAGGAAGAATTGCTTTGGTTGGTGCCCATTATCTACATTGTATGGTCTCAACCGAATATTTTACATCTTCCCACTTTCTATCAACACGACGGTTCAAAAAAACATTGAACTCCGATCAGTTCAAATAATTAATTTCATGAATTATCTCACCCATTCGGTGCGTGTTTCCACTCGTTTGACTCACTGCGGAACACACAATATTTGCAATTCTCCGTTACATTATCATACATTTAATAAATTATATATCCATACCCATGTACTTATTTATGCATCTCATTTTTTTATGATTAAAAATTGGTATGGGCATCCAGTACAATGCAAACATTCTCAAATATTCGCAAAGTTCAAGCTGACAGTTGGCTCTCTCTCTCTTAGATTAGAAGTATTGGTCCGCACAGTGTTGACGACCTAAGCTGTGTAGAACACCATAAATTCCAATTTCCACCCAAATTTCATAAAAACGATATCATAAAGACCTCTTTACATGGTACATATTATTGTACAAACGATTGCATCATATAATGTACAAGAAACTGAATGAAAATAGAGCAGGTTCTATTTCTCGTTAAGTCATTCAGACAATCATAAACTTTGCCGCTTTACACGGTACAATTTTCCTCATGCAAGAGTTCATACAATCGTTTGTACAATAAAATGTACCATGTAATGCGGCCTTTTAAAGAAAAATATAATTTATAACAGATGGAGAGAGAGAGATAGAGGACTCTTTTTTCCGTTCCCCTTTTCCGATTCACGGCACGATGGAACAGGGAGGGAACTGTCTGACTGGCAGAGATAGAGGGGAGACGACGGAGGGAAATAGACCGGCAGCTGCAGCCGGAGAGACGAGAGCGTGCGAATGAGACTTGGGTGTAGAAGTAAGCAGAACAAGGGAAGGGAAATGCAGAGGCGAGAGAAGGATATAAGATGGATGCGGTGGGCGCGAGGAGATAGGGCAGGGTGGAGGGGGGTCGGGGGTGTTGGAAATACAGACGAGAGCAGGAGAGGATTCTTGAGCTCCTTTGGGCGAGATTGTCTGGGGATGGGAGGGAGACGTGGGTTGGATCGCCGCACACGCCGTCTCCTAAACCCGCCTCGTCGCCGGCGACAACGACACCCATCTCTCCCTCCCTCAGCCTCTCCTTTCTGCGGCAGCAGTCTCCGCGACCGCCGATTCAATTCGGAGGAGAGATGACTGCATGCACCGCTGGATTGAGAGGCTAGGACGGTCTTTCTCCCAATGACGGCGATGCAGTGAGGTCGCATCGAAGGGGAGAGGGAGGCGGGGAAGGGGGACAAAACTCACTATTTTTATTTGACGAGAAAAAACGGTTGAAATGGCAAAGCGTGAGAAATTTATTTTAAATACTGATTTATTAGTGATGTGGTTTCACAATGACAGGAGCAGAACACTTGCAGTTTTCATTTATAAAAGAATATGATGCATTAAAATGGAAACTACTCGTTTTTAATCACTCAGTAGAGGAAAATGAAATTATATCAATTATAAATGAAACAATGACCACTTCTCAACTTCAGAAAGATTAAATTGTCTATACGAGGTATGGCTAGAAAAAAAACTGTATTTTTGGTGTAGTTCTTTTTATTTTTTTTCCTTTACAACTTTCACCTTATCCCCTTCAATATACTCCCCTCCACTATCCCTACACCTTTCCAATCGAATTTTCCACTGTTCAAAAGAGTGTTTTAAGTCGTTTTCTGAAAGCATGTTCATGGTCTCCGTCGCTTTTCCCTTCACAGCTTCCACTGTATCAAACCTGGTTCCTTTTAACGCTTCCTTCACTTTCGGGAACATAAAAAAGTCACACGAAGCTAGGACTGGTGAGTATGGTGGATGTTCCAACACAGGGATCCCATGCTTGGCCAAAAATGACTTAAAAATCAGTGCAAGGGGGGCTAAACCTTGTCCTGATAAGGAATCCATGACTTGTTCTTCCACAACTCTGGTCGCTTTCTTCTTACTCGCTCACAGAGAGTGACTAGAACCTCAAGATAATATTCTTGATTCACTGTTTGACCTTCAGGAACCCAATTTACATATCGAATTCCATGGATGTCGAAAAAAATCATCATGGCCTTGAATGTTTTCGAAGTTAAAGGACGTCCTGGGCGAGGATCATCTTCGTTATCTTCTCGCCCTTCTTTGAAACTTTTATGCCACTCAAAAACCCGTGTACGTGACATAAATTCATCCCCATACACTTTTTGTAAGAGAGAATAGGTCTCTGTTGCGGATTTACCGAGTTTCACTAAAAATTTTACGTTGACACGTTGCTCAATTAACACGCCTACCATATTTTCCGACGAGCGGCGGATACACGGTCCGACACGAACGAAGGCTGTGGCCCAACTGAGCAAGCTCCCACCGGCCTAAATGTGAAGGGGGGATGTCAGGAGACTCGGCAATATGGTGTTTGATCTTGAGGCTCGCGCCGTTTGTCTCACAGAAAACCAGTCCCGTTATTTTCTAGCCACACCTCGTAGATAGATGAAAAAACGCGCAATTATCCACGTACAAGAACAAAATTATTTTATTATTATCTGTGATGATGTAACATTTCGAATCCCCGGTCGTAGTCAAGGTCATACTTATTAGTTAAAAATTTCTAAACTTATAAATCACGCTTTAGAGTAAATATTCCAAGCAACATCGCCAAAATCTTCCAAATATGATTATTCTAATAAGGAGGTACGACAATTACACCTTCAGGAGAACCCTGAATTTGTTGTGATATTTGAGAAGTAAACCACTCGAAGAACGACCGATCGACACATAAGTGGTCGCAATGCAACACATATCTATTGATTTACACCGTGACATTTTCGTTATTGCATAATGAAACGACTCAATGCGGAGTAGCCAGAGACATCAAGAGACCTAAATATTACTATGCGATCAGTAGGAAGGAGAAAAATACCACATGCAATTCCATTATACGCTATCTAAAAATATTCTTTTATTTTCTTTCATCGTCACCACTCATACTTTATTTCTCAAGAGCATAAATAAGCTTAAAATTACCTCCAAGTAATAACATGAACTGATATATTCCACATTGAAAAATTATAAATTTCTTAACAGTATCACATGTAAAAGTACATAATAAAGTTAAAAAATAAGGAAAAAATATTACAAAACTGAAAAAATGTAACGAAACATTATATTTCTGATATTGCCAATTTCATTTTATTTAAAAAGAAATTAGTCTATATTCTTTGTAGCCAATATATAAGACGTAGGCAGCCATATAAATAGTAATACATTTTAATGCTCACCAGGACTAAAAACATTACTACCAAGACCCAGAAGGGCTATTATATAGTCCAGCAACAGCAGTGAAATAGATGAAAACATGTAGAAAGAAAACCACAACTCAGACATATATCGTATGTCTACGTAAGAGGTGCGGCAGTAATAATTCGACGATATCGACAGTAGGTCAAAGACTAATGTTGATTCAAGTTAAAATGGCCGGAGAGAATCACCAATGAAGAGGAAGTATGAAGAGGTGGAGAGATGAGGTGGGAGATCAAAATGCCGAGAAGTAGACGCGGCCTACTCATTGAGCATGTCATGAAACTTTAAGGGACTTTTGAAAAGAGTGATTGAAGGATGAAGGAAGCCAAAGATGAATTGCGCGAAAAAATGCATGCGGATGTCAGCTATAAAGTTTACCGAGTTATAAATCAATCGAAAAGTCGAAAAAAAAACCTTTTGAAAAAGTGAAGAGAAGAAGAATTGCAATGGACCATTCCGTTTTAGAGATTATATCAAAATTCTTGAATTCTTACCAACAATGATGAAAAATAATAAATAAAAGGACAAATGATTAGAGGAATCGTATTCCAGTTTTCTCTTGCATTCCACTCTCCCAGAGTCAATTGTCATCGTTGGATGACCAAATCGTTTAAAATGATTATCGAATAAAAGTTTTGATAATTGAACAGGATTGGTTGAGACATTGCTACAATAAAGAATAAAAATCTGGAAGAAGAAGAAAATTAACGAGAGATAAACTATATTCTAGAAGTGATATCAATGGTGAAGGTCACACGAGGAAGACAAATGTACTGTAAAAACAGAGATGTATCAAGTAATAACATAATTCAAGAATGTAACTAGGATAACAAGCATAGCATTTCACCACCTGCTGCAATGATTGGCAAAGAATGCGTTGTAAATAGCCTGTGGGAATAAGTTTTCCCGGTTGGGAATAGGGACTCACACCTTCGACTATCTGGGTCAATAAGGAGGCCACATCTGTACCAAGACAATTTTGGAGTGACTATAGATATCGCGAGCCTTTAAGGTGGGTACATCAAACATGGAACTTTTGAGGTAAGGTCGTGCGTCAAAAAAATTTCCTTCCACGTGAAGTAAGCGTGTGATGCAGAAGAGTGGAATACTGCGGTAAACCTACCTTTGGATGAAGGGACCTGTGACAATGGTGGAGGTGGGCCAGGAATAAAGCCTTGTGGTATATCTCCCCTAAAGGGATTTTCATATTTCGCGGTCACTGCCCTTACACTTCCCGCACCACGAGAGAAGAGAGCCCAAGGTGCCTGCCTTCCTTCCTTCTACAGAAGACTCCGCGATAGCCTATTTTTCACGGGGTTTACAATTCCCATCAAACGCGGGTAGACACGGAGAAAATCAATGGACGTTTCGAGGTCGGAATCACGTTATGCAGTTTTCCCCAGTACCAGCTGCGGTGGACGCAGATGTCGACGTTTCATGCATTAGCTCCACGATCATTAAACACGAGAGCGATGATTCGCAATTGTCGGACCAATCATCTCGGGGATGCATTCCAACTTGGTTCCAACATTCCTCTTTGGTTTCTTGCGTGCGAATCGGATCTAGGGCACAATTGAATTCGAGATACATAATTTTTGTTTAAATCTCACTTCATCTTCTTAAAAACGAGAAAGAATTTATCTGAAATGCCTGCGTGGGTTGAGGTTTCATTTTGATCAGTAAATAAACTTCCATAAATTGAAGGTGAAATAAAGAATATCGCTGTCATTTTGGAATCATGTCTATCCTTTGGATCAGATTGAAATAAAAAGGAATTCCTGTCGGGTATTTCAGCGACAAAAACCCCAATGAAGGTATTCCGACTAGGTATCGCTTTCGCATACCACCATCGAGGATCGCAACAAAAAATCAGTATCAGCATTGCTAGCTACTCCAAGCTTTGATAAAATGAGGAAATAGTTTGAAATCAGTGACTTGTAAGCTTGTAGTGTAGTCATTCGTGAATTTAAAAAGAAACCATTGCTCGTTCCCTATTTTCAGCAATTTTTGGACTCTTATCTCAAATCAACATTAGCTGAACTTTTAAATTTAAACTGTTATCCCATCCTAAATTTAGACTGTTGGTCATCCCATTAAGAGCTTCACTAGACACATATGTTTCTCAATTTTTTTCTAAATTAATTGTTCAGCAGCAATAAACAACAACTCAAAGAGTAAAAAATAAGGTCGGGAATGAGAAAAGTAGATCTATTAGTAAGCACTATAATTCTTTCTCATAAATTATTTCAAAGTAAATATTTTAAAGTAATTATTTTTCTCTATCAAGTCAAAACTTTTTCAATTTTTCAAGAAAATTCAAGTTAAATGCATTTTCCAACCAAGCAAATAGTATTCGATCATCAGTCTTAATGAGAAAAATTTTTCAGCAATGTTCGGTTAAATATTTGTCGAAATTACAGGCATGATTTTACAGTAATCACGAATTCTATTGCCGAAACTAATAATCAGCCATATGTTTTGGTAAATACGAGGAAGGTGAAATGGTAGCTTTACTGAAAAATAATATCCTTAAAATCTTCCTAAGCCAGTGCTTAAATTTTTTGAGTGTGGTATCAAAAGATTCATTCAACGGTGAAAATTAGGCATGCCTATTTTAAAGTCTATACCGTACGGATTTCTAATATTTGGTTGTTCTAAACAGTACTGACATTCAATTTGTACCTCATTGCTCTCATTAAGCAACAGCTTTCTCGTTACAAAATCAGCTAGAGATACTAAAAAGGTGTAAATACAAAAGTTTTTGACAACGCCGACTGCTTACTAACTAGAGAGCATGGGAAAGACATAAAATTGTGCACTCAGAAGAACACTTTAAAGAATAAATAAGGTCTTCATGGTAAAGCTTGGTAAGGAAAGGAGGGGACAGATAGAGAATGCGTATTTCATGAGACTGGAAGGGGCTCAAGAAAAAAATTGGGATTAAAATAAGTTCCCCCATGCCGAGAAACTGTGTTCGTCTTTTAACCCTTTAACCTACCTTTCTTTGAGAGACATAAACCGGCTTTTGATGCGCCGAAGACATTTCAAAGAGGCGTGGGATCGAAGGATGCTTTCGCCCGCGGCATCAACTTGAGTCTCTCCCAGCTGCAGCGGCGATTAGGCCTGCACCTTGACATTGAAGATACCGTCCCTCCCTCCGAGGTAGGGTGAACCTCCGGGGGTGAATAAAAACGTAATACAAAATACCATCCCTGATACTGACGTCACGTCAAACGCTACGATCGAGGTACCGGGTTGAGGCACCGCGGGTGCGCGCGCATCACAGCCATAGGACGAAATATAAGAGGAATATGAGGAAAGGGTGTTATTAAGTCCGTCAACGGTCCGCTTCAACCCTTTAAAGGTGGGTGGAGGGCAATGTGCTGGATAAGCTCGCATCCGGGTCGAGATTGCTTTGTACAAAAGGTGAGGAGATGAATGCCGTGAGGTGCGGATATCTCCCCAAAACAACAACACGCTTTTCGGGACCAAAGGAAACTATCCAGCACCAACTGAGGCAAAGGATTGAGGATTCCATCTTCAGTTCTATTCTTTTTTAAGTGACTCTCCGTGTTAACGGTTCATTCTAGGTATTATTAAAAATAACACATTAACCAAGGGAATTAAATTCACCATGAGAAAAATTATTTTACTAGACCTGATTTCGAACCTAGATTATCTAATGCCGGTCTGATATGTTATACCACGTACACCAATTTAAAAAGTCAATTTATGTTTTTCATGGCGAATTTCATCGTCCTTAGTGGATATCTTTGAACCCACACGCGTGACAAATTTGCAAATTTGTTTTAAGGCAATGAGTCAAACAAAACTTGCAGCGAGTAACGGAGAATTATCCCGGCGGTTTATGGTGGAAAAGGTCCTAACTTAGTGGTGTTTTAAGGGCACTTTGTTTACACGAGTATCTATCATAGATTTGGAAGAAAAAAACGAGCGCAACAAACTTTCGTGTCTTTTATTTTTTTCTCATGATCTTAGATAAGTGGTAAAAAAAGTTAAATCTCGATCCTCAAAGGTGAAATTTGCCTATATTTTGTGGTATTCAATCGGTATCACTATACCAATGACATAATTGCCAGTGAACATGTATCAGGCGTCGTGGCGTTCACGGGACTTAAGTGTGTTTCAACTTGTCGACGCCGCCTCATCTTCCATATTTGGTTTTTTTGGTAGGTGGTTTTCGAACTAATTTCGAAAAATAGTACTACGCTCTGATAAATAACTGACGAGAACCATGCGTTAGAAATTCCTCATTTTGCAAATTGAGTCTCCTTGGATTACATGGCCATATCATTTTTCATGGAAAAATATCAACTTATATTGTCAATTATGTCAAAAAAGATGAAGTAAATGGCTAATATTTTGGTATTTTTGGATAAGTGAGATCTTTTTCTTAAAGTTGAGGCAAAATTAAATTAATATAATGCAAAATTTTATTTCAATCAAGCATCCTGACTTATTATAATCTTATAATAAACGAAATTATAGGTTTAACATCCTGTAAATACAATATGTTTATAAAACAATTGGCGACTGATAAAAACTTAAAAATGAACAACTTCCATTTTATAATATTTAAAATTAAATTAATATTTTGTAAATGCGTCAAGGTTAGTCTGAAGTCCAACGTAACTAAAGAAGAATGATGAATAATGCATTACGGAAACGTCAAAACTGCATTTCCAAAGTACTCAGCTGCGCGTTTACTTAAGAAGCATTAACTAGGTGATTTGCATTCTTTTCCTAGCATTTAACCTCACATTACGACTGTTCCGTCGCGGCTCAGGGAGTCAAGAACAGATTTTTAATTCCACCTTTTCGTTTCAATAGGATAAATAATAATGCTTTCCATGATGATAATTCTTACCTAGATGTAAATTAGATTACAATGCAAAATATGCAAATTAGCTGGTTATATTACTGTAATTAAACATCCTACCGGCCGTTTTAGACGAATATGCGCCATTGAACTTACTTTCTTTATTATTCTTACCTAATTTCCTGAAATTCTAACTTCAGTTTCTGTAATTTTTGGCTAATAACTCAACTTCAATATTGACAACGTGCATCCACTTTATGCTTACTCGACTTTTAGGGAATTTTTGGATCTCAAAAACCATATTTCATATTTCACATAGGGAATTTTGATCAGGCGGAAGATTGTTATTGCATCTCAATTTTCCGTCATTCTCGTATTTAATGCAATGTTATGAAAGTCATTTTGCGAATAAACTTGCGAGGAAAGGTGCCATTTTGTTCATCTCAGAAAAAGGACACATTTTTTCAAAAAGATAGAGGGTACCTATTTCAATAAGAAGCCATACATAATATTTAGGCCACTTTGAAGTGGAACCAGCATAACCTTCGAGTGCATGCGCCAAAAAAAATAGAAAGCGCATCGGACAAAAGAAAGTTTTGGCACGCAGTTCGAGGAATTGCGCCCCAGAGTTTTAAGCACACATGGACAGCCTATCCGTCGGCGGATCGTCGGACGAGAGAAATGACAAATCAAAACAAGATGAGCGCGCATGAGAGGGCAACCTTCCTCATCCCTTCTTCTTTCAGATGACCGCGGTCAATGCGATCGTGAAAAATGGCCGTCTGCCGCCCAATTGCGGACAATGACGTCGACCGGACCGATTCCGGATAAGGAGCTCCCCCTGGACTTTTGGGGAGCGGAGAAGGAAGCGAAAATAATACCGGCTAAAAGGAAAGAAGGGAGAGTCGAAGAAGAGGAAAGAGTCCAGAAAATGAGTCCCTGTCGTGAACCAGGGTCGCAGGAGAGGATTATATCTTTTCTCTGACGCGAAGGGAAGTGAAAGTCGGAGGCAGAAACTTAACACCCTAGGACAAGACAATATAGTTAGACGAAAAGATGCAACGCGAGGGGACAGCCATCAACCCTGCGACATATATTGTCACTAAAATATTTTCTAAATGCCATCAGAAAGTTGCAGATAAATTTTAAACGGTCACTTTATGATGATAACATTCATTAGAATATAATATTTTTGAAATGTCCATCTACAGTATCCTTACAATGTGTTGCATTTGTGTTACTGATATATAACTATGAACTTAATTTTCATTGCAATAACAACAAAAAAATTACCAGAAGAAAAAAGGGATAGTTATAAGGTTAAAAAGCTCTTAATAAATCAATTATGCCCACTATGTTTCAAATTATTGGACCATAAATATTTTTTCAGGGCGCCCTTCAGTCACTACATTTTTTTATTTCTATTTTCTCAAAAACTCTTTTTTTCTTTTTCACTGACCCCCTCACTACCAATGCACATAGCATATAACAATACAAAATAAACAATGTAAACATAAATTTAATGACATTAATAAAAATTAAAATGCTAAGAATGATTTTCTTATTGTAAGAATAACATTTTTATAGCGATCACACGTAACAAACATAGTCATTCTCACCTGGTCAAACGAATTAATGGCCACATATTTCGTACCCAAGACTACCGTTTTGTTAAAAGTAATAACTTAGGTTTAAAACGTAGCCATTCAAATGAATCATAATTCCAATCTCCAAGTTTTTCTAGACTGAATCCCCCTTCCAGCCTGTTTATTCCTCAATCACCAATGCTTTTTCGGTTATCTTAATTTTTCATACATGTAGAGACCCCACTGTTTTTTCTATTTTAAAGACGGTTCCAGGTAAAAAGCATTGGGAAGAAGTAGAATTGGGCTGGAATTGTGGAAATGGAGGAAATTTTTCATTAAAAGTAACTGAAATGCGAGGCAAAATTATAGCGCTTGTAATTTTCTTTAAAAAAAATACCTAATTCAGATAAAATTTCGAGGAGATCAGGGGTGACTGTAGGCTGAAAAGGAGTGAGATAGAGGATAGGAGAGGTTGCAGGGAAAACCATATCGCACACCTGCCCTCACTCCCACCTCTCTCCACCCCTCCTCCTCCGACCCACCCCTTACCCTCTCGCTGACGACAAAGCGGCCGTCGTTCCCATGACAACGGGAGGGCGCACTCCGCTCCGGCTTGTGTTATGTGCGTCTCTTCTGAAAAGGAAAGACGGGGGGGAGGCAGGAATGAGAGGAGGGGAAAGAATGGTTGGGGATAGGAGGGAGGGGACTGGTTGGTAAGGAGGGAAAGTCCGGGATCCGAAGAGCCACGTGCTAGTATATATGATTATTAGTTCCATTTCCACCCCCCACGCCAACACCACCACCGACGCCATCGAGCGTGTCCCGCACTCCCCCCTGCCATACACTCCATCATCATCCTCTCCTTGTATCCGTCCTACACCCTCCACCACCCACCAAACGCGACCCCCCCCCCCCGTCCGCTCCACTCGGCTTCCTTTTATTTCATCCCTACACCCCCTCGATCAACCCCCTCGACGCCTCTCATGCATCACCCTCACCCCCCTCTCTCTTGTCCTCCTTTCGACTGCTCCGACGCCTCTGAGGCCGAGGTGGTATTGTGGCGTATCGATGTCGATATGCCATTTTCAACATCACAACATGCATCTCATATAAAAACCCTCCAAGTCATTTGAAAATATTCAAACATGACGGGTGAATTTTTTTAAAAGAAATTACCATGAGAAAAAAATCGGCCTGGACCGGGAATCGAACCATGGACCTTTGGTTTGCCGGACCAATGCGCAGACCACTACGCTATACAGGCTTCCTATAGCCTGATTGTATGAATTTTCCAGGCCTGCCCTGTCCTGATTGTATGAGTTAACCAGGTGAGTAAGCCTGGATAGCGTTGTGGTCTGCGCATTGGTCCAAACCAAAGGTCCGTGGTTCGATTCCCGGTCCCGGCCGAATTTTTCTCATGTCAAATTCTTCCAAAAAAATCCTACAAGTCGTGTTTCAATATTCGCTGTATGGTGTCCCAAATTTAGTAGATGTCCTGGGCTTCATTAAGGACTCTATTGCCAAATTTACGCTTCGTGTCCGCATTACAAAAGTCATATGGGCGACCATTTTTACACCATTTTTACCGCCGCGCGAGTTTTAATTGAGTCACTTTATTGTATATTGTATATCGGAAGAATCGAGATGCGCAGAAGATAAGCAGCAATGGTAGTTAGTGAATTATTCTGCTACTATCGACAACGAAGCACATCTGGGTTCATTGATATTACCCCAGAAAATGAATCTCCATAAGATGGAGTGTAAGGATACCAGCCATGAACAAGGGAGCAAATAGAGAAAATGCATATATTTGGAAAAAGAAAAGGCGCATTGTTAGATGCCTATAGACGGGAGAGCATATTGTCTTGAGATAGCTACTGGGCTGCGTTCCATATTGTTACCAGATATTTTTGCGATGTGATTTGATGAGCTATAGGTATCTAGAAAACGGTAAAAACGTGCAGGTTTGGCAATATCACATGCAACTTGAGGTAGATATGATAAGGAACCTGGGGAGGGGGGGTAACAAGTAAATTTGAGGGGAAAGTTTCTTGACCGGGTAAACAGCTAAATGCCATTGGCCAAACTTTCGTCGGGCGGTGTGATTCTGGAGTCGCCATTGCTGTTGTCTGTGTCGAATTTCATTGCAAACGGTGGATTACTTAAAAGTAACGTTGTGTAGCAAAAGAGCCAAGAAGCAAACCAACAGATTTTTCAGAGCGACAGATTTAGGAGTATAATTTTAAACTCTATTTTGCTCTATGGCATTCCTAGTGTGATACTTTTAATGAATAACATTTTAAATTTATTAGTTCTATCACTGGCATAGGTTGGTTTACGTATTTTGTCGTGTTTATTGAGATTTGAAAGTAATTGTGTAAGATGATACTAAATTTTGACAATACATAAGCCCTATGCACCCCTACGATAATTCATACAATCATGGTATTACGAATTACTCGGTACTGATATGTTTTACCGTTCGGAATGTGATACATCAAGTCAAATTTAAACGATTACAGTAACTCAATCCGATACGAAAAGTTGAAAACCACCTGGCAAAGTCCACCTAATTTATCGACCTCAACACCTAATCATCTGGCTAGATCCAAAATAATTTAATGGTCGATGCCCCCAAACTTGCTTAATATCGGATTTTCCGATCCAAAATATCGAAATTTAATTCTTAAATTCTAATATCGTACAACCTAATTGTCGTCAATGCAAAGTTTCATGTGTTCCATTACACATTCGAAATGATTCAATGCATGATGCCTCGCACAAATGATATCGGATTTTGATACTTCAAGCCGAAAGTTCTGTAGACACATCCATTCTGTTGCCCACTGCAACCATCAGAACATTGTTTTGCGTGATATTATACGTATTTAACATTGCTACGGCGTAGTTTTTCTAAGAATTGGGATATTCGGGTCAGTGTCATGGGATTTTCGGGTTTCAGCATCGAGTTACGATGTCAACATTATGCTGCATAAAGTAAACGAGATAATTTTATTTCGCAATATGGAAGTGATATCGCAAAGCAGTGCTAAAAATTTGAATATCGGATGAATATCCCACGACCGTCACATTTCCTACCTTTCACTCCTCCTTCCCTCCCTCCTCCACTGGTTCCCTTCCCCTCAGCCCGCGAAACCCTATTCCATCCATCCCTCGCAACCTACCCACCTACTTTCCCTTTTTTTCCGACCCCCTCCCTCCCCTCAGATTCGCTCACTTCAAAGGGCGGGATGCATGACTAAGGAGCTTATATGATGCCGCTGCTGCCTCTCCCCCCTCTCCCCCCCCCTTCGCTCCGGCTCGAAGGAAACTAGCTGCCGCTTTACGCCTTGATAAGTCTTCTCCGCTCTTCTCCTGCCTCCCTCCCTTCCCAGGCCTTTCCCTTTTTCTTCCTCTCTCTTTATTTTCTCGTGTCATCGAGGGTGAGTACCTGGTCTGGAGGGGGATGGGTTTTTTTTTATCTTTCTCTTTTTTATTCGACGTGAAAGTTTATTTCCTTCTCTTCTTTTTCAATCCCCTGCTCTCTCTCTTTCTCTCCCTATACGGCTTCCCTTTTTAGTCGCTCCCTCATCTTCTTCCTCCTCTCCCGTTCCTTTGACGGGGTCACCGTAGAGGGATGAATGAAGGCGAATTGGTCGCCTTAATTAATGTTTGGGAAAAAAACGTTCTTTCTTTTTCTTCATTTCTTCAATGTGGGTTTTTTTATATGAGGCATCCCTGAGGAGGGAACACTCGTGATTAGGCTATGAATGTGATGTCATAAGAGTCTAATCATGAGCCTGTTTTATTTTTGGCAGGCGACTGTCCTAAGACTGATTCATACTGAGGTTTTACTATTAGTAAAGAGGCATAGCCTGTTGAAAACATGATAATATTTTAAAGAAACGATTATTTTTAGAGACAACTTGAGCTGTTATTTTAGGGTACTGTGTATTCAGCGTTGAGTTTTGGTTTCAACAGCAATTTTGATGAGGAAAAACTCAACGAGGTTAAAAAATTGCAATATTTTTGCGTGGAAATATGTTAATGAAGACATACAAAATACGGTATAAAAGACCATGGGAACTTTGTAGCTACACAAATGCGCAATTAGACATGTTGAATGGATCAGTTAACCAGATTTTACGCCGTAAACATTGGTGGTAGTTATGGAATAGCAGCGGTATATCCTGATTTATCTATTTATCTCTAATGTAAAAATGGAAATAATCCCCCAAAGTAAACGCTTTATTCATAAAAAGTATACATAAATGGAGATTAACAACTATGATGGGTGTATAGGCTCCATGTTTGCTCCTGAAGACCCCATCTGCATCTTTCTTTAATTTTTATCAAAAGAATCAAAAAAGTGTTGAGGTCAATTATGTGAATTTTAATTGACCATTCCAGTGCAGGGTGTTAACATAAATGTCACTTACAGCTAGATCCGGGTCTACTTTTCCGTATCCACTAAGTCGTCTCGCTCATTTAGCCACGGGCATGGGCGGTACCGGTCGATAGCTAACTAGACCCATGAAGAGAAACATTCTCCTCTACCTCTGGACATCTTGATGAATATGAGCCGATATTTGACATTTTACTTGAATTATTTAACTTATTTTTCATTAGCTACGAACGAATATGTACATAATTTATTTTGTGGCTCCACTACGCCGATATAAATATAGAATAATTCGCCTGGCACCAATTTCAACGCGCTAGCTCATCGGAGTATTGAGATGCACAACGTAGAAAATCCGCTCCGTTCATCCCCCATAATAACCGCAAGTTGTCACAGTTCCCCGCTTAGGCTTCTCGTAAGCACGCGGCACCAATTCTGTGTCATGCTTAGTATTTTAAGTGCGTACCCGCACGAACGGAACAATATATATTCTGATTTTTCCATCAGTCACCAAGTTATTGGATACGTTATGAATCACCCTGCAAAACGTTATATCACCATTTGTGGCCTCAGACTCGACTGTCAGAATGGTTACAAACAAGGGTCTCAAAAAATAGGACGAGGATAGGATGAAGGTGTTTGAGATTTGGGTGTGAAGGATGGAGTTCGGAGGGCAGAAAGGAAGACAAAGGATTAAGGTAGTAGAAGCGCCAATCTTGAGTCATTTAGTGCACTTTTTCATAGCTTTCTAGGTTAGGTGAAAAAATTCTTGGAATACACTTTCCTCATGTTCATACGGCTGGAATAACCATGTAAGTAGATCTAAATATGTTTTATATCATAAAATACATTAACTTTCAGAATTAATGCATTCTGGGAACTACTTGAATGTTTCAATTTATTAAAGATTTGTAAAAAAAATACGATTTATTAATGCAGTATTGCCGTATTTATAACCCGGCTGCGTATTTTTAC
Source organism: Ceriagrion tenellum (assembly GCA_963169105.1). NCBI lineage: Eukaryota > Metazoa > Arthropoda > Insecta > Odonata > Coenagrionidae > Ceriagrion > Ceriagrion tenellum. Next base: position 52,029,986 of record OY720633.1, on the reverse strand, counting down.
GCTAGCGCCTAATTTTATACTTAATCGGTCAAAATAAGTATTCGGTTTTCCCAGAAATTGCCCTTAAACCCTGAAAATTAATACATTTTTTTACAATTGACAAATTAGGTATATTTATGGGGCACAGATATTTGCAGTATATCATTATATTAATCGTAGTGGGTTAAGAGCTGCCTTGAGCTACACCGAGGTTCGCAGAACATCGGAATGACATATAAGACACTGTCTCCGGCGTTCCTCTGTGGAACTCCTTCATTTTGATAATAAAAAACACTTGGTTGTTATTCCACACTTTATTGTAAGGAAACGACCCGGGTTTCGGCATGTCATGCCATCTTCAGGTACAAATGGTTGGGTGGCTTACACTTATATAGGAATCCGATGGCCTTGGGATTGCTTGCATAAGGAAAAACAACAAAGGTAGGGAGGGGGGGAAGGTTTCCCAAAGGTTTAAAAGCAGGAGGAAATTAAGGTTGAGGGTCGTGGAGGGATGGTAGTGTGACATAAAGTTAAAAAAACTTTCATACCTCATGTCTCATATAAGCTATGTAATATAATCCATAATGCCAAAGTGTCATTTTACAATCTGTGTCAGTGGGTAAAATGCTTTTTAATACAAAGGACAAGTATGACAATTTACAGAAAAGTGGTGTTTACCAGTTGAAGTGTGATACTTGTAATATTAAATATATTGGACAAACTGGGAGAAATTTTAACATTAGAATGAAAGAACATCGACGATGTTTTTTAAATTATGACGAATCCTCTGGAGTAGCCAAACATTTATGTGACGAAAACCATTGGTGTAATTTTGAACCTCGGATTTTACATTGTATTGACAAGGGGCGTAAAATGGACTTCTTAGAACAGTTTGAAATTGTGAATTTCCCCACTAAACTTTGTAATGACCATATGTTCACCTCCCAGTCACCTTTACTTTATGTCACACTACCATCCCTCCACGACCCTCAATCTTAATTTCCTCATGCTTTTAAACCTTTTGGGAAACCTTCCCCCCCTCCCTTCCTTTCTTGTTTTTCCTTATGCAAGCAATCTCAAGGCCATCGGATTCCTATATAAGTGTAAGCCACCTAACCATTTGTACCCGAAGATGGCATGACATGCCGAAATCCGGGTCGTTTCCTTACAATAAAGTGTGGAATAACAACCAAGTGTTTTTTATTATCAAAATCGGAATGACAGCTGATGTTTGAGTACCTACCGAAAAAAAATACAGCGAGAGACACCACGCAAGGCACCCAGTTAATGGATTCATTTCACTTGGTTAAGAAATCGAAGGGAGCGAGATGCCCATGACCCTGACATCCATCGCGGAGGCAAGTAAGGCCCCAGGGTGGGTGTGGGATGAGGGGAAACAGTCGGGAAAGGGAGGTCGTTGGGGGGGGGGGGGGGGTTATGGGGGCTGGTTCCAACGACCCCTCTTGCTGCAGTCCATCTCCGGGATAGAAAAGGGTCCCTCCAAGCAAGCCATCATTAAAATGGATCTCTTTGTGCGGATCTGAGTGCGGACATCCGTCAGGGCCCCTTCTTTTTTTGTTTGGAAGCGGACCCACCCCTTGAACTTTGCTCTGGAAGGCGGAATCTCGTCCAGACGCTTCTGTTGCGTCCAGTTGCGCCCACTCTCCAAAACATCGACTCAGCCGTTGGCCACCCTCACACACAATCCATCCCGGATTTATCAAACGGCAACAAGTTAAGAATGTTTTTCATTATCCTTGTTTTACAGATTAAGGAAGAGTGTGTGACTCCTTGATGCGCAGACGTAAGGCCCAGCCTTGCAAGATTTTTGGAACCCAATATGACCAAGCCGCACATTATTTCCATAAATTTGATGAATAATGAAGTATTTTTTGGTATTGTTTTCATTTAAAATTCAATAGCCTCAATAAATCATTATTGTACCGCAAGATTCTGCCTCCAGAGTGCACCCAAGTAACAGCGCAAACGACGTTTATATAACGTTTATGTAGTTAAATTATAGATTAATTTAATAGTTTTCGTAGCTTTTGCAGTATGCGTAGAGCTTGGTGCATCTTGAAGAAAGTTAATTCTACTCTGCAGTGTATGTTCACCTCACTCAACATTTGTTCAGCTCCTTACCAACACCCTTGAAGCTGCTTGCAGGGTAATATTTAGGTTGAAATCCCTAACTAATTTATAGACACGTCTAAAAGCGTTTAAGGAAGGGAATTACGCGATCGATAAATATATGGCGGTGGAAATTGTTTGAATCATAAAATCCTGAAAAAAATTGCTCACTTTACATATTGATCTAACATAATGCATTATATTTCAATTGCACTGTTATCATAGACGTACACTAGTGCTTATATTTCTGGCGTTTTGTCAACACAAAAACAATTCAACATGGACGATTGCGCATTTTATCGGTTGAACCTGCGCGTGTTTACATGTATATGTATGCTAAAATGATACAGAAACCATGAAATTTATGTTTAGTGTAACTACATAAACTTTATATAAATGCCTTTTGCGCTGTTAACTTGAATGCACACTGGAGGCAGTATTTTGCGTTACAGTTCTGATTTATTTGCGCTATCTAATTGCAAAGGCTCGGTAAGCCTGAGTTTCACGAAAGATAGAATATTCAGTACCTATCTGACGCAAGCGTACGTGGACCCACTCAATTTCTTCTTGTCCGCGTCGGCCTGACTCCGACGAAGAAAACTCCTACTCCTTCCGCGATAGTCTAACGTGCGAAGTGCACCCTTGTGGCTACAGCTTTGCTGAACACCTAGTCTGGCAATATTCACCGCAGGCTTCATGGTCCGTCAGAATATGCCTGATGCATAACTCTGACGTAGAAACTTTAACGTGAAAACCATGTCCACCCGATACGGCAACACACCCATTTTTTTAAATCTTGAAGAAGCCTTTGTAATCCTAGGTGAAGCATCGGTTTATAATCACATTTTGAACTTCGATACGGAAATTACTTATCAAGTAATTTTCACGGGGACAGTATTAAAGCCGGCCGCAGATACGATGATGAGCTACGTAGAAATTAACTAGGAATCGAACCACGGACCTCTGGCTTGCTGGTACAATGCGCAGACTACTACGCTATTCAGACTTCCTAGAAAGATAGTTTAATTATAATTTTGGTTAGTTATTTTCATTAAATGCAAAATGACATCAAGACTGACAAAAGTCACTCTTAAATAAACATAATATGTTCAAATATTTGTCTGTACTGGGAAACGAACTCAGATCCCTCGATTTCGCGCCGAGTGGTCTAACCAATTAAGCTACAAAGGCGTCCTCTTCCACTGTGTATCTCTGGGGACTTCAAGAAACAAGTTGTCATCAAAGGTACCGTGCATGTAATGCCAGAAGTTCCCGTCTGCGAGCGCTAAGCGCTAAAGTCCGTGGGGTAAAGCCCAACTTTAAATACAAAAGTTGTTAAAGTTGGGTCTTGTTATAAAGGTTGTCATTGTTGTTGGGCTTGTAAAGGTTTACTTTGGACATTTTCAAAGAACCACGGAACTAGCCGCGCAGTACCTTTAACGGAGTCACCCGCTAGTGTTCACACAATTGTGTGAAATTCACAATATAAAAATCATTGGCCTGGACTGGGAACTGGGACCTAGGACTACGTCAAAGTCACTGCGCGACTGGTTCCGTAGTTCTTTGAAAATATTCAAGTATTCTCGTAAATTTTCTAAGCAACAGTAATTAATAACATTAGCAAAATCCATCAATGAAAATATAGGTTTCCTACAGCTCTTTTACCAACCAACGGCTTCACACCTACATAATTCTTCAAATGATATATATTTTATCATACGCGTAGATGTCCGCGCATTAGCCCAACAAGCTAAAGATCCGAGGTTCGGCTCACGGTCCAGACCGATTATTTCCTGTGGAAATTTCTATGTAATTGTTACGGTACTACCTTCACTACTGCCTTTCCAGGAATATATGGCACCCTACCAATCGAATCTTTTGTCTCTCGCACTCAAGTTTTTTCTTTGACCTTATCCATAAGAAGCCTCGCGGCCTGTTCCACAACCGCCATCCGTTTCTCCCCCGTCTCCAGATCCAACCTCTAATGAGGTGGAAACTGTATATGAAAATCCATCCATTCGGGGGTGTTGGAAAGGGGGAGAGGTGGGAGATGGAATGGTGCGAGATCCTTGGGGGGAGGGAGATGGGGAGGAGCAGGGTGTGGATTGCAAGGGTTTGAGAGGGGGTTCCGAAGATATGACTGGTTCGGATCGCGGGGGGAATGTGGGGGTGAGGGGTTTAAAGCAAATAAGAGGGAAGTGAGGTCTCAAAAATGGAAACCCGAGATAGGAAGTGCCTGAAGGAATTTTAAGGGCGTACATTGGATGGAGAGGGGTGGTGGTTCACCATTAAGGCCCCAACGTTCCTTGCGGCGGTCCGTGAAAGCTGGATAGATACCCAACCCCCGTTTTTGATACCTCGTTTAAAGGAGGAGATGATTATTTTTTCCATACATACATATATATCACCTACGTCAACGGAGGGTCACATTTCAAACCTGGTATATCATTTTCCTCCCATAAAATTTTCAACTTCCAACTGAAAAATGTAATTCGTCCTCATCTCGATTCTCTTCTTCGCTAGTGGCTTGACGAATGAAAGAAGGTTGAGCCTTTTTTATTTCAGTATTTATTTTTGACAATCTCGACGGCCTCTCAGTATAAAATAAATATTTCTGGAGTATATTCCGAGAGGATTAACTGCCTGTTAGTATAAGATTTCGCTCCGACCCGAATTGATATCAGTTTTATCTAATGACGCCACTCCCTCCGACTCCCCGGCAGTATCTCATATGATTGACTGACGTAGACTGAGCTCAGGTTTCAGTGAATTTTTTTCATTTCAGCAAAATATCCCTTGGAAGAGGGGAATTTTGGGGGCCACGGTGATACTTAAAAGGTATTAAAGGCTACTTGGAGGGAATACTGGGTACTTGGGTTGGAGGAAATATGGCGAATATCAAGCTATGAGAGGTGTTTCGTTACACGTTCCTCATTAGTCGAGTCCAACCTTAGGACAAACTTATTTTGAGTAAAAGATATAGTCAGCAAATAGAAAGGCAGGCTGGCAATTTATACTATCAGCCTCAACACAGATCACTTTTTCATCTACTCAGCCAGTCAGTGAAATTACAGAAACCACAATTATCTGGCTTGACGAGGAATCGAACTCGTATCATTACATTGTTAGAATTTATGCGAAGTAGTCTACTCAAGTGACATTTGGGTACTACGCAGAAAAAAAGACATCAAATCACTTAAATAAAATGAAAAGTGTTCAAATATAATTGGTGCAGACGGGGCTGATCAAATCAACAGTAATTAATATCACCAGTACCAAACATAAATGAAAATATTGGTTTTCTATACATCTCCAATCTCCTCTTGTACCAACCAACGGTTTCATACCTACATAATTATTCAAATATTGAAGGCCTATAATGGTGGAAGGTCGACATTGTAGTAAATCAAACTTTGCATCGTCCACAATACATACATCGTACCTGTATCTTGTACCTGATGATGGCTCTGTGATCTGAAACGCGTCGTACGCAGTAAAATACCTTGTGGAATACTGCAATTGTTGTTTCTGTTTTAATGTTCAAAAGATAATCGAGTCAGTTACCCCAAATCTGGTATTCCCTAAGGTGTACCTATATTCCCGACAAATTTAATGTTGTTTATTTTTTATGCAACAATCTAAATAATAACTTGTTGCCATGGAACAAATTCCTTATTATTATTATTTCTTCAGCCTAACTATTTCTATTCTTCCCTCTTTTCATCGTAAGTTTTTAATTGACGCGAATTGTGTCTCATTCGTCGCAAAGTGTTTCTAATAATTTTTTATCTTATTCTTATAAGAGTTCTCATCTCACATCTTGTTATTCACTCACTGGACTGAAGAGACATGCACGCTAAGAAATATCCGCAACAATTATTGCGGTCGAAAATATGCATCCCAGTCTGTCCTTTTAAAAAAAAAAATATATTTGAATATTCACAGCAACGAACGTCATCCCCGCAGACGCTTTATAATAATCGCCCAGAAAAATAAATATCACAAAAAAAAACAAAAGAGGAGGAGAAGATCGTCTTGCTTTTATTTTCGAGTCGTCCTTCCCTTGCGCATACATAGAAAGAGAGAGAGATTCCCATGATCTTCTTTTGGTATTTTTCATTGCGACCTACATAGACAAATCCTCAGAGCAGTCACCGTGAAATGCAGTCCTCCTTTGTTCCGAAAGGAGAGATTCCGAGATTCAGGCAACCTTCGTTTTCCCTTTCCCCCTCCGTTCCCTCCCCCCTTCTCCTCCCTCCCTCTTCGCCCTATTCCACCCCTCCTCGTCCCCTTCCCCCCCTCACCTTTCCCCTTTCCATCCCAGCCCACCCAAACTACCTCTGTCCTCTCGGTCGACAGTGCAATCGATACGCCTTTCCCATTGCTTTGACATACACCTTAAGATTGCATCCATTTTTCTTCAACGTTCGCTCTCCCCCGCCCCCTCCCCTCCCCTATGGATCGAGTGAGCATTTGAGATTGCCCGTGTTAGGGAAACGCGTCTGTCCGTCTGGAGAAGAACGATGTGAGGGGGGAAAGGATGTTTTCTGGAAGAAGATATGGGTTTTTATTGGGAGACAGAGGAGAAATGGGACTTGGTCGGGATAGGAGCTCAAGAAAACACAGAATCTTGCTTTCGCCCGCAGTCACGGTCGCAAAGATGACGTTATACGTATGATGCTACGCGTGTATGGTCAGAGCAGTGCAATATTGCGGTTCATCCGCCGCAACATGTTGCATATCTCGAATTTTGAAACTGATAGGGATCGGGTTGGTTTGGTGGCAAATGAACTGGCATTCCATTCCAAAAGGCCCGGGTCCGAATCCCGGCTATGGCAGAGATGTTTTACTGGAGTACCGATCTCTACTTGAGTACCATCTAGGTATCACTCCAAGAGTAGTATCCCGTCTGTCGGGTAGGACGAAAACTGTAAACCTCATCGCACCTTCGGCTGAGAGTACTTTAAATCCGACCCAGGGTAACTCCCCACCGTACATCTATTCTTCATTCATTATATCCTTGCTATAGTAACCATCTATTCTAAATAGCGCTGAAGACATCAGCTCCCAGTTGCTTCCTCAAATGACTAGCCAATGGGTGATATTGATCTTCGGAGCTACTCAATCAAATCGTATTGCAATTATGACCGTCCGGGTAATATGATGTTGGATGTAGAATTAAAATAAAAGCGATTAAAAACACCAAGGGTTCCAATTTCCTGTTTTCTTTTAATTTTATTTGAGTTTCTCCACTCCATAGCATATCCAAGAATTATGTTTTACTGACAGAATCGCCAAAGATACCGTGGCTAAGGTAAATTAACATTAGTGATGCATACGAAAATATATTTTCTGGAATTGTATATAGATAAACAAGTTAAACTTTTTAAAATCACAATGTAAAAAACGTAGCATACTTCCCTATTTGTTTTGGTCTATGCCGAAGTTGCACTTTCTGACCTTTCCAGATAATTGACGGACCATACTGCAATACATACTCTATATATTATACAACGAGCGGAGAAATATTTATAAAAACTTATGTATTTTTATTATTTATGTTTCTCAGCTTACTCTAATTAGTCTACTATGTTTAATCTGTAGCCATCAACCTTGAGTGAGCTAATTACTTTGCCTAAAACACCATAGCCTATTAGGGAAATTATTTGTGGTGATATATAATTCAAACGCAGTTTCACCGCAAGTGCAACAAATAAATTTTAAAAATTTTCGGAATTTAGGAAATTAATAACGCAGCATAAATTCGCATTTTTCTTCATCTTCACGTAAGTCATGCATTCCATCAATCTGGAAGGAAGACTGCCCCTCAGAATCACGGGGGAGAAAAGAAAGAGAGGATAAGAGGGGAAAGAGGAAACAAATTACGCGGAGGTTGACGGAAGTGGATCGACCTCCCGACCCATCCACCCACGGAAAGCTACCTCTCTTAAAATTTCATTCCGCTGGGGTTCGACTGCTAACTTCCCCGTTGGAGCGGGACGCCTCTCGTCTTAACGGAGAATGGAAACCGTTCACGGAAGAAGAGACGCAGCCAAGAGCGCAGTCTTTCTTTGTATTTTTTTCCTCCTTATTTGAATTTTGGCATTACCTATATAAAATTCTATTCGCGTAGAATTTACGGCGACATGGTGAACGGAACAGATTGGGAAACTGCAAGCGAACCGGGCAACTCGAATGGAACGGCTGCCAAATTTTCTCTCGTTTGGAACCTTAAGGCAGTTTTACCGAAATATCATTTTACCTAAAAATCAATGAGTTTGGTCTCATTTTAAAGAGAAATATCTCACCCTTCAAATGAAATAAAAAATTCAACCCCCTTAGCGCATTACTTTCGGAGTTATTTGCCAAAAAATACCAGCCTTTTACATGGAAAATGGTACGTGTATGCACTCCAGAGAGACATTATTTACAAATTGAGGAATTTCTAACACCTCGATCTCGTAAAAAAATCAACAGTGTGAAGTTTTTGTGTTTTCTCTACTATTTTCGAAAATGAATCATATTGTCACCGCAGTAAATTCTTCGGGATCACAGTAAACCTTCCGTTTTGATGGAGTTTCAAACGAAACGTGTGAAAAAATGAGTCAAGGTAAAGACTTATTTAGATATTCATTAAATTACTTACCATTTCTGTCATATAAAACTACATTATTGCACCATAAATAATGCAATATTCAATTCACGTGTCCTACAGCTGGTGAAGTTAAAAGGTATAGTTCGAATATGGTCTCTGTTATGACTAGGGAACTATCTAGCTCGGACTACCTTAAGATAGTTTGAGCGAAATATTACTTCGCCTAGAAATGACTAAGGTTGGTCTCGTTTTAAAGAAGAATACCTCACTCTTCCTAAGATATTAAAATATCTGCCCCTGAACCCACTAATTTTCGAGATATTTGACAAAAAATACCAGCCCTTATACATGGAAGACAGTGCACGTGCGAGCTACAGAGAGATATAATTTTAAAAAATGAGGACTTTATCATACCTAAATCTCATCAAAAAACTGACAGTGAGTAATTTGTACATTTCCTAAATAATTTTTGAAAATAAATTATATTGTCACCGCCGTAATTTTTTCATTATCACCAGAAATCTTCCGTTGTGAAAGAGTTTCAAACGTATTGCGCGAAATAAATGAGCCAAGTTAAAGATTTATGCGGTTATTTTTAACTAATTATTAAAATTTCATATTAAATTATACTATTGCGTCATTAATTGTTCAAAATTTTATTCATGCTTCTTACACCTGCAGAAATTAAAACGTGTAATACGAATGTAGCCTGCAATATGATTAGGGTAATATCTCGCTCAAGCAACCTAAAATGTTTCCTGCTCACGAAGAAAAAGCCATTATGCGACTTTAAGGTATGTATGTCTGATACAGAAAATTATAGAAGAGAGTAAATGGCATCTTGAAGCACAGGCATGGAGTTTGTATATTTTTATTGTGTCTAGCCCAAATTGACTCATCTAAATGGCTACCACGTGAAAACCATTGGTTGAAAATAGGTGATGGGCTTAGGAAATAAGGATAAAAACTTAATGAGATAGACAGGATTTGAACTTGGATCGGCTGGCTTCATTAGATGAACGAATTTATTAGGTCTTTAATAAAAATCCAGATGTAATCAATGAAAATTTATGAAGCCCTAAAGGATTTTATACACGTTTTCTATCACAAAAATTCACAGTAAGGAGCCGAAAACATTATAATTCGAAGAATAGCTTTGTTAGTTTTTCGATCGGTAGAAAAAAAAATAAATAATGTAACTCGTTTGGATTTGCCTGAATATATAATCTCAATTTTATCGAATGCAATATTGAGAGCAGAACTCCACATTCGGCCAGACGCGAAAAAACCTACGGGAAGTAATAAAGAGGGGTAAGACTGCTGGAGCAGTGAGATAGAGCTCCAAGACACGTTCTCCCACTTAGAATGGGGTGGTCCGTAAACGCCGACATTCCAGCGGTTTTCGGCGGCGTGAGTCATTCTTAAAAAATGGGAAGGAGGGATGTGTGCCTGAAGGGGTGGATTCAAGGTGGAAGGAACGACGTAAAGAAGATCCTTCCCTCTTTAAGTTCTCGATGGGACATCTTGTCCTGTTTGTTGCGCGCCGGCGCTATTCTGGGCCGTTTTTGGAAAGGACTACTTGGGAAGAGAGCGATATGTTACCGAGGCTATCGGACAAAAGATCGTACACATCAATTTAAATCAATTATAGCGTACGAATAAGATGATCAGCTTTTCGTAAATACGTAAAAACTTAAACAATTCCTTAATTTTTAATTTTATCACCACATCAAAAACGCAGATGTATATAAACGTTCAAAATCAAAGCGTACTGAAAAAAATGTAAAAATTCAGCGCTTCATTTTATCAGCCACCCCAAATTGAAACTTTTGACCATATATCTTACGTCCACAGAATCAAAAGTATTTATCAAAAGTGAATAATTACTAAATCAGCACCGAATTCAAGTATTTTCAAGTTGGAGTTTCTACATCTACATATTGCCCTAGGAGCCGCCGCATGGTCATGTCGTAGAGGGTGTTGAGACATCAGCGGTGCAAATATGTATGGGATAAGGTTTTGGGAGGTAAAATGTTGACGTGAATTTTTGGAAGTTATTTAGCGTAGCTCAGCTTCTATTGTGGGCGCTTACTGTGCGCGGAAAGATCGATTTTCTGTACCTATCTCTTCAGCAATGTACGAGGGTCGTCCAGACAGTAACCTCCGTTCTCGCCTACTGCGAGAAGTAGTGGGGGGGGTGCCGCCATTCTTATCTACCCGTTATTTTATCGCTTCTGTCAGGCCTAGAGATGTGGTGAGGTGTCATGATAATATTCCGGAGTATATTAACGATATTGGGTAAAAAAGTCAAACACCTTTAGACTGCTGCTCTTGGTTCTTTTAATTTTTTTTGGTAATTTTGATTACGACCTTTATATCTGTAAATTTTCTTTGGTCGTCTGTTTTCTTCAACCAGGAGAGACTGAAGGACAAACATAATTAAATGAATCACTAAAAGTTTCTATCTACACTATGTGATAATCGCCGATCAATTAAAGGCTGAAGAAGGAATAACAATGGAAAGAGAAAAAGGGAGTAAGTAGATACTAACCACATTGTAGAGCACTTTAGTGATTTTCCTTAAAACTATTACATTAGTGTTCACTGAAGCAATTGGTCCACAAGGAAATATTTGTCAACTGACGCAGTAACTCTTCCGTCACTGTTCGGTCCGATTATGTACTAATATTTCACTCTCTGCATAAGAAAATCTAAATGTGCTTCCATTTCTCTCAGGAAGATCCACCTAACGTGACCAAAATGCAGCGGTGGAAGAAGAGAACGAATGATAAATTCATCTCCTCCAAAGTCATCTCTCCTTTTCTCCGGAGAAAAATGAAGCAAGTCGGTTGAGAAATACACGTAAAATCTTACACGTTCTCCATCCGATCGCAAAACAGACCGAGATCATCCTTCCCTCCCCCACTCACCTCTCCAGAGATTTGGTAAAAAAAATGAAACGGAATAAAACAAATAGACGCCCAAATCTTTCCCGCGACGATTGCCAGAAGAGAAGGAGAAGGAGGAGGACTTTTCTTTTTCTTTCCAGGACTCAAAAACGGAAAGAATTGACTGGAAGGGAGTTTGGAGGGGGTAGAAAGGAAGCCAACGCAAGCAAAATAAAAACAAACCCTCGCATATACACACACACACGCGCGGAAGCAGACAATACGAAAACGCTGAACGGAAAATACTCATCCGTCAGCGGCAGTCATTAGGAGGCTTATGTGCTCTTCCTTCTTCCCTCAATCGCAGGCGAGAGGGAAGACCTAGAAGTGGGGGGCGGAAGCACACTTGTTGCCTTTAGAGAGCGGGGCAGAGGAGAGTGAGGAGGGAAATGCAGTAAGGAAGGAACTGTGTGAGTGGGGTGGTAAGGGGGGCGTAACTCCGTATAAAGAAGGAGGTGATGGTTTGGGAGGGAAACGTAAGAAGGGGCGTGGATCGTAGAGGATGTCTGATCATGGGGGGGGGAGGTGTTGTGATGAAAGAGGGGGACGAGGAGAAAAAATACCCCCTGTGAAGGGTCTGAACGAAGAAGAGATCGCAGAAGGGTCTGAGCGTCATAGAGGAGGGAGTATAGAGAGAGGAATGGGGTTTTCCGGGACCCATGAAAGGCGGAGGAGGGTTGTGAAGGGAAGGAAATGAGGTTGGTGGAGGGATAAGCAGCGAGACTGTGAGGGAGGGAGATTGAAGGGACTTGAAGTAGTGGAAGCTGAAGAAGATTGAGGGGGGCGGGGCCGAGGAGATGGGTGGGTTCATAGGGGAGGGAGGCGGGGAGGCACAACCAACTTCACTGCACTTTACGGGAATTTTCACCATTTCCTGTTCACAGATACCTGCAAAAAATTGGGTCAGAACGACCGAAAAATTTATCAAAATTCAACTGTAGTAAAAATAATTGAAAATTACCTCGAAAAAGCCACCTGAACCAGGAATCGAACCACGGACCTTTGACTTGCGTGCATGGCATTGTTTTTCGAGAATTTACAAAATTATTTCTGTTTTTTTAATCTTATCTCGCTTCTTTTCAACATCTCTCATTAAAGTAATTACACGGGGGCCTTTAAGTGCCCTAAAATGTTATAATTATTGCTAAAAAATCTGTGATCGGATATGCGAAATTCTACAGAGGGAAAATCATCAGCCTTGACCGGGACTTGAACCCATGTTCCCTCGATTTCCGGTCGAGTGCGTTCGCCAGTTCAGCAACCGAAGCGTCCTCTTCCCCTCCGAAATTATATCTTGAACATGGCATTTTGTGCTGAAACAAAGTTTTAAAATAATCTGAAAGTTATACCACTCACTGAGTCTATTAGCACATTGAGGTTGAGTAATGGTTAATATAGTGTAACGTTTGGTATTTTTCCCTTCATCAAGCATATGTCCTTTAATGCTTTCTTGATTCACTAATCATGATGTTTTATTTAACTATATTATGATATGATGGTCAATATCTCTTTATTATTTTTTATTTAAAAATTTCTTACTCTTTTAATTGATGGTTGAATGCTCATTTTTTGTGAAGGAGTCAAGGGGTTGTAGATTGGAAGTGGGAATCATCGAGGATTTGAGAGAAAAGGTCGGAGATGTAAAGGCGATCGCTCCAATAGAAGTTGTGTAAAAAAGATTGTATTATTAGGGAATGAAGAATCAATTGAGTGAAAAAAGGTCCGACGTTACAATAGATTGAAAACTGCACCAAGTTCAACCAATTCACATTACAGCCGAGTCTCAAAAATCGTTCCGTTTTTCGTCCAGATCCCCGCTTGCTTTGCATCTCCCTCTCTCTGAACCGCGTGCGCACTTCCCTCTCCAAAGTGCATCATCACCTTCAAGAAAGAGACTTCGCCCTCTCCACGCCGACCAATAAGTATTCTTCAAAGCCTTCCTTCCTAAAGTCCTCACTCTCACACAGCCTACTTCCTTCTCCGACGTCCATCAAAGGCGCGCCCCCTCTCTTTCCGACGGAGTGGTGCCTTCCGTCAAATCCCCTTCCCCCGCTTCTTCACCTTATTCTTCTTCCACGCACCCCGTCACACAGCCACCCCTTAGCCGTTCGGTTAGTCCTTTCGCCCCTCTACCCCCCCATGAATTTCCACCCCTCCTCGTCCTTACCTCTCCCCTCTCCCCTAACTTAACCACTCGATCGCCAATATTGTTTCCATGCTTCCTCTGTAAAATTCTTATACTAAAGTTATCCCTCCACAAAAAACTTTTAGCTATATACTATCGTGAAAATACTTCCGTTTTCTTACTCTTTTCCAATGTCATCTGTCAGATAAACGCTCTAATGGTTTAAATATGTATATTTATTAGTCATTTTAAGCCTTTGAGAGAATTTATCAGCTGTCGATTTGTTTGTGATTTTTTTCCTACTTGCTCTTACATATTAATGAAATATACTCATGATGTAAATTTCACCTACAAGCTTGAAACTTCCAGAGAATTTGTGGGACGCTACCAAGAACTTAAAAAGGCAAAACTAGTTAAGAAAATCAGATAAATGTTTCAGAGTAATGGCAGTTCCTACCGTGATTTATGGCTCAGAATGTAGGATCGCAAAACAGAAAGAGATAAGCCAAATAGAGTCGTCAGAAATGAAATTTCTTCAACCTGTGAAAGGGTATACAAGGGTAAACAAAGAGAGACAAACGTCCATTAGAGAAGAAATAGGTAATCAGCCTATAACAGACAGATTAGTGTAGTATAAAAATAGGTGGAATGCCTAAGAAAAGATGTCAAAAGCTTGCTTTGGAGAATTACCCTTTGGGTAGAAGTGGTGTCGGAAGACCAAGGATGAGATGGTAAAGTGAAATCGGAAAAATCTTAAAGCCGAAACCAGGAATGATAAAGATTAAGCGTGACACTTCCAAATAATGTATAAGGTGACTTAATTACTTCGTAGTCGCACACATCATCAAAAAAAGAATTTGATATGCTAAACATTATGATTTTGTTCATCTTTCAAATTAATCAAACTTTTTCGATGAGAGATATGTCACTGAGTGCGTAAAAATTATGGCTGGATTGATTGATTCGATAAAATTGTGGTACACAATAATTAAAAAAAATGAATTATTTCTCAATTTTGTTCTTACCGTACCTTACAGTATTACTGTATTTGTTGACGCCTTTGTAGCACGCCGAAACACGAGTCGTTTATGTAAAATAAAAAGGAAAAAACGGGGTCTATTGATTTCCATTTTCGAAAAGGCTGTCCTCACACATCTCACCGGATACGAGTGACCTAGTTAATATTCTCCTTATTAATATTCCCTGCTGATGGCGTGCCACGGTAAAACCTGGGTCGTCTTTGATTAAATTTCTGTGGAATAACTTAGTTGTTCTTATCATTGACTGATAAATATTGTTTAACGTCGCCTTGTTAAGTCAAATTTTTGGTACATTGGAAAAGAACGGGTTTATACCGCTCGCGACCTGTTTGAGCATAGGAAATCGCCGATATGTGTACGCGCATACATGTTTGATATCGTGTAAGCGAGAACTATATCTTGTCATCCGAGTAGATGCGTCTCCATATATAATATCCCGTCCTCCACGCTTCTCACCTCGCCTCTCCGCAGCAAAAAAGAAAGAGATAAGCCGAATAGAGTGAACCAAAATGAAATTTCTTCGAGCTGTGAAAGGGTGCTCATTATTAGACAATATTAGGAATACATCCATTTGAGAAGAATTAAGTGTTCAGCCTATAACAGATAGTAGGCTAGAATTATATATATACAGCCCATCACAGAGAGTAGAATAGCACGATAATAGGTGGAATGCCTACGAATGACATGTAACGCTTACCACGATTGACCTAGTAAATATTCCTCTTATTAATATTCCCTGCTTATGACGTGCCACGGTGAAACCCGGGTCGTCTTTTATAAAATTTCTCTAGAATAATTAAGAAATTCCTACCATTGGCTGGTAAATATTTTTTAACGGGCCTTATTCAATCAAGTTATTGGCAGACATTTAACGAAACGGTCTTTTATTAAATGTCTGAGGAATAACTAACAAATTCTTATCATTGACTTATTAATTTTGTTTAACGGTGCCTTACTCAGTCAAGTTTTTGGCACATTCGGAGAGAAAAGATTTACACCGATCGTCCTGTTCGAGCCAACAAAATCGCCGATATGTGTACGCGCATACATATTTGATAACGTGTGTGCATGAACAAAATCTTCTCACGCGTCTAGACGTGTCTCCTTATATTATTTCCCGTCCTTCGCGCTTCTCACCTCGCCTCTCGACCTCCCGGCCCCCACCCTCTTCCTCGTTCCGCCTCCACTAACTCACTTTCCGGTCCTCTCAATTTCCGAAACTGCTTCTCTGCCCTCTTTTTCTGCTCTCCTCAACGCCGCTACCCCACCCTCCCGTACACAATGGGGGTGGATTGCGTCACCCTTGGACGCCTCCCCCCTTATCACCACCCCTTAATCTCCCGCTCTCTCTCCGATCCCTTTCCTCCCCCCATACGACCCTATTCTTCCGCACCCATCCCCTCCCCATATACCCTTACTCTACTCTCTCTCTCTCTCTCTCTCTGATTGTCACATCCTTCCTCCTCTACCGCTTTTGAATTGCGCGATTTTCCATTTCCAATATCGACCCACTCCTCCCCCCTCTCTCTCACCACGCGTGTTGGGGGAAAGCATCAAGTCCGTGTCGATGTTTGACGGCACGGTGACTATCAGGGGACCAGGTTGGAGTGGTGGCTAGAGTACTCGCCTACCACACGAGCGGCCGGGGTTCCAATCCCTGCAGAGGCGGATTTTTTTCAGAGGAACCCGATCCCTACTTGAGTGTATTGTGGAGGACACTTCACGTGCAGTACTCCGTCTGAAGGATGAGACACTAACCCGTGGTCCCGCTAGCGCCTTTTGTTAAGAGCAGGCTAATGCCGACGCCGGGTTTCTATCCACCCTTCCTCCCTTATCTATCCCCTATGTCGCAAATGACCTTATCCGTCGGTCACCTCCCTAAATATCCAATCCAATCCAACGGTCACTATCGGATGCAGCGAGAGATATCGATATATTGAGTGCACGCCGGCAATATCGTCTCCTCTCATGAGCTTCCATTTTGTCAACCTTATCTGAGAGTGTTTGTTTGGTGACCTGCTGGGAGTTAGGTGATGTTTTTGCTCATCAACTCATCCCCAGACAACGCGACCTACAAAATACGGCATCGTTGGAGACCGATGGCCTTATACTTGAACAATTAGTTTCGTATGTATCATTTAAATAAATTGCAATGATTTTAATTTTTCCCTTGATGCTTTTCCCTAAAATATTTCACTCAGCCTCGTGATTATGACTCCCCTAAGAGTGCCTCTATCTTATATTACTTAAGCAAAACATTCTCGTTCTCTAAAATTCAGGCATATCTGAAAATACTTTGGAAATGGCTCATTCAAAAACTGGAGGATATGAATAGCATAAATTGTGTTTGCTCATCTAGAGTCTTACATGTGAGTTGTCCTGGTACAAATTTCTGTTTCCTCAAATATTGGCTTATTTTGTAATTAGACCAAAGTGTATGACGTCCCTGTTTTTACATTGAAATAAAATTCTATACCAGTCGTTTACCTATACACGTCGCTTCTTACTGTTGTTACATTCCACATGTCAATACATACTTCCGACAGCTAGAATTGATTAAGATTATTTAGGCGGTTTTTTCTGTTTTCTCAGTATTTATCTAAAATGCGAGCAAACATTTTAAATTTAAAGTGAAGCATACCGTTTCATTGAAATACAATTATTTCCATATTTAAAAAATAACCCTTCGAGACCAAAGACGGAGGTTGACTGATTGAGGTTGAGAGAGAGAAGGTATTCCAAAGACGAAGGTGACATTTGAATTACTGCAACGGCATTGAAATGAAAACTTAAATAGAATACTTTTTATTCCTGTTATAAAAGCGATCGGATGTCCAAGTGTTCAGATCCACAGTTCGGTATTATACGCGCGGGCCAATGTCATCATTAAAATATTTATTTTTCCCCGGAAAACATTTCGTGATATTTTGCTTCACTTGTGGTGCGTTATGACGCAGAAGAACGACGCTGGTGGGATTTCAATCAGTCTGGGCCCGTCCCGAACTGAGGAATTCATCCACGTCTCACACTTTAAAGAAGAGTGGCAATCCTTATCGGAATAGAAAACAGCACCGTCCAAATTTTACGATGGCGTCTCCACGTTCTGGACCGCGGCGTGATTTGGCCCTGGAGAGGCCAAAACCTGCCCATAACCCCTCCTAAGTACTAATAAAGTGTGTTTACCACCGCGACAGGGGCTGTGAAGGCTGCAGGGGGGAGGCGGGGACACTGGCTAGTTTATTACAGGCAATCACCGGTGATGGCCGAATTTGTGAGGCGCCTGAGAGGAGCGACGGAGGTGAGCCCTGTCCATCACCGACGGCACCGTGACGTGACCCACAAAAGCCCATCCTAGCCCTAACCATCACTCCCCCTCCCCCCCCAGCTCCTCCCTTATCCCTACATCGTCCTTCCCGCGCCCCAATGAAAATGGTGACCTCCCTCCTCCCCCTCCCCGTCACCCCCGTTAATGAAACATCCACCCCTTTAACGGCCATCGGTTGTTTGAGCAACCCCGAAATCCCTCGGCCCCAACGGCCCATCATCATCTTGCGTAAGCGATATGACGAGACGAGAGTCTCCCCAAGCCCTGTTTGCTCCCGGATTGATACGGGAGTTTTATTCACGTCGTTCGTGTTCGTAAAGAGCTTGTTTCCTTCCCCCCTCGCTAATTCCCTCGCTAAGTCGTTTTTGGCAGTCGTCAGCGCTCCTATCGGCGCACCGGTCCGGGGAATATTGTTTCATTTTCGTGGAGTGATTCATTAGGGACTGGGGACAGGAAGATTTCATCAAAAAAAATAAACAAAAAAAAAATAGGAAAGCTGAGCGCTTCGTTCAAAACTGCTTCGAGCAAACACATAGTGTTTCACAACTTACCTAAGGACATATTATAAAGGAAACGACAATTGGACTTTTTCACAGGATATTTGAATGAGTAAGACACGTTTCAAAGCCATCATCAGGAACAAGACCTGAGTCGTCTGAATATGATGAAATTACTTAAGGACGTTGTCTAAGGCATCTAAGTCGCCGCTTGAAAAAAAATCAGGAAATTCAGAGGCTTGAGATTGTAGGGAAGTGTAATCCTGTCTGATCCTTTTTCTCTTTTTAGATCATCATACGTCAGAAACAACAATTTCTCTTTAACACAGGATATTTTAATGAGTACGACGCGTTTCAGCTCACCAAGCCATCATCAGGTACAAGACCTGAGTCGCCTGAAACTATTGCAAGACGTCTGGATCTGTTGAAATCGCCTAAGGACGTTGCCTAAGACATCTAAGTCGCCACTTGGAATATGAGGCTTGAGATTGTAGGGAAGTGGAATCCTGCCTGATCCTTTTTCTCTTCTTAGATCCTTAACTGTTTTTCTTATCTTTTCATCACTCACTAAGCCCCTTAAATACTCAGACAAAATTCTTCTCAACTTGGTGTTTACGCGAGGGAATGACGAAGTAATCCTCTTTGATTGCCTATATTGAGTAAATAAATCTTCAATCCACTTATTTGTGGGGTAGGATAAAAATATGGGAGGAACTTTTGGACTGCAGGAACAATAATGGATATGATTTGGTTTGAATCAAAGATTTACATTTGGCCGAGACAATGGGACCGTGAAATTTCAATGTGGCGTTTGTTGGGTGTGCCTTTGCAACTCTATAACTTTGTAACGATTCACACAGTTAAAATCAATCTGTTTTTTTTTATTTGACACGCAACTACAATGCGACCATGATCTCTTGTCGGAGTTGCGTATGGCACAGATGGGAGCATCCCGTAACTGGTGACCATTTTGTGCGTCGAGAAAATATTTCGCGATATGTATACATACCACTCCGATGTGTTAGCGCGATAACTTGGGTTTTATAATGATTTTCGTACATTCCTGAGGATATGTAGTCATCCGTCTACTACTACTATTTTGGAGCTTTATCTGACTCACTGGTTTAGTTTGGGAGTAGAACAATATCCCATTGCATCTGCCTCATAATTCATACTTCAAATCTCTGTTATCAATCATTCGCCTATCACAATCGTTTCAGAGAGGTATGCATCGCTACTCCAGAGTGCTAGCGCAGTGACTTTGATTTTTATTGGAGATTTTCGGGCCTTAAAATGACTTCAACTTTCAACCTAGTTATTTTGCAGCCTTTTTCTAACCTACTGCTTTTGTTGTGGACTAGAAATAAACCCTACGCATTGACCTCAAAATCGATGCTTTCGCTCCCTCGAACATGGAGAGACGATTCGTTACCAACCCCTCGCTGGTCACGAAGCTTCCTGTAAGCATTGGATTCATCCCTCGGGACTCTCGGGCCTTCAACTTCTCTCTCCCCCGGGGAAATCCTAGACTCCCCTCCGGCAAAAACTCCATCTGATTCCCCTCCAATCCTTCACCACCCTCCCCGGAACACTCCCAGAGTCTCACTTTAGCCGCCAACACTAGGAACTGTTTCCTCCCCACATTCATATTGCGACTATCCACGTGTTGCCTTGATATCCGTTAATTATTTTATTAAAAGAAAAATCTACGCGGGTACACCACTGTGCAAAATTTACTGTGATAAAGTCATTAGTCTGGACTTGGATTCGATCCTGGTTCCCCCGATTTTGTGTCCGGTGCTTTAAACACCGGTAGTGTTTAAAGCACCGGACCGTACCGGTAGTAGTACTGGTAGTGCACC
This sequence comes from Ceriagrion tenellum, assembly GCA_963169105.1. NCBI lineage: Eukaryota > Metazoa > Arthropoda > Insecta > Odonata > Coenagrionidae > Ceriagrion > Ceriagrion tenellum. The sequence continues at coordinate 52,009,485 of OY720633.1, read as the reverse complement.
CGGTACACTCCGGGTGTTAAATATGTTGCATATAGTAATTCATCTTTATGATAAGAATGTTAATTTTCTTCAACAATGTTGTTTATTTGGTTGCTATTGATTTCCAGTTGTATTTTTAACAAAATGGTAGAAAAAATATGCTGCAAGAGACCAGTGACTAAACAAATAGGCTCTGAAAGGTGTTACAAGAGTCTCTCGCGGAGAAACCGGGAGTCCTCTTTCTTTAGGGACAACACGCTGAAGTCGAGAACATATAGCTCCGATAAATTCCGTCTTAATTTTGTGGTGGAAGTCTCATTGGCATCTCAATTGGCGAAAGCTCTGGGCGTGAAAATCCAGCCAGCACTGGGCCCTCTCCTTTGCGTCCAAATTCCAGCCCATTTGTTGAATTTAGCAGTTTCGACCGTACCCAAAACTCATGACGTATGTTTAAATTGTACTACTCTACCATCGGAAACCTAGACTTTTTCACAGGCAGAACCGATGCAAATTTCCTCTTTGCGTCCAAATAAACGTAGTTCCATCATGAGTCACGTCATCCAATTTGATTTGGGAATTTCGGACTAGATATAGCATAATGTTTAGCATTTCGCTCCAATTGACAGTTGCCATTAACCGCAGTTTGGATTTTGGAAAAACAGTAGCTCCTTACATCACCCAGTTAACTTGAATGAGTCTTCATTTCAACGTTCATCGAAATATGCTAAATTATTTCATTCATGATCTCCGTCAGTGATTTCCGGTACACTCTCTGGCACAAGTTTCCTCGCTTCAGCGTAGGCACTGTCATTGCAACTAAAACATAAATTATAGCCTCTCGATCTTTCTAGCGGTTACCAATTTTTAGACCTCAGTTGCGAAAAAAACCAGCGAACTAACACGATGCGCGTGGGAAAAGTTCGTCTAGTATGTTTACACTCTATCCAGTGGTATAGGCATGTTAATCGCTTTTTAAAACTTGCTTGTTAAACAAATGAACAAGTGTTTGGTATGGTTGGCGAGGACATGAAACTTCGGGTTTTGGGAAGATTCACAGAGGGGGATTGGAAGAGGCAATGAGGGGCAAACGAATAAACTTGACGCGAAGGGAAGCTTGAGGCTGTGATAGAAGAGGGGGATGTTGGGTAAGCGGGAAAGTAGAAGGAAGAGAATAAGGTCTTACTAGCTGACCCGTGCGAATATTTCGCACAGTATGCAGCTTCTTCCTGTTTCTTCCTTCATTCTTCCTGTTCTTCTACCTGTCGAATATTTTGCACAGTATGCAGATTCTTCCTGTTCTTCTACCTCGATGACTATGTGCATTTCGTACTATTTTCATTTTAAACCTTTTTTTGAAGTTTAGAATAAAAAAATGTGTGGAGTCGATATACCTCGAGCGAGTAATCGACATGGAAAAATAGAAACTTTTAAGTGAAATTAATAGGTAAATAGTGAAATTTGATATTGAGATTGTATTTTTCGTCCAAAGCCGGTAGAAGAGGAAATAACCATATGGAACACCATACAGAAAATGCTATATGGATTGGACACACCCTGAGGAAAAAGCGATTTATGAAGAACATTACTGAAGGTAAAATAGAGAAATAAGTCCTCAAAGAAAGACCATGAAATAAGTTCATGGACCAAATAAAGTGGAAATACATAGGAAGAGATATCAGGATTTAAGGAAACTAGCATTAGATTGGGAATGGTGGAGGGCGGCAGTCAACCAATCCTAGGATTGAACGACCAATGATGATATTAGCTATGAAACTATTTCACCAATTAACGCGTAAAATATTCTCTTAATATTCAAGCTGTGTGTATAAACAGAGTGTCGAAATCATGCAACTCTTCACCAAACAGCACGGCTATAAACATGTTACCACCACTTTACACGTCAAAGACTATTATTATTCAAAATATTCACTTATGCCAGACGCACCAACCGCATTCCCCGCATTGGAAAATGGTACCCTGAATTGGGAATTGCCGCCCTTGACGACAGAGGGGGGAGGTGTATTGGTTGGAGATTTCAGGAAGAAGACGAGCTCTTTAGGTGAGGGGAGCAGGGCTCTTCCTTGAAGGCGATGTACTTGAAGAAAGACATGCAAAGCAAGCGGACGGTAGGGGAGTTGGGGAATAAATAGGCGTCAAAGAGTGTCTACAGCAGACGGAGTAAGAATCCACCGACGTTGAATCTCTCAAGGACAATGGGAAGTAAGAAGACGGGGGGGGGGAGTTTAAGGATCGCAGATGGGACGAGAGAGAGACAGTGAAAGTGCCGTTCACAAAGACTACGTTTCGTCAACGATTTCATCCGTGCAAGCTCGCGATAAGGTGGCGAAGTGGGGGAGGAGTGCGTACATTTTGAATGAACGGACTTCACCCCAGTTCCTTAATACTACCGACGCATCCTTCCGTCCTTCATCCATACCTCCTTCCGCATTCGAACGGGGGTGAGAGTGAAGGGAATGAAGGGAGAGAATAAGTGGGACTCGAGTGCAATCAATTGATCTCATTCGAGCCTCTTTTTAGCACCAGAGGGGAGGATGCTCGCTATTGGATAAAGAAGGGGAGATTGATTGCAGTTAAAATATAAGGTGGCTGGAGCGGTAGTCTTAGGTCATTGAATGCATATTTTTATTATTTCAGAAGTAACTCGGAAAAAATTTCTCATACCAACTGGTCAAACACGCGCATCTGCTCATGCTTTTAAACCTACTAGACGTACAAAAATGGAAATGAGGTGGGCATTATATTTTGAAATTTTCCTGAGAGCATCTTCATCTGTTCGACTGACATCATTCTAGATAAAAATAATAAAATTCTCCAATAGCCGTAAAAATGGCACCACTCGTCAAACATGTACCACAAAAATACACTTACTGTGTTGGTTTGCGGGAAAGGGGATTCCACAGCAGGGACCAACCACAGCCTCTCCACCAGAATACCCTCCTGTGATGGTTTACGGGAATGTTACTTCCTCGCCAGTGACCAACACAGACACACTCAACCCAGTTTGGGATCCTTGTCGAGGGCTAATGGGACCCTGATAAGGATGCCTGGGTTATAACCTGATATCCTTCATAGGGCTAATGGGACCCTACTAAGGATGCCTGGTTATTACCACAATCACACACACACGCACTCAAATCACTCACTCACAACACACAGACGGGCCCAACTTCTGGGAGAAAACGCTCAAAAAGAGCGTGGTCAAAAGAAAAACACACAGAAACAAACGAGGGTGAGCGTCGGATACGCGTATTTCGGCCACAAGGTGGCCCTCTTCAGCGAGCTGAAGGGAAAAGCACTTGCAACACGAGGTTGTAAGTGAACGAAAGGGGAGGACAGCCAGGATTAAATACTGAAGGGACAGAAGGAGGGGGGGGAAGAAAACCAATGACCAATGGGTGTTGAAGAGGGCAAAAAGCATTGGTGGAAAGTGGAGAAAGGGGGAGGGTGATGAAGAGGACGGAAAGGTGGGGGGGGGGAGGGAAGAGAGTGGCGAGAGTGAACGTAAGTGGCCGTTGTAACTAGGGGGGGGGGGGTCAAACTGACGGTTGAAGTAGGGGAAAGGGGTGAGGAAAAACGGAAACTAAATATCAAAACAAACCGTCCGTTGAAGTAAAGCACGGGGATAACGACCAAAATTGAAATTTGAAACTAAACTGACAGTTGATGTATTACGTGAAACATAGAGAAGTAGAAGCATCCAAGTCTATAATAGAAAATAATGAAGAGTAAGAAATCGGCCCTTTGTCGCTATTAACTAGGTTTCTTCTGAGTTTGTGTATGTATAAACTTTCATAAGCGTCAAGTAAATGATTATCTGTTTGTTTAATGAGTTGTAGGTTGTGTTCCGATGTCTCGTGTTCTGTGTCGAGTAAGTGTTGTGCGATACTGGATTTTTCTGGTCGATTGTATTTGAAGTGTGCCATATGTTCTTTAAATCTGGTTTTAATGTTTCTACGTGTTTGTCCTACGTATGCCAAATCACATGAAGAGCAAGATATTTTGTATATACCGGATTTATTGACTGTGTCTATTTTATCTTTGGTGTTCCCCAATAGGTGTTTTAGCTTGTTATTATTCCTAAACGAAATCTTGGTGTTAACCGTCTTAAAAATCTTTTCTAGACCTTTTGTGATTTCTGGGTGGTAGAGAAGCTTAATATAGCGCAACGGTTCAACTTTTTTAAGTGTAGTGGAATTCTGTAAGAGTCTCTTAAAATTATGTTTTTTAACAATATTGTCGACTACAGATTCTTTAAAGCCGTTTGATTTTGCAATGCTCTTAATGTTACTCAGCTCTTTAGAGTAATTATTCTTGCCAAGTGGGATGTTAACCAAGCGATTGACGAGTGCATGAAAAGAAGCGAGCTTACTGCTGTTGTGAACAAATGAATTAGAGTGAATGTAATTATTGGTATGTGTGGGCTAGCGGTAAATGTCAAATTCAAGTTTTTTACCGTTTCTAGTCAGCAGAAGATCTAGAAAAGGGAGTTGGTGGTTATTTTCTGTTTCGTACGTGAATTTAATGGAGGGAAATAAACTATTTAGATCACGAACGAATTGTTTTAAATCGTACTTTTTTGTATCAAATATAGCAACTGTGAAAGTCAAAACAAACACTGAATCCCATCTTTTTTCGAATACTTTTAAAATTCTTGCTTTCGCTGATGTAAAGCAATGGCAATTGAAAACTAACATTGAGCCACAAAAAATATCAATTAGTCCCAAAATTATTTTTTCAATTTACATTTCTTTTAACTGCTATAAATGCCGAGTGCAGCGCTAATTCTTTGTAATTAGCAATTTTGACTTCAATTTTTCTCAGTAATTATCCGATAACTCGATAAATAAGGCGGTAATATGATGAATAGTTTGTGCGCCCATAAACCCTCAGCCACACGACTAGGCACGCACGCTTGGACAAGCTCGCAGGGTAGTGAGCGGATGTAAATGAGCGCGCTTTGAAATTTAGCTTGACAATGCACCCGGGGAACAGCAGTAGTAGAAGAAGAGGGAGAGAGGAGTCGATTGTCATTTCGTCGGAGGGGGGATGGGTGTAGATGGGCGGGGGTGGGGGACGCTCATTGTTGTGCACTCTCCCGATGAATCGATGTGCTGAGGGACACTTTGCCGCTGCAAGACACCCTTTCGCTTCCTCGAAAAAGACCCCTTTCGTTCGGCCCTTCCCAGGATGCTCTCCGCTTCGTTGTGCGTTCGAGAGGGTTGGTGGGGGACTCTCTCGTGACAATGCAAGCTCTTCCTCCCGTGGCCATAAGCATGAGTTTGAAGGACGAGAGTCGGCTCCTCTCCTCTCAACCCGGCCTCCTTCTCCTCCTCCCCCTCATCATCCCCTTCCGCTTTAATTAACGGCCCGAAATGACTTCAGCCAGCCATTTCCCCCTTTCCACCAACCTTCCTTCCAATCCTTCGTGATTGGCAACCAAATACTCTATGTACCTCCGTTCAGTACCGAGTAACAATTTAGATGTTTTCACATTGAAAGGACATGCTTATCATATAATTTAGGCTTACTTAATTTATACTTACATACTTATTTTATCGCTAAGAGAAATAAGCTGCTTTGTCAACTCTAAACAGTGAAAATAATTAAATTACTTCAATTATAATTAGCACTATTATTTCAACTGAAGTTTGTTGGTAAAAGAAAAAAAATCATATAATTATGTTTAATTTTACACATGTCCCGTCGACAGGCATGTGCCTTAAATGAAATGAAATGAAAGAAAATACATTTAATTTTCAAATATCAAAGTTCTACCATCACAAAAAATTAAAGTGTCTTTTTAATAAGCAAATCTAAACGAATAGGCAGACATGATCTTAATTACTATAAAGAGCTGCACCGCAACAAATATTTCTTAATAATTCAAAGTATACTTGATTAAAAGTGAAATCACATTTATCATTTTACAAAATATTCTCCTGGCTATTTCCTTGAATAAATGTGTATGGGATCTTGAGCTGACTTTAATGCTTCACGGTGAGCATGATTCGTTTTAGCCGACCAGTAGCATCACGTTGTGGGATATATTACAGGATACTCAGAAAAATAGGATTAGTTATCTGATAAGAACAACAAAATGGGATCTTTCCACTCTAGCTCGCAAATTGACCTTAAAATGGAATGATGTTAAAGGCGACAATGAGAGAAGCACAGGAAAATATTTTTTTACATTTGATAATGAGGCCATTTTCACATCAAACTGTTGATAAGAAGCGATACCTCCCGGAAAAGCCTTTAACATATAACATAAGCATCGTATCATCTTTAATTTTGAGTTATTAATTCATTACTGTGATAACTATTGAAGTCAAAATATTGTACATTTGACCCTGATATCAGCATCTATGATACTAAAAGTGTCTATCATTACATGTTCGTGGAATCACATGTATATTATCTGCCTGACTTATGGCTTTCAGAAATTAAAGCCATTAGTGAGAGCAGGGATATTTAAACCTATTATTATAACCAGGGTCATTAAACAATTAGCAAATTCAACTGCCTCTTTATCTGAGTAAAGAGGTGTGAGTATATCCTCCATCTTTCTCCTCTTGAAAGCAGCAATTAGGGTACCAATTTTTTATGATATAACTATAAAGCCTCATTTTTCAAACCATGATATTTTGTACTGGCACAGCTCTTGTTTTTTAAGACACAGCATTTTATGGTAAAGGCATTGAAACCTGAAAAACACGGATAAAACGTTGAGCAATTATTTCAGCTCTGCGTACAGCCGATCTCACTAAATTTTTGTAAGTCACCGATGCATGTTATTTGTAGCTCATTGGTGATCCCGATTGGCCTGTGTATTTACCTGATTTAATTGTATTAAAATTTTCATTTCAGTATCCAAAATGCCATGTAACATACCCTGCCATGTTGGAACGAAGTTGCGGGAACAATCATTCTTTTTTATGATTTATGAGTTGATGACTGCTATTGAAATTACTCTGGAACAAGATAGTTGAACAAATACGGACTTTGTGAAGTTTAAAATATTGTTGATAACTTTGAGCATCCCAGAATAACATTGAGGATAGTAGTACTAACGTATCAGAGTGGTGGCACAATAATGGAGAACGTTTTCGCGTTTTTTCTAGTGCGGAATGCTTGGGAGCAACCCTTTTGGAGGAGATAAACATTTACTGTCTATATTCATTTTGTAATCTTAGTAGCATTTAATACCTAAGAATTCTGCTACCATTTTCGCACAAAATCCCATATGGTAGGTGATTAAATAAGCACCCCACGAACTCAATACAGAGGGAGCGAGTTGGGAAAACATACAATCAAAGCAGCCACGCGAGCCCTAGGCTACATTCGAATCCGCGACCTTGGGGGGGGGGGGGAGTGGGTTAGGGTAAAAGGGGGTTTTGGCAACGGGGGCAAAGAGAGTAGCAGAAAGAAACAGGGTACGCTGGATTTAATGGGGTCGGTCGTAGAGGTCCCTCTCACTCTCTCTCCCGCTGAAAATTTAGGTCGTCACCAAACCACAACATGAATGGAATGCCGGAGGGGGAAATACGGTCACGCCAAAACCTATACGGCAAAAGGGGTGATAGAGGACTGCGGGGAAAACTACTGCGCGTCCGAAAAAACCGGAGTGAACGCAGCCGAAGGGAAATTTCCTCGGAGCTCCATTGGATTGGCAAGAGGGGGGAGGGAGAAGGAAGGGAGTTCACCATTCCCAAATAAGGAATAAAAAATATAATACATTCCTCCGATGAAAATGGGGAGGTGTGGGAATTTTTCAAGCTCGAGCTCGAAAGTTGATGGAGAACGGGGAGGAAAGGAAAGAGAAGGAAAAAGTCTTTTCCCTCAACCCCACCCCGGAACAAAATCGACTACTACGCCGGCAGAAAATTTCCGATCAAAAAAAAACAACCGCCAATCCTTTTTGAAAGGGAAAATAAACAGTTTGACGAAAAAAAAGGTAAAGAGAAAGAAGGAAAATGTATCTACCCTCAGTCACCCAGTAGGTCGAACACGAGTGAAAACAAGCCCTCTTTCCTCCCTCGAGCCTCCAGGAGGGGAAGGTCGCTAACATTTTCCGATACGGTTGGACGTCACGGGCGACATCTCCCGTAAATGTGTTGCCTTCGGATTTTCAAGTCGCGCCGCGGGGCGCCGTGTCCTCTTCTTCGTCTTCCTTCTCTACATATCCTTCTTAAGAGAGAGATTTATATATGTATATGTGTGAGGATCACCGCCAGCCTGTGGCTTCGGCGAGATTCGTACGAGAGACGGAAGGCTGAAAAGGAGCGAAATGATTTGGTTTCCAATTTTCTTTGTAATGCCTAAGTTAACATTCAGTGTTATAGTTCCCGCACAATTTCTCTGCGCTTTCTTTCAAAATCCGGCTCCATAGTCAACTAACTGAGTTAGATATCAAGACAATCGACTTGCTGGAACCCTCTAATCTACCGTACGGATGGCTTGCATTATCTCTTATTACTTGGATACACCGTGAAAGGACATGAGTATCATTTTTTGTAACATCGTACCTTTGTTTACTCAAATCATTCTTAATTTTCCAATGACACAATTTTTTTAACACGACTTCTTTTGGAGCGATCGCTTTTACACCTCCGACCTTCCCTCAAAAGTTCACAACAATCAACACTCCCAAGCTTCCTCACGAAAAATAAACATTCCACAGTCAATTACAATAGTAAGAAAATTTTAAATAACAATTAATTGAGAGAAAACAAACACCATATCATAATATCGTTTAATGAAACATCATAATAAATTAAACAAGAAAGTTTTAAAATACATGTGGTTGATGAAGGGAAAAGTACCAAACGTTGCATTTTCATATCCTGGATACTTGTAGAAAAACATGAGCTCTATTGAATATTATAAACAAAACCTTATCATTCCGAGATATTTTTCTCGCAAACGTAATTTGAAATAACTAGGTGTTTAATGGGGTAATGGAGGGAACAGAAGGAAGAGAAAATAGTATTTTTCTACCAAATACAACTGTCAATAAGAAGAGAAAACACCCGATAAATTTATTTAAAATAAAATTCATGCATCTAAACGCCTTATTTTTTAGTTTTTAGCTAACACTGTGAAAACTGAAGTACAAAATGTGATAATTCTCTAGAAATGGAGCTGCAGTCTGTATATATGGCTGTTTAAAACAAAGTGTGATAATTCTCTAGAAATGGAGCTGCAGTCTGTATATATGGCTGTTTAAAAAGGACTCATGAAAAATATATTCCTGGCATAGTTGGTTTAATTTGTGTCTGCATTTTGGTTTTCAATCTATAACTCATTCCATTAGTAGAAGCAGGATTTTTTTTAACCACTTGGAAAAAGTTGGAAATTGGTAGTAGTTTTGACGAGAGCAGTTGACGCGAAACCTCCTTAATTTACAGCCATCACCGAGATAATTATTGTAGCCTTCGGGAGGTAAGCGTGATCACTTTAATTTTGAAGGGAAGGTATCATGGAAAATTGGGAATGAAATAAATAGCTTTTTGTGCTTTAAATATCTTAGGACGAATGTAATTTAGCGGCATTTCTATCTCATTCCTTGCAATTAGTAATTAACTATCATTAGTATTTTTTTAAATTTCCTTTTACTAACCAGAAATACAGCGCAATCGGCCCACTTAAAATCAGGCGAATCAGAACATCAATAGATGATCACAAACACCCATGCCAAAAGTGGTGTAAATTCCACCCAGGCAGGACTCAAACCCGCGACCATCGGTTTAGCAGGCGAGGACCTTTTTCCGACGCCAACGGGGCCGGCATCAACTCATTATTATTCTCAAATCAAACTCACGTTTGTATTGGACATTTTTCCTGGCACTAACTCAAAGTAATTCCTCACAAGCCAATTAGATGAGCGCATCAAAACAGGGTAATATACTTACCAATTTGGCCTTGTAAATCGTACGAGACCATCGCTGGAATGATCAACAGGATGCTTTCAAGGACGCCGAATATAGGATTGAGACATCCTTTTCTAATTTCAGCTCATACTTCCGGTTTATTCCGTTAAAAAAGATTGTTTCGAACTACGCCTGACGTACACACTCTCTTCAACAGCACAAAAACCGCACTACGACCATATAGAGGGGAAAAAAATCAGCACGCTCAATTTAATTCGGATACCTTTAAATACCCCCTCTTATAAACTACTTTGACATCTTTCACATCAGCACTTTTACTGAGGGATTAGTTAAAAGTTCTATTTAAGGTGGCTGGATCGAAATCAGGGGTCACTGAGTGCATATTTTAGTAATTTTTAAAGGGAGTCGAAAAAATTTCTCGGACTAGAATCCATTTAAAGTATCCGTGAATGCATCGGAACTCTCCGTCAGGGCAGTAACGGAGTTAATACAAGAACTATGCTGATTTTTTTCTTGGATTAATGTATATTATGAATACAATGTCGTGGTCGTGATTCGAAATGTTGAGGGAATTTTATTTTTATATGTTTTTTTCGAACGTTGGAACCGACGTGAAGCCTTGATATTTGATAAAACAAATATAAACATTAAAAAGTACTGTTTCACGATTTAGAAGAAAATATGCACATATTTAATCTCATCATTGCGAAATACTTGTCAATTGCCACAAGCATTGAGTTGCTAAAAAATTGGCATGATGAAATCGGTTTCACTTCTATCAACACACACAATTAAATAGAGCATATGTATATTCACATTTTACAGAAATTTGGACACAAACAAATATTGCTCCGACTAATTTAAATGACTGATATAGACAAGACAAATTACTCTTCATTTCACGACATCAGATACTGCATGCACGACGGCCAACCCGAAGTAACCAGCCTTTTTCCGCGTGGGAGGAGGATGAGAAAAGTGACGATCGGGCGGCGCGCGGGCGGAAGCCCCAATACGAGACGAAGAGCGTTGATCCCTCGATCTCCGGAGAAAGGGAGAATCGCATTCATGCTGCCTTCTCTCTCTCTCTCTCTCTTTCTCTCTAGCGCGCGTCGACAAGTGAAGAGCGAGACCCGCCAATTATTACGATCGATTTCGGATCGGGAAAAGAGAGAGAGGAGGAAAAGGAGAGGAAGTGAGGGGAAATGAGAGTTGAGGGGCGTAGGAGGGGGTCAAAGCGGGGGAAGCGATGGTGGCTGCGGCGAAGATGATGACGGTTGGGAAAAAATATTATAAACGCGGACGGATCGCAGCGGAATATGGAAGGATGCTTAGAGGGTGGAATCGGGTGAGGGACCGAAAAGGTATGAGAACAAGGAATACGAAAGGATGATATTCATATGAAAATAACGTTAAAAACCATAAACTGGGGTATTCTCTATGGAAGAATTAAATACAATAGCCTGACAAATTTCTATAAGGCTTTAACTCAGGCTAGAAAGTGTGAGGATATAAGTTTCAGGCGTCTGAAACAAAGACACGTGGGAAGAAAATTATCACAAATCAAAAATTCGACTTTTTAAACAAAGAACAGATGAAGCAAAGCACTCTTTTTTGTACAGAGCTTCAGAGGTATGGAATTCTCTTCCTGAGGAAATATTAAACCCTTTCCCAAAACCCAGAAAATAATTTAAAAGTAAATTATGCCCATACTTGAGAAAGATGTAAAAATAAAGTGGGGTACCCTCGCATCTGACTGATGTATTTTTTCTACAGAGGTACCTGAATTTAATATGTATTGGTAGCATTTTTAAGTTTCTTATAATTTTCCGGGTCTTAAAAATTGCATGCTTTTATGTGATTTTCAAGTAAGTATACGCTTTACCATCAAGCAAATTCATAATGTAATATTCTGCGGACATAAATAATTGGTCAAATCGGGAGAGCGGGGATTGGGTATTATTAGAAAAACCACACCTTCCAGCCAAATGATATGATTTCGACAGAAATGTTCGTCGCAATTTGTGTAATGTATATGAAATTAGTCAATTCCATTGAAGATCAACAAAAATGTTGATAAAAGTACAGGAGTCGGATTACTATGCATACGTGCACGGTCTTACAGACGACCATCGACAGGAAGAATTTAAATACCGTAAATACGTGCATGTTGTCCGATATCTAGTCTTACATAGCTCTATGAAGATGTATTAACACAGGAAAAGAGGAGTAACCTGATCTTCATGAAGTACAGATAAAACTAGGTCGCATTTAATCAATTTTACCAAGAGAAGATTGCAATCACTCTCTTCATTCATTAAGGAGATATATGTATTATGGAGTCGACTTTATTCTGCAATTACGACAATCTGAATTCATGTATAAATTAAATTTACTCGTTAATTGGAGCAATCTTGACCTGATATTATTTGATTATTAAGGTTGAAGTAGAATTCCAAAGCATGATGGAATGATTCGTGACTTTCTCCCTGGTATTCACCAAAATCGCTCTATTTACCGAAAGCTGTTTCACTCCTGACCCAAAACCAGTTATTTCTTGCAAACCTTTCGGTGGTAATTAAATTCCATCATTAGGGCTTCTAGATTAATTTAAGTCGATAGGAGCCAGGTTGATATCAGTCACAGCTGGAAGATTTTTGGCAACGAGAAATTAAGAGTAAAAGTAAAATAAATATGCCATTAAACCCAGAGTTTCTGCTTTCTGGACTAATAACGAGGACGCTATACTCACATTATGTCCACAGTGAAAAACACAAATCAGACGGAAAAATAACAAACAGCGCCCCTAAATAAAATATAGCATAAAATTGTCTAGCACTACTTAAGCTCCCAACGATTCCTTAAAAAAAACTTCAGTCAGTCGACTTCAGATTGCACCTATTTTCGTCTATAAATGTACTGAACGGGAATGTTAAAATACGCGTACGTATTACAACCTGCCTAATACGCAAGCGAAATAAAAATGTGTGCGACACACAAACTGGATTTAAATACACACATTTTGTACGTCGTACACGTTCTAATTTCCAGCCTATCCTTAATAAACTTTATTACTGTTGGACCTCCGAGATTGCTATATTCAGTAGACCCTGTTGGACCTCAGTAGACCGTATTAAACCACCGTCCTAAAAAAACTAGTCCTGTCCTCTCCCAAGCAAAAACTGAAATGACGCCCAATGTGAGAGAGGGAGAGAGAGGGCCAAAGGGAGCGAAAAGGAAAGTAGGAGAGAGAAGCAAGGATCCTTCGGAGGGGATGGATGGCATAATGGCGGTGGTAGTGGTGGAGTGGGCGAAAATGGGGAAAGAGGATCGGGGGTGGGAAGGGAGGAAGAGAGGGGGAGAGTGTCGGGAGAGGGTGCGTTATCGATCTATTCACTGTCTGTCGGGGTTCAGAGGGAAGGAGAAGAAGGAAGACCTCACTCAGGGTCAGAGGGAAAGTGGTTAGGGAGAAGGGAGGGATGCGAAATAGGGGGGGGGGTGCGGAGATGGAGTAGTGGTAAGTCAGACCGGCCGCCGAGAATTAAAAAAACTGCGTGATGTGAGAGACCTCTCTTCGACGAAATACGGAGCCTTGTCTTGAGGCGCAGGGCACCATACCCTGGGGCTCGAGCTCAGGGAGAGTGAATCGGTAGCACACACCGCACACCAAGCGACACACATATTTCCAAGTTGAAATAAATAGCTTCCTTAGAGGATCCCGTCTCTGCAGAGCAAATGAGTTTGGGGCCTTGGCTATGAAACTTTCAACGTCCTGCGCAAGAGGGGAGGAAGGCTTTTTTTTTGTAGTGTGGAGGATCACTGTATAAACATTTTTTTAAAGTAAAAATATATTGCGCTAACAAACGTTCCTGGCGCTGAGCAGTGAACGAATTTGGGGAATGGGCTTCGAATCTTTCAAAAGTCTGCGAAAGAGGGGAGGAAGGTTGTTTACTGCGGAGTCACTGTGAAAACATTTTTAAAGCAGAAATATATATATGTAGCTCTCACAAAAGTTCCAGGCGCTGAGCAGTGTACGAGTTTGGGACATGGGCTACAAAACTTTCTGAATCCTGCGAAAGAGGGGAGGAAGGCTGTTTAGCGTGGAGAGTCTCTGTGTAAAAACTTTTAAAAGTAGAAATATATAGCTCTCACAGAGGCTCCTGGCGCTGCGCAGTGAATGAGTTTGGGGCATGGGCTACGAAACTTTCAGTATCCTGTGAAATAGGAGAGGAAGGTGGTTAGAGTGGAGGGTCACCATGAAAGCATTTTTAATTGCTTTCAACACAGATGAAGAAGTGAGATGACTCACCACTACCTTCCGTCCAGTTTTAACTCAACACGCGAAGATACCTCAGGATAGGGTCACCGGTAAAGTCTTGGCGATGAGTGACAGCTTGCCTTTTACCTTTGTGTGTGTGGCACACGCTTCAGCATATGCGCCAGGCAAACTCAGCGAGAGTTATGCCGCAGCCCCGTTTTTGCATTTGCAATTTTGTTATTGCAAATGGATATATAATCACGATATCTATGTATCAATCGTCTATCTCTACCCACTAACATTCACAGGCGAGTAGAGCGGAGTTATATTCTCTGAGGTTATTTTCCAATACTTCTTCAATGTGCTCCTGAACCAGTGAAGGAACCTTAAAACTGAAAAAGGGTATGTAAGTAGGAACTTTTTTAACGTCATAAATTTGTATTGATTACCCATATGTGAACCATGTAAAACAACATAATAGCTTCTCTGCATGCGTAGGTCATAAATTGAAACGGATAATTGGATTGTATTAAATATTTTATTTGAGACTTGTCTACGACCGTCGTACATACTATTATCAGTGAGCTTAATTGATTTAAATTTTTAGCGCTGAAGTTTGTGTCTATTATTATGGCTTTTGCATAGACCGTTTTTGCTGCTATTGTGCGTTCCACGTCTCCACACCACGGCAGCGCTATCGGATGACAGCGTTGCCAGGTTTCCGTTGCTCTATTTAGCGGCAAATAACTACTTAGGGAAACTCCACGCAAATTATTACTTTTTACAACCTAGAGCTTTGAATACTGAGCCCTCGACAATGATAAAAGTTGTTATCATTTAATGACAAAACATTCTCTAGTGGAATTATTAAATATACTGATAACTATTTTAGTTCGAAGCAGAAAAAAATAATATAGCCGTGCGCAAGAGAATGCGTGGAAAATTTACAAATATTTTTTCAAAGTGCAGCACAATTTAAAAAAAATTTAATGCTTAACGCTGAATAAAATGGTGTTCCCATCATGCGTGTACATGAAACTGTTTACATTGTATCTATCAACACCCAACGCACCTTTGGCTACATAAGACGAGCAATGTACAACTTCACCATCAAAGCAAGGCTCTGACGATACTAACTCCAGTATTCGCATGCCAAAGGTTAGTTAAAACTATTGTTATTATTATCAAAACATTTCAGAGGTCTGCGAAAAAATCTCATCTCATCCACCATGAGAAGTTCCTCTTAAGAGGAAGGACGCAGTATCGGCCGGATCCGAAGCGGAATAGAACGATGGAGACCGTGGGGCATGACGCTTTAATTCGGGTGGGGGATGCTAGCCCCTTCAAAGGCACCGCTTTCACTTCGTCCGATATAACATAGCCCCAGCCACACCCGAAGAGCAAATTGAAAGAGAGATGAGAGCCATGATGAGACGTGATCTTTCGATTGGAAAACGATCTTTCGGGTGATGATTTCTGATTGGAGTGGAGTGACTTCTTTTTTTCCTCCTGTGGCCTTCTAAAAATACGTTTATCGATTCACAAACATACGACGCAGTCGCGAAATAAGATGTGAGGCTCGAAACTTAATGTCGACCAGCGCGATAGCTGTTGACGTTATTTGGATTTGTACTCCCACGAGACTTTGGCCTGGTAACTAACTCATGCGTAATTTAATCTAATTGCAGCATTTTAATGAAAAATTGAATACAAACGCTTCCCACTCCTTTCTTAAAAATGAAATTCGGGTCTTCGTTTGGTGGTATTTTTGACCCCAAACAAATTTCTGTTAAAAATTACCAATTAAATGGCCGTGTCGTTTGTTTAAACCTTAGTATTGCTTGATAAGTGTTTCTCAGGTATTCCACTGGGTAAGAAGGTCCCGACGTTTCGGAGAACGATTTGCTCTCCATTTTGGAAGGACATAGGGTGGTAGATATATTAATGTAAATGCAGATGAGATTTAGGGGACCTCATGGATCCAACGATTATATTAATAAAATGACAGTGATTCTCTTTTCTCTTCACATAACATCCATCACATTTCTACGAATGTTTTGCATCCAATTCCTAGTAAGATAGTAATCTACTCTGGTAAGAATGCTGTCGATCTTTCTAAATTACGAACTTCACCTGAAATCCTATTGGGCTTCCTACCTCTGAATGATATTTGACCTTCCGTAAGAGCTTTTCATATCATCTTCAGAGCTTCAGATCAGTTAAATGCTCTTTCTATATCCCATGCAATGTATAACTATATCCTCTAAAAGTAATGCTTTAGAAATAAGAATCAACCAGAAGAGTTAAATGAGAATGCCTAAAAGTCTTCATAAGGTAGCCTATTTAGACTAGTATGTAAGAGCTTGACTTCGCCTATCACTCAATTTTTTTAACAGTTTTGACTAGGACTATGTATATAGCTTTAGAGAAAGAGTAGGGGGCTCTCGCTTTTGTGAGAGCTCGACTGGTTAACTTACGAAAAACACAGGTTCCCACGCTTAAAAGAGTCCGTCCTCCACCACATGCTCTGAATTAAGGAGTCACTCACGGGAGATGCGTGCCTCAGGGGCAGATTCTCGGTCCCTTTAAACTTAACAGGGACAGCAACGCGACGGAAGCGCACCCCTCTGTCCAACACACACCGAGTCAAAACCGGAATCTTCGGAAGTGCCCCCGGGGGGTGGGGGTAGAGAGGGAGCTTTGGTGCAAAAGTAGGTTGGGCAATAAGGTGGAGGTGGAGAGAGGGGGGTGGAGGCAAGGCGTAATTTTGGCACCCAGGCGGCGTGAGGAACCTCCCCGTCTCCACGGAATCCCACGTTTCAAAGAAACAGGAGGGCACGATGGAGGGGAGAATTAGAAAAAAAATTCAATGTCCCTCCGTCTTCAAGGGCGCACAGAGGGGGAGAAAAGGGCGCTTGGAAATTAAATTAAGGGCAAGAGTGGAAAAAGGTTCTTATATTCACTCCTGTTCGAGTGCGAAGTCTCGAAAGAGAGGTAAAAAAAGAGGAAGACAGAAGGCTTCAGCATCTGCTCTGTCAAGTCCTGCGTTTCTCTAAAATGTGAGACCAAATGGTAATTCGCGCCGTCAACAATCAACAAATTCTTAGCGTAAGAGGCAAAACAACATTGACGTATGGTGCAGATGCTCATAAGTGTATTCCCTGAACACCGTGATGTTTTTAGCACGCAAAAATATAGCGTATATCGCATTGTTTAGTTAATTCAGCATTTTAGAGTCGTCAAATCTTGTCCCAACGCGGTAATTATTGATTGGAAAGGAGCAAGCGGTTAAATAGCATGCGAAAATTTTACGAAAGCATGAGATGGCTACCTTTTTTTGCATGTGATACCTATTACAGACTTTCTAAAATCGACCCTGAAAGGCGGAGAAGAAAATTAGGGCCTATGAAATACGGCTCCACAAATGCAATTATAGGATATCATGGGCGAATAATGAGACCTTATAGAATGTGTTAGTCCTTATAAAATGTGTTGCCAGGCTGAAATAATCAGCACTATCTATTTATCTAAATATCAACATCTTGAACATTTAAAGAGACACGATGATCATTCTCAGCTTTTTCTGTTATCAGTCCAAGAGAGGTTGATGGATAATGAAGCGTTCGTATAGGGGTAATTTCCCGGCTTGACAGAGGGTGGACAGAATAAAGCAGAGAGAAAAAGGTTGGGGAAAAGTAAACGGCGTGCCAACCTCTTCTGTATTCGGTTACGTTGCAATATTAGCCATTAATTTCTATGGCTGAAACTCCATGGGATCAAAACATTCAGGGGTGAAAATCAATCAATCATAGCAGGCGTAGGGAATAAAACGGTGCACTTCTGGAAAGATCTGTAATTATTTTCATCTAATAAAAGCTATGAAAGTGCGAGGCCAAATTAAACTCTTTCATCAACTAACAACAAATCATATCACTATTCATTTTAATAAAAGTTCCCACTTGTCCTTAGCTAACTTACTTCACGAGATACCACTTTAAAAGTCCAAGGTGAAGACATCGGACTCTATAGCTGAATATCCCGTCGATTTTTTCTCTGCTACCATCCTTTAATAACCATATTCGGCAGTGATTTTTATGATGTCATTTTCAAAGGCACTCAGCTCTTAGGCCTCATAAATATGAATAGAGAAAACATAAAATGTATGCACATGTTTTTTGAAAAAATGGCGACGGTAAACAAGTGCTAACACAACGGCCTAAATATTAATTAGTTAAGGTTAGGTTTGATTAAGTTAACGATGAGGAATTAAATTAAGAATTAGAAATCTGAGTTTTGCCACTAAGAGAGCGTATACGGGGTTAAATTTTAAATAATAAATTACGAACACATGAATCAAGTTATGAGAAGTACCGAATATTATTGGCCTCCTTTTATCTTTCCCATCTCGTGAGGGCTGACGGGTTTTTCATTCGTGAATGACAATCTGCCATTACCAGCCATCTCCTTTAAGTTTTACTCCAGCTTAAAACGTGTGGCGAACCTTTTGTGATCACTGTCGTGCAAGCTAATAATCAATGATTGAAATGGTTTTTCATCCAAAACTTATTCAATTTACAATATTTTGGCACATCGATGCACTCGGAAAAATGCCATTTGTCAACAGAAAACTCACCTGAAAAAAATACAGACGGTCCTACCCAATTTTAAAGGTAAAGAGTTCATCAGGAACTGCCCGTAGCTGCAGTTAATTAGCACGGACGTGAAGCCAGAAAACATTCTTAAGCCAGGATAAATAGGAGAGACTATGCATAAATGAAAATATTGCAGTGAACTCATCGGTATAAAGGGCTGTAGATGGATGAGTACTCATAGAAGATCATACGGAATGGAAAAATTTGAAGGCGCAATACTTATCGGGCTTATTTGCTGATTACATTACATCCCTTGAAAGCTTCAATGCGCAAAAATTGTCAACCAAGTCAATTTCGATTGAGGAAAAGATAAAATCGCCTCCCTGATCGTGATAAAAGCCAATGGGTCGCGTTACCTCAACATGGGTCTCGAATCGCATTAAAGTCCCATGGGAAGTTTAGCAGCAGGTAGCAAAGCCCCACCATGGGTTGTACAGCAATCAGCACTTAGCCGGGCACAAGGAAAAAATTGGCGCGTAATTTTCCTCATCACGCAAAACTTGCAGCGGTCGCTGCATTACGCAGCTGTGCGATACTTCGATGACTTCATTACGATATTTCGGAGATATCGCTTTCCGAAATCGATCGACCTGGCTATGTGACACAGCGCCTTAAGAAGTTGACGCTCAGTTTTTTCGTTGGATCGATCGAATTGCGTAAGTGGTGTTTCTGGCAAGATGATTTGTCATTAGACTAATACCATAGTTTCTGCCTCAAATATGAGAATCCTTATTATGTTAGATATGGAAACAAACATTATTACTAATTATATCGCGGCCAATTTCATCCTTCAGTTGATATCATCACGTCGACACGTCGATATCGACATTAGCAAGGTCGGCCATATGACGTCGATTTTTCGAAATAATCTTTCTTCTCTAGTTTTCAATCCATCAGGCTTGGCTTGCAACAGCCATCAACCTTTTTCTTTCCTCTGCCTCCGTATTTCGATGTAAACAGGATTTAAAAAATTAAGTATATTGAACCAATGTTTTTTATTTCAATCTTCGCATGACGATGTCATATAATACAATCAAATATCCAGAATGGGATTATAATGAAAAGCGATAGAAAATTCAATGCAACGTCACTGCGCAATGTGTATTTGTGACTCTAGATACATACTTTAATATTCTACTGCAATTAATAAGTGATATAAATTTTTCAATTTGAACACGAAACCACCCTTCTGAAAACCAAGTTTCCTTGAGACCTCCCAAAATTGCCACGTGAATTACAAAGCCTGAGGTCAGCGCATTTGTACGGCAAGCTTGAAGTTCGCGCCTCGACAACAAGTTGTGTTATGTATAATTTAGCAGCAATTCGCGTAGAAGATAATTCTGTTGCAGAAATAATATGGAGGGGCTCGAACAAGATGAATATGAACTTTGCATTTTTCCATTGAGTTAGAAATTTTTAAGTTAATGTCTCAGTAGAAAACTGCCTGGAGTTCTCCTTTCGCCAGTTCAGGCATTTTGCGACGCCACTATACGCGAAATTCTTTTTCAGAGGTACGCATCGTGAAATTTCATTAAATTGAATTCAATTGAATATTACTGCGGGCATTTATGCAATGTAATTCTACGTTACGCAAATCTACAACATAATTCTATCACATGAAACAATGAAACGAAATTCTATCACGAAAGCAAACGCAAAATGATTCTACTTCAGATTTTGTATATTGTATTTCTAATTAAATTATTTTTTTGTATCTTTATATTTATCTGTATATTTAATTTGTATCTTTGTGTAACTTGTTGAACAGCGCGAATAACACTTGTCATTCCGCTGTCAGAGCAATATAATTCAATTTAGGTGAAATAAAAGTCTATGACTTAAGTTTTCGGGAAACTGACAACGATAAGTAGAATTGTTTTGCTTTTGCTTTTGCTTTTGTTATAGTTTTCTAGCTACATTAGATGAGATAAATATTATATCGTAGGTTTACGTGAGGTAACATTGCATTGTTTAGCTACCCGAAGTAGAGTTCTTGAATTTGAATTACATTGGATTTTTAGGGAGACGACGGACAGCTAAGGTCATTTGCGGCATAGGGGATAGGTGAGGGAAGAAGGTTGGCTAGAAACCCGGCGTCGGTAGTAGCCTGCTATTAACGAAAGGCACCAAGGGGACCACGGCTTAAAGTCTCATCCAACCAACGGAGTACTGCACTTGAAGTCCCCTCCACAAGACACTAAAGTAGGGATCGGGTTTCCTCTGAGAAACATCCTCCTCAGCAGGGATTTGAACCCTGGCCACCCGTATGGTTAGCCAGGACTCTAGTCAACACGCCAACCCGATCCAAAGTGGAGTTCTTTTCAATTTATTTTTAAAAATATAATTACATTGCGCACGCCACAGAATTTTTTTTAAATAGGAGGCCACGATATCATCATTGTAATTTGCGACATAAGCTTGGAATTTTCATAGAACTGCCGTGCCAGGGATGCCATTTCGCACCACACGGAACCACCGTCCCTGGGACGCGCTGGAGCCGAGTGCGCCCACGCAGCATCCAGGATCGTCGGCGATGGAGAAGGAGGAAGAAGGATGGGTCGACCGAACCACCCACGCAATACGCAGACCACACAATCCCTCCCATCCCCTTCAACATCCCTCAACCTCACCCCCACTATTCATTACGTGACGTCGCTCACTCACTCTCTCTCCAACCAATACGTTTCCACGCTACGATTTTCCGAAAGGTCAGGTCTCACGCTCGTGACGCAGAATGCATTAGTGACATTTCAACGGCAGTGATCCAAAAATACTTAGTTTTTTTCGCCTTCATTTTCGTAACAAAAGAACGAGGGCCGCAACGCGCATCTATATAAAAGTTTACCTTAACCTGCTAATTGACGTGCCCTAAGGAGAAGCTCAACTTTAATAAGGGTCTAGTTTTTGTAAATTTAAAGAATGAAGTACTTCGCCCTACTTTCAATACGTGCAAATTAAATAATGACAAAATTCAAAAAAATATAGAAATGAACTGATAAAAAGACACGTCCAAGGTGACAGAGTATTACCACCAACTTTAGTGCATCAACTAAGAAGTATAATTGGCACAGTTTTTTCAATTATCTTGTTAGCTTAAATTATTAGATATTACAGCCTTTAAAATTGCGTGATGTAAACAGCGAGCTTTGGTTTCTAGCGTTAATAACCCAAAATACGTACAAAGTATTCCTCACCGCATTCACTTCTGCATCCACACGAATTCCACTCGATCAAACCGATTAATCGCGGACGGTGCAAAGTTATGGCTGCTTTAAAAAAATAAAACAGTGGGACGGGCAGAAGCGTTTTGTCGCTCATCCCACGCCGGGGTACACATCAAAGGCATTTGAACGTCTGCGTCGCGCCTTAATAAGTGCGGGGACACGGGTCTTCTCTCGGGAGAGGAGAGATGGGGGAGCGTGGAGCAGCGGGGGATATTAAGTACTACCTATTGCCACTATGGAGAGAGAGATAGAGAGAGAGTAGGCGTTCGTCGGTCTTGCCTCGGGGGGTAGAGAGGGGGATCAACGTCGTGACGGAAGAACGGTGTTAGGGCGGAGGCAGATTGAGGGCCGCTGGAGCAGTCAGCGGGGGGGGACTAGAAGCAATATGTAGAGACAAAAGGGGAGAGAGATGAAGGGAGAGCAGAGATGAGGGTAGTAGAGCGTGGAAAAAGAGAGGGAATCGCGAGTGGGAAGGGGGAGGGGAGTGTGGCAGTGGCGGGGGGAGGAAGCGGTGCGAGGGATGATCTCTCTATATCACGGTCCATTCCCGATACCACGGAACAGAAGCAGCCAGCATCCCCTCCCCCTGCTTCTTCGGTGAGGGTCTACCAAAACTACATTCTCCTCCTCCTCTTCGGCACCCTTATATACCGCACCCACCCACACGACGCACTCTTTTCCACCCTCCCGCACTCTTTTCCAATATGACTCTCTTCCACTCCTCTCCACCCACTCCACCCCTCCCATTTATCCCGCCACTCCAAAGAGTGGATCGGTGGTATTGGGTCCTCCCCGACGAAGTCCCGTCCCCAAAAGCAATAGTCACGCGTTGTTAAAGGCGAAAATACGAGGTCGGGAGGGGAAAATTATTGCACCGCCGAAGGGAAGCTTGACGGGGCTGTATCATCCAATGATAAGGGCTCGGGCAGCGTCATGAATATGACAAAGTTAATGGACCTGGGGTTAATATTTCTGTACGATTTTCTAGCTTTTGAAATTTACTCGGACGTTGTACGCCCCTCAGTATTGGGATCGTAATTTCAAACTCAGAAAGGTATACAAATGGAAATTCAGAGACAAGAATTTCCTAGGCTTAATTTTCATTCAATTTACACAATAATTTTTAAGATTAAAAAATAAAGTTTCGGAAAATTCAGCAATTTTTCTGAATATACTATCCCCTTTAATGGGATTAACTGATTCATACAGTCGTGCCACGTCCTAGACGATCAAAAACTGATCAACTGCACTTCAATGGCGCCGTCTATTTCCTTTGACTACAATAATATATATGAAATATAAAACATTTTAATTCTACCCATTCTTAGCGTAGGTAATCTTATTAACAACATAACATGCAGTATTCCACCAGTCTTACTTTTTCAGACTTACGATTTCCTCTAACCGGGTAATAATGGTAATTGCGAAAGAATAAAAAAATCAGCAACGCCTAGTTCACCCCAAAAATAGTTTTACCAATCATTCCTTGAACTCTAGCGGGGTGTCGATGAAGAAGTGAAGAGGATTATTCTATATCTACACTCTTCATGTCTCTTTTGTTTTCTCATTTAGTTCACTTTCTCTTTTTTCTGTTTTCTTTTTGTTTGTTTCCCTCTATTTATTTCTTTGTTTTATAAAATGTACATATATAGCCATAGGTGAGTTACATGTGCCAATTATTTTGAGAGCTATTTAATTCTTATTTGTATTTTGTTCTTACAGATCAGTTGCCTCAGAACAATAAAATTTTTGTCAATTGTTCAATAGCAGGTCTACGTAAAGGAAATATAAACGCAAACAAGAGAAATAAACAGAGATAGGGAAAAACAAAGAGCCCATATAAACTAGAGTGTGTGGATGCAGTGTCTCTCGTGATTCCAAATCACTCGCACAAAAAGAATAAGCAAGAATTCCTCTGGCAACAGTCACCCGTCACCCACTCAAATTCTAATTGCATTCGATAGGAAGGCGAAAATATACTCTACCTTTCTTCCTAGCTTGAATGAGAGATAAAGTTGATAAAACGGGATTTATCTTCTTCGATTGCTGATACGATCATTGACATGAGTCTTTATATACTTCCAAAATCAATGTAGAAATACTACTATAGGGTACCGGAATAAAGTCGTCGAAACACATGTGTTTGCCGTAACTGTTTCTGAATAGAATCCCTCCGGTGAATTTCCTCATGTATATTTATTTCCAACTACTAGTCCGCTTCATGTCTTTCCCTTTTCGTCGTAGATCTTTGCTGCCGCTCCCAAAGATTTCTAGTCCTTAAAAAAATTGTCTCTTCTCTCTTAAGTGTTGGTTGCTCATGCTCGGTCGGAGACTCGGTTCCCAGTTGGTGTTGCTGTAGCGACGGCACCTCGATAGTAAAGGGAAGTCTCTCATTGTATTTCTCTGATTTTATACCTTTACTAATGATCCTAGAGCTACAACCACAGGGTTTGCAAGCTACTGTAATAATAGTGGGAAGGTCTGCACTCAAATAAAACTCTGGATAAACCACTAATAACCACAGACTATAGCCATCGCCAAATACCAGCCACTCCACTTCCCAGACACGTCCGTTTTTACAAAACCATCCTTCATTACTAAAACGAAATAAATCCAGATTACAATAATTAGAGCTATATTTACCGACAAAATAAAATCCTACATACGCTGTCGTCAGTTGTTATTAGATAAATGAAGCAAACTTCAATAATCAATCCGCCTGAGCGAATCGACTTTCGATTCTTCTAAGACTTGTCAGGCGCCACATGATATAGCTGAGCATGGAGAGTGTGCCGAGTCTTGTGCAGACAACGGCGCATAGTTTCTCATAAAACTATGCAGCTGCCTTGGAGCCACGTGAAAATCAACAAGCGGCGTCGTATCTCGTTCAACTATTCGATCGACACATTAAACAGCACGGTGAAATCGAGTGATACCGTGTCATGCTTGCCTATATATTTCTACGCATGTGATTCGTGATAGGAAAGTCGAAAAATGACACCATGAAAATTGAAAATACATCTTCATCTACGTATTACCCTGCCAGCCGCCGCATGGGCATGTGGCAGGGGGTGTTAGGACAGCAGCCGTGTAAAGTTGTAATGGATAAGGTTTTTGGAGGAGAAATGGTGACGTGTATTATGGGAATGTATTGAGTGGTGCTCAGTTTTTCGGATATATATAGTATTATATATTATCATACAGTATTTTAATATCGATTTCTTGGCACAAAGGCGGTGAAACATTTGCCGTGTCTCAGCTAAAGGCACTCGAGAGTCCCTAGAGAAACTGCGCAAAGGCCATCTGCAATGGCAGGCGGAGGAAATCGCTTCCTAAGTCGCTAGAGTGTCCCAGTATTTCTATAGTCACCAAAACAAACCAGGGGATCCCTCTTACTTGCAATTCAAATGTAAAGGAATGCATGAGCTGTCGCGGAAATAATAAAAAGTCTAATGCCGATCTGCTCGTCTTAAGGTAAAATTTTTAAATAATTTCAGAATAACAACAACTTGTATTCTACTGATGAAACCAGGAGAATATTTCGTCTATGATATCGTTAAATATTTTCGTCTTGGATTATGTAAAAAGTATGAAGTCTGATCCTTTCCCTTTTAAAATTCATAATTTAATGCATATAAGCCAAGGAGGTGAGAGGTGGAATGAGCTATACAATCAGCGAGTAACTAAATGGAACTCAATTCGGCAGGGATATTTTCCAGTATTCCTTTCATAAATATATTGCACGAATTAAAATAAAGAGAACTTATCCCAAAACAGTTGGGTACATCAACACCTCAATGCGAATCAATGAAACTTTTAGAATCAGTAAAATAACGTTGAGTTCACTCATAGAGAATGTTTAGATTTACTTATATTCAATTTATTGCAATACAAACAATGAGTGAACTCTTTTAATTCAGTCTCATCAGGACAGCGGCCCAAAGGCTATAACACGATAATTAAAGGAGATTATATTTGGTTCCATAATAACTTCCTTTTGATTGAATCTTATGGCACACGAACTATGTCAGTGAATTCAAAAACCATACAATATTATAGCACAATTTTTCCGATCAGAATCAAACCGTCACAGCTTCACTTTGAATAAGTACATCATAGTCTTCATGAGTAAAAAAATAAGCATATATTTGCCCAGATAACATCTCTCAGCCCACTTCCCCAGTCCCCCCTTGCTTTCACCGATGCTTTCATTCACGCTGGAAGCTGTCGAGTTTTTCCCATCACGCTGCTCAGAGATTTTTCGAACGGGCACCATGAAGTCATCGCCGGATAGTGGGAACTCTTCGAATTTCATCGCGAGGACAAGACACATAAAAAGTGCGAGAGACCAAGAGGGGGAAGGCAGCTCTACGGCCGCCATCGGGAGAGAGTTCTTTTCATCTCGGAGTGGCCGTCTTGTCGGGACTCACACGGGAGATATTCCGCTCGTATAACATCCCAATCCGAACCCACTCAACACACACACACACACACACACACAAAAATCCACACGGAGAGACGCGCAAGTCAGTCTCCCGGCGAAATATCCGACTGATCCGTCTCCTACCCCACTTTATTCCCAGGGTCTGAGGCAAAGTCTTCCTCCTCCCCTCACCCTAAGCATACCCTGACAACATGCCGCGGTTCCCCACTTGCTGCATCGCTTTAACCCCCCAACGCCCAACGTCAGATCGGCTCCCCAATCTCTCTCTCTCCTGACCGCCCCGAGGCTACATCCCCACCGACACGTATACACACCCCCTCACCGCAGCAGGGAACGGCCGAACGGAGCCCCGCTTTCAAACGCTTATTTCGCTTCATCCGACGCCGAACTCACAACTGTCGCACGCTTAATCTGCCAGTCTCAGTAGTCCTTATTCGCCACTTTCCTTTTGGCATTTTTGGAGCTCATCACCGACGAACGTCTCGTTGCGCGTGAGAGTTGCATGTTTATTTGATAACGTAATAAATACAGGTAATGAAAAAGCTGGAACATACTTAATGCTGAGCATTGAGTACGCACTCCAGAGGACCTGATTTGAAAAATGAGGACTTTCAAAAACACTTAGATCTCGTCAAACAATGAACAGTGTTTAGTTTGCATCTACATTTTGTTTTTACATCTATTTTTGCAAATAAATCATATCGTCACCCCAGTCATTTAATCAGGATCACAAAAAAATCTTCCGTTGTCAAGGAGTTTGAAACGTACCGCGCGAAAAAAATGAGTCAAGTTTAAGACTTAGATAGATATTTTAATTTAATTACTGAGAAACTCGATCTCATAAAAGTTACTCATTGCACCATTAATAATGCAATATTTAATTCATGCTTCCTACATCTGCTGAAATTAAAAAGTATAATACGAATATGGTCTCCATTATGACTAGGGAACTATCTCGCACAAACTACCTTAAGTGTATTCGGATGGCAGGAAATAACTATTTCAGTTTTATAAGTGTGGTAAGTTGACTTGAGTAGATAAAGTTATCACGATCGGTGCCAATCGGGCGCTCGCTCAACTAATTCTTACCCTTGTCATGGGCTGAAAAGAAATTAATGCAATTGGGGCATTATCGGGATGAATACGATTATTTACGTAGTAAACGGTGATTTGTTGTTTCATGTGCTAGCCAGAAACAACATCCTACGCAGGAATTCGTTATAATTTATACACTTTGCGTAGGATGATATTAATTTTTATCGAAACAATTTTTTCAATGAAAACAACAATCGCACTTTCCCACAATTTTTGGATGCGCGAGAAAGCAGTGCCTTGTAAATTTGAAGAGCTCTGTCTTTGCAGTAAGAATACCTTAAAGCACAATTTTTATTTAATAGCATCGACTCGCAACATTGAACTTACGACTATGCGAGGATTTATACAAGGAAGTTCTGATACGAGTACACGAGATCAAATAAATTAGGAACACCCATACCAATCAATTAGTTGGATACCATATGACGGTGACATCACTTGGGTGCTTGAAACCTTGTAGTCGGCGCATCGTTAAACAGCAGGACCAGTGAGAACGATCTCGTGACCTGAGCACCTGTTTCGCGTGGACAAGGCTTTTCCCAAACCTCTTCCCTCTAGCATCTCCGCATCATCCCGTCTGCGTCCCCGACTCGCCTGTCTCATCCTCTCCCGCCACAAACTTCCAATTTTCCCACCCTTCGTTTCACGCTTCTGAGTTCTCACACCCCCTCACCCATCCCCCGGCGAGGGGACGCCCTTCCTTCTCTCAATCAATTTCGACCAAATTCTCCGCCACCACGGCGGCCTCCTCCTGCCGCCACGCTCGTATCGTCTCGCATCCTCCGTAATGACAAGAGTCAGACGTTCAAGACGCAAAAAAATTGAATCAAATCATAGGACACCGTTATAAAACGCTACGAATTTCAAAAAGACCATAATAATCACCTCGAATAGAACTGGGGAACTTCTTCAACTGTGCTGATTTAATTTTCCACGTCTTCCATATTATAAAATAAAACTCAAAGAGTGTAGGACATACCATTTAATTAGAGAAAATTAACCTATGTTTTGAGTAATTAGCCCAATAAATTCATCAGAAAACATTACTATACAGTTTTAGTATTTGACCAAAACCTCAATTTTACAGCTGAAGGAGGATTTAATACAATGTGAGGAAAGAAAATAGAAGTCTTCATTATAAGTAATTATTATAATAATCTTTAAAAGTATTTATTATAATCTACCGGCCGGGTAGGCCCCGGTGGCGGCGGGGTTAAGTCCTCGCCTACTAACCCGAGGGTCGCGGGTTCGAGTCCCGCCTGGGTAGAATATTATCTGCCCAGCACATGGTTGTTAATATATGTACTGGGTTGGGGGAAGAGGGGACGGTTCCGTCTCATCCAACTCAGGAAAAATTTAAAAAATATATAAACAATAACAATAATCTTGATGTTTCGTTAATTGCAGAATGTTTGGCTCTCGGAAGTGTTGTTGTTAAGATTTTGTTGATGAAAGGAAGATATGGGATTGCGGTGAAAGAGATGCAGGGAGATTGTTTTGGGGAGGATGGGAGACGATCATGTTCTCAGATAAAACGTTGTCCGGGTCTTAAAAAAGAATTCTCTAGAACTTTCTAATACAATTAATAATTGAGAAATAGAGACACGGCATCACAAGCCCCACATTCATGTGCAGGATTGGATCAGAAAATGAAACTTTGTTGATTGAAATGTGTCACAAAATAAACTATTCACTGAAAAGAACCAATTTATATTGTTTAGTCCGAGTACGTTCTTTTGAAAATTCTCTGCGTACTGACTGATTAATCTTTTACGTATCCCTTTGAAACCTGGAATAAAATAAAGAACCGTAAAAAGGTCATTTTCAAAGAACTACGGAACTAGCCGCTCAGTAACTTTAATGGAGTCACCCGCTAGTGTTCACCCAGTTGAGTGGTATTCACAACGGAAAAATCATTAGCTTGGACTGGCAATGATTTTTCCCAGCCCACGCAAATGATTTTTTTCCACTGTAAATTTCACACAATTCCGCAAAAAGGAGTTGAATCACTTGAATTATCAATTTGAGGACTCAAGTCCAGATCACCATGCCAGACGATTTGATTCGCACCAAGTCCGACGCGAACACATCAAAGATAACGCCCCCCCCCCTCTCCCTCTCACAGGAACTGATGGACATGACACAACGGTTATCGCAACCCGGTTTGTTGGGCGCCTCGTGAAGCGACGAAATCTGCGAAGACTCGACTCCCGACTCGTCTGAGCACCTGTTCCGGCGACATGCACCGCATGGACAGGCCATTTCCCTCGGTCCTCGCTTTTCTTTGCGTCTCGCGCATCGTCCCATCCGTGTTTCACACTCGTGCCCCACCTAACCTCCCCATTCCACGACCATCTCAGCTTCTCGCCCTTCGCTTCTCGCACCAGAGCTCTCACCCAAAGCCCATCTCATCTCCTACTCTCTCTCTCTTTCTCTCCCCTCTTTCCATCTCTATCGGGACTCACGATGGTGATTGTCCTCCCTCCTCTCCCCATGCCGACCGAATACTCCACCGCCGCCACCACCCGGAGCCATCGTCGCTCTTGTCCGTGGCCGAAGCACACACGCCTCCCCTCTCTACACCACCGCAAGCCCTCTCGCATTCTCTCATCCTCTCTCCCCCTCCCGGCGAGAAAAACGAAGCGCTTGATCGACGGTAGATCAATCAAAGTCCAAGGAGGGAGAAGGGGAAAAAGGAGAGAGAAAGAGAGGGTGTCTGGCTGGCTGCAGAATGGGGAGGAAGAGAGTGCGAAGAACAGGGGGAAGAAGGAGGAGACGTGAAAGGAGATGACGAGAAGGAGAGAAAGCATGAGGTGAGCAGGGGAAGGGACAAAAAACACGATTTGGAGGCTCATTTTTGGGTGTGTTCGAGGAAGCGAATGGTAAAGAGAAAAAAGGGAAAATTGAACGAAGGGAGTGAATAAAGGACAAATCGGCGCGAGGATGAGAGTAAAATGTATATGGAATAGAGACTTGGAGAAAGAGGATGCGGCATTGATGACAAGAATGAAGAAGCCATGTAGAAGATCTGCTGCATCTCAATCGTGTAATATCCTCCTCATCTCTCCCAGACTACACTAACTATCGCCGATTCCCAAACAACAGTCCCCATTTCATCGCATCCGATTAGCACATTCAGCGATAACTACAGCACAGCAATTCCACACCTCCAACGGTCTGATTTTTGTGGAAGTTTATTTCAGACTTAAAGATGAGAATGGAATATTTCTGGGAAATAAAACCACAAGCAGGAGAGAATGTCCAGAAATAATCACAAAATGCTCAAAACGTGCATTCAACAAGTAGAGTCTACCAACAGTCAGTGACACAATTTAGAAGTGATGAAGCTGCTTATTAAAGAAAACATTTGAACATTGCTTTTAAATGCAACGAAGCGTAGAAAATAACATCAAGAGAGCAATGGAAATTTGTTGCGAAAGAAAAATTATGACGATCAAATGAATGGAAAAAATCAGCGATGAAGGATTCCTAAGAGAATAGGTAAGTTTATGAATGATTAGGTCGAACGAGTACCAGCTCAGGTGACACACTATGACAAACGACAGCTAATTCCTGAAAAAAAAATGTTTCATGGATTTAAAGTTTTCTCGATATCTTGTACCAATAAATTTTGCAAGGAAACGATAGGTCATGGTTTATTTCGACAGTGGATTTTATTCACTCCATCATCCAATGCATCTTAAGTTTTAAATTGTCTCTTCCAGGTCCCCATGAATATATGTTGCAAGTTTTTTACATAGGTCCTTTTCTTGTATTGGTGACGTGAATAATTTTTGCCATCTTTTTATTGGAGGGAATACATTTTGCAAAACGTCAGGTAATGGATTGAATACCATCAATTGCAGAAAAAATATAACCACCATCATCTCGCAACAAGATAAAAATATTATGAAAATTATTCCGAATAAGAAATCACGGCCGACTAGCCGATGGTCTTTGATTCTATTCCAGTCATTTTGAACCGAATTTCCCCTCTCGAAGACGAAATTGAAAGTTTCGGAGAAAAAGAAAAGGAAGGAGGAAGAAAGAAGGAATAGTGAGAAGGTGCCTGTGTCGCTGAAGATTTAAGGACAGAAGAGATCGAGAACAACGTGGAGAAGATGTGGAAGGAGGCAACGAGAAGGAAAAAGAAATGGAAAAGGTGGGAAAAGCAGGGAAACTCCCCACCCCTCGCGATGGATGGGGCACGTGAGAGCCTGTGGAGTGTTGAAAGGATGGCAGAAAGAGGAAATTGAACGTAGAAAGCTTTAAGAAGAGGTGACTGAGTGAGAGGGTGAAAAGAGGAGACGAATTGGAAAGAGGAAAGAAAAACAGGAGCAGTGCGAAGGTGGCAAAAGTGTTTAGAAAAAGTTCGCCTATTTTTCAAGTGACTCTCATGATTATTCAGACGTAAGCAGTAGATGCTTGTTAGAAAGCAAAAAACTCTCACTTTTGGCTGCAGGGAAAGTAAATGATGCTTTAGGACCATATTTTTATTGAGATGGACCGATAATAATAATTTTAAGTGGCCGTAGAAATTGTCATGGGTCTTTTAGGCAATCCAACTACTAACGTTGGTAAATATGAGTGTTTTGACGCTCCATCTGCTAACCAGCACTGCTGGCAAACGCTTAGAGACACTCCAACAGCTAAGGCTGGTATCGTATTGTCGCACTTATAACATAGATGACGAATCAAAATGATTCTCCGCTCAAATTGTACTCATTTTATCGACCTAAATTACAATCCTACCTTCTGTTGCATACATACGACGCCGGCCCCGGTGGCGGCGGGGTAAAGTCCTCGCCTGCTAACCCGAGGGTCGCGGGTTCGAATCCCACCTGGATAGTATATTCACTGCACAGGACAGGGATGTTAGTGTTAGTCAAAGTGAGTTAATTGTAAGAGTGGACTGTAAAGTCCTAAATTCGCTCAAGAATAAAGACAGGTTATTATTTTTTTTTCTTGTTACTTCTGTAACTTTCCCCCCGAGTCCCCGGCTAACATCGGGAGAGCGCGTGGACCTTAAATGGAGATGAAATTTTTTGGCTCCGGGATAAGTTTTTTTGTAGGGGAGTATATTCATATCAAATTAGGTATTCTCACAAGTCGACGAGCATTTTGTTTGAAGACGCACTTATTTTCGCGCACGTTTTTTCTCCGCGAATGTTTACACATTCTTTAAGCCGATATTCGCTTTTTTGGACTTCACTTAGTATAATGCATCCGATTCTTGAATAAGAAAAAACAATAAAAAATATTTTCCCTCGCACAGAGTCGTGAAAAAGTCAGGCTCTTCGTATTGAGAGCAACGCATTTTCCGGAATAGCCCCATAGCGAGGCCATTATCACACCAACGAATGGTAGACGACGATCACAAAGACAGGAAGACGAGAGGAACAGGAGAAGGTGGATGGACGGTCCATTAACCCACTCTTAGTAGAAGGGGACGTTCGAGGGGAGGGTTGGTCCATCCAACCTCCCCCGCCCTCCCCCTCTCCATCAACCTCTTACCCCCGCTCTCGTTTCTAAAGGGAGTCCACCTCGGTAAGAGTCCTTTGTACTTCACACTATGCGTGACACATATTCCGGTAGGGGGCTTCCCTTGCATTGTGGCTCGAGAAACTATTACCCTATTGTCGCACATATTCTATTATCTACATTTATATCTAATTTCTCAGTCAGGATGAAAGTTACTCTCACTATAATATCTCCGAGGTGGCAATCGAACAAACACATTTGTACGGCCATCATCTTTGCAGAAGAACTTAAAAAATAATAGAAACAGGAATAAGACCAATGACACACACAAATTTACGAAAAGTTATTACAGATTTTCAAACTCAACAAATTGAATATAGATTTATGACAATGGTACACCAGATCAGGACAGCAGATTTTACTGCGCTGTTCCTCACCATGTAATTTACGCATGCAGTGAACCGATTTTTGTAAAAAAATAAGTATGTTGACATTTTTTTGAAATTCGTTTTGTTGTTAAAATATTTCTTTGTTTTAGCACGAAGTTAATGGAAAATTATTTTTCCAGAAATTTATGGTAGTTTTTGAAGGACTAATTCTTTTTTGATGGTCTTTACATGTATATATATATATATATATATATCCACTTGGCGAAAAACACTTGTAGTGCACAGATATAAAAAAAGGTCACAGGCGTGACTAGCAGTTACATATAGAGCACACAAAAAAGTAAAACTCACAGAAATTTAGATATATTTCGGCGGACACAACCGCCTTCCTCAGAATGTATACTGAATAACTACCTTCTAACATTCTGATGAAGGCGGTTGTGTCCGCCGAAATATATCAAAATTTCTGTGAGTTTTACTTTTTTTGTGCTCTATATGTAACTGCTAGTCACGTCTGTGACCTTTTTATGTATATATATATATATATATATATATATATATATATATATTTGTAAACCCGGCAGTCATATGAGAGGACATCCCTGTTTCTTACCAGAAAAGATTGTTTTGTAGCAGCCATACGTATGGAGTAATTTTGGAATACGGTAGAGAGTGAAAAATATTTGTATTAATAAAATATATATGTATACAGTGAATCTTGACTCTGAAGCCACCTCCCTTAAGCGGTCTCCTCTCTATGAGACCGGTTCATTTGGGAACGTAAGGAAATGTCTATACAAATGAGCAATGTAAATTTCCCTCCCTTGAGCGGTCTTTTCCTTTTGTAGACATTGTCTTATAGGTCCAGTGTTGGCTGCTTAATACAGGTTTCACTGCAAATGCTTCACCACTGAATTTTACATTGAAATTACGGTGTTTCTAACCAAAACTTAAATATATCAGAGTTGAAAAATAATTTATTGTTGCCTAGAAGGAGCCATGGAAATTCTCTCAGCTGAGACGGCCATTATCCGTGAGGAGTAGAGCCTGAATAGAGGTCGAATGCCGTCGTAGAGGGGATGGGGGAAAGGTGGATGGCTGTAAGCGGAAATCGATGGCGGGAAGAAGAGAGGACAATGGCCATCGGCGAAGGCCTGCAAACATATAAATCCTTTTGCAGTGACGTCGCCATGGAGCATTCCCCATCCCGGATTCCAGAAAGCTAGGGACGAAATTTTGCGAGAGGCTGCCTTCGATTCGAGAGGCTGAGTCACTGCATCAGTCTGCAGAGATGTGACTTTTGCTGAAATTAATTGAAAAAATCAATTTACTAAAAGCTTAGTTCCGAAAAATTTTATGATGTCTCTGAAATTAGTAACGTTATCGTACATAACTTGTTTTTAGGGAATGAAATTTCGACGAATATTCAAGAGCCATCTTGTGAATAAGAAACCGTTAGCATTGCTGATAGCAGAACAAGAACAATGCATATATTATGCACCACCGTGAAAAGTTCCAAATCTCCTCAATGGATACTATTGATTGAAATTTGGTGTATTCATCGTGACTATAGAATACTTCTGAAAAAATGTTTGCGCTGTCATAGCTTGGTAACTAAGGAGTTTCGACCCCATGTTGACAGGATAAAAAATGCTTTAAATCACCTATCCTACCCCCTCAAAAAGTTTCAAAATTTCCTACTGAAACACCTGGTAAAAATGAAAGCTGTAATAATTTTATGTGAGATGCACTAGCAATAATTATGTTATTTCTCCCTTTTATTTTTTTTATGCAAGGCTACATTTGGTATTATACTTGGTTTCCAATGCTTATTTTTATATACCAGACAAAGCTTCCACGGAACAAACAGACACAAATAAAGTGAATATAATTTCAGAATAAAAATAAAAGATGAGCCATTATGAGAGCTTATTT
Source organism: Ceriagrion tenellum (assembly GCA_963169105.1). Classification (NCBI taxonomy): domain Eukaryota; kingdom Metazoa; phylum Arthropoda; class Insecta; order Odonata; family Coenagrionidae; genus Ceriagrion; species Ceriagrion tenellum. The sequence goes on along the minus strand of OY720633.1, from coordinate 51,974,117 downwards.
CATTTACACCTCAGATCCCCACTTTCCCAAAATCCTGGCTATGTCCGCGGAACAGGTCACCATCATTCAGGTGTTTCTACTGCAACTGCAAGATGTACAAGACACAATTCTTTTAAGAGCTTGGTGAAGACATTTTTGCAACCCCATATTCGTTCGATCAGGAATGCTCAAAGTAATATCCCCCATCACCTTCAGAAGTTACTAAGAAACTTCCTGCGTGGAAAAAGACGACCAAGGCACAATCAAAACTCCATCCCTGCCGTAACCATGGTATCTCGACCTGTCAAGTTGTACTCCAACAGAGCTCGTCACCAGGCAACCGCTCCTTCGCAACCCACTCCTCCCGCCCTCAGCCAAACCAAAGCAACCGACATTTCGCCCCTTCAATCCACTGCTATCCCCTCTTCACACTCTCAACTCAACTCACCAATGCTCCGGTTATCTCGGACTCTCAAGACACAGTGCACCGCCTTATCCCCTCCCTAACACCTCGTCCGACCGATCCTTCGCCTTCCTTAATTCTTTTTTTTTGTTATCACGGCTCGCGCATGGTCACACACGCCAACGTGCAATAACTCAAAGTACGCCCTCTCAGTTTCCCCCCACCATCTTCCTCCTTCCCCGGGTAGGGGGGGAGGGGCAGAGGAATCGCATAAAGGCGGGTTTCAGAGGGTGGGTTCAGAAGGGAAGGATAGAAGAAGGGGTGGCAGGGTCTTTAATGTAATGGGGAAGGAGTATATATGGTGGAGGGGTGCCAGAGGGATTGGAGCGTTAAAGAGAAAACGGATGGGGATCAGGAGGGGAGAGGGGGACACCCTAGAAGTCCAGGAATGGGGGTTGGAGGTTGGCGAGGGGGTGGAAAGTGAATGGCAGGGGGTGTGCAATCGGTAGAAGAGGGTGGGATCATCACCGCAAGGGGGGGAGAGGTACTGGACCGCCAAAGAGGGGGGGAGGGCGGAGAGGTGGACGGGGTGAAAGGAACGACGAGGGAAGGCGGGCGGGGGTGGAGGAGGAGGTGGCTGGGTGGACGGAGGCGGTGCTGGAACCGGAAAAGGGGGTGAAACGGGGGTTGTCCCGCGACCGGGGGGTCGAAATCTGTGATCACACCGAGTGCATCGGGGCCAAATCGATATTTTTCATATCGACTGGGTCGATGAAGATAGTGGTATTGGCGGCTTTACTCATGGAAGTTGACTTCTACGGAGGTAGTAAGTGTAGCGATATCTCGAAACATATCGCCACTTGAAGCGCATCGTTCTGCTAATTATTACTTCTTTTTTTCTGCTAATAATACATTACCTACTTCCGGTTTTAACAAAGAATAGAATTACGGAAGTGAGCAATGAATGTTAAACTTTCAAAAATAGCTTAACCCTTTGAGTGCCGGGGAGCGCTATCGCGCTCCTCCTGCAATGTCACTCTTAGACTCCGGTATTTCACTGATTGTTCACAGATGGCACCTAAATGCAGGTTACTTATGAAGCTTAAAGCAAAAATGCCTCGGCAATTTTAGCATAGTACCTATAAAATCGGTTGGCACTCATAGGGTTAAGTTAGGCATTAATTGCGTTTGTAGGCATTGTTTGATTCAAAAGGCATTTGCGAATTTAATGCTTTATCACACATTACACTAATTGCATTATTGCTGCGTATCAAGTATGAGATTTTTTACAAATCTTTTCATTATTATCCAATGCCAAAACAATCATAAAGCTTACTTTGGCGTTATTTAATATTTACAACTTGTGTTTTTACACTTTTATCACCATGTACAAATAAATATTGACATATGCAACAATGGGCCCTCCTCCTAATAATTAACTCTTTGCTTAAATTGTTAAGCTCCTTTTGCAGACGTGATTTATGGGATTCTTTAGAATTTAAATATTTTCAAGAACAATATATTAGTATTTACATTTCTAACATTGAGCCCTCCTCTTAATGATTTATTCATTGTGTACTTTTTATATCCTTGTTAACTGTCATATGACCAAGATTTTACTGGATGAGAAGCGATTTAATCGTAGAATCGATACAATACTTGCCGGCAAAATAGAAGCGTCCATTTTCCTTGTGAGTAGCTACCGCGGTCGATTACCACCACTATCGACTCTTACTGCCGTGAAAGTCCTTTCTTACACATCAAAGTATCCCTTGAAAACGGTTTTCAAGTCTTCTTCCGAGGAAATAACTTCCTAGTGCAAGCCACCTAAAGGGAAAGGTGGGTTACAGTTAGAGTCAATTAAAATCCATTGCCGACATATATGACGTCTTGATCTAAACCGCTGGATAATTTCAATCAGACATGCATCAAACTCTCGTCAATTTTTGATGTATCGACTGCCCAATGAAAAAACTTATCGACAAGGGGAGGAAGGAGATATTGTCACCAGACATGTGAGCACGCTAGGACTGTTGAATGAACTAGGGACTAGGTAGACAAGAAAAATAATAAAAAACCTAAAAAGACGTGTTTAAACATGGAAGTCACTTCCATAACAGTAGGCTTGCAAGTCGATTAAAATCGACACCTCAATGTGCAGGCACGAACTTCCATGGCAGTAGGAATCGATGAAGGTAGTAATCGACCAAGGATCGCAAATTGCAAGGAAAATAGTCTAGCCTCTATTTTTCCTGCAAATAGGGTATCGATTCTACAATTAAATCGCATCACATTCGGTTAATTTCGGTCACATCACTGTCAAGAGGCTATAAGGCTATTTAACTCAATGACGAGAAGGCGCTGAGAAAATTTTAGGTAAAAATAAATGATGTAGAAAATTTCAAGGTTACTTTTTCTCATTACTAAGGTTATTAGATTCACGATCAATCACAATTAACCACAGCGATACACCGCGGAAGCCACTTGAAGGACTGGAAGGAGTCACAACGAAAGGAACGCAAAACAAAGAAAGACGAAACGATACAGGATGAGTTAATGGAAGGGTCGAGAAAAAGGCGGAATAAGGAAACCGTTCTGAATGGTTGGAATGAGATGGAGGGGCGTGGAGGGTAAGGTATGAGATTTTCAGGATACGAGGAAGGGAAGGTAATTATTGGACTCTCCTGAGCGGGAAATGAGTAGGGAGAGTTGAGGGAGAGTGGTGGAAGGTGGAAAGAGGAATGGGGAGAGAAGAGGGATTCAGGGAACACACAGATGTGGCAAAGGGATACGAGGGGTTACATCCGGACATCAAACCCTTTTTGGCACGTGGCCTGCCTACTCAAGGATACAAGCCATCCAAGATTTCTCGGAACCCGAGGGCTTCTGGGGAATGATAATGTAATCCGTAAACACTTCTTAAAAAAATAATTGCGGCTGATCATCACTAATCAATCACATAAGTGTCTCGCGAGGTGGCAGGATGTAAGTGGGAGTCATTCAACGCGGCTTTCATTAGAGAGTTGAAGATATTTGAAGTGGTTTCTCATGATGCATAGCGGAAATGGTGACAGACAGTGGATTACAATTCTGCAGATCAAGGTAAGAAATAATTGGTTAAACGCAGGGCTTTGAATGATGGGTGACAAAATTCCGACAACATGCTACTTTCAGGAAATAGAATCGATATGCTATTTGAGGGAAAAATGGAAGCCAGTCAATTTTCCTTGCAAATAGCAACCGTGGTCGATTACCACCACTATCGACTACCACTGCCTTGAAATTGCATGCTTACACATCGAAGTGACGCTTGCATGCGACTAGCAAGGCTACTGCCATGGAAGTGGATTCCATATGTTAACCCACCTTTAGTTGGGGAATTCATGGATTTTAATCGTCACAGATATTAAAATTGGTCATAATATTTACTATTCTATGAGCCTCTTACAACAGGACTCAGAACTCGACCATCAGAATTGGAGTCTCGTCGCTTTAGCTCACATTCAACTGCAAAAATCTTGGCCAAATAGACTGTCGCAACTCATATTGAAAACGGTTACTTAGTTGTATGAGTATGCTCTCAATAGCCGATGACTGAGTAATAAAAATAACACCAAGCGGAGATTAGCCCAAGCTAAGAAGGCCTTGAAGGGAAAAACTACTGTGCTCAAAGAAGATAGGGCTAATAAACCAGGAAACTGTATGTGAAAATATTCTTGTGGAGCGTAGCACTCTATTAATCGGAATCATGGACCATTGGAAAAGCTGACCAGGGCAGACTAGAAGCATAGAAATCTGCTACAGGAGGAGGATGCAGAAGATCAAATGAACGAGCATAATAAGAAATGATGAAGTGTACAGAAGAGTAGAAGAGGAGATGAACATTTAGAACACCATAGAAAAAAGAAGAACAAGTTCAATTGGGCACACCCTGAGACACAATGGATTTGTGAGGAACATAATTGGAGGTGAAATAGAGGGAAAAATCCTTAGAGGAAGATCGAGGACCAAATAAAGAGAAAAGCACATTGGAAGAGATACCAGGAGGAAAGGGAACTTGCATTAGATAGAGAAGGATGGAGGGCTGCAGTCAACCAATCATAGGACTGAATGACCATTGGTGAATAATGTTTTTATTTTCATCAATAACTGCAATTAATTAAGATGCGACTGGGGTGGTCAATTATTTTTGGAGAAAAACGGATTCTTAACCGCGATTTGGAATCCATTTCCTTCCTCGATGCAGCCATTTCAATAATCTCTGAACGACGGACTTCTCAGTCATTTCACCAAAATGAAATTTCAAAATCTATCCTATACTCATCCATGCGCATATGAATGCGAGCTCCAATATAGCCGTGCGGCTAATCACACACTTCCCGCGCGCTCGCTAAACAAGGGGGAGAATGGCGACGTTGAAAATGAGCCTCGAGGAGCGTTGAGTACGTAACGTCCGCGGGAGAGTATAATCGATGTTTGGCGCCATATTTGCAAATGCCATCAAATTTCCCCGTCTACCCCTTCCCTTCCTCGTTCCAGATACATATCCTCGGGAATGTTAATCCGCAAACAAACTCGAGCGATCATTTTAACTTCCGAGCGTCCCACGAGACGGCGCGTCGCCGCGGTAAGTGACGGGGGGGGGGGAGAGAAGGAGGAGTGGTAAAGTAACGAGCGTGGTATTCTCCCTCGTGGTTGGTCGGAGTTTCGGCCGGATGACTAGCTCTCGGCGCAGATGGAGTCATTGAGTATGACAGGGCATCGGGAGACCCGTCGTTCCTTCCCCGGGTCGTTCCCGAGACTGAAGGCAAAAGTGAAACTGACCACATAGTATAAAACTAATCGTCCATCCTCATTTAATTACCAACTATCTATGGCAGGAAAAATAAACTATCCACTTGGACATATATCATTAAATTAAATTCAAAACCATTATATTGAATTCAAATTAAAGCATTAAAACCATTATTAATTTTATTTTTAAATGGTCTCAATTATCTATCTATTATTCGTGGTGCCAGGAGTGGAGGCTAGAATTAAATCATAGCAAATACACCACAGTACACTTCCTGCGAAAGTCATCACACGAATGCCATATCTACACTGTGGGTGGAGTAAACATAAAATTTTCACAGTTAAATATCTTGAAATTACCTTAACTCCTGATATATCGTGGGGAATACACAAGCAGAACACATGCAGAACAGCATTAGAGAAACTCAGTTTTGTTAAGCGTATAATAAGAAGGTCCTCGGATGAAAAAGTAAAAGAGAGATGCTACCTCTCTCTCGTTATGCTACACCTCAAATACGCTGCGAAAATTTGGGACCCTGGTCATAAAGATTTAACCAAACAAAATTGATAAAATACAAAGGAAAGCAGCGTGCTTCTTAAAAACTGCTACGAGCGTACATATAGTGTATCACAACTTTTAGAGGAAATCAAGGTGGGAGCCCCTAGATACTCGGAGGCTACACGCTAGGCTTGGCCTGCTTGAGAAATTCAGAACTGGTGTGTTTCAGAGCAACACAGAGAGTATTATCGTGACGCCTCACTACATCTCTAGGTCTGAAAGAAGCGATGAAATACGAGATACACATTGCCAAACAGGTAGGTACCTTCTCTGATCATATTGGTATAGTGGTCTGAGTATAGCTGTAGATATGCATTTCCATACCTCTAAGTTTGAATTTAATCAGAGCCGGAATAATTTTTTGATATAGTTTTCTCACTCAATAAAACTTCCACAACCATTTCAGATTAGTGATATCGGACGGACGGTTTTAAAGTATATTTTCAAGGCCTGAATCCGTAATTAGCTCTTGGAAATATTCGCCGATATTTCTAAGCGCATCGAAAGATATTCGTGATATTCTAAAATTTTCACCGCTTCCAAAATGTTCGTCACTTATGGAGATGCAATTAACAGCGTTGGTTGACTTAAATATAGGCAAGATTGGCGGCGACACATTTTCACTAAGTCTGAATAAGTTATGAATGAGATCAACTGTAATAAGTGAGACGTGGTGAAACAGCATCTTATATCGATAAAAAATACTCTTTTTAGTAAAACTTGTAGTTTTTATCGATATATGATATTGAATGTCTGGTACACACGGCAGTCAAAGCTGTTTCTTGACTCATATAAGAATAGTTTTCCAAGCACTCTATTACTATTATATTTTCTGATCTATCAGCATGATAACTTGACCGATCCTTGAATCAAATATCCTTTAAGCTATGCGTTGCAAAGGGCACGCTAGGATTAGCTTGCTTGAGAAATTCAGAACTGATGTATTTCAGAGCAACACAGTGAGTATTATCGTGATGCCTCAATACATCTCTAGGTCTGAAAGAAGCGATGAAATACGAGATACACATTGCCAAACAGATAGGCACAAAAACTCGTTTTTTCCGCGCACAATAAGCGACCATAATAAAAAACTGGGCTCCAATCAATACACTCCTATAATACACGTCACCATTTCACCTGCCAAAACCTTATGCCTTACATCTTAACACGGCCGGTGCCCTAAAACCCCCAGCCACACGCCAATGCCGCGGCTTGCAGAGTAGAATGTAGATGTGTTTTAATAATTAAAACATTTATTATGGTTGTCCTTACACGAACTCTTAAAAAAAGACTTAAAAATGACGTCCGTGACGTCAGGCAAAAGGCCAGCCAATGGCGGCGTGGATCGGAAAATCGTATTGTATACACGTCATAAGGCAAACTGTATGCTCTAAAGGCCGTTTTACACGGGGCACGAAATTGCACAACTTGACACTGCATTAATTCCGCAATCTGCCGTGCAATAATTATTGCTAAAACAAATGCGTGACTGCTTTACACGGTGGTCGTAAGCATGCATTCATTCGTGAATTCCAGTCGTCTGATAAGTACGCTAAGAGCGAGTGTTTTGTTCAAACAGGAGAGATACGATATTCTGTACACGACGTTGTTGACATTCAGTGAAAAATAAGGTTGTGGTGATTGTGGGATTCTGTGATATTGTCATTGAGCCAATCTCTCTCTGTGAGAAAAATAATGGATCAGGAGGAGGCTGCATTGATTGCTGCAGAGCTAGCAATAGTGGTAATTATGATTAGTGGCAGAGCTCATAGAAAGGCGTAACCGCAGGAGAAGAGCCAGAAGAGCACTTTGGATGCGGGAGTGGATCCGTAGGAGAGAGGAGGGAACGGGCATTCTTAATATGGTCCAACAGGAGCTGGCTGTAGAAGACAGGAATGCCTACCGCAATTTTATGCGGATGACAGAAGAACAATTTGACGAGCTATTAAATATCTATCTAAATAAATAACAATATAAGTAACTGTAAATATCCTCCCACACAAAGAATAACTGTAAACACCCATTGCTCAAGTTATCGAACCTTTTCGTCAGTCAACTTCCCGTGAACTTAGATGCCGTTAATTCTGCGACCGCTAGATGGAGTAATATTCGTACAAATTACAAGAATGCGACCGCCGATTTAGAGCAGGGACTATTCTGACGTCTCGCACTCATGCATTCGTGCATGCGTTCTTGAATTTCGCCGCTTTACACGGTGCATTTTGAAATTCGCGATTGCACATGCATTAGATTGTGCAATTACGTGCCCCGTGTAAAACAGCCTTAAGGATCTTTCACTCCGACCACCTGAATTCTCCTCCCCCTCGATTCGCCAAGCAATGTACCAGCGTTCCTGTTTGGACGAGATACGTCAGGGAGATGAGAGTGAGAGTCGGTAGCTATTGCCACCCCTAAACCACTTCATCCCTTAAAAGGACCCAAACACCCCTCTTCCCACTCTCGATACTCTAACACCCTCTCCCTTCCCCCGATTCCCATCTCCCCTTCCTCCTAAAGGGCTTTAAAAGCATTAAATCTCTGCTCTGCCACATGCGATGGCCGCGCCCTTCTCCTCCATAAGCGGGCCCTATTCAAATCCCTACCCCAACGCCCGACTCCTCCCTTATCATTGCAAGTATCTCTTTAAATGTCGTCGCTACCGCCCGCCCTCCCCCCATACACTTTTCCCGTCACATCTACATATCGCACAGTTCCTTAGATTGAATTTTTTGTTACAGTACGGTATTATCATTTCGCCAGTTTTTGTCCGATGGTCGCCAAATATAGGATTTATCACTTGTTTTACATTCTAAACAATAATTACTAGATATGGATGAAAGCACTGCGAAGATATTTTAAAATATGATAACTACGGTACTTATCTTGATTAGGGATGGGTACCTCGTCTGCTTCGGCAGCCATAACAGACGACAATAGACGATCAAATCAACAAGCGGCTCGGCGACAAGAATTCCCCCTTCTATTTTAAATTATTTTGCACCATTTAGAAGGGAAAAACTTCCCGCATGTTTATAGTTAGCGGTGTAACTAACTAGCCGCTTGTTGATTTGATCGTCTATTGTCGTCTGTTTGCACGGTGCATTTTGAAATTCACGATTGCACATACATTAGATTTTGCAGTTACGTGCCCCGTGTAAAACAGCCTTATGGATCTTGCGGCCGAAGCTGCCGAAGCAGACGAGGTACCCACCCCTAATCAAGATAATTACCGTATTTATCATATTTTAATTGCCGTCGCAGTGCTTTCGTCCACATCTAGTATTATTTAGAATGTAAAATAAGTGACAAATCCTAAATTTGGTGACCATCCGACAAAATCTGGCGAAATGATTATACCCAACTATAACACAATTTTTTTTAGAGACCTGGCTGTCTGTAGCCCGACGAAAGAATCAAAATACCAGGAAGAAGTTCAGGTACCGTGCGAATGTGTGGGAAAATTGAGTAACACATAAAGCGAAGGGAATTGAGCAGAATAACGCCTTATTTCTAAGCAAAGGTATAAATATGGACCCATCAGGGAGAACTATTACGCGTTTCTGAATGAGATGGAAGGATGAGCCATGAAATACTTTGAAAGAGCCAAAACCGCTCAAATCGAATATGATTATAATAATATTAAGTTATTTTATCAAGAATTTAATATAATTAAAAGAAAAACACTTCGTAAAATTCCACATTATCAATTTATAGCCACAAAATTGTTTCATAGTGAGCAGAAAAATGATAACGCGTCAAGGTCCATAGTGTCGGAAAACTTCTAATAAATAAAAATTTTCCCATAATCTTTAACTCCAATTTCTCAACAATCAAACTCATTCCTTTTTTAACGGCACCTTTTAAATCCATAAACAAAGCTAAGAAATCTAATGTAAACGATGAAAAAGTTCAAATAACAACTCTAACACTAATTAATGATTTAAAAATATTAAAAGAACTCGAATGAGTTTTAAATATTTAGGATAAACATTTTTACAACAAAAATCCATTACACTTCCATCAAAATTAACGTCATTTTGAAGACAATATTGAAATTGCTATAAATTGTTGTTAAATAACTGACAGTTAGTTTGGAAATGAGGCTCAAGTCTTCGAAATCGATCGTTTAAAAAAAAGCTAATGCGGAAATGTACTGAGCATTTTCATTCCATCATACGGCTGGAAAATTCGACTAATCATCGCACACCTCCAGCAAGTCACCATCAAATAATATATCGTGCTCCAATAAACTATCATAGACGTAATTCAAGGGAACAATGATGAAATCCGGACCAGCCAAACGGAGTACTCGGCTTGCAACTTTGCGGAAAGGGGAGAGGAGGAGAGAGAGAGATCCGATGAAGACTACCGGAAGAGGCGGGAACCCCCGAAGGCAATAACTAATCATTACTGCCTCCCCAGCGATAGAATTCTATTCGGAGGAAATCGGTTGTGAATTGAATGGGATGACAACCGGCGACTGCACCCATGACTCGGGCCCTGCGGGGCGTAATTAACTCGATACGCAGCGCGCACCACACACTCACAGACATCCATATTTGTCCGAGCCGCAGGAGGGAGGGAGAGACGGGGGAAGGTAGATGGCATGGGGTCGGGGACCTAAACGAATATACAAAAGGGCCGAAGGGGGGAGGGTAGGGAGCAAGTTTTACCGCAGTCCCCATAGCGCATTGTCCCCATATTCTCCTACGAGAACCTTTGTTCCCCTTTGGGGGCGAGGGGAAGGCGGCCTCCATCTCATAACCCACCCCTTTTGAAACACTTCCTTCCGTCCTACGCTCCGGTCTCACTTCTGTTTCTTCTTCTCCGAGACTATATATCCTTTCCCTTCCCAGAAAACACCCCTTCCACCCAAGTACACATATGCACATACACACACACGGACGTTTGGTGATCTTGCAGGAAAACTTGCAGGAAAACTTGCAGTGAAACTTTCCCACATGCACAAAATAATGCGCGCGCAGATGCACAAAAATATGGGCACTCCGAATGCTCGAATAACGCCCCGCTCTTCCTCAAGAATGTATTTCTTCATCATCCCTCAGAAATAACTCATCCACTCAAACACACTAATTCACACGAACGACCGTGCTGGTAAACTTGTAGGGAAAACTTGCACGCATGCACAAAAGTATGCGCGCGCGAATGCATAAAATAATGTCGCGTTTGCGAAAATAACGACCCCCTCCTTCTTCCCAAAGACAGTGTGTCTACCTTAATACTCCGTCAACCTACCTCCAAACATACACTCGCGCCTACAGTACACAAATGTACTAGACCCGATTCGCTAAAAAAATGTTCGCGCACAGATAAGCAAAAACATACCAATGCAAACAATACACGTTACTTGCATCAAGTATTTACTTCCTTACGACTATACGTCTCCTTCAAAAGCAAAGTCCGCCCTCTCAGCAATATTCCCACAGGGTCGTCAGCAAAGCTACACAAAACTAGCCGCACCTTCCTTACTATTATTGGTGTTTTATCTGGCTCGAACGCCTGAAAATAGGCGCGCACAGTTGCACAAGAACATGCGCTTAGAATGAAGAGTTAAAACATCTTTTTTCATTCACATAACTTAATCGAAACATTCGTTTTACGGCCAAATCAGCGGTAAAATCTGACGATAATGCCTCTCATTTGTGACTATTTTTTGCCTTTGCTAAATATTCTTTCTTAAACAAGGCCATCATCGATAATCATCAGCATCCTATCGTCTCTGATTTATTTGTTGTATTCACTTGCTTGTCATCTTATCTCTATCTAAAAATTTCTCTCCTAACTGCCTTGCCAAGAACACCCCTTGAAAAAGATATTTGGCCAAACTCATTAAAAATTACCTGCTACAAGTTATCACCCTGTGATCATTAATACCTATGATTAAAACTGTCAAATGATGGACGGTGTCTTTTATCTCTTTAACGATGCTCATCATATGCCGGTGTAATCATAAATGTTTTAACCAATATTGTTCAACTGAAGCCTTAATATCTTACCCACGGGTTCTTTAATTCTTAAATTTTTACCTTCCCTATTCATTACTAACGTTATTACATCCTGATATTTCATCTATCCAATTTCACGTTTTATTTGGCCCATGTATTTACCTTTAATTTCCCTAGTGGAATCTCCCATTCTTTCATTTCTTCCATGAGACTTTTTTATAAACATTTATTCTGGATGGTTAGTGTTCAAGCAATCAATTCAATCACCTTTTGCCGACGTTCCACAATTTTCTTTTTGCATCGTCATGGCTATACTGTGTAATAAGAGCGAGTTAAATAACACATATAAAATAAAAAAGGTTTTTCAAACACCGTTTTTACTGATTTTTAGTCACCCGGGACTAGCGACGGATTAAACTTTACGGAGTCAACCGCAATGCAAAATTGTGCGAAGTTCCACAGAGGAAAAATCATTCGCCCGGTCCCAGTCAAGGCGAATGGTTTTTTCCTCTGTGAAATTTCACACACCGTTTTAGAATTGAGATTAAGCCATTAACATGAGTTCATGGACAGAGTAGGTTGAGCACAATTTACTTATAAATGGTAACGATTTTTTAACAGTAGCTATACACAGAGATTAACAAAAATAATCAACAAACAATTTTAATGGCATCATAAAGCTAGAACTCTTTACTAAAATAGGTGACAGTTAAAATATTCATAATAAAGCATCAACTAAATGAATATTTATCCGGAACACATTTCTTACGAATTGTGTGTATATGAACTTAGTCAAAATCTACACCCATTTAGTTATATTTTTTGACACTTTTATACACAATACCTTAGGGTGTGTCAAATCCACCCGACTCTTCTTTGTCTTACAACGCTCCATGTGTTTCTCTTCATTTATGACTCTTTTTTACATCTATTTTTTATTTCAGCCCATTTTATCCTCAGTATTCGTCTCCAACATAAGGTTTCGTAAGGTTTCTATTATTTTCCGATTTTTATTTTCCGATGTTCCAAAATTCCTGACCCTTACAGTGCCACAATCCATCGGACGGTTTTCACGTACTTATTCCTGGTTTCAAATCACACCTCCTTGGAGAAAAGCTATAGTCTCCTTTTTATGTAAACGCCGTTGTCAAGGCACGCAAAAAGGTATTTAGCTTTTGACACATTCGGGATTTCGCTGAATGAATCGAGTTTTCAACCAACCTCTTGACACCGTTTCTCATCCCATAAACTTATCTCCGCTAGTTTTGGCCGGAGGGATTGCAGGAAACAAGTCGTTTCATCTGTTTCTGCTCTTCAACACCCTGAACGCTCCAGAGTTTGCATCCCACCCCCATCACCTCAGCCCTCTCCCAGTCTTCACTATTTCATCTCCCGCGCCGCGACACAAGACTTTTGGGGCAAGATTTGAAAGAGAAAAACAAAAAAGGTAAGAAATACGCCGCGGAAAATCTTCCACGACTCCAGTTCATTCGAAGGATGTCCTCAACACTCTTTTCGCCGACGCTCGAGGTTTCATCCGGAAGAAATGTTCATGGGGAATGGACTTTGGAGATGTAATTGAAAGCTTCATGCATATAATGTCGCGTGCGAGGACAAGGAGGTTTACAGCGAGGAAAAAAAAAAACAAAAAAACGGGCTACTACATAGAGATTATTCTCAGTTCATATCTTACCCCTTGCATTCGTTTATATTTGAGAGATGTTTCATTTCCGGCTGGTCTTTAGGCAATGGTGATGATGCTAGGTGGTGCATTATCTGAAAGCATGGCTCGGAAGTTAGAAGGAGTGTACGGGAACTTAACATGGAGAAAGTACCTTTTTTTATTCCCATTTGGCAGTTTATCTCTTTCGGAAAAAACGTATTTTCTATACAAAATAGCATATTTGAACTTTATATCGCATTATACATCTGCAAAACTATTTTTAAACTTCAACTCAGCGCTTAGCGAGCCCAAAACAATAATTAAAACCTATTTCTTTTATTTCCGTTGAAGATAATGAAATCATCCCGAATATCGAAACTGTCTTCACAGGAAGTTCTCAAACTCACTTATTTTGTGAGAGGCAAATCATTTTTCCTTTCATAATAAAACGGCAAATCTCCAATAAGGAAGCACATATGCCCGCTTTTGAGGAACTTCAAACACTAAGAAGCAGCCTCGAAAGATTCAAGAACCTTAGCAGTCGGCATATGAGCCTTGTGAACGCTCGAAAAACGCGTTGATAATTCCAGAAATCTGATTTCTATCGCGTGTTTTTTTCAACGACCTAAAACTAGAGCTGTGTGAATGCACCGAAATCGAATCGACACGAATCAGGCTTAATTCGATTCGATTTTCCTGCGAATCGGGATGCTTTGAAAGCGAATTATTCGTGATATTCGAATCTGATAGATTCGTCTTCGAATCGTTACATGCATTCAATCATGACACTTATTCAAAAAATGGTGTTCCGTCCGTTTAGACGATGTTTTCCTCACGCGAAACAAAAATAAAAACGGCCACAAGTTATTATGTGCTATTCTTTGTGCAATTATAGATATATAAGCTAATGTAAGGCCCTGAAATATTGTGAAAATCTTAATTACTTTAACTGCGCATAAGCTTTTGCATTTTATTTAGATTTAAATTCATTTCGCAAGCGAATTTTTTTAGGGTGATTCGATTCGCTGACGAATATTAAAAAAAAAATTAGTTTCGATTCGATTCGAAAATTTTTTGGGAGATTCAATTCGGTTCGATTCGTAATGAAAATCCCTGATTCGCACAGCACTACCTAAAACTAATACATTTCAAATTAAAATATTTAAGAAAAACTTTTCTTAAAAGTGTTTATACTTTCCGAACAATTTCTTTTCGGCACAGTCCAACGATTTCGCGGCATACTAGAGTGCCAAGTTGCACCCTATAAGAACCCCAAATCTAATAAACACTTGGTAGGATTTACTAAATTTTTTTTTTAATTTGAGGAAAAATCTCTCCGTTACTAATTAGCACTTGAGAGAATTGATTCTATTTTTTTTGTTTGATAAAGAAGCTTTCCATCATGAGACATAAAAATGAGCCACCGATACAGTCATCGGCCACCTTTCAAGACTGACAGCCTTCTCTGAATAGTTGGCCTTGTTTAACTTCAATTCCCCAATTTTATACTGCATTGGTATAGTTACATACGTGTATTTTGAGAATTGTAAAAGATCACATGAAAATATGTAGAGGTCGACAAACTTTTGGCTCTGATAACAGTATCACAAAAAGGAAGGATACTTCGTCAATTTTCACGCAGTTTATAACAATGACCAAGGTTTCGGTAACTTTTGCAATGATCGAGGGTTGTCTTGCCTTGACAATGTCTTGTCTCGAGAAACATTTCCTTGAAAATTGCAGAAGTTGCTGATACCTAGAACAATGCAATAAACTAAGAATAGAAATCTACGAAGTATCCCTCCTTTCGTGGGTGATTATGCTATCGATCGTGCACTACCACAAGTTATCGCCTGAAACATCAAGGTTTATTTTTGCTCTGGGTAAACCAATATTTCTCGAGCCCTTTATTTTTTATCTGCCGACGATTCTGATGGTCCGTAGCCCCATGCAATCCAAATTAGCTAGTAGCTTTTCGTTATTGAAGTATGATTTTGAAAGAAAGGAATGTCAATTAGGAAAAATAGTCTTCAAGGACTCATTTTCACTATATACTAATGGAAAAAAATCTAATAAGCCTTCGTTTGATTTTCAAACTACCCCATAACAAGTGGGGAGGGATTCATATATGGCTTATTGAGGGGTTGAGAAAAGGGAATTGGGAGGGAGGGTGGGGCGTTGGTGCTGTCACGTGACAGGGAATGGGCGGTGAAAGGGGGGCCCCTTGGAAGTCATAGATGAACGGAGATAATATCTACTGTGTCGGAAAAAGGGACCGACTTTGAAATGAATAGGGGGTCGCATGGGGCGGGGAGGGTGGAAATGGCCCGGGCCGTCGAGACGGGAAACGAGGGTGTGGAGATAGAGGGGAAAGGGGAAGGGTCGCCCCGGAAAACCCCTGGCGCGTTCCGCCCCGAACCCCTTTCCCTCTCTTCGCACTGTCGTCAGGGTATAGTCGGGAAGGAGGGGGGGGACGGAGGGCGTGTTGGGGGGAGGACGAGTAGAGGGGTGACCGTAAAGGGTATATCAAAAGACACGCGCAGCATTCGGAAAAAGAGGTGAGAGGGTTAGCGGGGGTACGGGAAGGAGGGGATGGGAGACCCTGGGATGAGTCCTGTTCGGGCGAGGGGAATGGAGTGTGGAAATAGGGATGAAGTCGGATGAAAGGGATTTCATATTTTGGACCGGAAATTCCCTTTTCCGGCCGAAGGGTGGGTGAAGGTGTCGTAGGGGAAGGCGCGTCCGCGTATGTGGCGAGAATGCATACGAGTTTGCATGGATGCGTGCGTTAATATGGATATTTTATGTGCATTCGTGCACGCATGAACGTGGGCATGTTCCGGGGAAAAAGTTTTGGGCAAGTGTGCTAGAAGCTCTAGAAGAGGAGTGAAGAGGATTTCATATTTTGGACCGGGAATTCCTTTTTCCGGCCGAAGGGGGGGTGAAGGTGGCATACGGGAAGGCGCGTCCGCGTATGTGGCGAGAATGCATACGCGTTTGCATGGATGCGTGCGTTAATATGGGTATTTATAAGTGCATTCGTGCACGCATGAACGTGGTCATGTTCCGCGGAAAAAATTGTTGGGCAAGTGTGCTAGAAGCTCCGTGTCCAAACGTGTAGGCGAGGAGGCAGTGGGTCTGGGAACTCTTGCCATGGATCATAACAAGTTAGAGAATTGGACACGCTCATCAGACAAAATCATGCACCTCGTCACTGGAGAGGAGCCATCTCTTCAGCTATCTTCAGCGTGATTTTTTTCTCTATGTGGAAGAGTCGTTAGCAGGTAGCAGACACCGTGATAGGTGCCATTGGCTAGAACAGTGGTCGGCAAACCGCAGCTCGCGAGCCGCAAACGGCTCTTTGGCCCCTTGAGTGTGTCTCTTCCAAAAATACCATGCACTTAATTTTATCAATAAAAAATATCGTTATTAAGTATCATATCAAGTTTTATTTAACGTACCTATAGTTTCAGTAATTCTTAAAACATCATGTTAAGTTTATTAAGTTAATTTTGGGTAGCGTTGTGGAGTGAAAGAAGATGTAGTGTCGATGATTAAGAAAGGTATGTGGAGATGGTTTGGACATATGGAGATGATGAACAATTGGAGAAAGACGAGATAAGTATACAAGGCGAATGTGGATGGGAAATTTGGAAAGAGGTCAACCTCAGCAAAAGCACTTAAATCAGGTCGAGGACGTTTTCCGCAAAGGCCAGAATTGGAGTACCCTAATTAAGTTAATAACATACCTACCTATATTGTTTAATTTCGAAATATTTGGCTCTCAAAAGAAATTTCAATCGTTGTACTGTTGATATTTGGCTCTGCTGACTAATTCCTTTGCCGACTACTGGACTAGAAGAATAAGAGTAGACCTTAAGAGTTTTGTCTGAAGCATTCGAGATGATTCTGATCGCGTAACTATAGAGACACGCGGCACAGTCACGAAGGGTTTGATTTGGATATAATTGAACTGCGTGAAAAAATCTCACGCAGTATTCCGAATGGAATTCATCTGTCTGGAAGATATAGTTAATAGAGTTGAAAATCGCGATAAGAGACGCAATAAACAACATACCAGACACTTAAGTTATTCATCCCTGGTAGCTCGAAGGTATAAAAATCTCGAAACGTTCGTCCTTGTACCACGTGACTCATCAGTTATATTATGATTGAAATTATCTCTTACGGTTGAAAGACTGAAACACGTTCAGGGAGACTCTCTACATTGCCTTAGGTGTTTAATTTTGTTTCTTCAGAAATATGTTCTTCATAATTTATTTAAATGATTTATTTGAATCCAAATTTGACGAAAAAATCATACTTTAACCATCATCTTTATGATTCACAAGTTTATAATATTTTTTTTACATTGAATAAGGTCCATCAAAAAAGTCCCATAATGCACTTCATCTTTTTACCTCCCAAAATATTATCCTTAGCACCTTAATGCGGCTAGTTTCCTAACACCCTCTACCACAGCTTGTAGGACAATATGTAGATGTAGATGAAAAACTTTGTGAGGAGCGAAATGACCCTCAATATTCATGTATACTCAGCCACCAACACTCGCTACGATGAAATAGAAATGGAGAAGCCCACAGTCTGCAAGGCAACCCACTGAAGAAGACGTATATCTCCCTCTTTGGTCATAGCGATTACAACAATTCTACGAAATTCTCAATCACGAGAAATGACCGAATGCGCGTGACGCGTGCCTTGGTTGGCTTTCGCATCACTTCCCATAACACGGCACTGCTTGTTTGAAAGTGGTGTATCTTATAGCAAAGTCTGCTACTTGTTCTTTCCTGTACGATTCGTATTCGAAACTGTTGTGATCAAAAGACAGTAATGGGGGGAGCACCTTAGAGCTGCCATTAAAAAATCCTACAAATACATGTTGTAAATTTATACATGTATATCAAACACAGATCTATGCCATGATGTATGTCCTCTAAACTTTCTTTAGTGAGAAGCCATTACTACATATTTTTGGATAAAATTTTTATTGGTTTAGATTTGATACAAGAATCAGATAGTAAAATGTACACTTTTGGCCTTATATACAAAACAATGTTTAAATATCGTTTAATTTGGTTTATGCAGCGGTATACGGTATTAGGAAGAAGGCAGGTGCATAAATAACTCTGAGTTCCCTGTTCTTACATGAAAATGCCGTAGAATCTTAAGAATATATAAATGCCTGAATGGAATCAAGTCTAGATGAACGAAGAGTATTCATCCTTCACTTCAATTTTAAGAGGAACGCTTTCCTGAAACATGCAAAGGCATCGCGGTGCGTTGATTCACCTACAGTACGAGCGTTTGCGCGATGGTATTAATCAGGGATAGCGTAGCCAATACCGGGTAATATATCCGTGCCTGCCTCTTTAAGTTTCCTCTAATGAGCTTTCCAAAAGCCCATGTTATTGATTGTGAACATGCACGCTTGGATCCGCCTTCGCATTGAGAGGGTTTCTCCGCCTGGCTTATATGATCTCTCGTATACGTGCTCAAAATTCAATCACCTGAACGTGATTGCTGGTCGCCAAGGCAACGGAGAGCTAGCCCCCCACCCCGATGGAAACCAGGCAACCGTTCAGGATGGATGATGTCACGCGCCTTCCAAAAAGTCCACTTGAATGAATGACTCACTCGGTAACATATAAGAGCGTATTACTATCGTAATTACGAAGCCAATATATGAGGTATTTGCAAAATTTTGCGGGCGTTCCCGTTCGGTGAGTCACGAGGATTATTTAAGTTCCATCGTTTAAATAATCACTCTATGGTGATAAATATTCACAAATCAGGGGCGAAATGACATGGCCATTCTGTGTTTACTGCTGACATTCTCATTTGACCTCACCTTTTGGAGGATGAGGAGGAGGCATACTTATTAAAAGTCAGTGCCTATAAGGGTATTAGGCAAATATTAATAGCATCAGTTCATAATGAAGAAATCATTAGACCATTCCAAAACGTGACTAACATTTCAGGAAAGGACTTCATTATAGAAGTTAACGGGGTCCATTTTGATTGGAATACCGTGAAAAAAAATCCGCAATAAATTATCATTACTTCTGTAAAAAACACACAGAATTCTATGTCCCAAAGAAGCTCCATATAAATAATATAATAAATGATAAATAAATGAATAATTATAAATAAACCACGTCATTTAATAATTTGAAGAGCCAGTAACGAAACTAAAATATGATTTTTTTAACATATAAGGTATTTCAAAGTAGATTATGCTGTACTATCTGTATTGTACTGTCAATGAAAAAGGAGCAAACATTTTACGGTAAAGAGCGTTTAATTGGCCTCTTATTACGGTGGAAAAATAGTCGTAACGGCTTTGGGAAAGTATGGACTGTGACTAGTGACTCTTCAAGCGCACATTATAGTTTATTTATTTTTTTAGCTAATTATTACCCGTTAATGAAGACGCATTCAAGAAAAAAAGCACAGTTATGTCCTCAATATAGACTAATCCACCTTTTTCCAAGGATTTAGAAGTCAAAATTGATTCCAAAACGAGGATAACTCATTCAACGACATTCACAATCTCAAAATCCAGGTATACATATTTTTTCATGATCAACCAGTTGGAGAAGCATTACCACGCGATCCTAAGCCATCGCCGAACACACTCTGTTCCTTAATTAGTACTCCTTACTGCAAAGTGTCAAAGTTATAGTTCTCAGGGACAAGTTTAAACCCCCTAAACCTCATGAAAACCATAGAAAAGTCCTTCAGGGGAGGGTTCTCTGCAGATCATCAAACCCAACAATGAGGACACATACCTAAACAAATCTCTCTTTTTAGTCGAGGTGAAAAGTTATTTAATTGTTCTATCTTCACCATTATTGTAAGAAATTAATGTGCCATTGCTGTAACTACTCTAGAATTCTCTCCATTCACGGCGTTTACAATAAGTCGACACCGCGCTGTTTAGTGCGTATTTATTCCAGTGCATCCATCCTATGAGTAAGTTTCCTACAATAGTAAAAGTATTTCGAGATCTTATATCTAAAAGTGGTGTAACCTTTGTTTGAAATTAAAAATCGTTTCATTCACTCAAAGTCCTTATGAAATGTTTTACGTAATTTGAACTTCACCTCTATTACAGAGAAACTGACGCACGAATTACCTTTAACTTGCTCACTAATAGATTGGTCATAAAGCAAAATTATACATTATGTGATCCAATTGAGTAAAAAGTCCCCGTGTTCTTCGTCACCTATTTGTTTAACATAGCACAATTTTGCAAGACGCGACAATTCCAAGGAACCCAACCGCGCGCTGTGTGAAGGTTTACTGGACTGTGCATCGGATGGGACGTAAAACTCTGGTCCCCAAGTAACCTTCCGTAGAGAGCAGGGAATTAACAGCACCGGGTGTCCCTCCACTCCTCCTCATTTTCACAAATAATTCTTCCCTCACCCACCGGTACACACGCCTTTCTGAGTTCCTATGACCCCCGTATTCGGTCGACTTCCTTAAAGTGCCACCCCATCGAAATAACACATCTCTAACTTTCAGAGTTTAGGGAGCTCTATTATTCGATGAAAAAGTACATAAATGGCGGTCCGCGGCCTTATCTCATTTCAAATCATTATTGAACGATTTCGCTTCCAAATTACCGTCCCTGCGAGCCTTTAACTTTCAATCGCCCTACCCTTAGATACTCCTGTCAGAACCTCAAACCCTTTAAAGCCTCGCGAAAACCACCGCGCCACCACCAGTGAATGTCCCACCGGGGAGGATTTTCCGCCACAACTTCATCCCTTACGGGTTTCCAGCCCCTCACAGACGGCTCCCTAACCCTATATCCCGGCACCCTTTCCGCCCCACCAACGCGCTCCCCGAAACTCTACCCAGAAATCTAGGGATGAAGCACTTTTCAAACCCCCCTCCTCTCTCTCAGTCAAAACCCAGGAATTCGACCGACGCTGGCCTCTCGGGGCATCTCCCCACGTGTGGACTAGCCGGCTAAAGTATCCAAGGGCGTTTGTCTCGTTCCTCCCCTATAAATCTCCAAAACCATCCCCCGTGGATTCTTCTCCACCAACCCTAACCTCCCCTCTGCGGTTCTACCTTCCACGGTTTAGCGATGAGTAAAAGGGAACGGGCGAGGAACAGGATTGGTTCCAACAACCAATTTACAATACTGATGTTCCCAACTGTTAACTCGGACGTTGGTTAAAAGTTCGGCGAGTAAACTTTATGTCATTCATGGGCTTCATACACTCCCAGCGGAAAAATTTGTCTCCAAATAAGTGACGCGTTGCGTAAGACATCCGAAGTCATTCGATCAAGTTCGAAAACTCTCCGTTTCAGTGTCTCCGCGTTTTATGTAATTAAGATTAGATAACCAAAAGAAGATAAATAATATATATACTTCCGTATGAACGTATCATTAAATTGTGGCCTCATTCCTCCTCCTTTCATCACTTAAAGAAATGTGCTTTAAATATGCATTTTATGCATGTTTCACTACCACAATCTCGAAAACTTCAAGAGAGATTTTACTTGGATATGACACGAGGTAAATGAGCTAAAATAAGTGAAACCGTGATTAAAGCAATAGCGACCGCACGCCCCATAAGCAACTCTTATAAATATCGGGTAGCGTTCGCACTCTTTATATATAATAGAAAGTATTAGCGTAAATCTTAGTAAGCTACTCACCGGGATGGAGTTACCACCGCTACCGGTGCTGCTCATTGGCACGTGAAATGGCCGTTATTGGATGTTGTTTGGATTATGAGTCAGATAATGGGACATCCAAGAAAAGAAGAAAGAAGGCTGCACTACAGCGTGAAATAAATTGAATATCTCATGGGCTTACACCCCTGCGCGACAATTCAGAGGAAACATTGATGATATTACCATACCATTTAATTGAACATTATATGCGAATTAAATTAATACGAAGGCATTCGTGGTTTTCTTATTTATTCGTATTTTTCGGATTCTCCCCGCGTTTAACCATTTTATGGGCTTTTTTTTAATTTTCCGACTCTTCAGCAAATCATAGCGCTCTGGACTAGATTCCAACGGACAATTGACGGAGGAGAGTCCTATACATGGCGGCAGACAATTCTCCTGTTCACTAGGACCTGATGAAGCTGACAGGAATGCCGGCAAAACGATCATCCATAAAAATGGTTCAACGCGGGGAGAACCCGAAAATGACGAATTACATGTGAATAATTCGTGTCCTAGAGCTGAAACTTTTCGAATAACGAAGAATATGTCACGAATGCAAACCCAGAATAACTTATCTAAGCCATTGGCAACATTTTGAGGCTACGAAATGACAACCCACTACTTCAATCAGCGTTATTCCATCCACTTTCTTCCATGTGTCGACGGTAAGCACTAAGAAGTCAGACTTAGCTAAGCACTAAGAAGCAGAAGAAGTTAGACCACGGTGCTGCTACCCGCGCGTTAGTTACTAGCATTTTCTTTCTCTTAAAGAGAACACATACTCATCACGTTAGGTCACTAGCATCTGCTCTATGGAAAACTAAATATCTAGTGATCACATGTTGGATAGAAACGCCATTTTAAACCGCCATATAAACCTTGTATTGTGAACTAAGTGTTTGGGAGGCTCTAATCTCAGGGTCACTGATTCCATATTTTCTGAAAACTTGAATATAAAACCTCTACAGTGCGTTTTATACACTGATATAAAAATATAAGTGTTTTTAGGCTAATTTTGACTGTGATTCAGTCTTGAAAGTGAAGATTTAAACATGACCTCTAATGGAGATTACTCAGATTACAGAAGAAAAATGCCAATTCGAACAAGAAAGCATATTCAACCTTTTAACTAAAACTGTATTTAAGGAGCAAAACGTTATGGGAAATGAATTTTTTTTAATATTGGCATCTTACTACCCATTGTTTTAAAGTGATAACGAATTAATGCCCTGACTGAAGTCAAATTGCGGTAGTCACATGAAAATGGCGCTGCCGTCGGCTCCTATGGCTGGACATATGTAGTCATAAAAAAATACATATGTGGAATAATCTGCATATTTTGTATATTTAATTTTATCAGTAAAAGCAGGATTTTTAAACTCAATATTTTAAAAAAATGAGTAAATTAGTTTTTGTCTTCATTAAATAAGTCACGCCAGAGCCACCTTGAAGTTGTTGGAGCGACCATTTCACCAAGAAATCAATGAATTATGTCTCATTTTAATGAAAAATATGTTACTCTTCCAAAGATATCAAAATATTACCCCCTTACCGAACTACTTTCCAAGCTTTTTGACGAAATACAACAACCCTTTTTTCATATAAATGGTAGGATACGCACTCCAGAGAGACCTTATCTAAAAAATCTATCTTATCTATCATTTATAACACCTAGGTCTCGTCAAATAATTAACAGGTTGTAGTTTGTATATTTTCTCGAATATTTTTGAAAATAAATCATATTTTCACAGCATTAATTTATTCAGAATCACAAAAAACCTTCCGTTGCGACGTTGTGTGTGTTTTGAAAAGAAATGAGTCAAATCAAGGACTTATGAGTGTATCTTTATTTGATACCAAGAAGTTCAGACATATAAAATTATAGTATTGCACTGTTGATAACGTAGCATTAATTCGTGCCTCCTACAGCTGCTGAAATGAAATCGTGTAATTTGAATATGGTCTCCATTATGACTAGGGAACTATCTCGCTCAAACTACCTTAAGGTGGAAATTGAACAACTTTGGCAGTGACTCTACCACCACACTGCCCTATCGCACCCTTGCAAAGTCTCCCCCCCCCCCACCCCACCCTCCCGGTCTACGGACGCTCAATCGTCAGATAGGGCGGCGGTTCTACGCACATACACACGGCCCGCATCCGCCGTCAAAAGCCATCATCCCTTGCCGCCCCTCTCAGTTCCTTTAAAAAAAATCCCTTCCTCCCTTCTCACCCCCTACCACTTCAAACACATCATTTCGTCCCCTCTCGTCTTCCCTTCCGGTAGTGCAAACAAGCCGACTCGATATTGAATTGAAAACGGGTCGCGAACGAAACTGAGATCTTCCCCATCTTCTTTACCACCCCCAATCTATCCTCTCTCTCACTCGGTGGAAGAAATAAAAATAAAATATGAGGGGATGGGGAATGACAAAACGCAGTTGAAATTGAAGATAAATCCAAAATGTCAATAAAAACGGGGATTTTTTTCTATTTCGCATCGTTCATCTATGCGAATGTAGATGGGGAGTGCTTTTTAGTCTCGTAAACAGGTGCAAGTCAAAGAGGTTTAACATAAGAAGTACCGAGGGGGTCACTTTTACCCCTTTTTATTTTTGTCAAACCATTACTTCTGACTCAATCGACCCAGCTCTTGCATTTTTTTAAAATTCGTTTTTTTTTAGTTGGAGAATGAAATGTGAAAATAAGAATTTCATCGGAGCAAGAGTTTTAAAATGTACATTAACGTCTACCTCTTTGCCTCAGAGGGGTCATTTTGACCCCTAGCTATTCCTATGGTGACAATATGATTTATTTTCAGATGTAGTTGAGAAAATATAGAAAGAGCATGCTGTTATTTTTTTAACTATATCAAGGTATTAGACATTCCTCATTGTTTTAAATAATGCCTTTCTGGATTCATACACCTACCGGTTCTCTTGTAAAAAGGCTGGTATTTTTCGTCCGAAATCTCGAAAGGTAATTCGCAAAGGGGCAGATGTTTCGGCACCTTTGGAAGGGTGAGATGTTTTTATTCAAAATTAAACCAGATGTATTCTATTTTCGGTGAAATGATATTTCGCTCCAACTACTATTGAATTAAATGTGTCTAAAGCACCCTCCTCGTACGTCACAGCTTCAACTCTTTTTATCTCCAACTTGAAGAACGTGGAATTTTTCTTATGCTTCCCACAGTAACCTTACAAAATATTTGATATCCCAACTATCGGTAGCAGATAATTTATCCTCACAGAATATGAACAGCATAACGTAAATTTGGGCAGATTAGGGGCCATCAATGCGTCATTCCGAACGTGCATGTACCAACTATTGAAGAATAGGCAATGGTATACCAACCCCAAGACATAAAATGCGTACATAAGCCCAGAGTATGAAATTTTATGAAATTCATAAGTCAAATGCTTTATAGTCGCTACAAGCCGAATTTATCTTGAACTGGAAATGGATAGCATACGAAAATGAAATTTTTCCAGCATCTCCATCATCAATCGCTCTCTCTCAATAGAAAAAGTAAAAGAAAATCAAGCGGTTAGTGTCTTATAGGACGTGGTTGAAGGAAAAAGATTGCTTGAGGAGAGGACAAGGAATTGAGCGAACAAATCATCGGAAGGAAACAGCTTCAAGGATGCTATTCTACATGATTGCCTTCACAGTCTATGGGTTTGCGAATACCATTATCACATTAATCGATTATTTTACCCAATAAATGCGGTGAGAATACTTTCATCACTGGTCAGTTATTCAAGTCGATATCTCTGGCCAATTGTTAACCAACTATCTGTAACAAATAATTATTAATATAATAGACATACTCAGACTGGTGGTTAACTTTCATAATGGCAGTTATTCTGCAGCTCTTAAGACATGTGTCTCAGGCTTAACTGTACCCATGTCCAACTCCTTGGGAAAATGCCGTTTAAGAGAAAACAAAGAGGAGAAATATTTGGAGTATTAAGAATAGGACAGCACGAGTGAAGCATTTTACGAATGTGAGAGAGAAAAAAATACTTTTTAAGGCTATGACATTAAGGAGGAAATTATTAAAAAGGAGCCAGTACTCTTTGGCTGACGGCAATTAATAAATTATTCGCCTTTGCCAACCCCGAAAGGGAGTTTCATGATGGGTAAACACGAGGGTAAGTCAATAATAATAACTAAATACACTCCTATCATACATGTCACCATTTAATCTCCAAAAAAACTTACACATTTACACGGCTGGTGACCTAACACCCCCTGCCACACGCCCATTCGGCGGCTCGCGGGGTATTATGTAGATGTAGATGTAGAATAAATAGCTCGCAAAGCTGAATGGAGGCAATAATAATCAAAGTAACTTTCTGAAACTTATTTCACTTTTCTACATGTTCACCCTGTACATTCAGACACTTCGTTTATCTCCTTACATGTCATTTGTTTGCTGCCGTAACCAACAAGTAACCTCTTGGACTACAATATCATTTTCAAAACATCAGCCACCCAAATGATTTTTTGGAGGCCAAATAGATGAAAATCACTGGGGGCTAATAGATGAAAATCACTTGGATGTTCCAAGCATTCTCAATGAAATGTTTATCTTTTACTGATGCTGATGATGAAATGCTGACGTTCCAACTCATTTATTGACTTACCCTTGTATGTATGCGCGTAATTATAATTCTAAAATGAGGAATTTCCATGCCAGTACCCTAAAGTCTTTCGCCATGAGACAGTTGTCGGGGAAGATAATCGATTCTCTTTCCCCACAAAATATCGATTCCGTTCCGCCCTGGAGAACCATTTTCATGGCCGACTCAATTATTATCATCGACTATGGTTATATTATTTTTTTAAGAGTGACGATGGAGTCTTCGAAGCGAGATCGGATGCGAGAGCGGCTCAAAGCCATCCTCACCTCCTCTCTTTACGTCCCCCTCTCCCTCCTCCACCGCCCCGCCCTCCGAAACACCTACCTCCGTCAGGTGACCCACAATCTCGAAACGCAGAATAATTTTATGAATAACGGGGTATCCGGGACGCTGAGTAAGCGGTGCTATTCACTCGGGTCATGAGAAAATCGATCCTTCATCCTCCTTCCGAACCATTGGGTCCACAAAAACCTCCCCTTCGATCGATCTAGTAATTCCACGTGATATGAAGTTGGTCGGAAAGAAAGGGGGTAGGTTAGGAGAGACAGCAAGCCACCATTGCCTGCTACATTTCCGCCGAGAATCAAGGAGGTTGAACTACACTGGAAAGGACTACGTTGGTTCCAAGCATGGAGCGGGAATAATATGGGAGCTTGGGTTAAATAATTGACCAAGGCAACTCACACAAAAAATGATGATCACACCTTGTTGAATAATGTACCAAGTTTCATTTCTAGCTTAATTTTACTCAGTACTGACCATGGTTCCGGCACTACTTACCATTATTGACCACAATTTTCATACCGTTATTTCCGCAATACATGCCGTCTTGATAATGGTACGAATTGCCCAAACCATGGTCTGTGTGGACTAAAATGTAGCGTGGAATATAACGCGGATTTTTATTTACCAATATTTAACGTTTAAACTTTCCCCAAAGTTGCATCTGACACTATCGCTCACAAAAAATTATATTAAATTGGGTTGAAAAATAGGTTTGAAGTAGATGTTCTCAATCCTTTTGGCTCAGTTCCTCCATTTCAACATTTCACTTCAGAATATAAGTACCTGTTCCCAAGGTAATCCGACTCAAAACAAGCACTTCAAATCATGATATGTGTATGAAATTATAGGCGGCATTCGGTAAACTTTAATGGACGCTACTTTGCAAATAAAAACACATTACAGTTTAGTGATTTCAAATACTCCACAGAACAGCATTTTTGCTGGAAAGTGGCCCGGGTTCTCTCCAAAAATCTCACTAAATCAACATAAAATTCAACATTTTCCCATGTGTCACCTGGTTTAGATGTAATTTCAACTAAAATATACCTCTCTCATCACTTTTCTGACGACAATTTTAAAATTATAGCCCTGAAGTTACCCTTCATATCCCCCTCTGCAAATTTCAGCCAGATTCTTTGTTCACCCCTCGTATTGGCAAAATCCTCCATGACATTGACGACCAGAGAGGACACCTTAAAAACCTGAAAGAATTTAAGTGAAAGTGAAAAAGTAAATAAAATTCCTTTGAGCTAAATTTTGGGGTTGGAATGAAATGAGAAATTGAGTATCAGAGGCATACTTAACAGTTGGTCGTAAAAAACCTCGATCGGGAGATTTTAGAGCCAAGAGTTAGGTCTGCAGTTAGACTTGCGAGAACTTTGTTAATTTTAGGGTTCAAATTTGTGAGGTGGTTAGCGTTTTCTCTCCAGTAACGTAGCTATATTAGGCTCCCGTTGAAACTGCAGGCAATCGTGAGCAGTTGGATGTGGTTAACTGTTGAAGTGGGGGGAAAATTGAGTCTTTGCTCGAACCAGAGATGATTTTCTCACTGAGGATGGAGAATAATGAGATTGCACTCATCCAATTCCAGCTCTAGGTCGGGTTAGGTGTGAGGGGTAATGTTTGAGCTGGGAGTCACATCGACGGCTTCGGAAGATTAATCATAGGGGACAGACCAGATCTGCAGGATTGGAGAGTAGAGGGGAGGGGCGAATGGTGGTACATTATTGAGTTTAAAGAAGGAAAAAATTTGATTTGCGCTTCCGAACAACGTATTATAAACTATCCTCACTATTTTAGGCCTTGAAATTGCCATCAAAGGTGAGGATAGGCGAAAAAAGGCATTTATAAGCGTCTTCAACCTTCAACGCACTATAGCGCTCGCTTATTGACGACTGATAGAGTAGAGAGAGCGTACAAAGACACCGAGGAGAGACAAGCTGTCTTTAATGCATTCAATCATTTTAGTCACCTGCTAATGAGTGCCTATTTTTTATTTCAATTGTATCTCATGCAAGCTTAACAGTAACTCCTAAGCTTCAAATAAAGAAAAATTTGACTGAATAACGCTTCTTTACTTGTAAGCACTCCATAATAAAGGAATAGGTTAGTATTTTTCGGACTGATAAAATCGATACAGGGTTCAACCAAGCCCTAGGTGAACTCCTCAATTCCAATTCAAGTTTTAACAGATTTCATTTTCATCCATTTGGAAAATTACAGTTATATAAGCTGAAACATTGTTGGGATCTTTTTAACAATTAATTAGAGAGCAAATTTTCAAACCATTGCTTCATTTCAACTAACATTCCTGAGACTAATTACTACTGTATGCCCTAAAATGACTTTTTAAAATAATTATTGCCAGAAACTTTCAACGCTGAGTACGGTTGATGAGAGCAGATTTTACTTCACTTCATATAAGTCCGATACCCCGCAACAGCCAGAGCTATCAGGGAAAAAAACACTAACGAAAAATATCTTTCATAATTTCACCTAACAGGAAGCACTCTTTTTGTGGGTGTAGGGGAGGGGTATGAAACGCGGGGAAAAATCACGTTTCGCTCGAAAAATAGATTAAGTGTGCGCGTAAGTGAATTTCGGTGGGGAGTGAGACCGCACACATTCAAGCGGCCGGAATTACGGCGAAGTAATGCAGTTAGCGTGCCAACTGCCTCCGCACTTACACGGTCCTCTTCCACCCCTCTGTCGAACTCGGACGGACTCATCCACCCGCCCGTAGATCGATTGAGAGGGTTCGTTCGGAATATTTTCACCGAAGGTGGTCCATCGGACAATGAGGTAAGTGGTTCACGACCGCCCGAAACAACTGCTCGCACTTTTTAAGAAGTTTCCATCGCGACAGTCAAAGACAAAACCAATACCATGGTCCATCGTCTTGTAAAATAATTTTCTGCTTTAATTGATGAGTTTTACTAAGGTGAATCTGACCTTAGGTTCCAACTGAACTGCTCCCTAAATGCTCGTCTATCCTGTGCTGCCTCCCTCAGCTCTTCGTAACTCCATCCATTTATAATATCCGTCAACATATAATTTCTTTGTCTCCCTCTCTTTCCCTCGATCTTTCCTTCTAATATTCTTTTCTCCAGGCAATCTTTCCTAAGAACGTGCCCCATCCAGTTCGCATTCCTCTTTCGCACTGGTTTAAAAATATTCCTTTTCTCAATCATCCATGTCGGAACTTCTTAATTGCTAACTATATCACTCTATTTTAATCTTTCCATTCTTCTCCATAACTACATTACAAAACCCTGTAAATATTTCTCCTCTTTCCTCCTGAAATTCCATGTTTCGGCTCCATTTCCATTGATGGCATGCCATAATTAAGTAATTTTTTTCACCATGGTATAATATACGAAAATTTTTCGACGAATATATTTTATAAACAAACAATTTTTCCAAACAAAACAATCAGCTGATTGCGACACAATTTTTACTAAATTTGAGCTGTCATTACTGTAATAATTTGGGTAACAACTAAGATAATAAGATGCTGAGAGACCAACACATCTATTTTCTCTAATCTCTTGTTATTTTTCGCCCCTTTTAAACGGTTTCTCCGCGAAAATTGATTTAAATTAGAGGCTATAACATAATGTTATCTACGATCCACCAACTCTTTCATTTGACACCATGGTTGCTCAAATGAAATTTGAACGTATATTAGCTAGTAAAGGAATAAGTTTGTTTTTTTTTTAACGCTAGTAAAGGTCACTTGTGTCTACAAATATATTCAATCCGGTTCTCTAACCCACCATTTTGGCCCATAGTTAAGTATTAACGGGAATCTAACATATTTTTACGGGTTTACCTACATACTATACCATCTTCATCGGGTATGAAGATTCCATATTTGACCAAACTCATATTTTTACGTAAAATGCATCCATGCGGGCAGCAATTTGTTTCACATATTTTACAGCCCCTTCATTATTTATCATATATTAATCATATATTACTCCACTACCTCCACCACACATCTCCATTTTTCCCTACACTTAGATTTTCCTCCTGAAACTCTACTCTTTTCCTAAACTACAATTTGGATATTATAATTCATCAAGAATGACTTATGTACTCTTACTGACACCAAAACGCAAATTTCTCTAAACTATGATCACCTACTCTTTTTAAAGAAGTCCAAACATTTATGATAGCATTACTTCATACTGAAGTCATGGCCATTTCTTACATGGCATGCATTCATGGTTTTCTGTTGACCTTCAGATCCATATCAACATCTACTAGGTTGGATAAAAAACCTCAACCGATACGTTTCCTTACGGTAGACTAATTAAAGCTTGTATCACTTATGGTGGTTGGAGCGCGAATCATGACTCATTGAGTGCATATTTTATGACACTTTTTAATATGCAGCAGTCGAAAAAATTCTTGGGCCACTCGACACATGAATACATCCATTAATACATTGAAAATTACCATATATGTTGTGATACATGTGATGAAACAATTACATTTTAAAATTTTCATCTCAGTTGAAGCATTGTTATGACTAGGGTTTATGGCGCGGAATTCTAAGTATACTTAAGCGGAAATTGTACGTAAATTCGTGCTTTTACATTATATGGTATTATCTTGATAGTGAGAGGGAACCTTTATAATAACCATCATTGGTTTAATGTAAGACTTAAGGCTTTCTTGGCGAATGCTTAGAATGGTATGTATAGCTCTCGGGTTTCCAACCGGGTGATGGTGGTTTTTGGCACCGACGTTTCGAAGGCGTTGTCTGCCATCGTCATCAGGCTGATAACCCTGAGGACGATGGCAGACAACGCCTTCGAAACGTCGGTGCCAAAAACCACCATCACCCGGTTGGAAACCCGAGAGCTATACATACCATCATTGCTCGTTCAATCCTGAGATTGGTTGACCGCAGCCCTCCACCCTTCCCTATCTAATGCTAAGTCCCTTACCTCCTGGTGTCTCTTCCTATGTACCTTCCTATTTATTTGGTCTATGAACTCATTCCTGGGTCTTCCACTGAGGACCTATTTTTCCTTCAATTATATTCTTCACAAATCCATTGCGTCTTGGGGTGTGTCCAATCCATCGTGTTCTTCTATTTCTATGATGTTCCATATGGTTCCCTCATTATAATAATATGAAACGAATTCATTCGGGTTAAGAAGAAAATCTGTACACGACGTCGAAATACTTCGAAATATAAGCCAAGATTTGATCTTCTAATTTCATCTCCATATCCGTTTTTACTCCAACCCATCCGAAGCTTTTCTCTCAACACTTGCTTCGGGTATAAATTCAAAATTATATCCATTAAATTACCCCATTTCTTTTTCCCTACTACCATCCTAATCCTCCACTCATTCGACACTTTCAAGCGGAGTAAATTTTTATCAGAAGTCCTGTCGGAAAATTCCGTTTCACGCACATTCGTCATTCGTGTTAATTTTTTCTCCGACAAAAAAGAAATATTAGTCAATTTGAGAGAATCATGTTGCCACTGTTGAGGTTCTTCGCATTGAATCCGTCCTAGAGCGCGTAATACTTCCCAGTGTGGACTGCTTCCAGCGAAATTACAATTACAAAAAGGGAAAAAATGATTTAAAAAGAGTGGGAGAGAGTTGCATTCCGTCGTGGCGTTGGAGAAGACTTTCACCTGGACGAGAATAAATTTTTGCATGTATCAGTGGAGGGAATACATTTATTTCCTACAAGACCGCGCATAAAAGTGGAATAATGCACGAAGCTAAAAAGTGGACTAATGCATTGATTGCATTCGCCCCGAGAGCGCTGGCATTTTTCCCCTGAAACCAAAAGCGGATTCTGTTTTCAATCAATCGTGATGCAGGGATGGTGAAAATCGATAAAATAAAGTGGGAAGAGCTTTTTCATAATTCAATTTGGAAATGCATTTTGATTTTAAGGTAGTTTGAGCGAGATAGTTCCCTAGTCATAATAAAGACCATATTCGAACTATTCGCTTTAATCTCACCTGCTGTAGGACGCATAAATTAAATATTGCATCATTAATGGTTCAATAATATACTTTTACATGGCATAAATTGTAAGTAGTAAAATGATTATTGCTAACTAAGTCTTTAACTTGACTCATTTCATTTCACGCGGTACATTTGAAACTCCTTTAAAACGGAAGATTTTTCGTGATCCCGTATGCATTTACTGCGGTGACATTATGATGAATTTTCAAAAATAAAGGAGAAAACATTCAAACTACTAACTGTTATTTTGACGATATTTTGTTGTTAGAAATTCCTCATTTTTTAAATACGCTCTGTGGATTGCATACACGAACCATTTTCCATGTAAAAGACCTGATATATTTTGGCAGAGATTTCGGAAAGTAGGTTGAGGTAAGGGGTTGAATGTATGGTGTCATTGGAAGGGTGAGATAAATTTCTTTTAAAATGAGACCATATTCATTGATTGCTAGGTGAAATGATATTTCGCTCATACTACCTTAAAATTTAACGCACTCGAAAAATTTAAGCCCGTATACATCTTACCTGGCTAATATCAACAGCAGGATCGCGTGGCCTTCCGGTTAACTCGAGATTACCTTAGAGTTAGGGTTGTGCATATAACATCAAACTTCCGATTAATTGACGTGAAGTTCATCAACGGGAGAACGTATTCACCTCGGTATTCATATCGAGGAAACATTTGACATCAGGCTTTCAAATCTAGCCAAAATATTTTATCATTCGCTTAAATTTTCAGATTTGCCGATTCATAAATCCGACAGGTAATAATGTTTTACTCCATGATTTAAATTGTACCAAGTAAGCTACGAAATTGTGTACAGACATAAAAAGTGAAGGTACAGCAGAAATGATGGCTAAAAGAAACACAAGAGCACATAAAGACCCGGTAAGCGACGATAAAATCCTGAGGAAACCAGAGATAAGGACAAAGACAGGGCTTATTAACATAAATTCAAGGAGCCGTGCATGTGACGTTTCCACAAAGCTTAGAAAAATTAACACCGCCCGAGACTTGTCAGGATTCTCCTATAATCTGATCATCTGGCAACTTATGTGGTGATAGTACTTATTAAGTTCAAGTTCATGGCTCCTAAAATGCGGTACTCACGCTTTATTTTCACTTATAAAGGAAAATAACAACGAATAGCGGAGAAGGAAAAGGACAAACACGCGGATAAAAATATAAAAGACGTCCAAAAACTTTTCGCGCAATAACCACCGCATCCCAGGACAGATATGCGCGGCATTTTTATTCCTTTGTTTATCCAAATGTGTACGAGGGAGAAGTATTAAGAAGGGAATGGTCTCTGTTCTCCTCCCATCCACATCCTTTCCTCTACACCCCTCATTTCTGCCTCCCAGCCCACCGAGCCTCGTCCGTCCTTTCTATTCCCTTGCGATACTTGGTGCGAAAAGTGGCAGATGGAACTAAACATGAAAAAATGCGTAGCAGTCAGCTTTTGGAAAAAGAAAAATAGGCCTGGTAAGGCTTACAGAATTGATAATACGGAAATTATTCACGCCGAGTCTGTTAAGTACTTAGGGGTCACAATTACTCACGACATATCTTGAGGAAAACATATTCGGGAAATATGCGGTCAAGCATAAAGGAAGCTAGGCTTTATCAAGAGAGTATCGGAAAAAGTGATGAGAAAGTGAAAGAACGTTGTTATTTTTCAATCTTTAGGCTTCATCTGGAATATGCTGTCAGTGTACGGGATCCATAAGAAGCGGGGTTGATATCGGAATTAGATCACGTGCAGCGAAGAGGAGCTAGGTTTGTGAAACGATGCTACGATAAGTTTGCTGGTGTGTCTGGATTGTTAGAAGAATTAGGATGGGAATCGCTATCACAGCGTAGATTAAATTATAGACTTTACCTTCTAACTAAATTTCAGGAAAATCATTTCTCTGACGACGTAAAAAAAACATAGTATTAATCCCCTCGCAATACGGCAGATTAGATCGCGCCAATAAAATTAGAGCGATAGATTATAACCGATAAGTATAAAATTTCATTTTTTCCGCGTACCATTCGGGACCATAACAGCTGTGATCTTCGTCATGAATAGTTCGAATAGTGAAAATAGGTAGACAGTAGATCTTTCTTTTTATATTCTCTACGTTCTTATTTATGCATGATGTAAATAATGATGTTCTTATTTGTGCATGATATTTTGAATCTGTAGTAGTAGTCTCTGTATCCCTTGCATGTTGGAACGATTGAAGATAGAATGTTTCTTGGTTAGTATATTTTAATTTTGGCGCGTTGCATGTGTGGTACGCTGGTTTCAATGTAATTTCGGTGTTCTACCGTATCATTTACGCATGCCTGGTGTGGAAGCATCCCCTGCCACACACCCTTAGGGTGGCTTGCAGGGTATGACGTAGATTTAGATGATACACGGCGAGGTTAGCCCCAGTTTTGTCTGCTTCTGGGGGAAATGGGGGAGAGAAAGATAGAGTAGCAGGAGGAGGGAGAGAAAAGCGAGCAGACGGATTTTCGTCCGACGGAATGAGAAGCAGGAGGTTGGCAGGGAGTCGCACTCACCCCCAGACGGAAAGGAGAGAAGCGAGGCTAACTCAAAAGGGAGCGACCGCCATCGAAATTTCTCATCCTCCTCTCTACAGCTACGCGAATGATAAAACCATGCCCTTCTCCCTCACGACTTTTCCCTTCCTCATCTTTCCCTCTCTCACCAGGAAAAAAAAACACCCTGTACCCTTCCCGCGACCCTCACCGCATCAAACCATACTTTCTCTCTCCCTGGCCTCCCCTCCGAAAAAAAACCCCGCCCTCTAAAATGTGCGCTTCGAAATGTTTCCGCGAATCCGCTAGGGCGCTCTCGTCCAATCCCTCCTCCTTCTCCTCCTCCCTGGTCGGCCTTTTTTGCGGCCGGATGAAGTTCCGCGAATCCTCCACCTGGAGGGAGAGCGGGAATGAAACCAGTGGCGTAGTATGGGAATAGGAGACGTTTTTTATTCCTCTTTTACCCTCGTGTGTGTGCGTGTATCTCTATCCATTCTATTTTTTACGAGCGGTCAAACTCCACAATTCCACGGGATAAAGTGGAGACGGAAGAGATATGGGAATAAGAGGATGTGAAAGAGATGAGATAAAAATCCGTGTATTAGTACTGCCATTTACACGTTTATCTTTCAAGCTTCGTGGAAATGAATTGTATAATATAGTGATATGTCACATTTAAAAGGAGAAACTATTTTGTTTTCGCTGATCATCACAACTACACGGGGGTTGAGTTAGTGTGGTGGCTAAAACTAAGTCCTGGCTAACCATACGGACGGCCAGGGTTCAAATCCCTGCAGAGGAGGTTTTCCAGTGAAGACCCGATCCCTACTTATGGAAGGCGCTTCAAGTGCAGTGCTTCGTCTGTCGGATGAGACGTGGTCTCCTAGTGAACTATGGTCCCCTTGGCGCCTTTCAAAAAGAGTACGCTACTCCGACGCCGGTTCTCTCTCCACCATTCCTCCCATACCAGTCCCATACGGCGCAAATAATCTCGCCTCCCCAAATACCCAATCCGATAACAATGGTTGAAATGCTTTTATAAATTGTGTATACTATAGTAATTTATTTTTGCCAATCATGTCTTCAACTTGAGTCCTGATCAAGATAAGTTCAAAATACCACAGAATTATAATCATTCACCCTAACCAGGACTTGAACAAACTCCCCTCGAAGTCGTGAGGATAGTTTCAGCCGATTAGGCTACCGAAGCTTTTGTCCTTCCCTATGGATATTTGTAGTCGAGCAGATTTTCAAAATTGGAAAAAGTTCTCAAATATCCTCGGGAGGATCCGATGGAACGTGGCTCGAGTCCCAGTCAAAGTGAATGATTTTTTTCATCAATGGAATTTTGCACTCGTGTACACTTGCAGGGAGATCCGTAAAGGTTAACCTATTAAGACTATTCCCGATAACTTCACGTAAATGATCAAGGTATTGATTTTATGGTCCGGTTTTCCTCCCTGGTTAAAAAGTTTCTCGGGATAGTATAATTGATGCTTCACCCTCATGCCGATCAGAAAGAATCATGGACCCAGGCGTCCTCTTCCACTATGAATTTCTTGGAGGCTTTTAGAAATGAGATGCTCTCATCGATACCGTGCACATATTGCCATGAAACACCTACATACGAGCGCAAAGCCCTTCCATCCTCGAGGTCAAGAATAATACACAAAGGTGTTTTCTTAGACTTACCCAAAGAAATGAGGAACTGACCACGCAATACCTTCAACAGTGTCAACCGCTGGTGGTCACACAATTGCTTGAAATTCACAGTGAAAACAAATATTCGCCTGGACTAGGATTTGAACCCAAACCCCTTAATTTCGAGCCGAGTGCAAGCACTTGGTGCGTAATAGAATTATGGACCTTAATATTAGTATTTGCTGTATTTCTGAATGTACAAGTGAGAAATCTGAAGTAATTAACTCGAAGTAATTTAGGCGCATTTTTATGCTTAATAGTTAAATTTTATCCCGCAATGACAACCGATGTGGGGTCGATCTCCCATTGATGAAATTCATGTCTACTAACCGATAGTCTACCGCAGTAATCAGAACCTACATTCTCAGTTATAATCATGTTAATACATTGGCTAGGTCATCTAGTGATTGATATTACCCACATATTATAAAACTGAGTCCATATATCAAAAATATGAAAGCCGAGAGTAAAATTGTACAGTATTAACAAATTCATATATCATTTAAACAGCAATTCCGCATTTCAACAGCAGATTTGCAGGTCCACAATTACTCCCCTGGTAAAATTACACCATCTTCAGACATTAGTCCTCAATCACTTGCCTTCCTAAATAACTCATGCATGTCTCACTGATGGGAAATACTTCTGCGCGGAAATTCTTCTGGTAAATCACACTCAATTCCTGTGAAGTTTGATAATGATTGTATCTCAACTTCAAGGCCTCAATTTGGAGACTTAAACGCCATAGAAAAGTGTAAGAGTATAAAAGTAAGCATATAAAAGTGTTCTTATATGAAGTGTTCTGAGATATAGCAGATATGTATTTTCAACCATTGCCAACTATATAGTAAACATACGTTTATATGTTTTATTTATACCCACTATATTTTTTTGGAGAGAATTAAAAAAAACAAAGGCATCATTTTTCTTTTATATCTAATATTTTATTTAAACCTTTTTCGTTACTGTAATGTGGCTGAAAACTCGTATGCCATGTTCTCAGAGTAAAATATTTTGTTCACTTTCCACAGATATTTTATTTCACCGACCAAGGTTTTGACATGAACTATGCTATTTTCAAGGTCATGTTCATATCGAAACCTTGGTCGGTGAAATAAAATTTCTGTGGAAAAGAAACAAAAACTTTTACTGTGATAATATGGCATCTGCACTCCATTTCCACAAGATACGGCCTTATACGCTAAATTTAATTAAAACTCGTAGTTACTTTCGACTCTATATTGAAAAGAGTTTTTCACTTTTCCACAGTTTTTTTGTGATCGTATATACAACGCGATTACAATAGATAACTGTGGACTTATATATTATGGATTCGAATATAAAATACTTTCACGAAGTGATTCCTGAAGGTGTCAAGCTTACTCGTAGCTACTATTTTTCTAGCCTAGAAAAGAGACAATCATACATTAAATACGGCATAGGAAAACTTTATATATTGAAAACCGCTACAGATACGGCTTTTATGATTGTTCATTTGAAATCCTCGAGGTATAAAATATTGAAATCAACTGTAAACTAAAAACGTAAATTTTCGTCACTCACTGTCTTTTAGCTCAGGAGGGCAAAGACCCACCTTAAGACACTTAAGGCACTTAAAGACCTAGGGCTGTCACGGCGTGGTGTACAGAAAAAACTAGGCCATCAGACGGGGCGGGAAATAATGAGAGGGAAAAGTGGTGGTGGCGTGTGTGTGTGACGTGTCCAGCGAGCAGGCCGGCCGGCGGGCGGCCAAGGCGGCGTTCCACGTTTTCTCTCGAGCTCACCGGAGCAGGGCGATAAAAAATCGCCCTGGAGTGAAAGTTTCTCGGCCGGGCGACTCGGATTCAACGCATAAGGGCACGCACCTTGGCCTTGGGACTTCTGAGGCCGCTTTCTCCTCCTGGCACAGTGGGACAGGTAGGGTGGAAGAGTCGACAAGAGATGCGGGAGGCGACTACGAAAAGAGCCCCGGACATGAAAAAAATTAACGAATGGAGAGATGCATGCATTCATTACTACCTACAAAGAATGCAAGCACTCCGAACCAAGTTACAAGTCTGCAGTACGAGGCTGCCCTGCTCAGCCAAAATACAGTGACTGACAAAATTACACATTTGAGGTTAGAGGTTATTATGATATTTTCAGCCTTGTGGATTTCAAAACACTAAACAGAAAAACCGTATAAATGGCGGTTTTCCTGATATGACATTCTGCTTTCACCGTACCAACAGTATAAATGTCAGTTTTCTAGGCCAGATAACAGTAACTACAAGTCTTTCTCCCTCAGAATCACATTAATGTAGTTCCCATATGACTCATCTTTATTCCGTATTCCCCTCACTGACAACCTCTAGGAGCTCCCATCTTAATCCCTCTAAAAGTTTTGGGACACTATATGTACGCCCGTAGCAGTTTTTAACGAAATGCACTGCTTTCCTTTGTATTTTATTAATATCTTTGGTAAAATCTTTATGACCAGGGTCCCAAATGCTCGCGGCGTATTCGAGGTGTGGCCTAACCAGAGTGAAGTAGCATCTCTAATTGAATTTTTCAACCGAGGACCTTCCTATTATACGTTTAACAAAACCTAGTTTCTTTAATGCTGTGCCATATATGCTTTGTATGTGTAATCCCAACGATATATCAGAAGGTGAGGAAATTCCAAGATATTTTACGAAGTAAGTTACGAGGTAAAAGCTACGGTTTAACGCTTTATTGATAAGATTTTTCCCAAAGGAGAATTTACACGAAATTTTTAAAATATACAAGGCAACACTAATCGAACATTTATTCATCACAGCAAATTTTATGTATCATAACCCTCACGTATAGAAGAGTTGTTTTTCCTCTGATTAGGTTTCTTTAAGTCTATATGCCTTGGTGACATCAAATTTTACATCTTCAATATGACAAATATGACAAAATATGGCAACAAAAATATCTCTTCTTCGTAACTTTTAGTTCCTGATTCTCTCACGAGTGTGGTAAAATATGAAATGACTGCATATGTTGGACAGAAAAATCGTTGTATAAGGGTTGAGAAAATAGTGATTTGAAGCTCAGGATCCTCCTTTAGTCCGCCCAAGTGCAGTCACTCAGACCATATGCAAATCCGGCTCAAAAGCCACGAACCCACTGCTCTCTAACGCAGCAACTTCCTCGACTCTCGTTTAGAGTAGCCGGCCGAAAGGAAGGCACTGAAAAGGATGATCAAAATTGAGACTGCAGCGAAAAGGTTGATTGGGAAGAGGGGCGGGGCAACTGAGTGGAATGGGCAAGGTGGCCGAGCACGAATCGTAAAAAAAGAGGGGGAAGAGGGGAGAGTGTAGGAGTGGGAGAGGGGAGGGGATTGGAAAGGGGGGAGAGGCCTCGGGTGACCTGCATTCGGTGCAGGAGTGAGTTCAAGGGAAAAGCAATAGGAGCCAACGCTCTCCGCGAGGCGATTTCTACAACCTCCGCGCGGGCGCTATCACCCCAACCTTCCATCAGCATGTAGCGCTCGCTCTTCACGAGAGAATTCAGAAAAAAATAATGAGAACTTGGAGAGGGGGAGGGGGGCGGCCCCCTCCTCCAAGCTGCCGAGACTGACTCGTAATTTTATTCCGCGGAGTATTCAAACGTGACTCAAGACGTATTCAAGAGCGCACACAACGCTAGCTAGCCTTTCGAAACGGAACATTTTTGTATGCGCAGCGCAAACGCAGCGACCGCTCCAGAAGAAACGACGATAGCGGGAATCAATTATTACCATTAAACCCACAAAATGAACAAATATTTACCGTCCGTCATTATTATTTGTCGTATGTAATGAATCCGTTGTCTCGGGCGTGAATCGTGAAATGCTTAGCATTGTAAATGACAAGTACGGTTTCTCCACATAGACTTATTGTGATACGACGACCTAGATTTCAACGAATTTCGTCATCATCAGGTAAAAGGTAGAAGAAGACATAGAACTCTATAGAATAGAATAGACATAGAATAAATAGACATAGAATCCTGTGTCTTCTTCTACCTTGTACCTGATGATGACGAGCTTTTTGAAACCTAGGTCGTCATTTTATAATAAATCCATGTGGAAAAACCAAGTTACTTATTATTTACAATGCTAAGTATGTTATGCAGGTTGGAAGTGAAGAAAACAGAATGACACCACCAAACGACTTGTGTTGAAGAAAACCAAGTTATTATTTCATTCGTGGAAATGTATGAATATTTAGCTTTTGGTTACAAGCATAGTTAATTACTGCAACAACTGGTGCTGGAATGAGGTACTAAAAGGAAATGGAGCTATATCCGTCTCCTGCGGCTAAGAAAAGTGGTCCTCAAATATTTATTCGATAAGTAGTCATCATGTTTATAGAACCCTAACTTCGTATTTCAATAGCTAAGAAATATCATCAGCGGAAGCATGGCTTTTAATCATTGGGGTACATGGAGAGGGCACTACGTCATCAAGCTGTAGCCTGACAACCGATATAAGAGCCACATTGTTTAACTCTACTCTCTCCTTACTTTCCTATGAACAGCATAATGGAATGGGCGAATTAGCGGATGTAAAGCAAGAATATCAATCATCAATTTGAAATTTAAGGCAAGTAACTCTTGAAGCATATCACATTTTACCCTATTTTTCACCGGGAATGCGGATTATTATCAATTTCAATAAATAAATATTGATTTACGGAGAATGCATATACAAGAAGTAAATGCATGCTGGTTTCAAGCACTAGAGGAAAATGAAGGTCAACGAAGATGGCGGACTGGCTTCAACTTCTAGCATTGACCAGCATAGCCAGTTCCCTCTTCATATACCTTAATAATATTAATATTTACAATGTAAATAATGTTAATAAACAGACAAACAAAGAGGTGGAATTCGGTATTTAAGATAAATAACAAAATCAAGTGCAGTAGGAACAATTTTAATTCTCTAAAGAGTCCAATCTTCACCACGACTTGAATGTATGACGGCATAAAAGGTACCTTTATATTGTTCGGCATTAACATTTTAATGACTTTTCCTCTGCTGTTAGACGCCTACTTCCGGGTTATTTTTGCTGAACAAGCAACTTTTGCAGTATTTATTATCCAATATCCTCAACTATACGATAACCAGGTGCGTACTCTTCAATTCGATTGGAGAATAACTGTGTACTAATTTAGTATTTCTCATGAAGATGGCATTTATTCATTACATAGAAGTATATATATATATTTGCTATCTAGACACCACTTTTCCGCCCTCATCTTATACCGTTCACACGCTTCAGGCCTGTCTCAACGGAGTAATTAATTCAGTCTTTGTGGAGCACGAAAGTTCTCCGAGCTTCCCCGAGGCGGTCCGGGACGTTTGCAGCGATAAATTTTGCATTTTTCCCCCCTCCGACGACTCAACTGCGTACCGTCAGCCCGCGCTCACCCACGCGCGTTCCAAATTGCACATGCCCGAACGGTAACTCGAGAGACCGCACCTTGAGGGAGCCTACTCGATTCGCCAAGGCAAAAATGGAACACGCAACAGTGAGCGAACAGAGCAAGGCAAAGACGCTGAAGTGTGTTTGTTGAGGGATGGTTGGGTTCGGCCGCGGAGAAGGCTTCGGACATACAGATCCACTTCTTTCGAGGCCACGTCCCTTTTCTTTTTTTTTAAACGAGGTTGTTCCACCACCACTCATCTCCATGTATTCCCTCTCTCTCTCTTTCTCTCTCTCTTTCTCTCTCTCTGAATACAATGGCACACCTCTGGAAGATGCCAAACCCCTTCGGGACATCGAGAGAAATAAGGAGAAGACGCGAGAGAATAAGACGTGATCCGCCGACGGGATTATAGGCTCCATTTACCTTCCCATACGTCCTTACCCCACGTCCACCCACCCACCTCCACCTCCTTCATCACGAGCGTCAAATTCAGAACGACCGCGGGAAAGATAAGAGGAAGACGTTGAAATTGATTCAAAGACTCGGGAGTGATTTTCCTCGAGGTGATTTCCCGGTAGTAAGGGGGGGGGGGCTCTATAGAGTCGCCGCTTCTACCCCCTCCACCCTCACCACCTGGGGGGATGGGTGGGTAGTGGGAGGAAGGGGAAGTGTTTCTTTGGACCAGTCATCAACACGAGGGAGGCACGTTTCGCCGAGAAACGGGCCGCGGATTTTTTTTCATGACTCTTGAGGACAGAAGGAAGACGCTCTCTGCTCTTGTATCAGTCCTCTTCCTTCACAAGCAAGGTTTAGGCCAGGAGAAACGAGGTTTAGGCTGTTTAGTCTGTGCTTTACTCGCACTTAAATTGTCTTGGGTACAATAATCAGAACGTGCACCACGCGCTACTGCCCTCTGCTATTTTTAATTCTGCCCAACAAGACAGTTGGTTATGATGGATCTCAAATTT
This sequence comes from Ceriagrion tenellum, assembly GCA_963169105.1. Taxonomy (NCBI): domain Eukaryota; kingdom Metazoa; phylum Arthropoda; class Insecta; order Odonata; family Coenagrionidae; genus Ceriagrion; species Ceriagrion tenellum. The sequence goes on along the minus strand of OY720633.1, from coordinate 51,930,476 downwards.
TTCTTAAACTAAAAAGAAATATTTTGCCAAATAACTATGATAAACTACGACCGACGATGACGAACCTATGACGTTCTCTGCTCATGTATCAGTCCTCCCCCATCGCGAGCAAGGTTTAGGCTAGGAGAAACGAAATTTTGGCTATTAAGTCTGTGATTTACTAGCGTTAAAATTGTCTAAGGTGCAAAAATCGGTACTATTCGGTTTATAGTAACCGAGCATGGTTGTGTGCCATACCCAATGTATTAAAACCATATCTTGAAAAAAGAAAGAGTTTTTGAGCACATCTGTATGGTGCCGAAATCTTGATCGGGCGCTGAATTTTTATAAAAATGAGAAAATAACTCAAGTGTTTCCTTACCCAAAAGGTTGAAGAATAACTGGACACGACGAAAATATGAGAAGAGTAGGGAAGCAGAGCGAAATTGCACAGAAACCAATTATCTTCATGCCATCAATTGCCATCTACGGCCGAGCATTTCCTGTTCGAGTCGATCTCCCGGATCATGTATGCACGAACCGGCGGTCGGACGGCCAATCGGGAGATTACACCCGATTCAACGCATGAGCGGTCAAGTTTTTTCTCTCCCTTCGATACGGTAACCCTTTCGAGGTACACACAACGGGCGATGCGACTACGGGGCGAGGCAACTGGGCAAGAAACAAGTTCTCTGACCTCTTTACGCGCAACACGTGGTGCGGGTACTACCCCTACTCAGCCGATCCGTTGGCATTGGACGCGGAACAGCTTCGTGAGAGAGCCCTTTTCCCTTTGTAAACGTTTTCTTTCTAGAGGGCAATGGCAGTCTACAAGTGAGCAATTATCAAGCATTTTAAATGACGGCTGCACGCACGTCCATGATAATATTAACTGTCCCTCAGCATGTTCCCTGGGGAATTCTCTACTTTAAGATTCCCCGTAAGGAAGTGAGTTTTTATCAGATTTTCCACAAGATGCACACAGAAAGCACACCATTATAACTATTTGCTTCTCAAACAGCTGACAATTGGGTTTCAGGACAGTCTTTTTCCAAATTTCTTCTTTCATGGGACTTTTACGCATATTTACCGCCTAGCTTGAGGTAGAAATATAGACCAACTTAGGATAAAACGCCATACTACAGTCATTAGGTACCTGAACACCCCAAAAAGTCACTTGGAACGTTAGGTACTTTTCCTTTCGTGAAGCATGTGTCGTTTAATACTTTTTCTTTCGTTTGTTATGATGTTTTATTAAACAATATTATGAAATTGTGGTAATTTTTCTTTATTATTTTTTATGAAAAATTTCTTAATAATTAAATTCACTGTAGAATGCTTGTTTATTTGTGAAAGAGTAAAGGGGTTATTGAATGGAAGTGGGGGATTGTTGTGAGTTGGAGAGAGAAGGTCGGAGGTGTAAAGGCGATCGCTTCAATGGAAGTTGTGTTAAAAAGGTGGTATCATTGGAAAATAAAGAATTAGATAGAATTCGAGTAAAGCTAGGTCCAACATTATACATTGCATATCTCAATAAGGATAACGCATATTGGTGGATCCCTCAAAGGATGTTTCTTAAGGTAGTTCAAGCGAGATTATTTCCGTAGTTAAAACGGAGTCCATATTCGGATTTTGATTTTTTTAATTTCGGTATCTGTGATAAGAATGAAGTAAAAATTGTGAAACAAACGGCGTAAAAATATAACCTCATATGACTGAGTTCTCAGTAGTTAAATAAAATCACCAACATAGGTCTTTAACCTAAATCATTTATTCCACACCGTACAGTGAAAACCCCTTTCAAGACAGAAGGATTTTTTTGCTACTTCTTCACAAATTTCTGTGGTGAGTTTGATTCACATATTTTCACAAATCGTTGATGAATTATATGGCAAAACTAAAGATTAAAAAGCAAAACTACTTGCTGCCAAATCCATGACAAGGTCAATGCGTATGGAATTTTACTTTTTTTTAATACTCTTGGAAGTCTCACTGGAGCATGCCTGTATTTGCTAGTAGTATGCCATGCTAGTATATTTTTGGCAATTGTCTCGAAAATTTTAGCAGTATGAGGCAATTACTTTGGCATCTTTTATAAATGAGTTTTCATTAAAAATGAGGGTAAATTTATTGATTTGTAATCGGAGTGATATACCGCTATAACTAATGAGTCTCTTCAATAAAGGATACCATAAGGTGAACAGCCTCACACCAACAAAAATCCCTTCCCTCCTAATCCCTCAACTTCAAGAACCACCGCACCTAGATTCTATCAGGAGTTAAACTAGGTATGATCATTTCATGGCCGGTGGCAGAGCCGATCTCAGGTACATTCAAGTGATAGCTTATTTTCCCGCCGTGTATTTTAACCCGTAACCACAGACGGTTTCTCAGACCGATTTGATTTTTAATGTCACATTATTCTATCTCCACCTCACTTATAAAGTTAGCATAAATACTACCTTCAAAATGGATAGCATTCATGATATCTGTCTGTAAAAATTGCTCACTGCGATTGATCTGCGAGTAAATTAGTTTTTGAAGGTTTTTCGCGGTCTGTCAGACGCATGTCTGCGATTACCTATTTCTGATCCCATTACATAAGCATACAAAAAATTGTAAAATTTTACCACTTTCCCCTACCTAACTGAACCTTCATATTCGTTAAAACAGTAAGATATTAAATGAATACCTCCTGTAATCATGATATCTCTTTTATTAATTCCGTAGATTAATTATTTTCATAGATAATTATGTATATAAGCCCACGGTTGGTAAGCTGCCAACATATTGAAAATGCCATAATATCACTGTGTGTTATTGTATTTCATATGAATTTGGCAATATGGTAAAAGTGAGCTTAATTTAATAGAATATGCCAAGTGAATATATAAAATTTATTTATTCAACTCAACATTAAGAAAATAAGACGATCGATCTTTGAGACCGCATAAGGTTGTCCGTAGTAACGCATTAAATACATTAAAAACAGTTTGGAAAAAAAACAGAACATACCACAAAGTCTCGAGCTCAAGACCGAAAAGAAATAAAATATTATGGTAAGCGATTTCAAATACATGTTAGGTACAGTCAAAAACACAATTGCCGCTAGTGGAGTGGCTTCTCTCCCAGGACATCCCACGCTTCACAGCCAGAGGCGCAGTTATCTTGCTTGTTTTTCAAAAACCTTTTCTGCGCTTGTTCCAGCCGGGTGTAGACACTAGTAAGAACGAGGAGCTGAGTGTTCCCTAGAGAAAACGGAACGGTGACCTGCGAATAAAGTAACGGTTGTCTCTGCCTCCACTGGGTCGACGAGGCAACTTGAACACGCAATTACGGATTGTTTCCGGAGAGAACTCATGGGAGAGAATAGAATAAAAGGGCAAATGGTGGGAACCGGAATGAAAGTGAAAGCAAAAAGTTTACGCTATGCGAACGAGCAACGGGTAAAGGCAGAAAAACGTTACTCAACGACAGAGAGGTTCAGTTCACCCTGGACGAAACTAAACCGGATGTTCTATGAAAAAATAATATGCAATGAACGTATGATTTGGACCAAATATGACTAATTCATATGAGCTCCTCTGAATTAGTATCCCGTCACATGAATTTTAACATTTGAGCGGTCTCATTTTAACTTAACTGCATTATACATGTTTTCATCAGCACGAAATAACTGACTTAGAAATACCGTCGCTTGATGAGATTCACCGGGCTGATTTTCAGTTTCCACGCATAGTGTCTTTGTTGCAAGTTGTGAGCAATTATTTTGAATTTGAATACCTCCAATGTGATCGATGAATACAAATTGTTCACTTTGAAGTTTTTTTTTCTTGATCTGATCAGGTCTATCAGAGTAGCCATTTCTGTTGGATATTCATTCTCAGAAAGAAATTATTTCTAGAGCAAATGAAGGATTAGCATACGTTTGTGGATTAATCTGCATGTTAGGTATAGCCCTTATCTTAATTTTTATTTCATGTTCCCCATTTCATCAGCGGAAATCGGTTTTTAATACAAATAAATAAAATTTTGTAAGTTAGTATTCGTTATGACCCATTTAGGCAATCCTCCTTAAGTTAGTTTAGGTAAAGTATCATTTCACCTAGAAATCAATAAATTTGGTCTCATTTTAAAGAATCTCACCTTTTTAAATATTTCAAAATTTTATCCGCTTACGGACCTGCTTTCCGAGATTTGTGACGAAAAATACCAGCCCTTTTACATAGGAAATGGTACGTTTACGAACTGCAGAGGGACCTTATTTAAGAAATGAGGAAATTTTATCAGCTAGACCTCGTCATAAAATGAACAGTGTATAGTTCATATGATTCTCGAATATTTTTTTTAAATCGTATTTTCAACGCATAAATTTTTTCATAATCGCAAAAAACCTTCCGTTGTGAGGGAGTTTTAAACATACCGCGCGAAGAAATTCAGTAAAGTTAAAGACTTATTTAGTTATTTTTATTAAATTACTTATAATTTCAATCACATAAAAGTATATTATTGCACCATTAATAGTACAATGTTTAATACATGCATCCTGCAGCTACGTAAATTTGTCGTGTAATTCGAATATGGTCTCAATTATGACCAGGGAACTACCTCGCTCAAACTTCCTTATAAAAATCACCACAGCTCTCAACCGTCGAGAGATCGCAGCCAAAAGGCGACAGAACCGAGAGGCTCCACCAGGCGCGTCTCGGCAGTTTAGGCGAGCCAAGAATCGGAGGAAATGGTGCGATAACGGTATAGCGGAGTCGGGGTGTGAGAGGGAGAAGGAAGGAGGGAGAGAGAGGAAAGGAGTGGTGGAGAGGGTGCGGAGGAGGAAAGGTATGGTGGAGAGGAAAGGAGAGATTTTTTTAACGCGAGAAAGGAAAGGGGTGGGAGGGGAGTGGTTTCAATGGGGAGGTTGAGGATGTAACATAAGTAGAGGAGCTGGATGTGGGACTGTTTTGGCGCGCTGAGGCAGAGGAGGGACTTCCTCACGCAGTCGGGTGACATGAACGGATGGTGGAAAACGCTGTCAAAGGGTGCTTTTCAGACACAGCAATAAGATTGACCCCTAGCCGGGAAAGTACGAAAAAACATGCACTCGCTGATCACATGAAGTTCCCACGTTGATGCCTCAGGGAAAGCCGCCTGCTGAATTTTTCAGGTGATCCCGAGGTATCTACACTAGATCTCATCTCGACTCATCAAAATATTACTCAATAGTTCACAAAAGTAATGATTTCGTGTGCATTAATATACTAGGACGCTACTCGCTAGGCTTAGTTTGCTGGAGCAATTCAGAACTGGTGTGTTTCAGAGCGATACAGAGAGTATTATCATGACGCCTCATTACATCTCTAGGTTGGACAGAAGCGATAAAATAAGTGAGATGCGTAGCCAAACAGATGGGTTCATAAAATCGTTTTTTCCACGGACAATAGGCAATTGCAATAAAAACTAAGCTTTGCTAAACACACTCCCATAATATAAGTTACCATTTCACCTTCCAAAACCTTACCCCTTACATCTTTACGCGGTTGGTGTCCTAACACCCCCTGCTGAACCCCCAGGCGGCAGCTCGTAGGGTAGAATGTGATTTAGTAGATAAATGGTGGTAAATAAAACGGATGGTGGAAAACGCTGTCAAAGGGTGCTTTTCAGACACAGCAATAAGATTGACCCCTAGCCGGGAAAGTACGAAAAAACATGCACTCGCTGATCACATGAAGTTCCCACGTTGATGCCTCAGGGAAAGCCGCCTGCTGAATTATTCAGGTGATCCCGAGTTATCTACACTAGATCTCATCTCGACTCATCAAAATATTACTCAATAGTTCACAAAAGTAATGATTTCGTGTGCATTAATATACTAGGACGCTACTCGCTAGGCTTAGTTTGCTGGAGCAATTCAGAACTGGTGTGTTTCAGAGCGATACAGAGAGTATTATCATGACGCCTCATTACATCTCTAGGTTGGACAGAAGCGATAAAATAAGTGAGATGCGTAGCCAAACAGATGGGTTCATAAAATCGTTTTTTCCACGGACAATAGGCAATTGCAATAAAAACTAAGCTTTGCTAAACACACTCCCATAATATAAGTTACCATTTCACCTTCCAAAACCTTACCCCTTACATCTTTACGCGGTTGGTGTCCTAACACCCCCTGCTGAACCCCCAGGCGGCAGCTCGTAGGGTAGAATGTAGATTTAGTAGATAAAGCCTTAGTGAAGATATTGGTCAGTATAGGTGCTTGTCCGGAACAGTGAACGTCCTAAAGACTCATTTTCTTTCCTCTCAACCAGGACGTCCAGGGTAGGCAGACGATTGTTCGTTTTCATTTTCATGGTAAAGGTTATAGCGGCGCTTTTTCCGTTAAGGTGTTCCAGGAACTTCTGCACTTCTAGAACTTCAGAAACTGGTTGGAGAGGAGCACAAAAATAAGGCAAAACAGACGTCGTTTAATGTGGCAGAGGAGGAAATGGGGTGAATGAGAGAATTTTGAAAAAGACAAGGTGTCTTAACACCCCCAGCCGTACGCCCGTGTGGCGGCTCGCAGGGTAGTATGTTAGGGCTAGCGAAAGAAGCACCCGACGTGCTAGCTAGTAACGTTTAGAATCATCCGTCTCGACTTCTCTACACTCGACTTCCCCACACTTGACTAGAAGACGCGAAAGCGCAAAACTTCACAAAAAGCTGGTTAGTGAATATACTGGACATACGAAGCTGCTCAAACTTCTCGAATTAGATATCTTTTTTATACTTCTAGACTGACAAATATGTGGAATTCACAGTGAAAATATAATCTTTCTCAATATTTTTTGCAATCTTTATCGAATAAACTATTGTAAAAAAATTGACACACCAGATCCCTAGGATGCGCGTCAAACAAATAAAAGGCTACGTGAATGTTGGGGTACTCGAACTAGCAGCGCGTGAACACTTATCACTAGCTGTGCCTACCCGCCCGCGGTAGTATCACACTAGTAAGCTTGAGGCTCCAGTTGTGAGATTAAAAAATTGGTTAATACGATCACGTGCAGCCGGCTTAAGATATCTCCTGGTTTCGATCACGGTAGTTTAGTTCGGAAACAGAGGCGTATTTCGATCATTAGCAATTCATCAGCCTCTTTATCTGTTGTTGGGTAAATTAAAACGACTACGACTTCATTTCAGCGAATCTAGGACTACTCAGACCTTTCTTTCAACCTGGCGCGAATTGAATCCCTGAACACGTCTCGGAAGTATTATTAGAGTAATCTACCGGTTACAGTAAGTTTAACTGGAATAGAGTAACAAATCTTCAAGACTATTACATGGGCAGCGCCCTATCTCCTTACACAGCTTCTTTCTTTATGTCAGAATACTCCATACATATCGTCATCCCGTCTATTAAGGTTATTATCCTCCTTCTCCTGCCCTGCTAACCTAATTTCCTCTCCTCTATCACAGCTTTAAATATAACTTTGTCGCTCGTTACCGGTTCCAAACACTATACCTGTCTCCCCCTAATCTCCTCCGAAAGTTTCTTCTCCTCACCAACTATTACGAGCCCTTTCTCCTTCATCTTCTTTCCTTACGCTGTACTTTCTCCATTCTCTTCCGCACCTAAATCTGAAACGCCTGCAGTCACCGCTATTCTTCTTTCTTCGAGAGCAACCGAGCGGTCAAAGGGTCTTCATCATCATTGGTCTTTGATCCTAAGGTTGGTTGACTGCAGCCCTCCACCCTTCCCTATCAAATGCTATTTCTCTTACCTCCAGGTATCTCTTCCTATGTACTTTTCCCTCTATTTGGTCCATAAACTTATTCCTGGGTCTTCCTCCGATGACTTTTAATATGTATATATATTAATATATCCGTTTAATTAACCACTCCGACAAATTATGAAAATGAGCGTCGTTATTTTTTAGAAATTGATACATGCGAGTAAACAACAACAAAAAGAAAATTTGAATTACTCGCGACCCAGGCCATTGAAATTGAAACCGAGAATTATATTCAGGGCACCACCTTACAAGAGGTTATGTATGCTCAGTGCTTTCGATGATAGTCATTACCAAGCACCTGACCCAACTGGTGGAAGACCGAAGAAGACTTCATGCACAGCATACACTGAGAAAGGATCCTTACTAAAGGAAAGGAGGCCTTACTAAAGAGAAAGTACTAAACTCTAACGGCTACGAACAAAGTATTTCGTACCACAACTGACACGATTTTTGAGCAAATTTAAATGCCGAGTAAGTATTGTAAGTATTCCAATCGTGATTTGAGCGCTAACTGGCGTTATTCACATTGGCTAAACCGGGAAATGTTACAGCTCCAGAGCTGCCTTGGTTATTAATCAAAGTTGTGAACTCTTCGACGATTTTTAGTCTCAATTAAATTCTCACTTACCCTAGGAAAATTGAGCCAAAGTTAAACCTTCAAAGTCTGGCTTTGACCGGAAATCTATGAATTAGGGAGTGATGTCATCAATGCATGCCAGATGGATCGGCGATTTCGGTTGGAGGCTTTAGATGAGATGATAAATTTCATCTGTTTCACCAGCTGTTCGCGGGAAATATGTCATCTTCTTCAAATTTAGAAAGGTAACTTTACCTGACTCTACGCTAAATAGTGTAAAGCCACACGACATCAAGTGTGGAATCGGATGAAATTACCTTTCCCACTATATTACTGATTTACACGAGTAGCGCTAGAGTTAGTGGAATATGTCAATTTAATAATTTCATCTAGCATACCCTCAGGATCTCATTCTATATTGTACTGAGTGATACAAAATATTCTGAAGCGAATCTCAAAGCTTGGTAAATTATGGCCGAAACGTGCAGGTAGGAGAAATGATTTTCAAGGATGTTAGGGATGACGGACTGATGACCATTCTTGCATACCACCATTCGCATCTCGACCTGAATTTATGGGCACTGCAACTGACATCGATATTCAAGGCAAGTGCCATCATGATCTTGATTAGCTCATGTATCCTCCCTCTCTATGCACCTTCACTCGGAATTTTGAGCGAATGAATTTCGCAGGCGACGGGAGATTTATCTGTGATCTGATATCCTTATTACGTTCTATTCAATAGGCTACACCTCTGTGGCTCCGCTCACATAGTATGCAAAATATGATGACCAACTGACATCCCCACTTGAATCGTTAGTGTTGTTATTTTTTTTATTTTACGTCAATGTGTAAAGTGTATTTCTTTCATTATTGCATCGGCTGACCGTCTACTAAAGCATGAATTCTGCATCATAGTTTTTTCATCCCCAAATAACAATTCTTGCATTTTGATTAGGCCAATTTAAAACTTATGTAAGCAGTTGTATCTACTGTGACTGTTTTTACCATCACTGAAGTATCGTTATTATAAGAATCGCATGTTTACACAGATTTAATTTATAATTTATTAGGACTACGCCTTTCGACTCACAGAGTCATTATCAAGTACGAGACTGGCGCAGGAAGAAGATCTTCCCACATAGATAGCCCCACAGGAATCCAAAATCCAAACCTAAATATGCATAAACGACAAATAAAAAATATTCGCTGGACGTCTCCCTAGCGTGCTTGATACAGCAGGAATCAGTCATTGTGCCGCATTAGCCCCTAACATTCTGGACTTTTGATTGGCCCCCTTTGAAATTTTCGAGGCTGAGACGTCACTGTCGAGGAATCTCCGAGGTCGTACCGAATAGCCCCACAGATATCAAACTTTCAGGCCGTTTTTAAAGACGCACTCACGTCAAAGAAAAATAATATACGCTGATCGTCTCCCGAGCGTGCTTGATAGAGCAGGAATCACACGGCCCGCTCTTCTTCCAATTCTTGAAAGCCTCGTCGGTCGGAAGGGAAGCACGCGACAAGGGAGGGAGGCGGTTGGCCGGCCGGTGGGGAGGACGAGTCGGCGTCCGCGGTACCCATCCCTCGACAACACGGTCACCACCAACACCGCCCGCCAGCCGCCAAATGCATTCATCTAAACCACACTCTCTATCTCCCTCCCCCTGCGGGTGGCATCGTGACTGAGACTCGGTTGGGGGGTGGGGCTTGACCCATTTTCAACCCCCATCCCACCTAACCTACCCCACACCCCTTTACCCTCCTCCTCCCCCCATTCCAACCACCTACCCATATCACTCATCTCCCTACCCCCGCCTCCCCCCTGTCCCTCTCTGCCTCTTTGTTTTGTTTCCAAGGTGACTGCAGGCGTCGAGTGAAAAACATACAATACGGTCGCGATAGGGACGACGCGTCTTTTCACACTTGACTTCTTGCGTTCCCTTCACACAACCCGGGCAGTAAAATTTCATTTTGTCCGCGCTCAGATTTTAGTTTTCACCCAAACCCTCCATGTTGGGCTGTCTTCTCGAAAAGCCCGATCTTTTTGTAACATGGGGAGAATGTTTTTTACCGACCCGTGCGAGGGAATTAAGTTCACTTTCCTCTCCTAGCCGTAACGAGGTAAACCTCTTCTGAAATTTCAAATGTGTTATATCTTGTGCCGTTGAATGTGCTGTGTGAATTGTGAAATGTGGCTAAAGGTGCTCCAAAGACAGCGATTTTTATCTCACCGCAGAGGTAGACTAGGATATCAGGTGATTCAAATGCAAAGGTATTATCACACTTTCTTACCAGAGACTTTATTCCAAAGATCAAATCATCATCCAATTACCAGTCAGATTAAAACCAGTGACCTGTTGGTTGCCAGGCCGTCGTGTTACCGGTTGGGCCGGCACATCACAATTCTGACCCTCGAATTATCTTCAGAATCTTAGTATCATGCACAAGTGGAGTCGTATTTTAGCCAAATTTAGCTTTTACCTGGACAATGGACTTAAAAACATTTGAAAAGACAAAAATCATCTAGTTATCAGTTTGAAATCAATGCTTAGGCCGTATAGGAAATAGAAATGATCAGCATGTCGTGATATTAGAAATGGATGTATGCACGAGCATAGACATCTTTGACAGGGAAATGGTATCTCCTATTATGGCATCTATGCATGCTGATAAATACATAGGATAAATGACTATAAATCGGAATATTGCTCGAGGTGCTACGAGGCCGTTTTCTCAAATTTCTTAAGTAGGTGAAAATAAGCCGCACTCCTGAAGCCTAAGGCGTAGGCACAGCAGGCCGAACATTAAGCACTAATTCGCGTGAAATTCAAAGGTTGATAGACTGGTTTCTTTCCCTTAGCCTCAAGCAGCCTTTCTGAAAGCTCTGCTACCAAAGGTACCAATTATCTAAGGCTCGTCCGAGTAAATCCACGGGAAAGAGGTGCGCTACCCTGGAGACGTACAAACTAAATGGCAACTTTGGATTCTCCAGCCACTGGTTGAAAGCTCTTCTAAGTAGACCCTCATTTGTAAACTGCAAACAGGTATTCTCGCAGAGAACTAACCGCTATGTAGATATAACTATTACTTTTTATGTGGCTGCGAATTTGGACCTCGACTGATTCGCAAACATTACAGTATTTCATCGACGTAGGAGATTTTTTGTTGAAGATTGGGAGAATGCATAAAACGTGATAGTAGGAGGTACTGAAGGGGAAAGGCACGTTGAAGAGGGTAATGCATTAGAGAACGCTGGGTTAGGGCGGAATTGGAAGGAAATATTAAGGGGGTTCTGAGTGGTATAAATAGAAGCAGGGACTTGCCATTTTATGAGTTAGAAGTAACTAATATTGATATATCTTCTTCACGTTCATTGAAAATGTTCAAATTTTTATTAAAATTCGAAGGTGATCTATTCCTTCTTATTAGTTGAGTGCCGAAAACCCTTTGTGGCCTTAATTCAGGAATAAAATTCAATCTTCTTTAACTATGTGGTACCTATCACAAAAATTCATCAACTCTTGTAACATTTACAGCGGATGAATCAGGTTACAATGATACTTAGCCATCAAAACCCGGATCATGGTGAAGTCGAATTTTTCTGTGGTCTGTAAAAAGTTACAAGAGTTAATAAATCACTCAATTCTGGTTTCAAAGGCTTTCCTTTGGTACATCTCTGTTACTTGCATTCCCATTTCCAGCGAGACACTGTACCTCCAGGAAAAAGCGAGCTTTTGTTTTTTTCTCGGGAAGAATTTCAATATTTTATAGGTTAAGATTCTCTGGTCCATTCGATAGATATGGCCAAAACACATAGCTATTCCTATTCTGATGGTGTCCGTGATCTATTTCACCTGGCGGAGTAGTTTCCGGTTTCTTCGCCATATGTATAGGAGCCATCTTTTGATTCTCGAGGTCCTAGTATCCCTTAAAGAATTTTTCACTCTTTTAAATTCAACTGCAGAGTGAATCCTGTCTTTGTTTTAGGCGAGGCAATGGGCCAAAATTCAGGGCGGATCACCGTTTGGTAGTGTCTTAATTTTGTTCAGAGTAAAATGTGGTCTACATGAATGATTTTGAACTTTCCCGGCGAATATTATGTGTGAAATTCTCTCGGGATTCCCACAGGTTTAAATCTTTGGCTTCTCCTGGGTTAAATTTTTGGCCTCTGGCAAAAAATTTACCCGGTGGGAATTGCTGTGGTCTACATTATTCCCAGAAAAAATATCTAAATTAACTTAAGTATCGGTTTAAAATCAGAATTAAAGTATTCTTTCGACCTCATTTCGGCGGCATTGGTCCCTTCTGCACCCCTGAGAGTGAGGTTTCGGGACTACGGTGGAACACGAGCCGAAGACCGGCATCCGCGGATGCGAAGGCCGCGAGAGTGACACGGGGCTCGAGGCATCGTCTCGAGCGACCGCACCCGCTGCCGCTGTTGCAATACACGGGTGCTGGAGTGCAATCACACGTCCTTGGCACAGATTGTTTCAAGTGCGGGCGAACAGTGTGAGAAATCCTTGTGCGTGCCAAAGAGCCCATGAAGTGGAATGACCGACCCATTTTATACCCCTCTACAACATCCTCCCCAAGTCCAAATGGCTGCGGGATACTGGAAGGATGGGTGGTGGGCTTTAAGGTGGTCGGAGCAACTTGCGTGAAACATTTCATAAACTTATTATTTATCAATCACTGATGAAGGTGCGAGCGACTCACCAAAAATTTTGAAATCGAGTGAGTGTTCTATCATATGTTTTACATTTTTTTTGTCATCCCGGGACGAAGTTATTTTCTCTGATTCTTCCTATTCCTCTCACTGATAAAGGTGCGGGCGAACCACCGAAAGTTCTTAAATCTAGTGAGTATTTGTTTAATTGAGTTTTGTGTTTTTACTGTCACCCTGTAACGAAGTTTACCTACACAGATAAATGTAAACAAATTGCATAATGCTAATGGATTTCTTGGCAATTTAATGGCCATTTAATGCCTATAACTCGGCTATTTTAGCACGTAGCCTTATGGCACGTGTCACATATTTCAAAATAATTCAATGACATGTGTACAGATTAACTCCTAAATGCGAAAAAATACCCTTATATTGTTAATATGGTTTCTCTTAAATATCAAGGCATCATGCTGAATAAAATAGAATATATATAGACGGTTTTCCCTAAAATTTCGGATTCCGCGCTGTAAACATAGTCATAACGATGCTTCAACTAAGAAAAAGATTTTAAAACATACATTGTGCATCATTTGAATTGAAACATGCATGGTTATTTCCAGTGGCAACTTTTATGTAGGTACTTTAGTGAAGTGTGATACAAGATTTTCTCTTTTTAGACTTACTTGAGAAGCTATTGAACAGTGCACTCAACGACTCACGATTCGCGCTCCGGCCTTCCAAAAAAACTCCTAGGACGCATAGCTCTCGCTCAAGTTCCTGGCGCAGACCAGGGTAGCAAGTAGAAGTGGTAGAATTGGAGGGGATTAGGGGAAAATAGGGAGGGGAAGGGAGGGAGAAAACGAGAAATAGAGACGCAAGGGAAATCAAGTACTTCGCGAAAAAATGACATGAGGCTCACGCACGTACAGCTTATATCGCGAGTATTAAAAAAATACATCGCTGCGACTTTACCAGGGACCCTATCTAGAGGTCTTATTGTAAAACAAGTCGCAACGGGGCATCAAGTAGGGTGATTTGACATGAGAAGTCATTTTGCGGAGGAATCTTATGCCTTTATTACTCCAAGTAGTTAATGGTCAATTACTAAATCTTCTGATAGAAATTTATTTGGAAAGAAGAGAAAGGTAGGTACGGGCACTAGCGGCAATGCGTGCGGGCAGCACGACATTTTTTTAAAGTCAATGAACCCTCAAAATAGGAACAGTTTCGAAACAAAAGAAAACCCCAGAGTGGAAAAAAAACCTAAGTCGGATAAGGAAAAGATTGCGTTATGCCCGATAACTCCTCGTTCGTTTGTTCTCCAGGCGGAAATTCTCTTTTTTAAAGATGATGTCAACACATATTTGCGAAGGATATGGAAGTAAAATATTAAAGATTAATGGCTATTAGTTACCAATATCTAGCAAACTCAAACATACTATGGTAGAGCAGATCATGAAAATAAAATAAGGTATATAGATCGTGGAACAGACAGGTTTAAAATATCGTTCTGCCCGCGATCGATAAGAAACCATAATGGCTACGTAAAGACTTTGAAGTAGGTTAGTTGACAGGTAGTGCAGCTGATTAATTGATGTGCTCCCTAAAGCATGAGTCTACATCTGCCAAGAAGAGCTAACGCCATGTCGTGTCCACTCTTGTATCACGTTTACATAGTTGCAATATAGATGCATCGAATAGTTTCTTTAGCATTTGTAGCATCCCATTAGTGCGGTGAATGTAGGTGAAATTTTATTTCTACACTCTAGTGTATGTTGGTGATGTCATCCTCTGCCAAACACCTTTGAGATTGCTTGCAGGTTAACATGCAAATGTAGATTACTTTTTAGTAACAACATGCTAATGAATCATATTATTTTCATTTCACCAGTGTTCCATCATTTGCCTCAAATAAATCATTTGAAACAAGAAGATCCATAATAATAGTTCAATCAAAAGTTAAAAAAAACCTAAATAATAAAATTATAACGAATTATAAAATGTAGCATTAATTTATTACTGCTTTTCCACAATCCAATGAGATAACTCTTTCAGAGAAATGTATCCTTAATTCATATGAGTATAATGTCCAATATTCCGAACATAATTTTGTCCAAAACCTCTGATGCAGGAATAAAAAAAAGAACTGAAGGTTTATATCTGCAATTTCGCCATTTTACGATAAAAAAGAGCAGTTGTTTCCAGAAAATAATTACTTAACATACTGATGACAGTTCTTTTAAAATCCGATTGTAATAACTAGAAACCACAAAGTATTTTACAAATGTATTATAACTTATACCAACGCATTAAATATCCATAAATAATCCTACAATTCACAAGTCACCATAATATCTTCAAACGTTTCCATGAATAATAATGAATGAATCTACCGAGACCAAGGCAAATAGCATTTATCTGCGGCATGAAAATATCATTAATGAAAAAATTGTACCAATTTCGAAGGATGCACAAATAATGAAACCATTTATTAATCTCTCACGAAAAATCAGGCTTAACATATCGCCAGGAAAATCATTCTCGTCAAGCAGCCTTGCATTCGAGAACTTGGTTCAAAATATATAAGCAATATTTATTATCATGAGAAGCAGGATTTAGGTACCCGTGCAAAGAGACGGATCCCCAGCCTGATAAATTTCCCTCGTTGAATTCATATATTCCCGGCACCTTTCTTACAGTAATTTATGTAAAAGGTGTATATGAAAGGTAATGTATATGAAAATCCCACTGGAATATTTTAGCTGGTTACTTTACTTTACTCTAAAGGAGCAGTTAAGTATACAGTACTCATTGCTCTACCCCGCATTCGTAATTATATCCCAGCCTGGATTTAAGACACGCTATTCGCATCGTCCCATTTAAGCCTTAAACTTATGAAGCCATCTCGTTGGGTGGTGGTGGTAAACTTTCGACGTTTCGACCACATTAAGCCATACAATCATGATGAAACGGAATGGCCCTGATGATAAAAAACTATTCGATTCCTCTAGCCATTTACGCGCGACGTCGACTCACGTGGGGGCCATCAATCATTTTGCTATATCTCTCAGAGCGCCCGTGATGTATCGCTCGGCTGACATTTAGATCGATTGATTGATCCCGGGCCGATGGAATCACAGAGGCGACAAACTCATCAAGGAGAGAGAAGTCCTCGCCACGACATAGATGGTTTTATCTCTCCTCGGGAAGAACGGCAGTTAAAACTTTGGTTTGGCTAAATACGCTCACGGATCTTCACAAGTCGAAAAGTCACCAGAGTCAATATCTTATACCTTTCCTGAGCCATTTTTTTAGATAGGATATTTTCACATGATCATAAAATACTGGAGATAACAGAATTAGAGCAATAATGGAAATAACAGTTGAATAACTTTTGCGATAATGACCCGGGCTAGATGAAATTAATCCGCTGCATTGGATAACTGAAGACACAGGGATTAATTTGCCTCAGGACGCACTCTGGGGGGATGAAGAGTTTTAAAATATATATCTATATGAATAGAAAAAAATGTCACCCAACTCTATTAAAAAAATTATTTATTTAACCAATTCTGGATCAAATTTTTCCATTGTAAACCGATATTTTTCTCAAGATCATTAATTATAGCCACCACAAAAAATTGTTACTGTCAAAAGTATTTTTCCTCAACTTGATAGTAATTTCATGATTGAAGTGAAGTCGCCACTTCGGGGAAGGGTGGATGAGTTTAGATAACTCAATAGGTTGACTCCCTTAGGTTTCATGACATGGCACACCCCGTCGATGTCGACCTCAGTGGCGGCAGAGTTAAGTCCTTGCCTACCAACCCAGGGTCGCGAGTTTGAGTCCCGCCTGGGTGGATTTTTCTCCATCCAGGACTTGGTTGTTTGTGTGACGTAAAATGAGTTAATGAAAAAGAGAGCTCGACAGTCCTTCCATCGATCAATGAATTTGACATTTTTATTATAATTATGGCAAGGGTTGATTAACCATCTCCTCCAAATAATAGCTCCTAAGAGTCAGGCACCTGTAGGTGATGACTTCATCTCAGCTAATCTAGAAAACATTTGCGGAGAGGGCTGATATATTAGTAATTTATTTCCATTTATAATTTTCATTGGCGAATGGAGAGCCAACGTTTAACCCTTAAGAATTCTTTCGTCATAGACACCCGTAATTGTTCAAATAAATATTTTAAAACATTGTCGTTACACTTTGACAATCTTTAGGTTGAAATCGTACCATCTCAGCTTATCTATAAAACATTTGCGGAGAGGGCTGATATATTAGTAATTTATTTCCCTTTATAATTGTCATTGGCGAATGGAGAGCCAACGTTTAACTCTTAAGAATTCTTTCGCCATAGACACCCGTAATTTTTCAAATAATATTAAAAAACATTTTCGTTAAACTTTGACAATTTTTAGGTTAAAATCGTACCATGACACAATTCTTCTTAGATTTGCAAAAAAATTTTTATATAGGTACGAAAACGAGCAGAAAATAACCAGAACTATTTTGTCTCAATTCACTGAGAGAACTCCGACTTTTTGCAACAGATAAAGGGAAATTTTTCCATAAGGTGTGCAAGGTAACCGATATTTGACTGCATTAAAAATGGTGTGGCAACTTAATAGGATGCAAATATTTAAAAGAAAAACACAATACCGCATCAGGCGCCAATATTCGAAGGTATTACTCGATGCTTCTTTCGGTTATTAAGCCTGTTTTACACGAGGCACATAATATAAATCTGATGCATGTACGAACGTGCGTTTCAAATTGCGTAGTGTAAAGCGGTGAATGGGAAGAACGCATGCGAGAATGCATGAACGCGAGAGTTCTTCAGTTCGATATTCGATCCATGCCCTGATTAGATAACTAATACACACCAGATTGAGTAAAAGTTCAGCTTTTAATTGCACAATTTCATGCCCCGTGTATATCGGGCTTTACAAAGAGGATAATTTCAAATTTACGAGGCCAAAGAGTTCGCTAAAGATTCACAAGTCACACCAAGGGGACACCAAAATATTTCTGTGGAAAAGAAACAGCTGTTCGTATTTCACGCCAAAAAAAGTAAATTGCATTACCAGTGAGAGGAGATAATTTCAGGAATAGTAGAATGTTTTTTGAACCACTTTCTGCACTTGCCCATTACCCTGGGAAATATTTGTTCCCATGGATCCCTCTCTACTGTAGCTTATCTCTCATTCCCTTCGTCATCTTTATTCATCCCACCCGTCTTCCTCCCCTCATTCCGATATCAAGCCCCTTCTCTTAATCTCCTTCCTCTCCCTCGCCTGCCGCACATTCTCTCCTCCGTATCGCTTACTTCTGAAACTGATATTACGAATCAGGCGTAGTGTTCGGAAGGAGCTGCTAAAACCTTGTGATTAGTCACCGAGTATAGAGGAAAGTAATACATTAGCCATTTTTTTGGTGTTTGGTGATAAATAAGAGGAGGAATTACGAAGATAAAAGGGAGATTACACCTGAGAAAGTAGCTGGTGGGGTATATGAGGTGAAGAATGTAATATTGTGCGTGGGATCTTTGTGTGGGATTATTAATAAGGATTTTCCACTCCTTAGCTCTGTGCTAGTTTGTTTCTCCAGTGACTAGTGCATGATTTTGGAGGGCAGTGCTTATAATCTGTGATCGTTATTCTGAAATTGAGACGAAATTTATTTGATCCACCTCGAAGCTCCAAGAATTATCAAAACTGTAATTATTGAAATGGTTTTTTAGTAAGGTTGGTGCGAAGGCTTCCGCCGTGTTTCAATGATATAGAAAGCATTTTGGGGTTTTCACCGCATTGATTTTGGTGAAAACAGTTTTGCCTGCTTTCCAGCAGGCGTTCTCAGGTCAAAGTGATGATGCCGGAGGGTCGACACTTAATATTGGCCTGGCGACCTTTCTGGTTTTAATAAGCCTCGTTACATAGGTCACATTCTACGTTGTTAATGACTTTTTAATGTGAATTTATTATATTTGAAAATTGCGACTTGACTTTGCGCACACTGCCAAAATTAGTTAAATTCCCTTTTTTTCACAAATTGCGTTTCCTTGTCTTTGATATACCTTACCATTTTTCTTCAGAGCGTAAGGCTCTTTCTTCAAGGCTGCACCGGAAGGGATGGCTTTTCCAACACAGCAGCGAATTTTATGCTCAAAACCGTGTACTAAATTATGATTGATAGTTATTTTTTCATACTTTATATCATCAAAAGCGATGCATGACTGTCTTCCTCCCTCGCTTACCCCACATTCTCTACTCCGTACCGCTTACTTCTGAAATTGGTATGAAAAATCAGACGTAGTTAAATTGAGGTGCTGCTGAAACCTTGTGATTAGTCACCGGGTATAAAGAAAAGTGACTCATTACCAATTTTTTAGCGTTTGGTGATAAATGCGAAGAGAATTGACGAAGATAAAGGGTGATTGCACCTGTGGAAATGGCTGATGAGGTAGTTGAGGTGGAGAACGTTTTCTAGTAGAAAGGACTCGTTTTTACTGAGGATTTTTATGACCGCACTTCAGTCGGAGATCTAAAGACTTGGCACTGAATTCCAGTGTAAATTAGTCCACCTCTCAATTTCACGCCTTGAATGAATGCAGCCGGCCAGATGTGCAGTAACTACACCTTTCGTGCTCCGTGGAATGAGTCAAAGATGGTGGGATGAATACAAATGGACTTTTGCAACCGACAAAGGTTGGGAAACAAAACTCAAAAGTCACGACGCTTTAACTCATATCCGGTTCATTAATCAAGACTTAAATCGCGTGAATGGACAATTGTTCTTCAACAGAGCAGATTCACTGTTGTCAAAAGTCTATGCTGAGTAAATAATTTATGCATTACTGTGTATTACGTAAGCTGGGAATTTTTTCATATCTGCCTCACGCGCTCGAATCATATGCAATATTTCAGAGTCGAGGTCACAATGACGCAAACTAGACTTTGGAATTGCCTAAACTTCAGATATATCGTGGGGAGCATACAAAACATACAGCATTAAATGAACTAGGATTTTTCAATAGTATAATAGAAAGGTGCTAGGATAGTAATGTTAAAGAGAAGTGCTACCTCGTTCTGGTTAGGCCACGCCTCAAATACGCCGCGAGCATTTGGGACCCTGGACATGAAGATTCAGCAAAAAAATAATGAAATACAAAGAAAATGAGCACAAATCGTTAAAAAATGCTACAAGCGAACGTATTGTGTATCACAACTTTCAGAGAGATTAAAGTGGGAGCCCCTAGAGACTCGGAGGCTACACGCTAGACTTTGTTTGCTTAAGAAATTCAGATCTGGTGTTTTTCAGAGCGACATATACAATATCATTTGGATGCCACACTACATTCCTAGGTCCGACAGAAGCGATAAAATAAGATATATAGATTGCCAAACAACTAGGTAATAAAATTCGTTTTTTCCTCGCACAATAAGTGGCCATAATAAAACCGGAGTTCCATTAAAACACGCTTATAATACACGTTACCATTCATCTCGCAAAACCTAATCCTTAACACCTTAATCCGGCTGCTCTCTTAAGAACCCCTGCCACACGCTCATGCTTAGGCTCGCAGGGTAGTGGGTAGATGTAGAGAATGTTCATTGCAATCTTTTTTATATGCCTATTCCATACGATTTGGTGAGGACTTTACACTAGTTTCCAAGTTTCTGGCAGATTTATTTCTGAAGGAATAAGTCACAAACAAAAAGGAGTCATAATTGAAAGATGGATTCCGGGGAGTGGGTTCGATGAGGCAGATCTTGCGGGTTCTCATCCACAAGGGATCATGTGGCCACAGACCTAAAGGAGAAAACTGGAAGGTTAACGAAACGAGTCGTCTGTTATGATGACTTCACGCGCAGGAGAACCTGAAAGGCCTGCCTCATGGAGTCATGATGACCCACGAACACTTCAACGAAGGAAAATATTTGTAAAAAGAGTGCCAAAAAGTCAGTAGATCAAAGTTACGTTCGGACCACGACAGAGAGATGAACGTTAGAGAATAACACACTTTGGCGGACATTTAACCACACTCAGAGAACACACACCACTGAGCCGCATTTTTGTTTTTGATGTGCAAGGCACGACACGTTAATCGGTGCCAAAAGGTTCGACTTGAATCTGTCACGTCTCTTGAGGAAACGCAAAAGAAATTCTCTCCACCAGAAGATTGCTTCGTGCTATTACTACTCCCTCACCTCGCCATCAAGACGAAAAATACAGCAAGTTGTTGTAAGCATCTGTCATTAAGTCGCACGAGTAATTTCCGAGCAGCCAATCACTATGAATCAACGCATCCGTGTTGAATATAATACGCGTTCCCTTCATTTGAAGATGAATCATCGCGAAATTATCCTAAAAAGAAACCTTTAAAGTGCCATCGTGAGAAAGAATTGCGCAGCAAAGACGTCACCCTTCATAATATTAGTAAAACAATAGCAAATCCCATTCCATTTGTCCTGCCTTCAAGAGGAAAACTACCGCGAGGGTAGACTCACACCGCTGATGTAAAAAGAAACAGAAAACGGTACCATACCCATATACCTAATTATTTGCACACCTAGCTAACCATCATACAGTGGTTTCCATCGCTAATATAGCAGGACCACAGTCATTTTTGTAAATTTCGAAAACACGGTAGCTCCAATTACATTAATATTGTTAACTATTTGCTTTTTCCATTATTCATTGCTTTGGCAAGGATTGATTGAGTAACTATAATATTGCACAGTCGTAAAGTTAGGAGTCGAGATTGCCGACCTTCCACCCAGATCCAGGTGGTGTCTGACCTGTTAGTGTATATTGGTACCTGCAAGAAAGTTTGAAAGAAAGAAAGAATAATTTCCAACAGGATATTTTAGCAAACAGTAGTTGGTAATGTTTAGCGTCATATTTGTTCAAATGCGAGTACTTTTAAAGACCTACGCTTCCGATATAATTCTCTCCTCCTTTCTCCTCCTTTAAATATTTAAATTGACTTTTAATAAATATGTATGTTGAGATATAAAATCTAAACCTTCAGCATTATGCAGGGAAGTTTATATCTTAAATAAAACTTAATAAATCCTTGGTAAAGCTAAAAATCACGAAAAAATAATTAGATGACAAGATAACTACATTTGGAGCGACCGTTTTTCTGAAAATCACGGAGAAATTGCAATAATAACCGCATTAAACCAAATTTTGAGGCTTTATTTTTTCATTTATTTCATTTTTAGGCTACTTTAACAAAAACTAGCATTTTTTTTTACCGACACCATCTTGACCTGACCGACTGTCTAACCGGCTGTATTATTGCAACTGTGCAATATTAACCGCCAGATAGTAATCTGAGTTATTGAAACATAACTTAAAATATTAAATTGAGTTTTTGTTGACTTGGCAAACTTAATGTTGCATAAATTTTATGTTCAAATTGGTTTAGTTATCGCTCACTTAATTAGTATATGTAATTATTATTATTTGAGCCGAGTACGGAAATTGTTAATTGTTTACCTGCTATAAATGGTTACCACAGAGCATTATTTAAGCTTTCATTTATTCTTTCATTCAGTAGTAGGTTAGTTGTCTGGTAGTGTACCTGATTAGTTGATTTCCTCCCTAATGCTTGTTTCTTAGTAGTACATACCACATAGTACTAATATCACGTTTCGCATAATCCCAGCATGATTCTTGCATCTCGTTTAAGTAATTGCATTTAACATCAATTCAATAGTTTTTGTAGCATAGGTAGCGTACCGAAAGTGTAGTGCACGATGGTGGAGGTTACTTGTACGTTTTAGTGCATTTTGGTGACAGCTTAACCCATGCCAAACACCTTTGAGGTGGCTTGCAGGGTGATGTGCAAGTGTAACTCATTTGTCCTAAAATGACCTAATTTGACGGTCGCCTCCCCCAAAAACCTCAAATCTCGGCAACGCCGTTTGCTCAACAGAAGCAGTTTATTCTAATAAGCTTCGCACGCCTTCAGTTCTCGAGTTAATCCGCCTTTGTTTCGACAGCGACCTGAATGTCGGGGCGCGGGTGAGTATTGCCAATGGGAGACGCGACGGTTTTCCCAGCAGGCATCACGAGCCACGGCATGCCACTTGGCGTGGCTCAAGAAAGGCCATTGACCAAGTTGAAAAGACTGAAGTCTTCCACGTACCACTGGAAAAGTTTCGAGAAACGCTCGCGCCTGACGTTGAGCTACGTTCTTTAGTATTATTCCCCCGATATACTTCATTAATTAGGTAAATTCTGCGATACTATTTGCTGGATGTGAACTGTTTCCTTGGAAGTCACAAATATCTGGTCAGTTATTTTTTGAAATATAAGACAATCGCATCCCGAATATAACTCTTGGGTTTGTTGAAATTTGTGTCCAAATAACGTTTGGTGATGTAGAAACTACTTCTGATGCAGCAGTCATTATACAGATCCTTGAGTGATCAATGAAGTGGACGTTCGGTTTTAGCCAGTTGCCCTACGATAAATAGTTTGTATTATATCCCTTCATCCATCGGTAATATATCTTGTCACCAACACGTGATCGTTTAAGTAGGATACACCAGTAATTCTATTAATTTAGGCAAATTTACAGGCAATAAAAACGAGAAGTCATAATTACCAAATTGAATGTGGCTAACACACAGTAAAGGCCGCTTTACGCGTTACATTTTTGTACGCACGAATGCATCATAGAATGTACAAGAAAATGGACGAAATTAGAGCAGGTTTCTATTACCCGTTCATTCATTCAATCCTACAATTAGCCACTTTACATGGTACAATTTTCCTCGTGAAAGAGTTCATACATTTGTTTGTATAATAAAATGTACCGTGTAAAGCGGCTTTTAGAAAGAAGATTCTCCTTAAAACTATCCGAATCCTAGTCAACAATACCACTCGCTATCTGATAACTCCTCCCGTAAGTTGGATTGCCACTGCCTGGTGGATATCACCAGACGGCTAGTAATATATCGTGTGTATAATCTTTGGCTAGTAAGCCAAGGGTTCCCTGAGCCTATCACGATTCCCTCACCTATGCCTCAACCTTACACCTGCTACTTTCCCGCATTCCCCCGCGAGAAGCGGGAAAATTTCTCAAATCATTGTAACTTTTGAAAGCTCTCATATAATCTACAAGTTGAAGGCGGGATGATGGGGCGGCATTAGCGAGGCTAGCATCCAGACAGCTCTGTCAGAGTTTACCAGACTGCAGTACTTCACATTACATAGGCATGATGCTTTCACCAAATAGAGCGGTATTTCTTCCCAGAGAGACGTGCCGGTTTTACCAGACAGAGTAGTGATTCAAACCAAACACGTCTAAGACGTTTAGCTTTTTTAATAAAATATCTAGTCGTTCGTAGGAGAGAACAATTATATGTAGTTATTGCATCATAAATTAATTTTTGAGTAGTACTCGACTAGACCGTAACCGTCAGAAATATAGCAGGAGATTGCAGGCTGAGTAGCGATCAAAAGTCTAGACAGTAGACTGAAGGGCCCTAGATAAAATTGTTGCTATCAAAGCTTGTTTATATTTTCATCGAAGAATTCCATATTTGGCTATTTAATCTTCCTAGATCCGAAAAACGAAAAGTAAACACCCGCCTTGCCGCAACTTCAATAGCCACTGATCTCATTCACGGGTCACTTCCACTTATTTCTAAGAAACTGGCTATAGTGATATTTACAATTTAATTGGAAAATATAAAAAATAATTTGAATGGACTAAGACAACTCTTGGTCTTGGTAACACCATAATGCAAAACATCAGGATTCTGCGACAGACCTTTGGTCTTTAATGCTAGTGGTGGCTCTAGTGGTATTGATAACTTAATTGGAAAATATTAAAAA
Organism: Ceriagrion tenellum; assembly: GCA_963169105.1. Lineage (NCBI taxonomy): Eukaryota > Metazoa > Arthropoda > Insecta > Odonata > Coenagrionidae > Ceriagrion > Ceriagrion tenellum. Next base: position 51,905,622 of record OY720633.1, on the reverse strand, counting down.
TAACTCGAATGGACAAAGTCAAAACGTTTGGTTACACCATGATGCAAAACATTAGGATTCTGCGACTGATCTTTGGCTATTACGCTTTGAGCAATTACGTTGTGTCTACTCATTTTTGTGCCGGGAAAGGGGGTCGGTGATGTCCCCTTCAAATTATACCTCTAATCGTATCAAAGTAGAGCGATGAGATTTGGGTTTCTCTCTATATTTATCACGACAAAAAAATGTACGCCATAGATTTCGCGACTTTTTCTTCACTCCACTAGCACTATGGGCAAAATTGGATTCCTCAGTATGACGCCAACTACACTAAATAGTTGTAGTGTAATTAGCGCTGTGTAGATGCCTCTGGACAAAACTTTTCTTGCGCATTAGTTGCACGACTTTCACATAAGTTGACAGTGAGAAATAATAATAATTGTAATTCCTGAAGGACAAGGTTGAATTAAATACTCAACATCTCGGTATATTCTACAATTGAAAGAGACATAGCTTACTTTTAAAATTTAAGTATTCTTCCTTCTAATAAATATTATATATAACATCTACCTCTATTAAGTGGAAATACAATCTAATTGATACCCATGTAAGTCATAATCAGATTAGCGAGATGTGAGAAAAAGAGTGTAACATGCATTTCATGGAAAAATGCGGAAAATTTGAAATGAGTTGAATCAACCTAAGGGAGACACCTCAGCCGACAGAGAGGGTAATTGAAACATCATGTATAATGGAATCTGAAGATTTTCTTTGTTTGTAGAGAGACAAACGAGAAGCAAAGTACAGCTAAAACAACATATTTAAAAATCGATACGTAAAGAGACGAGCATTCGTGCACATGCAGTAAAATACGACAACTACCAGGCTTTACTCAATACGCAGTAGGCTATTCAATGAATGCAAGCAATTAATAGGTAGAACCTTACGCTAAGATAATGCACGCGTTTTATTTCTTGGACGTTCGAAGACATATCGTTGAGTTTCACCTACGAAAAAAATTAGTCCGCAGGAACTCGGTTTGGTTGACAAAGAGTCACAAGAATGTGTGCTCTAGAAATGGACGGTAGCAAAATTAAAAGAAATCCTTAAACTAAGGAAACTATTTAAGATCTTTGAATATTATCAGTAAAGAATGTAGCAAATAATTTTGTCACTACCGAAAAAAATATGCACGGTAAAAAAAATCAAGGAAAAAATGTAGAAGGCCTTGGTTTAAGGGATAAAGGAACGAATAAAACTATGTCTTTTGTCACTTGGTGGTATTCCATGGTTCGCAAATTTTTTATTCACAAAGCATTTACAATGCCACGTAAATAAAACAGACGTGACCCTGGTTTTGAAGAATGATCGTTAGCATCAGCAGATACTTTGTAAAAAAACAGCCCTCTATATGTACACTTCTCACAGCTGGTGAGGCAGAGAGGGTGGGGGGTGAAAGGTTGATGATTGGTTGAAGATTTGTTGATTAGTGATTGATTTAGCCAATTACCAACCACCTCAAATCCTCTCTGACTCATCAGCTGTGAGATGTGTGATTATAAATGTAAGTTTTCACATATTATCTCCTGATGATGACGATCATTCGTCGAAACCCGGGTCGTGTCTGATTTATTTAAGTGGTATTGTAAAACTTTTGGGAATAAAAAAAGGATAACAGAACATCTGAGTAAAACATTCAGGGTTAGAAACTATTTTAACAAAGTTGAATTATAAAAGCAAGAAGTACCGACTTAATTGATCATTTAATTGTAGTTGGGTCAGTCACTCATAAATCGCCGATATGTGTTCAGGGTGAGGCAATAATCCACCATCTCCTATGATATTTCATGTCTAACCTTTGACTGTTCATTCTTGAATTCATACTCAAGAGTTGAAACAAATTCATTGGAATTTTTCGTATTGAAAAATCTACAACTGTATAAGACACTAAATCGCAAAAGAGGACATGATGCACTGAGTATTATCGACCAGTGTCTCACCCTATGCCGAAACTAATTAAGTGTTAAATGTTATTTTCATTCATTCTGTACATATACAGGTGTAAAGCTGCCACTAAACCAACAAATCTCCCTCTACTCGAAAAATATATATGCAAATGAAGAAATCTATTCTATTTTTGTCTACGGGGTTTCCTGTTTTTATTTCGTCTCCGTCATATTGAGGCTCGCGTTAAGTACCATACGTGTTTGCCGCAGGTGAGTAGGGCATTCGTCAAAAGGAACAACTACTTGTGACAAAAGATGGTATCGTGCAAAGGGATCATACAGGAAAAATATTCTAGCATTTCCGACTATGGGATCAGACTCTCCTGGCAAACTTGAGTGGATGCAATCATTCACGTCTATCTATCACGTTATCCATAAAGAAGGATGCTTACAATGGTTCACATACTTTTTTGAAACGCCAATTCTTCGAAGCGCCCCTTCAGTCCGTCTATGCGGCCCGGGCCCAAGCTCCATATTTCTGCCCGGTCACGAGGCATCATTGAGTCTGACACCCCTGCGGTAAAAGTAGAAGAGAATGAGAAAGGGGCGGGGTTTTTTTTTAACGGGCTCATGGGGCAAGAGGTCGGTGCGATGGGGGGGGGGGAGGGTGGAAAGGTCAAAGCAGATTCAGGGAAAGAAGGAGAAAAGATGATGCAATGAAGTAAACCTGAATGGCGGGGTGATGGTGGGGCAACCGAGTACAGAGGGTTTTCCGATGCAGATCACTAGGATAATGGCGGTAAGGAGAGGAACGAAGTCATATTAAGCTTCTAAAATGGACCTGAAATGCAGTTTTCGAACGTCAAATGTCCATACCCTGCTAACGTTGTTAAATATAATTTCAACCCCACATCCTACAATGGATAGAGAAGAAGAGGTAGGAAAGATGGTCGATGAAGCATAGAAGGAAAGAAATTTGAAAGAGGAAGTTCCAAGAAGGCGGATGAATTAGTTGAAGAAAACTAGTTGAAAAGGACTATTTGAAAAGAAGTAGTTGAAAAGGACTATTTGAAAATAAGTAGCTGAAAATAATTAATTGAAAAGAACTAATTGAAAAGGTAGAGAATGCGATAGTAAAGAGGAAGGACCATGTAAAGAGACATTCGTGAATGACGGAAAGATGAACAATGATATTCTTCCACACATTTCAGTTTTTCATTTATCACCAAAATTTCTATAGCTTATGCAGACACATAGAGACAGTCTTTTTCGTTCACGATAAAATTGCGCGCTAGCTCACCGGAGTCGCAAAATGTCTAGCGCGGAAAATTTCGCCCACTCCGAAAATGGCCGTCAGATGGACATGGGCCAAAATCCCTGAATCTCAGACCGGTTGCGGGGCATCACAGAGTCTGTAAACCCCGTAGTAAAAGCAGAAGAGAATGAGGTGGGGGTGAGGTTTAAAAGGGTGTGCAGATGTTCCCGAAGTAGGCGCTACCGTTCCGCGAGGCGGTGGTGCAATCTAAGCAGTTGGAAAGAAACAATGAGGCGGATGGATGGTGCTGGAAGCAGGGTACCCATCAAATGGCGACATATGCATACATATTCAGGGATGTATCAACTATTTATCGATTTGATTAGAGATAAGTAATTTAATGGTATTTTTTGGTCATTATTATTGTGATCTTCTTATTTCTATGATTTTTAAAGCTTGCGGTATGGAAGTGTCGAATCCATGTTTTTGGTTCCAAGGTGGCTCGAAAAAATTTGGGAGACTCTGGTCTAGGAGAATAGGGCGGTATGATTCGAGAATGGCAGAGCGAGTTCTGGGGATTTGGCGCAAGATGATGCGATGATGGCAACCGGGATCGTGGATTCATGATGCGGTAATTTGGGTACACGGGGTTGCCTGATACAGATATTGGTAGCACTGGGAGGAACTAAGCCTAATGAACTTACGCGAATGCGCTTGAGATTAAGTTTTTTGCATTATATGTATTTGATATATGATGGCTTTCGGGATAGCTCCCGTGTTTTGTCATTTTTACGACAACTAAGACTAAGCATAGAGGAAAATTTGTACAGAAACTAAAGGGGATAGATAATGCAACAAGAAAAAACACTTATTCTAGACACTGGAGGATACGTTGAATAAGAAAATAAGTTGGCATCAGCGAGCCAATGAATATAGTTCAGTTATTGAGGTAAGGAGGAAGAACAATAGCATAGTTTTGCGAATGAGTGAGCTTTGAACGCAAGAGGAGCGTGATTCTCAATTTTTCTATGCCCAAGACTGGGTAAGAGAAACGGAACGGAAGGGTAAAGGAACAGGTAATGTAAATGGAGAAATGGAATGCCGTAAATATGAAATGCTGAGGAGAGAACAATGTAAACTATTAGTAATCCTACACGAAAGGAAAGCATCGCATAGTCAGACCATCAGGATGAAGGGTATTCAAAGAACCTACCTGTCTTAGTGAAAAACCTTTAACCCTGCAGAGGTCGCACAGATTACGATTGTGATCCGCTGTTGGAAAATTGGAAATTCCGGAAGAGCTACGGACGCGAATCGTTTGACACTCCCAGTACTAAACTTGAATATTAATGGGATGCGATAAGTGCAGACACAGATGGCCAAAGGAAAGAGAAATCCGCGGAATACTATTTTATACCCCGCGACCTACTTACTGTTTTTGTCAATCTATATTTTTAAACATTTTCTATATTTTTAAGAAATATTTTAAACAAAGTATGTGTATAGATATTTCTCTCATTAAAAAATTTATGATAAGACTAGTGAATCGAAGAGAATGTGATTTGTGAATTCATTTGGATACCAATGATTCTTTTCATCTAAAAATTAGTAAACATTTTTAATTTTAATTTTAAAAATTTGAGATTTGCTTATTTTTTGTTCATTACTCATGATAAATAGTACTTATATTGTAACATTATAAGCTAATCAAATAAATTTTGATTAATATACTACAGTCATATTCTTATTTTAAATTGGACGACATATGTAATCCCCGCGACCACTTACGTACTTTCAAAGGCGCGACCAGTGCAAGGTTAACAGATATATGTATGCATAGCGTATGCATGAAATTAAATTTTCGTAAAAATAGTTCGAAACTAGAGGTAATAGGTACATCAGAACATTTGGTGTATGTCATTGTTATAATGTTTCTGCACTTAAGGCAAACATCTAAAGACCCAGGTACCATTTCTATACAAACGGTCGAGTGGGAAACTCGAACAACTCAACCCTTCTGCAATTATCAATTAGGAATAATACGTTCATTTTCTGAGACTCAAGTTAATAAAATACAATGCATAACGTACTTGATCTAATGGCGTGAATTGCATACATAATTTATCGCAATTTAGATCACCTAAGGAAAGCATTAATGAATGAATTTTATTATACGGTACATTTGAGAATGAAAAAAAATCGTGATAAACATATTTAAGTTTCACAAACTACGTTTCCATTTAGAATAAAAATTTTAATGTGTGCACTTCATTGCTATAGAGTTACTTATAAGTAGGGAATGGTGACAATGATACATAAAATATGTTCATGATGTAATGAAAGGTACCCAACCTTCTTTTGATACTATATACCATCAAACTGCTACGCATCTAGAACAGAAGATTAGTTCAAAGTTACACCAACCAAATACGCCCCAAAAGTCGTCTGTAAATTATGAAAATCATGCGAGCAATTGAATGTAATGAGACTCTTATGTAAGCAGATCCACATGTTTGTGAAGATCAAATCCCATATGAAACACAAGAATGATCATTATCGACATTATGAACAACATCAAAATAAAATATTAATGTTAATTATAATGTCGCATCTCGCAGTAAAAGTAATAGGGGATCAATGTTCATAAAAATTCATATTACGTGCCACTTTGCTATCTAAGTTTATTGCCTAGGCGATTGGAACAAAGGCTTTGTGGCAACATCAATCCCCAACCAAATTCTTTAATGAAAGTCAGAGAGCATCCAACTCCTGCTGTTAATTTCACTCAATATCAGCTATAATAATCAAATATTATCCCATTTTAACAAACTTTGAGTGGCATTTTGCTTCAGATCATCTGTAAAAATAAATGTAAACACTAAAAGCGTCCGCTATGTGTCGGTAAGGTAAGTTTTGAGTCTTTACAGCATTAAATGCGACTTAAAAACGAGATTACACTCACTTATCTGGTTTTATTAAGTTTACCCCAGTGAAATTTAAAGATTGATCTCAAATTCGAGTCACTTGAAATTATTTCTCACGCTAAAAAGACATTCTTCTCCTGACAAGCTCACTCCATGTTTGAAGCTGAACAAAAAGTTATATAAAACCCTGTTTGCTTTGAATCAGGCCCAATAAGGTTTCTCGAAGCTGTCACCACATTATCACCACAGAGAATCGCATTAAAAGCTAAGGCACCACACGAGCCACTTTTTTCTTTCACACTCCGAAGTTCTAAAAACGAAAGCGTGCATGAAAATTATAGAGCCCCTAGCGCACACCCCTGCGGAACTCCTCACATTAAGGGCGGCAACGGCGGAAAGCTGCCTTGCGTATCATCCACTGCCTTGAAGCCGCAATACCATTCGTGAGCGATTCCCCGCAAATTAAATCGTCTGGAAGAAAAAAGGGAAAACAAAAAAAAAACAATCCGACGGCGAAGGGGATCCTCATTTGGACGACCAGATACTTCGGTGGCCGCTTGAAGTTGATATTAGTCCGTGGAAAACACCGACGACCGGTTAAAAAAAATAAAAGGCTGCTTGGCGATAAAAAAAAATTCCTCTCTCTCTCCCTTTCTCCTTTCTCCACTCATCCCACGACGGCGACTCTCGAATTATCAGCCCCGGCAGCGACCGACGCGCCCTCTCGCGAGACCCACCCGAATCCCTCTGTTGCGCACACAGATCTTGCGTTTGCGATTGTGGACGACGAACTCTGAAAGCGGAAGATGGGAAAGCGGACTGCGAAACAAGAGGCGAGTGAGCGAGCATGAGTGAATGAAACAGAGACAGTTTATGAGGCGATGATGATGAGGGAATGGAATGAATCGGAATGGGAGGATGAGACAGCGAATGAAGTCATGTATGTACATTTGCTCACGCAAAGGAGAAGCTTCAGAGTTACGAAATAAACGAAAAAAAAACCTAAAAGCTGTCGACGAGAATCACATTATTGTGCATTCTTACATGCTTGTGAAGATGATTATTATTTAGACTTCAATATTTTAATAGCTAGTGAAATGACTGAGGAATAGAACGGTATTTTAATTCGGACATGAATCCGTCCATCTGCGCAATTTTTTCGAGTCCATTGCCTTCAATATTGAAGAAGCATCTGAGCACATTGAAAAATGTCATGCGTGTACGAGCAACAAGAAATTCGATGAATAATTTCTTGAGTAGATGAAAGCGGAAGGCTGTGAAGCCCGGAAATATTGGAATAGTTTGTTTGGAAATAGAATACACTCAACTTTGCTGACGCGAGCACATTACCCAATTAAGCGATGAAAAACCCCTAGGATTGAATCAGTTTAGGTTTACTTAGGAGATATAAAAATGAAGAGGATGTGTAGATTATATTTTTAGAGTATAAATTTAGATAAATTCGTTATAAGGACGGCAAAGTAAAGATAATGTACGCGGCTGTGTGAGAATAAATACCACAGATGATCCAAAGACTTAATAGTGTGGGGGAGACTTGTAAGGGCTGAACAAACCTACCATTTACAACTGAAAGGCAAACTGTGATGAATGTATTATGGCGTCACGATGACTATCATCCTTACGAGCATTTTCGTAACTATATCGTGACCGTCTCTATCCATCAGGGCTTCCTCACTAGTCTAAAGTCAAACTTCCAACCCACATAGAGAAAGATCACCAATCTCTCGACATATCTCACTCCACACATACTTCGGTAGTCATTCTCCAATATGGAATATGAGGCCTTGCCTCAACAGACAAGGAAAATAGCAGGAATGAGACTCGGCATCTTCGCTCTGTTCGGCGAGTTGGCTCAAGAGGGCAAGGCAGAGAGTGTCAGTACACGGCCCATGAAAATGGGAGGGAATACGAAAAAGGCATCAGGAGAGGAAATAAGCGAAATAAGAGACATGCTTCGGTAGATTAGCGTCTCGTTCTTTTTAACGGAATCGCAAATGCTAAATAAATTGGTTCAAAATATGACTTGATGGAAGGATAGCATGAACTCGGACCATCACTCAATTGCATTTTAATAATTAATTTTAAAGAGATGCGAAAAAATGGTTGAAGAAAGGTTAGAGAAATTGAGCAGGGATGAAAAAGAGGCATAAGTAATAGGTCGGGTCAGTCCGTGTCGGCGATGTTTTGTGGGTTTGGAAGTGTACTCCCGCTTTTGCAAATAATCATTATTGGTCGTCAAGGTGTTATGCGCCTTCGTTTAGAGAAAACGTTGAGCAGGCTCTCCAGTGCTTCTGAAATCGTCAATCGCCCTCTGTCACGGATAGAGTGCTGATCATTGATTGATATTTAGATTTCCTGTCCAAAGAGATGTATTCTATATTGTTTTCTCTCGTCTTTACTATGCGATTGGATAACATGTGAATTTTACTCAATATTTCTTAGCATATTATAAAACCGTTCCCAAAAACTGTTTTACAATCCCAGCTAATTTAGCTCCACAAGGAAATCTGAACGACTTGATTTTTTCTAATTTAAGCGCGCTAGCACATTGGGGTCATGAGATGTACTCTATACAGTATGGAGTATTCCCTTACGCCTTATATAGCCGCATGTCATCGCGGCTAATCCCTCCACACACAAGTCTCTCACATACATGGCGAAAACTGGCAGATTAGCTATGCACCACGATAGAACTAGAACACGTTAATTTCAATCGTATTATTTGCATCAAACTTGCAAAATTGGGATGAGTCATGATGAACTCCTTTCATCATTTGCTGGCATTTTGCCGTGTTCCCGATCTAACGATACCGAAGTAATTTTATTCGAGTTGCTATTCATTTCAGGGTAAAGTCGAAGAAAACTTGCGTAGAAAATTAAATTAAAACGCGCTAGTACACCGCAGTCGCGAAAAGCACAGTACGGATTTTTCATCCATGCCCAAAACAATCTCCAGTCGCCCAGCTGCCCCTCTCCAAGTAAACCTCGCGCATCCAGGGCTAAAACGCAATATCATGCTGATATTTTTATGGCACAATCGGCTTAAATATAGAAAAGATATTTCATCCGCATTAATAATGTCTAAGTTATGATATGGAAGCGATCATCCTGCAAAACACTACTTCTCAGTTGACGTCCTGGAACTCCGAGGTCTGTCATCTTTTAAAGACGTTCTCACACACGAAAAACACGAAAGGGGAACGATAGAGGGAGGACAGCTTATTAAATCCAGGAGATAATTTTAAATGAAACGCGCAAGCACACTGGAGTCGCGAGTCGTACTGCTTGGATTTTTTTGCGCACGCCCAAAATAGCCCCCAGTCTCCGCGAAAGGTCATCACCATGCTGAAATTTTTTTTATTTTGTAACCGATCAAATGCAAAAATACTTATTCCATACGCGTCATTTGCGACGAAGGTATTGAGTCCAAATGTATCACATTTAGCAAAACTTTAGATCGACGTCCTGATACCCCGTGGTCGGTCAGATTTTAAAGAAGTATCCACGTTAAAAAAAATAAAAGAGGAGCGAGAGAAAGAGAGAGTGAGAGGATAGCTTATTAAATCCCCGGCTGGGAGTCTGGTTGTGAGGGGGTTGGGGAGGCTGGGGTGGGGGGGCGGGTCAGGGTGGGTGATCGTCCGGCGTTGCCCGGAAGAGGGGGGTTATGAGGTGAGGGGGAGGGGGTTGATGTGGACGGTGCATTTGTACAAAGCGTCGCCACCCCAAAACAGCCCGACCAACCCGCCCACAGACCGCGTCCCTACTCCACCCACAGCGCCCACCGACAACGCCCCCCCCCCTCACCCCTCTCCGCATTTCTCTTTGCGCCCGGACTATTCCCTTTTATCTCTAGCTCTCCCTTTCTCTCCTCTTCCTCATTCCTTTATCAACCACTTCTCTTTCTCTCTCTCTCTCTCTCTCTCCCTCTCTATCGCTCCTGCCCTTCCAACTGTCCACCCTCTATCCCGAGTCTGTCTCGTTCCCAGACCTCTACTTTTTTAATTTTTTTTTCCAACGTTTTTAAAAACACAGTCGCGGACGGAGTGGGAAGGGAGGGAGAAAGAGTGGGAAAGAGGGGAGAGGAGGGGTAAGCCACCAAAATCCGGCTGCTCCCGAAAATCCGTCACGTTTCAAAATATTCACCGTGCCGGGAATGTTCCCATGCGTCGTCGTAGGTTGGAGATTACGTTTAGTTGTTTTTTATTTCATTTTATGTATATATATGTATATAAATGCATATATTTTTCGTTTGCATTTGGAATGGACTCTGGAAAAAAACACTGCATTAATCCCCTCGCTCGGCCTGTCCGAAATTTTTCCTGATCGCAGCTCGCGGTGTCGCAGTCGAGAAGTAATGTAGGAGAAAACAGTTTATAATGCAGACGTGCGTTTTGGTCTTTTACGATCTTCAGTTGACATGACGTTGCGCGAGCGATGCCGAAAACCTTTTTTGGGATTAAGCAGATATAACTATCGCCTTAACAAGTTCCGTGTAAGAGTTAAATAAGCACTTTGAGTGAAACCACTAACTTAAATTTGCACTGAAGTTTTCATTAGCCTGCAGTCGTTTGGGTCATTAAAAAGTTGGAAAATGAATTGAAACTGGACTAAGTTCTCATGTCTGATAACAAATCGACGTTACTAAAACTTCATCCCTCATTAATTAGTTTCTTGAATTAGTTAGTACCTCATTGTATCCACGAATATGTAATATTGGTATTACTTACTAGTGTCAGTAACTTAACCCGTGTATTACATCCAAGTTAGTTTGTCTACGTTGCACTCTTTGATTTAATATTTCACGCGACACATTGTAGGGCCGTGCTTGGCAGACATGTAGCCATTTCGAGGTCAAAACCTTGCTTGGTGGCACGGTATCGACCTCGAAATTACACTCGTCACGCGGAATCACCCTGCATCACACCCTGCCCTGTAGTTGGCTGACACTGAAATTTGTAGATTAAGAAGAATAACGAGGATATATGCGACGACATTATCCAAGTAGAAAGGCTAGGAACTTGGAAAGCTGGGGAGGAACTTTGTGTCAACATTATCCTACTGAAAGGCGCCAAGGAGTTGACAGTTTAACACTACAGACGGCACTAACACTACGACAGACGGAGCCCTGAACTTGAAGTATTCAGCACATAACAACTAACTAGGGATGGGGCTTCATTTAAATAAATCTCCACCACTACCGTGGGTCGAACCCGGGAATCTCGGGATGTGGAGCCAAATGGTTCGGTTATGACCTTATGTTGGTGCACGAGCAAATTTTCTTGGGGTCCGGCAAATAACTTTTAAAGACAAATGGGTTCCTCAGATACCTCCGATACTTGGTATACCTCAGATACTTGGTATTTAGACTTAACTCCCATCCCTAAGGATTGCTTTCTGTGTACATTTGTACATTTATGCCATAATACTATAGTAAATGACGATGGTAAATCATAATATGACACGTAATAGTTAGAACATTTTTTTGAAAATTATGCAGCGCCTGTAAATAATATTGAGCATAAAAAATAGCTCATAATCTTGAGCAAGAGAAATAGCGAGCAGAATCGATTGAAGAGATCGGATTCACGTTATCACATGAAATATCTAGCGAGAACGGAGAAATATATGTATTGGCACTAGAACGTGGAATCCCTACAAGAAACGGGCTGGCAAGAAGAAAAAAAACTCCCGCGAAACACATGCGAAAAAAATTAACCACACACCGACGCGCATTTTAAGCGTAAAAAACCGCACGGTTTTTTTTTTCAAGAAACGCAAAAACGCAGCGCGGGAAACGAAGAGGAGAAGGAATCTCGACCGTGAAGCCGCCCTTTGTGTGACGCAAAAAAAACAAACGAAACGAAAAAAAAAAAACGTTTGCGAATCAAAAAACGCAAGGACCAGAAAAAATAAAAAGGATTATTAGAAGCGCGGAGGAGGAAGAGGAGTTAGGAGGAGTGAGGAGGGAGGATGGAAAAATCTCGCGGGGAGCAGAAGCTGGAAGCATTAACTATCCGCAAGGCCTTTAACGAAAAAGGCGGAGAGCGGAGAGGGAAAACCGCGCACAGTACTTTAAGCCGCAGAGCGCAACGTAGTAATGATCTGCTACTGTCTCGTCCACCCCTCTTCTTCCCCCTCCTCCTCCTCTTTCCCTTCCCCCACTCCGCACCCTTTCCCTCCCACCCTCCCTCCTCCGTTCTCCTCCCAACCTCTGCCTCCTCCCCGCTGAAAACCCCCTTTTCCCCTCTCTCATCTCCCTCCCATACCCTTGTACATACCCCTTCGCTCCTTCACACAGACACACACACACACACACAGCGACAAATACCGAGAAACGCAAGCCTAACCCTCCTCTGGCCACACCTCCCTCCCCTTTCACTCCCTCTACCTCTCCCCCCCTCGCTGAAACCCTGGGACGCCATTTTGTTTCCGAAGACCAAGTCGATTCTCTGGCTCGGGGTGGGGAAGCGTGGGACTCGGGCGAGCAGGCGAGCGAGGAGATTCAGCGGAATGAAACTGCGTCGTCTCTGGGGGGGGGGAACTGGAGAGCCAGCTATACAGCCTTAACTCGAGGCGCCATGGTGAAAGGGTTCCAGGGGTGTTGTGGCATTCGAGCCGTTCGAGATGATACCGATCACGCAACTAGGGAGTCACGTGGTACAACAACGAACGGTACAAGATTTTGGCGAGATTCACTTATTCAGGACGTGGTATGCACGCATTCAAGGCTGAACGTAGTTATGGAATAGATGGCAGGACTCTTAAGAGAGACTTTTTAGTGATAATTGGATTCACTATCCACCAGGATAGATGGGACAACATGTTTCAATGCATCTGAATGGGAGGCGTGAACGTAGGTACGCCTCCCATTCAGATATATTGTCCTCCAGCGCAAATTTGAAAGACGTACATGTGCGATCATACTTTGGCCGTAACTAAGTATGAAAAAATAGACAACTTCCTCCGTGATAAAATTTATTCTGACCAGTTTCGCTTTTTACAGCATCTTCAGGTGCTGTAAAAAGTGAACCCTGAAGACCCCTGCTTCACCTGAAGATGCTGTAAAAACCAAAACCGGTGGGTAATAAATTTTATCACAGTGGAAGTTGCCCATTTTTTCATACTTAGTATGTTCCGATTCCACTCCATCAAGCCTGAAACCACAGAGTATAATACTCTGGACGGCCAGAAGACATGAGGATGTAAATGAACCTTCGCACTGCGCAAAAGGTTAAAGAAAGTTGCGAAGGGGATCGTACTCAATTGTCCCATGAGACTGACAAAGGACCTCACTTGAAGTCATCCCTAAATAGCATCCGATCAGAGATCGAAGTTTTACTGAGAAATCTCCGGAACATATGGAAATCGCACCTGGCCCATCAAGATTGAATACCAGGGGATTTGCGTTTGAACCAATCGAGATAATCTCGATCACGTAACGAAGGATTCGCGTGGTACAAAAACGAACTGTTCGAGATTTTGGTGAGTTTCACTTACTCAAATAGATATCTCAAGCGTCTGGAACGTCGTTTATTGTGCCTCCAATAGGAATAAAATAATCCATTAACATCTATACCGCGTGAAAAACTCGGTTGAGAAGACTGCGTGAGATTTTTACAAGTGGTTCAAATACACCTAAATCTCGTACCGTTCGTTGTTGTTCCACGTGACTCGTTAGTTACGTGGTCGCGATTAACTCGAGTAATCCAAATAAAATCCCCCAGGGGTGTAGTTCCATTCAAACTCTTCGAGAGGATTCCGATCACTTACCTAGGGAGTCACGTCATATTTTTCCCGTATTTTTTAAATTTTTCTTATTATTTTTCTCGTGGAATTATTGCTGATGGAGTTGAATATCGAATAACCAAATTATCGAATCATTCGTCGTAGTGTCACGTGACTCCTTAATTACATGATCGTAATTATCTCGGACTAAGCGTTCAAACACAACCCCCATTGCTTTTGCTGGCTTTTTTGCCTCGCGTTAAGTAGACTTCGTTTTTCCAGACCACTAGCTTCACTATTTAGGATGCAAAAATATTATTATCATTATAATCAAAATTCACAATTCCATTAACGATTCCCCGGTAGAAAAAGCTCGATCGGAGCAGCTGCAAATACATTTTTGTGATAAAAATTAATTCGAACGATTCAAACCAGACAATATCCATGAGGGTTGCGTTTGAACCGTTAATCAGAGATAATTTCGATTACGTAAGAAAAGAGTCACTTGGTGCTATCTCGTTAGGTTTGATATTTTGGTTCATTTGAACCATTCGTAAAAAAATTTACGCGCCATTTCCGATCGAGCTTTTCTAGCGGGAATGTTTCTGATGGAGTTGAACACCGTAATCATCAGAGATGCGATGAACAACATATTAGAAAAACAAGTCATGCGTCCGAGTGTTAAACGCACCAAAATTTCGAATCATTCGTTGTTGTACCAGGTGACTCCATAGTTACGTGATCGTAATTATCTGGGACTAAGGGTTCAAGCACAACCCCCCATTGTTCTAGTGTTTCATTCACCAGAGATAATGCCGATCACGTAACTGAGAAGCCACATATAACAATTATGGAGAGTTCTAGAATTTGGTGTATTTGAACTACTCGCAAAAATCTTACGTCAGCTCTCCGATCGAGTTTTTTAACCTGGACGCGAGGGCCTCTACTAGTGACCGTTTTAACAGTTTCGAAGTTTTTATCGGGAATGCTTCTACGGGTTAGAAATTTTACAAAATGGTTTCCCGGAAATATTCGCGAGAAGTTATATTCTGATGGGAATTTTAGTGTTTCTCTTTAAGCAGACTTGGTATTGGCAGACCGTTGACTTCACTTTATAGGATGAATATAGGATTGCCGACTATAATTGAGATCCTCGACTCCATTAGTGGTATCCAGGGAGAAAAATCGATCGGAGAACCTGCGTAAGGTTTTTGCGCATAAATCAAATACGTCAAAATATTTAACCCTTCGTATATGTTCCATATGACTCCTTATATGTACTATGTGACTTAGTTTTGTGATCGAAATTTTCTCTGGCGATCCAAACGCAAGAACAATGTGGGGTTGTATTTGAACCGTTCATCCGAGATAATTACGATCTCGTAACTAAGGAGTCACGTGGCTCAACAACGAATGGTTCGACATTTTGGAGTGTTTAAAACAGCTGGACGTATGACTTGAATTCCTGATATGTTGTTCATTGCGTCTCTGATTGCGATATTCAACTCCATCAGCAATATTCCTGCGGGAAAAGCTCGATCAGAAAGGCTGCGTAAAATTTTTACGAATCGTTCAAATAAACCAAAATCTCGAACCTTTCGAGATTATACTGCGTGACTCTTCCATTACGTAATCGAAATTATCTCGGAATAACGGTTCAAATACAACCCCCATGGGCCTTGTTTGGTTTGAATCGTTCGAGATAATTTCGATCGCAAAAATCTATGGCAGCCTTTCCGAGTTTTTTTTCGCCGGGGTGATGTTAATGGTGTTGAACATTTTGATTAGCGTCACAATACTATATTCTATCCTAAACAGTGTAGCTAAGAGACTCGAAAAATTAAACCAGCTTAACGCGATGCAGTCAAGTCAGCATAAGCTCCCATACGAACAGAATCAAGAAAATATTCATGGGGAGTTTTCTAAATATGATAAGTGTACACACACTTTTAATTGCAACGAAAAAGACATATTATAAATTATTTATTGCTGTGCTTCTCTTTAAAGTAATTATGAGCATGACTACTTTACGTTTAGTGTAACTAATTTAAATTCACAATGATAATTATTTTGACGGTTGAGTTTTCAGTGTTTGATTAGACTTAATATCTTAATATTCAAATGTTGCAACGATTAATGTTACATTTTAATTTTACATATAATTTAAAAATTGAAATTTTTTAAGGCCTTGGATGGGTTTTATCACTTAGGAACGGTTGTTGGTAAATAAGTGGTTGGAGATTAATTTTTGTCTTTGGTCCGATGGGACTTATTTCGATTCTGAGAGAATTTTGGAGAATGACAAGGTTATTGTGTGAATTTTTTTCTGCTGGCGTGAATATTTTCGGGCTTCTCACAGAGACTCAGATCTACCATTCGGAAGGAGTTTCGATGGGCGTATTCTCATAATCTTCGGCGCTGTTGAATCAGGGGTTAGTTCATGCCCTACAAAATGATGGCATAAACTGACCGCTTCTGATACTTAGCATCATTCATCAGTCCTAAAAATGATGGGAATGTTTCCCTTCGAAACTGTGGTCGCCGTGGAGAACTTGAACCGTTGTGAATCCCGAGACTAATTCACATTTCGCGCAAACGCAACCATAACAATTAAGCTGCCCATTACCATGCATTTAGCTCTTAAAAACATACTTTTATCGTGTCCAGGCGATACTTATAGATAATATGGTGTTGTTTTCTCCTTCGATTACGTGTGCACTCAATAACATTTTACTAAGAAAAGCAGCAGATGAAAATTCATGAGAATGAACTGCATTAGTTAAGTATAACTCTTTCGTACCTATTCCAAACGTAATTCTAGACTATTTATTACCGAATGATTACTGAAAGCTTACTAATCTTGTACATTGCGTCGATTTACCTGTAAAACGCAAAATTAGTCGCTAAAACGTGTTTGCTGAAAGTAGAATGGAAGAGAAATAGCATAGCATTTCCGTGTACCTTTGATGTCATATGTAAGGAATGAAGTGTAATTTTTTTCCCTCGAGGGTTTCTTTAAGATTTACGTATCATAAAGAGGCCTTAAACTGATTTACTATTAAACAGAAAAAAATAATCGACAATTTGCGGCAAAAAAATTTAATTTTCAAATTCCACATAAAATTTATTCTCACACACGACTACTTTCGTAACAGAGTTACATCTTCAAGATACAGAGTTAACAGCTTTGTAGCAGAGTTACACGTGAAAATGCAACTCTGTAACGGATTTGGTCGTTAGTGAGGGTAAGTTTTATGATGAATTTGAAAAGTATATTTTTTTCCTTGTGACACAGTAGAAAAATTCCATGAAGTAGAGCCTGATCCGACGTCTAACAATCGAAAACTTTGTAGCTGGAGAAGTGCATCAGAACATAACTCTCCTGTGTAAGGTAAACGATTGGTCATCTCTGAGATTTTTATGTTGAGAATAAAAAAATACATGCTTTGGAGTGATCAACAAAAAACGAGATCTTAAAAAAATCCATCAACAAATAATTCGCAACTAAGAAAATTTATATTAATTTATAGTAAGATTAATATTCTTTCCTTTTCATGATACATCACCAAGCACATCTTCAAGAGAATCAATTAAATACTGTAGCAGGAAAACGACTCTGACTTCCTAGCAAACACCAAACATTTTGGAAATTCATACAAAACCGCAAACTTCCAACTCATGTATCCAGAATCAATTTATTTTTACCTGCCTTCCCACTCTTTTAAAACCTAAAAACGGAACAAGAAGTGAATTCCACCGAATTCCCATCATAAAATCATCTTAACCACCTTAATGTCGTAAATATGCGGCATCTTATGCACCACCAAATTTATAAGATTTTTTGCCCTCGTTTCAAGTCTTTAAGGTCAAATGAATCAAAAAAGCCCATATCAACCGAAGGTAGTAATGAATATATGACGAAAAAGAGCACAGTTTTATAATCGGGTAACGGAAATCTACCACTTCCACTATCTGCCACTTTTAATTCTGTGATCATTCGTGACTCATATAAAATCTCTTAAGTAACATGTATCATCATTAAATTATAAAAACCCTTAGGGATTCATATCCTGGCAAATCAAATCTCCATGCAGAACCATTCATTCACACTACGTTTCTTTAAACGCAAAGATATTAATAAATTTCTAACAAGAACTGATGCAAACATATTAATTAGATACCATTCCTAGCATTAGATAGTGACGCTAATAAAGGCATCAAGAACCTTGGGAAAAAACGAAAATACTAGCTAGGTAAAAGTGTTTAAAAAATAAATTATCATCCCGGCAATTATCAAAGTGGACTAACTGAACGGTTCTGTGAACCCCCAGCAAAAGCACTGGACTGGACAAAGACTTAACAATCAAAGGGATTAAGTCACTGATAAACCCCATTCACAAGTGAAATTAACCCCGCGGCAGACGTTAATTGGTAAAATGAATATATTCTTAGACAAAGCCTTTAATTCTCAAAGGCATTCAAAATTCCCATTTTTAAACGGCACATAGAGGCTCAGAATTTGGGCTAATAAAAAGAAACCAACCAAGACTGGTTTCCTCTAAGGGGAACTAACGGAAATCGATACATTGCCTAACGGAAAAAACCGGTCATTTAGTCTCTCTATAAAACTCAATTACATGCAAATCACACACTTTTTGTAGCTCTTTGACTAAAGCATATATTTCGGTATCCGTCACCTTTGTCAAAGGATAAGGAATTTCTAAAGAGAAAAATTTGAGCCCATCCTGAAAGTCAAGGCTATAGAGCTGGCTATAAAGCCAGTAAATGCTATCTTTCCCTATGCTTCCAAAAACACGTTTATATCTTTCATTTTAATCCGTTCATCATCAGAAAAGAAGAAATCTATGCTTTCCAGCATTTCTCCTATTTCATAATAGCTCTCTCACATCTTTCACCATATTTCATCACAGACGTCATCTTCATATTATAGCGCCTATCAATTCCATGAGTTAATTCAAAATCTTACGCTGCATGTTTTTGGTGAGTCATCAAATTCCTTTTAAATGGATGAAGAACATCCATTCCCAGCATGTGGATATTACCGGATATTATATACGAGAAAAAAAAGGAAACAACAGTTCTCTTCTCCAAGAAAATGACAAGAATCCATGGCTATTGATATCTTGCATTTTTGTTGCTTTCTTACTATCATTGCATTTTCTAATATCGTAAATTTGTACTCATTCCTTAATATTATGATTCAAGTGATGATAATCATTCCTAATTTTATGATTCTCACCTGCAGCTAGTTTCTAGTACGAGGAATATGATTACTAAATAAATAGTTCTTCCTTATTCAAATCCTACCCCACCCTTTGATGTTTGGCCACAATGATATATTCACGTACGCACTGTATACGAACTCAATTTTGCGATTATAATTCTTGATTCAGTCTTTACGAGTAAGAATTCAAACGGTGAAAAAGTAGTGACTATAAATGTTGGATAAATATTTTGCAACTAAAAGTTCATAAATTTCCATTAACTGTCTTTTGAATTTTGATGAATTCCATGTTTATACATGATATTATTAATTGATAAGGTGAACATCAGTGATATTCATTACGCTGTTTCTAAAATGCTAAAGCTTATTAAATTATTAGAAAAAAGTCCCTTGCGTGGAGCAACCGAGAAATATAAAGCAAAACTTATCTGTGCAAATTCTAGCGACAGAAATAATAAATTAACTGCAGCATTGTGACCAGCCAAGTTATTATTTCAATAAAATGTTCCGGCGGTGCTCAAGCCACCGAAAAATATCTCGATCTTCCCCAAAAAAAGACGATCTAAATATTTGCTTCGCTATGAAATCAAAAGCAACAGTCGTCGCAAGGTCGAATGACAAGAAATATCGACAGCTGCGATGACAGATAAGAAAGCAGACGTGAAAAATTGGGGGAAAGAATTTTGAGACTGCCACGCCCCTTGCTTCCTGTCCCGAATGATGCTTATTCCGCAAAGCCTTTTTCACGGACTTCTCTCTCCTGCTGAAAGCAAAGGAGGGGAGTCATTTAAGGCGCGGCACTTTTTTCAGCCGTATTTGCTCTCTTTCGCAGCAATTTATGAAAATATATATTCTATGGCAAAATTCATTACTACAATATTTTCCGACCTAGTTTTGGCGATTATTAATTTATTTTGTACGGAGTGGTAATTATTGACATTAAACACAATGAAAATATGGATTGAAGGTATTCTAACGAAAGTAATTTCAAATATTGAATGGTGCGCAGGAAGGCTAAGGAAGAGAGGAAAGTCAATTTGACAGGTTAACTTTTCTGAAAAAGGTGGAAAAGGATTTAAACTAATACGCGTGTCTGCTGGGCAGAGAGCTTAAGTAAGATTTTCCCTAAGTTTTTTGATACATTGACGCTGCTAGATGATAATATGGTGGTATATCCTTCAATGGCTAACTAGTATAACTTTTTTAAGCAAATATTGGATGCATAATAGCCAAGTTTCCGTAAAAAATATATCTAACGGTCTCGTTCTTTAGATATTATGGCCACTTAAAACTACTCAGCTATCCAAAACAGAAGTTTATTTAAAATTTCACTGGCGTTTCAGCAGCACGATAATTACCAACATAGCTAAGTTCAGGCTGCCATCAAATAAAATTATCCCACGTGCTTCATTAAAATAATAATGCTGAAAAACGTGGATACAATCAAGAAAGGCACTGCAGCAAATAAATATTAGATGAACTTGTGAATTATTACCCACCTGTCACCTTTATATCTGTCCTCTCCAAAAAGTAAAGGTAATTAGTTCCTAAAGCGCCAATCTCTCTGCTTAATTATCCCGTGATAGTAAGAATGATTAATACAAACCACTGCAGCCAAATTGACATCATTAGGAGCCAACATTAGCATAAAGACAAGCGTGGGAATGGTTTTCAGAAAGAAGACTTCAAAGATAAATAATGTTCGGCATTTAGAAAGTACTTCCTCATTAGACTCAACCGAGCATGTACAACTATCCAATATATCAAACTCGGGTCAGAGAGGGAAAGTGAGCGAACAAGATATAGCAAACTTCGACAGACACCTCGCTTCGTCTACAGGACCGTGAGTCCAATGAAATTTATAAATATGCCCCCCAGCGGCCACCGAGGAAGAAAATTTTTAGCTTCCCGTCTTTCCGGTTCCTCCACATCATTATTATCGGGTTCAAGGTATTTGATAAGCTCCTACTTCTCATCACTATTGGTCGTTCAATCATAAGATTGGTTTGACTGCAGCCCTTAATCCGTCCCTATCTCATGCTGGTACTCCATGATGAATCTTCCCAAGTAAATTCTTTTCTCTTTAGTTGGTCTATTTACAGGATGATTCAAAAGTCTTGTTACGAATACGGAAAATCAGAACTTTTTTTTTCAACATAGTTACATGAAACAAGATGAAAATGTTACTAAAATCGTGCAGATCGTGTAGATGTGAGTCGTTCTTCAAATGGAGGTCACATTGAACATCTGTAGAGATAATAAATAAAACTTGATGTATTCAGTAACATTTTCATCTTTGTTTCATGTATCTATGTTGAAAAATAAAAATATTTCTGATTTTCCGCAGTCATAACAAGACTTTTGAATCACCCTGTATTCATCCTATAGCCTTCCTCTTGGGACTTCATCCACTATTTTCTCATTTGATTGCATTCTTCACAAACGAAATCAATCGGCCCTTAAAAATAACAATGATTGCAGACAGGGTTCAACGTTAAGGGGTTGCGCACTTTTCTATCTCTGGCCGTCTCTATTATAGTCAATGCTGTCTATGTATTTCGATGTCTCTGTGGCAACTTGGTGGGACCCATTGATTCTTGAAATGAGACACTTTCAATTTGAAAATGTTAGATGTTCCATTGAATCATTTTAACCGAGGTTGCCTCAATGGGAATACTGAAAAAATAATGTTTTAGTATCACTAATGCTAAGCGTTTCATTTCAAATATCTAGTGTGTAGATGGTTTGGTTGCTAAAAAAAAATACTACATCAATTTGACAGAAATATCTTGCCGCCACTCCTCTAAATTTTCGCGGTAAATATCAAGCACTCATGAGGTATCAAATGATCGCACTTAGGAAATGAATGCTGTCAGTGAATGACCTAATTTCAAATGATTTCTCTACAGGAGCAATAATTAAGCAATGCCTACCCTCTTTCGAGAAAAATAAGGTTGGGGACATAATTTGCGTGAATTTATTCCATCTTGAGGCAAATGACTCTCAAAGGCTCAAAGATTTAATAATAACCAAATAGGATTGAACTCGGATCCCGGTTGAGTGATGGCTTCCAGGCATTAGAACTACTGGTAATTTGGGCCCACTGTACGATGTAAGCTTGGGGAAAATGGCCCCGGCATATCCTTTAAATTTACTTGCGATTATGGCATTGTACTAACCTCTTAATTACCCTGCTTATTGCGAAAAGGCTAGGTCACATATATAAGTAATAAACAAGCCCATGGCAACACGACAGACACGGAAAGGCAAAAGACAATGGCGGTTTTCTCATGCATGCCCGCGCTTACAGATTCTAGATTCCGCCAGAATTTACAAAGACAGACAATGTCCAATTCATCAGACATAATTACGAGAGGAAAGACGAAGCGCACACGGGAGACAGAAAATATTAGGCTCGGCGGAAACGATTTCATCTTGGTAATCCCGGTCCACGCGCTGCCGGCCGGCGACCACCGCCGGAGGCGAGGAGCCCAACGTCCGATTAAGAGGTCCCCGCTCTCGATGGGAGGAGTATCCTGCCTGGAATGTAATCACTCGCCTACCAACGCACTTTCCAAAAAATGAGACGCCGATTGAGGATGTTCCAGCGATATTTGTTTACATTCAGATTAGCGCAAAACTTTGAATATGCTTTCTTACTCCAGATAAAAGTACAATAATGTTGCATCACACCGATTTGGTTTTTTTTTATAATTAATGACTATTTTAACTCACAGCCTTCAGGCCCATGACTTATTTTGCGTAAGAAATCGGAATCGATATCTGGTAGGTGTGGTGGCTAATCATACCGGCGGCCAGGGTTCAAATCCTTGTAGAGGAGGATGTTTTCAGAGGAAACCCGAGCCCTACTTGTGGGTCTTGTGGCACTTAAAGTACAGTACTCCGGCTGTCAGATGAGACGATAAACCGTGGTCTCCTTAGCGCCTTTTGTTAAGAGCAGGCTAATGCAGACACCGGGTTTCCATCCACCCTTCCTCCCTTGCCTGTCTCTTACGGCACAAATGACCTTAGCTTTCGGTCGCCTCCCCAAAATCCACTGCGATCCTCGGAATTTTAAACACCGTATTGTCATTATGTAATTGTAATTATATAAATTGTAATTATAAATTATGCTAAAAATTATCAAGGTATCACGACGAGTCTAATATTTGATACAACAGTTTTCCATACATGTGCGTCTTATATTCAATTATCGTGCCAAAAACTATAATTATGGCATGCTTCAATTAAGGAATAAATTCAAGAATAAATTTCGCATAAATTCCTTCACTACCTGCGATACTTCCCACTCAACAACGAGTGCAATTAAGAGAGGTGCGTTCCAAGATTTTTTTTCGATTCACTTTAATTTCTATTAAAATGAGCACTCGATGACCCACGACTACCGCTAACAGTCACCATAAGGCCAGAGTTTCTTTAAAGTTCCACGACGATTTCTTAAGTCGAAATGAATACTAAACTCCACCACTCCGTTTGTACTGTCTAAAGAATAATGCTCCAAATGATGACTTTCTTCAGCAATTAGAGAAGACAAGTCGAGGGCAAAACTCGAAGATTCTTTAAAGAATTTATTTTTAGGAAGAATTTATTTCATGAGAAACTAATACACTATTGCAGTAACCAATGTTTAAATTCATCAAGTACGAAGGAATTTAGCGTATTTTGACAAAATCAAAGCGGGTAGCTCCATCTGTTGGAATTAGGGTACAAAATATTAATGTATTGGTCGAAAAATCTACATACATTGCATCTTAATCTAGTGGCCTTAATACTATTTCCATCAGTTGATACAGTTTTCTGCTGTGGATACAAATGGAGCTGTGTAATTTAGTACCTATTTGTTTTGACCCACAAAGCCTCGGTGAATTATCCTGAAGTCAAAACGCTGATTAATTTGTATATATATCAGTAACGCTAGAATCTCACGCTTTAGGAACGTTGCAGGTGAATTTTTTTTTGCTATTAAAAAAAAAACTTGGGGGCATTTTCGTGATATAGTTACCTGATATGCATACGAAAAATTGAGCGTGAAAAATTGAAATGTGAGCCAAAAAGAACAGGGGAGTAGATTAGCATGTATCCATAGAATAATTTAGGAGTGGTTGAGTGAGGCTGGAGAGAACCCTGCATCAGCATCAGCCAAATATAAACGGAAGGCTCTTTAGGTGAAATACCGTTTTGTACCCAATTTATACGGACAATGCACTTTGCTCGTAATACTCTCCGTTGGACACACAAAGCGCAAAAGTTCACGAGGAGGCGTCAGAAAAACGAATTCTTTCGGGTCTATCCAAGTGATCCGAATAGATAAAATTTAGAATTTTACCACTTTTTTTACGACCTCAATTTCTACGGGTAACCGTCACTATTAGTAACACAGCCACAATTCATTACCGCGTGGCAGCAAAACTTCTCAGAATAAATTGCCTATCTCAGCCATGTTGAAGAGCATGCCAACGGAAGATTATATTATAACCCCAAAAGGGTACCTTGAAAATGATGGTAATCTGTTGACAGTACGGAAGGTTGAAAAACTTAACTGTGGATATACAAATTTAACGAGTGTTCCTTTCAAACACCGCCACATTAGGCCTCACTTCGTCGAAGCACAGTGATTCCCGTATAAAGCGACCACCGTCGGTTCCGCTGAAAAAATGGTCGCTAAGACGGGATGGTAATTCGACAGGGGTTCAGTTTCTCGGGGTACATGTTTTGCAATTGAACGGGTAGCTGATTTGAAAAAAATGGAAAAACTCTTGGTTCGACAGTTTTGTTAAAGCCTATACAGTTGCCGTTTATTTCCTCATAATTTAGTTAATCCTGGGAAATTTTAATGTATATTAATTTGATGTACATATACAATGCAACCTTAATTAAGCGACCACTGACGGTTCCGCTGAAATACGGTCGTTGAGAGAGGTGGTCGCTTGATAGGAGTAGTCGTTAAGAGGGGTTTTACTGTATGTACATAGTATCCATAATTGTAGTAAAAAAAGAGTATGACTTTTATAAAAATTTCTAAAATGTAACATGCGTTTTTACTTCATCAATTTCAAGAGTACACACCTAAAGATACCTAGTAGATGACGCAATAACCGTACCTGAAGATACCATGGTAACCTTGAAACCTAGGTTGTAATCACATCTCAATTTTTTGCTTGAGTATAGGCTCATTCTTTTATTTAATTATACTTTATCTTTAAATCCCACAAGTCATCGCCGAAATTTCCACAATCTGAAACTTATCGTTGCCTGCTGTCTTTGCTGGGATATGTTGAGGTGGGTGAGGTTGAGGGGTTAATATTGAGAAAGGGAAGGGTCAGCGGGGCCTTCGATCAAGGTCTCGGTGTGTTGTTGAGGTTATCGTTAAAAAAAAACGTTTCTTTTGCTGAAAAAAATTTACCCACAC
The DNA here is from genome assembly GCA_963169105.1 of Ceriagrion tenellum. Taxonomy (NCBI): domain Eukaryota; kingdom Metazoa; phylum Arthropoda; class Insecta; order Odonata; family Coenagrionidae; genus Ceriagrion; species Ceriagrion tenellum. The sequence continues at coordinate 51,880,097 of OY720633.1, read as the reverse complement.
CTTTGAGTACCACAGGTTTGGTTTCGCAGCTCAAGAAAGATAAACAGAGTGAGTAGATATTTCTATTTTCCTAACGGACGGCGCGATATGCTAATTGAGTGACGCCCTACAAGGGGAAAAAAAAGACGCCGGTCCAGAAGTAAATATTCACATTTTTATTTCCTTCCTTCCTCTCCTTGACCAACCAAAAAAAACGAGTCGTAAGGGTGTGAGCGTGCGTGTGTGAATGAAAGAGAGTGAGTCAGAGGGATGGTGGCGTGGGAGGTTGTAATGGCGAAAAAGAGAGGGTTTTCGGAGACTCGAGGAATGCGAAAGGAATTCTCAGAAAGAGATTCCCGCGGAGGAGAGAGGGGAAGGGAAGGGCAGTTCGGGATAAAGATAAAGAGGAGGAAGGCGGAATAGGGAGACGAAAGTGTGAGAGGGGGTGGAAGGGGGTTGGGGGGGGGGGAGAGAAACTTTGTCGTTGCCTGGGTTGTCGTCTCCCCCCTCCCCTCACACCTCCTCCCCAATCCCCCCTCCCCCCACGAGCGACAAATGAGATGACAGCAAAAATGTTTGCGAAGCATGAGCCGCATATCGAATATTCCGCTCCTCTTGTGGGTTCACGCCAGGACCGACCAAAAAAAAATGAGAAAGAAAGAAAATTAGACGCATATCTCTCTTCTTTTTTTTATATCGCCACAGCTCGGGGCATTAATTGGCTCGTATTCTCACATCATTACGGGTGAATTAGTGCACGATAAACAACTCCTTTCGAGGGTCATTTGCCTCGTGAATTTTTTTTGCAACCACTTAATGATCATCTAAAATGTCGGCAGCTTAAAGAAATAACAAGGACGTCTGATCTAAAAGGAGAGATGACGTATTCAGGCTCAACGTGAACCTCAATAAGGCTGATCGTAAACTTGAGACTGCGAGTAACAAGTGGCCTGTTAAAGTTGCTTGGGTATATATGGTTCGGTGATTTTTGAAAAAAAATGTTGGGTTAAAGAGTTTTATTCACATAATGACAGCTAATTTAGAGTACGAATAAAAATTCTGATCAATTACCTCACTATCTATTTTACGACTCACTGTTTATCTTAACCGCCATCTTCAAGGAGGACGGAAAAAGAATAAATGATTTGAAAAGTGATTGAGTCTTTTGACCGATCATAAATCTCAAAAACTCTGAAAAAGTCCTGAATAATATCTTTGAAAGAAATATTTAGTTTTTTCCTAAATACAAGTATGGTGATAAAGTAGTTTTACTCGTGTAATTACGAGTAAACCAGCGCACAATTAAGAACTCATTTGGGTCAACTGATTCACTTGAACTACGGGTTAAAGACCAAATAAGTTGCCATCTTCTTGAAAGAAATAAATGTATGATATGAAAGTCGACAAACTCTTCGCACCTATCACAGATCTCAAAGAAGCAGACCGTGTATAGAAAGCAGCAAATAAGATGTGGCCTGTTTCTTTTACGTGTTGTTAGATAGAAATGGCTCAGTTTTTATTCAAAAAGTTTGCTGATATATGAATAATTCACGCCATTGCTCTCGAAGCTAAATTACTTGGTGGAGAGCCACTAATCACCCTTGTTAGCAGTTTAATGATCTTCTGAATTTCCATCCGCTAAAAAATGAAAAAAGACTAATGAAAGTTTTGGGGGCTGCGCAGATAAATTTCTCGGGTTTCCGTCCGGGTCAAAGGAGTTATCTCCTTAGGAGTTATCCTCTGTGGGCTGTTGTTTGCGGAGGCACTCGATAATATATTCATTTATAACAAAGAGACAAAGAATTCAGCCAATCTAAATAATATTAAAATAACTAATTCCATACAGGATGATGCAATTACATCCAGCCAGTTTTAGGGAGAAATATTTCGACCCGATTGAAATCTATAACGCTAAATACAGTCAACAATGAAATAATTTCAACCATTTAAACGCATTCCCTTTCTTCTATCTCATTTTATAACGATGACATCACTCCACTGACACTTTGAAGCCAAGAAATATGAACACAAATTGGATTAATTAACACTGTCTCCAAAAAATTGGCTTCAATAAAAAATGAGCAACTATGGGAATAAAATCACTCCACCACGAGTGAATTATCAAATCTTGCATTGAAAATTGGTCTTGGTGTCTGAATCCTCCCTTTTTTCCTCACCATCGTTAAATTTCTGTTTGCTGTTAAGTCTCTATCTGTTTCGTGAAAAACGTTTGACTCGGATGGCAATGAAATCACGTAAGAAATAAAAAATAACAGATTTTAAGCTCATACATTCTGCGCAAACACGAGTATATTTGGTGCATCTGTGTACTAGACGTGCACAAGTATACCTGATGGTGCCATATCTAATGTAACCAGTGCTAAATTCTCTAAAACCCGCACGAGTCACAAACGTGCACAATTTCAAACAGCATTATTTCCTCAATCTGGCGTGCAATAATAATAGAAATAGATCAGGGGCTATTTGGCCATCTTGCGCTCATTTGTATTCATGCATGCATTATTGCAATTCACGGCTTTACGTGATTCAATTTGAAATGCACGTTCGTGCATACATCAGCGTGTGTAATTGCATGCTCCTAGTAAAACAGACTTAACAAACTCAAAAAGTAACATATATTGTCTCACTAAAATGTGGACCTTCCAACAAGAGAGGCCACTAACATTTGGTTTCAATCAAACTTTTCGCTGACTGTATAAGTTTAGAATATGTTCCCCACTGACGTACCTCATGATTGGGTAAATACCGACATTGACAGTACATTCTCTAATAAACTCTCAGGTAACTATGTATTATCTCGACTAAGGTTATATAATTTCATTAATTGGAAAGAAAGAGTTAACTTCGTGAGTAATAATGTGATGGGTGGGAGTAAAAAGTAAAATTCTGTATATTTTTGGCGTTTACGCAATCTTACACACGCGATTGCATTTTCTTACGACAATCTTTATGATCTACTTATTAGGAAATATCCTCGCTGATGCCTCGTGACATGAAAATTAAAATGCCTAAATTGTAATACTACCTCTGATTACAGATGATTTCATAATTTAAAAAATGAGTAGATTGCAGTCTATACATTATAATGAATGAGTGAGAAATCCAACTGAGACACAAAAGTGAAACTCGATATTTATACCTTCTCTGATCATATTGGTATAGTGGTCTGAGTATAGCTGTATATATGCATTTCCATACCTCTAAGTTTGAATTTAATCAGAGCCGGAATAATTTTTTTGATACAGTTTTCTCACTCAGTAAAACTTCCACAACCATTTCAGATTAGTGACATCGGACGGACGGTTTTAAAGTACATTTTCAAGGTCTGAATCCGTAATTAGCTCTTGGCAGTATTCGCCGATATTTCTAAGCGCATCGAAAGATATTCGTGATATTCTAAAAGTTTCACCGCTTCCAAAATTGTAGTCACTTATGGAGATGCAATTGACAGTGTTGGTTGACTTAAATATAGGCAAGATGGGCGGCGACACATTTTCATTAAGTCTGGTTATGAATGAGATCAACTGTAATAAGCGAGACGTGGTGAAACAGCATCTTATATCGATAAAAACTACTCTTTTTAGTAAAACTTGTAGTTTTTATCGATATATGATACTGAATGTCTGGTACACACGGCAGTCAAAGCTATTTCTTGACTCATATAAGAATAGTTTTCCAAGCACTCTATTACTATCATATTTTCTGATTTATCAGCATGATAACTTGACCAATCCTTGTATTAAATATCCTTTCAGCTATGGCTTGCAAAGGGCACGATAGGCTTGGCTTGCTTGAGAAATTCAGAACTGGTGTATTTCAGAGCGACACAGAGAATATTTTTATGACACCTTACCACATATATAGGTCTGACAGAAGCGATTAAATATTAAGAGGTACATTGCCGAACAGATGCGAACAAAAATTCGTTCTTTCCGACCGCGACCACAGTAAATACTGAGCTACATTAAATACACTTTCATAATACACGTCACCATTTCACCTCCAAAAACTTTATCTCTTAACTCTTTACACGGCTGGTGTCCTAACAAACTCTGCCTCACGCCCATGCGGTGGCTCGTAGGGTAGTATGTATATGTAGATACAGACACTGGACTCCTTAAAATAAAGAGTTGATAGTATTGCTCCTATCTTTCATTCCTATTTATTTTCTGGGAGAGATGAAGAGTTCTAATAGCTGAGATCAACTAAATAATACCCTCTCAATTCCACTCACTACCCCAAATATACAAACCTCTGAAATAAAATGCAAAGTAATCATATACGACTATCTCGTCGAAAAGTTTCCTATCCGGATGTGAGAAGCCACTTTGAGAGCTATAAATAAAGCGTGATCGTACCATCGCTTTCACGAGATGAAATAATGACTTGAAAAGGGAAAATCGGAATCCGACAACAAGGGAACATTTACTGATCACTTCTACTAATTTATATTGTAACGAAAAATGTATCGTTTGCATAACGCCGCACATACAAAAAAAACCTCTCTATTTTTATTCATTTACCTGCAGAAATTAAAATGCAGTAGGAATTGATCCCAGCAATTAGAAGACAGCTGAATACCTTTCGTGAGAGATCTCTTCCTGGCAGTCCTCAGCCCGTCCAGAAATCTCGAACATTCCACACCGACATTCTCTTCTCCGAGAAGGAATAACTTTTTTCCGCGATTTTTACTTTAAAATGGGAATTTTTTTTAACCGCTTTCTCACGTATTCAAGCCGGCGCATCGCCCGTGCAGGCCTGGAATGCCGATGGAAACCTTATCGGAACTGAAAATGCAATGACGACCACGACCGTGAAACCCACCAGCGAAAGTTCCCCCGGTCGAGAAAGCAGTTAAAACCCATTAATAGAGAGTAAAAGTCGCCACCGTCGAAATCTTGAATTTACGAATTCCGATCCGAGAGAACCCCGAAGCCACCTCGAGCGAAATGGAAACGACGCAATACATAGGGGCAGAGAAACTGCGAAAGCGAAAAATAAAGATGGCGGAGGGGACCTTGCCGACAGAAATCCCGCAATTTCGCAAAATGGCATTCGACGCGACAGATACGCAAAGTTATATGCACATTCAAACCACTACACGTAACAAAAAAACGTCTTGTAAGCTACAAAAATATGTGCAAATGCACAAAAAGGTGACGGTGTATGAGGGTGAGGTTAAAGTGCTATATTTTCGATCGAATAAATTGAAGGAAAGCTGGTGCACCCCATGATTGTAAGTAGGCGAGAGCAATGCCTGAAGCTAACGTACAATATCAAGATAAAAGGCATGATAACGATGAGAAAATCGTTTTCTCAAACGACGGGAGTGAGACTGTGACCCCGACTGCGGTAACGTAGCCAGGCCGGTAAAGCGCTGTCCAGGACACTCCGAAAACCGCTGGTTTGAATCCAGTCCAGCATCGAGCAAGGGTTAAAAAGTTCCTTCAGGATTAAGTATTCACGCTAGATAACTCATTAGAGCCTACCCAGTTGTAGCACCTATCTAGAGCTTCAAGAACGCGATAAATGCAAACATAAGTTGTGTGAGCGAGAATATGTTAGCGAGAACGAAACGTGGGTATGTAGTAAGTGTCGGATTTCTTCTGTGAACTAAGTGAATTCCTCTTCGTCTAAGACCTCACACGAGAGGAGTGAAGTCCTTCAAAAAATCCCGCTATACGAGATGAGTTAGATTGAATTGGATATTTGGGGAGGCGACCGAATGCTAAGGTCATTAGCGCCAGAGGGGATAGGTGAGGGAAGAAGGGTGGATAGAAACCCGGCGTCGGCATTAGCCTGCTCTTAACGAAAGGCGCCAAGGGTACCACGATTTAACGTCCTATCCGACTGATGGAGTACTGTACTTGAAGTGCCCTCCACAAGACACTCAAGTAGGGACCGGGTTTCCTGTGAAAAACATCCTCCTCTGCAGGGATTTGAACCCAGGCCGCCCGTATGGTTAGCCAGTACTCTAGCCACCATACCAACCTGATCCCCCACGACATAAGTTCGCGATATTAAAATTTCTATTCATGGTAATCAACTCTCAACGTTTTCCATGACTTTAATTTGCATTATTCACGGAGGATTACATGATTTGAACATAGCATAGCCTCACGATGGTCCACATGATATTTAACCCCAAAAAATATAGCGAGTCTCGAACACAAAAGAAACTGCGCCGTGTGCGCATAAAGTACACTTGGATTCCTTGAATATCCTCAAAACCCACATTCTTTTCATTTCTTCGCATATCCTTCATTTTAATCCCCCCATGATTTCCCTCCCCATCGCCCAGGGACCAACCTTGAACTGGTATATATAGAGCCCCACGATGCGGCGCAGTACGCTGCCGGCAGGTAGTACGTATTGTAGTAGGGGGAGGGAGGTTGTATGGGGGAGGAGGCGGGGTTGAGCCGAAAAGGGAGGGGGCGGGAGAGGGTGGCTCATCTCCTGGGCTCCAAAGAAGGAATCGAGGTCGACCATCCTCATGTGGCTACCACAAAGCCTACACCTTTTCCCGCATTTTTATTTATTCTGAGACCAGACTAGTTTACATAGAGGACAGTAACTTTGCCGCACTGACGAGAAAAGCTAACCATTTTAGAGTCATTGGAAGATAAACTAAAAAGTGAATCTAAATATGAAAATCACGGGCTGAATAAGACAGCAGGTTCAATCGTATTTTTATAGAGACAACGAGGGTAAGAGAATACCTAAGTGAGTGACATGGATCGGTAGAGAACTAAGATCCGCAGGACGTTCGCAGGCTGGTCAGGGTTAAACGAGATACTGAAAAAAACGCCTTTTTAAAATGGTAAGCAGAAGCTCATAGCGGGTTCTGTCGTGGTCTGATGGAGATGAATGCGAAAACATTTTCGGCGGCTTGCGAGTGGAGGCGTTGAGTGTGCGAGTGCCCAGGATTAGGACAGGCAGGTCACGGTTTGCACACGGATACGAGTACACAAAGGAGAAGATGACCTTGCCATGATAGTTCAGAGTTTTTGCTGCGAAAAAGTCAAATGGAACCTCTAAAAATAAAAAAACTCCCACGTACTTCACGTATGAGCACAAGGTACTGGGAGAGGAGGCAAGCAGTACTGAATGGATGATGAGATTATTAGAACAACGATCGGGTCATTGTATTTGCACGCGTGAAAAAGTCTACAGAAAAAAAATTGCCAACACTACCTCTTCAGCTTCGTCGGACGGATTGCGGAAATTCAAGTAACGCGTCGCATTTAACAAATGTGCACAAGGGACGGCCGAGTAAGTATGCTTTTGTATGTCAATGATGGGGTGGTTAGGTGGGATAATGAATGGGCCACTATATTTACACGCATGTAAAATGAAGGTACTTGAAACAAATACCCAAAAATGAAATGATGAATGATTTTCGAGCGATGATAGGAATTTGGCGGGAAAATTTGGAGGCCGAAAGGGTGCGACAAGGACACCAAGAGGTTTCTCCGGCGGTAGATTTATCCACGCAAAACGAAAACTGCGGCGAGAAACACAACCGGATCGAACTCACGAGATATGATCGCAGTTAATGAAGCATGAGTCGAAATGTAGGCACGGAGCGAAATAATGATTCAATGTCACCGAGTGATGAGAACAATAACTTCCTAGAGATGCGGTCAACGACGAGGCTAATAACATGATATGGGGGTGTTGGGTGTTAGAGGTGAGGTGCAGGTGGGTACTCTCTCGAAAAGGGCTAGAGGGAGTCCCACAAGGGTGTGAAATGGGCCCACAAAATGTTTTTAAAGCGACTTACCATAGGGCAGGAGGGCCAAAAGGCCCACAAGAAGGATCAAGAGGGTTTTATCCATGGCCCCGGACGGTCCCCCGTCGAACCCCGCTCTCCGGGAATGATGGCAGCACTCTTGGCAATCCCTCCTTGCTTTCTGCGTCGCTTGCGAAAATTATTATTGTCGTCGTCACCACAATCCCGTTCAACCGAATGCACTTCTTCACTCAAACGTTGCGAAAGATACAAAACAATATATACATGTATATATACTGCGAAATTGCTACGATTATTGTCAATTATTATTGTCGTCGTGGTCGTATTCTTACGGCGTAGTCTCCAGCGAAGCCGAGAACACAATTCTTGAGATCCTTAGCACACTTGAAGTTTCCACCCAAAAAACAACGTAGGGATGGTCGCATTCGGATCGAATGGGGTTTTTCTTCTTCGTCTTCCTTCAATTGCACTAAATGTATATTTGTGTAAATATTTTTTTCAATTGGGGTTGCGCGCTGCCGTGCCTTTAAATATATATATGCTTTTCCTACTGCGTCAACTAGGGATGGGGTTGTATGTATGTATGCGCGTGTATGTGTGTGTATGAATATGTAAATGTGAGTGTCGGTATGTATATATAATTACGTAGGCGTTCGTGGAATCAATTTTTTTAGAAAAGATCGACTCTTTTTTTTTCAATACCACTTTCGTACTTTTCTACTTCTTCTTAATTCCCGGAGAGGTTTATGTTTTTTTGATGCGGCGGGTGTTATTGCCTATCCCGGACGGTTCGACGAGATCCCGCCGTCCTTGCCTGCCGCAGGCCGCGGTTCTACTGCCCGGTCGAGAGGAGCCCGGGAGAAGCCTCGCTTCGCAAGGAGAGAGGGGAGGAAGGAAAGCCCTTCCCCTCCGTAATTCCCCTCTCCTGCCTCTCTCCCTTCCCCTTCGCCCTCCCTCGCCGCCACTCCCTGCCCCCCGCCGCGCCTTCCATCCGCCCCCTCCGCCCCCCCCATTCCCCCACCAGCCGGAGCGACACCTTTCCCGCCCGCCCGAGAGTCGCTTCCATCGGCCGCCGCTACGTCGCATCGCCTGGGTCGCTAGCTGCCGCCGCCTTCCCCGCCCCACTCTCCCGGCCTAATGTCACCCTCCCCCGACGACTCGGGGGCCTCCCTCCCTGCCCCTACCCCGAAGTCAAAATTCCCACGATCCCTGCTTTTCGCATCGCAAAATAAAAAAAATATTAAAATAGATATCGCTCTGCAAAAACCACATATTAATGCAATTGCGTATGCAATATCGCAGTAAATAAAAGAATGACTGTGCAGCGCCGATTTTAAATTATTTACATTATGCAACGAGAGTAATTGGAGTAATTATCGCGGCATATCGCGAGTTGCAATAAATTGTCGACTATCCTAAAATGCATAGCATATAATTCGCATTGCATTGCACGAAGCGCACTGAAAGCATTGAGCAGGTTATGAAAATTATCGCATTGCATTGATTTACTTTGTGCATCGCGATGACTCTTATAAAAATCGCGATAAAGTAACCACACGATAAGGCATACATATGCAACATATAATATCGCCACGCATAACGCACATGTCTATATCATACTAAATTCATTAAATATGCTCTATCACTTCGCCGCATTGCATTTATTTACTATCTGTATCAAAATGAATGGGATTATTATCGCAGTGTATCGCAATTCGCGACGCATTATTGACGACTTTACCATGAATTTAATATAGCATATTACATCACATGTTACGCATTGAGAATGGTACAGCAAATATCGCATTGTATTGATTTAAGTTTTGTATCGCATTTAAACTAATTATAATCGCGACAAGGGGCAACACATTATATTGTATTTTGTAGTATCCTTGTCACAATGTATCGAATCGCAAAATATCACGTTGCGTTACATCAATCGCGCTACGTCGCAAGAAGCACGGAACGGCAACTATCGCATTGTATCGGTTTACATCGTGTAATACAATGGATCGGAGTAAAGCTATCTCATCATGTGAGTAGGGCATTTGATTGCATGCGTCTCATAAATCTCATTGAGACGCGTTGGAAAACACAACCGCAATACTTCGTATAAAGCAAATAGCCAATACCACGAGCGAAATCTTCGGAACTGACCCAAAGGCTTCCGCGTTCCTCTGACGTTGAAGGGTGCATTTGCGGCCGTTTCGCCGCCTTGTTTTTTTAAGATGTCAGTTCCGCCTGATGGAACGGAAAATTTTGCCCTCAACGACATCTCCGGAACATCGCATTCGATTCATAGTAAAATTATAAGGCCAAAATAAAGCCTAACCGAATCCATGCTACTATTGACATGATCTTGCTCACTGCCGCAGGTTTTCCAGAATTCTCTCACGAGTAATGACCTTTTTATAAGAAGTATCGCTTAACGCAGGAATCGCCGGACCCGACGTACGTCTTTTTCTGCGGGTCAGATGATTTTAGTCGACTCAATTTTTTCTCAAATGATTCTTCATGCAACAGATAATCGGGAGAGAAATTAGTATTAACGCCACTAAACAGAATAGATTGGACTAAAAAATTCTACATTTTCACCCATTGCAAACATGTCACGGGGCTATGCGTGGTTGTTTTCATTGAATCTGGTCGCTGATGACACTTTAAAGGCATCGCTCGCAGCAGCTGTCATGTTTTACGGTAATTATGGAAGTATTATGGATCCCTAAGCAATCGGTGGTCATTAAAAAAATATTTAAAAATTTTCTACGATTTCCTTCAGCATATCCTTGTATCGCGAACTTGTTCGCCTAGAGTCTTCGAATGACAAACCACCCAAAACATGCAGTTAGAGAAAAAAGTCACAGGAACTTCCACTGTGAGAGACTACCCTCATGGTGTCCAGCCTACAGCAATGGGAGATATATCGGTACTAATACTCTAGGTTAAGCGATAAATCGCCTTGCGATACCCAACGGCACATGTAACATGACATATAAAGCACTCCTCGCACATTTGGAACAAACGATAAATACGTGATCTCACAAGAAACTAGTTGCGACACATTGCTGCAGAGAAAATATATAAGCAGGTATAAGTTATATCATCGGTCAATAGGTAGCGAACGATGAATTGAGAAGTGTGACAGCCGTGCCGTGGGCTTCATGACATTCGATGCGAATAAGTCACATTCCGGAAAGTTTCAGACAAACATGTGACGAGAGTACGAGTACGAGTAGAGGAGAGACGGCCATTTCCAGCCTAATGTAGCCTCTATTCATCACCTCCTTACAAATATCCTTTGTTTCTTCTTCTGCCTTCGAGAAGGGGAACAGGTAAACGATAAATATTAAGATGGAATGAGAGGTTCTTTTATGTACAAATTTGCGGAAAAAATTGCGGGCGTGTACATATCATTAATGTGAACAGATAAAAACGAATGAAAATAGTGATTCCGCTTTGGTTTTTCGATAATTTGATGCTATTTCAACACGTAGCCTTACGGCACTTGGCATATATTTCGAAATAATTCGATCACATGTGTTTAGATTTTTTCCAATACGCGAAACAACACATTTCTCTTGGATATAATGGTGGCTAACAAATAGCATGGTATCATGCCCGGTTAAAATCACGCATTTGCACATGACTTTTGTTTAAATTTTCATGCCGTTGATTCATGTCATAATTGTGTTTTAATTAACACAAAAGTTTTAAAATTAAATTCTTCCATCATTAATATTAATGTACATCTCGTCATTTCCACCGCATAAGTGCAGAGTGCTCCAAGAATTTTTTCGACTTGCTTAAAAAGTGATGAAAATGTGCACTAAATGGCTCGAGATTACCGCTTCAACCACCTTAAGATAAAGTGGAAAAGTAGGGTGGTGTTAGGAACAGGAGGAGGATCAATAAAAAGAAATAAAATCCAATCAAAAAATAATTATTATAAAAATGTTTTCCCTCCTCCACGAGGAAAACCCGTCTCCACCCTGAGATAGGAGGAACGGACTATACTCTCCGAGCGGTTAAGCTATCCTTCAATACCTTCGCTCACGTTTCAACATTTCACGCACTATAACGTGTAGACTACTCACGGACCCTCCCCCATACATGCACCAGAGCAGTGACGTCATACGCTTGGAAAGAGGGGAAAAATGGAGGGAGGGGGTGAAGATACTGAAGGGGTGCGGAGGGAGGGGAAGGACGAGTGGGAAGAGTGTGATTGATAGGGGAATGAAAGATTTGAAAAATAATAATAATAATATTTGTTAATTGCAGGTGAGAAGAGGTGTGTGGTTTCAGACGAGTGAAACTCGTAAGGGCGAATGAGGAAGACATTTTTAAAAATTATGCAAAAAATAAAAAAAAACGTTGAATTTATTAACAGGTAAGAGTCCAACTAAGATATTACGGTCGCTTTACACGGCGAATGATAGAGCAATCTTTCACACAATCATTCGAGCGAATTTTCTATGTTCTATTTTTGTTTACATGATCTCGTGAATGATCGCATGCTCCGCATACTGGTTGTTTTGATTGATCAAATCACCAAAATAAAATGAGAATGTTTTTTTTGAAAAGGTTTAGGAAAGGTTTGGGTCATTTCGTTGATTTGGATCTTCCTATTCGGTTCACGTCAATTACTCGTTTCGTCATATCATTCCAATTAAATCCGAAGATGACGCTTTCAAATGATTTTCCTAGAGACATACTAAGGACAAGACAATCAGAATGATTAGAACGCTACGAGGGATAATCTTATGCGTAAATCACCGCAATATAAATAGAATCAGGTGTATTTTTATCACTTAAAGCATTGGGAACTGTTATTCTCCTATAATTCTTACGCCATTCAATATTTCACTTGACTTTCGGTTTTAACCACAACTGCCAGGCAGTGGGAGAATTTGCAAATGACAAGTATCAAACCTTAAAAATATACGCTTTTATATTCCGATGGATACTTTGCAGACTCCGGGAATAATGTGGCTGACAGTGCTCCCCTGAATTCTTGCTCGTCGAGTCCGATCAATCATAATTATGCCGAAGCATAATTAAGATAGCAATGAACTGCTCCTCCGTCATCCGTAAATAGGGCTATAGTGCTCCATCAGGATATCATCTTGAACGAGGCTTAGTTTGTCCCGACTTTTCTTCCTCCTCTCTATCCCCGTTCTTGTCCATACATTCCGTCTCATAGTTCTCTGCTACATGGTCGTGACAGCCACAATGATAAAGGATATTGTGGCAATGTCGCTAAAATCACATCATACCGGTCCATCACTAGTAGCTCGACTTTCCCTCGGATAATGGTATATTTACGACGCTATAAAATTTAATTATTTAGTCACTACAGAGAAAAGGACCATGCGGAAATAATTACATCGTATAAAAGCCCAAATTGTCGGAAATGTAATAACATTTTAAAATGTACCCTTATAGTACTTTATATATGTATATATTTCGAAATAATTCGACCACATATGTAATTAAATAGATACGCAAAACAGAAACGTGGAAATACAGAAAAAAATAACCAGATGGATTGGACACACTATGAAACACAATGAGTTTGTGAAGAGCATAATTGAAGGAAAAATAAGATATGATAATGCTTTATTTGCTCTAGGATTACATTCCTTTGGATCTGACAAAAATAAAGTATCGATAAAAATATATAGTACATATATTATAATAACAATATATATAGTACAGAAACAATCACGTTGAAAGTTGACATTTCCCTAATCAATCAGATATTGCTGTATCCACCTTCAAAAAAATTTCTCACGACTTGCAACAAATAGTTTCTCATACAAGAGCTATACATTTGAATTACTTTGAACTGAAAACAGTCTTTATTGTTCTGGGACTCTAAGTTCTATGGAATATTGAGACATAATTCTAATATTCCATAAATAATTACAACTGCCTGGAACATTGCAAAATAATTACATACCATTGAAAGCACCACATATAAACCATCAATAACCAATGGACAAGATGATACATAACGTGAAAATCATGATAACAGGGGAATAACACAGAAAGGGAAAAGTATAAGGAAAAAATATAAGTAAAAAAAGCGAAATAAATGGAAAAGTCCCTAGATGAAGACCCAGGAGTAAGTTCATGGACCAAATAATGAGGAAATTATATAGGAAGATATACCAGGAGGTGCGGGAACTAGCATTAGATAGGAAAGGGTGGAGGTCTGCAGTCAACCAATATTAGGATTGAACAACTGATTAATTAAAACTTGGTTCTTGCAAAGATCTAGCGTACAATATGACATTCCTTAAACATCCCGCTCCAAACATCGTGCACCTGCCATCGAAGGTTGATACCCATGAACTAAGTTCGAAATTGCTGTGTTGATCAGATATTTTCTGTGAATCGATATAAACAATCGATAGGAGTATTACTACGCATACATTTAGGTGCAGAAAACTCACGGGATTTAATTCACCGGGTAAAACAGGCTCTCTTCCAGGTCACCATTGAAATCCATACGCGAATTAATGCTTGAATGATAATTTTGTATGATCGCTCACCGAGAAAAGCAGTCTTCAATGTGGAATGTTCACGCAAAGATGAAGAGTATTCGGTTTTGAGGAAAGAAAAAATTCAGCGTGGATAGGGAGGATAGAGAACGAGAAAGAGAGAGAGAGATAGGTTGGGGGCACTTAAAAAAATAAGTGTAAATAGGGTATTTTTTATCTAAGCCAGGTAAAAACTAATCAACAGAAAATAAATCTTAGATATTTTACACAGGGTCGAAGAGATTAAGATTCAGAGGGAAGGAGAGAAACCCGGTGTAGAAAGATAGAGAAATGAGAGGGGGTATAGTACTGAAACTTACAGAAAAAATGGGAATTCACCATAAAGTGAGGCAAAAAAACTAATTTAAAATTTAAAAAAACTTTTGAGTTTTCTATGTCAGGTGTGGAAAGTATTGTTTGGTGAAAAGAGATAAACTATGCAAAAGAGATGAAAGATAGAGGGAGAAGTTTATTTTAAAAGCGCAAAAATTAAAGACTAAAATGGATTTCTTTTACGTGGGTAAAATATTATTTCGAGACATGAAGAAACTTGATTTTTTTACTCCGGGACGAGGAGTGTAGGTTTTAGAAGTAAGGAGTTTAATACGGTATAGAAAGAGCAGAAGAGAGATGGAGAGATAGGGAGGGAAAGAAAGAGAGAGGATTCTAAAACAAATTCAATGAAAGAAAAACTGAATATATTTTTACGTCAAAACGAGTAGGAGTGCAGGCTCAAGGTAGGAGAGAAATCGTATGCTGTGGAAATAGGGGAGGGGAAGAAATGAGGAGAAAGTGTGCGTTCTGGAAGGAAGGGGGATGGGGACAGAGGGTAAGCGGAACGGAGGAGTGGGGTGGGGAGGAAGGGAGGCGAGAAAAGGGGGATGGGAGGTCGATGGCAGGGGGTGCGGAGTAGGGGGGGGAGAGACGAAGCGAAAAAGGAGGCGGAGCCTAAATGAACCTCGCGGGGCGTGGACACAATTCCCCTCTCCTCTCCCAGGCGCCTCCATATACTCCCTCTTCCCCTGCTCTCCCCCTATCTCTTCATCCCCCCGCCTCCTCCCCCCCCCCCCACCCCCCGTACCCTGGCTAGGGTACGACGATAGGGTATACATATATATATATATACATGTATATATAGTGGAGGAGGGGTGAGTTTTCCGTAAAGGGACTCCCGGGGGCGCCACACTCCGCGCCGTCGCCGCATTCAGGGCCGAACCCTCCCCTCCACCCCAACCCCTGGCATTTGAGCGTCGGTGGAGGTTGGGGGAAGGGGGTGGGGGGAGTAGGGGGTGGGTGTATTCAGTTCGCGGCTGCGCGCTTCAGGGTTGAGATTTTACGCTCTCTGCTCAGAAAAGGAGGGAGAAGGAGGAGTAGGAGAGAATAATGGAGCGAGGGAGATACAACGGAGAGAGAGAGAGGAAAAGACAAAAACGGGAAGAGAGATTTGAGGACATAAAACAAATCCTTGCCGCACACACAAGTGGTGGTGAGTGCGGAGCGGTACACTTCGATATTATTTCAACAAAATGATGACGCGACGAGGGTTATCGACGATACCAGATTGATTCCCCCGCCACGCTACGGTAAATCAGATCGTAATAATAGGATACTAGGCAGCAGAACGGACCGGTTTAAATTTTCATGTCGTGGGTGAAAATGCCATTTTTTTCTGTGAGCGGTAAGAGAACATGGTTGCTGTCAATGAAGATTTGAACTAAGTTTCATGTTAGGTAGCGCAGCTAGTCAGTTCATCCACACCCAAATGTTTCTGACCTCATCTGCTACCTAGTAACAACAGAACGTTGAACGTGTTTCCGGAATAACTCTTATATTTTGGTCTATCCAAACAGCTTCGTAATACAAAAATACAAATAGTTTCACTGGCATATTTGGAAAGCTACTAGTGCAAAGCATGTCGGTGTAATTTCATCTTCTGACGATTACTTGCATGTTTTTTTTGCCCCAGTAGTGGTAGTTATATTAATTTTATTTGAGTACATTGAAGTACATGCTGGAGATTATTTATCTCCTGCCACTTACCATTCAGGTGAGTTTCAGGGTATTATGTAGATGAAGATAGCTGGTCTACAATGACCTCTTTGACAACGCTGCTATACCATAAGAACAGAAATCCTTGGCACACTGCAAAGCTATTCCCACGGGGCGAATCTATGTATAATGTATCGTCACGATATAATTATGTGAATCACCAGATCGATAACCAGTCCACGTGGCTCGCTTTGACCGCGGTAGTCAAAACCGCAAGACCAAAAAAATCCCTCGCAACAAGGTGAGTTTCTAGCGGTGGGAGACGAGTTTAAAAAGTAACAATGTAGTGACGTAAATTACCAGCGATACTGATCGATTATCGGACTAAAAGTCCAAATCTGTGAACACCTTAACTCCCATGAAAGAGGTGAGTTGCAATCAATGAGGAAAAGATATCATGACACAAAGCAAAGAGACGATGATACAAGGTGAATTTACGGTGATAGCTGATCGATTATTGGCCCACTGCGCCGCTTTGATAACAATAGGCTACGGCAGAAGATGCGCCTACTTTGACAATGGGGGACATAATGTGCATCACGGTAAAATAATGAGTTAATTCCTCTTAGAGTAAAGTAGGGACGCAAAGTAATCCGCTAAATTTCAAAAGAAGGAGCAAATTAAGGGGTGATATGAGAAGCGCAGCGCCATTTTTTTCATTTGCCTCAATGATTGCCACTTATTGGATTGAATATATGGGGAGGCGACCGACAACTAAGGTCTTTTGCGCCATAGGGGAAGGTAAGGGGGGAAAGGTGGAGGGAAACCCGGCGTCGGTATTAACTCTTAACGAAAGGCGTCAAGGGGACCACGGTTTTATGTCTCATCCGATCGATGGAATTCTGTACTTGGAGTGCCCTTAACAAGACACATTACAGTGGCAAACACCTTCCTCCGCAGGGATTTGAACCCTGGCCGTCCGTATGGTTGGCCAGTATTCTAGCCACCACACTAACCCGATTCCCTAGTCATTTATTGTGAGGCATGCATGAAATCAGTTAGCATAGTCTAAGCAAACGTTCAGTGCGTGCAGCAGAAATATTTGATTAATACTGTGGTCTCATAAATGATTTAATACCTCTCAAGTCCTAATAGAAAGCCATAACTTTAGCAGCACTAGGTAACCAAGATATCAGATACACATTTAAATAGTTGAAGTAGTTAGAAACTGGTTGTAAAATACTGACTTCATTAAGGAGTTGGGTGAGTAATAATTTGGTGTAGATTGAAGAGATTGATTGAGGAGTCACCAAAAATATATAACGATATTTCAAATAAAAATTACAAAGAATTATCTTTTGAAAATACTTACTTATAGCCACGAGCAAAAATTATTCCAAATCAATTATTCTTTTTCTGTGACGCTATCTAACATAAAATAACACCGACAGCTATCGCCATTCTAGGGTAGAGGCAATTACAAATCGATTAGTGGTATTCCACACTTGCTCAGACAACGGAAGGCTACACTTTTGGGCCCAGGATTTTGGAAGTGAACATGACCAAGCATGACTTCAAATTTTCTGGCGGTGGATGCAAGAGCATGCTACTGCACATTTATATTCAGCATCTATATATTCTCGAAACAGAATAACGGCTTTCATGTCTCTTATTTCCGACCTTACTTACTTCCGGCCTTATTTACTTAGCATTCATTAGAACTCACCATGAATATATACTGTTATCTAATCGCCAAAAACTGTTGTCTAGAATTCCGTAAACAAACTAATTTTTGGAAAGTGGCGCTGCCTAGTGATGAAAGACGAAAGTTCAAATGTTAATACAGTCTATAGTTTGTAAATAAACACGTCGTATTAGTTTTACCATGAATATACATGGGTTTTACTTACAATTAATCATAATGTAGTGGATAAAAAATGTAGTAATACACGCGGAACGTAATTATACACTTTCTTAATATCGTCTGGTTTACAGATATATTTAATTCCTCTCCAAATTTAATTACACAAATGCACAATTAACTTCTTAGTACTTCGTGAATATTGCTATGCTGACATTTAATAATAATGTGAGGAGACTTCACGAGTATTCCCAATGGCCATCATTGCAGTGTAGGTAAAAAGGAATGCACTTACCGCCGCCTTGAACAGATTCTTATTTTTCAATCCAAGTCTCCAATTTTGGGTCCTCGTAGACGCACTAAATTCTTTATTTAAGCCGAACGGGCTTAACGCATTCAAATTAGAATCAGAGTCTGGCAAACAACGTCGTCGGCACACGATGGACGTTTCATAAACCTCTTACACATTTTCTGTAATAGATATTTACTCTCCAGCATTTACAAAGTAACTTTTAGATCATTAAAATAGCAAGATATTATTCAAAGCATCAAGTAATTCATATCTCCTCGATCGTTATTGAATATTCACCACAGTCTCACGTTAGCAACAGTTAACTACGTCTATTTACAATAACAGCTGAAATGACTCTAATCGAAGTGGTGCCAAGGACTGGGTGAACTAAAAGTGGAAATTTAGGCAACATGTAGCCTAGGCAACAATTCCAAACCTCTAAATCCATAATATATGTTCATGGAACACACCAAATTGTTTAAGGTGGATAAGATTTACGTTAAGTACTTGCCCATCACACCGTTCCCTCTAGCAGGAGGGGAAGTCACATAGCTAGATAAGTTGCAGGGAGCGGGGTTGAAAGTCTATGGATAAACCTTATGCCTACCCTCTCATCACTATTAGTGAGGTTGGAGCGCGAATCGTTTGTTAATGAGTGCAAATTTTATAAACTTTTCGAGTGAGTCGAAAAAATGTCCTTGAACCACAATTCGTACATGAAATACTTAAAAATATGTGTGGAAATAACTATGCATGTTGTAAGGTATATAAATAAGGAGGAAGTATATTAAAAACTTTTTGCGTCAATTAAGGCACAACTTAGACTTCGAGACTACTTAGAATTCGAAATTTATGCAAAATTCCTTAGCAAATACGTGTTTTTTACTTTGCATGCTACCTACCTTGATATTGAATAGGAACCATTATAATTATGTGAAAGTTGTTTTCGCGTTTAGAAGAAATTCTGTACACATGCAATGGAATTATTTTGACATATATGCCAAAATCCATAAGGTTACGTTTTTAAATTGCATTGATTTTCCAAGAAAATCAATTCATACTGTGCAATTTTTTTCCGCACTCACCCATTCATATTGCTAATGAGTATGTATGCGTGTGAAAAGTTTCACGTAAATCTGTAGAGAAATGAAAACCGCCACAGCCACCCCAAATAGCCTCCCGTGTTACCTTGACAGCAATAGAACACTACGAATCACCGTGCAAGCCACCTTCAGGGTGTATGGCACGGGGTGAATCCTCACGAACAATAAAAAACTCGCCCTAGTCCAAATCAGAACCTCGCGCGTTCCCCCGGCTGATAGGTGAGAACTAGAAAACAATCAAGAGAAGAATGCTGGGCCATACGAGAAACTAGGAGAGAACTGTTTCAACAAGCATATTCACGTGCAGCATGCGGGTGAACTTTCAACCACAGGTTTTATAGCATCAAATATATTTAATTCGTGGGTTGATTTTATTTAGCAGAGCCTCATTTATAAATAGTAATGCCTATAAATCTGAAGATTCCTGCGATATTGAGTGAAATTTATGCATGATGCAGAAATGAAAATTTTGCAATTATCCACACAAATAAATTTTACCGCGACCTAAAATTCGATGTTGTTACATCATCATCAGGACCTAATGAAAACCTTGGTCGCAGTAAAGTTTGTTTCCGTGGATAAGTTGAAATTTTTCATTTCTGCTCAGTAATACCAACTTAATTAATGTACTATGTCTCCATTAATAACTTCACAGACCAACGAAATTGTTCACCAAATAATGAAGTATTGCCGTCGAAACATGGGTTTTGTTTCTTATGCTGGTTTCAATAATATTCTGCGAGGAAAAAGAAATGCTTAATTTTGGAACCACTAATTAATTCAGCCCGATGAGTAATGAAAAAATCCGAGCTCTTCTGCCCTACATGCCGCCTTTTCCATTCATTCTTTCTCTATTATGCGATTCTTCGGTCGCTCTGAATAACCTTAGGGATTCGTAGGAGCCCTCCTGTTTGCAAGGCCACAGCTTTAACATCGCGGCTCGAGCGAGAGTCATATTCGATCCTCCGCGCGCCATTTTGTTACTTGAAACCCCACTCGACGGCCAAAATTTAAAGGGGCTCGGTTTTCCCGCTGACCTTGCTGATATCATCTCGTGCCTAGATCTCCCTTGGAGCCATTAAGGGGGTACCACCGTGAAATAAATTGAATGCCATTTTATTAACATTCTGGCCAATGGAAGAGAGAGACACGTAATATTTTCCATTCGAACGAAGAAATCGTTATTTCCCACGCATATCATTATCACCATTTTGTAAACTGAACCTGTAATTGCATGATGTCAAATACAATGACAAGTGAGATGAGGGGACGAGTAGGGCTTTTCAATCAATCAGAAGTACAGCATTTGCGAAAATCTGTAAACTAGAAGAGAATTCTCCATGCCAAAAAGGAATTGACTTGTGATTGAAATTAAGGCAGTTTGAGCGAAATATCATTTCACCTAGAAATCAATGAATTTGGTTTCATTTAAAAAAATAACATCTCACCCTTTCAATGACACCAAAAATTCAACCCCCAACCACATTACTTCCCTTTGCCACAAAAATCCAGTCCTTTTACATGGGAAATGGTACGTGCATGCACCCCTGAGACAGCCAAATCGAAAAATGAGGAATTTCTAAAACCTAAATCTTGTCAAAAATAAATGTTGTATGTTTTGTCAATTATTCATTTGAAAGTATATCCGCCGCAATGATTGTGGTTTCGGAGGGAAATGAATCAGGTAGCTCGTTTATTCCACCTTCTGCATCTACACAGCACCAAGGTCCCCGCGAGACTCCTCGAGGTGCCGTACTCCCACACCCGAGCTCCCTCAGAGGGCATCACCACGGGGCCACACCCCTTCCAACTCATTGGTCGCCAAGTGCTGACGCCATTGCTTGGAAACATCGGCAGTTGGAAAATCACACCAGAAAAGATTAAATTCCTTCAAATCTTGAGTCGGAGGAGGACACAAACCGTTGAATGGGTGGATTAAATGAGGCATTATGAAATATATAGACAAGCAGAAGGGTAAAGGACACTGAGGAACGTACAATTAGAACCAGATATATTGGGCACATCCTCAGGCATAACGGGTTTGAGAAGAATACAACTGAAGGGTAGGAAGAGGGAAAAGAATATGGAGAAAGCCAAAGGATAATAATGCACAAGGACTACATAAAGAGGTATGTGTTTATGGTAAATCAGCTGAGAGAAAGTGAACTAATAGTAGTTAAGGAAGCATTGAGTGATTTAATCTTGGGATTGAACCACCGGAGAATAAAATTAATTCAATAATTAAAGCCAAAGTACGTCTATGCATAATAATTAAAGTCAATGAAAATAGTGCCTCAGTCGTCTTGCATGGCTGAAAAATAGGCACATGAAAATAAATTCGTCGAATAATTCCTGAAAATTGGATATTAATCGTTTATGCCCCTTTACTAAACCATGAGGTAACTGAAAGCAGTATTCTCTGAACAGTATAAACTATGAAGTATTTATTTTGACTCAAATAGATGTGTTGGGACTTTGAAAGATACTGAAAACTTTGTTTTAAGGAGTCCAGTTTGTCATTAAGAAGTTTCTGCCTTCACCACATATCAACATATTAAAGTGCGTCTCATAAAAGTTACTGATTGCGTCCTAAAATTTGAAAAATAGCAAGCAGGCTGTAAATCATCCATAAGTCAATTTATCCAAATTCCAAGAGATATAAATATGAAAAGCATCAATTATACTAAGTAATCGTTGTTTTTGGAAACTGCAAATAAAAAATATAATATTTTTCCCGATAAAAGGGGAGGTATGAGTTTTTATGCGAGATGGTAACAATAATTTGTGTGCTTTTTAAAAAATGCTTTATTTAAAAATACGTCAGGAATATTACAGATTTTAAAAATATTCCACATTTACATTGTCCAGATAACATTCGCATTTCAGCATAGCTGAGGGAAAAATAATATAATGCAGGAATAAATATATCATTCGTGAAAAAAATTTTGTTCTTGAAACTTTTTTATGTGGCACGAAAAAAAATGTAGATAGGTTTTAACGGAGTGAAAATTGGTGACTGCTGGCATTTCCAACGGGATAAAGTTAGGAAAACAGTGCCCGTGTCGAAGGCGTTACACTCTGAGAAGAAAAAATCTTTTGTATTGAGCTAGACATCACTTAGGAGACAAGGAAGGGCGATTATCGGTTTCCGATCACCCGCAGAAGGTTTCAACGATCACTAATCCAAATCGATCGATCCCCCAAACTCTCTTCCATCACGACCCCTTTCCAAGTTCGTGCGTTTATTCAAGGTTTGGGAATATTAAGGTACACTGTAAGTGAGGTAATTATCAAGTAATAACGGAGGCCATATTCGAAATTAATTTCAAAATATGTAAACAAGGTTCTTGGACTGCGGTCAGTAAATACCTTGATACTACTAAGTTTAGTAGTACCACGCTAAATATATTTCTCAGTGTCGTCTCAAATTGGTATGATAATGATATCAATGCCCTGGAGATTCCAAAAAAAATGGGCGTAACGTCAGCATTAAGGAATATTTTATTGATCCCAGTTCAAGAGTATTGTAGTTATATACTGATATTATAAACGGTAGAGAAAGATATAATTGTTTGTTTCAAGATTTAAAATAAGCTGCAAAAACCATGAATAAAGTTATAAGTAACATGAATGACTCAAAAACTTTATTATTTTGGCTTGAACTAGTGGCAATTGGCTTTGTGGGAAGTATAGTTTTGTGATTTACCGAAAATACTGTGCCAATGACCAAGGGTCTATTGGAAAATATTTTATCTTTACAAAAGTAGCAAAACCCAACTTCCTTGTTGTCCGATAACTTTCCTTATTTTCTTGATTACTTTACTAAATTTCCATTAACTTTTAACTTTCAGCATGTGTGACGACAGAGAGAAGAATAGCTTAGGCCACGAATCTTTGAATTCGAAATTGAATTTCCTCTACCTTCACGATATTTCTACGCGTGCACGGCTGGATCCGAGAGAGGATTAAATTCCAAAATCATAGGGAGAACGCAGTATGGGACTCGGATAAGATAAAGTTTCCATTCTGAACCGGCGTAATGGAGTAAATTAGTTTATGGGAATTAGGGCAAGGAGGAAATATGTTCCTCCCATTGTTGAAAGTAGGATTTTAAACTCCCAGCAACGAAGAGATCCTCCATTATTTCCCTTCTCGTGCCTTTGTTCCCTTGGCCGGGACGGGCCCGGGCCTGCAGAAAAAGATGGGACAGCCATTGGTCTTTGTCACCGCGCCAGTCCCGGGGACGTGAGCCTTCACCTATTTTCGTCTATTTGTAGTCGCAAGTCACCCTTGCTACCGTGTCTAGTATCCCTCCACCCTAGTCTGTCTGTCTCCCACCTCCAACAACCGCATCTCACCCCTTCCATCTCCGTGCATGACTCCGTCCTAATTCCAACTCTCCAAGGACCCCACATATCCTTTAACCCTCCATCATACGCAAATATGTATGCGCAGCTTGGCTCTATATCAACGTCCCCCATTTCACCAAAGTAGTATGTTTGGCGAACTTCAGTCAACCTCGCACCACTGTCAAGGCTTTCGTGTCACGTAAAGCGTCCCGCGTGTATTGCATTATTAAATAAAATCCACCATCGACTGCCCTGAATTGCTCTTCTTTATCAGTTTCAAAATTCCATCCCGCCCCACCCGTTCTAACCCTTTACTATAAATATATATATGCCCATTCCCAGACTTTCGATCACTAAACGTTCTATTTTCTTCCGCCTCCCTTCTCCATTGAACTCCCTCCCTCCTCACATCGATCCTATTGTACTTTCATCTAAATACTTTATAAACCTTTCTCTGTATTACCTCTCACATAATTAGTGATTCCCCGATTTTTCATGTTTGTTATATTTGTAAAACTTCAGCTGGTATCCTATTATTAAATTAGCTAGCATATGTCCATAAGTTTGTGTATAGTTACATGGCCGCTATAAAACGGCACCTTTGTTGAATGTGGTTTTCTTTATTTAAAATAGATAAAAAATAAAATAAATGTCTAATGGTAGTATCCCAGAGGAATAATTCAAACAAAATTCTCTCTTTATTCTTCATCAGTCACTCATCTTCATCAACTCCTTTCTCTTCGAAAATGCTTCCATGGCTAGGACGATTCAACATTTGATATCCCTCCCATATCAGCAATTATCCTCCACGATACTGCCTGGGAACATAAGCTAACTCTTCCACCTGCTCTCTGCCCTATGCCCTCCCATATACCAGCATATCCAGCCCCGACTTCTTACATCCGGAAAATCTCATTTCCTCAATCTTCTTTTCCTGGTATTAAAGACACTTTACCCCCTATCTTCGTATCTTCTCCAAATTTAAATTAATCTCCAAACCGACAAAATAATTATATACAAAGAAAAGCAGCACGCTTCGTTAAAAATGCAACGAGCGAACATATTGTGTCTCACAATTTTTAGAGGGATTAAGGTGGAAGCCCCTAGAGACTCGGAGGCTACACGCTAGGCTTAGGTTACTTGAGAAATTCAGAACTGGTGTGTTTCAGAGTGACTCGGAGAATATTATCATGACGCCTCACTACATCTCTATGTCTGACAGAAGTGATCAAATAAGAGAGATATATTGCCGAACATATAGGTACAAAAACTCGTTCTTCCACAAACACAATAAGCGACCACAATAAAAACTGAGCTCCACTAAATACACTTCCATAATACAAGTCACCATTTCACCTCCCAAAATCTTACACGGCTGGTGATCTAACACCCCCTGCAACACGCCCATGTGTCGATTGCAGGGTAGTACGTAGATGTAGATGTAGAAATTACACTAGCTTTTCCCCTCCTTCTGCCCAGAATTACACGTCTAGAATACTTCCCATTCCACCCCACCACCCTCTGTCCCCCCTTCCTACCCCATTCAACCCCTTCCCAACCCCCCCACCACCCTCTGTCCCCCCTTCCTACCCCAATCCACCCCTCCCTAATCCCCCCACCCACTAACAGTCTCTCAAATCCTCTCTCTCTCACACGACAGCAAAATCTCTTGCAATATCCTTGCTAATCCGCCCGGATAATCTAATTACCGCCGACTGTGTTCCGACGCAGAAAACTCAAGAGAGTTTGTTTTGTGACAATGACAGCAGAGGCATAATCATCGAGGGGAATCCGATAGAATAAGAATACATTTATGGGAGGAGCAAGACCATTCATTTGAGTTCGCGCAAAATAAACTGAAGCCGATGCGGGGACACAAACATCGATGCTCCAGCAGTTTGAAAAAGAGATGACAGACGGAGAAAATACTTTCAGCATTGGCAATGCCCTACACTTCGGCCTCGCAAAGGTTTTTAGGGGTTGCCTCCGCCCTTGGTCTAATTCCGGGCAATGGCGATCATATTCACGTAGCTGGCAACAGCCACACATTTGCAAAGTCCTTTGCTGCGTTTTCCTTATGATTTCGGAATTTTATCCTCTCTCGGATCCAGCCTCCTATGTACGCACGGAATTATCGTGAAGGTAGAGAAAATTCAATTGCAGCCGAACATGAAGAGATAATGAGCCTAAAACAGGAGCCATGTTAGAAGTTAAAAACATCGCCACATTAGCGCGTCGTTTTGTCGTCCGTTAAACATTGTAACACTAGTTGCCTCAAAACATATCAACTAACAAACCTAACTATCTAGTTACACACTTAGCAAGTTTCTCATCACTGTGGTTACATAAATGACGAAGCACGCTTTCACTCTGACGGGTGCCGAGATAGACACCAAAGCGAGCGAAATTTGCCATGAAAATAATCATTGGGCTTGACCAGGGTCCGAACTCGAATCTTGGGTCAGGTGCGTCGGTCAATTTCACCACCAAGCCTTGTCTTGAATAAGTACGAATTTCAGCGAGGCATTATAAGTAAAAAAAAATGTGCCAATGAGGATGGGTGTGTACGGCGAGGAGGGAGCTTGGGAATGAAGGAAATGCGGAAAGAGAACCGGGATTGGAGACAGCCGACTCGCTACAGAAGGCGCAAAACACACCACATTTAAACATTCCATCGGGCGGACTTCACTCGAATACTCACCACTCAAAGGTATGTGAAGGAGTTTAAGGTAGTTTGAGCGAAATATCATTTTACCTAGAAATCAATGAATTTGGTCTCATTTTAAAGAAAAATATATCACCCTTCCATTGGCATAAAAAATTTAATCCCTTACTACATTACTTTCCAAGATATTTGCCAAAAAATACCAGCCCATTTATATGGTAAATGGTACGTGTATGCACTCCAGAGAGACCTTATTCAAAAAATGAGGCATATCCTACAATTACATCTCGTCAAATTGTCAATAGTGTGTAGTTTGTGTGTTTTCTTAACTCATTTTCAAAATTAATCATATTGTCACCGCATTAAATTCTTCGGGATCACAATAAGACTTCCGTTTTGATGGAGTTTCAAACGTACCGCGTGAGAAAAATGAATCAAGTTAAAGGCTTATTTAGATATTTATATTTGATTACTTACAATTTCTCTCATGTAAAACTATCATCAGTGTCCAACTCGGTTAAGAGATAGAGACTTAGCAGGAGAGCATCAGGGATTCGAATTTAATGGTATACGTATTATTTATTCGGTATGGTACTTCGAAGCATTTTAGGACCATTTTAAAAATAAGATACGTATGTGTTCGCAAGTATAAGAAAATGTGTACGTGTGTCATCAAATTATGTGTCAAGTGTCGTAACGTTACACGTTAAAATAGCATTAAATTGAGAAGAAACCAAGTCAGTAACATTAATTTTTTTCCGTTCATATCTGGACATCAATAATCTCGACATTAGCATCGAAACGTCGGCAAACATGGACCCACACACCCGGACGGAAGCCTGAGAACAATTTTTGAGAAACTCGTACGACGGGAAAGCGTCAGATCTTACCATTAGGGATTCGAAGTTTGCAAGTGAGGGATAAGTCACCAGATTGATCCTTTTTCTGGCATTATGAGGCATCTATTCATATCAGTACACAGTCTTATCATCTGGTCTAGTATGTGAACTCCACACTTGGTGGCATAATAGAAAACTACGGTGTCTGGATGCTTCTTCGTGTTTTTTTCATTGCTAGTCATTGATTGCTGCAACATACTCATCAGTAGGACGTTTTTATTCACCATTCGCTGATAGGATGTGTGGTATGACCGGACGAGTGAATAACGGTGGCAAGTGACCAGTTGCTTTTATTACCGGATGGAAAAAACCCACGTTAAGTTTTATTGATGTGCCAAAGAAAATCTTCAGCGTCGATTTCCATGCATCTCCAAGTCCATAGACATGAAGATATCATCACAGGCCACATTCATCCCTTTAGAAGCGAAAGTCTGCAATGACGCGAGTTTGAGACGAGAGAGATAATTTGTCAACCATCATTCTAGCTAACAAATGAACGATTACGTATATTGCTTATGTTCCGTCTTTACCTACGCACACAAATATATTTATCTTCACGGAGTTCCAAGAAACATGGCTTCTCTGTTGCTCTCATTTAAGTCAGAGATTTTGTTATATTAACAAAAGGATTTAAAAGACAAAATGTGTTCTACATCAAGCAAAATTAATTTCCAAAGATGAAAAATATATAGGAGAGACTACACTTTTTCCCCCAATCAGCTATTTTCCAGAGGTGAATAACCATCTCATTGAATATCCACGTAAAGAAAAGTATTATTCCTTCATTTTGAAGAAAACCTACAGTAAATTAATTGTACTCGTTGAAAGGATTTAAGGGGGTTGTTTACCATGGCCAAGAACGCTTCCGGAGACGTCAACACACATTTATTTTATATCTCTTAAAACAAATCTGTTTTCGTTGGCAGTTTCTGGAATAAGGAGTAATGAATAGTATTTTTTATATTTTTCGCATGTTGATCTCTTCATAATTATTTCTGCCGTGGAAGAAACGCATATTCTTCGACAAAAAAGTGATCGCCATTAAGCGCACGACGTTATTTCTTCAAAACCTCGGCATTTATTCTAAAGAAGAATCCTCTATCTCCAAGGAGCATTATCATATTTTTGCCTATTGCGTATTTTAACGTCACGGTGAGCCTCCTCGTGAAACGATGCTACTCATTTCCCACTGCGCCATCAGTGGCGTTGTTGCCCGGGGCGAGGAACGGAGGAGACTGTGACTCTTCTAAAGGTGAGTCATTCGCGAACGAACGGGTCCGAAGGAACGGGTCTATAGATTAAACGGAAGGACTGAGAACCGACTTCTGCATAAAATTCGGTACTTTCGTTCCTTTTGGTCCCTCGTTCCTTTCGGTCCCTCGCTCCATTCGGTACCTCGTTCACGTTCGATCACTCGTTCCTTTCGGTCCATCGTTCTTTTCGATCCTCGGATGGAAAAGGAGTTAACGTCATTTCCCTCTACATTCGAGAAAATTAGTTTTAAAAATACGCCTTAAGTTTGCACATAGATCCTGAAGTTAAAAAGTACGAGAGACAACAAGGTTTTCAAATACTGTAAAAATTTTAAGTAAAAAATTTGACGATGTACTTGTGAACGAGTTTGCCCATCTCTAATCTCTTCTAGGCTGCAGAAAAGCCAGAACTAAAAGGAGATTTTAGACCGTGGCATACAGCCCCCTTACAGTATTCTTCTACGGCGAAAACGAAAGAATGAGTGTATACTTCCGATAACGTGAATCTCACTTCACGGTGTGAAGGATGGCGAGAGACTTTTGTCGGTCGGCACGCCTGAAAAAGGAAAAAGAAATCCACCTAGCCGATTCACGGAGGAATTTTAAGCGTCCATGCTTTAAAAAAAAACATTAATGACAACAAATATAGACCCTCCATTTTAATTAAAACGGGACGAGGGGAACAGTCATTAAAAAAACTACGATAAACCTCGCTCACACCTACACGCAAATAAAAAAACACGCTCTCATAAAAAACACACAAAAACAACCGAATCTGTCGCTGCTGTCTGGCAGGAGGGGACGGAGACTCCCACGCTGCCTGGCGGCGAACGACGCCGGAACGAAGGAGAAAGGCGGGAAAATAGGTGGCGGAGTCCCGCCCGTATAATTTGCTCGGCGCGATGAGAGAGGGAGAGAAAAGAGAGATGGGGAGATTGCGCGCGAGAGTAAAAAAAAGCGACGCGATTACCGCACGACAAACACTTAATTCCCTCGGGGGACTCGAGGACGCCATAATTACCCGCCGTCGGTCCAAATAACGCCTCCGCCTCCCGATGGCCGCGGTCGCGTGGAAAAGAATCCCCGCCTTCCCCACCCTCCACGCCAGGATGAAGGTGTACCAAAACGCCTCCCTCAACGGCCCCCTCCGCCCCAGACTTGTTTGTCTTATCTAAAATGCGATATTTTTTTCCTCAATCTCGCTTCCGGGAAAGCCAAACTGAGGTTTTCAAAAGGCCAATGACCAAATGAAAACTCCCCGAGCACATGGAGGCAGACAAAAATTTTACACTCATCTCGTTTCTCATTGGTCGAGTGAAAATACCACCGATTCGTATAAATTTATTTCACAATGATTGGTGGCAAATATCAATAAGATTTCAGGAAGTAGGAAAGATAAATGAATACGTAAAAATGCTCTCCAAAAAGTGGACAGGATTTATATTACCCAAATTACTTCCTTTCACATTGCTATATGATCATCATCATTAGTAATTCAAACTACAGAAAGATTGGTAGTTTTCAGTCCACCACTCTACCCCACACCCTGATTACGCCTCCTCGTCCATGTAGTTTGATCTGTTTTTAATCTTGTTTTAGGAGGTAAATTTATTTTTCCTCGCCATTCCTCGTGGGACTTTTCCGAATCACTTCTCTCCATCATGTTTCTTACAACTTTGTTGTGTCTCATCTGGTACGGTTACCAGAGACATACGGAAGAGAATACCGCTAGCTATGAGGGCGTTTTGTAATAGATGGCAGCTGATGACGGGGATCCCGGGTAAGAATGTGAAGAAGAGGCTGGTGAGGATCGTTGTATGGGGCAGAAATGTGGACCCTAAGAAAGGAGGACGAGAATAGGCAACAGGAATTTGAGATGTGGGTTTGGAGAAGAATGGAGACTGTGAGGTGGATAGAGAGGAAGACTAACGAAGCAGTTCTTGAGAAGGTGGGCGAGGAAAGGAAACTTATCAATGAAATTCGAGATTGGCAGAGTAGGTGGCTGGAGGATGCAATAAGGGGCGAGGGGTTGCTCAAGAATGTGACAGAGGGAAAGATGTTGGGCAATCAGGGTAGAGGAAGGAAGAGAATAGGTTACATGGACAGGATGAAGAAGGATAGATCGTATGCTGAGGTAAAAAAGTATATGCTAGAGCAAGATAGGCCCCTGAATGTGTAGAAAACCAGGAAAATATTCTCTGACATGAAGAAAAAAACCTACCTTAACCGGTTGAAGACTTTTTTTTTTATCTGGTACGGTAGACATCCTAATTTCACTCATAGGTAATTTACAGACTTCTTTAGAATATAGTTGAATTGAAGAATGAGGGTTGCGCGGGTTACGGCAGAGTCCATTTGTTTGCGGTATACGCAGCTCTCTACATGTTAATTTAAACGGATTCCTACTAAACTGATTCATCTGCTTCTATAAGGTTCCAAAAGTCTCTCTCCACATCCAACAAGACCTTTCTAATGTGTTTCCAGATGCGTATTGCAGAAGTAAGAGTCGCACTGCCACCTGAGAGTTAAGATCCGAAAATAAAACATCGGCCGCCCAAAATTCGACGTCTGCATTGTATAAAAGCGCTGCTCTCGAAAAAATAGAAGAGAGATTTTGACCGGCAAGCAACCAAGACCTGGACAACGTGAGAGGCGGAACTTTTTTCTATATTGCTTTGCCTGTCTGATATGATTATATTTTATTTGAAAAGAAAGACTTGAGTATTTTTGCTGTAAATTTTTCTCGAGTTTCCGTCCGGGCAAGATGCTCCATCCTCTTTGTTGCCGACGTTTGGTTGGAAGACTTTTCCATCGTTATCAGGGCTACTGATGGCGTGAAAAGTCTTCATCATCCACGCTATCAACGGCCCTGATAACGGTGGAAAAGTCTTCCATCGAAACGTCGGCAACGAAGACGATGGAGCATCTTATCCGGACGGAAACCCGAGAAAAATTTACAGCAATTATTCTCAGGGAGAAAATTAAATCCTACATATCGAGTATTTTTGCTGATATTGCATCCCACCAGAACGGGTTCTCCATCAACTCTGGAATTCGCCAATCCACAACCTAAGAAGGTTACAATATGTTTCCAAAACCTATGGCGACTTACTTGGTGGTTGGAGCGATTTTCGTTTGGACACACATTTTCGTCAAACTATGCATACCTACTCGTACTCCTCTACCGCCATTTATACCCAAGCTGGGATTTGGCCTCACCCACAGGTGACCTCCATCTCCCTCTGGCGCTCCAATCACCTTAAGAAGAAAGCGCTGCAGAAAAGTGGTCATAATTTGTCTCGCAAAAATATTTTGAGTATCGCGCTATTTGTAGATTGACTCAGGAGGCCGTCATACAACCATTATACCAGGAAAATATAAAAACGTATCGAACCTACGAGCCGAACACGAACAGTTGGTCAGCTGCTACGAGAACTCGGGTCAAGCCAAATTCTCAGCAATACGTGCTCCCTGAGTAAGGCTAAGTGTTCGCAATTGTGCCCTACACCCCATGTTCTTCTTCAAAAATTCTTTACGAAATCTCCTTCTTCACTATATGAACTTCTTCACGCATCAATGACATGGATCTAAAAACATAGTAATACTGTTTTCCCCCCAATGGTTCATCCATTGTCGCATTTCATTCCATGTAACTTATTAAGTCACTAAGACAAACAACGAGATAGAAAAGTAAACTTTTGTTTCCCACTATCTACGTTTACACACGCAGAAGACACGTTCTTTTATGTCTGTCCAAAAAAACAAATCAAATGGTGTCTAGCAATATATAGAATATAAACGGCGGAAAGAGGAGAATTAATAATATCCAAGTGCTGATCAAGGATATGGTTGATGTTCATCTACAAATTGCGATCGTCTCCAGAGCCACAGGATGCCAAAATACCCTGGCTGGAGAAGGAAATCGTCCAATGCCTCAAGGTGGCTTTCGCCTGCCTGCGTGCGTCAAAGAAATGCTAAATTACACACCTCAGGTAGGTGGACACTGTCGCTCGACATCAGTCATTTGTTTGTCTCATTAGAGCAGTGTTTACGGTGGCCACATTTTCATCAAATGGGGTAATTTAGGCTGGTGAGAAAGGCCGTGGTTTTTTAAATACAATTTTCATTAATACTCAAATTAAAGAAATATCTATGGATTGTAATTTACAAAATACTCAAACATTTGTGAAACCAGCTTCAAATTTCTGTCTATACACGAAGCGGGTTTCATCACAAACTGACGACATTCGGTTTAAAAATGTAAAAAATAACAAATTTCAAATAGTCTACAAGGCAAAGCATGTTTATTACATTGTAAAGCCCCATAATTCTTAATTCTGAGCATATATTGGAAAAGAAAACGATAAATTTAGGCTTGGCACGTTGGATATTGTGCACCGCGCTACATCTACGTAACCGATGCAATATGATTATACAGTATTTTGTTGGTGGGAAAAGGAAATTACCAGACGAATCCCCGGGCACCTACGCAGAGCGTTTAATCCCATGAGATAAGCCATTGGTAAAGGAAGAGAATAGCTCCAAACCAGTTAGGAAAAGGGGAGGAAGGGGTACTAGGAAGGGTGTAGGTAGGAGCAGTCCAAAACCCGGTCACAATCAGTTTAACCGCGTAATGAACCATGAAACCTGGTTTTTACTTTTTAGCAATAAGGTCCAGTGTCCGCTTTGTAGGTGAAAGTAGTTCCCAGCTCCATCCGCCGTAGTATGTGCCTTCGTACATTCGCCAGCAGCCATTCACACCCCCCTCCTACGAAGAGCGAAAGAAGCCGGTTTCCTCGGGTCACCCCCCGCCACACAGGTCGGTTGGATCCTTGGAGCAAGCGACTCCCAACTCACGCAGGAGGCGCAAGTGACTGTTACCATCGGGAATAACGAGGAGGTCGTACGAGCGGCCTCTTGCTCATCGAAGGCTCTTCTACTCAATAAATGAGTCGATTCCTTCGCTAGCTTATCCCAATAACATGATTATACAGACTATCCCATTGATCTTGTGACCTTTTTCTGTCTACACCCTCGATGACCTCTCACTCTTGCGTAACCGTTGGAGATCAGGGAATGTTAGCAAATATCTGAGCACTTCTTCATCGACTTTTGCACCTTTCGAAACCTATATGAATTTCTATACGTTTTTTTGCATCAATAAGAATGCCTACCACTCGTGACCTTGGACCACCGTGTAACTCTTGAAGTTCAAGGAAAGCCAGGAGGGATCTGAAGACCATATCATCAAGTTGAGCTCCCCTCTAAATCTATTTATCATTCGACACACCTGGTACCCTGATTAGCTTGCCTACATCCCTGCGTACCTGCGTGAGGTCAAGGAATGCCAGGTGGGATCTTATGACATTACCATCGACTTGGTCACCATTTTAAACCTACAATTCGAAAACTCTGTTGCCCCGATTCACTTCATGTCTGCCCTGAGGTCTTAACAGTGACCTATCTGGGATCTTGCAAAAATAAAATGTTTAAATAATATTTCTCGTGCCCAAAAACTCTGAAATTCGAATTTTCACGAAAAAATCATGATT
This sequence comes from Ceriagrion tenellum, assembly GCA_963169105.1. Classification (NCBI taxonomy): domain Eukaryota; kingdom Metazoa; phylum Arthropoda; class Insecta; order Odonata; family Coenagrionidae; genus Ceriagrion; species Ceriagrion tenellum. The sequence goes on along the minus strand of OY720633.1, from coordinate 51,845,839 downwards.
TTGCTGCCATTGTAATGGTTTAACGTTGAAACCTCATTAGGCAATATTTGGATTTGGACCCCGATTCTGTGGTCAAAAGGTCGAAATTCGAAAATTTTGCCAATGCCAAACAAAATATACGACCTTTTTCTAACCTGATGCCCAATGTCATCAACAAGTCACCGACGGAAATTTCTAAAATTAAAGGTAAAAAATGACACGATAGATGGGATAGGTGAAAAATACGGGCAAGTATCGTCAAAATCAGAAAGAGAGGTAAAATACGCATTTTTTCGATTTTGAAAGTGCCCAAAAATACACACTCGCCTTTACCTATGAGATACAGTACCCATCTTTCGTTCCTTCCCCGAGTATCAGGGGGCGACAATGAATTCCAAGTAAAACGGGTGAATCGTTGTGAAGACCATGAATTGCTTAAGAGAAACGGATATTTAAGTTTATTTGACTAAAATCTGGTCTCTTGTAAGCCGCAAGTATGCTCAAAGAGCCGCAGGGAGTTATTTGACGCAATGAAAACAAATCATGCAAACGAGAGCCGAACTTGTTATTGCTATAATTGGGTCCTATCAGTGATAAAATATTTGAAACAACTATTGACTAGGGAGTTGGGAGCCATAATTGCCGGCTCTAAACAAGGTGGCTGACATCTCGCGGCAATTTTTATGAATATTCGTCTGAAATGAAGGGAATCGCGATTTTAGATGGTGACCTTCTGTGTTTTGCTAGGTTTTTGGTTCAATCGTGATGCTGAGATGTTTTGATTAAATTCCCCTGAGTAAAATATTAAGAATTTCAATGAGACTCTCATAGGTCTTTTTAGAGGATAATCGTGGAAGACATATCCCCTTGTTGGGAAACAAGAAAATGCCTCCGTGGCACCAACGTTTTAATGAACGCAGATATTTCTCAAAGTTTTCTCGGGCTTTCGTCCAGTTTGCGTGGGTCCATGTTGGCCGACGTTTCATTTTGACGATACCGTGTTGATTGCCCATTCCCGTGGTGACTGGGATCGCATAATTAAGAAGGCCATTGAAATTAGAATACGCAGTAACACTGTTAATCGTGCCCCGGGGCACTACTTAAGTAACTCTTGGAAACCTATTTTAAGGAAGTGTCAATTACAACAGAAGGAATTCGGGTCGGTATCGAAACGTCGGCCGCCATGCATAGAACCGTTCAGATGAAGCAATTTTCACGATGACACGAAATGCAGTATTTGGTACACAATGAGGCTTGAATTGGTACACGAATGAAGTATTAAAATACAATATACTTCTCGAATATATAATAAATTTTCTGGCTTCACTTGGTGGAACAACATTGCGATGATTTGTAAATGGATTCACTTTGTAATATTCCACAATGGTTTTTATTACTCCGACATAGGTTTCGACTCAAGTTACCTTGATAATGACTTAACTTGAGTCGAAACCTAGGTCGGAGTAATAAAAACCATTGTGGAACATTACAAAGTGAATTTATTTACAAATACCTATACTTCTCCTTTAACATTCATTTATATTGTTAGAGCTCCTATGGCGTAAAAAATAGCGCATTATGCTTCTAATCCAAAAGTCATGGGTTCGAATCCCACCAGGAACTGTATTTTTGTTGGACAATTACGTACATAGAATCACTCACTGCCCTCTTGCTATCCCTTGAAACAGCAACTTTTTTTACTTTCTTATTATTTCTTTAGTTATTTTAAACTTTGCAGCTATGTATAAGTCACACTTCTTATGATTATCATCATTCATGTCTATTTTTTTCATTGTTTTGTCTCTTGGTGTTACATTAGCTTAATCCGTCTGTAGATTTTCGCCGGTTTATCACACACCCCTTCATTTGTGGGTGATTTCCTGCAGTGGGTTTTTTCGTCAAGGATATCACTTCTTTTTTGCTTACGTTTTTCTCATAAATTTATATATCTTTCTTCACACTTATTTCATGTATTTATCTGACGAGGAGTTTAATGGAAGAAAAGACTGACTTAGTCTTAATATAACCCCAATAAAGACGCATTCTAATTCTTATTATTATTATTATTCCTGTGTCCTCCCCTGGGGACTTTTCCCTCTATTTTGCCTTCAATTATGTTCTTTACAAATCTATTGTGGTTCTAAGTGTGGCCAATTCATCTTGTTCTTCTTTTCTGTTTAGTGTTATACATATACGTAACTATGTGAAACATTAATATTGAATACTAATGTTGGGAGGCCTTGCCCATCTTTCATAGGCTTATGTCCTGACAGTGCCTTTTCCTCCTGAGTAATCAACGTCCTCTTTGGCATTTTCATTCCAAAAGACGCCAGTTTTATCGAAGTTAAAGATTTTTCTGGGGATGATATATGTGAACAAAAACAATACTACTAAAAATACACACAAAATTGCAAGCATTTAATGTAAAAATATATAACAAGGGAAAATGTAGCTGGTTTCCCTAAATTAAACCTCGCACACGCCATGTGCTCTTTCAACAAATCCCAATTTACGATACGCGAGATCGGTTATTTCCCCAAAATTTTCACCAAACGACAGATTTTTTAGTCAGTTTAACTCCATTTGCTGTGTGGATGTAGATAAAAAATTCATATCGTGATACGATATGGAATTTCGAGCACCGCATATCGAGAAAACATCAACTCAAGGATACGGGTCCGATCGCCCACGCAATGAAGGGCCGTCAACCCTCGGAAGTTTCCCACAATTGATTTAAGGATTTGCCCTGAACGCACGAAATGCGGGGGCGGAGGAGACAGATCTAAGGAGACTTGTGAAGTGGGGAGATGGGGGCGGGGAGGGGGGCGTGCGGGCGAGCGACCGGGGGCAGGCGGAACAATTGGCCCGAACGGAACACGGAAGCGGGGATAAGGTTAAAGGTGATGCGGTGCGTCTCCGGCGTTTCCATTGGGGCTCATGTATCCCGCTGTTGCGTAGACAGCAGCGCGGGGGCGGATGTCAGGGGCCTCTCTTTGAGAGGGTGCGTGGGCGTTCAGGTAGGTCCGCACGCTCCGAAGATGATTGCTCTTCTGATGACGGAAGGGAAAAAACTTGTAGTGCCAGAGAAGGGGACGTTGATAGACTTGCCGTGGACTAAATTGGACCGTCGGCAATACTATTCGGGGAGCGTCGAGGATCTCCAGCATTTGAGTCGAGACGTGGGAGGCAACGGTTTTGAGAGCACTTCAGTGTTCGAAGAAAGACCTTTTGCTTCCCCGGCGTTCGCAGTTAACATAGGCTATTCGGGTTCAACACCGTCATCCATCGCTGCCGACGTTCCGATGGATGACTCGTTAATCAGCGCAGTGAGAATTGTTTCGGTGAAATACCTAAATAGTTGTGCAATCTTCCGCGGAGTGGTCTTGATACATGATGGCTTTCGGGACGGCTTCCGCGCTGGGTCATTTTTATGACCGATTGTCACTGATTTTTTATGGTCATAAAAATGACACAACATATAAGCTATTCCGAAAGCCATCACGTATCAAACACATAAATAGTCTATGTTCACTTCAATATTTGCTCAGAGATACGGACGGACCAAAGGTTTTTAACAGACGAAAATATTACACAAGATTCCGGTTTTACAATATCTGGATTAATTAAATTACTAACCACGAAGATTCAGGCTCGGTTTATCAATGTGTAACTAAATATTCTCTGTACATTGTGGTTAAATCATTGGAGTATACATTTCACAGAAGACATCGCACTATTGCGTAATCTATACAGTGGAAGGGGAACATAATAAAGTTTCATATGAATTTAATTATCGAGCGCAAGTTCAAATTAGCGTGGGTAATACATTTATGAAACATCAGTGTCAATGAATTGGAGAAACTAGGATTCGTTAAAGTAATAGTATTAAGGTCTTGTACGTCTAGCAGTACGTTGCACCATATCCCTCGGAAAGTGAATCCTAGTCTTTGGCATACATATCATAAATTTATGCAATAAGCGAATGACATTTTGGTATCATTAGATGTACATTAGATTCCTTTCGAGCAGTAACCCCCAGTGTATACTGAAAAAGATACTCCAGCATTGTATTGTCAATATTTTTCATTACCTACAGGTACGGAAACAATTTTATTCAAGCAAAGTGTTATACAAAACTACATATGGTTAACCACTATGGATATCACTGAATAAAATTATTGTTAATATAACCTTTTTAAAAATATAAACCACCAAAAATTTATATTTCGAATAATACGTTGCTATTCTTCTCAAGTTACACAGAAATGACCTCAAGAGACATCTCTAAATCTGCTGATAAAGTTAAAGTTGTGGTATTTAACTACTTTCATAAAATAGTAAAACTACGTAACTTTAATTTATGGAAATAACTGTAAAACATGGTATTAAAAACGATCAATGCTTATCCCTACTTCCAGTAAATTGTTTCACAAAGCAAGAATAAGAGAAAAAGAAATTTATTTTCAAGAAGAATTAGCAGCAGGATTGTCCTTCGCAAAATTTTAAAATAGAATAATCTTAATTTTACTCGAGCTCAAATGGATCTTAATTTTAAGCGTTATACCATTCAATGGTATCTGATAAGTCAACTCAATTTTTTCTGAAATTTTTGGAGTCATTTTACCGGAGAAAAAAATTCAAATGCTCTCAAGAAGTTAATGGAATCATTATTGATCACAGTACATTCAAACTGAAAGCCAACCCCCGCGATACTGCATGCAATTCAGGGAATTGGTCGAGCGAGGCATTCGCAAAGGGGAAACTCAGCTACTTCCGGGTTGAATTCTGAGATGTTAGGATCGCGATTGGCAAGTAAAGCAGTGCAAGGGAATCGATGCCGCGAACCGTGGGTGGCTTTACCTGGAAATTTTCCCGAATAAGTTTGCCATTCCCTAGGTTTGGATTAGACGGCATCTTAGAGAAAAGGGAGGCGAAACACCCAACAGCTCATATATAAGAACTTTAAGGCTTCCGCAGATACGTTGAAACGGCAGTGAGGGTTTTCCGGGTTCCCTACCACGTAGTTCTATTGTCGTAGACTACAGTTTCGATAGCACTACAGCTACCTTCTTTGCTTCTGAAGTGAAGATGCAGGTTGACGTGTCCGTCTTTCACAGCGGCTGTATTTTTCCACCCATTCAGTTGGGTGTGCTCTCAGTGGTTGTTGTTTCCTTCTTCGTGAAAACCCTCTTCCAAGCATTATAGATGGAGTAACCATCTTCTCTATTTACGTTTGCTGTCATTTTTACGATTTTGATGGCCTCTCTGAGAAGTCTGGGTAAATATCGGTTCTCTTCAGCAACTAAGCAGTGATTCCCAGGTCATTCTGTCTACGCTCATATACCTGTATAATCGGGGGGGGCATTGTTGTCTCCTTTTTTCCGTTATATTTTGAATAGACGGTTTCGATTCCCTGCTTAGGATAAACCCAGAATCCCGATTTAAGGTGTTATTTCCCATCCTGGTTTTAATGGCTTCTATTAGTAGACTTTTGCAATACCCTTTGGCTTTGGGGACCAGTTGAACACCATCAAAGGAAATGATATGGCCTTCTGATAGGCTGTGTTCAGCCAATGCAGATTTTTCCCGGTTAAACAGTCTAATGCACCTCTTGTGTCCTTTTATTCGTCTCCCCGATGTATATTTTACCACCCTGACATGAAATGCGGTAAACTCCTGATATCTAGAGTCCTGATTTGTCCTTGGCCACGCAATTTTTTCGGTGGTTTGTAAATTGTTGTTATATCCCATCCATATAAACGTACTCGGACGGAAACCCGAGAACAGTTATATATATATATATATATATATATATATATATATATATATATATATATATATATATATATATATATATATATATATATATATATATATATATATTCCCTAATTTTATAAGCAGAGATTTAATTTCTCAATTACCCTTTTCATGTAATTATTTTACAAAAATGAACACTCTTAAATGGCATTAAATAAAATGATCGCTTTCTACTTTCAGAGCAAAGGAACAATTTTGCGTCGGAATTCAACTTAGGAATGAAAATGAGTATTGAGGTAAAATGTACCAAGAGCCATTATGCTAAAAGATAATTTAAGCCCTCAGCTCAAGCACGAGATCCATAGAAAACTTTTAGCGGAAAGGACTCATCGCCTGGATGATAAATTACCGGCCCAATTTTCCCCATTTGGAATTCTCCGCCAGCAAAAGTTTCTTCATGGAGGAGACAGTTTTCCCCGGTGAACGGTTCAAGAACATTTATCAGATTCGGACTTCCCTTCCCTGATCTGGCCCAATGAGATGGCTTCCTATTGTAGTGGTAGTACTTCCAATTCTTCAAAGGATAATTTTCATAATTCAATACAGGCATGAATGTCACGAAAATATTGTGTCTGCAATTTTTAATGACCCCATTGTTCATTGACATCCCAACGTACTTTCTATTTACGTATAGGTAAAAGTCCATTCACCAGCATCGCTCGAGAATGACTTAGTAAAATTTGGAATGCTATTGCAGCATTTCTTGTAACTCATCATGTTAGTGCATATCCTTTACTTGGCAATGGTAGAGAAATGAAATTTAATACAAAAAATTCAAATTTAGGATAACCTAAGGCATGTAAGTCAAATTACGTGGAGTACTAGCCAATAAGTGTACATTTTTCACCACGTATTTGTTGCTTACAGAGTCCTCTGCAGTGCGCCAACTACACTATAAAGTGTAATTGTAAAAAAACTTTGAAGTTCATTTAGTTCAACGTAGAGGACTCTGGCATGTAAATTTCAAAAGTGCCCTCACACAATTTAGTAGTTGGGATAATACGGGCTTTTTCTACATTCTAATTGATATGCTTTGACGTATCACATCCAGGTAATTCGTATTTACATAAGATTTTTACATTTTGTAAATTAATTAATTGTCAGATAATTATTTAGCAAAAACTTAAACGAAATCCTTCTTTTGGAATGATTTTGTGGAAACGAATTTTGGCAAACAATAAAACCAATTATATTGAACGATAGCTGCACACACAGTTTACTCAATATTATAATAATTATAATAATAAACTCGTTTATTGTTCTAGATACACACACAGATTATTACTCAATATATTCACCATATCTCATTCTATATCCCTGTCCATCTGCGGCGGTCAAAGTTATTCCAAAGAGTCATCGATGAAATATTTTCACGCATTCCTCCATGGACTAATGAATCACATAGAGATATTTTCATTACGAGCAACAAACGAGGTTTCCAACAATCCAAAACAATAAAAACATCCTCCATATCGAATTTTGTGACTATTCTGTTATTCCTGCAGTTCTTTAACAAATTATGAAGCCCAAAGAGATATTTTCCATGCCTATACTTCTTATTTCAATAACCTTTATGCCTATCATTCACAAAACAGAATATTTAATTGGCCATGGAACTAATTTCTAAAGGATTTTGTCGAAATTCAAGTTGGATCGACAAATAACGTATGCTAGCATAGATTGAATTTTGATCACCTAATATCGTTCAGCATTGACGTTGTAAAAAATGGAATGAATACGTTGTGTCAAAGTTACACATTTTTGAAACGGATAAAAACGCACGAATCCTTATTCAAATAGGACACACGTGAATCATGTATGTTCAAATCAGTGTTTTATAGGTTTATAAATGGATTTAGTTTCATTAAGCATTATTTCCATTCATTTATATGTGTAGGCGCTACATTCACAGAATAGCCTCTCATCTGCAACACTGTTTCTCGTTTGAAGTGGTGGGACAAACCCATGTGAAATTGTGAACTTGAATTTTCCACTCTCTTGAGAACAAAAAGAGAAGAACTTCAATGTCACCCACGTACTGTTTAATAAGAGACAACATTGGGGCGAGATTTAAAACGATCTCACGACATTTGCTTCAATGAATATTTCACCCACGCCATTCCACCGAATATCTGCGTTCGTAAATGAATTGTTCGTCGGAAAATCACAAAGCAGAGACTTCAATCGAAATCCTCTCATCAACCGAGTTTAGAGAGAATAATATTGACAAACGTTTAAGGCTATAAGGTGGGACTACAAACACATTTTCCGTGGCTCAACAAATCCCATAGACCATTCTCTATCTATCCCTGAGGGAGAATCTCTCTAAAAAGGTAATAAAGACAAAAATGTCTCTAATTCCTCAAAATGTGAATGAATTTCCCGAAGGTATTTACAATTTCTATGAGCCTATTTCCAATGATTTGTCAAAAGTCATTAATGCGTCTTATTTCCTCAATTTGAAACAATTACTTTGCCATAAAGAAGTTTTCGACTCTTGAGCAATTATCTTGTGAAATGAATTAAGTTAAAGTTTTTCGTCTTCGCTTCTTTATGCTGATGTAAAAATTCAAAGTCATTAATAAAACGTTCCTCGTTTAGATACATTATTTACAGTTTAATCTAGCGGAAATTTTAAATGTCAAATTGTTCTCCGAAGAGAAAAAATTGCTTTCCTACGCAAAAGTGGAAAAATTGCCGTTTCACCCACGCACTGCTTGATAAAAAATATCACTAGGGTGACATTTTAAGCGCCTGAATTTATATTTATCTGTATTACCCAAAACATTCCTCAAAATACGCGCACTTTGGAAACCAAGCGACCATACTAAATTATTCTAGTTTTCTGCCGAGTATTTATTTATATGTTTATTTATTTATTTACTATCCCAGTCGAAATACAGAAAAATACCCAATTATATCGCACAAATTAAAGTAGTAAATAATGACAACAAATAAACAACGACAAATAAAAAAATAAAAGTAAACAAATAATAGCAAATAGAGTGCAAAAGTAACATTTAAGTATGTGCGAACTGGGACCTCTGCCGGGAAAGAGAGGTACTTTGAATATAGTAGGAATGTGAGAGGAGGTAGGAAAGTCAGTGATTTAGGATAAATGGAAAGGTTTGGATTGAGAGAAAACTTTCTGCGTAGCATTATACTAAGATCTGAGTCGGAAGCAAAAGGACCGTATGGAGACAAAGAATGCGATGAAACAGTTCGTTTTTTCGCTTCGTTAATCAAGGACCCTGTAGAGAGAAAAGATAAATTAGTTCAGATGATCTATGGTACGTGAAATAAAATGTTACCTTGTGCCTTCCACTCTGTTTTATGACTACCGATCATGGTTTCAACAAAAATAAACCATCATCAAGGTATTATTTCTTTCGTTCACCGTCCATGAATACATATCGGTTGTGGATGGGGAGGCGAGGATTGGATTGGATTTTGGGGAGGCGATCGACAGCGGCGTCGGCATTAGCCTGCTCTTAACAAAAGGAGTCAAGGGGACCACGGCATAACGTCTCATCCGACAGTCGGAGTACTGTACTTGAAGTGCCCTCCGCAAGACGCTCAAATATGGATCGGGTTTCCTCTGAAAAACATCCTCTTCTGCAGGGATTTGAATCCTGGCCGCCCGTATGGTTAGCCAGTACTCTGGCCACCACACCAACCCGATCCCCTGGGAGGCAAGGGAGGGAGGATGATGTCATATATTGAGCTCTTTATTTTGGTATGTTTATTTCTTCTCCGTTTCGCTCCGCCATTAGTGGACAATGAAATAATGGAACAACAATTTGATAGTGATGTTACTTTGTCGAAACCATGGTCGGTGGTAATAAAACAATGTGTAAAATACAAAGAAAAATTTTGTTTCACGTATCACTTTTGCACAAAGCTAAGCCTTAAGTTTAACACGTCATCTATGGCATTTATTGATCACTTTCTTCAAAATCTGACGTTTATGAAGGGCACAGTTTATCGCTGCTCCCGATCTTGTTTCAAAGTGCGCTACCTACAAACGGCGCAGGGTCTGTAGCGAATGGGAAGATTGTGCAATGTTGTGACTATAATTGATCAGTGCCATAGAACTAATGGAAAAGCCAGCACTCTAATAGTAATCTACCTAGCTCGTGATCATGCCATTTTTCGTAAAAATTTCATCTTAATTGGTCGATTAATCTTATAATTAGTTGACTGCAGCTCTGCATCCTTCCCTCTAGAGTGCCACGCTCCACGGCAGTGTTTTACGTACAGTATACCTGCCCCTAGTCCGACATTCTTTGAACGCAGAAGTAGCCCAAGGTGAATAAAGACAGATGACCCTCATGAGAGCCATATCATGAGGAACGCTTTCTCAGGTTGGGCTATTCTACGCTTGGTACCCACAATACAGACATCTTCCGACCCACGTGATGGTACTCATGAGATGGAAAAAGGAATACACCAATTGTCCAATTTTTCTCCTTCAAGTGTGGCTTACGCATTCTGCCTCTCTTTTTCACCAAGAAGGAGTTTGTTTTTCTTCTCATTTATTTTTACGCTACATTCTCATAAAACTCGCTCCACGGTGGTCAGTGATCTGTGAAGGTTATCACGATGTCCTCCAGTGACAGCGATATCTATCGTCTGTGAAGCGGAGCGTGTTAATTCCTTCTACAATAATCTTAATTCCGTTCAGCTCCATCTCTAGTGCTTCTCTTATTGCCTCCCCTAAGTATGCGTTGAGCTGTAGTTGCGAGAGGTTGCATCATTATAAAACTCTTTTGTTAATTTTAGCTTTTATTTGTACTCAGCCCCTCATCCGCTTTGCGGTTACTAATTTATCGAATATTTATGACTAGCATTTTCAACTCGTATACTAATAAAAATTTTCCTGATTTACAAACGCAATTTCGTGAAGATGCGTGACGAGCCTCATATTTTTTTTAAACATGGATTGGTAGGTGCATTCAGAGTGGCACATTTTGAAATTTTTGCAAAAATGACAATGTATCGTATCTAGGCGGAGGCTCCTTTATTGTCGCCGAAAGGGGAAGGCCGCGGAGGAGTAGTAGTGATGAGCAATCACGTCACAGGCGCGGCGATGGGGCTCTATTAGGTAGTGGGAGGAATCAGGGGCGTAGGCGGGCAGGCCCTGTGTGGCGGTGGTCTGTGATCACAGCTCTCGGCGAGTGGATCGAAGAGGAGGTAGAGAAATGCGATAGGGGTGCCGCTACGGAATGCGTGGTGAGATTTCGAGGAAGTGATACCTCACCCCACCCCCGGTATCGGAGTTGTTCCGTAGGGTGGTTTTATTTCGATTCGGGGGAAGCGTTTCGAGTGGGCGACGTGCCTCATCGGGGTTTCCAAATATCCCGTCAGTCTGAAACCCTCTGGAAAGGGGGCCGGAAATATTCCGACAATACCTAATCAATTTTAGGAAATTTCAAAAGATCATCTTTTTAATGTTCGTTAAAACTGTAAGATAACTAGCGTGGATTACACAACAGCCTCATTCCTATTTTTCCTGCCTAAAATAAAAAAATTACATCGCTTATCTGTAATTGTTAGTACTTATGAACTGAGATTTCATTGGTAATTATAATAAAATTCCAATCTTTCTCACTATCATGAATCTAAAAAGAAAAATACTTTGGCACGTTCTCTCGGCTATTATTTTGTACAACGCGTTTTGACGCTTAAAGCGTCATCATCAGGAGCAGCCATTACAATGACATTATAAAGTATTTCTCCTAATTTTCATGATGATATTCCACAATATCTCGCCGAATACCATTGAATATACTCAGCACTATATTTGACGCATTGTAAGCGATTGGGACAGTATGTAACAGACGAATGGGAAAACTGTGGTAAGTACGGTGTCCTATATCTTGGGCCGTCAAATCACGCAAGTATGGAGTATTTTATACGCTGAAAGATGATATCATCGGATCATTCCCTTTGAATTTGAGTCTAGTGAGTACAGCGGGCTCTTGATTATATTTTTGTTCGGTATTTCCCGTGGCTTAATCCATGAAATAGTTGGATGTCATTTGATTGAAACGTTAACGTCAGAACAAAAGGTGTTATCAACTAGTATGGAGTACAAAAAACGTCCATCCATTTTGCCATTTCACGGGCTGATCTGTTCCAAGACCCGCTCATCCACTCGGAAAAAGGCGTGGCGTTACCAACACACCTAAAAACAAAAAACAATTTTCAAGTATTGGGGTTGGAGGCATTACAAAAACCACAGATGTAAGTTAAAAAGTTAAAATTTAATAAAAAACAATTGAAAATTAAAAACTTACTAAGCGACAAGATATTTTCTCCTTGAAAGGTCTGTTCGTATTATGTATTTTCACATTTCCTTTCATTTGGCCTATTTCCATGTCTCTCCATCTTCCTCGGGGACTCTCCCTCCATTTTTCCTTCTATTGTGCTCCTTACAAATTCGCTGCGTCACAATGCGTGGCCTACCTTTCGAGACCTCGACTTAATGACAGTTCTCCCTGAATTTTTCTTTCTTTGAAGTGCATTTCTCCACCTATATTCATCAGTACACCTTTTTTCAACATTTTCAATCGACTTTCTTGTCATTGACCCAATTTTTTTCATTTGATCTTCAGTATCTGCCTCCAGAACCAATTTTCAAAAGGCTCGATTCTCTTTCGTTGCACCTCTTCAATGGAACAAGAATTCAACTCCCAGCACAATTGACGGTAGATACATCTACATACTACCTTCAGAGCTGGCACATGGGCATATGGCAGGGGGTCATGGGACACAAACCGTAAAAAGGTACATAGGAGGAGATTTTGAGAGGTGAAATGTACAATGTTAGTGCATTTTTGTGGAGCTCTCGATTTATCATTGTGCGTGGGAAGAACGAAATTTTGTACCTGCCCATTTGGCAATAAAGTCTCTTATTTTATCGCTTATGCCTGATTTCGAAATATAGTGTGTCGTCAAAATGATATTCTTTGTGTCGTCCTGAAACACACCTGTTCTGAATTTCTCAAGCAAACTAAGCCTAGCGTGTAGCCTCCGAGTCTCATGCGGGTCCCAACCGAAGTCCTCTAAAAGCCGTGTAACACAATATGTTTGCCCATAGAATTTTTTAACGAAGCGCGCAAATTTACTTAGTATTTTATTAATTTTTGTTTAATCTTTCCGTCCATGGTCCCAAATGCTCGCAGTGAACTTGAGGTGTAGCCAAGCCAGCACGAAGTACCACCTCTCTTTTGCTTTCTCATCCGAGGGCCAAAGAGGAATGGCAGGCAACGAAATTAGAAACAAGGGGAGGGTGGACCTAGAGATAAATTAATACACACGTCACCATCAATACGCTCCCATTCGACTTAGACACGGTCATAATGTCTTAAGGTGGTTCTGGCCTCGAGGTCACTTACTCCAGATTTTCTGAGAACTTGAATACAACATCTTTGAAGAGCATTTTATAAACCGTGAAGAAAATAAAATAGGGCAACCGGAATAGTTTTACAGTAATTAAACCTTGAAACTGGATATTTTAGCACGGGTTCCAATGAATATTGCTCATATTACAGTAGAAAAACCTAAATTTAAACTATAAAACATGTACAGGCTTTAATTAAAACTGTTTATAAGAAGCAAAATGATTTGGAATTTTTGATGAAAATTAAACATTGGCATCTTACCATCAAACTTTTTTTAAGTTATTTACACATAACTGCCACATACTAAGTGCAAATGAGGTAGTTCTGTGGAAATGGCGCTGCAGTCGACTCATAACTCTGGACAAATTTGGTCATAAAAAATGTATTCAAGGAAAAATTTGCATATTTTGTACATTAGTTTTGCTTTCAATAGGTAATCCATTTCACCAACGAAGGGAGTATTTTTTTAACTGAAAAAATAACAATGTGTAACTTATAATTTCTCTTGACCGGCAGAGTCAAGCCAGAGCCACCTTAATCATTGGCGCTGGGATAAGGAAACGGGCTCTTTTCAACATTTTCCAACACACTTCCATATCCTTGAATACCTCCTTCATCTCTGATTGAATAACGCATTGCTTCAAATACGCTCTCTTGTTCCTAGGACCCCCAGAAATACTCCTCTCAAGAATATCTTCCATCACTTTTTTTATCTACCCATTCATCTCATATTATTCACATCTCCAGCAAAAGTTTGTTTTCTAATTCAACTCTCATTCAGTCCATTAGCACAGTCAAAGAAAGGAAACATACTCCTCTCATACATGTTTCGTTATCGGAAAATAGAACCCCAATTCTTTCATTACCCACTGATTCCAAAGACTAAAAAATTGTAAGAATTATTTTTTCCCAAATCACGTTCCATTTTATCCGTGTAAAATTTTAACAATGCAAATCATGCCACGCCAAATCTCTCAACATTGGTCGAAATATCGCATTGTAGAAGGACGCAATACTACCATTGCTTCGAAATTTATCAGTAGCCTTCGATGGAAAAGAAATTTAGTTGACTGTATCAGGTGTAAACAAGTTCATTCGTAACTAGCGGTCCAAACATACATAAAATACCCCAAATGGTGATATAAAAAATCATACGTTATATCATTCCAAATGGCACATTGACGACTTAGGAAGTCGTTAGTTCAGTTTAACATAAGGACGGGATGGGCCATTTTGACCCATAACACGTGTTCAAAATCAAATATAACTACTCATTTGTGATTAGATTCTTTTTTAACTTTTGTGACAATGTGTATTTTTACTTATAATTATATATTGTATATATATTTATATAATAATAATAAAACGAAAGAGAAATTCGTGAGTGTGGTTGCTCAATTTTTTAATTAATGCTATTCCTAAAAGGACGGCTATGGGTTATTTTGACCAATTGGTTCTCTCTGTATTGGAGTCGAGTATTCTCATCATTTTCTCCTCATATAGATCACTGATATTTATTTATATGAACATGATATAATTTATATATCATCGCACATATGGATCCTCCGCAAAACGTACTAAAACTACACATATTTTTGACATAAGTCGAATTATTACAAACATGCAATATTTCAGAAAAAAAACTATTTAATTTCAAATTATGGAGACGTATCGGTGATTTTAGTTTTAATGTTAAACATTTAATTGTTATTGGGACCAATGAGCTATTAACCGAATTTATCTCCAGCATACTCACTGAATTAGGAGACGAGCGATCGTGAAAATTCGCCGAAACACTCGGGTTTCGGAGTTGGGGAGTTGGCGGTCGTTTTATTTTCACGGTCGGGGCGTCGAGTGGGCGTTGTGACCGCCCGCTTGCCTTCCTTTCTGCCCGCGGGGTTGTTTGGGTGGAGAGAGACGGCCGGACGTTATCTTTTAGACGGGACCAAATTCCCAGACGCGTGGGTGCAGCCCTGTAACCAAGGCGTTTAATTTTTTCCCTTTCTTCATATTTATTTCACTTCTACCCCAGAGAGGAGAGATTGCTGTTCCTTTTTATCAGTTTCATGACCGGTTGTGAGCCTTTAATAAAGGGTCAGAAAAAAATTCAGTCCAAATAATCTAATTTGCTCTGGCAATAATTACATGATGGATAAGGTCATAATTCATCTTGCTTATTTTATTAGCGTTCTATCACTCATGATATAAATATTCCACCACCAAAACTGGTTTAGATTACAATGAATTTAAAAAAGGAAATTTCAGGCTTGATGTGGTGGAAGGATTCCACCGTAAAGAATGAAATTAATGCAAGTTTCCACTTAGATAAATTTTACTTAATAGTAGGAAAACAATGAATTTAGTTAGACCAGTTTCTCCGCCTACTTAAAAATACAATTACTCATTCTTACAGTGATGAGATTTTTTTTACATATCATTTTTTTATTCAAGTAAAACACAGAATTATTCATAAACAAGCACGAGACTCGGGAGACCACTTTGCCGGATGTATCGTGGCCTGTTTGTTGTAGTTGTTGCCTGTGGCAAACAAAACTCATCAAGTTTGAATTCTGAAGAAAGAGTGGACTCGCAAGGCATCGTTTTCGCCCTCATTACGATTTTATATTATACATATCAACGTAGAGAAAGGTAATGGACATGCATGAAATGAGTTTACATCGTTCGTTTGGCAATTTGAGACGATAGATGAGAGTCGAATAACAAAAGAAATTAATGTTGGAGGTTAACTGGTGTGAGATTGAGAAATAGAACGTGAAAGTCACGAATGAGTGCAGTTGAATATACTCTTAAGAAAAATATCATTATTAGGAGGTATCAATATCATTACCTATTTGGAGTCTTAAAAACAAGAGAGGGTGCATGAATTAATGCATGGATGTGATAGACGACAAAAATTGGTAAGCAAGGATATGGTGATATGAAGAAAATTACCCAACGAGAGCCGGTTTTCTCACACCTAACGATAAATGCTTACTTAGTTCCCTTAGAACACCGTCCCGGATTTATGCATGCTTCTATGAGTAAAAGAATAAGGAATGGCTGACTGTAAACTGTGGAAAAGCATAATTGGAAAATGAGTGCCCATTTGATACGGATGGAAAAGTGCCATTATTTGTTCATTTTCCCAAATTATTGAGTCCTAATGCACTGATTAACGAACCTTACGAGGGGTAACAAGGCGATAAGAGAAGAACGGCGGGTGCGGAGGCGTTCGTAACACGTTAAAGGATTCGGACGGCTTGAAGGGCCATCAGGATGGAAAGTTCTGATGGGATGAGGGCGGGATTTTGGGAGGAGAGAGGGGTGGGGGCGTTGTCGAGAGGTGGGAAATGCTCAAGAGAGGGTGAAATGGTAAAACGGGGGCGGAGAGAGACATAGAGAGAGAGAGAACGACCGTGCGGAAGCGGGGGCGGCAAGAAGAGGAGGAGGAGAAGGAGGCGGGAGGGAGCGGGCGGCAGGCCGAGAGGTGCGGGGCCTACGGGAGGAAGGAGGCGGGCGGATGTGAGCGGGGGCGTTTAAGAGGAGATGAAAGCAGGATATACGTAAAAGGGAAGCAAAAAAGAGAGACGGAATTTTGCGGTTACAGTCGACAGAGAGAGAGAAAGGTGCTAAGAGTAAAGCCGTCGTTTTTAACACTTTCGGCGCGCGGCCAAATCTAGCGATCTCCCGGAGCTTGAAATTCGAGGTGGATGGTCATGGTTTTGCAGGGAGCGAAGACTATGAGGTGAAGGGGAGGAAGGAGAAAGTGAAGTGGTCGGGGGAAAGTGTGAAGAGCGATAAAAGCGGAAGCGTTGGAGTAGTTTCTATAAGGGAGGGGTTAAAAATTTCTTCGGAGGTGGCAAGATTCTTTAGTGGAGGGCAGTAAGACCTTACATTCAGTATTTGCAACGTTAAATTAAATCCCAAAAAATATCCTCTTTGATTTCTTGTGCATTTAAAATTGTCAGTCACTCCATTGCATAACAGCATAAAATAATAAGTAGTTCTTTCTCTCTCGATTTTGGCCGCCAAGGATCCCGCGAAAGCAACCAAATGTATTAATTTATTTTTTTAATTTTCTTAATTTATTTTAAAAATTTTCTTAATTTCAACTTTTCTCAAGTTCTCCAATAAGTTTACATCTTTTTATTATTTCTTCCCCTCCTCTCTTCCATCCAGATGCTAAATCTTCCCTTCTTATCTTACATCCGGAAGCCCATAAAATAATTTGTATTATTTTTATCTTCAATAGAAGGGTTATTTGAGCGGAAAAATGTTTACAAGAAGCGAAATTCAATGCATTATTAAGAAAGAAAATATTTTAATTTTTTTATTCCACTAACATATGAGCCAATTGTTACACTAATCTTCAATATATCAGCCATAAAATAAGAGCCGTTTTCCACAGGATAAGGTAGGACAGATTCCATAGAGCCTACGAGACTATGTAAGAGAGATAATCATCTTGGATCGCGTCAGAAATACGTCGTGTGGATTTCATACCTTCTCAATAACTTTCAAAAAATTATCTAATAAAAAATTCCTTCCGTACAATCGCAACAAAATTTACTGATGTAGAATTGTTTTCGGCGTCATTCGTGAAACAAAATACTACTCAAGTTGAAGCTAGAAGTATTTACATTTGCTGATTCGTTGAAGAATTTCAGTCATAAAAACAGGACTTTTGTGTCATTATTTTTCCGCACCTTTTTATAGCTTTCTGCTTTTATTTTAGACTTAAAATCAAGTTCGAATTTATTTACAATGTGAATAGAGAGAATTTACTTAAAAATCGCCATTGATGATTATGGATATATGATACAATTGTGGAAAACTCACAGTGATAAAAATCAGTTGCCTGAATTGAGATTTGAGCTTAGACCCTTTCCTCAAGAGTGCTGTACCAACCGAACGCCCAGCGAGAAATCGAGAGATCAGCCGAAGATATGTTTAATTTCTGTAAAAAGTACTTCGGAGAGCAACTGATTCAATTTTTTAAAGCAGTTGAGAAAACTTATAAACCACGCACAGATAAATTTTTGACACGATCTAACCTTCATTTAATCCTCATATTTTTAGTCAAAGTAATCCTGGACTGCTTACCCGTGCCATTTCCGACTCAAAATGGCTGGTAGTTTTTTGGAGAAAAATCGAAATTCGTAGCGGTAAGTGGCTGATATTTTTTCATCATATACATCCACGAAATACTGTGCAAGCCACCACTAGGGTGAGTGGCACGGGGTGATTCCACACCAGGCATGAAGGGCTCTTCCCAGCTGAAATCATAACCGCGCACGTTCTCCGGAATGCTAGGTGCAGGTCAAAAGAAGTCAGCCTAGCAATACACGGTCAGACCAGAAACTAGGAGAGTGCTACATAGACATACATGCTGTACACTACTTAAGATACGCCTTCTGGTTATAATTACTGTGACAGATAAATAGTTCTACAAGATACTAAATCATACTAGAGAATATCATACCGGAAATTGCATGCAAGGTTAGTAACTAATAATGATGTTGAGATATTTCGCACAAGTGGGATCAGAAAGAGGAGATGTTTGTCCTTATGATGAGACCTAATTCATTTTACGTCATGAGAAAAGTTATTCCACTCGAATTAACTTCAAACGGGAGTCGAATGCAGGGCGTTAAACCGCCTACAACCCAATCACAACGCGTCGCGACACTCAAATTTAAATGTCGCACGCCCACGCTCGTCGACTTCGGAAAGAAGGTGCTGATAAGAGAGGCTTCAATTGACTGGCGCTGGAGCGGCGGATATCGCCACCCATAGCTTACTTCCTTCTGCCTACCTACCTCCTCCTCCCACGCTCGCCTTCCCCGCGATAACCCTTGACCTTTTCAACGCCAAGAGGTGATCGCGTTTCCCGTCCGCTTACCAGCGTAACCTTGCTTGTTTTACTCCACGCAGATACACGGCTCTCCCACGCGTGGGATAAAGTCTGTCCATCATGGGAGAGCTACCCTTAAAAGACCCAAGTTTCATTTCTGACGAAGTTAATGGAAAGGGGAAGTTGCGGTCGCGACGCTAGAAATGATTCCATTAAAGGGTCATTTCCGTTATGTATGATTTAACACTAGGCATCCATAGACCTATGGCCAATTTGAGAGACCGCCTTGTGAGGACAAAGGACCCAGTTGGCCTCATGACTCCGGGGTATATAGAATCCCATGCGAATGTGGTGAAGTCTACGTGGGAGAGACTGAGCGAACTATATCCACTCGTCTGAAGGAACACCGTAGGCATTTCCGGCTTGGTCAACCGGAAAAATCAGCAGTAGTTGAGCATAGCCTGAGTCGGGACCATAAGATCATTTGGGATGACACGACTGTTCTTTGGCGATCCGGCCAATTTTGGGATCGCTTAACCAAAGAGGCGATAGAGATAAGGTTGGAGAGGAAGAATTTCAACCGGGATACTGGTTATACGATCAGCAGCTCTTGGAATAGAATTCTGAGAAGAATTCAGAACGCCAGAGCTAAGACTCCGCTGGTCAACGGTCCTCCAATACAACAATCGGGGCTCGACCAATCCCGCCCCGCCTAGCGCCAAATTAAACAATCTTTTTTAAACAAGCATCATTAGCCTTGAGAATGGGTGACGAGTCGGAACCCGAAACGTCGGCTGTCTATAAAAATCTTACCCGGTGGCGAGCCCGAGAAATTTACACAAAAGGTCATTTCCGTTGTTTTTTCAATAAAACCTAAAGGAGGTTTCTAACCGACCGAATGAGTCAACATAAATACTACATTCCACCTACAATGTTCAAACTGTAGAAAAAAACATTCCCTCACCTGATGACAAGTCAGTAGCCACAAAAAAATATACATCTTCAAATGTCTCCAATAAGGAAATTCCTCTGCGACAGAAGATTCAAAGCCATTGATGTCTATGGAGAGGGCACTACGTTATCAGACTGAAGCCTGACAACCGAAATAAAAACCATATTGTTTAACCGTGCTCTTTCCATACTTTACAATTGATAGCACGATGGGATGGAGAAATTAACGGACATATAGCAAGAATATCAACCATCTGTTTGAAATATAATTAACCCTTTGAGTGCGGCATAACGTGATATCACGTCATGGAGATCTCTACGCAGGGGCTGATGACGTGATATCACGTCATGAATACTGTGAGTGTTCTAGCATTCACTAGGGGGGGCCTAGTGAAAGTTTCCTAGTGAAATCCGTAACACTCACGGTACCCTTGACGTGATATCACGTCATCAGCACCTGCGTTAAGACATCAATAACGTGATATGACGTCATGCCGCACTCAAAGGGTTACTTCTTGAAACATATACTGGCTACTTAATGCTATAGATTTTAATGGGTTTAACCTAGGATTTCATCAGGAATATATTTTTATTAAATAAACAATATAAGTAAGGAGTATATTAATATTTATGAAGTATGTGCATGCTGATTTGTAGTATGGTATCAATAAGAAAAATTACTTAGGAAAATTTGTGCTTTAGCCCTCAAGCGCCGCAGGAAAATGATGGTCAACGAAGATAGAGGACTGGCTTCAGCTTCTAGTATTGGCCAGCATAGCAAGTGCCCTCTCCAAATACCTTAATGGTTAAAACAATGACCAA
This sequence comes from Ceriagrion tenellum, assembly GCA_963169105.1. Taxonomy (NCBI): domain Eukaryota; kingdom Metazoa; phylum Arthropoda; class Insecta; order Odonata; family Coenagrionidae; genus Ceriagrion; species Ceriagrion tenellum. Next base: position 51,825,009 of record OY720633.1, on the reverse strand, counting down.
ATGGCAAATTTTTGTTATATTTGTTTAAATAAATCCTGCTTTCACTGATGACATGCGTCTGCTATTGAAGTCACAAACTAACGTATAAAATCCGCGCATTCTGCTCTGATTTTATTTTTAATTTACACTTTTTTATGGCCATAGACATCGACTAAGGCGCCAATTCTATAGAATTTCCTCATTTTGACTTCCATTACGCCAGTAATTTGATAATAACTCAAATTATATGGCGTTAATATGGGTATTTTTATTTTTTTACATATTTTTAGGGTTATTTTGTTTCTTGCATACAGTTTCCCGTGAAAATGATATTTATATCAGATAGAGAAACATGATTTTTCCCCATCAATCTCCCATTCTCCCATTGCATGCAATTTTTACTTCAACTTTCGGGAAAAATAGCGAGGAAAGGTAACATCACATTGTTAATTTCAGGTTTAGGACATTTTTTCGTATGAGAATCTACAAATTGAATGAATACATAAGATTGTTCTTATTGGGTGGTGGAGGCTAATAAAGCTGAAATTCGTCTAAGATGGAACGTACACGTGTCCACGACATTACCGAGGCGTGACGATCCCAAATCCGTCCTGATGAAGCCATCCATGGGGGTTATTCGGTATCGGCTCGGGGTTTCCAAATCTAGACAGTGATGACATTTTAACGCCAAGCTTCTAAATTCTCAAATATGGCCTTCTACTTGTCGAGATCTGTGTATGGCTGTGACGTCAAATCCACAAACATTCCGACGTTCGACCTCGTCGATACCTTGCGGAATAAGGTCCCCGGAGGAAGACACGTTATTGCCACGGATCTTTAGAGCCTCTACAGTGACAACACTTCGAATTCACTTGATTTAAAACACGGATTTTTCGAGGTTCAACCTCATCGAAACCTTACGGAATAAGGTCTCTGGAGGGAGTTTCGGTATTGCCTTGGACTTTCCGAGATGAATAGTCACAAAGCTTTGACGTCACTTGATGTAAAACATGACCATTTAAATGTCGAGAGTTGTGGGGGCTGTGACGTCATATCCTCGAATTTCCCGAGGTTATCGGACTTTCCGAGGGCGATTCGGTATTGCTTCGGACTTTCCGAGCTGAATAGTGGCAAAGCTTTGACGTCACTTGATTAACCCTTTTAGTGCGGCATGACGTGATATAACGTCATAATTTTTTTACGAAGGTGCTGATGACGTGATATCACGTCATGGATACGGTGAGGGTTCCAGCTTTCTCTAAGGGGCCTAGTGAAAGTTCCCTCGTGAAAGCTGGAACACTCACGGTACACTTGACGAGATATCACGTCATTCAGCACTCCATGGGTTTAAAACATGACCATTTAAATGTCGAGATTTACCGGTGCAATGACGTCACATCTACGGATTTCCCGAGTTTCGACCGCGTCGAATCCTCACTGAATAAGACCCCCGAACGAGCCGCACGCGCCCCGGCGGCGGCGGACGGCGGGAGGCGGCGACGGCAAGATTATCCCGGGGTCTCGACGCGTGCGCACAGCCACAACCGTCGCCGAGGTTGTGTGCCTGCTCTCTCCTCTCCGGCAAAGTCCTTCTCCACCCCACCCTCCTCCCCCCCCCGCCCTCTTCTCATCTCGACCGTAGAAACGGAGGGAGTGGAGAGGAGGGAGGGAGAGATATGAGGTGCGGCGAGCCAATCAATCAAAAGCAGAGGGAGGGGGAAGGGGACGGGATGAGAGGAGGAGGGAGTCGAGGGGAGGGGTCGGGCTTTTCGAGAAGGCGAGGCGAAAGTAAGGTGGGGCAGGTCGGCAATCTGCCCAACACCCACCCCCCCACACATTCTGGTCACCGATTAACTCCGGCCATCCTAATTGGCGTCTTCCCCCCATGCTCCCTCGATTGAAAATGACGACCAAATTCCCAACTCTTTTGATTTTTCTCTAATAAGGGTAACAAAAAAATTAACTCTTTAACATCAGGAATGCCGAATCGGGCACATACCTCCAGAGTCGTTGTGCCTCAGTAACCATGTAAGTTATTCCACTGTAGCCAATTGGGACGTTTTTGGCACGCTCGTACCTAAATTCTAGGCTATTTTCACAAAAATACTTTAAAAATGGAAGGGCGTGCTTTAAATTATCTCCCTTGATTGGGATTTGGAGGGAAAAATTTTTTTTCTTAAATAGAAAAATTGTTGTCCATAAAGGGTTAAAGAACGCTTAACCTTCTTAGTTCCGAGACACAACCAGCATTATTTTTGGAACATTCTTCATACTTACGTTTTGCGTTGTAAGACATGTTAGCAGAGTTAATTTCTCTGCCACTCAGGCTTCTTAATGATGCTGCCACTTAACAGCAAGTGGCATTGCCAATATTTTGTGTTGGTGAGCGGGAAAAAATTCATACGTCTGTGTATTGTATACAATACGCCAGGACCGAGGATGTTAAGCAAGGCTAGCCCATCACGTGTTATCGAGACTTCATCAAGGGTGCAATTAAATGGAGTAGTTAATCCGGTGAACTAACAAAAGCTCTCTCCAGTTTAATGCTTGACCAATGTGCTGTCAGAAACCAAGAATATATGGAAGCTTACATTCAAGGTATTGCAGTCAGGGAATTGCTTTCAGACCGTCGATTGAAAATTAGACTAAATCCTTTATTTAAATATAAAACTGATTTATTTTCAGACGAAGTTATCAAGCCTTACGAACACCAACATACGGTAGCTCAGATAATGAGAATAAAATAAGGGAAATGGAATGTAGAACAGAAAGATTAAAAATGTATTTTTCGAGATAGATAGGAGGCCATAATGACTGCGTTTCGATGTTGAAGTAGGCTAGTTGGCATATAGTGTAGCTGATTAATTCATATGCACCCTAATGCATGTTTCTAAATCTGCCAAGTAGTGCTAACACCATTTTTTTCATGTTTCTGGCATGAATATTGTGCCACGTTTACATAGTTACATTATATATTATTTTAGTAGTATCCGTATTATTTGTAGTATACCGATAGTGTGGTGTTTTGTCGAAACACATATCCGATCTTAAGCGCACTCGAGCGATGCGCTAAAGTAAGACATTCAGTAACCTGCCGGTAGTTGGCATTTTGCGGGTTTGCAATTTTCACAGCATAATTTTTTGTAATTACTTATTCCTAGAAACAGATTGACAAATTATTAATCGTAATCTCACCATCACTGTGCAATTAAAAACTTACCATTATTCATTTTCGACGCTCTAATTGATTGAATTAGTATTTAAGGGTGTGATAACTGGAGTAACAATGGACGGAAAAAAAACAAAGAAAGGGGAGTTGGAGTAATAAGGGACGACTCGCGTTCAATTCCCTGCAGAGGAGGATGTTTTTCAGATAAAACCTGATCCTTACTTGTGTCATGTGGAGGACACTTCAAGTGCAGTACTCCGTCTGTCGGATGAGGCGTTAAATCGTGCGCCTTTCTTTAGAGCAGGCTAATGCTGACGCCGGGTTTCTATCCACCCTTCCTCCCTTACCTGCCCCCTATGGCGCAAATGACCCTAGCTGTCGATCGCCTCACCAGGTATTACATAATTGGAGAAACAGTCCGAATAGTTGGTGGAATGGAAAAGCTCACACTACTTTTCGACTAGGCCCATGAAACCATTAGATACCAACACCTTCGAGTCTATTTTGACCAACGGGTCAGTAAGGGAAGTTTTCACTTATTATTTTCAATCAAATATAATTAATAAGTACCGACAGAACTGCATTGTGTTGACCAAGGCTTCACTTTTAGGAAACACTCGATGAAAAAGTAATTAAAGTACATCCTACGCTATTTCTTTCTAAAAACAATCCGATCAAGGTTTCGGCAGGTCACAGCCATTCTCAGTGCCTTAAAATTAACAGTTACCATTTAAAGGCAGGGTTGAGATATTTTTATAGCAAATATATGTAAAAATACAGATTTTTATCAATTAATTTATCAATACCGATAAATATATAAGTTTTTAATTTTTTTATTTTGATGCTTTATCAATATATTGTTTTATTAGCTCTATTTGTACCGACTTACTATTGATCTTGATTCATCTTTTATTTAATTCTAACTTTATTGCTCGTGAAACATAAGATATACGTGGTCAAGGGCTTCAACTTCAGATGTCAGCCTTACAGCAAGTTGGAGTCATTTATCGGCGTGAGTTTCACATCAGTATACTACGTCTTTTGTTGCCTACAGGCCTGGTCTAAAGTTAAAAGCTACTTTTCGTCAAAGTCTAGGAATTCAATCATTCTATCCCCAGTCATATCAAAATGTAAAATAATACATTGACAACGATCCATAACACTATCCCCAAATATTGCCAAGTTAAAATATGCTTTATAATTTTGTATTATATAGTTAATCAGTGTGTAGAATAAATGCTGTTCCTAAGTAAATTTATGGAGGTCACTGTAATAAAATATTTAATTATGGGTACATTATCAGAGACATGGATGTAAACTGTAAAGTCAATGTATAATGCCAGTAACAAATAAGCATAATCTTGGATTTTTTTATGCGCGCACTTTCAATGAATATTGTATTTCAAATTTACATAATGATATTTATGTTGCATAAAAATCACTCTGAGGTAAGAGCAGACGACAGTATTTTTATATATATATACTGATAGTCATAGTGCTATGATTCTAGATTGTTGACGTTCAAGTTTCTCATTAATAATCTCTGTAAAGGAAGTTATTGAATTCTGAAACTTTGGGCAAAAGGCGATGAGTTTAATGGACTTTCGACCAACCCTCCAAGCAGCAAAAGTCGTATATTAAATGAGTTTGATACGAAAAATATTGATTATTCTCATTATGCATATGAAGGGAATGACAGTAGCCTAACTTTTCCATCTTCGCCGACAACTACGATACTCGATACATGGCTGGGCAGTGGGTGATTCCAATATCGGTAAATAGACGTTTTACGTAACACATGCGGCATTTTACGGTAAGGAGCTTAAATTATTCTGACTTATTTTATCAGATTCTACAAGTCAGTGAGATAAGGTCACATTCATTGCAAATCTACATGTCAGGTACAATTTTTCACGTTAGCACCTAGATCTTCTCAACTTTTTTTAGTTGATTGAGAGGAATTTGCAGCCCAGCAAATTAACTACCGTCAAGCGATGCAAACGATTCGGCGAATGAATACGACGTGGCGAACATATGAAGAGAAAGAAATGACGACATGAACGTAAATGTACACAAATTGTTTAAGAAATATCTTAACTCAAAAGACGAAACAGGGTTTGAAATTTTTACAATTCAGCACCTCATGTTGCAATTAGTATCGTTCACTGACTACAGTGCTTCGAGGATACGCTTTAGCCAGGATCAGCATCGCGTAAATAAGAAGATCCCATTGCATTCTAGCTCTTAAATGGGAAATTACGAAATATTTCGTAATTAACCCGTATGATAGATTCTTCCTTCTGAATGCATTCGGCATTAATCATAATAGGAATTTCTTCAGTTTTTCGATCTTTTCAGTGGCTGTACAATGATCATTCAACTTCTCACTTTATATTTCCATATTTGATGTTACCTCGCACTCTGAGCCATTGCCTAATGCCTGTCATTCATTCTCTCACTGATCGTGAATTAGTACGCTGGAGCTCTTCACAAAAATATCCTTTCAGATATTTGTAATCTTTATGGAATACATTTGAAACCGTACAGTTCTCGCAGCCGCAAATTCCACTATAAATTGCCAACGTGTCACAAAAGTTTCCCAGAAGTACCTCTTCTTATCTTCTTTTTATAGCTCGCTGAAATGAAACGTTGATATTTCGTTAAAGCTGGCGACTTTCTGTTGAGTCAAATATCATTGCATTATGATAATGCTGCTCGTGGAAGTTAAAGCATACAACTTGTTCTAAACCTTGACTGCCTAAGGACCTCCTTAAGATAGGCTTAATCGCTAGTCAAAAAATCCAAATAAAGGAGGGTGCTGCATTAGGTTGGTAAACTAAGGCTCAATCGCAGTTCTCTACAACGCGGGCGCTTGTGTTATCGTGATTTTTCAATGTCGCACAGGAGAGCGAAAATGTGACCGTCATTAAGCAATTTTTTTCAGGAACTTTAACCCTCTATCACGCTGAATGACCTAGAGCAAACATATAGAAGAGTTTATTATTTACCTCTGATTGGGTTTCTCTACGTCTATATGCCTTTATGACATCAATTGTACAGCTTGGCAAGGAAAATCTCTCTCATTGGTAACTTTTAGTTCCTGATTCTCCCACGAGTGGGGTAACATGTGCAATGACTGCACATGGTGAACGAAAAAAAACTTTGTATAGAAGGTAAAATTGCTTGTGTAATATGATGTAGTGTAATCTTAGGATATTAACTGTGAGAATTTCCCTTCTACATTTAGGTTACGGTTATCATTTTCGATAAACATACGGAGGACGCCATTAGTGGGACCCGGATCCCGCCCCTAACCGGGTAAAAAAATATTGCACCTACACATTCAGCATTATCGTCGAATTTCGACGGATCAAACTGATACTTAATAAGGACGTCTACCACTACATCTACGTACAATCCTACTAGCCACCGCATGGGCGTGTGGCATGGGGTGTTACGACACCAGCCGTGTAAAGATGTAAGGTTTTGGGAGGTGAAATGGTGCTGTGAATTATGGGAGTGCATTTAATGGAGCTTAGTTTTTTTATGGTCGCTTTTTGTGCACGGAAAGAACGAGTTTTGTACCTATCTGTTCGGCAATGTATATCTCGTATTTCATTGCTTCTTTCAGACCTAGTGATGTAGTAAGGCGTCATGATAATATTCTCTGTGTCGCTTTGAAACGCACCAGTTCAGAATTTCTCAAGCACATTAAGCCTAGCGTATTTCCTCCGAGTCTCTAGGGGGTCCCACCAAAATCACTCTAAAAAGGGCAGTTAAACAGGGTAAAAACCTACGTCGGAAAAATTAATTAACAGTGGAATTTTAAATGACATTTATCCATGACATTTATCCAAGACATTTCGTATGAAATCTCGGATTGGTGGCAATCCGCATACCACACCTTTTCAAAATCGTTCCCCACACGTGTTCCAACGGTACGAATGTCATCCTTGGCTCTCCCACGCTAAAACCCCAACAACACGTACTGCTTCTGCCTCTTTTCAAAAGACCCAACGGCAAAAATATTCGCGGAATGCACACACACACCGCAAAGCGAGCCAGTTCGACTTCTTTCGCGGTCAATATGACCGGGGAGGGCGTAAACGGGGACAAGGCCGAGAGACGGGGGAGGAGAATATGAAGAGGGTGGGGGGAGGGAGAAGCGGCGATGAGAATAAATGGGGGGGGAGGAACAGGGGGAGGGGGGACGAAAGGGAGGATTTGAGAGAGGGAAGGGCGAATGAAATGCTCCCCCCCCTGGAGGAGGAGGGTGGGGGGTGGGAGAGGCGAGGACTACTGCATCCGTACTCCGCGCGTGCGTTGATGAGTACTCCTACTACTAGGGCAGACATGGCGAGTCTGCGGCACACGCTCCAGAATCTGGCCACGGATATGAAAATTTATAACACACGCGAAAGGCATTTCATGAGTGAACCTTGCCTGTATTAGCCTCCAATGGGAAATTGCTATATAGACAGCAAATTTGTCCGAAAAATGTATCGGCTGTATAAACATAAATAATAGGAATGTATTCGTCAACAGTATCGCATTCGGTTACACGGGACTTTCCACTTTGTGCTCCGGTGCTCCGGTTTCTAACTTTTATCATTATTTATTATTACTTATGTTATATTAATACGTATTACCTTTCACAAGTCGTTTGTCGTGGCCGCCTTACTACTCTGGAATCCAATAGATCTGAGGAAATATCATTCGTTGGCACATTTTCAATCTAAACTGTATAGAATTTTATTTGATGAATGTTTCCCAGAATAGTTTAGCCTCTTCAGTATTAAAGTCAAATTACCAATTTTGTTTTCATTTTTTTCCTAGACAAAAATTGTTCTTTTTCTCATGGTCTATTCATGTTTTTTTATTATATTGTATCATATCTATAGCGATCTCTGAATTCAATTGTATCACTTGTACAGTTATTGTTTTTCTCTGAGGGTAGTTGTTTCTGTCTTTCTCTTTCTATGTTATTAAGCTCCATTTATTTTCTTGTTTAAACTAAATCATATGTTAATTACCTCGCTGCTGTTTCATTGTATCGTATTGTTGCCTTAAGGGTCCTGTCCCAGAGTAAAATAAAGGTTTATTCTATTGTATTCTATTCCATTCTATTCCATTCTATTCCATTCTATTCCATTCGATTGAAAAATTTCTACAGAACAGAGAATTGGACAGACAAGATAGCGAGTTAATAAAAACGTGATATAATAACAGCTTCCTTGCGGGATACCGAATGTCAACGTAGCCATTTTAAACAAATTCCTTTGCAATAATGAATAACGGAAATGACAATTTTCCACTTTAATAAAATATAATTCAACCATGGTTTCGATGTACATCATCATCAGGTGGTCTCATTTCATCCAAGTGGAAAATTTCCATTTATGTCATTCATTATGATGAAATTTCACCATCTTCTGGTACTTCTCTTTTTGCAATTCCTTTGTCTACCACAAATTTCATTGGCACTTCACAATGAATTCTTCTGTCTACGTCTTAAATTCGTATGTTAATTCACATGACAGATTTTTGAATAATGAATTAATCTTTTGTGAGGAATCCTGTCTAAAGTTTCTAGAAATCCAAGAACAACGCGTATATTGGCTTATTCGTTGCAGTTGACTCAAGGATATCGTGGAGAGGAGGAAAGGCGATTGCAATCTGGATTTTGCCTCATATTTATTTGAAAAAAAATAAGAAAAAATCTTATTTCAACAAAAAATAATTCCAGAAAGAGTTTTCAAAATAACATGAACTCTTAATCATTTTTTTTTCATTTATGAGTTTTGTCCAAATTTTCATATATGCATACACTATTTCTCAATCATGGGAGGGTTCCCCCCTCGGACAAAACGATTCCACCCGAACTCTACTCTCCGCCAACACCACTATGCCCTCCCCCACTCACTCCCCCGTTAAACCAAAACCCCAATGGGATTTGGGTATAGAGCGGGAGGGACGCTCCCATCTCGGTGGACCTCAAAACGCGTTAATTTCCTTTATGGTCCCATCGGCTTCCTTCCTCGATGGTTAAATGGCCGACTTCCTCCCGTTCTATACGGACGCCAGGGGTGGAGGTGTGCCGCGGAATCGAATTATTTTTCATGTCCACCTCACCGGTTAACCTTAGGCGCCCCACCCCCACCCCGCCCCGGTAATACCTGCCGGGTGAAATTTAAAGAGGTAGTCGGATGACTTCATTTGTCAACACAAACGAGGAATCCCACTCATGATTTACTCGCCATTTTGAAGAGAAAAAATAGTAATTTCACTTTCGGCCACAGGCTGAGCTGCACTCGAACTAGAGTAATATATCCGGCGATTACTGATTCTAATCGTTTGTATTTTCACGACTCTGTTTTCCTCACCTAAACGGAATCGTGATGAGTTATACTCCAAGTAATACTTTAAGGCATTTGAAAGTAGTGTTTTATGCTATACGTACCAAATAATGACTCTCCTAATAAATCTGTGATTTCAAAGAGACATTGGCTAACTTGATGAGTTTTCTCTAAAATGACATGTTCTCTAACATTCTGACATTTCTGACATTTTCTCTAAAATGACATTCTAAAATGACATCAAAAGAGAACCTGTACTAGATTGTAAATAACATTAATTTGCTTTTAAAGTTATTAAGTACTTATAGAAACAACCCATATTATTTGTTGGTTGTTATTTGCGGTTTCATTTGCCATGTTATATCCTCCTCTTACCAGATTTAAACACTTAGATACTCTCTATTTAGCTGCCCCATTGCACCGTGGAGAAGATCTTACAATTGTTTTCTTGCTTAGATTTTTTTAACGTTTCCACACCGCGAGTAATGAGAATACCCCGTTTCTAATGGGTGTATTTATACAATATATCACGAATAAAAAAACCCGAGACAAATGAAAAGCAGAAAGCAGTACTAAGTACTGATCCTTTAATGTCGCCAAAACAAGTGTAGAGAAAAAACCAGGGTGATATATTATTTTTTATGAATATCTATATGTGATATATTTTCCTCCGATAGCAAGCAACCTTATTGTAATGACACTCATGAAAACCTGTAAAGAATACAACAAAGGTAACGTACGTAATCTAATAGAGTAAAATAGATTAGTGAGAAGGAATTACCGTTTTTAAAGCTATTTTTTCACCCAAATAATTTTTGTCGTCATAGCGTCATATTATATGTTACACGTGAAGGACTTAAGGTGGAGACATAAAGGTAATACTGCGACGCAAATTCGATGCGTCAGTGAATACGACATCGTGTGGTTTTTGCGATTAAAATTGGAGCAAGGAAGCAAAATGAAATGCCAGACTGCGATGAAAAAGAGGCGGAAGATATCCTAAGCATTGTGTTGGACGTCCAATGGAGAAATCATGAAAAAACCGTAATTGTTTAATCCACTCGGAGGAGAAATATAGAGAGCATATTGCCAGAAAAGCAAGATTCCAAAAATTGCTCTTATCATTGCCAACCCACAGGCACGAGGCTTCATCTCGCTTCACGACCCCAGGAACCAGTTAAAACCAAAGACCGAGACATGTTTGCGTGGAAATTCTGCCATCTTGCTCGCGCGAGCGAAGCATCACCAGACGCTTAGTGCACGGGAATTCCTCTTCCGGAGGAAGCTGTTCCCAGACCGTTCCCTCCCGACAGCATGAAGGGAGGTTATGTCGCAATTACCGTCTCCAAGTGCCTCCGCATTTCCCTGCGCCCGTTGAAATTCATGGCACGAGTCGAGAACGGTTTGTTGGGAATGAGCGGGGCGTGTATCGTTCGCATTCCACGTCACCATCTCCTCTTCCTCAACTCATACCCATCTCATATAAACATTTCCATCCCAACCCGAAACCTGAATGTGGTAAAAACCTGTGTTTAATGAAATTATGCAACCTGAAACATATCACTAAGGGCCGACTTTATTTTATCTCTGATCAAATATATTCACGGTAGCAAAACTCAAATTGAATTACTCTCTCCCACCGATAACGCACAAGTCAACTAACCAACAGTCTGATGGAATATACAAAACCGAAACACACAGTCAACATCAGTTTAACGTACGTTTTACGTCGTCTTACGTTTAACCTTTACCAGACGTTATGAAACCAGGCATTCTAAATTTTCAAATGCAAAATTTACGAAACAGTTTCTCATAATTAAATATCGGAGGTTTAATCCCTCATTTAAAGAGCTCTATTAATGGAGAATTCAATAAAAAATATGTATCGAGGTTTAGGAATAAATGTTCGATCTATGCAAACAAGACCATCTCTGTAAGCGTGGAAACTAAACAGCGGTTTTTCTTGACAACAAAGTTTTCCCGATAGAAAGCAACTCACAAGTAATTTAATTATTTTGCTCTAAGTGTCATTTTTCTAAAGGTTTCACGTTCGACCCATATATTTCTTACTGTCAACGACACATACGTGGATTATCGCAATAATTCAATAAACTCTATTTATATCAGAGAAGTCTTATCATTAACATGAGCATCTTACAGTCAAAACCCGCTACTGGACTTAAGGATGACCATGTTAATAACGAGATTTCCTTGAATTTTAATAAATATTATCGAATTAATTAAAACATTGATTCATAAGACCCGGACCAAAATAAAATCCTCGACTATGATTTACATTCCACGTTTACATTATTGAACTTATTTATATTGATCTATATGTATTACCATTACCATGAAGCATGTTTTCTCTCGCGTACATGTAATGATTGTTGGCGAAGGATTAAGTAAATATTTGTAAGGGTGCGTGCAGCCACGCGTCAAAGCTATAGAAAGGATACCTATTCATTTACCAAAACAAACGATTCTGCTCAGAAGGTGCTATCGCAGATATATTACAAGCCTTGATTTTTACACATAATAAACACTATACATTATAGTTTTTTCTACTACCTACAAGCGTTCGATGTATCCAGGCAGCACAGGTGTTACTTTCAGTGGTTGAATCTTTGCAACGCATATACGTACTAGCAGGTGGGGAGGAAAAAATCTTAAGAACAGCATAAAAACTCGAACAATATTTACCTATTAGAACTCGGCATGGGCAATTTTACTTTATTTTCATATATACCTCTGTCGCCATTAAAACGAGTTCCAATATGACAGCTAAAAATACTTCTTAAGTAAATAACTTCTAAGTTGGAAATATTGCTAAGGATAGCTAATTAGCAGGGTTTCTAAAGAAGTTAGCTTTTTTGTCAGCGTGTTCAAGTTAGCGCAGATCGGAAAATATCTGCCCACACGAGAGACTTTGTATGGAATAATATTTGCAGAAGAAAGGTTCGATAAACTACAGATCGTAAGCTTCCTGTTGGTGTGCTATCATTGCGTCTGATCGTTTTGTGTGAAGCCCACGAATCTGCTCATCACATATGTAAAAAGGAAGGGTTTTTACCTCCAAGGAATTAAATCGTATAGCTTGTTAATTTTCGGCACCTAAAAAAACAACGCATCAACAACTATAGCGAATAATATTATCGGTATTATTTTTTCTCAAACACACGCCAACGCATATTAACAGTACTTACATTTTCGAGTGAGCTGCACAGTTTAAAGGGTCTTAAACAAATGAAAATCAGGTACGCAGTTATGCTACAAAAATGACAGCGCATAAATGCTTATGGAAAGCTTCCAGTGTTAAATGAAAGAATAAACAAACTTTTCTTGACTGATGCGAATTGTTGAAGTCCATTCCTGCCCGAATAAAGCCCTCGTTAAGTAACTTTTCGGTTAAAAACCGTAAGAGAAAGATTCGGTTGCTAATAACTTAGATTTTGAAACTTTTGGCGGAATAAACAGAATAATTATTTGGAAGATATTTGCCAAATAATGCATTTTAGTTATTCCGTTATTATTTTGTTATTTCTTAGAGCATTTTCCTCAAAACAATCGAAGTGAAAATTGAAAGTGACTACCAGATCTGGGGCGTGCATGGTAAGTTTCCGGATGAAATCGAAAATAAAAAACATTCCGCTGCTCACGAGAATAAGGATTGTTAGAATTTGAGTATATACCATGGAATGATTGTCGACAGAACGTTTCATATTAGAGCGTTGCGAACTCGCCACTTCAACAGCTAAGCAGATCTCTATTTACACCTTATAACCGGCATTTAAGAAAGTATCATATTCTGAGTAGCAGTTTTAGAGACTTAAGTCAATTTATTGAAAAAATTAACATACCTTTTGCAAAAGTTTCGAACAATTTACTAATTTTTCTCAGGGCTAGTATCAATGCAATGGAAACGCGTGTACGAGCAGAATATGATTAACGATAGCACACACATGAAAGATCCACCAGTTCATCACATCATTGGTATAACATGAAAATATTTTATTACATTCCATCTTCCGTCAGTCTGTATATTCTCCGTTTTTTAATGCGAAAGTACAGCCAAACTTCATGTGCTAATTTCTCAACAAAATCCAAGGCAACTACAAAATGAAATAACCAGAAGCAATCGATAATCTTCAAGTGAAGGCTTCTGCGGTGCTTTAGGTGAAATGGCTTCATTTTTGGAAGGATCCCGTCGTTTTGCAGCTTGTGAAAACAGTTTCACCATCGTTACTGCTGGCATCTTCAGATCGAAGTGCCGAGCTGGGTCGCTGGAAAAACTGTTGTTGCAAACAGCAAAACAATGTGGTTCTCCCGAAAACGAAGCCATTTAATCGAAAATCTTTTGGCAAGAACCGGCTTCCACGTTGAAACATAGGAGATAGGTATGTGAGTGTTTTCCATAAAGTGACCGAAGAAAAAAAATTCAACCTAAAATGATTGAAATTAAGTATGTTCAATAATCTGATGAATGCACTTCCAAAACCATTAAAATACCAACGCAAATTGGGCTATAATCGTCAAACAGCTCACCATTTGATATCTCAAGCTGCGTAGGAACTGACATTTGACTCCTTTCCCAGTCACTTTACATAGAATCTAAATCCACCGCACGGTAGTTCAGCGTACCTCGCCTAGTCGGAGTCCAACGTGAAGGGCTTCCCTTCCCGGTATCTGAAAAAAACAGGTAATGATTAGCTATTCTTTATCTATACACGTTCAATATAGGGATAAAATTTGACGAGAAAAAATTTCTTTTTCCCTAACCAGAATTCAAACCCGGATGTTAAATTAGCCAGGCGGGCGTGTCAGCCATCATTAAGCTCGCCCGGGTATTTCGTTTGAATTGAAGTGAGTTTGAATCACGGTTAAGTCAAATGAATTTCTTAGGTTAATAATTTCTTCCTGTTATGCTATAGATATCTTTGCACCTGTGTGCGTTACTCCATACAGAATTATTTGCTCTTTTCTCAAAGAGATACAGTTGTTTATAATTAATGAATATATTATTTTAGGGGCAATCTTTATCAGTTTTTCAGCCGGAATTTAAATTTTCTCAGTGATGGTTTCGGTTAATTTATGGAAAACGCACATATTTTTTACGCGTACCAACAGCCAAAGGATTTTCAATTGTATTCTGCGATTTCTTTGAAAGTTGTCTTTTATGATCATGATAATGTATTTTAACACAGATCAAAGTTTCAACAGCGAAATCAAATATACGTTAAACCATGTAAAGTTTTTATATCTGTTTTCACAAAACCTATCGTATGTTGAATTGCTGTTTATTTTTTAGTGTTTACAACCTCGAATGATAGCTGAATATGAATAATCCTGTCTTTTAGTGCGTTTTTATTGTCCCTTTTTAGACCCAAAAGAGAGGATTCATCATTTCATCAGTAAATTAACCAATTAATTTGATTCTTTCCCGGCGAATGTGATGTGGAATCATTTAAGGATTCCGAACGGTTTAGGTTCTCATCTCACTCTCCACTGAAGATTCCATTCGAGTTAGGTTCTCCATCTTCGCCAACGTTTCGATGGGATTCTTTTCCACCGTCTTCGGGGACATTGATGTATCATATACTAGTTAAACTATTCATCAAAGACCCTGAAGACGATGGGAAAGTCTTCCATCAAAACGCTGGCGGTGATATAGAACGTAACCCTATCAGAAGTCCATAATGACTAAACATCACTTTAAGAAAGCCACAAAAACTAGTTTAAAAATTCATACCGAGATTTTCAATTACTATTTATAATAAATAGTGACAGTACTATGTTTAAATCCAAGGAATGTAGTACTGGTATAACTACTTCCAACGCTACTGCGTATATTCAGATATTAGCATATCTTAAAAGTATATACACCACTGTTTATGATTTTCATGCTTGTCCCTGAAGATGACGCAGTAGCGTTTAAACTAGTTGCACCAATAAAAAAACTCTGTGGATTTAAACATAGTTAGTATTGTCATTACTTATTCAGTTACGTACATCTACAAGACTACACCCGAAAGGACTGAATTCATTATTTACAATATTATAGACTAGAGGATGTGCCGAATCATTTGTGCATTTCTCACAGACATATCGGTTTTAGAAATCCATGTATTTTTAATTACAAAAACATAGGATATCTGAATTGTATTAAAAAAGAGATGAACTATATCTCCTTCTATCGTCCACATTCCCCACCGAAACCTCTTGTCTCTTCGTACCCTGCCACCTTTCAACTTCTCCACCACTCCCCCTAACCGTTCGTTGCTCCACCCCCTTGTGCCTCTGGTTACCCCCCCTCCCTCTCTCGACTCCAACCTCCTCCCAGCCCCCTCCCTCAACCCAGACACACCTACCTCTCCCTCCTCCCACCCCCTTGAGGGAGGCCAGCCCCCCCCCACAACCCCTCCTCCTCTTTCTGCGCTCCGAGATCCGCACACACACATTTCTGCCGCCGCTGCCTCTGGCCTGAGTCGCGGCAGTCGCCCGTAATCGATACTGCACGCAGAGAGATAGGGAGAGAAGAGCATTGACTCATTCTGCCCCACCCCCTTCCTCCCTCCCCCCCCAGTCCTCCACCCTATCGTACCCCTCCCACTTCTCTCCCTCCCCCCCTCAGTCCCCTTCGTCCCACCTCCTCCTCTTCATCGTCCTCTTTGACCTCTTCCCTTTTCGGACATAACATTCCCTATACCTCTCCATCTTTCACTCTTTTACCTTAAGGTGCCTCTACATTGAATATATGAGTCGAAACAAGAACTAAATCATCAATTTTTATTTATTTGGTTGCAAAAAGCACCCTGCTTTCGCTGATGAAATGGGTTATCAATTGAAAACCAACATCGAGGTACGAGATAAGCGGATTAGTTGAGGAATTTATTTTTCACGTCCATATTCGTCCGGCCGTAGAAGCCAAGTGTGGCCATTTGTCCAGGGCTGCCGCATTTTGACTTCAGTTATTTTAATATATTTATTACTATTTTATTTAGCATAGCTTGGATGGGACGGAACTATCCCCTCTTCCCCCAACTCAGTACATACACAAACACCAATGTCCTGGGCAGATAATATTCTACCCAGGCGGGACTCGAACCCGCGACCCTCGAGTTAGTAGCCGAGGACTTAACCCCGCTGCCACCGGGGCTGACTATAATGGTAGTAGTTCACTATCAAGTTTAATAATTTGGTAATGAAATGCCTAATATTTATTTTTGTTTAAAATTTCAGGACTTTTATCTTCTTTACAACAGTTCTCACTGAAGGCTTTCTTTGCTTCCTCGTTCAAATTGACGTCTTTCTGCTATAACCTGAGCAACCTTAACAAGAGCCCATGTTAAAATCTCCAATTCTAAGGCCGAATAACAGAAAAACTAGTCCGAAAACTCAATTTTTTTTTAAATCTAAGCCTATATAATTCACCCCGCAGATGCTACATTTTAGTGTTCAGAATATCTGAAATTTGTGACCCGGAGGCCATAGCTACCATAGGTTTTATTCTCCAATGGGGGTTCCAACGTGAATCAAAACATATTCTAAATTCCACCTTTTTGTTATTAGGTTTAAAAAAAACCTGCTTTCGGTGACAACCTGCGGTACCTATTAAACACCAAGATTGGTGCATAATATCATTAATATAATGGGAATATATTTTAAATGAGCACTTTAGTTCAGCTATTGAGGCCGACTGCAAAGCCATTTTTATCAAAATCCGATATTTTAGACTCTAAATATTGCATTAATTGGCCAATAACTCGTCAAATGTGGCGTCGCGATTGTTTAGTTGAAACGATTTAAATTTACTTTATTCAGTCTCTCGGGTATATAGAAGAATACAATTATCCCCGTTTTTCTGCCGTTCTTTCATTAAACACCAAGTAATTTCGAGTTCCGTCAGTGAGTAAAATGGCGTTATATGGTAGAATTTGTTGCTCATATCCGAAAGAGGACAGCCATTTTCCTACAAATGGACAGAATATGATTAAATTAAGGCAAGGCATTATATATCAAGGCATTATACGGTGGGAACCCCATAATTTTGCAGCTCCATCTATCGGAAGCGTCTTTTTCCGCTTACTTAGGTTATTTGCAATAGGTTCATAACGAAGTAAGGAAATTGGCTACAATGATGCGATACTCGAGCTGACAACGTTTCTAAACAGCTCAAGGGTGTTTTAGTTGAAACGAGTGCGCTTGGATATATTTTTAAGATGACATTTTATATCATTACAATCATCAAAAGATTAAGCCATGGGGAAAATGTAAGTTTTTCTGCAAGGTGTAAGTAATACTGATGGTGGGAGGTAAACATTTTGGGGGAGTGGGATTTTGCAAACATCGCGAAAAATAGGCCCTTTTGCACGGAGCAGTTGTCGATACTACAACCAGCTAGCATGCACGTCGTGCGATGATCATTTGTCTTGGACTTCTGTCATCCCTCATGGATGCAGGTTTTACACAAATTTTGCAATCACGATAATCGAGTAATGTGTTAAACGCCACCGTCAGTGGTCTGCCGTGTATTGCAGCTTCATTTATCCCGCGGTGGTCCCCGCAGTCCGCCTGAATAGCCGCCACATGCAACCCATCCATAGCTTAAAATTAATGATAAGAGTGAATTATCAATAATATTAATGGAATTTTGACCCCTATGCATGCATTGTGGCCATTCAAAGGGGTTTGTATTTGAAACGTTCAAGATATTTTCGATCACATAACTAAGAAGTCACGTGGTACAAAAAGATCCATATTTTGATATATTCAAAACACTCATACAAAACTTAATCAGCCATCCCAATCGAGTTTTTTCCGCGGGATTAGTATTGAGTAAAATGAATATTGCGTTTAACCACGCAATTTATAATATATTAGTCGCTTAAGTTATCCATACGTATTTGTGATTAAAATTCACCAAAATCTCCAATCTTCAATTTTCGTACCACGTGACTCTTTATTTACGAGAACGAGAATATTTCGTGCGATTTAAACAGAAGTCCTTGAGTGACCACCGACAGAGAGAGTCAAAGTCCCGTGAACACGTCATTTTAATTCCCTGTCGATGACTGAAATACATGCATGGAGATCAAAATCCTGCATGCATGGGAATCCTCTGCTTTGATTGAAAATACGGATTTATCTTCAACTAGCATTTACTGGTCACTTGCTCTCTTCTGGAATTACCATCGTAACTACCAGATAGAAATTATTTTTCATTTTGAAGAATTTACATTTTCATTTTCGAAAAAAATCAATTTCTCGAAGAAAGTGCGAGCGAGGCTTAGGTCTGTTCATTACAGAGAACATTTTTGAATTGTATTTTGAGACTCAATCAGTTTTATAATAATGTGTCGATTCAACCATATCGACTCGCACATAAAAGTTTTCTTCCATTAATTAAACTCTGCAGCAATAAAGAAACAGAATTTTTGAAGCCTATTCGGCTCTGTAGGCGTAAGAAAAAAAACAACCTTTACAAAGGCTAATTTTCTATTTGATTTAATATAAAATAACGTCTAAGTGAGTGATAAATGTTTTTTTATAAATTATATAATATCGAAACTGATGATGATATTATGGGAATTGATGTTCTCACATCTTCCTCTAAGGTGAATCTGTTCTCATACATGTTTCAATTGTTCATTTTAAAGAATAGACCAAAGTTAACTTCCACACAAGATTTATTTATATACCAACACAGGTTTCTACATACCGTGTATCATTATCAAGGTCGATGTGTCGAAATGTGTGTGTGTATCAAGGTTGATGTGTGACACGGTGTGTCGAAACCTGGGTCGGTATATTCATAAATCTTGTGTGGAAGTTACCATTGGTCTATTCTTTAAAATGAATATACAAATTTTTCACAAAGTTAGGCCTTCTATCCTCAGTGATGTTTCAATTGAACTGCTGCCTCCAAGCTCGTCTATCCTGTGCTGCCTCCCTAAGCTCTTCGTAACTCCTTTCATTCATAATATCAGTCAACATATTATTTCTCCGTCATCCTCTTTCTCTCTTTCCCACGATTTTTCACCTAAAACTAACAAAAGAAAAGGCTTTCAAATACAAGTAAGTGCAAAAAAATCACTCATCGTCAGCGTTTAAATACGGTAGGGCGACGTAATATCACACAATCATTTCATGAATAGATTCATTTCAAACCACCTAGAATTATCTGTGGAAACAATCCACTAAAGAGCTGAATATATAATGTTCAAAATTCTTTGAGATATCTCGTTCGTGAAACATTAAAAATGTACGCATTTAACGGAAAATTCTGAAATATTCACGTCTACAAAATACCGTGCAAGCCACCACTAGGGTGTGCACGAGGTGATTCCATACCAGGCATGAAGCACTCATGCCAGCTGAAATCATAGCCATGCGTGTTCCTCCGGATGCCAGGTGCAGGCCAAAAGCAGTCAGGACAACAGTGAGTGGTCAGACCAAAAACTAGGAGTGTGCTACATGGACGAACATGCTACCATGCAGTACACTACTTAAGGTACGACAGCTGGTTAAGATTACTGCGACAGATAAATAATACAGCAAGGTACTAAATCATGTAAGAGCTATATCAAGCCGGAAAATGCACGTGAGGTTAGTGGAAAATTATAAGGTTAAGATATTTAGCACAAGTACAATAAACTTTGTCACTTAGTCTGTGTCAAAGTATCCTAGAACTGTTCTATCACGACTATTATGGTCCCTTGTTGTACATGGAAACAAATGAGATTCTAAATTTGTCGTTTATTCCTGCAGTCTATTTCCTTAATCCTATGCCATTGGTCGTTTCTACCATAATAGTTTGGCTCTAGCAGAATATGTTGAACTTCCAGTAAAAAAATAGTCTACATCAAACTTTTGTAAAAGATTTAATCTATATTTTTCCATTTGTTTGGATAGAGATTTCCACACTAATTCCTTCAAGAATTCAGTAAATCTCTTGTGTTCATCGTAACTGCTGTTTACAAATCTTGCTGTTCTCCACTGTATTTTATCTATTTCTGAAACTAGTGCAACTTTGTTTGTATCTCCATAATAGAGAAGTAAATGCCCGCAAGTCGAGGTGACAGGATGAAGGTGCATCAAATTTATAGCATTTCATAAAAACTTAACCAGAGCGTAAGAAACTAAGTCGTAGTAAAATACCTACGGTACTGACACGGATTTACTTGTTTTTTTTCTTACCTCGGCGTTGAAGGAGGAGGAGGAAGGATTATGCAATCTAAATTGGTCAGGGTTTTACCTGCAAAAATCCAAGGCTTCGTTCAAATTCCTACTCTCATGAGTCACCTTAGGCTGGATTGCGTCTATCAAAGGTACCTAAAATCCAGTATAGCGATAAAGCAAATCACGACGACAACTTTTGCAACGGAATTTACTGAAACGTTTAACGATACCAACATTTAACCTTGGAATTTTGTCATAATATAATATCCAAATAAAGAAGACAAAAAATCATATCTTAGAATACTGAAGAAAGAAGACGAATGCAGAAGTCACCATGAGAGGAGAAAATTAGAGCAAAAGGATTCCTTAACATATCTTGGAAAAGCCATCACGACAGATGGAGTAAGTGTAACGAACATCTAACTAATAATAGCCTACGCTAAGAAGGTTTTCATAGATAAAAGACAACTGCTAAGCTCTACGAGGATAGGGCTACAAACCAGGAAACAGTACGGGAAAACATTCGTGTGGAGCGTGGCACTCTGCGGATCGGAAGCATGGAGCAATTGAAAAGCAGACCAAAACAGACTAGAAGCCTTCAAAACCTGGTGCTGAAGGAGGATGCTGAAGTTTAATGGACGGACCAAATAAAAAATCATGAAGTGTAAAGAAGATTAGAAGAAGAAAGGTCCATATGGAACACCGTACAGAAAAGGAGAACCAGATAGACTGGACACACTCTGAGACACAATAGGTTTGTGAATAACAAAATTGACGACAGAATAGATGAAACGGTTGAGAGAGACACAGGAATAAGTTCATCGACAAAATAAAGAGGAAGGTTCATAGGAAGAGATATCAGGAGGTAAGAAAACTAGCATGAGATGGGAAAGGGCGGAGGGCTGCAGTCAACCAACCTTAGAATTGCACAACCAATGATGAAGATTTGATCCAGATTTGCGTTCATTCACTATAGAATTTTTTAGAATCCAAATGTAATATTATACGATGTTCTACCTTTTACGATTAACCAAGGATAAATGAAGAAAATTAATTCATACAGATGAACAAGCGTTGAGTTATGTTTTTTTTAAGTTTAGACAAACTTAAGAATTTTAGGGATAGTGTCTGAATATCTCATAAAATAAGAAATGCCAACCAAAACAGGCCACAGAATAAGAAAGAATTTCAATTTTCTGATCAAAAAGAAAAGACTACAATCTAAGTAAGATATCCAGATAATTTTGTGTGCAAAGGAAACACAAAGCGATAGGACATTTCACCCTAAAAGTGTCTCCGTACTTCAATATGTTCCTAAATCGTATCTTCATAACGTTTCACGCATAAAATTCCGTCTCGGTATAATCAAGCAATCTCATGACTTTCCAACACAGGCAGAAGTGCATAGTTATAGGCCGATAGCATATAAAATTCAACATTGTCCAGTCAATTTCAAAGAAATTTCAAGATTTTCAAAAAGAGAGCAGTGTTCAATTAAATTCAAATTAAAGATATCTCCGTATTCTGCAGGAGCTGTTCGAAGTACGAAGTACACAACTAACTTTTTTAAGCATATGCTGCTCTTCACGCCCACTGTTGTTAATCAAGTGAAAACGATATCTCAATTTTCAAATAAGTGGTTGTGTCAATTGTGTTTGCGGTAACAGTTGTGGTGACAAATGGTTTAAATGCTTGTTGATTGAGTTTGGATGGAAGCAAGTGGGTTTAAGTGATGTTGAGAAAAAAATAACGACAAACTCCGCTCCGAATCAGAGATTTTAGGCCGTCCTTTATGAGTATTCTTCATCAGAAAAAGATTTCACCGTCGCCAAGAAAGTCACTTTCTTACAATAAATCATTTTCTTCAACCATTCTACTCCACCAACTTCGAGTTTTTTCAGAGAAATAATCGTGTTTCCCCTAATTTTGTATTGAAATTTCAACGAGCGAGAAATTTTGTTCCGGGGGAATTTTTTAGGCATTAAAATTTCACGTTGGGATGTAAATCTCAGAACAAATCTTCAAAAAGGTACAAATGCAAAAGAAAAGTTAAACCGTTGGATAACATTCTAAAAAAATATCACACTACAAAGAGTACGCTAATGGATTGCAATTTTTCCTCCCTTTTTAATGAGCGAATTCATTTTTTTGCGCACGAATTTTTTTATTTCAAGCATTTTGTATTTCATTCCAATATTTCAGCATCCTATCCCATAACAACAATGATTTTTATGTCACATAAATGCTTTTCAGTGTCTCCATCACATGTTTTCAGGTAAATTTGGTAATAAAACACCATGGACTGACTGATTGCACACTTGTGATAAAAAATGCGCACACTTGTGGTTCCTCAAGGCTGATACATTCCAGAGCACTGATTTTTATGGACTCGTTCATGATTTAAATGCATGACGGCGAATCCTACAAGACAGAACAAAATTATAAAGTGAGCGTAATAGTATCCTCACTGAAGACATTGATAGCTATCTCGTTTGGAGAAGTACACAATTGCTGTGTTATAAGCGGAGTGATAACCACTTTATTTTTCTCGTTTAGGCATTATTATGTTTGAAAATGAAACGGAAGAAGAGGCCTCTTTGATTTTCAGCACTGCAGCTCGATGTCAAGCAACGCTTTCACCTCCGTACTGAATGCGATATTTATTTCATTTAATACTGATAAATTTAAAGAGGATCCTTGAAAAATCATGTGAGGTGAAAAATTATTGAAAAATACTATCGGTATGACTAGTACAAACATAGATGCAGAAAGGGAAAATTTCATACTTAAAATAAAAAATATAAGTTGGTTAAGTCTCCCCCGGCCAAACACCCATTACATCTACATATAAATCTACATATTACCCTGAGATCCTCCGCATGGGAAAGTGGCAGGGGCTGTTCGAACATCAGTCGCGTAAAGATGTAAGAGATAAGATTATTGGAGGAGAAATGGTGACGTGCATGACGGGAGTGTATTAAGAGAAGCTCAGTCTTTATTGTGGTTGCTTATTGTTGGCGGAAAGAACGTTTTATGTACCTATCTGTCCGGCAGTGTATCTCTCTTATTTTATCACTAGAATCAGACGTAAATATGTAGTGGGGCGTCATGATAATATTGTCTGTGTCGCTCTGAAACATACCAGTTCTGATATTCACGAGCAAGCTATGTCTAGCGTGTAGCCTCCGAGTCTCACGGGGCTCCCACCTTAATACCTCTAAAAGTTGTGAAACACACATGTTCGCTCAGAGCAGGTTATTATATTTATTATACTATCTTATATTATTACATATTTTTACTATTAACTTGGTATATTATTAATTATTTAGTTAAATATTTATGATCAGGGTCCCAAATTCTCGCTGTTTATTCGAGGTGTGGGCTAACCAGAGCGAAGCAGCATTTTTCTGTTACTTATTCATCCGAGGACGTTTCTATTGTACGCTTCAAAAATCTAGTTTCTTAAATGCTGTGCCGCATATTTTTTGAATGTGTGATCCCCACGATTTATAAGAAGTTAAGGTAATTCCAAGATATTTAACTGTATCTGAAGATTTTATGATTTTAGGTGGCTTGGAGGGTAATACTTATATGTAGATTTTAAACCTTTAACAGCACCACCGCCTTTTCTTGCGCTGTTTTTGTAGTATCGCGCTCGGAATAAACGACAACTACCTTGAGACCATTATTTCATTCCAGGTTTACTGAAATTTGACCAATTTTTTACCGTCATTTTACACAGGTAGTAATACTACGATTGATTGGCAATTAATTAATGAATAAAAAATGTTGGCAAGGTACTAAAAAAATCGGGCTAAAAGTACGTAATTTGTATGTTTGACATCAATTAGAATGCGCTTGGTCCAAATCATCGGATGTTTTGCTTTCTTCAGATTCCTGCAAACAACACTGAAACCAATTTATATTGTAAGTGAATACGACCTGAGAATGTAATTCCTCAAAACTCTTTAACAATGACGCCTGAAAAAGTAGGTAATTTGAAGGGAGACGAGAGGCAACTGAGAGACACGGTGGGTGAAAAAGCGAGCATGTGTGCAATAAATGAAGCGCGCTTTATACAATGAAAAGACCTCTGAAAGGCCATTTTATAACTTCCCAGGAAGGAGGCAGTGCATAGAATATCATATAGAGAACTCTGGCTCACGGAAAGAGGGAATCAATTGTCGCGACACGGTAGACACGGTAAAATTCGTGACTTCCGCATGAAGGAACCTCTTTTCTTCATAAAATAAATAAAGCAGTCAGCCCGCACATGAATGTGGTGAAGAATCCAAATTAGCTTTACTATTCAGCATTCAGTTACAAACATTATGGGAAAAGACCTATTTATCGTCCTATTTCCACGAATTGATTCACGAATACGGATGTGACGGCTTTCACTCTTTTGAACACTCATTTTGACATTCTTTTCACCGTAAATAACGACATATTGAGGAAGACATTTTGCACTACTTAGCGTATTTTTTCGTGTCCCACATTATGCGCATCGTAGTTGCGCAGGACACAACTTTCATCTACATTTACATACTACCCTGCGAGCCACCGCGTGGGCGTGAGGCAAGGGGTGTGAGGACACTGACCGAATAAAGTTGTTAAGGATGAGATTTTCGGAGGTGAAAAGTGAAGTGTATTATGGAAGTGTTTTCGTGGAGCTCATTTTCTATAATGGCCACAAACTTTAAGCGGAAAAAACGAATTTTTTACATATGTGTTTGGTAGTTTATCTCTTAGTTAATCGCTTCAGTAGGACTTAGAAATGTAGTGTGGCGTATAAATGATATTTTACTTGTCACTTTACACACCCGTAGTGAATATCTCAAGAAAACTCAACCTAGTGTGTAGTCACTGAGTTTCCAGGGACTCACAACCTATTCCGTCTAAAATAATCATAATAATATAGTTTATTCCACAACATCAGATACATGTTAGAGTAACATTTATCCTAAATATAGGAATAATAGGTACCCCTCTGGCGAAACTCCGTTTTGTGATACCCACTCGTCCATAATTAACAAAATTAATTTGAATGTGTTGCAACATAAGCAACAATAACATTGTATTTGTGCTAGTATAGTTACAAAACTATTAGTAAACGAGGATCATAGAGAATTAAACGCAGTAAAAATTTTAATATCAGTAATAACAAACCTATCAGGTAAAGGTATAATAATGAAACACTATATGTTCCCTCATGGAAGTTTTTAACGGACTTCAACTTGCTCTCTAAATTAAGATTTGAACTTTCTCCACTATGGGCACACCTAGCGTCTATAAATGATGCAATGCCTGCAATATAGTGTGTCATCTCGAGAAGCAGTTCGAGTCTCTGCCGGCAGGGGCGCGTCGGGATAAAATTTCTAATAATCAAGTAGGTGTGATCAATATCCTTTAAAGCCGAAGCCGAGGGTTTCTTTTCCGCTGACTCGGATTCGCTTAGTGGTTTAATGGTTGCTCCAACGGCACTTGAGGCTTGAAAAAAAATAATAATCGATACTGAAGGGGAAAAGGTCTAATTTTAAGCATCACCTTGGCCGCGTTGAAAAACGTCATTAAACCTTCGCCGGTGGTCGACATCGAGGGGAGAGGGGGGGGGACAGCTGTAATATATGCAACCAGAAAGACTTCACTGCTACACGGGTTGCCCTATCCACACGGAGCTGTTACGTGACATCCTAAATTTAGTTGACAGTATTGGCTCTGTGGGCGGGATCAAGGTGGTGGATTATATATCGAAACATTAGTGAACCGAAGGCAATATACTAAAACTATCGCATTTTTGAGGCATTAATGAAGAGCTTTCGCGCGGTAGCCATGTTGAGTGGATTAAATTTACAACGAAAAATTATCCTTCCCCATTTATCTATTCCATTCTTCAATTAAGGAAGTTCTGCAACAACTATGCGAGTCAAAACAAATAATGAGTTCCAGCTTACGCGAAGTAGCTGTGTTGGGTGGATTAAAATTTTCCAAGAAAAAATATGCTTCCCATTTTATCCATTCCTCCCCTCAATTAAGTCACTATTTACACGTTCCAGTTTCCTTTCCATTCCTGATACCAAATACTTCTTCTTTGGACCGACCTGCCATTTGTAGGCTTTGGGCCATCGATAAGGCATTTCTCGCCTCAGCGACCAAGTTGTCCGTCTTTCTTCTCATCTGTTGAATGAATGACAAAATGATGACGAAACTATATCATTGTACCATATAATACAAGTCTGAGTAAATTATTCTGAAAGTACCTTCGCCGAAGCGCTCCGTCCGCATTCTTCAGACGTTGCCGGGGGTGGTGTTATTTTAATTTGGTTCGAGGTCAATGGAAAATGCTCTTGTAAAATCTCAGTCTAAAATTTTGGAAAAAATTTAGCGAATTATTTCATTTTCTGAACGCAATCTTATTGTTTTATGAAGAAATTAGATAGTTTTATTAATATTTTAGGTTTTTGAAAGGCAATCACTAGTCATTAGGTACCTGTCCACAATTTGATACACTTGGTCTCATTTTGGTGTATACCTCCAAGAACTGTAATTGGTTGTAGCATCATAGCTTTGACACGTAGAGCTCGTCCACCCCCGCACCACTCTTCTTCTTTTCCTCTAAAGCCTTCTCGTGGGCATACTGTGATTGGAGGCTCTTAATTTTAGATTTTATGTCCTCCAATGTCACAGGCTTCTGGGTGGCGATGACCTCTCTTATTTCCTCTAAAATTACCTCTCTTTTTACTCTGTTAAAATATCTTTCATCGCGCACATCGTACAATGAACGCAACTGTTCGTACAGTTCTATAAGATAAAGAAAATCCTCTTTCGTCCACATGATAAATTTATCACAAGCAGACACCGCGATGTGAAATCGTTGCTAGTCGCCGCTTGTTGTTGATCAGAATAATACCACCAAAACAGAAAAAAGCGCAAAATAATTGAAGACAACGTCGTCATTCGGTCTTTGTTTTACTTTTTCCGGCTCGCACCAATTTAAGATTCAAAGGTAGATAGTGAAAAGTAATGGACCCCCAAAGAGGTGCAGCAATTTTAGCTGCTGCAGCAGGTGCAGCACTATTAGCAGTTGAAGTAGGGAGAGGACAAGGAGGCGCCGCAACTGCTGGGTCAAGAGATGGAGGAGCCGGAGGGAGGAAAAGGGCTCATATATTTTCCTCCAAAATGAGCTGAGTTTGGAGGACGAAAATTCGTTTATGAATTACTTGAGAATGACTGAAGAAACATTTATTAAGCTATTGAGTTACGTAGAGCACAGTATTAAAAAAAAGAAACTTGCATGAGGCAGCCTATTTCAGCAAGAGAGAGATTAGCTGTTACACTAAGGTTTCTTGCCACAGGAGAGAGCTTCCAGAGCATGGACTACCAAACTAGATTGCCCAAGTCGTTCCTCATTGGCTGCATCCCAAAAGTTTTCACTACTATTTACAGAGTTCTTAAGGCAAAGTACTTAAAGGTACAAATGACTACATATTTCTATAGGCGAATTTAACTTATTAACTTAATGCAAGATCTAACATCCTACCTTTCGTATATTTTTCATCCTTCTCAGACATTATCAATGGAAAGATGTAAAAAATACTCGAGTTCAATAAATTATTTAACCTAGAGCAAGTTGATACACACATGAATTTAGCATATGGTTCTTCATTTGTGAGATGATGATGAGCATAAGCAAACAGTTGCAGACAATTGTGCATTATCAATAATTTATTTTAAAGTACATATATTTTTTCATACGCATTTACCATATCACACTTTTCATTACAAACACTTACTTATTCATGTCTTGTAAACACTAACTCACTTAAAAAATTCACTTTCTCAACAGTTTCCATCAACCAAAGAAGAATAGTGTGCCATTGCGGAAAACTTTAACAATAGGTGGCGATTTCTCAACTGCTTGGGATCTATTGATGGGAAGCACATCACTTTCCGTGCAGCGAACGGAAACACCGTGTTTCTCTCCACCCTTCCTCCCTTACCTGTCCCCTGAGGGGCAAATTACCTTAGCTGTCGGTCGCATCCCCAAATATCCAATCCATCCATCATAGGAAAATGAGGGTCAACGAAGATGGCAGGCTGGCTTCAGCTCCTAGCATTGGCCCGCATGGCAAGATCCCTCTCCGCGTACTTCAATGATTATGACTACTATTGATGCTAAAGCAAATATTTACCATAAACGTGTGACATACACGTGAGACACATTCGTGCAGTTAATTTTACGCAGAAATTCTATTCAACGACCGTTTTTTATGAATAGGGTAAACTTTGTTTTTCCACAATGAATTTAATGACTTACGACCAGGATTTCGATGGTTAACGTCATCACCTGCTGATGACGTTAATCGTCAAAACCATGGTCGTAAGTCATTAAATTCATTGTGGAAAAACTAGTTTTACCCTATTTATTCAAAATGTTTAGCTAATTCCACAAAGTATCACCGGAAACCACCAACTTTAACGACCGTTTTCGTCAAATAGTTGACATCTACAGGCACATTGTAGAGAGCCCTCAGGCGTATGTTTTCATATGTGGTGGAAATGGGAGATGGGATGGGTTCAGAATGAGTGATACGGAGGAGGGAGAAAATATTGGGTAAGGAGGGATTTTTGAAGGTGAGCCATTGCTTCTTACGTGAGATAGTCTGTGGGATGAGGGGAGGAAGGTTAATCCCACCCACCACCTATGAATGCGTACTTGAAAGCTGTGAATAAAATAATATTTCATCCTTATCCCTCTAAAATCTGAGAAACATTTTGTTATGTCGTATCAGTTTTTTAATAAATTGCTCAGATTTTTTTGTATTTTAGTAATTTTTTAAAACTCTTTCTGCCCAGGATCCAAAATGCTCGCGGCGTATTCGAGGAGTGTCCCAATCAAATATGTACATATATTTACTGCATTTTTTTTTCTAAAGGAGAAAAAGTCATTTTTTGTCTATAAGTTATACTTTGTACTATGTTGACTTTGTTTATTGTCAGTTTCTGAAACGAACGTGTAAAAAAAAACTTGTCTGCTCTTTTGTATTTATCTCTTCTTATTTGTTTTCACAAGATATGTTTTTTCCACGTGTCATATTCAATGATGCATATTTACAATAACAAAAGTTAAATTTTTGTGTAACTAGCCTCGAATTAAATTTAAGGATGGTAGCTTCCACACTGGTTTTTTAACCATTGAAGCTACCCAAAGCTCCTTTCATTGTTTTGTAACAAAATTTGTACATTGAAGTAATTTGGAGTAATAAATTCATTCATTCAATCAGATGGGAGTAGGATCTCTCTTTTAATTTCTCATTCGAGAACCTTCCTAGTATACGCTTGAGAAATACTAGTTTCTTTAGTGCTGTGCCATATATGCTTTTATGTGTGTTCTCCATGATGTAACTGAAGTTAAGGTAATTCCAAGGGATTTCACATTTTCTGAGGACTTTATGCTTACTGCACCCACAGTGTAGATGTGATGTTAGTGTGATGAGTTTCGCAAGAGGTGTACTGTGGTGCAATTACTAAGATTTAGTTCTAGTCTCCACTACTAGCACCATGAATGAACGTGTTTGCTACACATCTTCAACGTTTGTCTGTTTATTGAAGTAAAACTATTATTAAAGAGTGTGAATGGGAAAATCATATCTGAATAACTTAACGCCTGCAATTAGATCACTAAAGCCTGCAATCAGATTACTGATTACCGGCTAAATGCCTGCAATCAGATTACTAAGGGTAGGCTCACCTCCACATTTATGTAGGACTAAACGCTTGGATGCTCTTTCATTACAAGCGCACCCAAATGATAGCATAGCAACCGGCTAAGCAATAGCAATCTTATTTGTAATCATTTATTGAGAAAAATTTCAAGTAATTCAACATTCGGGCATATAAATTATAATTATTAGCTTATTTCGAGGGTTTAGGTCAAATTTTAAACGTTAGTTTTGCCTTTTACGACGTTCCGCAGTATAATGTATTCCATCTTCAGGGCTGGAAAGTGAACATACTGAACATAAAGGTCATTCTCGATAATATATATTTATCTACCGATATTTATCTTCTATTTATATTCTTACACTAATAACCTCGGTCACAGACTTTACAAAATTATTTCCAAAGAGCATATAGTCTAGTGATCTCACTCATTAAAAATGTAACAATCACACAGCACTCATTATGAATGTGTGTTTGAACAGCAATGGCAATTCTGGCTAGATATCAAAAAAGCTCATTAAATAAAGGCATAAATTTGATGCTCCAAGCTGTTATAAATTTATTAAATTTCTATAAAATTTTCTTGGCGTTTTTGTTTAGTTACGTCAGTTTTTTATTGTACGTGCAGGAATTGTAGCGATATGTATCATTTCTAATATTTACCGCTTTATTTATTGGATTCGTAGTCTACAGAGACAACTTTTGAAATCAAGACTCTGTTTTTTATTAATGGAATTCTGCACAAAAACACGGGCTACTTTTTTGTTTGATACGTCTATGTCTATGGTTAGATTTCCTATTATCAAAAACTGACCTGTTTCTTCAACATAGAATTGCTCAAAATTTTGCATGGAATTGCTTTTTATTACTAATCATGCAGTTATCATACTTACCATGATTAGCGATAGCTTTAGGTTTAGAGATAGTTTTGAAAAAATATGTTATTTTTGGAAACTATCGTGTATTATCGTTTTGATAAGGCCATATGGGAATCCATTTCTTCAGAGGCTTTTTGCGATGACGGTCATATTTTTCTCATTGTTTGAACTCACATACGCCGTAGCGTACTTCAATTAATTCGCTCTCCGAACATTCCGCCACAGTTTAGTGCTAAATTCTCTAGACGCCAATAGCTGTTACATACGCAATACTTAATGATCCCTTTCGCCGGGAGTTCCTGTTGCGTCCGGAAAAACAATCACGATCCCCCCCCCCAAATCCTCCCACTTCCCTCCTCCATTCGATCTCTTTCAATCTGCCCCTCGACGAGAATAAAGCGAGCTTTGCGTCCCCGAGTTTGCCAATTACCCGGCACAAGAGATGTGGCTTTCTGTCAATTGGAGGGGGGTCGCTGCGATGGAGCGTGTCAAAGTCGCCGGCGGACGAATGAAATCCCTCCTTAGCGTTTATAAGTGTGCTCTACACGTCTCGCTTTCTGTCGGTCGTTAGCACCTCCGTTTTCAAGGGACAAGCGCTCTCACATACATATATACAGCGACACACGTGAATGTCCCTCCCCAACTCTTGTTCCCTATACCTAGAGAACCCACACTCTCCCTCTTTCTCCCTGTCTCGCCTCCAATCCCACTGAGAATGGAGGAGGGTTTTATGACCCTTGAAAACGACCATACCTCTCGCTGCTCCTCTCCACGGCCAGCCCTTCTCCACCCTACGTCCTTCTATTTCTCCCCTATATCGTATCGTTCCCGAATACGCGCGCCATGGAGAGGCACACACTGGTGGCCATATAGAGGGTTGAAGACGGGGACTAGGGGGGGGGGGAATGGTAGGGTATTCGATGGCGACCATTAGCTTCCTCAGCCGCCTTCCCTCCCCTTCCTAACTACCCCCTTTCTCTCCCAAAGGGACAAAGTACACATTCAAAGGCGCAAGAGAGCTTTCCTTTTCTTTCTCGGTCTCCTTAAGCTTTCGAAACACGTCTGCTATCACTCCGCAATAAGAGAAGTAGTTCCGTTTTACGGTCACCCTGCAAGGAATTGCAGACGCAAGCTCTACCACAAGCGCTCGTGAATCAAAGCATTTCTTTTTTTTATTTTAAGCATTCAGTTTTATAACACAGCAGGTGAAATGCGATGAAATTTTCACGAGAAAAATTCGACCTGGAGCCGGGAATCAAACCACGGACCTTTGCTTTCCCGGAGCAATGCGCCCGACCACTACGCTATCCAGCCTTCCTAAGTCTCGTGGTAAGATCTATTTGCCTCATTACCACCAAAATTGCCACGGGAAGAAGTCTAATTCTCGTGAGAATCCCGATCCTCGTAAAATGATTTGTCCAGAGCACTTCAAGGGCAGTACTCAGTCCGTCGGATGGGACGCTAAATTATAGATCCCATAGAGACTTTTGTCAAGAGAAGACTGACTCCAATGCCAGCTTTCTCTCGACCTTTCCTTCTTTTCCCAAATAGTAATTCGGATCCTGGAAGGAACTCTTGCTTTCCCACAGCGAGTATATTCATAGTAGTTTTCGCGGGTTTTCCACCGGATCTGGAGTAGAGATACCGGCGTTTTGATCACTAACTCAATCAGCATAGCCAGGTTGTTGGCTTCAGGACTAGAATCCTTAGATTCTTCAAGTTCTGTCCTGGCATCAACATCCTGAAGACAACGGCGGAGTTAGACAATCTTCAAAGGCCTGAATTCTTGAACTTTGAAGAATTTCTCTCGAGATCTCTTAAAATTTGAAAAACTTCTCTCGAGATCTTTACCTTTTTTAAGCTAACCAGCCGATCCTCAATGGCACAATTTGGCCTCAGTTGTGATTTGAACCACCAAAAAATCGAATGACCCCTCTTCAATGGTAAGTGGAAGGCTCTTGATTGTGGTACATCGTCCGTTTGACGGGGTATCGTCATGTCCCTGACCACCTAGGCCATAGGAATGATTCCAAAACGCCATCCCACACCCATTGGTTGCTCGAATAACTAATTTCCCATATTCTCATGATGTTTTCTTTCACCTAAGGAGGTCGATTCTTGCCCAAAGCCCCCCTCCCTCCTCCTAGCACTATGAGAGCATTATGAAACCGTATCCGGACTGGTCATATTGTTGATGCAGGTGCCTATTTTGATGTTACCGCGCAAGATGTCAGCCCGGCTTCCTTAACTTCTTTATTATTATTTACGGCACGTGCCCGACTTCTAAATACCCTGGCTAACCATCGCAAAATTACTACTTTATGCGGCATGTGGACGACTTCAAAATAACCAGGAAAGCGTGTCATATCTCCTCGAAACTCCTTTTCACACGTCACGAGAGCGTAGGGTGTGGAAAGACAAGCATCCTTTATAAACCTCCGCGAGGAATCACAGAGAGGAATGATTAGTTGCCATTTAGCAGGGCAGTCTGTCAGTTGGTGCATAGCCAAGCACGAGTGAGCCCGCTGTCCCCGGCCGGACCCACCGAACGCTACCAAGACGACCGAGCTTTCTTTGCCCCACCTTGGTCACCATCCAGAAGCAGGAGGGTCTACGTCTCGTAACCGGGCATAATGTAGGCCTTGTTTTCCATCAATATATGGCATATTTTAGAAAAAAAACTTGAGCGCTCATTGATACACCCAACACCATGCGCGATGCGAAAATCTGTAAATGAGCTACGTCACCCCCGGTATTTCGGTTATTCATTCGAAATTTAGAGGAAATAATAATGGAATACATATTTAATGAACTCAGCGTGACGCATTGATAATTGCGAGCAACGGTTATAATAATAAGTGCTGTATTATAACGCGTTTAGAAAAAAGACTCGTACACAAGCAATCGATATATTAAGCAATATATGTCATGTACCATAAGACTACCAGTTACATTAGCAATGAATCACCAAAGGACCAAATTGATAAGAAACTGAGAGTTTGTACAGCAAACA
The DNA here is from genome assembly GCA_963169105.1 of Ceriagrion tenellum. NCBI lineage: Eukaryota > Metazoa > Arthropoda > Insecta > Odonata > Coenagrionidae > Ceriagrion > Ceriagrion tenellum. The sequence continues at coordinate 51,790,713 of OY720633.1, read as the reverse complement.
AACAAAAAATCAACCCAACCACCCAAAATGGTGTTTGGACTCTGGACATAAACTTTTTACCAAGGAAATAAATAAAATATATAGGAAAGATGTACGCTTCGTTAAAAATTGCTACTAGCAAACATATGGAGTTTCTCAGCTTTCAGAGGAATTTTCTCAGGATCTCTATCATATAGAAGTATTTTATTGCACCATTAATGATGGAATATTTCATTCATCCTTCCCTCAGTAACTGAAAGCCCTGAGTGAGGATTAGAATTAAATATCAGAAAATGCACCACAGTTCACTTCCTGCGAAAGTCGTCACACAAATGCCATACCTATAATGTGGGTGGAGTAAAGATAAAATCTTAAGAAAATGATCCTCAACTAGAATTGAGTATTTATATAAAGGTGGTTAAAATTTATTCTTATATAACAAGTAACATCAGCGTCATTTTGTGAAAATTTGTTATGTTCAAAATGAGCAATAAAACTGTTATTTTTTTCTTACTTTTTAATTATTCTCCGACCATTTTTTAACACAGAGTGTCATTATCAAGGTATTTAATACAGATTATCATTATACCTTGATAATGACACTGTTTTTAAACCTGGTCGGTGAATAATATAAAAGTATGAAAATAGTAAAAGTTTTATATCATGAAAATTTATTCGCATTTAAGTTTAAATGTAGGTACAATATTCATGAAAGAAGACTCTGAGGAGACTTTGACTTTTTAAAGAATGAAAAGAAAGACTACTCCCCTTTCGTTCGAATATTTCGCTTTCCAAATCAAATTTTCAGTCCACTTTCCCCTCCGAGAGGCATTGTTGGGAATCTCTCTTGGGCGCAGGGGAAACAGCGGATGCGCTCCTTTCGACGGGCGACCCGAAACCCCTTTTGCACCCGAGGCCTTCTGCTTCTTCTCCTTCTTCCCATTTCCGTATCGCCACAGATGGCTATTACTCCGTGCTCTCCCGCGGCCTCATCTCACGTCCTCTTTCCCTTCTCCACTGCTATCTCTGAGGCAGATCGTCGCTCTTCCTCTCGCCACACATCCAAGACTTGCCTCCACCGCCACCGCTGCAATGCCGTTCCCCTTCAACTCGGAGCACTCACATTCCTTTAAACCGCCTCGGCTATCTTATCGTTTATTGTACGTCCCTCAAAAGTAGCCATTCTTCTGATTGGTTTCCTCTCTCCGTTCCCTTTCTTTCTCTCTCTTTCTCGTTATCTCCCGCTCCCCCGCCCATCTCCTCCGCATTTCCTTGATCGCATCACCTTTACTCACACCTTTTCGTCTTCCTCCCTCCGCTTCGAGTCAATTTAAAAAGGTACTTACCCTTCAAAAACAGGCTCTCAGGTTTGTTATTTATTAAAAGGTAGAGAGTCTTGTGGGAAATCTTTTAAACTGCATAAAATTATGACTATCCCTAGCATATACATGTATAATGTGATTCTTTATGCATGGTACCAAAAACATTTCTCTGGCTAGAAATACATACGTTCATTAGTATAACACCAGAGGCAAATTCAATATTTTCAATGATCATTGCAGGATATCAATACTTCAGAAAACCTGAATCATCGGAGAAAATGTTAATTAAGAAACTTCCTTTAGAAGTAAAAGCAATGTGTAGCCAAGAAAAAAGGAACAAAAATAGTTTAAAAGATTTTTTGTAAAAAAAATGCCTTTTGAAGCATTCTAAAGTAGGTATATAGAGAGATAAAAAAAGTCATGAACATGTAAAACCTATATTTAACCTTTTTTTGGGATACAACTTTGTGTGAATGTTTTTTAGAATTGTAGAATTTGTGTAATTTTTATATACTTGACGAAACCCATACAAGTGCAATTTTGTCCTTTTATAGTGAATAAATCAATCAATCAATAATTCAATCAATTGTCACATTGACATGTTAGGCTTTGAAGAGAAACCCTAGTTGTTATTAAAACCAAGAGAAATAGACTCTCTTACATGCATTTTCATCTGTCGGGTGATCATCGTCAGAAAGACGTTTATCTCTCGTAGATCACCTTACTATATCATCTTTGAACGTTCTATTCTAGGATTGGCTGACTGCAGCCCTCCACCTTTCCCTGTCAAATGCTACTTTCTTTCCTCTTTATTTGGCCCGTGAACTTATTCCTGGGTCTTCCTCAGGGGACTTTTCCTTCTATTTTGCCTTCAATTATGTTCTTCACAAACCCATTGTTTCTCAGGGTGTGTCCAATCCATCTGGTTCTTCTTTTTTCTATGGTACTTCATATGGTCCTCTTCTATTCATCTGTAAACTTCATAATTTCTTATTTTGTCCGCGCATTTTATCTTCAGCATCATCCTCCAGCAGGAATTTCCAGCAATTACCCTTCTGGTAACTGCTTTCCTCTGATTGCCTTTGTTATTCCTTCTCTCCAACTTATTTTGGGCCCTCCTATTTCTTTTCATCCCTGGGCATTCCATATTATAATCTGCTTTCTTATCCCTCATTCATCATACATTCTATGTGAACTTACTTACACAAGCTTTTTTAATGCCATTGACTATTGTGTGTGTGTGAATTCCTTTATACGTCTCATTCTCTCATTTGTAATTCTTAAAAAATTTGGTCAAAAGTCAATCGTAAATTCTCTTCATGTTGAATGCCAATGGATCTTTTCTTGAATTGCATATTTTGGTAGAATCCCGATCTATCAAGGTTTAGTATTACCCACAGCACAAGACTTTATGTTGCGGTTGGCAATTTGCTAGGCATGTTTATACCACACCTAATAAATTGCCTAAAAATCCATTGGTACAAGCATATCAAATAAATTGCCAAAAATTATCTCTGACTTAACTATAAACGAAAAAGCTATGCACACTATGTTTGACTAGGTGCTTTGATATGAGCTAAAGATATAAAAAGCAATGTTTTCATCCCATTACCCTCACATGAACCAGGCAGGGGTAATAAAATTTTTGCGTCTCCTTAAAAAATTGTCGTGCATCAGATTTTTAAGTACTCTCTTTAAATATGAATTATCTACATTTCCCTACCAAAGATCATCTGTTCGGTTCAGTGAACAATGCACAGAATTCCTCACTAGTTACTGAGCGCACGGAGGCGATTTTAAATCGTACTTTCGTTAAGGCGTCCTTTGCGCCCAAGGATCAGATTTAGAACTCGCTGGATAAGTGTAATAATTATTGCTTAAAATAGCATACTAAGGAATCAATTAGGCCAACCTATACTTCCACTGCAGTAACCAGGATAACATCCTTATGTAGAGTGAATGAGATATCATTTCACATAAAATTCAATTTATTTGGCTTTACCCTGAAGAACTGTATCTAACCGCTCAAATTGACACTGAAATATCAGCCAATGACCACATTACTTTCCGGAATATTCGATAAAATATTCGTCAGTAATTTTCCGGGGAAATGGTATGGGCGAGCACTTCACAGGGTTGCTTCATTTACAAAAAAGACGTATTTCATACACATTGGTAGCGTCACAAAATTTAGCGCGTACTTTTCATTCTCACTACGTTATTTTAAAAAATAAATAAATTACTCGCCACAGTCACTTCTACCTAAATGCAAAATAATATTCTGCTGTAAAGATGTTGTATACGCAAAGGCTGTAAATATTAGTCAAGATTAAGACTTATGTATGAATATTCCTTTAATTGACGAGAGATTCTGCCATATAAAGCAATATTATTGTGTTCTTGATGTACTGACATAACTTCAGGCTTCTTAAAAATGGTCTCTGGCACAGCTAGGGAAAACCTCGCCTAAATTACCATCATAAAAGAAATATAAGGTAAGTGAAGCTGATGGTAAAAGCTAGAGCAACAGGTATACATATTATACTTCAATAATGGCGATTGATCAACCCATATGCCGTTCGCAAGGATAATACTGGAATCAAATCAATGAAGTATGAGCTTTTTAATCAATAATTCATGTTTAGTTCGGGTCGGTGACCGAGACATGTAATGAAAGAGAATCAAAGTCTTGAGGTTTCTCCCTCGGTTGAAGCCCTATATAGATCTTGGCGACATTCACCTCGTAATTGACTAAATTGGTTCAAGATAAACATGTCCAACTAACGTTTTCCTCGATAAAAATTATTGGTTGAGCCCCCTCAAGACCTGTACACTAGGCTTGTATTGAATGCACAATAGCTGACACTTCGGCATGAGATCAGTCAGACTTGGGTGACGATTTCAACAGTAGCGACGAAAGTCAACTATTTGTACCCGCGAGGCTAGGTGATGGTCGCGTTGAATAAACGATATCTCCAACGGTTTCTGACTTTACTTCGGGGAAACCAATAGCCAGTCGTAACAAATGCACAATATATTTTTCTAGCAAAAATATATTACGGTGCGATTAGTCGTAAAAAAATAAATTTTCCAGACAAAAAAGACAGCATTTTTACTATGGTCAACGGTAAGAATCTACCTTTATGAATGGATTTGACATTTTAAAGACGCTTGCCAATTATGTGTCTCTACTGTTTAAACCTGTTCCATGGGTCAGATCGTGCTTCGATAACGTTTGTGACACCATCTTTGCTCCGAAATTTGAAATAGACCTTCCCTGTGATTTTCCTTCGTAAGCGTGTGCGCTAATAGACGAAAATTGTGATAGTGGGGAAGTATGTATTAAAAGGATCAGGTACACTTCATTTTCCAAGCTATTTTTGACGTTTTCTTGAGAAAGAATATTAATCTGACCAAAATATTTGACCAGTTCTTTATAGAATTTAAATATCGCCCCGCCATTTTTTTAACGACAATAATCGTTCCAATCTGCTAATTGAACATTTACTCACGTGTTCTCAACTGCCTAAATAAGCACCGATCTGCATCAGGTAATTTGAGAGTGCCCTAGGTAATCTTACGAAATTTTCATCATCTCTGTACAGAACTTCATCTGCCTCGCGCGATGCTGGACTGTGATAGCCTCGGTGCAATTATTCAATATTAGGCTGATGCCAACTCTGGGTTTCCCTCCACCCTTTCTTCATTCCATAGATAATCATCCTCTTAGCAATTCACAATCCTTCCCTCGATGGTCCAATGGATTTTATCAGTCGCGCGACAACCAAAATGACCAGCATAGCCCGTTAGAAGACGACATTGAGGTAGATGAAAAGGGCATCTATATCTATCTCTTCTCCTGCAAGCCACCACAAGGGTGTTTGGCAGGGGCATTACCTCATCAAATTCTAGCCTGACAACCGAAATATCAACCACATTGGTTGTCCCTGCTCTTTCCTTACTTTCCTTTGGATAGTACGATGGAATGGACGAATGAACGGATGCAAAGCAAGAATTTCTACTATTTGTCAGAACTTTAAGGTAAGTAACTGTTGAAACACATATTGGCTACATAGCGCTGTGGATTATATTCGATTTCACAATATTTTTCGCCAGGAATGAGGATTATTATTACATACATACATACCCATCACGCCGTTCCCTCCCGGGGTAGGCACAGTCATAGAGTTTCACTCATAAATACATGTTTGTACTCCTAACTCTGCTTAAATAATTTCCTCCATTCTGACCTATCCTTGCAAACCTATTTTGCCTCATTTATCCACGTACACTGCTTCGTACACGCCCTTCTATTTTCAAAACTCCTAATATTTCTCCTCCTAAGAATTTCCTCAACCATATTCAACCACAACTCTCTCGACCTACTTCTACCTCTCGTACCATTCAATTCACTCATATATCTGTTTCGTTATTCAACTCTTATCCATTCTCTCAACATGACCAAACCAACGAAGCACACTCCTTTCATATATGTCAATTACTCGAGCATCTATCCCATATTCATTATTTACCCACTCATTCCTGACGTTATCCATTCTACTTTTGCTGCTAACACTCCTCTGATAACTCATATCCACGGCGTTTAGTCTACTCTTATGTCCATCCTTACATACCCATGTTTCATTACCATACAACAAAGTGGGGATAAGTACACTTTTGTACACGGCGATTTTCGCTTCCTTAGACATGAACTCATTCTTTGATATGATCCTAATGCTACCTACGCGGATTAATATTAATTTAAATAAATATATTTAAGAGAACGCATATTAAAGAAACGTTTAGTGCATGCTAATGTCTAGAAATTTATCGAAGGAAAACATCGAACAATTACAAAATTATTGCATCATCCCGTAAACGCTGAAGGAATATCGGGGTTTACCTTGATGGCGAACTGACCACGCCCTACTGATGGCTTCTAGCATTGGCCATCATTGCCAGAGTCCTCTCCATCGACCTCAACATAAGATTATCTAAAAGTTAGGAAAACTCAAAAATGGTTATGCATAATATTAAGTCATTTGATCAAAAAAAAACTGTCATCTCCAGTTTTGGTGGCGCTAAAATTCTCTTCAAGCGCTCCAAAATTCCGATGCTTGCATTTTTTTCTTTTCGTTTTCACCATAATTCAAATCACTAGCACGTTTCAAAATGCTATGCTTTAATTTTCATCAATTTTTATGAGTGAAGAATTCGCGCTCAGAACGCAAGGAAATCTGGAAACCGTTCGTTAACCTCACAAATATGATTCACGATTTTGTTAAGTCGATCGAATAACCCGCAGGGAGGGAGGGGGTGGGATGGGGCACCCGACGGAGTAAGTAATCGATGGTGACCGCAGTTGCGTTCCAAATGTGCCAAACCAACCAAACCTTCTCCTCTTCCTCCCCCCTGACCCCCATTTGTGGGGTCAAGTGTCGCAGAGATGGGCGAGAGTTTTCACGGGAAGTCAACCTTTGCGAAGCGACTCCGTGTGTGACTGTGTGCGAGGTTGGAAGGAGGAATGAAGAAGGGGTGGATAGTTTCCGCCCGCTCTCATCCCTCATCCCCAGAGCATCCTCACCAACACCACGTCGACCATGGACCTCGACACTTCTCATCTCATCCCCTCCACCTCCAAGATCTCTTTTCCCCCACCACTCTACCCCTCCATTCCTCCTACACTCCAAAAACCGTCATCTCGACCTTTTTATATGACTTTGATACGTCCTTTATAACGCAAAAGGGCATTATCCAGGTATATTAGCATGTTGTGGGACCAAATAATCAAACATTATGGGACTAAATTAGATTTAAAAAACATATATATAAATGAATAAATAAATGAATAAATAAAAATATATATATATATATATATATATTTATTTATTCCATATATATATATATATATATGATGATATATATATAGATAGATATGATATATATACAAACGATTATATATACATACATATATATATATATATATATATATATATATATATATATATATATATATATATATATATATATATATATATATATATATATATATATATATATATATATATATGTATGTATGTATGTATATATAATCGTTTGTGCATTCACTCAGACCGCTCAGCGGCAAATACATACAAATAAAGGTTCAAACAGAAAGGTAGAAAGAAAGTGGATAGGAACACATAAATTTGACGAGCACAATGGTGGTGTGAAGATGTAATGATGGCCGATTCCAAGCAGAAAAAATTCGATCCCCTTAATATATTATCCACAGAAATAAATTTTACTGTGACCTAGGTCTCAATGTATTTACATTATGATCAGGTGTAAAATGAAGTTAAGTACACACAATATACCGTCACTGAAAAAGAAGGGAGGGAAAGGAAGGAAGGTTGGGCCTTCTCCTCCTCCTTCCTTTCTCATCTTTGTTCAATCCCCTTGTGGAAAATTATGCTATTCACATAATTTTACACACGGTAGAAAATAGAAGGTGCGGACGTCCCCTCCCGCTTCCCCACCTTCCTTTCTCTACCCTCCTCCTTTTTCAGTAACGATATGATGACATATAGTGCTACACAACTGTTAGAGGGATTAAGGTGGGAGCCCCTAGGGGCTCGGAGGCTGCACGCTAGGCTTTGGCTTCTTGATAAATTCAGAACTGATATTTTTCAGAGGGACAGTGAGAACATTATCATGACCCCTCACAACATTTCTAGGATTTTAAGAAATTTTTCGACAAGTTTTCTCACAAAAAAACTCATTTATAAATTGTATTCATGCGGAGTTAATAAAAAAAATAGTGAACTGGATAAGGGACTTTCTGAGTGATCGAAAATAAAAAGTAGTTATTGATGGATTTAGCTGTGATATGGTCGAAGTCACATCCGGTATTCCTCAAGGAAGCGTGATTGGCCCTCTTTTATTCACTATTTATATTAATGACCGTTCTCGAAGTTCTCGAATCAGCAGTGAATTATGATTAATTGCAGACGATACAGTAATCTACCGTGAAATAAGCGAAGACGCGGACTTTTTAGTTCTGTCATCTGACCTAAACAACGTTCATTCGTGGTGCCAGGATTGGAGTTTAAAACTAAATATTAGTAAATGCACCACAGTTCACTTCCTGCAAAAGTCATCACACAAAAGCCATACCTACACCGTGGGTGGAGTAAACATGAAATCTTTAAATATAGTAAAATATCTTGGAATTACCTTAACTTCAGATGTATCGTGGGGAACACACATAAAAAACATATGCGGCACAGCATTAAAGAAACTAGATTTTGTTAAACGTATTATAGGATGGTCCTCGGATGAAAAAGTGAAATAGAGATGCTATTTCGCTCTAGTTAGGCCACACCTCGAATACGCCGCAAGCATTTGGACCCTGGTCATAAAGATTTAACCACAAAAATTAACAAAATACAAAGAAAAGCAGCACGCTTCGTTAAAATCTGTTACGAACGAACATATAGTGTTACACAACAGCTAGAGGGATTAAGGTGGGAGCCCCTAGAGACTTAGAGGCTGCACACTGGGCTTAGGCTGCTTGATAAATTCAGAACTAATATTTTTCAGAGCGACACAGAAAATATTATCAATACGCCTCACTACATTTCTAGGTCTGACAGATACGAGAGATACTCTGCCGAACATATAGGTACAAAAACTCGTTCTTTCCGCGCACAACAAGTGACCACAAAAGAAACTGAGCTCCTCCAAATACACTCTCATAGGGCATGTCACAATTTCACCTCCAAACCTTTTACATCTTTACACGGCTGGTGACCCACCACCCCCTGCCACACGCCCAGGCGGCGGTTCTCGAGGTAGTATGTAGATTTAGATGTTAAAATATCGAAACCTGGACTTAGTAATATCAAGTTCTGTGGATAATTGCAAATTTTTCATTCCTGTAAATGCTTAATGTTACAACGTGGATTACTGGTGATGACTTGGGGGAAAATTAAGACAGGAAAGAATTACAAATGAGTGAGTAGTAAATATAATGGGAGCCACCCACACAACAGTCGATGAAATTTCAAAAAACGGCGTGTGTGGTAGGGTCACATACAAAGCACGACGAACGAGATATTACCAAAGGATATTTTGACGTGGAATCTACATGGTAGAGAATAAAGAGTAACCCGTCGATGAGGTACCAGAGGTCTCATTGGAAAAGATCTCCACTCGGTCGCACAAATCTGAGGAAGTGATACCACAACCCTTCGATGAAGCTCAAATTCTGGGAACTTAATTAGAGAGGCTTTTACAAAGTCAAACCACGGAAAGCCCGTAGATTCGTCGTCACAGCCAACGATAAATGTACTCTTGGTTCGCCCGATTTGAAATTTTCGGGATTTTTAATGCCAGAATTTCATCACTGTCGAGGCTCGGGCATTCCAAAACCATACCGAATAACTCCACATGTGTCATACCCCACGGTAAATTTCATGATGTCTTTAAGGAGTGAAGTTTCCTCACAGTTACTGTGCAATAGATAGATATATATAAAGTATCCGCGTTCTTTCCCTATACGCCATCGTTCACCAGATAAATCCCAAAACTAAATCAAAGGTGTTTTCTTTGAACATTTTGAAAGAGCAGTTAAACTGACCGCGCAATAACTTATCACTCAAGTGCCGACGTTTCAAAAGGAGGATTTCTTATCTTCATCAAGGCTAATAATTCACGCCATCCTGTCCTTATAGACGCAAATGTCCGCAAAGGTCTTTGTCGTCCTCACAAATGGCCAGTCCATGAATCATCCCAATCACACGCCAAATATCGACTTTTGCTTGATAATTTGTAAGATTGCGATCCATTTTGCTGCGTGAATCTGGTCGCTCGAGAATCATCTAAATTGTGCGCGGATCCATCTGAATAAATTTTGCTTTCTAAAGCATTACACATATTATATTCTGGTGGCGCATGAGCACTTATTTAAGCAGCTCCTGATTGATTTGCTTAATAAATGACTCATTTAACAGATCGGTCAACTTAACTACACAATTCTAAAGACGAACCAAAGTCATCGTCTGAGAGGAGTACATCCTACGCGAATCATAAATGGTGAACAAGTGACAATATGGCGAGTTATTAGTTGGCACATTCTAAACAAGAGCAAGGATTAAAAAGTTACCATTTCACGCTTTTCTGATGATGTAGCAATATTTGCTGTTTATAAAGAATAATTGACGAGAATGCTTAACTATATAGATTACACCTTGAAGAAATGTTACTTGAATATTTATGTTAATAAATCCAAGGGTACGATATGTGGAAGAAACCAATAGTACATAATAACCTGCATCTTTTGAAGAGAAAGAATACTTTTACCCTTCCACACTTTACTGACAACCAACCATGGTTTCAGCACGTTATGCCATCATCACGGTGAATTAGTAAAACAAAGTAACAAATTATGGAAGTGTACAAGTGTTCTTTCTCTTCTGAAAATGCAGGCTCAGAATGTCCGCAAAGCTTGTGCCAGCACTATTTCTTACATAATAACCGTCAAAGTTGAACTTAAATTTGCGCAAGAGAAATTATTTTGCAGGATCACTAGTGCATAGGGGACTGAAATCGAAAAAATCTGGCCAAAATTCCAAAAACGGATTTTTTCAGTTGAAATTTAGCATAGTGACTCTCCCAGTGTGGGCTCTTATGATGTGTGATTGCATTTTTCATAGTTCTTGCGCATTAACATTACTGCAGCGATGGGAGAAACAATATGAGCAGAATATTCCAGACGAATAAATCGTTCAACCAGGAGATGTCTTCCCACATACGGTAACACAAGCCAGGAAATAACAAATCACTTCATTAGAACATATACTTGGACCATTTTCTAACGTTCCATTGACATCTAGATAGAAACAGCAGCAGTTAAAAATAGATTAGAGACAATGGAAACGTGGTGTTACCAAATAGTTGTGAATATCAAATGAACGGGGAGAAATTCTAATGTAGAAGTCCGACGAAGATATGGAATGAAAAGGAACAAAATGATTAATCAGCCAAAAAGGCGAGACGAGCTTATAGAATACCGTTACGGATTTGTGTGATATGGAAGAACTCACGACTCAAGTTCTGCGACAACACTCAGGAACTCCAACTTTATTTACTTATCCTCTAACCAACAACAATTACCCTACAAACAACATTCATTCATTCCATTTCATTGATCCATCACAATACAATTTGTGACATCATAAACAAATGAAAACAACATTGTAAGGAGAAATAAATGGGAGGAATTACACAGGCATACCAAAAATAAAGTACTTCAAGAGAATTATGAGCGATGCCAAAGCAAATAATTTTGTGCCACCGAAGCAATGGAAAAAGAGAATACTGGAGTGAAGAGCTGCATACAACCAATCTTGGGACTTAAGGCTGGGACACAATCAACGTGTGCGTGTGATGCGAGACGTAAACGGGACAACGGGAGACGGGGAACCCAAGTCAGCGGTCACAATCGACGTTAACGCGGCCCGGAGTAACAATTGACTAACGCTGGCGCAGCTAAGAGATCAGGTGTAAACAAGTGTGGAATTAAGTAAGTTGCCTTAGCCAAGAGTAATCTTCAACAGTTGGATGTATCTGCCGACAGATGGCTCCCATTCCCGGATTCTCAGGACTATTCTGATTGGTTTTTCGTGTACGGGACACGGGGAGAGATGAATGTTGCCCATCTCTCGCGTACACGTACTCTCCGTACACGTTGATTGTGTCCGCTCGCTATAATTTCCCGTCAGCCATCTTTTCGCGTATTCCCGTTAACGGCTCACGTTACACGTAAACGTTGATTGTGTCTCAGCCTTTAATAAGAACAACAATCACACTTTTCCACAGATTTTAAATAACAATCACAACTTATTTCTACTCACAGAGTAATCATCTAATTCTATAGTGCTCGCAGAGTTTCTGTGCCCTGGAGAATTTCTCCAAGCGTAGCTGCCAATGGTAGACGAGCAGCGATTGGCTGCCGGCGTCCAATCCCGTAAACCGGTTCTTAGCTCAGTGCGCGCCGCGTAAGAATACCGTAAGTGGCGACCCAAAAGAGTCTAGTCTTAGCTCACTTTAAATTATCCTACAGCGGGTGCCAGGCTTTCTTAACTGAATTAAATATAGTTCGATAAATTCTGATATCTTTCCCAGCGATTAAAATATTGGTTGTTATGATAATTAGTCGTAATTTTCGTATTTTTGTATTTTTCAAAATGTTGGTGAAGAGGATTAAGTTTTGTTTATTTATCGTGTAACCACGGTTACCTGCGCCGATGGGGATTACTTTCTTACCTCCCTGCGATGACTATTGCAATCTTTGCAAGTTTTGACACTATATCTATAGTAGTTTCTCGTCCAGAGTATTTCTATTCTAAAGGCCCTCGCGTCGGCGAGGCATAGCGTTCGATTTCGTCGATTCTTTTGGGTCGCTACTTACAGTATTCGTCTGTGCGCGGCGACTCGCGTTACGCGGCGCGTACTTAGCCGGTTTTCGGGATTGGACGCCGGCAGCTAATCGCTGCTCACCTACCATGGTCAGCTAGGCTTGGAGGAACTCTCCAGTGCACAGAAACTCTGTGACCACTATAGATACTGAGACAAAGGAGACATCACATTTATAAGGTTGAAAGGAAGGATAGATATAGGAAACAGGCTTAAGGTAGGGGGAGAGAGAATACGGAAGGTTATGATGGGAAAACCAAGAACATCGGAAATTTTCCGGTCATAACCTCCCCCCTTCTCCCTCCCCCTACGTTCATCCTGTTTCCTAAACCCATCCCTCCTTTCAGCCATATAAATATGATGTCTCCTTTTTCTCAAAGTCTAGTTCCAGAGGATGACTGCGAGTCGAAACGCGTTGTAATTATTATTAAAAATTTGTAGAAAAGTGCGATAGTTACTCTTATTATGACAAAATTCCACAATATAAGGCCTGAATACGTTCAACTTAATCCTCAGCTATATGACAGCTAATGATGATTGAAGTGTTGTCCCCTACCATCCTTCACAATATTTTTTGTTTTATTCCACTTTCAGCTCAAAGCCTCAATTTGTATACTCCTAGGTCAATTATAAAATCATTTTCGAACAGAGCTTGTTTGTCTTCCGCTATTACCAGCTAACCGTCAGCATGTTGAAAGCAATCAGTTTTATAAAAAACATAATTTATATTGGTTCTCAGGTTTCCGCGGGGCGGGAATGATGATCTCTGCATTTTCTGTGGGAATTCTTCCGTGTAAGTTGTTTTGGGAATAACAGTTTCGCTGGCTATCAGGTCAGAAGACGTTGGCAGGACAGCCAGCGAAACTGTTCTCCTGCCCCAAATTGTCCCAAGAATAACTAACGTGGTAGAAATCCCGGAAGAAATGCAGAAATCAGCATTATTAATATTTTTCTTCCTGCGTGCAAGCACCACTTAGAATTATTCTATGTTTGTAATGAACATATTTTTTCCAAAACCGAACAAAAATACTTCTCAAATTCTCCTTTTTTATCTAAAATCCATTTCTTCCCATTTCACCCAAATTCTTAGATAAAATAGGAGAGTAGATGGCGCCTCGACGCACGAAAGATAAGCCGGTTCTTTAGAGCGATAGTTAGCCATTTGACATGGCCAGCGCGCACATTTTTCCGACAGATTTTATAAAATAGCACCGCGCCTTGTTTTGAAAAATATTACCTACTAGTATTTGCCAAGTTAAATCATAAGTATACCGTAAAAATTTCGCTACAAATATTTTCGGCGAATTAAACGTACATCTAATTCAATGTGGCTGATGGCGTATTTTAACAGTTTCAATATTTCTCAAGTATTCGTGGGATTCTACGTATCTCCCTCTTTAATCAATGCCCCAATCCTAGCCTTCCTCTCCCTCGGGGAACTAGCAATGGAAACTCTGGGTTGAGCTCCGAGGCTTTTGTGTGCAGAAATCTGGGATACGTAGTTTTAATTTTCTTTTCCGGCCAAGAGGGGGCAGGAGCGTCTGTGTGTACGGGTGTGTGTGTGCGCGCTAGGTTGAGAATGGGTGAGAGATATGGGGGAAGGGGAGGAGAAAGACAGAGTGATAGAGAAAAGGGACCATTCCGGAGAAAGGCTCCCTTTCTTGTGGGCGATGAAGGAAAGGGTCGGCGTGGAGAGTCAGGGTACGACGAAAGGGGCAGGGAGGGGGGAGAGGGTGGGGCAGTAGTATAGCGCGATGGAGAGGAGAGAGTTTCGAAGTATAAGCGAGGAACAGGAGGAGTGAGGAGGAATGGTTTGTGGAGGGGGTTTTGGGGAAAAGGGGGGCGGGGCAAGGGAGAAAGGTTGTCTTTTGGAAGACCAAGCGGATGAATAGGAAGTCAAAAAGCTCGGCAGTGTATTATGGCAGAGGGCGAAGATGAGATTTTCAGGGGACTGGAGTGAGTCGTGAAAGGACGGAATATGAGAGGATGGGAGAGGAACTGGAAGACGGGGGGGGGCGGGAGACGAGGAAAGACGGGCGAAAGCAGAGAGTGAGACACACGCAGAGAGAGAGGAACTGCTTATTATTTGTGTTTCCCAAAAGGAGCGAATCAAAGTTCAAACGTTTAATAATTTCTTTGGGGCCTCGGCCAAATGTTTGTCTTGATCGAATAAATGACTCCTCCGCGACGAGTCGAGTTTGAGATGCTGGTGAGAGAGTCGTGTGATGGAGCACGAGAAATAAATGTCGGGAGTCGGAGGCGCCGGCTCTTGTATAATATTATTACGACGGAGGAAGAGCTCTTGTTTTTTTGCGAAAATTCTCCTTGAGTTTCCCTCCCGTGAGACACCCTCCATGATGTTTTGATGTCCGACACGGGCGCAGTCATCAGCCCATTTCAGTATCAAGCCTAAAGCTTTTGCGCCTAAAATATGTGCTGCTCCCACAACTGATCACTCGGGAACATTACAATATTTAGCGATTTTCATGAGTTATGTATTTAAAAATATTAAGTTTCCCTACGTCTAATTGTCTAATCTTGAAATACTAATATTACTTAATTTTCACCCGCAAAAATTCACTTTTCTTGGACTAATTGCCTTTAAGTCTGGTGAAATTATGAGCGTTCTCCACGTGAAAAAGTCCCGATAACATTCCCGTCACTATAAAATGTACAAAGTAGACTTGGAGGAACATATTCTTAATGAAAAAACGACGGAGTAGCAGAGAAGAGCATTTTGGGCATATTTTGCGACACAACTGTCACATGAAAACAATTATTCAATGGAAGAAGTATGTCTTATTTTTTTAAATACTCAATATTTTCCCGTCAAAAACTGTATGAAATGCAAATTTGAAATAGTTTACATTGAAAAAGTTTTGTTCTCAGCAACTGCTTCTGTTTTTTAAAGTAAATAAGGTATCGAGTTTAACCTCAATACTTCTGAAAAAATTTGCTTGCGACGCATTATTAATGCCAACATTGTATTTTTTACTGCTCCCACTAAAATATATCGATTCGATAAAAGGGAGAGATTATAGAGAAACCCGAAATCGGCTATAGCCTACTCTCTCCACTGATTAACGTCGTAATATTTTCAGCATATTCAGGCGAGATATCGTGGAAGTTCTACATATTAAAACAGAAACAACAATTGCACTATTCCACGAGGAATTTTAATGCGTACGTCGCGTTTCTGCAAAAAAGAGCCATCATCAGTTACGAGACATATTTGGTAGAGATCATATCACATCTATAATTATTTATTTCCCCCCTTTTCGCCATTCCGTTTCCCTGGTCTCCTCCGTTCCTTTATTCCCCGAGGATTCACTGGATTCCCCCTCCTTCCCTTGGATTTCCCTGATGTTCCATGGTTTTTTCGTTTACCAGCCACTTCCTCACCTTATTTCTGTTTTAAAAACCCCAGGCTTTAAAACCGCGAAGCCGTTAAATTCCGTGGAAAAAAGAATGTAAGGTATATCACATGCCGTTGAGGGTCAATGGCCGATTCTTAGTCCAAGCGGGCGCGATAATTTTTTCTGCTGGAGGTCGATAATCATCACACCCACAAGCCCCGGAGACGAGACCCAAACGGCAGCAAACTGCTCAGCCATCCTTTTGTTAAATTTAATCCATTCGGGAAGGAAAGTTACACACTTTGTTGGTTTGACCATGCTGAGAAAATGAACGAGAGTCAAATGACAAAAACAGATTTATAATGGAGAAATGACTGGTGCAAGAGAAAGGGGAAGAACAAGAAGGTCATTGAAGAGTGTAGTATGGGAGACTTAGAAGGAATATTGGGAGTCTTTAAGAACTGGACAGCGTGAAAGAAGCGATGTATGAACGTCATATAAGCGAATATATGAATTTCTGCGCTTTTTGGAAGGAGCTCTTAAAGTTAAATGGAGTTCCATGTGTAATAACGAGCGGAAGGATACCTATCCGATCGTTTACTGAAGTGTTCGTCCACCTTGGACGTCTAAATTGTCAGGGACTATTTGATGCCGGTTCATGTTTATATATACCTCAACTTGGGGTATCGCCACAGCAGACGTTGGCCCGCATTGACAAGGGGAGCGTGTGATCAGGCGCTTTCGCTGTATTCTGCTATATGTGCTAGTTTCCCGAAATGCCTGTGTGCTATCTTCATATACTCGACGCTTCGAGAATTTAATCTTTCTTCTAAAACGCTCACCCTGCAAGGGAATGGCGTAGGACCGCCCCAAGGGGCTGCATCCCCTGGAAACTCCTTGTGAGGCTCCAGAAAACTGTTCTGTCCCGTCAAAAATGATTTTTTAGCCCGCGGGCAACATTGGTTTACTTGGCCATAAAATATTGCTTTTAGAACCCTGAATTATAAAAACAATCCATAAAATGATTTAGCAGTATTTTCTATGTATCTGTCAGTTTAAAACGTACCTTAATATTTAATAAAAAACGATAAATTGTTTATTCCAAAAATAGAGAGCGATTCCTAAATAGCACACATATTTCATCAGATCAGAAGCAAATGAGGATGAATATTACATTGCTCTTCTGAAACGTGGAAGTGAACACAAGTAGATGGAAACACAGCTATGGGTCGATTTCGCGGCTGTCTTTCCAACCCTTCACCATTCCAGCCTCCCCTTCAGGCCATCTAATCTCCAGCCGAAAGCCGTCCGAGGGAAGGCAGAGCGAGACAAAGGAAATGGAAGACGTGACTGGGACAGAAACAGGAAACCGAAGCCCCTGAGATTACCCTGGTTTCCTCCCTTCAGCATGCAGATGTTCCCTGAGTTTTAACATCCCATGCTATACCACCCTAATGGTGAAGAACCTAATATTAGAGAAAAAGTAGCATCTCTCTTTCACTCTTTCGGCCAAAATAGAGAGAGAAACGCTACTTTGCCTCGGTCGGACCACTTCTTGAATACGCCATAAGAACTTGAGACCCTGCAGGGAAAGATTTACATCTGCATCCACATATTACCCAGCAAGCCACCTCAAGAGTGAATGGCAGGGGGTGAGTTACCACCAAAATGAACTTTAATGTACAAGTACATTTCACCAACTTGTAATACACTACTTATATGCGACCAATTCTACAGAAACAATTGAATTAATGTATATTGCAACTACGTAAACGAGATACACGAGCCAAGCAGGGAATATGCGAAGCGTGATGTTAGCACTAACTACGTGGCAGATTAAGGGACAAGCATTAGGGAGAAGTCACCCACTAATCAATCACTAATCACCCACACTACCTGTCAACAAACCTACTTCAAAGTCTCATCAGCCGCCAATATGGTCTCTTAACGATCGCGGGTAAAACGAGATTTTAAACCTGTCTGCTCTGCAGTTTACTTTCCTAATTTTATTCTCCGGATCTTATCTACCGGTTCTAAATGGGTATCTTGGATTTCATAATAAGTTATTAAGAACTTCGTCGGAAAATAAATTGATTTTGAATTTGCACAAAAGATCAAGTCTAATTTTAAATGGGTGATCTGAAAGCGTCAAAATTTAAGTCGCTAAATTCAAAGAAAAGTCACACGCTTCGTTAAAAACTGATAGGAGAGAACAGTGAGTGTGTCACAAAGCTGTCGAAGAGTTTGGTTGGTAACTGTTAGAGAGCTGAAGGCTACTCGCTAAGTATCCATTTCAAAATGAAAAACAATTGTAATTTTCCACACAGAATTTTTTTTTTTTAATCTTTGCCGACCATGGTTTCAGCACCTAGTGCCATTATCAAGGTACAATTTTTTAAAACACTCCACTATATATACTGAATGGGAGGGGGAAGGGGGTCAGAGAGAGAGGGGGGTAAAGTAGGAGGAGGGAAGTGAGACGAAGAACAGCCGTTGATGGTGAAGGTCAGGTAGCATTATCATGGAGTTGTCGGACACAAGGGAGAACAAGGCTTAAAAGAGGTGACCTGTCATTAAAAACCACATCATTACATAACTTAGCCAGAGAAATCCAACTTAGCCCTTTTGTCAAAATGGCGTAAAACAGTCACGTCAAAATTAATAAAATGGTTAAAATCACACCAATGTTTAGCAAACCAGGATTTATCGTCACCATTAATAAAACTTAACCTATGCTCCTTCACTCTGTCCTTAATTTTCTGCCTGTTTGACCAATGTAATTCATGCCACAATCATCATATTTTAATTTGTAAACACGACAGCACAGCAGTACAGCATCACTACTACGTAAAAACTCATCACATTTCTGAACATAGTCAGTCCTATTTAAAACAACAATACTATTGCCTTTATCTGCTTTAGTTAAAACCAAGTCCGAATCCTTGATAGCAAATTTGATGCTCCTTAGTACCCGCTGCACCTGTGCAATCCCTCAATGGCAATCCTTTCGAAGTGAACGGGACATTATATCAGCAGCCATTTGCTTCCTTCCCACTACCTTCTTTCAAGAACTGTCACAATCCGCTGCCAAATAAATTAGGGAACTACGAGAAAGTGGTAATTGGGGCGCAAATTTAAACCCCTTATTTAAAAGGCCAATTCTACATCCGTAAAGGAATAGCCTGACAAGTTCACTACACGAGGGGCTGCTACATTATTAGGTGCTGTCACATCACTAGGGACTGTAACTGGGATAGTAGATTTAGGGAGGGGGTCACAAAGCTGGGAAGTACACAACACTTTCAGTTTCTTCGTGACTGTGTCCCGTTTCCGGAGGCTGATCTCACTAACCTTAGTCCTCACTTGGTCGAAAAAAATAAGCCAAGTAAACCAGTTGCACGATGAGGCTAGATCCACATGGAGGAAGTACAAGTAGTGTGACAAAGCGTCCCTTATGCCGAACCAGCACATCAGCTCACGCCGAATCCAGATCTTCTTCGCAGCTTCGATTGCCTCCATCGCTGGCTTGGAAGATGATTTGCTGTTCAGAGTGACATACTTGGGTGTCACTCTGAACAGTTGATGTTAATTATTATTATGTGACAACAAAATGTTTTAGGAATTTTACCGGGCCTGTTTGGGTTATATGAAGCCCTTCGTTATTTGACCGATGTTTGTCATCGATCGAAGTGGTACTATATTTTGAAACAAACAGATTACAGCTTCTGAAATGTACCTCTCTGTTTGAATTCCCACGGTATGTATAAGTTCACTTCCAACGCTGCCACATGTATGACCGACCCCAGCGCCCCGATCAGCTAACTACTGTCTCTCGAATAAAATTTCGATAATAATCATTTAATTTCTCAAAAACTAAGTCGGTGACCTACCGTTATTTTTGCACTAATCAATTTCTTAAAACCTTGTCTATGTCATATCCGTTTTTTGTACAAACGACATGCGTTTCAACATCTAAATCTATATTTTATGTACCAAGGATCCGCTCCTACGGTAATACGTAATGTAAATATAGCTATTTTGAAATGCAGTTATTGGAAAAATCAGGACGGAAAGCTGTATTTCTCATTAAGCCAATCGATAGAGGGCCTTTTATTCTATAATTCCTACGAATATGAAGAAAATGACATGGACTTTAGTTTTCGGATCAACCTCCTTAAGGATGCAAATATCTACTACATTCAATCGTATTGAAAAGAAGATTAACCAATATACATTACCTCTCGAGTCATTTGATTTTTCTTGACATCCGGATGACGTCATACTCAGAAAAGACTCATTTTGGTCGCGTAAATATCCTACCCTGTGTTAGTAGTGCCATTGCATCGCCAATACAAACTTTGGCGATATCAACTATTGATTCCAAGAATGTTGCGCCCCAAAGCCCATGAAAGATATGAGGACTTCATAATACATCACGCAATAATGTAACAAGCACGAAAACTATTATAGAGCGTTCCCATGATTAGATAAATAAAGGGTGCACATTGTAGCGCCCATCAAAATGAAGTCTCAAGCACTATCAAGTAAGCCACTTCGTTCTATTCCGCTCTTTTGTTGAACTAAAAACCAACCATGGTTTTGGCACAATGAGACATAGAGAGCCATAGAGTGGCGAAACACCTTAATGATATTCTGTTGAAGGCTTCCGCGGGGCTTTGATGGAGGTTGATTCCTTTTTCCGGGTTTTCCGCCGCGTTGGTTCATGCTTGGGGACGATATTTCGCCGGCTGTCCTGCTGGCTTCCTCAGGTCCATGTAACATGTCCATGTTACATGGACCTGAGGAAGCCAGCAGGACAGCCGGCGAAATATCGTCCCCAAGCATGAACCAACGCGGCGGAAAACCCGGAAAAAGGAATCAACCACCTTAATGATATTTTTTCATTCATATTTTTGTGAAGTCATATTTTTCTGTTACGACTGCTATTTTTTTGTAAATTAAAGTGTGTAAAAAATGTCTTATTTAACAATATTTGAAGCTAAAGAGTTCATAAGGTTACGCCCGAGGCTTTGGCTAAAAATAAGCTAGTTGACGACCGACATCATGATGATATTCTGGCTTTCTCCTGTCGTATACTTTCTGCTACTACTGTTGACTGAAGAAAAAGTATATCTGATCGAATCACACGCTGAGAATTTAACTATGCCATTCGAATTTGTTTTAATGAAAAAAGGCAATTTTTATTAGTGACTGGATAGATGAATACTCTAGTTTTTCAGCTCGATCCCTTCCTACGATGTATATTGGATCTCTATTCTTAGTTCCCATTAGTAGTTGAAAAAATATGCCAGAAAAAGAATTGAGCAGATCCTAAAATAGGTGTAGCTTATAACTGCGTACGAAATATCATGCGATTCCTATGCTACACGACAAATTACTTTGTTAAGTTAGTTGGAGCAATCTTTGTTTACGTATATATTTTCGTCAAACTTTTCAAACGTGTAGTTATTAACAATATTTGAAGATAAAAGCGAAAAAAATTGCAAGTTAAATATTTATATTCTCGGCAGTGTAATTCTATTTAAACACGTAGCCTTATGGAGCTTGAAACATATTTTTTTTAATGCGACCCTATGCGTAAAGTTTTCTCCAAAACTCGGAATAGTAAAATTGGTGGTTTCAGGCGTAACTTAATGGAAATTTTTAACATAATGATGATAACTTGCAACTTTGCTATTCCAAATATTTTTCCCGGTTTCCCGGGTTTTGACGCTCAACGTCATCTACATGTGTGCCTCAAGATGAAGTTGAACGCGAAACCCGGGTCATTGGCCTGAAGATGATGTTAAACGCGAAACTCGAGTCGTTCAAATAATAATATGCGGAATCACAAATTTACAAGTTATCATCATGATGCGAAATGATATATTTCACATTATTATAATAGTTCCTAATAAATATCAAGACAACATGTCGAATGAAACATGATCAGATACATTTAAACGATTTTCCATTAAATTTCGAATTCCGCGCCGTAAACGTAATTCACAACAGTATGTTCATTTAGGTGAAATTTAAAAAATATCCAGATAGAAAGTACCTAGATATGGGAAGATGTCGCCGCAGTCATAACCGTCAACGTGGTGCCTGTGGCTTCCGCAGTCGCTTCCATTCTATCAGGAAATCTCAAATCCACGATCGAAATTCACGATACTATGAGAGCTCTTGGTTGAACTGGGCCCATAACCTGTAAAGGATTTTGTGGAAGTAATAATAATAATAATTTTTAGTGTTCAGTTGACCCATACGAACGTAGAACATGGTCAAAATTAGGACATAACTCAAAACATAAATTATAATAATTAACTTAAATTACACATATAGCTCCATTACAAATTCTCAGGCAAAAATTCATCGATCATCAACTATAAAATCCCGTTTGCAATAGCAGTGTCTTAAGCTCATTTTTAAAGGAGTTAAAATTGGGAATGTCTTTGATTTGTTTAGGCAAATGGTTAAAAATAAGTGACGCCAAATGATGAGGACCCCTCTTTGCACCCGACTGCTTCATTAGGTGAATATTGCCTCTGCTTCGGGTTTGATGCCTATGCACCTGGGAGTCAGGCAGAAATAAATTGGGATTATTTTTTACAAATAATGCGCAATTTAAAATGTGAAAACTAGGGAGTCATTATGTTGAATTTTAAAAATAGTGGCCTTCCAGGCGACCTGATTGATACATTTGCCATGGCTTTCAATGACCTTTTCTGCATTGCAAAGGCCTTGGCAGCTGCATTAGAGTTACTCCATAATACCACACCATATGTCAGATACGAATGAACTCTGGCATAATATACCAGTTTCAGAACCTCAAATGAGGTAGTTGGTGCTAGTTTACGTATTATATGTATTCCAATTGCTATTCTATGCACCAGATCCTCAATATGAGATCGCCAGTCAAGGTTATCAATTAATGTTATTCCTAAAAATTGGCTAGAACTAGCCTGTGGGATGGATGTTCTTATGTCAACTTTAAGTAGAGGGTTTGATTTTGGGGGAGAAATTTTATGGTGGAACTTGAGGAAACAGGTTTTTTTAACATTAAACTTTAAATTGTTTCTGTCAAACCAGTTACACATGTCAGCAACAGTTGACCGTGAGGATTCATTGACCCCCCCTGCGCTATTACCAAAGCTTAGGGAGGAGGTATCATCAGTATATAAAATCACTTTGCTCTGAGGCATATGAGCTGGTAAGTCATTGATACAAATAATGAATAAGAGTGGGCCTAATATAGAGCCTTGGGGCACTCCACAACTGGATATGAGAAAATCAGACCGAAGCATATTCGCGTCTGCATTGTGACTGGTATTTAGTTGCACAAATTGACTTCGATTAGTTAAGTATGATGGTATCCAGGCATAAGTATTGCCTGTACAGCATCTCCTACAGTACAGCATTGCCAGTATAAGCATTGTGACTGGTATTTAGTTGCACAAATTGACTTCGATTAGTTAAGTATGATGGTATCCAGGCATAAGTATTGCCTGTACAGCATCTCCTACAGTACAGCATTGCCAGTATAAGCATTGTGACTGGTATTTAGTTGCACAAATTGACTTCGATTAGTTAAGTATGATGGTATCCAGGCCAGAGGATTACCATTTATCCCGAGTTGTCTTAGTTTATAGTACAGGATGTGGTGATTTAAGGTTTCAAATGCCTTCGTTAGATCAAAGAAAATTCCAATAATTGCTTCCTGGTTGGAAAGACCCCAGATAATTTCATTAATAAGTTGAAATGCAGCAGACAAAGTTCTCTTTCCTTTCACAAAGCCATGCTGTGATGAGTTTAATAAATTAAAGTTACATAGATAATCAACAATACGGTAATAGAAGAGTTTTTCAAAAATTTTAG
The DNA here is from genome assembly GCA_963169105.1 of Ceriagrion tenellum. Classification (NCBI taxonomy): domain Eukaryota; kingdom Metazoa; phylum Arthropoda; class Insecta; order Odonata; family Coenagrionidae; genus Ceriagrion; species Ceriagrion tenellum. The sequence continues at coordinate 51,766,721 of OY720633.1, read as the reverse complement.
AAAAAACATAGAGTAATGCTATGGGTCTATAATTATTTGAATCATTCAAAGATCCGTTTTTATGAACTGGACAAATGTTTGACCGATGTTTTTAGATAACTGGGAAAATGTCCCTTGCAGATTGTAAGATTGAAGATATCGGATAGAGGAGTAGAAATGATCTTGGCAGCTTGCTTAATAATTGGCATAGGAACACCATCGCTTCCCACAGACCATTTGTTGGCAAAATATTTAAATATACTTTCAACTTCCCTAGGGTGGGATGGAAACAAGAATATTGAGGTAGAAGTACTCATCCTTATAAAATTTGGTAACCAATTATTATCGCCAGAGTGGCAGAACTTTTGATTGAAACAATTTGCTATGTCGTCAGGCTTCGAAACCACAGTATCCTTGAACTTTATAAAAGGTGGAGGCTCGTGGCTTGAACTAATATTTGTTTGTTGCTTAATGACATTCCATGCAGCTTTACTGATATGATTTTATGAATATATATGTTGATTATAATATTCTTTCTTGAATTCCTTCATCTGATTTTTGCAATTACGTAAAAGCACTTTGTACTCTTTGAGCAGGGAGGAATCTAAGAATTTCCACCTGCGATGCAGCTCCCTGACTCTACTGTTCATATCTATCAGCTCCAGTGAGAACTTGATATTCTTATTTCCACGGTTGGAGTTGACAATCTTGAAAGGAAAGGCATGATTAAAAAGTAACAGGAATTTGTCTAGAAAGGAACTGAATTTGATATGGACATCGGGGATGTTGTCGTCGTCCTCTCAATTTACCTCTGCCAGACTATGAAGAAATTCATCAATACTGTTGTCCCTATAAACACGCTTAGTAACATAACTTGGTGAAGTTGACTTAATCAACATCGACACACTGACATTGAGAACACAATGGTCAGAAATGTGGCTACATATGGTGTCACACCAAACCATCTTATTTGGTATATTGGTCACAACAAAGTCAGTAAGAGTAGAGGACTGAGCTGTTACTCTCGTTGGAACATCATTAGTTACTGAAAGACCGAATTATTTGATAGTATATCTAATTCGGCGAATTGGGTAGAATCACTTAGCAAATCAGTGTTAAAATCGCCAAAAATCATGAGATTACTGACATTACCACTGAGAACAAATTGAATTATATCACTAAATTCACTCAAGATGGAGTTGAAAGAGGCACTTGGAGACAATTATGCTACAATAACCCCTAATCGGGAAATCTTTGTTTTTAGGTTAATCACAACACATTCATGCACTTTTTCAATGTTGTTTTGAATCTTGACCGGTGTAAAAGTCAAGGAGGGTTTGCAGAAAATTGCAACCCCGCCTCCTCTTTTTTTCTTTTCTGCAGAATGCAGCTGCAAGCTTCATGTCATTGATAGCATGGCAATGAATTTCGACACTTAGCAGCCAGTGTTCAGTTAACAATAAAATGTAATTCTTCTTTTCTTGAAGAAGCAACTCCAAGTCAATGGCCTTATTTCTAAGGGAACGAATATTTAAATAGAGGCACTCAAACTCCCTCACTTCTCCCAAAACTCCCTTTCACTTCTAGTCACTTCGCTTTAGCTCTCGTGTTGTACCCTCTTGATTCCTCCACATCAGTATCAACTGATTGTCTTACTTCCTTCATCTCGCTCGAGTCATTTCTGACGACAACTATTAGTTTTTGGCGAAAAGAATCTGCCAACAAATACTTCGTCAGGCCAAATATCTTGTTTCAAGAGTTCATCGCGAAGACTAAAAGGAACGATATTTTGAACGAACGATATGTCTTGCCAATGTTTATGTCAACGCACTCGAAAATTTCTCGTGGAAATTTACCATTAAGGAATACCACTAAGGATATACCATTAAGGAATACCACCATACCACTAAGGATATCTGCAGGCCTTGTCTTCACCGTGACTCGGCCGACATACAAGGAGGAACGGCGCGGGACTCCAGCGAAACTGATATTCCCTAACTCCGTATTAGAACCAAATACTCCAGTACTTCTTCGGTTTTGTTTCCTCTTCTTCCTGGATTGCACCATTCGATAACCATCATTGTCCACCTCCACCCTACGATTTGGCTTTGGCTCTGGCGTAGTGGGGCTTGAAGTCAGGGCTGAAACCGACGTTTTCGAAACAGCTGATGTATTGGCTGATGCAACACTCTCTTGCGTCATATAAAGATGCCTCTTCAGCAAATGATGATCTTTGGGGCTTCACACTAGTTAACCAGTTCAAAGCTCGTCTTGAGATTCTCTATTTCAACTTTCAAAGTTTCAATATCATCAGCCATATTGGCGATTGCGAGCTTGTTTATACGGCAACTGAAACACTTCCAAAACAAATAGTCCGCGTCCTTCAAAGCTTTCAGGTACAATTCGTTCATCCGAAAACATTTAGAATGGAAAAAAGTGAACAGATAAAATCTTCACTATGAATTACTGTTTTCGCAAGAGCCACAGTTAGGCAACTTCGCTCCAGCGGCCATCTTGACGGATCATCTAAGTGAGCTAATCGTGAAACAATTGAACTTAAACGAAAGTTTTTTTTTTAATTTCATACTTTTTGACGGCTACAATCAGAACAGAAGTTTTTATTGATATAAACAGTGTCATGGATACATAAGTGGTAAACAAAGGAATTACTAAATGTAATTACATGTACTAACGTTCAGCGGCATAAGATTATATATATCCAACATTAATTGCATTATCCCAAGTATAAATAGCCATACTTACGTGAAGTGCAGTCCAAGAAATTTTTCCGATCAACCCGAAAATTCATGCTAATGAGCACTCAACGACTCACGATCCGCGCAGCAAACACCTAAAAGCCGCTGTTTAAGATACTGGCTCTGAGATAACAGAGCCGGTTCAACACCTTTACAACGCCCTGTAAAATTCATGTCCCTGTGGCGCAGAGGATAGCGCGTTGGACTTCTAATCCAAAGGTCGTGGGTTCGAATCCCACCAGGGATGAAACTTTTTATTGGGCATGATGGCATTTGGGTAACCTTTCCAACGCAACAATTACCATGGCATGATGAGATAACGATTCAGTAAACTAATTCTCGCTCATCCTTTCTCTCATTTAAAGAATTTTAATGTGTCGCTTCTCCAGGTCGATTCAGGCGAACGAGTCCGGATTTCCCAAAAGAAAAGAATGAAACATACTAAAATTTCGTATCACTCCACACTATAGCACTAATATGAGCCTGTAAAACGGAAAACATCTTATCTTCCCTTTCTATGAGCGGTTGAGTGCGGAATTTTTCATGAAGGCTGAAAGCGACCTTTAGTTAAACGCTCCACTATCGCTGCTCCCGTACTTCAAGAGTGATTTCATCATGGTATTCTTCGAGGCAAAGGAACTTAAGGTAGTTTGAGCGAGATAGTTTCCTAGTCATAATGGAGACCATATTTGGATCATACTTTTTCATTTCAGCTGCCATAGGGTGCGTAAATTAAATACTACACCATTAAAGGTGCAATAATATACTTTAATAAGACTGATATTATATGTAATTATGTAAAAATTTCAATATACGTCTTTAACTTGACTCTTTTTTTCACGCGGGACATTTAAAACTCCTTCACAAGGAAAGGTTTTTTTGTGAACTTTAAAAAATTTAGTGCGGTGACAATATAATTTATTTTCAAGCATAGTTGAGAAAATATACAAACTACACACTGATATTATTTTCGAGATTTAGGTGGAAGAAATTCTTCATTTTCTTACATACAGTCATTCTGTAGTGCATGCACGTACAATTTCCCATGTAAAAGGACTGGTATATTTCGTCAAAAATCTCATCAAGTAGTCCAGTAAGGGGCTAAGATGTTTATATCTTTGGAAAGATGAGACCAAAGATATAAACATATATAAAGAGAGAGAGATAAAATGAGACCAAACTCATTTATTTATAGGTGAAATGACATTTCGTTCAAACTACCTTAACCATAAAATAGCCACGAGTCACCGCGTCCGACGTTAGAGCGATCGGCTTTCTCCGGCCCCATCTAATATATAAAAATGAACGTTTGTTTGTTCGTCTTCTATGCGTTCGAATACCATTCATCAGATTACGATGAAACTTAGGTGAATTGTGCGCGCGCCCGCAAAGGTTCCTGAATTCTAAAATCCATAGTACAATAGGTAGAGCGGGAGTCGTTTCAAAAAATGAGTGTTGGCGCGCGATCTTCTCAAACAAGCGAGGAACGACAAGCAAGCAAAGAAGCAGATCGTTCACGAGTTGCTGAATCACGTGCATCAGAATCGTATCAGTAAGACATAATTTGTGTTAAAAGGTACGTAATTTAATTGTACGTAGAATAAGATTTGGTGCAGTGGTCTCTTTGTTTGCTTTTTTTTAATTCTTGCATTCGACATTCGTATAAGCTCCACTTTTTCCTACAATTCAATTTTTAAGCTCGCAAATCTTCCATTTTTGCACTATTTCAACAATAGAATATTTTATTTTCTTGGAAAATGCAGCATAGGCATGGAATGGAAAGCTATGCCAGCATTAGTCGTTACGAATTCCAATGTAGAATTCATTGGAATAGGTCCCAAATCCGTTCAGGGACCGATATTGAACCCAGAAAAGTTTGTGCGCCATACTATGAAAAGAATGAAAATCAATGGGAACTTTAGAATAGAGTATTTTATCCTACTGAGTATTTATTGAGTAATGTAGTACAAAAATCGTTGCCTTTCATTTATTTTGTACATGTTAATGCCTGATTTGTATACGTGTGCCTAAAGTGAAAGGAAAAGAGGTGTTGCAACGCATGTCGGGCACTGCTAGTTGGTGATAAATTTGCACGGACGTTGAGCGCGACTTTTATTGCATACATGCTTCAAGATAACAAAAAGAATTTTTCTATTGACATAACGAATTCAGGATGACAAGGTCTCGTGCCATCGCCTTTTTGAGAACATGTTATGCAGATGAAAACCGAAGGAAGAAAACAAACCCTGACGTTTATCGCGATGAGCGTTGAAAAGCAGCGAACCTTCTGCCTTTATCTCGTTTCCGTTTCCAAAACCAACCTGCGTTCCTCCTTTGTGGAATTTCTCTCTCCCTTTCTTTTTTTATTTTCATGATGAACCGGAGAGGATAGACTGTTGTTGGCGGTGATCTCCCATGGGTAAGACATCATACAAACCACGTCATAAGCTTCAGCTCTTAAACTTTAAGGCTTAAAGGATTTCTGGCTTATTCCCACCCCCCCTCCTTCTATCCCCCTCAGCCTCATCCCCACCCTGAAACTCAACCCCCCTTCCCAAGCCTCACATATTCTCTTCCTTCCCTAGCAGTTGCTCCACTTCCACCAGAATTCACTCTCATTCCCTCCTCTCCCCCTCTTTTCCCCTCAACGCTTCCCCAGACCCCCACCCCCTTATATGGCTTTTCTGTTTCGCATTATACCTCTCAAGCCGCGGGATGAAGTTGGTGCAGTTGACTCGACCACACAAAACCTAAAGGAAGGAAGAGGATGCCGTTCGCCCCCTTCAGTCTAGTCTCGAAGTTTCGTAAAATCCGCAACAAATGTGTATCTGGGATCCGACCGAAGGAATCTTCACCACGTCTTTCGTAGGAATTACACTCGGCAGAGTGACTTGGGAAAATACTGTTCCGCAACAGGAATACCTGACGGAAGTAATCGCACTACAAGCCGTGTAGATTTAAGGATGTGATTCAACCGTTATTTAAAAAAAAGCTTCCATCATATCAATTTTTGAGACTCCTAAGACCTAAGGCATTACAAAATAGAAGAGGGCGATTGTAAAATAAGCAGTAGGTATGTTAAATGAGAACTGGTTTGGCAATCGTTAAACGGCCGATGCACATAAGAGTATGGATATGGTTTGCAAGGGGGGAAATGAATAATTAAATAACAATTCCCATTATAAATTATTTATATTTATCCATCAAGAGCTTTCAATAGCCGGTTGAAAGAACATTTAGTTTTGGAATCAACAGTTTTGAGATCCATGAAGTTAATTCCCTCTATGGAAGAGCGAGTCAAATTTGTCACGTTCCAAAATCGTAGAAATATCGGCTTTCTAAGAGACTTTTCTATTTAGCTGCTGCAATAGACAGAATGGTAACGCCTCGGGATAGGTGTGTTGAAAGTTGCGTCTCGTTCGGCGGTTTGTCAAACAATTTGAACAGATGAATGTGTGACGCTATTGACTGATGATGGCGTGCTTGGTGGAGCACTGATCAAATAATTTCAGTTGACAAATAAAAAAAATTCGAAAAGTTTAGAAAAAGGTACGCTGTGTAGGTTATGTTGAAGTATACCTTGTGTAGATATTATTTTGTTAAGTATTATTTTAAATTGAATATATATAATACAAAATCTTAACATTTCAAAATAAATGTTATTATTAAATAAGTTCCATTTTGAATGCTGAAATAGCACTTTCAAAAAACTAATATAGTAGCAGTATTTTTTTCATGCGGAAGTTTCATAATTCCGTTCATAGAGGATTATGGAACTCATAAAAATATTCGGGATGCAGGAAAACATCCACCAGTTTCATAGCTTATCAACCAGCAGTAAATTGCTTCGAATGTTTGATCTAACATTCCATAGCTTGGTAAATTTATAGTGGTTTATCCTATATATACTTGCTATTGCATACGATTATTCAGTTAGATATGCATCATTATTCAGTTAGAGCAAATAAAATGGCCGTCCGTCTCAAAAAAAACTATTTCATCAAATATTAAAAGTGATAAGCGGTTTATCGCGCTTCCGCCATCTTGGCTACTATGAAGCTCATAACTCTCTTCTTTAAGTTCTGACGCAATTTATGAAACCAAAAAGTTCATTGTTCAAGGAATGTTGATGAATGGTTGCCATATTTTATGGGTCCCATAACTCTATTGAATACATGTGTGTCATTCCTGCAACTGGCCATAAGTGTAAAAACTAGCGGAAATGCTCGTCGATTCTCAACAGGAAGGATAAAAGAAGAAATAAAACAATTGTTTTACTCATGCAGATGAGAGCTCAAGTTAATCAAGTAACGCATCAAGTTATTATAATGAAAATTTATGTTTTTTCATAATTAAACTGTATGTAAGATATATGGCAGATATCTCGCCTATTCTCTCTTCTACATCTACATACCGCCGCTCGGGCGTGTGGCAGGGGGTGTTAGGTCATCAGCCGAGTAAAGGGGTACGTTTTTTGGATATGAATTAGTGACATGTATTATAGGAGTGTATTTAGTGGAGCTCAATTTTTATTTTGGTCGTTTATTGTTCGCGGGAAGAACGAGTTTTTGGACCTATCGGTTCGGCAGAGTATCTCTCTTATTTTATCGCATCTGTCAGACCTAGAGATGTAGTGAGGAATCATAGTAATATTCTTTATGTCGCTCTGAAAATATCAGTTCTGAATTTATCAAGCAACCTAACCCTAGCGTGTAGCCTCCGAGTCCCTAGGGGCTCCCAACTTAATCCCTCTAAAAGTTGTGAGACACTACATGTTCGCTCGTATCAGTTTTTAATGAAGCGTGCTTTTGCAGAAAATGAACAGTGGTGCATTTGCTGCTATTTAATTCTAACCCCCACTCCTGGCACCACGAATGAACGTCGTTAAGGTCCGATGACAGAGCTTCAAAGTCCGCGTCTTCGCTCATTTCATGGTAGATAACTGTATCGTCTGCAATTAATCTTAATTTACCGCAAACTCTAGAGTTCAGGTCATTAATCTAATAATGAATAAAAGAGGGCCGATCACACTTTCCTGAGGAACACCGGATGTGACTTCGATCATATCAGAGCTAAAACCATCAATAACTACTTATTGTATTCTATCACTGAGAAAGTACCTTATCCAATTCACTATTTTTCTTTTAACACCGCATAATTGCAATTTATAAATGAGTTTTTTGTGAGGAACCTTGTCGAATGCCTTCTAAAAATTAAGGAATATCGCGTCAGTTTGCTTATTCGATTCACCTGATTTTAGGATACCATGTAGGAAGAGCGCAAGCTGTGTTTCGCAGGACCTGCCCTTACGGAAGCCGTGCTGACTGCTATGTAAGAAGTTACGATTATCCAGGAATGTAATAATATTACGACAATGTGTTCGAGGATCTTGCATAAAAGTGATGTTAGCGATATAGACCGGTAATTTCCTGGGTAACTTTTATTTCCTTTTTTGAATATCGGAATGACGTTGGCTATTTTCTAGTCTTGGGGCACCTTGCCTACGGATAGCGATTCGTTAAATATAATTTCTAAGAATGGTGCAATCTGTGGCACTAACTCCTTGAACACGCGTGCAGGTATTCCTTCTGGACCGGGGGACCAGAGGTGTGAAAGTATATTTAGTAAGGCCTCGCTTATATCACGCTTCCTCGAACTTGTTTCAACGCTACTGGTTTTCCAATTTATAGCCGGGAGGTTGAAATCCCCACCGATAATTATAACGCTTTTGTTATCTTTCGAGGTAAATGATGTTAATTGAGTTTCTAAAATGTAGAAAACGTCCATTTTGGAATCAGGTGGCCTGTAAAATGAGCATACATGCAGATTCCGTTTGTTTTGTCACTTAATGGTACACCAAACACTCTCTATTCCATTGTCGTCTAATATGTGTGCGGTTCTATTCAAATACGATTTAACTGCTATGAATACTCCGCCGCCAGTCCTATCGGGTCGATAACATCTATAGATTTTATATCCTGTCGGAAAAACTTCGCTTTCATTATCGCTATCATATCGTCTCAGCATTTATGAGAAAGTATTGAAATAATCTTCAATAGTTATTGTGAATAATCGTTCCCAGTTATACAGTCGAACAGTTGTAGCAAATAATTTGCAAAAAACATACTAATGAATAGATGTAGCGAAGAATACAAACTAAAGGCTCAATTAACTCATGAAACATGTATCGGATACTTAGTGCTATGGATTCTACTCGATTTCACAAAAGTTTTCACAGGTAGGGCGGAAAATCATTAATTTATATGAATTTATAATATATGTAAAGAGAATGCCTATTTAAGAAGTGAATTCATGCTGATTTTTAGTAAGTTATCCATGAATATGCATATGGATTGTCGACTCATCGCCAAAAACTGTTGCCTAGAATTCCGTACACAAACAACTTTGTCGATTGTGGCGCCACCTAGCGATGAAACACAGCAGTTCACATGTAAATACAATCTTTAGATCGCAAATAATCACGTCTTACCGGTTCTACTTACCAGTAATAATAATGCTGTGAAAAAAATGGAGCACTACACGCGTGACTTATTTCATACTTTTTGAATATCGTCGGTCAACAGATATATCTAATTCCTCTCCAAATTTAATCACATAAATGCACAATTAACTTCTCTTGACTCACAATTAACTTCTGAGAATCTTCGGTTCACGATGGAAGTTCCATATGCCTCTTACACACTTTCTGAAGTAGATATTTCCTCTATAGCATTTACGAAGTAACTGTTAGGTCTGAAAGATAGCCAGCTATTATTCACAGCACCCAGTGGTTCATATCTCTTCAATCTTATTAAATATCTACCAAATTCTCACGTTAATAACAATCAACAACGGCCATTTACGAGTCGACTGAGAAGACTATATTCTAAGTAGCGTCAAGGACTGGGTGAACTAAATGTGGAAATTTAGGCAACATGTTGCCTAGGCAACGATTCCAAACATTCAAATCCATTATGTATACTCATGAAGTTATCAATGGAAAGCGTCTTAAAATTGCAAAATTAGCTCGTCAGCTCGTAAGCGCTAAAGTAAGATCTGGATTAACAAAGATGGCGTACAGACCACGCCGACGTCACAGCTTCCAGCATTGACCACCATAGCAAGCGCCCTCTCCATCTACCTCAATGACTGTGACTGTTGTTCTCCAACGAAAAGCTACAAGGTACTAAGTCATGCAGATCTATATTGACCCACCTATGGCTATGACACCTATTGGCCACCTATGAAACCGAACGGCAAAGGTTGTCAAGCATGTTCCTACGCACCTCGTCCCAATCAACGTCGTTCGTCTGCACCGAAGTGCCTTGTTGTGTTTCTATGTGCGCTAACTTCAACACTCTCTAAATAGAGAGCTTCCATGGATGAGGTAAGATCAACCGAAGATAAACGCTGGAAGAATGAACAATTGGTTTCATTATTGCAATAATTTTTAGGAAAACTTAGGTATTACGTTCATTCTGTCAAAACCACAATTCTGTATCTGATTATGTCACCAACCCTTCTGCATGAAAAATTGAACCGACATATTCCCATAAGGGCCAGTTTTATAATATACGGATAAATATTTTTTCGGTATGAAAACCAACTCCAAACCATTCTTCCATCGATACCATTCATGTCATCAATTGATAATATGATATAACTTACAACACTAGGACTCTCACTTAACTAAAGTTAACGAAAAGGTTAAGTCATCTTGAGATTAACGCCAGCCAGATGTTAAAAAAGAGCCTCAATGTGTCGTTTGATATTATTTCATCCTTGAGCCTTTCAAATATGCCGTACCTAGCAAAATGTTGCAAATGTTTCTCTGAAAGTAGTTAGCATAAAGGAAGCAAAAACTTCGCCACGAATTCGGAATACCCTGTTTATCGGATGAGGCTATTATAAGCCCTCAATCAGTCTTCAGCAGGACCGGCTAAGCCATTGCAGTAGGGTGAAGTTTCTTGCCTGTAAGACTTAAGCCCCTTATCACATCCATCCCAACTACCGAGCAAAGATCGCTGTGCGGCTGCATATATCTCCCCTAGCAGTTCTTCTTTCGAACTTCATTGCACGATCGTAAATTGTTGGGCCATTCATTAGGCAAATATCGCTCCCCGTTAAACGGGTGACCTTTGTTGAATGGATCGCTTTCCCGCAAATAAATTCAAACTCTCGAGATGCAAATACTCAGATGGATGAAGAAAGGCCGGAGACTGATCGTGTCATGAATGATAAAGATTGTAAGATTTATAAACTTTTAAACGCTTTGTGGATATATTGGTGCGATTAATTTAACGAATGAAAGTTAATTAACTCATCGAAGTGCTTTGGGATTCGAGGAAAATGGTGTGCAAACGCTATGACTGCCAACATAACAGTAAACAACGGATTCCGTCATTTTTTTGGTACAAGCCGAAAGTAGCGTGAGAAAGATGCCTTGCAAGTAGGGAAACATATCGAGCCATGGCTACCGTTGCGACCCCTTGGAATATAACTTGTGTTGGTAATCCCGCCGCAGGTAACGGAAGTAGTCAGCGTACATTTTTATTTTTATAAATTTATCGGAAAAATAAGGAAATATCTTTGGTAACTTTTTAATATATTTCCGTGGTCATATTTAATAGTAACTTTTACTACTTTACAGAGATAAAATACAAAATCATGACTCGGATTTCAATACGTTTGTACCATCATCAGGTCTATGATGCTAATGGTCTGATGATGATCTTATGGATTGAAACCCGGGTCGTGTTTTTGTGATTTATCTCTATGGTGTAGTAAAAGGTACTATAAAATATGATTTATTGGAGGCATATTTATTCGGAAACAAAAATCCATGTAACTTAGTGCCCATTTCTAGTTAACGATCTCATCTCATTGGTTATTCAATCCTAAGATTGGTTGACTGCAGCCCGCAGCTGAGAATTTTCTCGTGTGTGCAATGGTGGTAAATGCTCAGTAAGCTCATTAATGGTGGCCGTGTGGTGGAAATGTTTGCGAAGATCCATATCGACAGACCTACGGATATATCGAATCGAACGACCCTGGTATATATTATCAGAGCCAAGATATTTTACACTGTCAGTTTTGGTTGTGTGCTTGGCTAAATCAAAATAACAGCACTGTATTTATCCACTAGGAGAAGTCCGTAAGGGAATCAGCCTAATTTTCAGAAAGATGAGCCCTTGGTGGACAGGTATCCGAACTCACACCACCTCGTGGTGCCCGATGGAAACAGTATCATTCAAGTTTCCCGCGAATGGCGAGAGTCGCTGAGCTCCAACGATCCAACCGACCCTTGTGGGTGCCTTTATAGCTCCGCGTCACGTATACGCCACGACTTGCGAGCCAATGAAATCTCGATGTGAGAATTGATGCCGTCATGTCTCCAGCTGATTCTGAACTTGTTGGCTTTCACTGCGAGGACGCGGCTGTAGACCGGGCATTTTGAAGCGCTTGCCAAGATGGATAGCTAGTTAAGGAGTTTGACGCATGAAATGTGCTGTATAAGCGGGGTAAAGAGCTTTGAATGTGATTAATTTTTTTGTTTCAATTATTTTGAGCTTCTAAATATTTGTATTTAGAGTTTTTCCGAACAAAATACATAATTGCTTCGGGTGAAACACAGGCAACGGAGGTGGGCGCATGTAAAAGTCTACCTCCTAAATTAAACTACGCGATAAAAGATTCAGATAAATTTAAAATAGTACAGTATGAAACGGGAAACTAAGCTAATAGTAGATACACCCGATGCAACAACAGATAAGGAAATAAATATTTAGGCTTAAAAAGATTGACGAAAAGTCAAAATCTACGGCTAAATAAATGAAAAATTGACTTTAACCTACAATCGCTATTGAGAAAGAAGTTTAATATTAATATGAAAAGTTGAAATTAATAACCTACCTTAAACCACTGACAAAGTCTAAACTTGTTTAGACTGTGCCCCTGAGAAACAAAATACACCTAACTATGACACCAAAATAATAGATCCTAACCTCACTCTACCAAGATGATATCTAATAAAACCTTACTGTTAATTACGAAAAGAGCACTAAAAGAAAACTTATGATACTCTTTACTAACCCGAAGAGAAAGAAAGAGACAATCAAGAGGCAAATCTGAAGCGCAACCGTACCAATCAACCGAAAAGTTGTGTTGGGAAGTTACATAGATGGTCTGTGCATATGCTGTGCGTCAATATCCTAACAATCACAAAAAACAAAATTCTTAAATACTCAAAATATTTAAGTGTGACATGTTTGCCCAGTGGTTACGTGTTGAAGAGTCTCTTAGGCATTACTTCACGACTAGTCAACGATGTTGACAGCCTATGATATGGTATAAAAATCTGTCCATTGAATTCGGCGTGGTTTCAATGAATATTATTCTTCAATTGGAAGTCATAACGTTATTTTACAGTGAATTAAAAGATAATAAATGTTCCAAGTTAAAGGATATTGCGTGGTCTGATGAAATGCATGGAATTTTGTGTCAATTTTTTGCGCCGCTTATCGTCATTCATCTGTTTAGCGCAGCGCGGAGCTATAAAGGACCCCTTCTGGGATATACGTTGTCGCAGCCCATGGCGTGTACGTGACGCCGAGCTATAAAGCCGGCCTTGTGGCGGGTAGTGACTCAATCCGGTGATTCAATCCTTCCATCCATTTATACGGCTTTAACACACTGTATTTATTCTTCTGTCCTTCGCGATGTGATAATTGATATTAGCCACTCCAGACGTAACCTGACTCGACTGTGGGTACTTTACTGTGCTACAAGTACTATTGGCTTTATCGCACCAATTGCTCCCCTTTTTAGCTCGTAGTAGAGGTGGGTCGTTCGCGAAGGAACGGATCCATGGTTTGAACGAGAGGACCGAGGACTGACTTCTGACCGGGTTCCTTTCGGTCAATCGGTCTTTTCGGTCGTTCGTTCCTTTCAAGTTAGTCGTTCCTATCGGTCAGTCGTTCCTTTCGGTCAGTCGGTCCTTTCGGTCCATCGGTCCTTTCCGTCAATCGGTTTTTTCGGTCCTTCGTTCCTTTCAGTTAGTCGTTCCTATCGGTCAGTCGGTCCTCTCTGTCCATCGGTTTTTTCGGTCCTTCGTTCCTTTCGGTGAGTCGTTCCTTTCGGTCCTTCGTTCCTTTCGGTCCTTCGTTCCTTTCAGTTAGTCATTCCTAGCGGTCAGTCGGTCCTCTGCTCATCGGTTCTTTCGGTCCTTCGTTCCTTTCGGTGAGTCGTTCCTTTCGGTCCTTCGTTCCTTTCAGTTAGTCGTTCCTAGCGGTCAGTCGGTCCTTTCGGTCTATCGGTCCTTTCGGTCCTTCGTTCCTTTCGGTCAGTCGGTCCTTTCGGTCCGTCGGTCCTTTGTTCCTTTCGGACCGCCGTTCCTTTCGGTCCTTTTTCATTACTTTCGCTCCTTCGCTCCAATGTTTAATATATAGGATGTTTCATATAATACCCAAAAAACTCATCTGCTGATGCTAGTGGAGTAATTAGCAGTTCGATTTTTTCAATAAATTAAACGTATTTATGTAACCATGTAAAAAAACCTTGGTTACGAAACCATTTTGGATGCATTAAAAGGAGATCGAGTTGGTGTAGTGGCAAGAGTACACGCCTACCACAGAGGCTGCCAGGGTTCAAATCCCTGCAGACGAATGTTTTTTTTTTTCACTTGAGTGTCTTATGGAGGGCACTTAAAGTAGAATACTCCGTCTGTCGGATGAGACGTTAAGCCGTGGTTCCTTTGGCGCCTTTCGTTAAGAGCAGGCTAACGCCGACGCCGGGTTTCTATCCACCCTTCCTCCCTTACCTATCCCCTATGGCGCAAATGACCTAAGCCGTCGGTCGCCTCCCCAAATATCCAATCCAATCAATCCAATGAATTAAAATATGGAAGATGATATCACCCTCCAACTTTTAATTCACCCAACATTCTTAAACGCCGTCACTACTGTATTCTAAGAACTTCTGGGTTTTGTACATACCTGTTACATATTTTTTTAACACCGATAACATGTTAAAAATAAAAATGCATGACCGCCAATAAACAGAAATGGTGAACGAGTGAAAAGGAATGTGTCTAAAAAAGGACCGGTCCAGAGTGAACGAGTTCCAAAGAATGAACGGGTTATGCAATCTATAGCCAGTGGTAACGAGGTAGAAGTGTAATTACATTATTCATACGGAGGCGTTATATAGCAAACTAGCGAAAGGCACCCGTTGAAGATCAATGGGTGGGAAAAATATTGAATTTATTTTATAAGAAAGCCACAAATCCAGACGAATACAGTCATCGTGGTCATTTGAGGTTTATCGATAACCCCTCGAAGCAATCTATTATGGGTTCCACGGGACTCGGGACCCTTCTTATACAGATTTTCTGTCTACGTGCTATCACGAACTGGCAGAGAAATGTGATATTTAAATGCTAGAGGGGTGAATATCCTTTAAAAATCAAATCTCTGATTGTCGAGGATATACGGTATTGTTGATTTCAGAGAAAAAGTGAGATTTTTCAGCTAAAATATGATTTTCCGATAACTGTGAGCGTAAAAGAAAATCAATTGAAATAATTAGAAACTTTATCCATTCAGCCATTTGATAAAATATCCCAGATCTCTATCTTGAACGAAAGTACTTTTAAAAAGCCAAAACTAAAACCACTGCACCGAGCCCAATGGTTAGCACGGACCACCAGGCAGAGGGGCCCTGATGACTTTTTAATATAGTCTACTTTACAACCAAATATTTTCTATCTACACGCAAAATTTCAGCTCAATCGGTCCAGTAGTTTTTGCGTGATGGAGCAACAGACAGACAGACCCCATTACATCTTTATATATAAGTAAGGATAAACCTAATAAACCTAAGGATAATCTAAGTTCGTGCGATAAACTAATATTTACATTACCGCTAAAACGTAAGCAAAAGCAAAAGACGTAAACAAACAAGGCAAAAAAGGTCTCGATGAGTGATTGTATGACCTCTCATCTTTCGCATGGTGCGGGCGATCATCATCACGTTATGCAATATCCCTTACGTATCGCCCAACCCAGTCAATAAGTCGCAATATCGCACAGATCAGTCCTCCGTCAGCTCTCAATGCCCGCCTTTTAAAGGTCGCTTATCTGCCTGTCTGATCTCTCCACCCCCTTTTTCCACGGTCTCGGCCATGTCAAGCCTTCCCCAACCCCCCCTGCCATTCACCCTAGCCTGTCCCCTGAGATATAGAGAGAGGGGTTACTGATCCCTCTCCGCTTCCCTCCCACCCCCTCCTTAAAAGACTGTCCCACCCCAGATATATCCACACCGAATCCACTCTCATGCACGTCATTCTCCCCCTGCACCACCGTCCCGAATCCTCACCCACCCTCTGCTCCTTTCATACGTTGCATTGATTGACAAGGAGTTGGGGGCGAGGGGACTGAGGGATTTTGGCGATGCCTCTGGAGCTTCGTCACCTCCGGAGACGAAACCAGAACGATCTGGGGAATGCGTGAGTCCGGCTAGAGATGGTGTCGTCTCGGGTGTGCAACTGGGTAAGGCTTCTACATCTACATCCGCATAATACCCTGCGAATCGCCGTATGGGCATGCGGCAGGGGGTGTTAGGCCACCAGCCGTGTAAAGATGTAAGTTTTTGGGTGGTGAGATGGTGACGCGTACTATGGGAGTGTATTTAGTGGAGCTCAGTTTTTATTGTGATCGTTTATTGTGCACGGAAAGAACGAGTGTTTGTACCTACCTGTTTGGCAGTGTAACTCTTATTTTATTGAATCTGTCAGATCTAGAGATGAAGTGAGGAGTGTCATGATATTATTCCCTGTGTCGCTCTGAAAAACACCAGTTCTGAATTTCTCAAGCAACCTAAGCCTAGCGTGTAGCCTTCGAGTATCTAGGGGCTCCCACCTAAATCCCTCTAAAAGTTGAGAGACACTATATGTACGCTCGTGGCAGTTGAAGCGAGCTGCTTTCCTTTGTATTTTATTATTTTTTTGGTTAAATCTTTATGACCAGGGTCCCAAATGCTCGCGGCGTACTCGAGGTGTTGCCTAACCAGAGATTTCCGTAGCCGACTTTTCGATGAGACAATAACTCATCTTTCTCAGGGCAATAGCTGATTTTTATCCTTGTTTTTGCCCTATGGCAGATGAGCGAGTGGCTCACCAAAGGGGCTGTCCGTAATCCACTAAGACACCAAACAATGGTAGGGGGTACAAGGGTTGTCAACGAAGGTCCACTTAGGGAGGTGAGGGGCTTGTAGGGATGTGTACGTAGACAATGGTCGACACGACGCGTTTCTACTTTTACAGTTTATATAAAATGACAGATAATCATAGCCACAAGAGTGGTTTTTATTTTACTTACCTTTTTCTTTTCCTTTATATCAGCCTTAAATTACAGATAGTTCATGACGATCAATTAATAACCCGTGTCACAGCTTTTTCCGCAAAAAAGAAAAGTCCACGTAGACAATAGGGAGGGATGGGGAGGCCCGGATGTAGTATACGAGTATCCACGTTGGGAGGTGGGGGGAGGGGGGGTTAAAAAGTGGCCTATTTTTAACTGCGTGGATTATGGACAGCCCCAAAACGTCGGCCTGACATAGCCCGGTGCCACACCCGAGATGACTTCATCCATACCATACGCAGGTAAAGCCTACAGTAATTCATACCCGGGTATAGTCCTGAGATATAACCATTGTAACGCATGATCGCTACAAATTTTTTACTCAAATAGAACTTTTTAACTTATTCTAACACTGTCAATTATAATTAACCACTGTATTCCGCTTCGCGTTTTCATTTCGTGTATTTTCATATTATTGCTTATTCGCTGACATGAGATTCTTGAAGGGGATCGGGTTGGTGTGGTGGCTAGAGTACCGGCTAACCATACGGATGGCCAGGGTTCAAATTCCTGCAGTGGAGGATATTTTTCAGAGGAAACCCGATCCCTACTTGAGTGTATTGTGGACGACGCTTAAGTTCAGTACTCCGTTTGTCGGATGAGACGTTAAACCATGGTCCCCTTGGTGTCTTTCGTTAAGAGCAGACTAATGCTGACGCCGGGTTTCTATCCACCCTCCCTACCTAACCTCTACCACCAATGACCTAAGCCGTTGGTCGCTTCCCCAAATATCCAATCCACTTGAGTGTATTGTGGAGGACGCTTAAGTGCAGTACTCCGTCTGTCGGATGAGACGTTAAACCATGGCCCCCTTGGCGTCTTTCGTTAAGAGCAGACTAATGCTTACGCCGGGTTTCTATCCACCCTTCCTACCTAACCTCTACCACCAATGACCTTAGCTGTTGCTCGCCTCCCCAAATATCCAATCCAATCCAATGAGGTTGTTGAAAAAGGAAAAAGTTGATCATAGAGATAGTAGGATAGTAGATTCGGAGACTGAAAAAAAATGTTTTAATGGGGCTGCTCCACGAAAACAGACTTGTTAGACCAACATACTGAAATTTATATAACAAAATTGTGCATTGGATGTTATCCAACTTCACATGATACATAACCTACGATATGCGTTAAGTGGGATATATCATAAAATGGAGGCTGATAAAGATGCGAATATGTTAAAACTACGAATTTAAGCTGACTATTTTCGTTACCTGCGACGAGTTTACCGATTCAAGCTGAATTCTACGGGAGTCGTGATTGTAGCAACGTCTCGATTCATATCGCTACTTGTATTTTTTTACATTATATTATATTTTATTACGCTACTTTCAGTTTATCCAAATCAAAGAATGACGTAAGCAATGAACATGAAAATGTCGACAATTGCTGTTATGCTGGAAGTCAAAAGCGTTTTAATGCCATTCTCCCCAAAACCCAAAGCCATAGGATAAATAAATTATTTTCATTCATTAAATAAAACGCAAAAATGAATTCATAAGGCGCATAAAGATTTTGAATGTTTTCATTCCTCATAGTTCATGACAAAATCAGTCACAAGCCTTTATTTCGAGTAAACTTAAATAAAAAAATCAAACACCTCTACGCATGCGTAAATATTTATATTTCTAACAATAAGTCCTCTTCCAACAAATTATCTTGTTCTTGACATTTAAAATCTCCACTTGCAGTCATGAGATGAGGTTTTTCCCCGGATGTAAAGCGATATACTAAGGCGGAATTGGAATACCAATTTCCAGCAAAATAGAAGGCCATCTTTTTTCGGTACACGTGCGAACCGTGATCGGAAGTGTATCGATTACTACCGCTATCGGCCTTAATTGAAAGGAACCACCGTGCTAACACATCGTTGAGCTACTTACAAGCGATTTGTAAGCGGTTCTACTTTTCAAGTGAATTCCTCGTGCGAAGCCTCTTATATAAGGAACGGCGAGGCGAAATGATGTTACGATGTGATACATGACACAAAAATCACTTCCATCAAGTCGCGTAATATTGACTTAAGGAGATATCGCCCCCAGGTACTATCAGACTTTGAGAAAGGATTCTCGAAGGTGCCTGAATGTAAGAAAATATAATGATTCTTATACATGATTGTGGTGTGAAGATGTAAAGATGGCTGGATGGATAAAGGATGCTGAGCATTGGACGCGACATCCAAAGGTCCGTGGTTCGATTTCCGGTCCAGTCGAATTTTTTCTGCTTGGAATTGGCCATCTTTACATCTTCACACCACCATTGTGTTCGTCAATTTTATGTTTTCCTATTCACTTTCTTTCTACCTTTCTGTATAAACATTTATGTTTATACAGAAAAAAAAATATATATATATACAATACTTTTTTCTACTAACCTTAAGACAGATGCGTATGGGCAATAGAATAAATGAAAATTTTTATATTTAATAACCCATTACCAAGATTGAAAAGGCAATATGAACCAATATTGTAAGGCTCAATGCTGTGAAGCGATATAAACGAATACAAGTGCCTAAAACCTTTGATAATATTTGAGAGATGTGATAGATATATTTTTAATATTTACCGTATCCAATATTTCTCATCACTCTTCAATTGTTGTATGTATTAATGATACAGTTCCTCAGATTGCTAGTTTCATTGATTTTTTACATCTCAATAATAAATGAATTGTAACTAAAGTGTAATTTATTCATCTTATCGGTTTTATCCAATTCTTTCCTGTTTTAGAAGATATTTTTAAGACCCGTTGACAAACAATGATATGATTTCATTACTGCTGACTTTGCATGCGTGTAAACAGGCTAAGTTGCACCTAGACCCAACATCTATATGACGTGGTTGTAGTGTGCGATCTGAAAATATGAGTGACATTGAACGCAAGGCTCTGACAACACCATTGAGAATTTTCTATATCAATCGTTACCTTACTACGATCAGTTAAGCAATGACACGCATTTTTTCTACTTGTCAATCGCAAAATTGATCAATTCTCTAGGACTGATTGCGCATTTCAATGGATATAAATCTGCCTGAGATGTCGAAAAGTATAGCACTACCGATCATCCAATTTAATCTTTGGCAATCGCGAAAAGCTCTCTATTGGCTTAAAACTGAAGGTGCACTACGGCGACAACTGGTGGCAAATTTCACCACTGCATTCAAGCTACTCAAATTTATGACGAACGTAGACTATGTTAAAGAAGGTGTGTGAGAGAAGACATCTTTTTAATAGTTTAAAGACGGTAAACGTTTTGACAACCCAAATTGAAGCCATTTTTTTTGTGATAAATAACATTCAACAAACATAGGTATCTTGTGAAGTAAGCTGTAAATTTAATGGAAAAGCAGTGCTTTTAAAAACTTTTTTCAATTTTTTTTCTTCTAGAAAAATATTAACGATTAAGGCCTACACTTTTTATTATGGCATATTGTCATCTCAAGTGATATTTTATGCGTGGAAAATTGCGCATTTTGATCGTTTCAATATCCTTCTGTGTCGTTGTACCTCATGGCTGATGAGATGAATAATTTTCAAAATAAATCTGGTGACTCCGGCTCATCGGAATATCTTATGACAGGGTTAAAAACCTGACCATACATTGCGCGTAGCAGGATATAATATTCACCCAACTTTTTGTGTTATTAACTGAATAACCTGACAGATTTATTTTTTAGCTGAAAGATAAAGGTTTGAACTACGGTAAAGTATGTATTTCGACCTAAAATGAATTGCTAAGCATCGCTTATTTTAAGCACCAAAATTAGCAACATATTCATGTTCCCGTTATTGTTGCACCACTCTCCCGTAGTTGTGCACCACAAATCAAATTGCATGTTGTCTACTTACAGTCCTGCATCATTTCTGTTTGAACTAATAAAGCTCGGCACATTTAAAAATTACTATAGTAGTTATAAGACCCTAAAAACATGGACCAAAATTCAAAAAAGGGGAAATGCTGAAGTTATCTCATAGTTCAGAATATTTATCTGGGAAGACAGAAGTTAATATAAATGGATTTTGTTGTCTTTTCATGACAAAAGTACCATTATATTTCTTAAAAATGACCACATGATCGACTTTTATTTGAGTTAAAGTCGGAGCTGCGGCGTATCATTTTCCACTAACTTGTGATTAGCGAAGCGTCGTAACTTTGACATTTGTAATCATTGAAAGCCAATACTGGGCATATTTTATTTCCCTTTTTATAATCTTCCTCAGTGCCAAAAATCGTGAAGATCGAAGACGATCGAGAGACGTGGGCATAGCACTTTGGTTGAGTTTGCGTGGAATCGCTCTGATGCTTTCCCGGTGAATGACAGCTGTGAGATGTTCTCGGGATTTCTCATCGAGTTAGGCACCCCTAGGTATATGTATCCCAAAGTGAGGACAGAAGAGGCCCCGGCATTAATCCCTGAAGACGATGGAAATGTATTACGCGGACGCATCGGCAGCTTCAAACGCTGAAGAGAAAAGAGATGCCGAGAAAAAAGACGCTTGACTTTTTCGAGCCATAGCCCTCATTGCACCCTGGTGCCACGCAGCTTCGCGGCATTTCGACTTTTTACGAGAAAAAAATGAATGTGCCCGCTTATTGGAAAAGAATCGCACTACATCTACATCTACGTAATACCCTGCGAGCCACCACGAGGGTGTGTGGCAGGGGGTGAAGATCACCAAACATGCACTATTGACATGCAACTAGGATATTTAATGAAGGCATGCTAGATAATAGGGTCACATGGTTAGTATCTACATAATAAGAAAGGGATTATTGGTTGTTATTACATGCATCATGCACTACAGACTACTCTAACTATATTTCACCTACCTATCCCTTTGCTACGCTGCCTATTGTTCTCTCTTATAGTAAGCGGGAAAAATGACATTTTAAATCTATCGGTACGACAATCTATCTCTCTAATCTTGTTAATATGATCAAACCTAGCATAATACGCAGGGGTTCTTAATATATATCTAATGTCATCTGTGAACAAAACGGTTTCGAATTCACTTAAAAGGTTTAACCTAAATTTTAACCTGCGTTCTGATAGTAATTCCCATCCTAGTTCTTCTATTAAACTCGTAACACTTATACAATTATCATAACGGCCTTTAACAAACCTAGCGGATCTCCTTTGCACGCGCTCTAAGTCTTTTATCTTACCTTCCTCGTACGGATCCCATATACTAGCGGCATATTCTAAATGAGGCCTGACAAGTGTAAAATAGCTTCTTTCTCGTACTCTCTCATCGCATTTGCCTAGAACCCTTTTTACGAACCCTAATCTACGGTTTGTATACTTAATTTCCAACTCATACATTACAAAATCCTTAAAAAAGTGAGTAACAGCAAAATATTGCGTTAATAGACGGGCATACGTCACGTTTCCACGGATAAACAAGCATTCACATGGTAATAGCATGGGTTTACTGCTAGTGGCGCTCGAAGTTCGTCAGAATTCCGCGGCTTCAAATCCGTGCCACTCCAAACACACGGGAAAGGCGGAAAGTGTCGCCCCTCTGGCTGAAGAAGAGGCGACAGCAAAGGGAGGAGTTTTAAGACGCCCCGCCGGAGACGTAGAGTAGAAAGGGAAGACGGATGGGAAGGGGTGGGAAGTGGGGGAAAGTCCTGAAGGCGCTGGCTTATCCGAGCAGGGCGAGAAGAAATGTTTGCTTATCGAGGTTTTAATGTCCGAGTAATGCCAGATAATGACGCGAGAGAGAGGGAGGGAGCTGTTGCGAGCCATTAATTGTGGCGATCACTTAAAACATGGGGTAAGGGGCGAGGAGGTGATGGGTGTGAGGGGGCGATAGAGAAGGGATGGAGAGGCCTTGAAGTGATTTCAGTCGACTACCTAATGGACTCTCGGGGCTTAAGCCAGAGGAGATCGATGCACTATAGGGGGGAGGGGGGGAGGGTTGGATGGGGTGGCTGGAGGGGGGGGGAGGGAGCCCGAGAGAAGGGAGGGGTACATGATGGAGGGTGTTAAGCGCAGCGTTTATGTGTTGGATGGGATTTCCAGGGCATCGCTTGCTTTGACGAAGGGCGCCTGGTGAATTAATTGTTGGATGATGATGACTGTGTTAAGGGGGAGATTTTGTTACACTGGCGTGACCCATGGAGACGGATTTTACTTCTCTCTTTAATCCCATCAAAACTTCCGCAAGTAATATATGGGAAAATTAAGATGAGACAGGTGAGGTTTTCACGTAACAAACTTGTCCTTCGTCTGTTCCTGAGCTCTTTATCCCCGACCAAGTTCATGGCAAAGAAATCTTGTCATTAAGACAGAATTCTCTACAGAGACCCATGATTTGTTTCGCTGTCAAACATTCATGTGTATGAAAGTATTCAGGCCTGCCGCGAATATCGCCGTGATATACGATGAAATTGCCACGAGAAGAAAATCGACCTGGGCCGGGAATGGAACAACGGACCTTTGACCGGGCCAATGCGCAGAGTACTACGCTACCCAGGCTTTCGAGTCCTCATGGCAATTCAGAGGGATACGATTGAACTAGAGGTTAACTTCTTTGAAGTCCATTCTACCTGACGTTGTCACCTTACACCAGGGTTGAAATTCGCTATGAAAAAATCATTTGACTTGACCGGGATTCGAACCCGGATCTCCCAATTGCCGGTCAGGTGTGTTAGCCAGTTACACAACCAAGCCATCTTCCTTCAAGGCGAATTTCTATGGTGGTGTAACTGGCTAACACACCTGACCGGCAACTGGGAGATCCGGGTTCGAATCCCGGTCAAGTCAAATGATTTTTTCATAGCGAATTTCAACCCTGATACATATGCACCCGTGCGAGTGACTTCGTACCACATCATTTGTTACATGCAATGTTTGGAAAGTTGTCACCTTAGATAGACCGTGTGGGCTTAAGATCTAGTTCATGTGTATCCTTCTAAATTGCCATGAGGACTAGGAAGCCTGGGTAACGTAGTACTCTGCGCATTGGTCCGGAAAGCCAAAAGGTCCCGGTCACGGCCTTTTCTTGAGCTTTCTCTTGAGGTAATTGTATCGTATCCATATTGTATCGTATGCATTGTACATTCATACAAAAATTTGTGTATAAATATCCACAAAAGGCATGAAATTCGTAATTTAAAAAATCATTCGACATGACGGGTTTTGAACTCGGAACTCCGAATTTTCTGTCAAATGTGCTACCGACTACACCGATAAAACATCTTGAATTATTTCGGTGTGGGTAATGGTGAACTAGATGTTCTTCTTTTAAGTTCTCATGGTTAAGAGATGTCGCCTTGCGTACTAAGCCACTGAGATAGCAATTGGGAGATCCGGATTCGAATCTTGGTCGAATCGCCTGTTTTTTCTCGGCAAATTTAATCGCATTGGTATATCTTGGTGCTCTTCTTCTAGGTGGTCCTTCACACCCACGCGCGTGACAGCGCACCGCATCCTTTGTTTCAATGAAATTATGTATAGGGAAATAGTCAAATTCAGTCGAGCTTGAGCGACAACGTTGGGTTAACTATGATTTGTGTTGGCTCTCCGTTTGTACTCCAGCTCAAGTGACTGGGAGGAACGGAAAAGTTTGTTTGTAAATACGGGAATGAGGTGGGGATGGTATAAATATAAGAACAAAGCCGGAATTAGGCCATATGAATATTCTTTGGTGAGGTGACAACTCATTGAAATTGCCATGAGAAAAATTCGGCCACGACAGAGAATCGAACCACGGACCGAAGTTCATGTTCCCTAGTGTCCGCCAAAATTGCCACGAAAATTAGGAAGCCTGGAAAGCGTAGTGGTCTGCGCATTGGACCGGCAACCCGAAGGTCCGTGGTTCCATTCCCGGTCCAGGCCAAATTACTCTCGAGGTAAAATCACCCGAGGTAATATCACGAGTATGTCGCCCCCAATGGTTTGAATACTTTCAAAGTGTCAATTAATCACAGAAACCATGTCCTAGTGTAAATAAAATGTGGAATGCACAAATTATAAGTTCAATTATTGAGCCGTAAATGTTCCTAAAGTTACGGAAAAAACATAAGTGTTCATTGAGGAGAAGTGTTGCAAAAATATTTACAGCGTCTCTTCAAAGAAATACTCCAGGCTTAAGATATAGCCTCCTTGAATGTCTTGAAGGCCATGAACAGATTCCTTTTCCCTAAAACTTATTGCGTTTCTGTCTTAAGCCATAGTAAAATTTCATAATTCCTTGTTCAGGCAACGTGGCTCAGCGGTCTGTTTTGAGCACATTCAACATATTTGGACTGCCGACCCCAAATCTAACGCAAAAATACTCTTGAATTACTCTCTACTTGTGTGTAGATAGAGTCGGTATCTTTATTTTTTATATCTCCACCACCACCGGAACGTGAACCCTGGGTGGGAAGCTGAATTCTGCTTCGGGCTTACTCAACGTGAATGTATACACCATCGAGCATAATTCCGAGTCCCGTCCGGAATCTCCACATGGTGAGAACTTCCTTGCTTAAGGCGACGCGTCACACCCGTTCTACCGGTCGAATTTGTGATGATTTTCGACCCCAGATTTTTTGTTCAAGTCTTAAGTCATCAACTTGAAATTTTTATAGTATAAAGAATAGACCTTTGCCAAGGGATATTCGTACCTGAAATATGAAAATTTTATCTCGGACTTTAATTAAACCATCGGGAAAACGGCAAGATGTAGGGTATATTTTTACAAAAACTAATATTATTATTGAAATATCTTAAACTAACGGAGATACATCAATTCTCCTTCTGTCAGAATGCTAATTAAAAGCTGACACGGTTGTAAGATGAAATCTGTAATTGGTATCTTTCGAGAAGCCACCCGAATGGTTTTCGGCCATGATGTGCTCGGACGGTGAGGCAAATAGTTCAGTCTTCTCTCACAGATCTTATGTCATCGCTGCCTTTTACTTACGTGCGGGACACTGGGCTACAAGTTACCGACAAATTTTGTCTCGTGCGAGAGTTATCCTGGAGTAAGAGACTCCTGACGCCAAAACGCCCCGATCGGGTGCGAGTGACGCCACCTTGTGGATTTTCGACAGAACTATTCCTAACCGAAGGGTATGATGCGCCCTCTTAAGCACCGCCCGAGCGCCGGAGTCTGCCTAGCATTCATCGCTCGGCCCTGCGCAGATTTACATGAGCGGTCGTTGAGCCCGAGGATTCACCATCCATCTGACCCCGGCGTGCTCGGAGCTACTCAATGTCGTCCAGGCCGCGCAGGTCCGACAGCAAAGACCCCTATCTCTCCGCAGTTGACTAACCCGCGAAATGCAACCGTGTGACTACTACTTTCAGACAGTCTTCGATCATCTACTAGCAACTTTGAAGTACGGCAGAGTACGCATGCGCCTGCTTGAGAAATTTGGTGATGATTATTTACATTAATGTTTCCCAAACTTTTTTGAGCCACCGCCACCTTGTTACCAGAAATCTATACCAATGTACCCACAGCCTTAAGCTAGAAGATTGTAAAGAAAAGGATTAAGAGAAAATAATTTTTAGTTTAAATCCAATAGGTAGATAATTATCAAGATAACGTTAGTGACTTCCACAGTTATTTTAAAAGTTACCGACCGGTTTCAGCTGTCAAGCCATCTTCAGGTGAGGTCCTTCCACTAAGTGAAAGCTTCCCTTTTTGATATTATTCATTAGGTATATATATCCTGGTACATGTATAGGACAAAAAAACAGCTTACAAACAAATAAAATGGAACTCTCGTGTGATTATAAGGATTTCATAAGAATGAATTATCAGAACAAAAGATTTTAATAAGTAAATTACTTTCAAAAATGTATGTGTTTACTTCATTATATTAAGTAAGAATATTGAAGAACGGGGTAGAATTTGAATTGTAAAAGGAGCGTTTTTAAAAACCACCGCCTGTGATACCGTTCGGTCAGGACCCTGCCTTCGGCGTCCACCTGCCACTACCTTGTTTCTTTTCGCCCCCCCTTCCCCCCAATTAAACCACCGCGCCCACGGTGTGGTAGCACCTACTTTGGAAACCAGTTATATATACTAATCCACAAATAAAATACACTGACTACCATTCTTATGATAAATATTAGTTTCCTATTAACTCTAAAATTATTGTGTGGTTCTCAACCAGTTTCGGTATGCATATATCTATCTGGCGGGTTACTGAAATGTGTTTCATTTGGTCAGTCTGGAAAAGAGGTTTGGGGAGAGGCTGGATTGTTCGAAATATCTGTGAAACGACCCACTTGACTACCCACTATCTACATCTACATAATACTCTGCGAGCCGCCCCATTGGCGTGTGGCAGGGGGTATTAGGACACCATCCGTGTAAAGATGTAATGGACAAGGTTTTGGGAGGAAAAATGGTGGCGTATATTATGGGAGTGTATTTAATGGAGCTCAGTTTTTATTATGGTCACTTATTTTGCGCGGAAAGAAAGAGTTTTTGTACCTATCTGTTCGGCAAAATATCTTTCCCATTTTATCGCTTCTAACAGACCTAGAGATGTAGTGTGGCGTCAAAATGGTATTCTCTGCGTCACTCAGAAACACACCTCTTCTGAATTTTTCAAGCAAACTTAGTCTAGCGTGGAGCCTACGAGTCCCTAGTGGCTCCCAATCTGATTCCTCTTAAAGCTGAGAGACACTATATGTTCGCTTGTAACAGATTTTATCGAAGGACGCAGCTTTCCCATGAATTGCATTTATTTTTATGGTAAAATCTTTCTGTCCAGGGTCCAAATGTTCGCGGCGCATTCGAGGTGTGGCCTAACCAGAGCCAAGTAGCTTCTCTCTTTTACTGGCTTATCCGAGGGCCTTTCTATCCTATTCTGCACACCATCGTCGCCCATGCCTAAAGGATCTGCTTTCATTCGTCCAATCCCTTCGTCACAACGAATTTGAGAATGCAGAGGCCGGTAAAGAGCTGAGGAGCAACCAAACACGACCTTACGAGGAAGTCTATTACCGATGTAGGACCGCTAATGCCCTTCTGGAATCGGAGGAGAACCCTCTCACTCAAAACGCTTTCCTTCTGTCCTGTTTATTTTGGATCATATCCGCTATCCTCTTTTTTCCTCCTTTTTCTGTCTTCATAGAGACGCATTGACACTTACCCAACTGCGGTCGAGATCTTTTTAAACTTTTTGTGTGACTATTTATCCTATCTTTGCATGTACAAATGTATGGTACGAAGTCATTTGCACTGGTGATAATACACTAATGGATGAAATTTGCCATGAGAAAAGTTGTTTGACCCGACCGGAATCCGAACCCGGATTGGGGGCAAATTGCGGGCAATTAGTTAGCCAGTTACAGCACCAAGTCTTTGCTTTGAAGGATGATGCCTTTTTTTAATAGTGTCTTGAATGACTACTAAATTCTATCGTCTGTGACATGTACACTCATTTCATGCTGCTGTTTGGCCTCTAATAACTTTCTTGGCCACTTTCCGTCAACCTAGGTTGATATGTAATTTTGGGAGGCGATCTGCGGCAACAACCGAGGTAAATAGCAACGAGAAGGATTTATTAGGGCACGATGGGAAACCCGGCGTCACCTTGGACCTGATTTTAACGAAAGTCACCGAGGGGTCGGCAGCAGGTTAACGTTGGTCGGAGTGAAGCTATTAAAATTCCCTCAACAAGTCTCTTATCTTCTCGAAATGAAAAACACTCGAAGTTGTACTGTCCACTTTTTAAATTATATTCAAACGTTACTACACGTGTTTCGGCACTTTAATTGGCCATTATCAGGTACAGAGTGCAGTAACGTTTGTTAGTGTAGCAGTAACGCTAATGTAGTAGTAACGTTAGTGTAGTAGTAACGTTTGAATATTATTAAAAAAGTGGACAGTACAACATCGAGTGTTTTTCATTTCAAATATGTATTTCCACAACATCTCGCCCGAAACTGTTGACTTCATCTTATCTTTTCAATAAAACATGAACAACATGCCTTAAGTTTTCCTTAATTGCATCGGATAAGAAAATGGATACCTTTTGATGAACGTGGTAGGCGCGTTGGGAGGAAGCTCGGCCCAGTAACGGACGACGGGAACGTGGGAAAAGGGGAGGAGGCTGCGAGAGAGACGCGGAATGGAAAATGGTGAATTTTACATCGTCGCTCAAAACGGCGAGCGTGGGCGGGAGGAGTGCGGGATGGGATCGGAGGGGAATGGACTTTGAGGCGACTGCAAACCGAGAGAGGTGAGTGGCACGAGCACAGCGGCTGCAGGGAGAGTCAGAGACACGGAGAGGTGGGAGCGGTTTGACGGACGATATCCTCTCTCTCTCTCTCTCTCAATATCGATCCTCGGCAGGAGGCCTTGCCTATCAGGTGAAGCCGACAAGCCGGCGGCGAGGCGATTGATGCAGAGGGACTTGATGTTCACCGGCCTCACTTTGTAGTACCCTGTCCCTCATGTAAAATGGGGCAAATTTTTTTAAAGCCCACAATAAATGACCGATTTTGAGTGTACTAAGTTGCTGAAACCCGGGTCGTTTATAATAAAATTGTGTGGATTGAAACTAAGTTGTTTTTATCATGAAATTAAGGTAAAACAGGTGAGGTTTCCACGAAACAAATTTGTCCTTCGTATATATCTGAGCTCTTTATCCCCGACTAAGTTCACGGCAAAGAAATGTTGCCTATAGGACAGAATTATCTGCTGTGACCCAATGATTTGTTACGCTGTCAAACATACATGTATATGAAAAGTATTCAGGGCTGCCGCGAAAACCGCCGTGAAATACAATGAAATTGCCAGGAGAAAAAAATCGACCTGGGCCGGGAATCGAACCACGGACCTTTCACCGGGCCAATGCGCAGAGTACGTCAACATCTACATAATACCCCGCGAGCCGCCGCATGGGCGTGTGGCCGTGTGGCGGGAGGTGTTAGGTCACGAGCCGTGTAAAGATGTAAGTTTATGGGAGGTGAAATGGTGTCCTGTATTATGGGAGTGTATTTGGTGGAGCATAGTTTTTATTGTGGTCGCACATTATGCCCGGAAAGAACGTGTTTTTGTACCTATCTCTTCAGCAGTGTATCTCTCTTATTTTATAGACCAGGAGATGTAGTGAGGCACCGTGATAATATTCTCTGTGTCGCTCTGAATCACACCAGTTCTAAATTTCTCAAGTAAGCTAAGCCTAGCATTTAGCCCCCGTCTCGCTAGGGGCTCCCACCTTAATCCCTCTAAAATCCCTCAACGCCGAGACTAGCCACGGATAGCTTTACGGGGTCACCCGCAACGTACAAATTCGCGAAATTTCACAGTGGAAAAATCATCCAACTTGACCGGGACTCAATTTGCGGCCGAGTGCTTTAGTCAGTTAGCTACTGAGGCGTCCCCTTTCCTTGTGGAAGCTCGTAGACTTAACAGGACGAGATAGAATGGACTGCCGGGCATACTATACAACTAACAGCCTTGATTCGTGCGTTAAGCGCCACAGCCCGGGAGATAAAGCCCGAACTTAGAACACTAAGAGGTGTTCGCCCTTCTGGACCAATTTTCAGTACACCGGGACTTGCCACGGATAACTTTACGGGATAACTTTACGGGATCACCCGCAATGCAGAAATGTTTGAAATTACACTGAGGTATAAAAGGGAAAGATGACACCTCGATAGCTTAACTCGGCCGGATATTGAGGGATCCAGGTTCGTGCCCCGGTCAAGGTGGATGATTTTTGCTCCGTGACATTTCGCCCACTATTAATGTTTACTTGAATGAGATGAGGGGAAGGAAGAGTTGGTGGCCGGACGGGGGAATTGGTGCCCATACTGATTAGAATGAAAAGACGATAGTAAATTTCCACATTGTTTAATAAGTACCGACCATGGTTTCGACACTTTATGTCATTCCACCTTGAGAATGACATAAAGTACTTATTAAAACAGTGTGGAAATTTACTATCGTCTTTTCATTCTTACCAGTATGGATATTGAATATTTCCACCAAGTTACGCCTGAAACTCTTTCATACGGGGGTATTGATGGTTAATGGCTCGCTCAAGGCCGTGATAAAGAGAGGGATTATGGGAAAGCGGGAAGGAGCAGAGAGAAAATAGATTTTGTGGACATGATGAAATAGGGTAGAACGTACTGGGATTAGAGAAAGAATTACTCTAGTAGATAGGGCCTTACACGAAAAAATTCTCGAGCTTTTTTATTTCAAAGAAACCTAACTTTAACCGGTATTTTACATTAATGTAATGAAGCAATCACAGGCCGGAATTTCATTTAATCTATACCTATCAGTGGTTATTAACCTTTCTGGCTTTCTGGCATTTAATGTACCGTTTAGACCGCAATACAACAATATACGATCTTATTTTCGGGATATTAACTCTAATGCCACCCTATTCCACGTACCTGTCCACTTAATATCATCACCAATATTTAAATTTCCTCAAAGACGCACACTTTCAGCAAAACAAAGTGAATTTTTATTTCTCCAAAAATGTCTGTGTTAGGAAAGTAATTAAGTGATTTCCCACGAGTTAAAAGTAAAAAAAGTACCCCAATGTTCGAACTTTTCGCGATTCTAACCGCGTTGAAGAATGAATTAAGCTCGAAAGCCGAGATGCCACAGCAAACAAAAATCGGGACCTAATCAAAGTATCCAATCGAGGACGTCCTCAACACTCGTAAAATCTTACTAATTCTCCCCAGACCATATCACTGGCATAGAATTTACTTAACATATGAATAAGTGAAGAGATATGTTTACTGGATTTAATCAGTTCACATATTGATTGAACTGGGAGATTTAGGGACCATTCGCCGAAAAATTTAACTTGCAGAACAAATTAATTACAATGGAGA
Organism: Ceriagrion tenellum; assembly: GCA_963169105.1. Taxonomy (NCBI): domain Eukaryota; kingdom Metazoa; phylum Arthropoda; class Insecta; order Odonata; family Coenagrionidae; genus Ceriagrion; species Ceriagrion tenellum. The sequence continues at coordinate 51,734,756 of OY720633.1, read as the reverse complement.
GCCGCACATTTCGTTAAAAAACTGCACGACTAAGCCGAGAGTTCAAAAGAAATCGATTGAGTCAAAAGAAATCGACTATATTGGGAGTCGTTATAGATTCGGCGGCTGGACTTCCCGCAAATTTACCTCGAAAATTCAAATGATTCGAGCTTTAATTATGGCACCGCAAATATAAATATGTTGACGCATTTCTAGTTATCTAGAACTGGTAGATCATAAAAAATTATTATACAATGACGAAAACTCCCACAAAATTCCTCATCCATGGCATGGGTTGTTAAATAGATGCACACTTAAAATTTGTGTGGAATAGGTGGGCCCCTTCAAGCAAGTGGCACGATGTCATGAAAACCCTGGCAGTCACTGATAGTCTCGAAATGGAATAAAAGAAATTAAAATCATCAAGAATAATGTCATTATAGGCTTCTAAGAAGGATATACCGTCTATATATTCGTCTCAGACTGGAAATGACTTGAATCCGATCAAAGCACCGTCTGCAATAGTTAAAAGAACTACCAAAATCGAGCGCCAGGGAGGCAAAATTAACTGCCCCAACATCAAGTTAGAGCTCATTCCATCTCACATAAACTTCAAAATGCTGAGAAGCTTTAATGACATGAAAAGAGCAATATAAAATGCCCGGTCTTCAACTCAGGACCACCTCACGTAACCTCGAAAAGCTAGGAAGTTGTAATGGCTGTCTAAAACATTTATAGGCGTGGCTTTAAAGTGCTTCTGCATGCACATATAATGTGTAGCATATATAAACTTTGAGATTCAAAAATCCTCTTGAGACTCAATAAACCTTCTCGAGTTGTTTCAATAAAACTCAAAAGCGATCAGCAAAGCTAATATGTGGTTACATCATTCTTTCCTTATATCTAGAGGAAATTTTCCAATTAACCAGTATCAAATACTAAAATATCTGCCAAACTTCATTGTAAAACTACTGAAAACATAATGTTCTCTATTTAAAATACAGGATGAATGTATTCGCGTAGGGAAGGGTGATATGAGACGCAGGAAAACTGGAACCAAAAGACAAATTCAGGATATTAAATACCTACAAGTATAACGAACCAAAAATTATTCCAAAAATGAGGACACTAGGAAGTCTTTACAGTAATAATAATTGCCCATGGCATTCGTTATATCCCAAATACGCAGAATGAAAATTAATGAACGCAGAGGATAGCGGGAATAGCCACGCTAATAACCTCACATAGTCAACCCTTTGAAATTCCACACAGGAAAGAATGGACACCTCACTATGTTCAAATTTTGGCTTTAACCTCATAGAGAGTGACGCATAAACACAAGCGTTGATGCATGGCTTCCGTGACTTCAAAATTCCGGCAGTGTCGATAATACAGGCCCTTTAAACCAACAACAATATCCACAGGTGACATTAACGCCTTGGTAGCTTAACTGACTACAGTACTTAGAGTCATATAGATGGATCCATCCCCGAGTTCCGATCAAGGCGAAAATTATTTCAGATTGGTATTGCCTCAATAATAAATCCTTCTCTTTTGGCTATCGCTCTTTCTACAATGTTTTCGTGTATCTAAGGTTTTATCTTGCCTTATCTCACAGCTTGAGCTATCCTCCTCAGTTGGGTAAGGCGACTTTCAAAATATATACGCAACAAAGGGATAAGTTGAAGAGAGACTCAAATATCGATTGCATAAGGTTTTTCTTTTCCAGTTTTCTCAAAGTTTCCCATTTCACTCACGCCTCACTCAGCCACTGTTTCATCCAAGACCAAACACTTGCATGTAACACCCGCTACTCTACGGCAAAATGCAGAGCCAGAACCATTAGGGAGTGGTCAAAAAACTTTCTACAAACATCAATTCACAATCCCCATCGTGCTCAAAACGTCGTCTTGCGCAGTGACAGTCGATCGAGTGAAAATCATAATGTAGAGTCTCAGCTCCTTGAGGAATGACGCGCATCAATCATGAATAAAGTAATTACCTTAAAAGCCAACGGTTTGAGCATTTACGTTCTCGCTTGCGCGCTATATCTCCAATTCTGACACATTCGATGCCCCAGAGTTACACTTTAAGTGCACGACTGAATCATAAAACGTCGATTATGTCCTTTACATCGAAGGGAGCGAATTTAACTTGAGAAAACGGTTTTGCACACGCAATGATGGCGTTCGCAAACTTAACGCGCCCAAAAAATCATCTTCAAAAATCGAGGACAAAAATTTGTCACTCGGCTTGGTATTCAGAGGAATCGTTTCATTCACCCCCAGGTAAAATGCAGCTGATAAGCTGGGGAAGACTTCGAGAAAGAAGAAAAACTGCAAGAGGAGGGATCACCAAGGAAACCAAGATAGGAATAAATGAAGTAAATTTGGAGGGGCGTTAAAATGAAGATTTTGGGGGTGAAACGGTAAGGTGAGGAGAGAGGGAAAAGAAGAACTCAAGCAAACCAATCTTCGAATTGATTTCTGATAGAGATGATGCTCAAGTAATCTACAATAGCTCACCGCGCCCGGCTTTCCAGAGAAGTTACCCCTTTCCACGGCTCTTTATTAATCCGCACTAATGGACGCATGTAACACTGCAAGGGGAAGTCCATGTAATTTAGACCACCAAACTTCGACTACATAGAGCTAACTCCATTATTGCACTACAAAGACTCATTTTTACTACATTTTTCTCACAAACTATACCCATTGAAAATGACACTATTTTGCTTATATTTCACCATTGTTAATATGCATAGCATTTAAAAGTCTTTTTATAAAAACTTCAGTTCCGTGTAATTTGGATTGAGATCGTGAAATACGGTCCAGCTATTCGTGAAATATGTACCTTAACACCAAATTTCGCATTGCGATAAGAATACTTGCAAACTAACATATTCTGTTGTTTTTTATGTTTTTATGCCCTGAAGGATATAAAAAACTTATTCGGTTGATATTTTTATAAAATAATTATTTGTGTATCTCAAAATGTATTTTAAGTCATTTCTGCAATGTATGTTGATCGCACTCTAGATTGTACTGTTCCTTAAGCTTCCCTCCGGATAATTTTGCCTCATCTCCTAAACATACCCTTCCATTTTCTTGGTACTCGTATTTTCGTCTGTAAATTGACGCATTTTCATCTGTAAATTGACACCGGGAAATTTGAACCGGGCAAAAATACACGTCAAATGTGGCTCGAATGACGCGAGGTGGAATAAAATACAAACGGCTGGAATTCAAAGTAGCATTTTTTCGGTTCACTAATGAGATTTTATACAAATATACCTCAATAACTTATGATTAAGGAGCAGCAAATTTTGCGTTTCAATCTTTGAAAGTAACTTTCAACTATACATTGACCAGAAGAGAACAAATTACACGGAAGAGGACGATTCCGCTCATTCCGCCTTTATTGGTCAAGTACTGGAGCCTGATAGCTGAAAATTGGAGCAGACGTTAAGAAAGGAGTGCCATAACGTCATAGTATCAAAAGTATGGCAGGCTTCAGTGAACAGAGAGTAAAGCCATCGCATAGTGGGCTAAAATCGAATAAAGCTGGCCAAAACTTCAAAAATGGATTTTACTTCAACCTGGAAGTTTCAACATATCATCTTTACTCTCCTTCTATTGGTTCATAACACTTTTTTTCAATTTTTATAGTTCTTGTGCATTATCAATATTCAAGTTTAAGTTGAACAGTATATGCAAAACAATCCTCAACTCTCCAGAAACATCAGAAAATCTCCTGAATGAAGAGATTGCAGCACCTTAAAGAAATAAAATGTCGAAGCTTAATGAAATAAAAACAAACATTATAGTATGATATTTCGTACTTTTAAATTACGTGGAGGGATGTTGCTCTATTAATAGGACAAAATGACGGAACCTTTTTCAAAACTGCTTTTCTGCTTTTGGGTAGAAAACAGTAAACAGGGACACGGACGAATCTTCAGTTTTATATTTCTACAACCATTGAAGTTTCAGAAATTTTAATCCGTTAAGATAGCCTGTGACCATCAGCGACCCCGAAAATTAACTCATTTTTTCAATCACGCAAATCGGGGTTCAGCCTTGCGCGCCAGCTAATGGGAATGCAGTGACGCAGTGAGTGTCAACACAAGCTATACAGCCATGGACTTAATTACGGCGATTTTCCAACACTACATAGTGTAAAGGACCACCAAAGGTGCTATGATAGAAGTTCGAGAAGGTTCCAACGGTAGAGTATCCTAACGATAATTTATTTAAGTTTGTCTACATCGAAGAAAGTCTTCTCCCAAATCATTCGAGTAGAAAATAAAGGATTTGGCCATGATGGTAGAGAGTGTTTGAGATACTAGAGAGGTTTAAGTAGGAGGAAAATCAGAGAAACAAGAAGGGTTATCGTAAGAGAGTAAAGGGCTATGAGCAAGGGGTAGGGGTTGATTGATGGTAACGGACGTGCAGCAGGCAATGCGAATGGATGGGCATGAACGAAAACAAATGGAGGAAAACAATATGTATAAGGATACATAAAATACTTCTGGAAAAAATATATCAGGAATGGAAATGAGTGGAGGCCGATAGAAAAGGTACACGGGAGCGAAAGTTGTTGATGGTGGGTTGGGTGCAAAGAGTGGTGATGGGCAGGTGTTGAGATATCATTCCTTGTAAAACAGGGACGAGGAGGTTGGAAGAGGAGCAGGAGGGTGGAGAGGGACAAGAACTTAAAAGAGGAGAAGACGTTTTGGCACGGGTGGAAGCATACTCCCTGTAAAAGGTGCGGGAGACGGATGAAGGAAGGAAAACAGGACAAGGATATGTATGAATTGCAATTTGCACTGGTGGACGAAAAGGAAGACAAACGAGGAAGTACTCAGTATGGTGGATGATGAAAGGAAACTTCTGAATGAAATTTGAGGTAGATAGGAGAGATGGCAGGAGGAAGTAATTAGGGGCGATGAGCTCAAGATAATGATAGAGGGAAAGGTGTTGGGCAAGCGTTAAAGGGGATGAAAACATAAATCTACATACTACCCTACTATCTGCCACATGGGCGAATGGTAGGGAGTGTTAGGACACCAGTCGTGTAAAGATGTGAGGGATAAGGTTTTGGGAGGTGAAATGGTGACGTGTATTATGCGAGTGTATTTAGTGGAGTTCAGTTATTATTGTGGTTGCTTATTGTGCACGGAAAGAACGAGTTTTTATACCTATCTGTTTGGCAATGTATCTCTCTTATTTTATCGCTTCTTTCAGACCTAAAAATGTAGTGAGGTGTCATGACAATATTCGCTGTGTCGCCCTGGATAGGTTTTATCTACGATTATCTTTATTTAGATATTATTTAGAAATGTAGATCGTATGCTGAGGTGAATGCATTACTAGAGGTGAATAGGAAGCTAAAAGTGTAGAAAACAGAATAAGTGCAGGAGTATTTCCTCCGACTTTCAACAAAACTTAACTTCAACCGGTAGAACTAACTAACCTCACTTCAACCGGTAGAATACATAAATAAATGCATAGTTTTCATTTAAAAAACTGTTAAATAACTAACCAATCGGTCGTGTTGCACAATATTATTCATTCGCCGAGCTTTTTGGCAATAAAACGCATCAGAGATGAAATACAAGTCCAAGTACAACCGGCATCTTATTATCTGGACAAAATATTTCGGAGAGTTGGGGAGATGATTAGGTCATTTTGTTACACAATAACGTTATAATCTAGGTAAAGAATTTTAACAACATCAAATATTAGGAGGTAAATAAGAACTTTAAATAAATTATTCACTTCCAGGGAACTTTTTTTCAGTGTTCATCAAAACTACTCTCATTGGACGTGGCCATAATGACCAGTCTTGCACAGATCAACAAATTCAACATTTGCACTCATGCGCAAAGAGGTTTAGGTGAAGAGGTTACCTGAATTCTTTGAAAAATGGTTCTTAATGAGACAATCTCTAATGAATGCAGATATCTCCAGCTGAAAATACGACGATCTGGGGGTAAATAAAGGTTTTCAATAAACTATTCACTTTCTTAGAAATTTTTTCATTAGTGTTCATCAGAACTACGCTCTTTGGATATAAGATACTGAATCCGATGTAACTCGGTGGAAATCCGTGATGTTGTTCATAATGAAAAGGTGACTTGGACTGATTCCACACTTAATTCTCTCTCACCGACAATGGCTTCGGCATATAATGCCATTTTCAAGTCACCTTGTAAAATAGATGGAGATAACGGGTGCCCCAAGGGGCAGCCGAGTAAAGGCATAAGTGGAATTTTTATACTTAATACCGTAATACACCCAATGTTTGCAATGAATTTGTAACTGGTAGAATGCACACTCCTAATCAATTTTTATGAGCCGTGATTCTTTTGGAATACGAGCTAGCGCCCGTGAGGGGCCGAGCAATGAGAGCTTGGGCTTTTTATATTATGCTTTTTCCATGGACTTAAGTCCTGTATAAATCGACAGGCAACATCAGGCTTTAGAAGGGAAAAAATAAATCAGCACTTAATTTGTCAGGGAGCAATTATACCATGTAATAAAAACTCTTCAATAAATTTGTCCATGACACAGGAATTGGGAATCCGCCGAGTCAAAAAGACGCCTACGCCTACCCGACTGACCTTTTCGTTAACTCTCTTGAAGCTTATCATGCCATTTTCTAGTCCCCTTGAAAACGGCATGATATGCTGAGACCTAAGTGGTGAGAGAAAATATAGCGTGGAATCAGACCAAGTGACCTTATCATTATGAAGAGAATTCCTCTCATTGGACGTTATCAAAATGACCAGCTCTGCTCAGGTCAACCAATGAAAAACTTGCGCACTTTTGCAAAAAGATTTGACTCAATTGGTCTTGTAATTTCTTCAAAAAAAATATTCATAGCAAGAATTACCGTTAATATGCACGACCCTTACGAACGCAGAAATAGCCAGGCTAAAATACCATCGTAAATTGAGAGCAACTTCACTTACCGGCGCTGAGCTCAAGAATGATTGTGAAGGAGGTGAAGGACAAGGACGCAAAGGAGGGGTAAGGATGGAAGGAAGGAAAGAGAAGAGAGGAGTAAAAGAGTCTGAATCGGAGGTGCATCCAAGTAAGAGAGCGATCAATGAACAACAAAAACTTAAATCATGACCTAAATTTACCAAGGATGGATCATCTGTTGATGATCACATGTCCACATGAAAACTTAGCATGAGATCATTGTACGATGTAATTACCTTTGGATTATTAAAATCCTTTGCGGGACAAAATTGTAAACACCGAGTTTCAAACTTAATATCTCAAAAAGGCAAAAGGTTACTAGAGAGGCCAAAGGCGACTCTGAATAACGTGTACCGAAGGATGTGATAGACATGATGGATTTAAGGTTTTCCCGGCGAAATATATTCGTAAATGTTTCTCGGGTGACCTCAAAACATTTCCTGGTGACCTCTAAGGACAACCTGAAAACAACCGGAATATACCGCATACCATGTGAGTGAGAGACCAGGAAGGACCCTCGAAAAATTAATAAAAGAGCATGAAAGGAGCATTGGGCTTTTCCAATAGGAAAATTCTGCATTAATGGAGTATAGTCGTGCCCTTGGTCATCATTTCGATTTCCCTAATTCCACGCCACTTTCCCGGGCGTCCAAATATTGGAAACGAGTAACAAAAGAAGCCATATTGATACAGGTGGAACAAAATAACATCAATCGAGACAACGGCTTCAACTTACTTGAGTAAGACTTGGAGACCGGTGATTGATGAAATTCAAAGAATTCGTAACGGTTCCCACAACAATGGGGCATCTACGGCTATAAATAACCGTCAGCATCCCCGCTCGACTCATTACCCTGATGACGATGGCTGAGTCAACCATCGAAACGTTGATGTGTTTCAATAATCTTTCCCGGTGTCAAACCCGAGAAAAATTTACGGATATGATAGATGTTTTTCTATGACCTGAGACCTCCTAATGCATATCTACATCTACATCTACGTGATACCCTGCGAGCCACCACGAGGGTGTGTGGCAGGGGGTGAAGATCACCAAACATGTACTATTGACATGCAACTAGGATATTTAATGAAGGCATGCTAGATAATAGGGTCACATGGTTAGTATCTACATAATAAGAAAGGAATTATTGGTTGTTATTTACATGCATCGATATTACGGTATCGGTATTACGGTACGATAATCTATCTCTCTAATCTTGTTAATATGATCAAACCTAGCATAATACGATGGGGTCCTCAATATATATCTAACGTCATCTGTGAACAAATCGGTTTCGAATTTACTTAAAAGGTTTAACCTAAATTTTAACCTGCGTTCTGATAGTAATTCCCATCCTAGTTCTTCTATTAACCTCGTAACACTTATACAATTATCATAACGGCCTTTAACAAACCTAGCAGATCTCCTTTGCACGCGGTCTAATTCTTTAATCATACCTTCCTCGTACGGATCCCATATACTAGCGGCATATTCTAAATGAGGCCTGAGAAGTGTAAAATAGCTTCTTTCTCGTACTCTCTCATCGCATTTGCCTAGAACCCTGTTTACGAATCCTAATCTACGGTTTGCTACACTACTTATTTCCCTGATGTGTTTCCCCCATGACATGTCTTCATTGATGGTGACGCCCAAGTATTTAATTGAATCTACGTTACATATTTTGTTTTCTTTGATGCAATAATTATTCCGGGGAAAGCCATTCTTTTTCTAAAAATTCATAATCGCGCATTTCTTCCAATTTAATTCTAGTTGCCATCTATCACACCAATCTACAATCGCATCTAAATCCTTAGCTAAAAACTGTCTGTCCTCTTCATTTCTAATTTCCTTATACACTACTGCATCATCAGCAAAAAGACGCAGCTTGCTATTTTTTACAGCTGTATTTAAGTCGTTTACGTACAGAAGAAATAAAATTGGGCCTATCACGCTTCCCTTGGGAACATCTGATGTAACTTTTACTTCGCCGGAGCTGACACCATCTAATACCACCCTTTGAACGCGTTCATGTAAGAAGTCTCCTATCCTGCCTACTATATTACTGTCTATTCCGTATGATGCTAACTTCGCGAGTAACTTACAGTGGGAAACCTTGTCAAAAGCTTTTCTAAAGTCAAGAAACGCTGCATCTACCTGTACGTTACCTTCTCCGGAAACTAAAATATCGTGAACAAAAAGACCTAATTGAGTTTCGCAAGACCGTCCTTTTCTGAACCCATGCTGGTTTGTTATTAATAAATCCTGGCTGTAGAGGTGTCCCATTATTGATGTAACTATTATATGCTCTATAATTTTACATGATAGGGACGTTAATAATATTGGTCTATAATTACATGGCTGTTCCCTATCTCCGCTTTTATAAATTGGGGTCACGTTTGCTATCATCCAGTCTTTGGGAACCGCGTGTTCTTCGAGGGATCTGTTAAATATATATATCTTGATACGCTTCTCCCGCGGCGCCAAGCCTGAATAAGCAAGTCTAGAAAAAGAATAGTAAATGTGGGTTACTCGCTGGCTTATGCATGTCTCAAGTTAAAGGAATCCAGCACCACGCACCCTCCACAACCAGAGGTGAAAGACAAGGATGAATGGGAGGAATAAGGATGGAATAAAGGGAAGAGAATAGAGGAGTGAAAGTCTGAATCGGAGGTGCATCCAAGCAAGAAGAGCGACCCCTAAGAAAGGGCCTTAAAAGGCAGTCACCCGCTCCGCTACCCCCACTGTGCCCTCACTTCACCACTCAATCCAAACCATTTTCTCGCCCTCCAAGCGAACACGCACACGCAAACAACACCCCCGAACCCTCACACTCCCGACCCGATCCCCAAAATCCTAAGGATACGGGGGGAAAGAAACGAAAGAAAACCAGGCGTACAAACCCTCACCCAACCCCCTTTTAAACGTCATCCCTTCCTTCAACTCCAGCGCCACCCTCCTTCACCTCCCATTGTGACCCACCCCTCCCTCATTCCCAACCACCCCACCAGAAACGCGAGGGAAGGTTGCTAGTGACGCGGTTGCGTGGTGAATCTTGTTGGATGGATTGGATATTTGGGGAGGCGACCGACGGCTACGGTCATTTGCGCCAGGGGATAGGTAAGGGAGGAAGGGTGGATAGAAACCCGGCGTTGACGTTAGCCTGCTCTTAACGAAAGGCGCCAAGGAGACCACGGCTTAACGTCTCATCCGACAGACGGACTACTCTACTTGAAGTGACTCAAGTAGGGATCGAGTTTCCTCTGAAAAACATCCGCCTCTGCAGGGATTTGAACCCTGGCCGCCCGTGTGGTAGGCGAGTACTCTAGCCACCACACCAACCCTATCCCCGTGAATCTAGTGGTCGTGTGCTCGAATCCTGGCTCGAGAATCGATGTTTGAAATCACCTCCCCGGAGTAGTGGTCTATGGTCAGATTAGATCCTGGTCTGGCTGGATAAGATGACCGAATGGAAGTTAAAGCGACCATGAGCTGAGCGACCGAGATTCCATAGCATGTTTCAAAACCTTGACGGCAATCGTGAAGGCTGATGATCAAATTATGTACCTTCTACTCATTCACATATCGGGATGCTCGACGGATTTGTCGAAAAAACATAGCCTCGGTTTTTCCTGCCCAGATAGGTTTCTCTCCAATGTACGTGCAATTTCACATATTTACGTTATAATGTATATCAAACATTTGAAAACCTTGAATTGATACACCGAGTGCAAGCATCCACGAATATAAACCACGGCCTATTTTATAAGGATGGACCATCTATTTGATGATCACATGTCCAAATTGAAACCTAGGATGAGATGATTACATGATGTAATTCCCTTTGGAGTATTGAAAGCCTTTGCCCTGGTGAAAGGACAAAATTATGTACACCGAGTTTCAAACGTAATATGTCAAGAAAGGCAGAAGATTGCAAGGAAGACCAAAGCTGACACTGAATATACGTGTACCGAAGAAAATGATAGATGTTTTTCTATCACCATAGACCTCCCAAAGCATAAATATCTTAATATGCTTCTCCCGTGGCCTCAACCCTCAGTAAGCAGGTGTAGAAAGAGAAAAGCAAATTTGGGAAACCGGCTGCCACATGCATTTCTAAAATGAGAGGAATCCACGCACCTTCCTCAACCAGATTTCTGTATAAGGCGTATTACATCAGACCTACGCGGACTGGACGCAATTAAGTAGGTCCACGCATGCCGCAGTTAGAAAGGTAATGTATATACTACCTTTAGAGAAACGCGGGCTCATCGACCGCGCAAGCGAATCCACGCAGGTCCAACCGGCGAGTACGACACCACTTCGGAGGAATCCAGCCCCACGTACCATCCTCATAAAAATATCAGCATGAGGCGTATTACGATGGACTTAGAGGTCGCTAGTGAATGCGCTAGCGAATCAGACAGGGTTCGCACATCAGTAATACAATGGCGCTCATTGTGCGCTACGCTGGCGTCGTGGGATCGCAACCGTCTTCTTCGGAGTCGGACCTGCGCGGACTGGATGCAATTGAGTAGGTCCGCGCATGCCGCAGTCAGATAGGCAATGTATACCTACACTGCCTTCCATGAAACACGGGCTGATAGACCTCGCATGTGAATCCACGCAGGTTTAGCCGGCGAGTACGACACCACTTCGGCACTCGAACGGTATTTAAACTGGCGGACTCGTAGGAAAGACACAGGACGGGACTCAAACTTTTTCTCGACTTTGCGCTCGGCAGTCCCAGTCTCGGTGAGTGCGCCCGGGGCAGAACTCTTGCCTCCAACCCCCTTTTAAGCGACGTCACCTCATTATCCTCCCTTCAATGCCGCCGCCTACCCCCTTACCCCTGCCCCGCAGTCACAACCGTCACCCTTCTCCGCCCATCTCATCCCCGGCCGCCCCACCGAAAACTCCAACCCATCAACGCATTGCAATTAACTCGTTGAATATATCCCCTCTCTTACTCTCTCCCCCTCTAGCCCATCCCCTGCCGCCATCCCCTCTCCCCAATCCCCCAAGTTGTCAACCCTCCTTTTAACCCACTCACCACCCTCCCACTATCCTCTCCATCGTCCCATTTTAACACATCCACTCCAATCCCTTTCCCACCCCTCTAAAATTCGTGCGTGAGTGATTGTGCGAGTGAAATAGAGAAAAAACTCCTTTTTCTCACAGCCAAACCCTACAAAGTTTCTCCCCCCCCCTTTATATCGTATTTATCCTTCTCTTCCAAAGAGGTTCTACCGCGACCGTACGAGTCTCAACAAATACCTTTTCGTTTTCCTTTTCCGCAATTTTTGTCAGATTTGTATGAAAGAAATACGTATTGCTATTACTGCCTACGACCCGTAGCTGCCATTGAGGTGTATGGTGAGGGCACCACGTCATCAAATTGTTGCCTGACAACCGAAAGAACAAACATATTGCTAATCCCTATCCGACGGAATGGACGAATTAGCGGATGTAAAGCAATAATATCCACCCTCTGAAATTTAAGGCCTATAACTCGTCAGACATACATTGGTTACTTAGTGATATGGATTATACTCAAATTTACCCTTGTTTTCAGCGGAGATGCGAATTACCTTTGATTTTAATAAATAAAAAATATATGTAAGGAGAATTCACATTAAAGAAGTAGGTGCATACTGATTTCAAGTAAGTTATCGATGGAAAACGTAGTAAAATTACAAAAATAGAGCGTTAGCCTGCAAGCGAAATAGGAATGTGAGGTTCAACGAGGATTATGGACCGGGTTCAGCTTTTGACATTGGACAGCATAGCAAGTGACCTGTCCATATAGCTCAATGGTAGCTACCGTAAAACAAAGTTATGATAAATAATACAAGTTCTTTTTTAACTTTGTGGTATTCCATTTTTAGATGATTTAATGGTAACTTTTACAAAAACCACAACTTAAAAAACACACACACGACCCGGGTTTCGACGCTCCAGCGTCATCTTCAGGTGCTTCTTCGGAATTTTCAAAGAGCACCAATCAGCCTTATTTTAATAATTGTGAACTCAAGAGCAATTTTTCCAAACACTTTTTAAACCATGACCACCACAGTGATTTTAATCTTGACATTTAATGTTTTACAAACCACAGACGTGTGCTTGACTCACTTGAGCAGCTCGAAATTTTAAAGACTTTACACGACCCTGATTCGAAGATTTTAAATGAGTATTTTTACCCGTCCTCATCTCCCATCCTCACAGCCGCCTCCCAAATTTCCCTCCCCCCTCCCCCGCTAAACTCCCCGCCAATCACTGTTCCTGACCAACCCGCATCCACACCACCCTAATCACTCACCCCCCCCTCCTACTAAGCTAAATATAAGACATTGAAAATTCCGAAAAAGCACCTGAAGATGACGCTCAAGCGTCGAAACCCGGGTCGTGTGTGTGTGTTTTTTAAGTTGTGGTTTTTGTAAAAGTTACCATTAAATCATCTAAAGTTATGATACACAATATTTCATGGGATTCCCCTTTAGATTTGCACCCGACTTGCATAATTAGTGCATTGGCTAGTGTCTGACACGGGTTCTCGTAACTGACGTCCGAAACGGAGCGATTTCCATTAGGGTTGTTGCTAACGTCGGCTTTTTGTTCGTATTTTGACTGCGTAAACTCGATTAGTCTCGGAATGGTGGAAATTACTTCGATGTATCATTCCCTTTACCTGGGTTGGGTTGGATGGGTCGTTTTTCATTCGGGTTGGGTTGTGCTTTGTTGTTTTACTTGTATTTTTGTTCAATATTTGACTGGTCCAAAAGGGTAAAATCACGTCTGCTGGTAGCTACCGTAAAACAAAGTTATGATGCACAATATGCAAATTTATTTATTATGCGGAGTATATTTTACAAGAACTCCTTTCTCTAGCCGTGGCAACAGATTGCAGCGACTCTTCTGTTTAACTAACGAATTTTTATTTTAGTCTCCAAATTTGTTTCCTAAATGACAAACACTGAGGTGATTTTGTGGGTGCGTCACTTTCATCAACATTTATTTTCCTTGCCGCACGCTGATAACGCCTTCATCGCAGAATTTTTTTGTGATTCCGCAATAATTTCCACAAAGAGCAATTAATATGCCCTTAGAATAGTTGAAAATCAAAGCAAACTACGCTATGTAAATTTTCTGACGATATATTTATACCTTATAAGCTCCTTATTTTTATACTAAAGTTTCTCTGGAGTGCACACCCAAACCATTTCCCATACATAATGGCTGATATTTTGGGTCAGATATATCGATAAGTATTGAGGTAAGGGGTTAACATTTATTATCCCTGGAATTATGACATATTTTTCTTTATAACGAGGCCAAGATCATTCTATTTTGTAAGAAATAGCATTTGTTAACACTGTCATATCACTAAGTTATTTCATATTGTGAAAACATTTTCTTTGACGATATTATTATAAATTTATATCAAACGTAGGAGACATGTACCGTAAGTAGCCAGAATATAATTTAAAAATCATTTTGGTCATTTTACTCTGGGCAACCCTAAGTAGACGGCGCGCGGAAATCTTCAATTCCTTTCGTTTCTCTGTTGCGCCGGAGATTCACTTGACTTTTCATCACGATGATACCTGGCAAAATAACCAGACTGAACGAGTGTGCTTTTCATCAGCGTTCGTAGAGGCAAGACCTAACGTCACAAAGAGGAATCCTCATTCCTGTCACGTGATTTGGGGATTTCTGACCGTGAAAGGCGAAACGCATTTAAGTAAGAACGCGGCAATTCCTGAGGAACGAGACTTCAAAAATTTAATTAAACTGGGTTAAAAGAGAGTAGGAATATGGTCAACTTTAGTTTCACTTTCACTTTAATGATTTCATTCACGATGGCCGACGCCTCAAATGTAACACTGCTGCTAGTCCGCACTGTTCTCTAAATTTGTCAAAAGCGAACACCGCCGTGTTCAAAGTATGCCGAGGACCTCGCGGACCGAATGTGTGTATATTTCGACTGCTTCTTGGCACTGAATACCCGTTAGGTGGGAAACATTTTAGAATCTTTAAAACCGAAAAAATTAGCGGAAGTTGAAAAAACTTCGGTCGCTAAACTTACACTTCGTGCAATATCGAGTGATCCCGTTTCAACTACCGGTCAAAATGGATGGTTTTTTTCCTCGGTGCAATTTGGGAACCAACATGCCGTTAATAGTTGACAACATATGAGCTAATGACATGGTTAGTTTGAAGCATTGAGGTAGCTGAAGATGGCATTACCTCATCAAACTGTGGCCTGACAACCGAAATAACAACCATTTTGGTTAATACTGCTTTCCTTACTCCCCTTAAGGATAGAACGACGAAATGGACGAATTGAAGGATGCAATGCAAGAATTTTAGGCCACTCTTGACATATATTGGCTACTTATTGCCATTGATTCTACTCGACTGTACCATAGCTTTCACCTGGAATTCGGATTAAAATCAATTAAAATAAATATAAAACTTTATGTAACGAGAGTGCATGTTAAAGAAATAAATGCAAGCTGATTTCTAGTAATTAAATGATGGAAAATATTGTGCCATTGATTCTACTCAACTATACCGTAGCTTTCACCTGGAATTTGGATTATAATCCATTAAAATAAATGTAAAACTTTATGTAACGAGAGTGCATGTTAAAGAAATAATTTCATGCTGATTGCTAGTCAGTAATCGATGGAAAACATCGTACAATTTGCAAAACTAGCGCAACAGTCCGTAAGTAATGAAGGAAAATTCGGGCTAATAAAAATAGCGGACAGGTCACGCCGAGCTTTTAGCATTTGCCACCAGAGGAAACTCCTCCATCTACCACAATGGTTTTTAAGTTCTATTTTTAAGTTTATAAAGTTATTCTGCTGTCATCTCAGCAATCTCCTCAGAGGCCCATGTTAAGATCTCTAATTTTAAAATCCCTGCAGAGGTGGATGTTTTTCAGAGGAACCCGATCCCTACTTGAGTGTCTTGTGGAGGGCACTTCAAGTACAGTACTCCGTCTGTCGGATGAGACGTTAAACCGTGGTCCCCTTGGCGCCTTTCGTTAAGAGTTGGCTTATGCCGACGCCGGGTTTCTATCCACTCTTCCTCCCTTACCTATCCCTATGGCGCAAATGACCTTAGCCGTCGGTCGCCTCCCCAATTATCTAATCCAACCTCTAATTTTAAAGCTGTATCACTAGCCTGGAAACCCAATTTTTAATGAACAATTATATTCTTGGAATTCTCCAATTCTCAATTTGCTTTCCCAACCCTCCAGACAAGACTCTCCCCTCACGACTTATTCACCATGCCAGTGCCTCCCACCGTCACCCGAACATCCCAACTTCCCGCTTCCGTAAGACATCCCTCAGAAGCCCTCCTAATTCACTCCACCCTTCCTCCCCCACCGACCCACTCCCTCTCCCCCCACCCTCATTGGGTCGCTGACTATGACGCTGCTGCCCAATCTCCCTTAACCTCCCTACACTCCTTCCCCCTCTATCCTCTCACCCCTTCTTACCTATATATTGGACATGACTTCTTGTATAAGTGCCTCATTATGATACCTTGTCTCGAAACCGGTCGCCTTAATAAATAATTGTGGAACCTGCCATTGCTTTTCCTTTCTGAACCATCATGAAGGAGTTCCATCATGTTTAGCCTGACACTATTGAAGCCTATTTTAATTTCAGATTATATGACGCACTCCATAAATTCTAAAGACCAGTTTTCACAAACTCTGGAATAAGTGACCCTGAACCCAGAGCCTTCTCGAGGATGAACCTTTATTTTAGACATTAGTGTCACTTCAAAGATCTGATGCTAATAAACTCCAGGAATATTAGATTCACAAAATCCACTCGACAAGCTGACGTTTCAGTGCTCGACTCGTGCACCATCCTCAGGGTAGGACTCAGTCTTCATGGAGGACCTGACCCGGTGGAGATCCAGAGAGGAGTTTCTGCATCAGTTTCACTCGTTTTACGAAAGTTACAGGGTGACATTTGACGGAAAGAAACGAAGAAGAAACGTATGAATACGCTTGTGTACTTTTCATGATCATATATATTTCACAGAATGAAATTTTCTTGAAAAAGAATCTTGTAAAGAAACAGAAGGATTCATGGAATGGCAATCCATTCCACCTCCAACAGCACCTTCATATTCTGTCGCCAATTTGACTTGGAAGGTGGTAAGTCGATAGGTAGTTTACGTAGAATGACATCAAGGCAAATAGTTACCGTAGTACACCTATAGTGCGTTGCATGTGGGTGTGAGTTACTTGTACTTTATAGTGCATGTTGGTGATAGCTTACCCCCTACCATACACTCTTGAGGTGGTCTTGAACGGTAACATGCACATGTAGATGCGTTCGATTTCATTTTCCTCCATTGTCTGTGCAATGACTTATATGATTGCCCAAGATTTCCTCAATCTGTTCATGAAAACTGTCTATTCACCTCAACTAGGAATAACACATTGTGCAAAATTTAATATTGCAGATGAAACTATTCATAATATGCACCTGTCACTTGTATGATGCGCCATTATGATAATTAGAATAAAATATTGATATATATCAGGATACGTCGTCCTCATGTAAAAGTTTTATACTTTGGTACCTTATGCACAATTCATAAAACTGCCAATTTTACTCAATGTGCCTTGCTTACATCTATATATTGTCTGATTTAGTTAAGTTACATGCATTTATGTTAATTTTCATCCATTGTAAATATCGTAAATGAAATTAGTTGCGTATAAGTTAATTCGCGCTAAAAAGAAAAACTTTCTGTGCAATAAATGAATAAATATCCAAGATTCACTTGGAAAAGAAATGTCCACTCAATATCCACCAGAAATCACTTTGTTGACATTCATATCCCACACCACAGAACTCCTAGCCTCAATAAATCTTTTGTAGCGACAGCTGCTAAAATACTCTAAGAAAATAAATGGAACTCATTACCATTAGAAATAAGAAACTCACAATCAACACGTGTGTTCAAATCAAAATTGTACAAGTTACTTCTAAATGACGCATGGTAGTTCCCTGCATAACTGATAACGCTGCTCAAATAAACTTACGAGAAGTGGGAAAGAATGTATGTTTCATTTTGTTCTTTGCTACGTATTAAACTATGATTTCTATAATGTTTTGAATGCAATAACATGTATCGAACAAGGAAGTTTTCAACATTCCTGATATTTATATACATTGTGAAACTGAAAACCGGTGAATCAACATTTAATGGGATTGAAATGTATATTACTTTTTGTTATTAATACATCATTTCTTCTTTTTTTCTCTAATTATTTTTATACTTCTCTTACTTTTGTAGTAACCTAGTAAAATATCTCATGGGCCATAAAGGCCCACGATAATAAATGAATTGAATTGAGTTGAAATATTCAAGTATCCAGAAGAATCCAGCAGCGGATCTCAAGGTATCACTGGGTATCACCCACAAAGCTGGGAGAAACGAAGCATGACGCGTCCCGTGATGTGACATCGGCCTTACGACTCACCCTATAGCGTGCCCACACCACACGGCGGCGGGCGCAACAATCCCATCTCCCCTTTCCCCCATCCCTCTTCCCCCCCCCTTGCCACTCCCCTCCCCGACAACCTACCAACATCTCTTTTAAAGACACCACCCCTCAAATGCTTCCATTCCCGTGATTCCATGCATTAATAATGTGCGGGATGGCGAAAAAATAGGGTGAGTGGTTTAGCACGCATCGGGGTAGGTGGGGGAGGGGTCTGGAGAGTGTATGCGTGGATAGAGGGGTTGAAATGGTGGCGGCGGTGGAACAGGGAGGGAGAAACGAAGCGACTGGAGAGGAGAGTGAGGGTGAGAATTCGAGGGAAGGAGTCATTTTTTGGGCAGAGATGGAAGATGTGCGTTCAAGGAGCGAGGGGTAACGATTGATCGACTTCAATGAGTCGGATTCCCTTTGGTGGAATCTCAGGGTATGAGTTAAACGACGACTTTGTATATTTCACAGTCTTCTTCACCGCAAACAGAACTGATTTCAACGAATCAGTGACGGCATCATCATCGGGTAATTGACAAAAGACATGTATGCATCTGTAGATACGAGGAAGAACTGAAACACTGAACTTCCCACAAATGCAACATTAAACACCTCTCAATATAAAGCCTAATATGGAAACCACAAACAATCCACGACATATACGAGTCACTGAAACTACTATCTAAAAGA
This sequence comes from Ceriagrion tenellum, assembly GCA_963169105.1. Lineage (NCBI taxonomy): Eukaryota > Metazoa > Arthropoda > Insecta > Odonata > Coenagrionidae > Ceriagrion > Ceriagrion tenellum. Next base: position 51,715,570 of record OY720633.1, on the reverse strand, counting down.
GAACGATGAAATAATCTATTTAAAATAGATTTCATGGCTTCTTGACGCACGGAAATAAACTATTTTAAGCAAAAAATGATCCCTTCAATTATAGCCATATTTCTAGTTAACGATTGAGGCACCGCGACAACTATGCAACTATTATCAAAGTATTCGGCGCATTAACTGCGTTAATCCGGTGTCCCACGGTAATTAATTATAAATTTCTATCATTGAATACACGAAAAATATTAAAGACAGTTTTAACTGACCCATTCTGTATGATCGATTGCTCCACCTGTTTGCTTTATGGATGAAATACAGTGCAATTAAGAACTTAAAAACAATTCTCATATATGAAAGGAACAAAAATGGAACAAAATCGAGGGACACCGTAATGAATTCTCAGAGCGATCCTCTGAATTCATCTTACCGAATAGAAGTTTAGGCGGCCGTCTTTCCAGAGCCTACGCCAAAAAAATAACGGCCCCCGCGAAAACTGATGGTCAAACTGTCTACCTTCTACCTCGCACATCAGAATCCTGGACGGATTTGCCAAAATAAAATGGGCTTGGTCTTTTCCTGCCCGAATGAGTTTTTCTCTAATATGCGCGCGATTGCGCATATTTACGGTATACCTTATATCTAACTTTCGAAAACCTTGAATAGATAAATTTAATGCAACCTTCCACAAATTACAAAAACTTCAATCACGACCTATATTTAAATATGGCTGCATTGCCGTCTGATGATCATGTGTCCACAATGAAACTTTAGTTGAGATGAAAGCGTTATTTCTCATCCAAAAATCACACACGGCTATTAACTCCCATATGGAGTAAACTTGGCCTTGCGACAGTCCAATTGTTTTTAAATTTCGCATTCTTCTATGGCAATCTTGATGTTAACATTTTATTCATCACAATTGTATTGTCTGCTGGCCTAAGACCCTAGCACTGCCTATCTGCCTTCTGCTTCAATTTTCACCCACGCGTAAACTCCTCTTCCCTGCATGTCACTCAATACCTTCCTTTTTCCCTCCACACTCCCTTACAGATCATGCAGTTCTCACCCCGTATCATGCAGTTCTCCCCAAAACATGCCCTATCCAATTTTATCATTCTCCCTTGAATAGCGTCCCACAGCTTTCTCTCCTCTGCTACTACCTCCGAGACCTCCTCATTCCTCGCCTTGACGGACTACTTGATGTTAAGTACTCTACTCAATATCCATATCTCCAACTACTTGATGTTAAATACTCTACTCAATATCCATATCCTTTATCTTTCCCTTTCTTTTCTTTGTCCAGGTCTGGCAATCGAACAGAAAAACATTCCACATCAAAAAATGCCCAAGCCTTTTGTTCAACTTCCAGGGCAACTGACTACATTGTTACGTCCATTCCTTTCTGAACACCTCCATTGCTAATCCAATACTCGTTCTTATTTCTGTAGCACGTCTATAGTCCTCCGTTCAATTTTCTTAGAGGCACGCCAAACTTAAAGCCATCGGCTATAATTCATGTTAAGAATGAAACTACTTAGTTTTTGCATCGCCAACCATTGATTTCATCGGATATAAATTTAAAGTTAGATAAAAAACAAACAAAAAAATGTATGGAAATAAAAACACTTTTTTGACGGTAGCTAAGGGTTACCCCTCATTGCTAAGATAGCGGTAAACAGGTTGAGGGGATGACATGTCTATTAGAGGCGCGCAAACATATAACTGTTGGCTAACAATTTAAATAGTAAAAATATTCCTGAATATTTGGAAAATAATACGTTGAACTTACAAATATATTTATATAATGACCAAATACTGAAGCATATTTGTATCAACTATAATTTATTGGTCGAGAAAGTTAAAATTGATTGAAAATTTAAAGTTAGATAAAAAACCAAGCAAATAAAAACTTACTGGAATAAAAAACATTTTTTGGCGGTAGCTAAGGGTTACCCCTCATTGCCAAGATAGTGGTGAACAGGTTGAGGGGACGACATGGGCGTGAAGTAGCGGGCCCTCGCACGTCAACCGCGTTTGATGAACATTAAACGAAAGGGTCGAAACTCAAATGTCCCATTCACTCCCTCTCGCTTACTCTCACTCTTGAAGTTCAGTGGTTGGAAGTAAATGGAGTCAGGAATGGGAATAAACACGTGCGCCATTCGGGGCCACAGCCACGCCGAATGGGTCGCTCCGACGATGGAACTGTTCACGCGTTGTCAAAGAAGGTTTGGGGTGGGATGGGGAAGTGAAAGGAGCCAAGGGGTTGGAACGGGTGGGGGGATGTAGGGAGCCATGTCGAGTTGATGGGGGGGTGGAGAGTATGGGGTACAGAGGCGAGAGGGTGAGTGAGAGAGGGGGATGGAGAGACCCCATCTCCCATTCCCATGGCCCATCCTCTCGGTGCATCTTGGAGATTGCAAAGGGCTTCAGTAGGGGGGAGAGAAAGACTAATTGATGAGACTGCGAGGTGACTCTAGGATTTTCACGAGAGGGAAATGAGAAAAGATTGGGGGATTTGGGAGAATGAGAGTGGAAGATGTAACGAAAGGGAACTAGTGCTGAGGCATGGCAGGGAAAGCTAAAAATCTTGGTAGCTATCTAAAAAAAACCTCACCTAAGCACACGTTAATCGAAATAGCGAGAGCTTTCCATTCGCTTTCCGTGAAGGCTTCTGCGGAGTCCCTGTGATGAAAAGAATGGTTTTTCGGGTGTTCTTCCAATTTTATCCATTTTTAAGAACAATATTTTGCCAGCGTTCCAGCTGGATACCTCAGGTCCGCTGAAGTTCCGATGCAGGGTTTAGTCCGTCCTTTTCGTGTTACTCCGTGTTCGTGCCTTAGAGCAGAGGTGTGTCAAGATTGGTACATTCAGCTGAAGAGTCTTTAGCAGAATTGACTAATGGACAGCAGATAAGGCTCTTCAGCAGAATGGACCAATCACGACACACCTCTACGGAGTAACATAAAAATACGGACAAAACCCTGCATCGGCTCTTCAGCGGACCTGAAGAAGGCAGCTGGAACGCTGGCGAAATGTTGTCCTTAAAAATGAATAAACGTGGAAGAACACCCGGAAAAACATCCTCGTATCAGACCCATTGTTGTGAACTTAAAAACCGATGGAAAGCAAAGTTGATTTGTGCTTAAAAGGATAAGAAAGGTACTAACCGTATCCACAATTGCTGTTCTTCTGTTTTCAGCAAAGAGATCGACGAAAAATAAAAGTTTTAAGCAAATTGATGGTTAAATCACTGTTTCAGAGGATGAAACTTGGATTATTTCTTTAACAAAGTAAAACGTTTGGTGAAAAAACGCTTTTTGATGATATTTCTCTAATTCCCTCATCTCTGGATCCCCGACTGTAATAGTACTATGTATGATTTTTTTTTTCTAAATTAGCGAGCGCTAAACAAGACCTGGCTCTTAAACCATGCTGAAATTTTATTTTGTATTACGACACTTTTAGTATGTACCTCCTTAGTAAATAACTGCATCTGTCAGTTTGTTTTTTCAAAACTAACAGAGAGATAGTATTTCATAAAGTCTGCCGATGTCAAACGGACCGAGTTACTTCCAAAATTTAATAACCTTATTCAAATTTAGCTCTTAATATGAGTATGAGAGAGTCAATTGGAGATTATAAAATATATTTTATTCTCTCCACCGCAACAAACGTTGCATAAAAGAAAGCGATCGATGACGGGAAATGCAGTTATGGGATAATAATTCACAGAAATTTACCGCGGAGTCCCGACTTAAAAGTCTGATAAGCACATGACTATTCTCTCTCGTACGAGATAAGACATCTAGGCAAGAGCCGACCATCTACTCAGTCACGATTTTCCACTACTGCCAGAATGACTCCGCCATCGCCAACCAAACCTAGGTTACCGTTACAGAAACTTCGGAAATTTATCTTCAGACGCTGGATACAATATTTTATGATCTCTTTTCCCTGTTGATTCGAAGCATCGACAGGCATAAAAATTTGTACATGAACCGATTTTTTACGAAGATTTAGATCCTCGTTTCCTCGAAGAATTATATTCACAGATTCCTACTCAATCACATTTCGCAGAGAAATCAATAAAACCTCCAATAGTCACATTTATTTTTCCTACTTAGGGCACAATTAGATAGAACAACTGTCATGATTTTATTTCACGAAAATTCGATTATACAAAGTTAAAAAGAGTTCAATCTTCAGGTTTGAAGGTAATTTTTCAAGCTATATAGGGGATAAAACCCTTAAGTTACCGTTAATTACCAGCATATTAGCTTTCTATGAGCACTTATAGCATGAATAGCAAAAATGAATAATTAATATTGATTATAGATATCAATACCCAAATGCTTGTAACGCAACTAGGTTATTTTATTGAAGTAGCACTATCCTAATTTGATCCTTGTGTATCGGCCAGGGGAGTGTGCGGGGTCAACCTTGAACTGGGACGTATATTGCATTTTAGGAGTGGGATCACTTAACAATGAAGTGGACATATGTTAATCATTCTAATTTTAATGAAGGTTAAGACCGAATCCAACAGGAAATTTTCCCGAAAAATTAGTATTTGAGGATATTTACCGTTTTAATTTTTCTCGGAATACGAAAAATTTTTGACAAGTTCGAATGTTCCCAAGTCCCCAAAAGAGACTTCCCATTGAAGAAAAAAATACCTCATCCACATTTCAATCAATTACGTCAATCATAGCTGGTTAAATAAAAAATAAATGGAGCACAAACCAAACATGCAACAACCTGAAATTAAATAAATATTTAAAAATATTTTTTATAAATAGCTTTTATTTAACAAAAAAATCGTCGAGTTGACACACAATTTCGCAATAGTGCATAAACTACAGGAATAAAAAGCTATTAAAAAAACAATATTTCTTTAATATTCAATTTAATTTTTGACTTTTTTATGACTGAGTATTGTATTGTCACCGGAAATGAACCTATGTGCAAAATTTAAGATCTTTAACTAGTCAGGAAGGTAGTTGAAAATTGATTATAAAATTTGACCCTGACACACAAGTGAAGTTAAATAAAAGTTATTAAATATTAAAAAAGACAAAGTGAATATACTGAAGCAGGGCTGTCGGCATAAATTTACTTTAGTAACTCTACGCAGCCTAGCAGTACGAAGCCGACTAAAACGGCGAGAGCGTATGCTGAAAGCCTCTCGGAGCAGTGCCAGGCAGTGTCATTCAAAGCATTCACACTTCAAGTTGCAACCCTACGTCGCTAATGCCCCCGTGAGCCATTTCACCCCACCGGAAACCCGTGTTGCTTCGGGACAGTCGTTACTTTAATGCGGCCAAGATTCGATTTTCTCTCCCCATTCTCCCTCTTCGAAAGCTTAGAAGCTGAGCTCGCACCCCCTCGTGTCCTCCCACCCCCGCTAACCAATTTCCGTATCTACCCCGTCCAAAATCCATGTCCCTCCCTCCCCCATGCGCCGGATTTTGAAAGCTCTCCCTACCCCAGTTCTCCCTTGGGGCGAATGTAAAGGCCACCCGTGACAATGGACACAGCGCCTTCCTTCGCCAGAAAATAATAGGCTCTCGAGTCCAGAAGACTTATTCAGTAAAGACTCATCTAGGTCGACACTTGGGATATACGAAGACCCGACATCTTAGCCTCCAGTGCATTCCAAAATTAAAATGGTCCAATCAGAGATTGTCTATATTGTAACCTCAAAATATCGTCAATTTCGAGGCTCGGCATCATAATTGAACATTATAGAATAAGTGATGGTAACGATGATATAACCAATAATAGTGACAAAACAATGATATAAACAATAGTTATGTAAGGATATCAAACATTGAGTACGAGAATGTAGGAAATCAACTTACTTTAAAAGGAAGGTACTAAGAAATATTATTTATGGACTATTTTCTGACGCTATTACAGGATAATACAGAACAAGACAATCTGGAATTGAAACAACTATACAATGAAACATATTAAATAATATTAACAGTTTTAAAACGCAGAAAATTAGAAAGGGTAGGACACGTGTTTCGGATGAGTGAGAGAAGAAGGCAAAAAAAGGTGATGGAGATGGTGCCATCTGGTAGAGACTGGTGGTGGTAGAAGACCACAAGGAACACCTAGGAAAAGTTGGATGGTTGGAGTTTACGAGGACCTACAAACACTTGAAGCTTGGGTGAACTGGCAAAAGATTGTCGCAGTTCATGAAGACAGGCAGGACTTAGTGTGAGCATCGCGTGGTCTCCTAGGCATCAACGCGTTGAGTACGCAAAGATGGAAAAACTAATCCACTACGTTCGATCATAGGTAAGGAGTCTTCAGGTCCATACCGACATGTGGGCTCAAAAAGTTAGCGCCACAGATCGCATCATTCCAAGCAGTCAGAGAAGTGCAGTGAGAGAAGAAGGCAAAAAAAGGTGATGGAGATGGTGCCATCTGGTAGAGACTGGTGGTGGTAGAAGACCACAAGGAACACCTAGGAAAAGTTGGATGGTTGGAGTTTACGAGGACCTACAAACACTTGAAGCTTGGGTGAACTGGCAAAAGATTGTCGCAGTTCATGAAGACAGGCAGGACTTAGTGTGAGCATCGCGTGGTCTCCTAGGCATCAACGCGTTGAGTAAGCAAAGATGGAAAAACTAATCCACTACGTTCGATCATAGGTAAGGAGTCCCCAGGTCCATACCGACATGTGGGCTCAAAAAGTTAGCGCCACAGATCGCATCATTCCAAGCAGTCATAGCAAATCATTACCCGAAAGGCAAGATACCCGATGACTGGAAAATAGCCAATGTCACACCAATATTCAACAGATAAAACGGACACAGTTCAATACATCACCGGCCGTGAGCGTTAACATCACCTTTTAAGCAAAATTCTGTAAAAAAAATAATTCTAGCAACATTATGGAATTCCTGGGCAATGGAAACTTCTTCCACGGTAGTCATCACAGCTTTCGGAAGGGTAGATCTTGCTAAACACAGCTTGCACTCTTCCTTCATAACATCCTAAAATCAGATGGATCGAAAAATAAAATTAACGGCATGATTCTTAATTTTAAGAGCGCATTCGACATGGTTCCTCACAAAAAAAGTATTGTTAAAATTGCAACCATGCGGTGAAAAGCCAAAGAATAAATAATTTGACACGTGACTTTCTCAGTGGTCGCAAGCAAAAAGTGATTATTGATGGCATTTTCTCTGATATTGCTGCAGTGACAACCGATAATCCACAAGGTAGCGTGATCATAATTCTATTCATAATTTATATAAATGACCTAAGCTCTCAAGTTAGAAGTAAATTTAGATTATTTGCAAACGTTGCGGTCATCTATCGCGAAATAGGTGAAAATATAGACTTAGAAATTCTACTATCGAACCTGAACAACATTCACTCGTAATGCAAGGAGTGGGATCTTGGACTAAATCTTATTAAATACACTGAAGTACACTTCTTGTACAAGTCATCACACCACCTCTGTATCTACACTGAGAGTGGAGTAAACATAAAGTCATCAGATTAGGTCAAATATCTAGAAATTACCTTTACATCAAACCTTTTTTGGTAACATATATACAAAACATATGCGGCACAGCCGAAAATAAACTAGGACTTACCAAGCGTACAGTAGGAAAGTGCTCAGACGGAATAGTGAAAGATATGTTGGACTTTGCTCTGGTTAGGTCACACCTCGAATACGCTACGACCATTTGAACATTGTTCATAAAGACTTAGTCCGAAAAATTACCAGTACCAAGTGACCGTTGAAGTAAGGTACCTAATGATGCAATTATGAGTGTCTAATCAGAACTAATGTGTTTCAGATCGACACAGGATATTTTCATGACGTCTCACAATATCTCTAGGTCTGACTGAAGCGATAAAATAAGAGAGATACATTGCCAAACAGGTACAAAACTCGTCCTTTCCGTGCACAATAAGCGATCGCAATAAAAACTGAGCTCAACTAAATACACTTCCAGAATACACGTCACCATTTCACCTTCCGAAACCTTATCCATTACATCTTTACACAGCTGGTGTCCTAACACCACCTGCCACACGTCCATGCGGCGGCTCCCAGGGTAGTATGTAGGTTTAGATGCCCTAACGGGTGAACCTGGTTGTACATAGTTATTAAAATATTTTGTGGAATTTACAAAGTCACTTCAATTTTTATCATCTGTGTTCCACCTGGTCATTTCTCCTATTACTCATCTGTAAACGTCATCATTCTTTTATTTTATCGATCAATTTTATCTTCAGCATCCTCCTCCAGCACCAGGTTTTGATGGTCTTAGTCTGTTCTGCTCAGAATTTCCAATTGTCCATTATTCCGATCCATTGAGTCCCACGCTCCACATTAGATAGAATTGAGATTGACCGAGAGGTAAAAGGTTAATTTGAACGACACATTTAGCATTTTGAAATTGGCAACGAAGGTTTGCGACCTCGGAACCCCTGATACTTAAACGCGGAGACTAACTTACTCCCATGTGTGGAGGTGGTTGGTAGGAAATGGATTATTTCACTGAAAAGGACCTTTTCGGAACTGCCACCATGTTTTGCAACAGCTATAAAAAGCGATAAGGGAACAATCGAAGTAGGATTGATGCAATACGGTTCCGAGAAGGCCTGGTTGCGGGAGAGGGAAAGAGAGCGACAGCAGTTGTGAGAGGGAGAGGCATCAGAGCTAATTTGTCGTGACTCTGAACGCCATTGCCGCAGGCTAAAACCTCTTCGATCACCCCTCCCCTCTGACCCCCCTAAAAGCTTTGGTCGACAATCAACTCACGGATTAACGCAGGGTTGAAAAAAGTAAATAAATAAATAAAAGGGGAAAACAGAAGAGCTCGGGACGCTGCAGAACCAAAGAGCGGAGGATGAGTATAAAAAAATAAAGAGAGAGAAAGGTGAGGCCGAACGTGAGTTTATTGCGGCTGCAACTAAGCGTCACTTCGCCTTTCGGAGACCCATTATTGACCACTGCTTTGACCTCCATACGGTCCACGGGGCCGCCTCTTATTGCCCGGGCTATTAAAAAGCCCTGACGTCCGGCGGTCGGTCTCGGAATCCCACGAAGCGGAGCGATACCGCGAAACGGTGGATGCCCAGAACACCCTCTTCCCCTGTTGGGTCGTGTTTTACTTTGAGATGCCGTGGCCCGCCCCGCAGCGTTGGGTAAGGGAGGGGAGAGAGAAAAGAGACCGCCTTTAATTTAACACGAACTTGCCTGTGCAACTTCGCTAATCTGCAAGGCGGGGCAGGCCGCTGCGCAGTATACCAGGGGCTTTCGCGAATGCCAATTAGTTAGCATTGAGAAATCACGACCGTTTTCCCTGTAAAAGGGGAGGATTTCAAACAGTCTTGAACGCATATTCAACGAAGCTTTATTCCGCACCAGTGCATGTTCTCGTTACGCCAAAAATAATAAGCATTTAAGAAAATTCCTATTGTATTCTTCGTATTTCTGTACGTCTGTTATTACCGGCCTTTTAACTATCCAAAAAACCACTGCCATATCTGTTTTTATTCATTACTGCTCCATTGTAAGTTCAAATGAACGCTTTCCGAGATTTTTCGAACTAAATCGCAGTTTTTGTTAACAAAAATATTCATTCTGTTTTTCTTCAGATTTTGGATCTTTGCAACAGCTACACAATATCAGAAGAGTGTTTTCTAAAAAACTTAAGAAAAATACCGCTTGGATACCTTGACTGCAAAATCTAAGGGTAAGGCTGAAAAATACTACGACGCTTATTATATTATAAATAAAAACTTAATACATCCATTAGTGCAATACTTGGAAAAAAATATACCCAAATAACAAAATAATTAATCAACGAGTGAGGTTAAACGCTTAGGATGTGATGCATAGCGAAATAATTAATTTGGAGCAAATTAATGTGGCTAAAAGGATTGAACCTGATAAGTTTTCTTATTACAAAATGAGAGTAACAATCGAAACTTTGACTTGTGAAGAGCTACTCCCAATGTAATCACTAAGACTTAAGATGAATCAGCAACACGGACGGTTCCACCAGAGACTTTTAATTTAATCGAATTTTTCTTGTTGAATCATATCACATGGACGATTATAGTATAGTTTTCACCTCTCCATTCTTGAACTACAGTGCGGATGACCATGGAAGCGTCAAATAATTCTAGCTCCCATACATCAGCTTTCACTTTGTCTAATGCCCCTATAGTTTGCATCAATTAAAGCTCAGAATTGGTAACTGAATTCATGATCGACAGCAGTAGAGCATCATTTTAAACAAAAATATGAAGTTCTGAGCCTCAAAACTCATGGCATGCTAATGCGGAATTCTTTGAAGCCAAAAACACGTGGCTATTATAATTAAAATAGTTTAAGGTTATAGAAATTAACAGTGCCTCATATTTAAAATATCCCGACTATGATATTCCCATCGATTTTAATGATATACTTGAGGTCCAAAGTAATGCTAATTTTGGTTTTTACTGGTTCAAAAAGCTTAAAATAGATATTGCATACCATATCCTTTCCTCGTGTAGTTCAGGGGAAATGTATGTTCGTAAAAACTGTGATTTAATGGTCTCGTTTAAGAATGATGAGCAACCTGGGTAACATGCCCCTTTATATGGTAACTAAGTTACCTTTTGGCAAGCCATTCTTGGCTTAAAAGGCCCTAACTTGAGAACGCAAACGAAGGTGCGTTAAACTCCAGGGTAGGCCACATGTAAGATCAACGCGTAATCAGGAGCGCCCTCACAGTTCTCCATAATGCGTACTCTCATGCAATCGTTACTTGTCAAAAGTGCTCAAGAGAGCGAAAATGTGATCGAAATTATTTAAACTTTGTATTGTACTTACAATTACTAAAGTGATGTACTGCATTCTTAACCCTCTATGGACGGAATTATGAACCATCAGCATGAAAAAATTACAGTGACTGCATTAGTGTTCTAAAAGTGTTATTTAAGAATTAAAATAAAATTTTAATCTTTTGATAAAAACATTTATATTTATTTGTATTGAATATATTTAATTTAAATAATTCTTAACATAATATTTACACAAGGTATACTTCAACATTACCTTCATAACGCACCTTTTATAAACTTTCCCATTTTTTTCTTCATACAATAGGTGTAACTATTCATTTCAGAGATCCACCAGGCACGCCAACTTCAGCAAATAGCGTCATTTGTTAATCTATTTAAATTGTTTGATAAACCGCCGAAAGAGACAAATTTCCACCCGCTTAATCCGAAGCGCTAAAATTCTGTCTAGCGCAGTAAGTAAATGAAAAGCCTCTTAGAAAGTAGATATTTCAATGATTTTGAAACTCAACAAGTTTGACCCGCTAGTCCATAGAGGACTAAGATAGTAGCTGTGAGCATTGCCTATCAGAGTATTTTTTGTTTCGGTTAACGATAACGAGAACGTGAGCGAAGGAACCGTGATCCCACCACTGACTGCGTATCTACACATTAACAAAAATAAAAAAGGCATTGAATAAAAACTTTACCACGATAAGAAAAGGTTTTTATACCCTACACTACTACGTGTGTAGCGTATAGGGTGTGTCCCAAAATTAATGCGTCGCATTTTTTTCTGACGCGACTGTACGTCGCAGACTGACCGGACCGGTTGGGGTGAGTGCCAGTCGCCTCCAAGCTCTTGGAGTGTGTACACGCGTGATTTTTTGAACCCCTGTAGTGTGACCTCGTCGAGGTAAAAATGGAGCGATCTTTCGATCAACGAGCAGCAATCAAGTTTTGCGTAAAACTTAAAATGACGCCGCTGAAAACTTTTCAAATGCTTCAGCAAGCTTTGGAAGAAGACTGCCTCTCCCGATCCTAGTCGAACCGATGACACAAGATGTTCCTGGAGGGCCGAGAGGACCTCGCCGACGGAGCTCGATCAGGACGCCCGTGGACGTCGCGGGGCGAGGACAGTGTTGAACGTGTGCGCAAATTATTGAACACAGACCGCAAGTTAAGTGTCAGGTTAATGTCTGACTTACCTAAATCAAGTGTTCATCGGATTGTGATGGCGGACTTGCTCATGCGTAAGGTGTGCGCGAAACTTGTGCCGTTCGACCCGAGATCAGGAATTCGTGGAAACTCCAACATGGCCATGCGCCGGCAAACACCGCCTTCGTTGTCACCCGCTACCTGACCGGCCAGCGCACTGAAACGTTGCCGCAGCCACCATACAGTACGGACTTGTCACCGCCAGACTTCCTTTTGTTTCCCCGACTCAAAGTGGAGTTGAAAGGTGCGCATTTCGACACCATCGACAACATCCAGGCTACCTCGACGAGGCTTCTTGAGAGCATTCCCGCCGACGAGTTCCAGGGTGCCTTCCGGGCGTGGAAGAACCGCTGGCAAAGGTGTATCGTCGCGGAGGGAGGTTATTTTGAAGAATTTAAGGTTGTTGAACGAATTGGCTCAATAAATTTTGCACAAAAAATACGACTCATTACTTTTGAGACAGACCCTTTATATTGATTTTGACACAGCAGAAATGTAACACATTGAAGGAGGCGGGGCAGGTATGGGAAATTATGTATAGATGTGATCAGCATCACCTTACGAGTCCATCTAGCTGTATCCGTCCGTCAGTCTCTTCGCACGATGACTGCCGTACAAATTGAGTATCGAGCTGAAATTTGGGTTATAAGCCTCTAGTAGTCCACAGACGGCATAGTTCTAAAATGGATTGGATCGGACCAAAACCACGATTTTTTTTATTGAAAGTGGTGTAGGACATTTAAGCTTCGGCAAGGCAGAAGACCATTTCTTTACTAGTTTTTTCAATAAACTTAATAATAATAATAATACAACTTTATTTGCTCTGGGAAAAATATGTCCCTTGGGGCAGAAAGTTTTTTACAATCAATTAGTCACAGTAGTAAAGTCTTCACGGGTTTGGCACCGGGTAAGGCCAAACCCGAGAATACTTTACTAATGTTCTTCGCCGGTAAAGCTTACGATCTTTTAATTAGTCACAGTGTTCAATGTAGGTATGGTACATAACTTTAAACAACACAAAATATGGCATATCATTAATAATACAGTTGCGTGTATACAGCGCATCGAAAATACATAGCTTACAAAAAACTAGAGTTGGTTGCATTATCAATTAACAACATTTTCAGATATTTTTGCTTTAAATACCTTAACATTATATATGGATTGTAAACTGTATAGCAAATAGTTCCATAATTTACATGCAGAAATAAAAAAGGACTTTTCATACAAATTGGTTCGATATGATGGATTGGACAGTTTCCGTCTTCCGTGAAATGCGTTTATGTGAATTAATATTAAATGTTATTTGTTTGTACAAGTAACATGGTAATTGTGTTTTTATCATTTTATGCATAAAGGTAGCTTTTATTATGTATCGTCTTTGTTCCAGTTTGGGCCATTTTAACAGTTGGTAGTATGGTGTGACATCTCATAACAATCATTATCAAAAGAATTTAGGAAAAATTCACAGGATACAAAGCGGAAAATTTCATGAACACTGATTAAATGGCGAGAATTCAAAGCTTTGTAGATTTACCTGGGCCTTTTTTCTTACATCTTCGAAGATCAAATTCAATTAGCCGGCACAAGCGATGTAAACTGGGAGCGGAGACACTCGAGAAAAAAAGACCGTGCGCAGTAAGTAAGGGTCGGATTACTGACTATTACATCCTGAGTCCCATTATCGACGTAATTACTTCGTACGCTTTCAACGTTATTGGAAAAAAGAACATCATTTTTATTTCCGGAATATTTTAGCGACCAGGTGAAGACCGAGTATTTTATCTCTCACCCAGAGGAAACCGATTTTTCCAAGATTTCACAGCCTGTGGCGTAGTTATCACACTTATTTGGATTGAAAATACGGAAACATGACTTAGTCTCTACATTGAGCTAGGTGAAAACATGTCCATTATTGACCAAATAATGAAAAATTATTTGCCAACAATGAAGTCTAAAGATAAACTGATAATATTGTTCTCAGATAAAACAAAATTACCATGACTTTGTGAACTAGAGATTGCCTCATGCGATTCGTTAAAACCTATTACTAATCTTATTACACAATTTATTATATTACATATGTGAATGAATTATTAGTAAATAACGATGTGCAGAATCGATATTATTGGACGCATTAAATAATTTTAGTTTGTCATTATGCACATCTGAAAAACAAGTGAAACTAATCTTTACACTTGAAATATGAGTATTTTTTTCTTGTGATTTCAACTTATCATGCCATATAAAAAAGAAAAAGCATGAAAAAGCAGTGTTGGGACATTTTCCACTTCCACGAATCACCAAATCTTTAAGATTTAAAGGATCCATACTTAAAGAATACAATTTTGTACTTTTCCACAGAATTTTATTTAGGATGGCCAATATGAAATTCTGAGGGAAAGAAAAAAATTATATTCTTTAGGAATGGAGACTATTAACTTCTACGACGTGAAGCCTAAATCCGTAGAGTGGATTGAAGAGGTTTTTCCTTCAAACATTGTTTTTGTCGAGAATGTCATGTGTGTTATTTATTACGGTAACAATGATAGCATTAAACAGCGTCTGGAGACTCCTGTTTTAGAAAAAAAACCAAGTTAGATTTGATCGAACTCTCGAGGAATCCTACGAATCTGACAAATTGAAAGCTTCGGTAGCTTAACTGGCTTAAGCACTCGGCCGGAAATCGAGGGATCCGGGTTCGAATCCCGGTCAAGGCGGATGATGTTTTCGCTGTGGAATTTTGCACAACTGACGAATCTGATTGGGGATACCGAATCCAATTGGAGAAATCGAGACCAATAACCTCTGACGCAAGAGAGGGGTTCGAAGGTTGAGATAGGAAGGGAAGAGAAGGAAAATTAAGGGTAATGAAATGATTACGATATTATTAAAAATTATATTTTAATATTACTCGTATTGAAAATATTTTTTTAAAGCTACAGAAAAGGGTTGAGAGAGGGAGATGGGAGTAAAAATAATTCCATCCCTGGAAATGCTAATCGTCATAACGGATGGAGTCGAGATTTTCCACGGCTTCGTTGTGCAGGAGGAATGAGGAGGTAGGGCGTAAAGGAGAGGATGGAGAGAGAGAGAGAGGAAGAAATAGATAGATGGTGGGGAGATGAGCAAAAGAGGATGCCAACGGATGGACCCTCTTCCCCCGGAATCCGCAGAAACACCGACATTCCTGTCGATCCGAGATGAATATCGGAAGATCACTCGCCAGGACCAACTCGGAAGAATTCAAGTTCCATTCTCCCCAACCGGAATGCACCGAGAACAGGCTTGAATCTACGAGGTCGAGCCAATAAATAATTCGCAAACGACAGCATTTAATCATCAGCATCAGTCGTAAACATTTCATTGGGAACGCTTGGAACATTCACCATGAAGTACCGACTTAGCCCACAGTGATTTTCATCTGTTTGGGCCCCAAAAATCATTTAGGTGAACGAGGTTACTCGTTGGCTGTGATAAATAAAAGAATTCTTTGCTGCCGGCTATGAAGGACTAGAAAAGAAATGGAATAGGTGTCTGAATGTACATACAGGGTGAATATGTAGAAAAGTGAAATAAAATTCAGGAAGTTACTTCGATTATTATTGCATCTATCCATTTTTGCGAGTCATTTATTGACTTACCCTCGTACTACAGTCGTACACATCGAGGATTATGGAAAGAGCATTGCGCCATCAAGCTGAAGCCTGAAAACCGAAAAAACAACCATATTGTTCAATAATAATTACTGCATTTGTGTTTGCTCTAAATCCTCAAAATAAGCTAATAAATAATAATTATTCAGTAAGGGGGCGTCCATTAATTACGTGAGGCGATTTTGACCATTTTTCGACACCCCCCTCCCCGTTGGTGAGATGTCGTGAGATTTGGCTCGACCCCCTCCCCCTCATCTCACGTGAGATTTTTCAAAATGCGTATTTTTAGGGTAAATACGTAACTATGTGCTTGATTGCGTTGGATTTATGAAAAAAATTGCTTAATTATTTTTATTTAAGACTAGTTAAGACTAGTATTTAAGACTATTAAGAACGGCTCGTACGCCGCAGCGTCCGTCGAGTCTCGCGTTTGGCTGGCCGGTGGCGGCTGAACAATCTAGGGACCGCTGTGCTACTTTGTTGCGTTCGCATAACCGCGATAAATATTATTATGTAGGATTTAGCCTTATAGAAGTGGAGAAACATGTTTTACTTAATTTAACCCAGTTTTTTCGCAATTTTACGCTGTTTCTTGCGGGAAAAAATTACGTGATATTTGCCGAGACCCCCCTCTCTCCCCCGTTTGATTGGGTGAGACGCGGCTCGACCCCCCCCCCCCAAACGCCTCACGTAATTAATGGACGCCCCCTAACTGAGGTCAATACAAGGAGCATTGAGAAATATTGTTTTACTCTGCTCTCTCCTCACTTTCCTAAAGATAGCATTACGGAATGGACGAATTAGCAGATGTAAAGCAAGAACATCAACCATCTGTTTGAAGTTTAAGACAAGTAATTCTTGAAACATAGATTAGTTACTTAGTGCTATGGATTCTACTCGATTTTACCCTTATTTTCACCGGGAAGGTGGATTGGGTATTTTCCACGTATTTCAATCTTTTTATATCCTGATTCTGTAACTTAAACTTACTCAATCGGTTAACGGAAACGTTTCCTCACTTATTTGCGAAACTTTGGTTTTTAAGAGCTAAAGAAAGTTGAAGGCTACGAATATTCCCGAGCACGTTCCGAAAACAACCTAATGATTTGTGACGTCATTTTCACTGTTTCCATGCAGACCCAAATGTTTTCTCATGCTTACGGTGGAATAAAGTGCAATAAAATTACTATTGGATATTTTTCTGTGATTTGGTGTGCCTTTGCAATGAGATATAGATGGTATTTTGCGCCAATGTTCAAATACATCGGTGAAAACACCGAACATGAAATTTATTCAGCTTTTAAACGACGGAAGAAGAAAGAAACCATAGTTTCGAGCGGCACGCCAGGATTTCGTCCTCAGAAAAACAAATCTCTACTGTTGTGAAGACTTTCAATTTATGTACCATGTTATGTCGAACATTGTGATTACATATAATTAAATGAATCTTTTTACGTAAATTAATGCAAAAAAATTATCATAATTACCGGAAGAGAATGTCTCGGATGAGTTCCCCGAGTTTAATCTGGAAGACTCTGAATGCAGTGGATGGGTCACTGCGCCCACTGTCACGGGGGCAAGCCTTCATGTTTTCCTCCAAAGTCGGACTGTAGGTGAACCTCAAAAAGAACGTCGGCGAACCCAGGCGAGATACCAGACCCATTGCGTTCTCATAATGGACCTTCATGTATCGTGGGCCACCGGTGAAGGAGCTCGGGAGGTCAACTTTTCCAGGCAGCACCCCGCCTTCCCCCTGGACGGTCTCGTCACGGTCGATGTCCTCCATGACTTATCCTGCGGCTCGCCCACCTCGTTGTGCTTCCAGGAGTTCGTCCGGTTGCGCTATCCGCATAGCATTTCGGGATGAAGTCCGTGTTTGAGAATATCGAATGAATCGCAGGCGTTCTTCCTCATACCTCGCGAACATCTCAACCTGCCACGACTGCGAAAGCCGGCCGATGTGAGAGAAGCGAGGATCGGAGAGTAAGAGACACCGCGAATAATTTTACTGCGAGAGTTTCCTCCCGTTGTTATCGATCATTCCCACGTGCCATCCCAAATTGCCCTGCGGATAGAGCAAGGGATACTGGAATGGCTCCATCAGGGGGCTGAGCAGATCGATGCAAGTTGGTCCTCGATAGCTCCTTTTCCAGATGGTAAGTTTTCTGGGCTCACTGTCAGTGTCATCAGTGCTCAACACCGCGTGCACTCCGATTCCTCTTTGCCTATCGCCGAGAACGGGGCCGTGGGTAGATCTACTGGTCACTTCGAAGGTCAGATGAGCGTCGACGGACGGCTCCGCGCTCAATCTACTAAATCGCTAAAGAATGGATTAACTGTCTCCAGAAAGTTTGTGATTTCGCGGACCATGTCATGACTCAAAGATCTACCCATGGCGATATTCCGGCGTTCCTCGCCGTCGTCGATGTGAAGACAGCAACGGTTGACGAACTGGACGTCTCCGCTCCTGGTGGTGAACTTCTGACCCGGAGTGTCCAAACTGTGCACTTAGTGGTACAGCTTACCTTCGATCTTGAAGAAGGAAAGACCGCTGAGATGGCGGTAACCCCCGGACACTTCCAGTGCATAGAAGGCAAAGAGTTCTTTGTACGCTCGAGCTCGTTCGAGAAAGGTGTGATTGGAATACAAAGGCACATCGAGCGGAGGATGTTGTACGCACACTCTCCACAGCTCCATTGCTTCTCTTCATAGAACAGTCGAGCCAGGCAGTAAGGACAGCTGCGAATGCCTTCGTAACACAAACTTGACTTCTTCAGATGGAACTAATCTTAGTGGAACTGTAGTCTTAATCTGTATTTGAGCCCAATGCATCCGTGCTTATCGACTTGAAATCATGGCTTGTTACAATATTAGACGCCAATTTCTATTGTGATTAATTGACGTTGTTCAACTCTATTATAAAGAAGACGCATTAAATAACACAAAGACTATAACAAACGTACAGAAAAAACAATCGGTAAATATATTCGTGCATTTGCAGAGTGATATCTATCTAAGAAAAACGAAAATCGTGATTTTTACCTCCTCAATTAGGTTTGGATGTTTAGCGCCATCTGACGGTAAAGGTAAAAACTAACTTCTCCCCTCCTGGCCGCGGGAAATTGAAACAACCGTGAAAACGACCTTTCCGAATTTGACTACATGTAACTCCGAAACTACGGGGAGTAGAAACAAACAATTTGCGTGATGTTTTAGACAGCTTTGCTGCTACAAAAAATAGCACGTCTTATTTATTATGAATTATGTATGTTTATTAGCACGTATATTTTATTATGTCAACTGTTCAGACGCTAGAGCTCGAAAACCGCGAAAAAGTCCCCAATTTCTCCTAAATTTCGAATTCGAGGGCTCGTATCGAAGCGAATAATAAAAGTAACAACAATAAATCAACAAAATTATAAAATTCAGTCATTAGTTAACTTAAATTATTGAAAACAATCATACCAAGCGGTAAAACCAGGAGCCAGAATCGAGAAACCGAGAAATAAATAGGGTAAACAGCCAGAAAATAAAAAATTCCCGAATTTGACGGCATGTAACTCCGAAACTACGTGGCGAAGAAACGAATTTTTGAGTCATTGTTTACACCATTTTGTTTCCTACAAAAAATTGACTGATCGAATTTCAATCAGATCGACCGTTTAGACGCTATATCTCAAAAACCATGAAAAAGTCCCAAATTTCACCTAAATTTTGACTTCAAGGCCTTGTATCGAAGCGAACAATACGATAACGACAGAAGGTCTACAACATAACAAAGCACATTTATTTTTAAGCTTAACTACAGGAAAACAGTTGTTTCCGGCGGTAAAACAGGAGCCAGAATGAAAAAACGGAGAAAACCGTCATTTTAATTTTTTTGGGGGGGGGGTGAAAATTAAATATTTCCTGTTTTCGGAATTTGTTTCTACGGTTGCTCGGCAAAAGCCACCTTCGTGCCACATTTCAAGTCTCTAGCCCGAGCAGAAGTGGGTTAGAATTTGGATACGTTAGTGAGTCAATTACACAAAGGGCTGTATATAACATAGAAGAAGTAACGTATTAATATCCGTATTCGTACAATTAAAATTTTGGAAAATACCCAATTAAGTACGGAATATACATGTGAAATAAATAAATGCAGGCTAGTTTCTAGTAAGATAATGATGGAAAACATAGTAAAATGCTAAATCATTGCGTCAGCCCGCAAGTAAACTCTATAATATAAATGGTTAGAAAGAACCGCCGGAGGGATCTCTGAGCGCCTATGATGATCGTTAAATCTCGAAATATCGGCCATAGGCGATAGAGGGAGGTGACCTGAACCCAAGGGTTTAAGGGAAAGGGGTAGGAATTTGGGTTAGGTAATGGTTCAAAACCCAGTCACAATCAGGTGGGTCACGAAATAAATCGAGAAACCTGGTTTTTACTATGCGTATTAGAAACCTGGACTCTAATGAAAAAGCAGCCCAAAGCCTCCTTCGCCTAAGTATGCTCCTTCGCAAGCTAGCCTAAGATCATTCGCGCGACCCAACAACGAGAGACGCGACCTTCCGCCGGTCACCCTCCGCCACAAAGGTCGGTTGGCTCGTTGGAGGTTAACGACTCCCGTCATTCGCGGGAAGCTTGAGTGATCCCGTTTCTATGGGTCACCACACAGAGGCTTGTCCTCCAAGGGCTCTTCTTCCTAAAAATTCGGCTGATTCCCTAGCGGAAATCGCACGACGCTCGTTAGTTACAATTGTCAAGAGTTCCATCGTCGTCACCTTCAAGTGAGTGGTAGCTGTTGAGAAATATCTATGGCACATGTTAAAAGAAGCGAATGCCAGTCATTCCACGGTGATTTTGAGCAGGTGCGGATGCAGGGAGAAAGTAAAGGTGGTTGGAGCGCTTTTCGTTCATGTGCACATTTGCTTAAAATTATGTATGCGTGTACTTTTTAGTAATTGTTATGCATCTACATCTACATACTACCCCGCGAACTGCCGCATGGGCGTGTGGCAGGGGGTGGTAGGTCACCAGCCGTGTAAATATGTAAGTTTTAAGGAGGAGAAATGGTGATATGTTTTATGGGGGTGTATTTAGAGGAGCTAAGATTTTACTGTGGACCCTCATTGTGCGCTGAAAGAACGAGTTTTTGTACCTATCTGTTCGGCAGTGTATCTACCTCATTTTATCGCATCTGGTAGGCCTAGAAAAGTAGTGAGGCGTCATGATAATATTCTCTGTGTCGCTCTGAAACACACCAGTTCTGTATTTCTCAAGAGGTCTAAGCCTAGCGTGCAGCCTTCGAGTATCTAGGGGCTCCCACCTTAATCCCTCTAACAGTTGTGGGACACTATATGTTCTTTCGTATCAGTTTTTAACGAAGCGTGCACTTTTTCCTTGTATTTTATTAATTTTGTTGGTAAAATCTTTATGACCAAGATCCCAAATGCTCGCGGCGTATTCGAGGTGTGGCCTAACAAGAGCGAAGTAGCATCTCTCTTTTTACTTTTTCATCCGAGGACCTTCCCATTTTACGCTTAACAAAACCCAGTTTCTTTAATGCTGTGCCACATATGTTTTGTATCTGTGTTCCTCAGGATATATCTGAAGCTAAGCTAATTCCAAGATATTTTAATTAATTTGAAGATTTTTGGTTTATCCACCCACAGAATATATCTAATACAGTACAACTGAGTAAGTACAACTGAGTATCTAATTCGTACAAAACGTCTATTTTGGAATCTGGTGGTCGGTACAATGAACATATATGTATATTTCTATTGTTTTGTTGCTATATAGTTGGAAAAATATATTTTTAGAAAATTATAGATAAAAGAGAAAAAATTCATGTTATCTAATTGGTTTCTTGGCAATTTAATAATAATATATTAAGACGAAGCCTAACGGCACTTCACATATATTTCGAAATAATTCGATTCCATAGGTGCATATTGTCCCCTATACGCGAAAACATACGTTTAATTTTATTATAATGGTTCTTAATAAATTTCAAGGTATCATTCCGAATGTAAAACACGATTTTCATACGATTTTTCTTAAAAACGAATTCCGTGCCGCAAATATAAGTCACAACAATGCTTTAATAGAGAATAAGTTTTGAAAGATAATGATGGAGTCATTCATATTATAACATTTACGGTCACCGACAACTTTTAAGTAAATGATTTAGTTCTTTCCCGGCGAAAATTATGCGTGAAATTCTCTCGGGATTCTCACCGGGACGAATTGGAACTCAAGACACAAGGGAGTATATCAAATCCCATGCTAGCGTGGAAAAATATGCATTGGTAAAACAGGCCGCACAATTGAAACACACTTGAAAGAACACAGGAGATGCATTAGGTTGTATCATCCTGATAAATCCGCCGTAGCGGAGCATAGCCTTAAGGAGGACCAACTCATCTCCTTTAGTAATGCGAAAGTCATATGCAAGGCCAATGGTTATTGGGAAAGGCTATTTAAGGAAGCCATAGAAATACATTTTCAGCCCAATAACTTAAATCGGGACTCGGGGTACTCGATAAATAAAGGGTGGACACCGTTAATTTAAAAAATAATAACGGAAAGAAGAAACAACAATGGTCAGTCAGGCGTAACTGTCGAAGACCCTATATAAGGGAGAACACAGGCGGCCCGGGCATTACCCTGATAACGATGGAAGTGTTATCCATAGAAACGTTGGCAGCAGCCAAAAATTTAACCCGGTGTGAATCCCGATACAATTTCACACACAACTTTTAAGTAGGTTTACTTTGGTGAACTGTCGCAAGAGAATTTTTTATTTCATCTACACTCATTGACTGACAATCATAGCTCCAATTAGCTTAAAATTGACTCTGAGTTTCTCACTGACAATTATTTGTTCCTTAAAAGCAATCCTACTATATTATGCGAGAAATTGTTGCAGAAGTACTCTTCATTAGTAGTTGCAATTGAATGCAATTAGTAGTTGCAGTTGAATGCAGCCATCCACCCTTCCCTATCTAATTCCTATTCCCTCTCCTCCCGGTATCTTTTTCTAAGTACTTTCCTATTATTTTGGTCCATGAACTTATTCCTGGGTCTTCCTTTTCCGAATGGTGTTCCACATGGTCCTTTCTTCTTCCGCTCATCTTTAACCCAGGTCATTTCTTGTTTTGTCCGTTCATTTTATCTGCAGCAGCATCCTCCTCCAGCACCCAGTTTTGAAGGCCCCTACTGTGTCCTGTTCTACTTTTCCAATGGCCAATGCTTACAACCCATTGAGTGCCAAGCTCCACACGAATATTTTCACATACTGTTTCCTAGTTCGTAGGACTATCTTCTTAAAAATGCAGCAGTCGTCTTTTTACAATGAGCACTTTCTTAGCTTGGCTATTCTTCGCTTGATGTCTGTTGTATTTCTTCCATCCTACGTGATGGTACTTTCGAGATGATATAATATTACTGAATGAATCCACTGGCTCTAATTTATCTGCTCTCAGTGTGGCTTCTGCATTCAGCTTCTCTCTTTCACATGCTAGGATTTTAGTCTTCGCCTCATTTACTTTCCTATTTTTTTCCTGGAGAACTTGGTCCATTGCATTTTAAGACCTAAGAATACTCTTAAGATAGACTTTTACCCTGGAAAATGGCTCAAAGAGAGGCTTGTACAGTGGAGCATGGGCAAAGTCATTTGCCCTTCAAAACACTCTCATGCAAATTCTCCCCTTAGCTCTCCCACTGTGTCTTCTCCTCTCACCTTGGGGATAACCTTAATTTCACAGATTTCATTCTAATTTAATCAAAGATCTAACGCTCCCCTTCTCACAAAACCAACCCCTCTCCGTCTCCATTTCAAGGAGGGAGAACATGAAGAAAGAGTGAGGGAAAGAGAGAGGTACAAAAACCGTTGGCCACTTATTCGTCCCCATTATTTTCAACTCTCACCTTCACAAAACCCTCTCCCCGGCACCTTCCCCTCCACTTCTCATTCCGAAAAAAAACTCTCCCATTCAAGCCTCCTAACAGCAGCCAACCCCCTCCCCTACCCCACCTCCCTTTCCCCCATTTCATTCACACTCGGAAAACGCCCAACCTCACTCCCCCCCCCCCCCAGCCTTTTTCCAATGCGTTAGCTTCCTCATCTGAGAGGCCAGACTTTAATTATAGGACTCGGTCCCATTTACAACTTCTTCTTCCAATTTTCATTCCCCGCCCTCTGTCTTTCACTCTCTCTCTCTCTCTCTTTCTCGCATTCTCCCTCCTTCTGCTCCCACGAATATCCTTCTCGAAGAATCGGGTTGGCGAGACGGCTAAACTCAGCAGCGCCCCTGAAAGAGGACAAACGGGCAAGTGGCCGGGGTCCGAAGCAAACAGAGGCATAGTTCTGGGCTTTGTAGTACTCGCGCTTAAGCATGATATTAACAGCTTACAAATAAAATACTCTTCAGGTGACAAGGAATGTTGTATTCTTTTCAACTTCATTACAATATTTTTTGGCATTCATGTTGCATG
This sequence comes from Ceriagrion tenellum, assembly GCA_963169105.1. Classification (NCBI taxonomy): domain Eukaryota; kingdom Metazoa; phylum Arthropoda; class Insecta; order Odonata; family Coenagrionidae; genus Ceriagrion; species Ceriagrion tenellum. Next base: position 51,691,421 of record OY720633.1, on the reverse strand, counting down.
TTATCTACAGCGTAAATCAAGATGGCGAATGCCGATGCCTTTTCTATAATTCACTAATATCATGTTTTATTCAGTGACTAAACAAACCAACCTAGCATAAACCAACAGGCTCTGTATGAGCTTGAAAGATTGAAGGTGGGAGTTTTATTTTAATTTGTAAAATACATACACCGTTCGGGTATAACAATTGAAACAAACGACATTCGTCATATCATGAATCAGCTAATGGAGAATGATCATGCGACCTTTCCAGCTGTAGTGAGAAAAAGTACTTTTCGATGTTGGCCAGCTTTTTTCGATTCAATTTTTTAAGCCCACTGTGTAGCGTAAATTATAGGAACTCACTCCAACGAGTTAGACAATAACTGCAAATCTCCTTTGCCGAGACAACCGATTTCAGGCCATTTGCCAAGTGTCGATGTTTATTTCACCCGTTTCCAGCTTAAATATTAGTTTGTAGATCCGTTTTCGTTTATTTTCGATTTCTATGAACCTGCCAGGCTTGTTCTACGAGAAAAATCTAAGTCTTTAATCCGGGGGTAGGTTAAAAGCGAACAAGAGGTTAACAACACAAATAAATCGCTGAGATTATCCGATAATTATCGATATGAAATTAAGACTCGAAGTTAAAACAACTGCGACAAAATCCGTGCGCTCTTTCTTATGATTATAGAACAATCCGTGTCCGACTCTTTCAAGCCTCTCATTTCGATAGAGTGTGATGGTAAAAATAAAAATAATAAGATGAGGCAGACATTAGTTCAAGAAGATGCAACATCTCGAGAATCAATATGAGAACCATAATCACAGAAGTTGAACAACAAGCTGCCGAAATAATTGATGATAACATGCTATCAAAAGCCGAAGCAACTACCGTTCAGTGAATCGATAGCTGTAAGATGGAGAGAGGTCCAAGAAAATGAAAGGAAAGCGTATACATATGAAATGAAAGGAACCAGGATCACCGTAAATAATAGCGACCCCCTCAATAATACCATTCAAATTTTCTGACCTTTAAGTGACGGGAATCATCTACAAATTTCGAAATTTTCTGTTTTGGAACTTAAAGCTATATTGGAGAGATCAAACTAACAATCATAAGAACAAGAAGGAAGGTGTACTTCAGTGAAACGGTTAATTTTAATTACATAGAAATATTCAGTTTCGATGAGTATATCAAAAGCCACAGTCAAAGTGAAGACACCGTTATGCGTAATGAACCAGCGATAAGTTAGTAGGAGGCACTAATACGCTTTTATGAGCTCTAATGTTAATGGAGCTTTGCATATAAAATTGAGCTGTAAGCCGATATGTAAATATTAGAGACGATACGGAAGAGTTGGTCTTAAAAAAAGTCACTTGTTCACTCATTTACGAAAAATCAACTTTCTCGCAGTAATACTTCCACATGGGAGAGTACTCTCAAGAGCAAAGAGAAGAATACAAATGGGAAGACTTCATAAGCGAGAGGTTCACGTTCCCCGGGTAATCCTTTCTCATTGCACGGAAAAACGTCTCTCATGACCGTTCGGCTTTTCATCGTAGACGGCAGAGGATTACAAGGCTCCTTTCCATCGGTCCAATGTGCGGCATGAGAGCCAATGACTTAAGGATTCCAAATATTTGCCACCATTCACAAGGATTTAAACTTAAAAAAAAACAAGAGCTTCTTCATTTTGTCTGCTTTCCCTTTAAGATGGCCTCTAGAGCTAAAATTGTTTTAGATCGGAGATCAAAGACATTAACATGGCATTCTTTCGGTAAAATGAGGATTTTACGGACGAGCTTCGACCAGCCCCAATTAAAAGCTATTCACTTCTTAATGAATTAGCTTCTTCTTTTCCTCAAAATGCTACAACTCGTGATTGCATGATCACCAGAGATCGCCAGTAGTGGATACTTCACCGAAGTTGGACAGTACAACAGAAATTTTGTGCTTCAGATGTTTGAGGCAATAAAAATACGTATTTGAGTTGGCGAGCCGAGTTGACGTTTAAATGTTCCCACTTGTGCCGCCACGGACATAGTTTTCAGAACGGTGGCTGATTAAGACGTCCTTGCAAATGAGATGCGCTTTTATGTTTTTCTTCTAAACTTTGCGAGAGGCATAGCCAAACATCTGAATTTTCACGTCAAATTTCAGCACTCCCTCATTGAGTTGTTACCAACACTAACTGTATTCAGCCAGGCCTCGACTCTCCATCTAATCTTAATGAAGGATCAGTTTCATTTAAAATGTAAGTTAAATTTTAAGAAATATTTAACATTTTCTGATTTATAAAGTCTCCACGGCTTTTCCACTAGTTTAGGTAATTGATATGTTGATTGAAAAACACTTCCAACTTTCTACTCTTTTTTATTTACTACGACCGGCTTTGACATTCATTCACGTAAATTTCAAGTAGAACATATAAATCGGGTGAAGGTTAGGCCGGATTATATAACATGCAATGAAGCGGAGGGGGGGGGGGATATTTGGGGGAATACGAAGATAAGAGTTGGAGACAATGATTGCCTTGACCTTACCCACTCATATACTGCCCCCTGCCCCATCTTCCTGTTCCCCCCTTTTTACTCTCCCCCTTCCCCCCCCCCTCCCCCGGCTTCATCGCATACTGTGTAAACGCGGTCTAATCTCCAGCTGGTTTCTGTAATCTACGTGAGAATGACGTAAATGAATGTCGAAATAGGTCGTAGAGAGTAAAGAAGTGCGGAAAGAACAAAGGGTTTTTTTCAATTAGCATGCTCATCAGCTTCCACAAAGTGAACTCACCAACTATCGACTTCATTCGACAATTCATAGCCGACATTTAGATGGCTACCACCGCCATCGTTCTCAAGGTATGTCCACTGGAAAATTCTGCGTCCCTTTATACACCTACGGTGCGGGTCAGGTCACATCTAATTGGCGAGCGCCAGTTTTTCTCCTTTCCGCCTTAATTTTGCGGAGTACAGGTTTCCAAGCCTCGCGTAGCCAGTGTTTCGGTTGAAAATTTCAATTTCTATCCAAAACTCAATAGCTTCATACGACAACCGTTCCAAGAAGCCGTAAGATCCGCTTGATAATGTAGCGTCTTCAATCAAGATGTGATGATCTTTGCAGAAGCTGCTACCAAGGATTCTCTGGGATAGCCCAATCAGATACAGTGATTTTTTACTCTGAAGGCAAAATGAATTCTTTAGAAAAGAGGTGTCCACACTCTTCGTCGTAACTTTCCTGATTGCAACTGCATTTATATTGGCCAGGCAGGAAGAATAGTAAAGACTAGAGCGCGATGAAATTTAATTAGTTTCAAAATTGTGACAGTTTTATATATAGTTTTTATATATAGTATATATATATTTAGACAGTATAGACAGAAAAATATAGTTTCCATTTGGAGCCCAATATGTTACATATTGGCGACAAGGGCCAAAAACTAGATTTCTCAGAATATTTCGAAATTTTGTATTTGAATAATTGTTTGTATACAGTTATTAAAACAGAATTAGTTTTGCTGAACACAGAGGTTCATTTCTGGTCTGTCCATTTCGTGTATTGTTTCCTCGTCGCATTCCGTTGCTCAGCTACTACGGATCTTTGATATGGCCCAGTCAACAGAACCCTTGCAGAGTAGTATGCTGTTGTATGATAGACGTGCAATTTGTACAGAAATTATTTCGTTGAGTCCGTGGTACTCTAATATGCTCATACATTTCGTGGGTATACATTCATACATTTCGTGGGTAACCTAAAGTTTTTCTTTACCATTTTTTAGATAAACGTTCTGCGCACCTCGCATTATCTCAATTTAACAGGGATGCCGAGTTCACTGATATGACCCTGTGCAGCAGTGAGTAGATGTTTATTCAAGTAACACGAACAAATGTTAGACAGTGGGTGAGTTTGTTAACATATTTATGGAATTTCTCTGCTCCCTGCGCAGAGTATATTAGTTCAAAAACTTATCTTTTTCCTACAAAGATTTTTCGGAGAAAATGCATAAAAATGCGAAGAAAATAAGGTTGAAGATCAGCCTGACGAAAATCGGTCGTCAAATGATTATTCGGCCAGGAAAATAACTAAGCATATGCAAAGAATTCTTGCTGTGTCACACTTGAGGTTCTCCAAGATCTCAAAGTATATCTGAATAGGTTTCACTGAAGACAACAGGAACGGTTGGCATTACGCGGAGCGACATTACTCGCAAAGATACCAATTTTAATGCTGAAAACCCTGAAGACAGTTTCATTTTCGATGGTTAACAAAAGTTTTATTTGAAAATCTCCAATGCGCCCAACGGGTAAAAAAAGAAGTCTTGACAAGATGCGGTCTCTTTCAAGGAACCTTACAGAGCCAATAGTTTTTCACTGTCCGGGAATCGAACCCAGATGGTAAGAATGGGAATCCTGGATGATACCACTATACCAACAGTGCTCTACAATTTAATTATTTGAAGTAAAAAGATCTATCCAAGTAATCCCTTTCATAGTAAAGGTTTTCATTTAAGTTCTTACATTTTTCTCCACTTTTTTGCTCTAATTCATATTTTCACCGCAGTAATTTTTTTAGGATCATCTTTAGAAACCTTTCGTGGTAAAGGAGTTTTAAACGTACGGCGACAAATCGACCCGAGAGCAATCGGCTTACACTGAACACATAAGCAATATATAATAAACAAGATAAATATTTGTGAATTCCAGAATTTCTTTAATTCTAGCAACCGGTTTCGGCTGTCACGCCATCATCAGGTCCTGTATTAATCATCAGGTCCTGTATAACAAACAAGATAAACATTTGTGACTTTCACAATTATCGAATCGGCTTTATCGAATACCAGCGACTGGTTTCGACCGTCACTACACCATCAGGACCGATCGAAACCGGTCGCTAGTATTCAATAAATTGTGGAAGTCACAAATTATTATCTTGTTTATTATGACGTCCTTCCACCATATGAAAGATTCAAGTTTCCATTTTTTTAAGCACCGTATAGTTAGGATAGCACACACCCCCTATATACAACGTATGCCATCTCTAAAGTGCGTACCAACCGCAACTTGGACGGAAAGCCTCGCATTGATGACGCACGCGTATTAATGGATTTCCTGCATTTGCGTCGTTAATTGCGAGAAGGGGAGGGGTAACAAAACACAAAAAAACGAGTGAGCACGCAAACTGTGAACTGCTCCAGCGATCGATCCCTTACAGTCCCCTGCCTCCGCGCGCGATTCCATGCACGGTGTGTAAAAAAAGGGCGTGGAGGACAAAAGACGCACGCGAAGAACGCAGTCGAAAAAGAATGCGAACGAAAAGAATTTTCCGCACCAAAGCCACGGGAACGTTCTGTGTCTTCGTGGCTCGAGAAAACGCAAGCACACCAGGGAAGAGCAACCGAAGAATCGACCGCAACTTGCATAAGGACATATCGCTTTCATACCGTCGAATAAATAGTACCCAATCCGTCGCATGGTTTGAGGCTCAACTATGCGGAAATTGATTTTCACTAATGAAAAAACAACTTGGTTTTCTTCCACTGATTTATTGTCTTGGTACAACATGTTTCTACCCAACGGTGTTATCATCAGGTACCTGATGTAATAAAATACCTGATGATTTCATGAGTGTAAAATACCTGACATGACTGAGTACCTGTAATAAAGTACCCGATGATGACACCGTGTGTCGAAACATGTTGTACCAAGAAAATAAATAGGTGGAAGAAAACCAAGTTTTTTAATTAGTACTCAATTATTTATCTAAATTCGAAATCAATTTATTTTCCGGCGTCGTTAATAATATCTTACAAACTTCAACATACTACGGTAGACCTGATCATGAAAATAAAGTTAGGGACATAGACTGCGGAATAGGCAGGTTTAAAACGCCGTTTTTCCCGAGGTCGATAAGAGACAATAACCGCTGCCAATGAAACTTTGAAGTAGGTCAGACACATGATAGTGAAGTTGGTTAGTTCATTTCCTCCCTAATGCTTCTTTTCTAATCTGCCATACAGTGCTTAAGATCAAGTTTTTTAAAGCCCCAGCATGACTCTGTCTCTTGTTCTTGCATATGCAATATACATTAATGTAAATAATTAATGTAGCCTTGATAGCATCACTAAATTATGGTGAATATCTATGAAAGTTTGTTTCACATTATCGTGCATGTTGCTGATAACCCATAGAGTCACCCTTAGAGTAGAGAAATTACAGCAAGTGGATTCCTTCACCTATCTTGGAAGTACCATCACGTGGGATGGAAGAAGTACAACGGACATCTAGCGGAGAATAGCCTTAGCTAAGAAGGAGTTTATGGGAAAAAGACACCTGTCGAGCTCAAAGAAGACAGTACTACAAACCAAGGAGACAGTATGTGAAAACATTCGTGAGGAGCGTGGCACTATGTGGATCGGAAGAATGGGCCATAGGAAAAGCTGACCAGAAATGACTAGAAGCCTTCGAAACCTGGTGCTGGAGGAGGATTCTAAAGATAAAATGGACGGTCAAAAAAAGAAATAATGAAGAATTTAGAAGAGTAGAAGAGGAAAGGGCCAAATGGAAAACCATACAGAAAAGAAGAACCAGATGGATTGGACACACCCTGAGACACAATGGGTTTGTGAAAAACGTCACTGAAGGTAAAATAGAGGGAAATTCCCCAAAAGGTAAACCCGGGAATAATGTCATGGACCAAATAAAGAGGAAAAAACATAGGAAAAGCTGTCAGAAAGGAAGGGAACTAGCATTAGATAGGGAAGGGTGGAGGGCTGCAGTCAACCAATCTAAGGATTGAACGACCAATGATGATGATGACTGCCAGTTATTCGCATTGAGAGACTAACTACCATGGAGAGATAGAAGTAGGACGTAGACTGACTTGGCGACTTTGATTTTGTCCAGGCTCGATGTATTCAGATAGGTAATACGTGAACGACCTTTCAAGAAACGTAGGCTTACTGACCGCTCATGTCCAACCGACGAGCACGAAATCATTTCGGTTCTCAGGCAGTAGCTAATTTAGCGGGCGTATTAAGAGAAAAAATCCGGGAGGGGACACGGTTTTTTTTTCGTTTTGATCGGCAGTCCACCCTCGAAGACGACGCCCGGTACAGAACTTTGCCACAGACTGATCTCATTTCAAGATCACTTGATTCGACCCTTCTGACAACTACTCACAATATAGGGACACAAAGATGCACAATACTCCCGTAATTATGAATTTCTCCATAAATCGTCCTTCACTCTTCATTCTGATTGGAAGTACATCTCACCTCTCACAAATCAATGGATGGGCTACATAATTACGACTGTAAAACGAAAAAATTACAATACTTTTGATTATTTAAATTTTCCTCCCCCAATTTAAATATAAATTATTGATTACCATCAACATTTCCAAGATATTTGCCCGAGAGCTCAAGATGTCAGCCCCACTTATCAGATTGTTTTTAGAACTCATTTACGACATGAGGTTATTCATTTATTTATTAACACAGATCAGTACGAATAGCCAAAGGTCAGGTGGCACTGTAAGGTTACGTCAAAATATACCATGTTAGGCGAAATATAAACAAAATCATAGATAATCAAAAACATCGTGAAACATAAACATAGGTATTAATATCACCGATCAAATTGCATAAATGGTGCACATCAAAGTCTTTGCATGCATTCATTATATTTGTTTTTGAATGCCTGCATGCTAGAGGGTAAGGGTTCAAACAACTTTCAAGGTAACTGGTTCCATTCGATAATTGTCCTGTTGAGGAATGAGAACTTTTTAACATTGGTTTTGGGGATCTCTGTTTTACTTTGAACATATGACCACTCTTGCTGATGAAGGATGGCTCTTCAAGTTCAGTTCGAAGCTCGCCCCATGCTGTTTCGTTCATAATTATTCTATACAACCCGCAAATTCTACTTCTTTTCCGCCTTCTCTGTAGACTCTCCCATCCTAAAACTCTCATCATCTCTGTCACGCTTTCAGTCCTCTTATGCCTATTCAGAACGTACCTCTCTGCCTTCCTTTGAACTTTCTCCAGCTTTTTAAGATGACCTTCCTCAAATGGGTTCCATACCATCGCCGAGTACTCTAGGATTGACCAAATAAACACTTTATGTTCGAGGAAAGACCCTCCATGCTAGAAAATGGATCATGCCACTACAATGTTTTAACATGTAAATGTCCCGGTATGAACATGCCTGTATCGTTAGCAACGTATTCCAGCAAAATTTACAGCAGCAAAATTGTTAGTAAGATCATGAACTACTAACAAAGTTGTATCTTTTCTGCAACAGTCTTCAAGACTTACGCAAAAGTGTATCGATGGAAACCCAGCTTGAACTCTCCTTTCACGTATCCTCAAGTCAGATAAAAAGAGTCATAAATTAGACGCATCCAATCGAACTAACGAGAGCATTCAACATAAAATATCACCAAAATACCTTGATTTTATAATCATCATTTCAATCAGCAATCATAGATGCGGAGAACGTTTGCTGTAGCTCTTCTCTTCGCCAGCCGCTTCATTCCAGCATAATTCTTTTTTTTTAAGTCCAACATAATTTCCTGCATATATTCCATTGTTGGTCTTCCTTTGTAGTTCTTCTCATTTATTTCTCCATCCGTTAGTTTCCCCAGGATTGCTTTTATGCCAATAAATGTGTCTAATAACACCGCACTAATCTTTCATTCCAGAAAACGATTCTAAAATTCCGTTAATCATCGTTGACAGTTGTCCTATCTCGAGTAATTTCTACCAGGAGGACTAGTTTACCTCCGATATATTTGGTTCAAGATAACTCCATCACCTCTTTTATTATGAAATGTATTATTTAAATACACGTACATCTAAGTAAATAAGTACTTCTCCACTGTAATATTTTTTAGCCAATCAATTTCCTGAAATAATTCACTTCTTAAGGTGGGTTAACTCCGGAAAGTGTATTGAACAAACTCAAGAAGTTACTTTCAACGCAAAGCTTCACAACAACCTGCAGAAGTTCCTGACTACGTGAGGAGATAGTGGTGTGTTCAGCACGACTGAAGGAGACTTCCATGAGAACAACTGGACTATCAGGATAACGACCTGATTTAAGCAACATACCTATTATAGGTCCGGGCGGCCGAGTGGGTTGGCTCGTGGGCGGCGGGAATAGGGGTCGCGAGATTGAGGTAACCAGCCCAGCGACCCTCCTGACGCCTGCTATCCAACGAATCTGCCTCAGATCGAGACGAAAGAGGATTTTAAAAATAACAGGGACTGTATGATAAAAAATGGATGATGCAAACGACTGAAATATTATGAAAAAAATGAATGAATAAATACTGTGACGAAGAGAGAATAAAGGGCCCATACAGTGCACTTATAATAATTATAATAATAAATTGAAGTAGTAATAGGCTCTTCAAGTCCACTCACACAATACTTAAAGATTCGGCGAGTATCTTGCAGCAGTATATTATTGTCGGTTTAAATAATAACCAATCTGGTTCACCTCTAGCTCGAGAAAAATTTTTTCAGAGTAAAATCCTCCTCAAGCTCTAACAGAAGACACATGCGGCAGTGACTTGCCGATATAAACCCTCCCTCGATGATAGTTTTCCAAACAAATGACATACCAGATAGAAAAATACGATTTTTCCACATGCTTCACGATGTTCTCTACATTAACACCACGTCATTTCAAGTTCAGTTCACGAAAATAATTGCGTAGAAAGATATGTGTGTGTCCCTCGTATCAAAGGAGAGACAATTGTTTTCATCAAGAAACCAATATGTTAATAAAATTACACATATATGACATTTTTCTGTGGATGCCACCGGGATGTAAAAGGATTGGCCGGCGCATGAATACATATTATGGATTGGGATCTCGTTGCCAAAAACAGTTGTCTAGAATTCCGTAAACAATTAACTTTTTGGAAAGTGGTACCGCCTAGTGATGAAAGACGGAAGTTCAAATGTAAATACAGTCGACAGATTATAAATACGTAAATAAACTCGTCTTACCGGTTTTTCCATGAATATACATTGGTTTTTACTTACAAGTAATCATAATGTAGTGGATAAAAAATGTAGTAATACACACTGGACGTAATTATACACTTTTTTAATACCGTCCGGCCTACAGATATATTTAATCCCTATCCAAATTTAATTACACAAATGCACAATTAACTTCTTAGCACTTCGTAAATGTGGCTATACAGAAATTTAATAACAATGCGAGGTGACTTCAAGAGTATTCCCAATGTCCATCATTGCAGTGTAGCTAAAAAGGAATGCACTTGCCGCCGCCTTGAACAGATTCTTATTTTTCAATTCAAATCTCCTATTTAGGGTCCTCATAGACGCACACCCTGTTTTGCAGCCTGGTACGAAGCAAGTTCTGTTTAAATAAGGCATTCTAAATTCTTTATTTAAGCCAAACGGGCTTAATGCATTCCAATTATAATCGGATTCTGGCAAACAACGTCGTCGGCACACGATGAACGTTTCATTAACCTCTTACTGCTTTCCTGTAATAGATATTTCCTTCGTAGCATTTACAAAGTAACATTTAGATCACAAAAACACCAAGATATTATTCAAAGCATCAAGTAATTCATATCTCCTCGATTGTTATTGAATATTCACCGCAGTCTCACGTTAGCAACAATTAACTACGTCTGTTTACAATAACAACAGAAAATACCTTAATCGAAGTGGCGCCAAAGACTGGGTGAACTAAAAGTGGAAATTTCGGCAACACGTAGCCTAGGCAACAATGCCAAACATCCGAATCCATAACATATATTCATGGGCCGGATACAACCACCATAATGCAGCTGGCGCGGCGCGCGACCCTACTTGTAAACGCTCATCGGTTGTATTTTCTAATGTTTCATTACATTTTCCGTACGTTGTAAGTACCAGGTGCTAGCTGAATCGTCCAATGATGCCTCCCAGGGGGAATGACACGTTCTGGGGGGACCCACGGGGGCGCGCAGTCGATCCAGGGGGAGACAAACCCCTTCCACTTACACAAACAGGAAAAGCTCGGACGCACTCCAATTAAGCGACAGCGTACCATTCTTTGGGTGGTGGGAGGAGTGGAGGGGAGGGAAGTGAGAGACACGTGGACTGGGGAAAATAAAATGAAACCTTTTAACAAAAACGCTCGGCCGCATATGGGACGAATGCACGCCTAACTCCCAGGGAAATTAACGCGGCGGAGAAATATGAGTTACATGACTATACGCAGTGCTTCTTGTAGAAAAAACTATCAAGGCGCTAGGGTTTGAGATTCTCTGTCTTCAAAACGAGAAAACCGAATTCGATACAATTAATTGCTCTTCAAAACTTGTACATTCTACTTTCATTGGTAGGCACGAAAATTCTTTGTTCCCGGAAGAGCACTTTACTTAAATTAATTTGAAAAAAATCACTGGTTTCGACGCGAAAACACCAAATCGCGGTTATGTTCCATTTTATATATTAGAGGGCTGACGAAATGAAGCGTGCGTGATATCGCTACTTGGTCAAGATAAAACCTCAAGTCATTGAAAACTATCACAGAAATAACTCAATTGGCAGATGAACGACTTAATTAGCAATCAAGTAAGCGAGAGGCAAACCGTATTCGTTAAAATAATGAATGCTCTCTTTTGATTGGTACTTCGCCCAGAATAGGAATATGGAGCGTACCACATTTACTTGACAGCATGGCCCTTATGGAGAGCATACTGAAAACACCCTTCTTATGCACATATTTACACAATATTTTCCAATTTAGGTAAAACAGTAATTCATAACTATAATAGGCAAATCAGTTCGAAAATATTTCAAAGAATAAAACTACATTTATACATTCTTTTCCCTGCACGTAAATTATTAGAGCAGAGATTAGTTGTACAAGGATTTAATAGTTATACAGGGATTAGTTATACCTCTATCCGATTATCGGGAGAAACATAGGTTAAATATTTTGCGAAAATTTGAGGTAGACTATTTTTTCAGACGTTCAAATATTTTTTACGTACAATAAGGGACCATAATAGTTGTGATAGATCATCTCTAGGATAATAACTAGGTTAAACAGGTTTTTTTCAGTAGTGCTCAGTATCTTAACATGAATTGTAGATACCTACTAACTTCGCATTCAATCTCCGGCATGATGTACTCCTGCATGTCCTAGTACCTTGTAGTGCTTTTTATTTGTCGCATTAATAATACTAACCACTAGTTATATCTTGTGTTGTAAAATGCATGCTAGCATGTTCTTCTACGTATCACTCTCCTGGTTTGTGGTCTCACTGCGTACCATTGCCTTGACTGCTTTTGGCCTGGGCCTGGCATTCGGGGGAACGTGCGCGGTTCTGATTTGAACTGGGATGAGTACTGCATGCCTGGTGTGGAATCATCCCGTGCCACACACCCTTGTGGTGGCTTGGACGGTATTTCGTAGATGTAGATATAAGGGAACTAAGCAGCGTGGTTAGCTATACAGGGAAGAGATTATCTCGAGCGGTTCAAGCACAACCCCAGTAGTCGACTTACAGAACCATTCCATATGATATTTGCTTATTGTAAAACATTTAGACGAGCAGAGAGAATACGGAAATTATACTCAGTTAAGTATCATGATACTGTTGACAGCATCGATACGCTGGCCTCGAGGAGATTTACACAGGACACGAGTAATCTTAAGAGTCCATACTCTCAACCATTGTACAACTAAACCAACGTAGGTCGATGCTCATCGATTTGGTCGAACCCTGTGACGTGTCGTAGAGACACGGAGGTACGAAGTTCATCGTGCATTTGACACTATTGTGTCGTATTTGGATACAACAGCAATCCTTGTAAATAAATGAAGTAGGAGAATGTTTGTGGAACTATCAATCATACATCTACCCTATGGTGGTCCTTATTCGTTTGTACAATTTTTTTCGTGAATTTTTTTCGGAACACCCCCACACATATGTACAGTGGCGGAAAAAATTAACGCAAAACTCATTGGCGTCTGAATGCGGCGTATACGGGAACTAATTGAAATCGCTTATCCTTCGACAACTTGACAACAATGAGACAGCATATGGAAACCGGGAATATTCAAACTCCCTATGAATGGATATCGATTTTACGCGTCATGTAAATAGTCATACTAATAAGGTTTACGTTCTCGAGATCGTCTAGGAGTTATAAACGTGATGAACTTGCTTTGACCCGCACTCAGTCGAGGTTCCGAAGTCGTAGTTGATTATGTAGAGATGCTTACCATATTTTTTAGAGCTTTGGACCGTTTCAAAAGATTTTCTCGATTGAAACTTAAGAAACAATACGATGAAAGCATTATTAGTTGGGACATAAAATTTTTTTTATTCTCCAGATCAAATTCACTTACAATAAAACGTATTTCCGCGTGCAGGGAATAACTGTAGATGAACATCGTTTTAATAGGCCTCAAACTACTTTCGAGAAATATGATGCATTATAGTTAACATTTTGGCGTAATACCCTGTGAATTTCAAGTTAAAGTATGGGAAATCTGGTTGAATAGAATGGTTTCCATGTGGAGAAAATTTTTCTTTAAAAGTATTTCCAATACCTTAAAACCCTACGTAAGTTTCTACCCTCATGCATACAGGTCGTCTCAAGCACTTTAATTTCTAAATTCCTCCTAACGTAATAGTATTTAATTTCTGAAAACTGCTTTCAAAAATCCAGAACATTTTATTTGGCCCACTTTTTAAAGATAACATTACAATTCCCTCTTTTCGTTTTGTAGTAAGAACCCCTGGACGCGGATTCCTCTTGGTCGATGAAGTAGCCTAGAGGGAGAGCGTTCGTTTGCGGCCAAGAATGCCTGGGGTTCAAATCCTGGCGTGGCCTCTTTTAGTGCCTTTATAATTAATCTACGCGATGTGACTTTATTGAAGCCGAAACTTCGCAGGAATCCGCGGAAGGCCCAGGGAATGGACATTGACCTCAACCATGAGTGTAAGAGTTTTACACATATTCGGGCTTTGTAAAAGAATCAGAGCGGTCTCCATGGTCGTCGAATGAGATGTTTACTCCCCATTCTCGGGTATTCGGCCCCACTTGATCTCTACGTCCTGTCTGTAGTATGATGCTCATATCCACTCCTTCGCCAATTCACCACTCAATGAAAAGCTATTCATGAAGGAGGGAATAGACTGGATCTCTGATTGTGTCAGTTACTCGATTTAGTGAACTTACCTTATGCTACATTCGCCTTTAAATTACTTTGAAATAAAGTAGTAAAGAGGGCAATTATTTTCATTAGGAATTAGAGTTTGGTTCTACCTGCCGAACTTGTAAATACCGATTACTTATCTGAGTGATAGACCATACAAGGGTGGAATTTTCTTCATCATATCTTTAAAACGGTATTTGAAGCTTTCCCAGCATTGTATTCTAGGTTTGCTGCGAGCAATACATTAACCGTGTAGTTCAACAATTTAACTTATAGGATGGAGGATAATACTTAAAGGATAAGGAAAATTAATGAATCACCAAAATACCTTTTGACATATTCGCTGTGACAAATGTTTGGCTAATATTACGCAGTTAAATTTTATGAGGAGCATTTTTATACCCATGCGTAAGTAATACTCCGACAAAAATGCATCGCGAATTTTCTCCTGTGAAAGTGATAAAATACTAAAAATCATCTATTTCATGTAGCGACTAAGCAGTGATTAGATATTTTCCCTATTGTCAATTGTATACTCCTCATAAATCCGCAGAGTAGTCAATGGAGTGCAAATTAGGAATGTTCACCATCAAAGATTATACGATTGCTATGTTCCTAAAGAATCTATTCCTCTTCAAATGTGTCGTAATATTATTGGTTCAATGGAAGTTAAAGTTGTGAGTGCTCCCACATGAAGATATTAACAGACTTTTTACAGGGTCATAAATGTCATCTCTTAGTGGTAATGTATTTCAACGGATGATTGAAAGGGACACTATAATGCTTTATTTAGAACAAGTGGAAAAGGTTAAAATGTATGCGTGATTCTCTCAATTTGAGTTATGTGTGCACATGATCACAGCAATTGATCATCAAGAAATATGCTGGTATTTACATGAAGAATGTGGATGTTTATTAGCCTTATAATCAATCCATCCCCCTCCATTCTCGATTTCCTGACCAAGTCTCTGTGACATGGAGTTGTCCACATTTTGGTATCATCTTACTGGTTCATTTCCCATTCTTCCTCCACGATTTTCCTCATTGCATCTTAATTTGGGGTTGTTTCGTTTGAGGGGGTCGAAAAACGTTTGTTTCTAGCATTTTTCTCGTAATGAACGCTGCGCTCCGTGCAGCCCGCTCCATCTATGTTACATGATTTGTTTTGAACCATCTCCTAGAATTTTGAAATTTGTGAACTCGTAAGTATTCCTAGTTGCGGGCGAAAAATGAATATTGATAAAAATTTGATTAAACATAGTTCTTATTATAGCGGACATGAATTTTATTCATTTCGATTATTAGTAGTAAGAAATATGTTTTTTTACTTTTAAACACCAAATAAAAGTTCAGTGGGTGAAAGTCGAAGGCGCAACACCTCTTTGGGTAATTTCTCGACAGATGTTTTTGCCTTTTACAAACCTACCATTCAATTCCTCCGCCTGGGAGAAAAATGAGGCATAGTTAAAGGCTAATAAGATCTTTTTTTCCTCCAAGAATTTTGGGAGAGGCCGCTAAAACTTTGAACAATATCTAGGCTTGCGCTGTCCTCTCTGCTTGTTCGTCTATCGACGCTCGTCTCAATGAAGTAGTCATCAGTAAACCTTGGCCAAGTTCCGGGTGGTGATAATCGGGGTGGTTTTTGTTGTGAATAACGCACAGGTTTCAAATACTTGCTGCACCAAAAAGAAAAGACTCGTCGCGCTTCGAAAAAATCCGAAGCCCCCGTCGAATACTTTTAACGGTGCAAGAGAAGTCAAATAAGTACGACTTCTTTCCTGTGAGTTAAACGCCTGGAGTCCGAAACATATTTATGGCAGAAAAGGTATCGCCCGCAACACAAGGGAAAAGTAAGCTCTCATTAAAGGCATACTATTTCCCAAATCAATATAATGCGCCCTTCATACATACCGATTTTGAATGGATTAGTATTGGTGGTAGGGGAAACCTCTAGGAATCCTCAAGAGTCCTCCAAGATTGCTCGTTGCTTCAACTCAGACTATAGGTAGCTGGCCTCCAAACCCATGCATGATGGGAACTAATGGCGTTTGATTGGAATAGTCTGGGCTGATGAGGTGAAATCTGAAAACTACTTCTTTCTGTTTGTATTCCCGGGAGAGTAGTATGCTTTTTCCTTTCCTTTAGCTATTTTAAACGTTCGTAGACAATACCAACACTCATTTTAAGTGTAACTTAGTTCAGTGTAACGCATACGGACGCAAATAAATTCACCGAAAGGATACGAAACATCATCATAAATTCGCCTTGACATAAGAAAGCTCAGTAGTTGTCACTGGGTTGCAAACCTGAATTGCAATCATGGTTCTTCATAATAACATTGTTCGAGTACGCTCATGATTTCGAAAACGTGATCGTCATCAAGAAAGATCGGGTGCTACATAGCAGTGGAGTGCGTCCCAGGACCTTGTGTATTGCCCTACCAATGCGGCTTCCCTTTTGGATGACAACAATGACCATGAGAAGGAAAGAACCGTGATCCCCCCCTGGTAGTGACATTTTTGAGTTTTTCATTCAATTTCTGGTCAAGTGAAATTATTTTTATTTGGAAAACTTTATCTCTTTTGTATTTCAACAATTTCATATTATCAGCCAGCCATTGCAGCTACACATTACATTCATTCATATCACCAATATGAGGAAATTTATATAAAAGCTCATTTGCGTTCATTAAAAATCGAACACGGACCACTCTTTAGCTAGCCAAATACTTCTGACAGCTACAATATTAACTTTACCTATTAATTTATTTCATTAATGATATTCTACTCCAAACTGAAGTCTTTTAAAAGGCTTTTTGTTAATTTCATATGTGCGGCGAATTTATAGCTAAGCATATAAGATATTATGCAATCATCCATATGTTATCCATAACTACACCTAATTTCGGTAAACTTTTCAGAATGTTTATTCATATATCCTGCATTTACTAGATAAAGTGTAACAGTGGACAGCTCGTCACCAAGCTTCCTGTGATAAGATGAAAGAAATATCGGGAAAATATGCCTAGATTATTCGGTATCTATGCGAGCACATTTATTTTTATTTCGTGAAATTATATACATTTACGTATGTTTTCATAGTTTAATCCCATTCTGACGAACTAAAGACGGATTTACATTGGGTCAAGAACGATTCATTAATAAATATCCGTTTTGAATTTAATAAATATCCGTTAAAGGAACTTCGTCAACCTACAATTGGAAAATCGTGAAAAATTACATCACGTAGACTATACTTATTTCAATTAAATCTTTTTATTATCGACATTTGGTGCGGACAAATCTCGATTTATATCATTTCGGTGAAACAGACGCAGTACGCGTCATTCAAGAAGATCGTCGGAAAGTCGACCACAATAAATATCCCTTGGTGGTAGAAGATGAATATTTTAGCATATAGTATACTGAATTGGGTGGGATAGTAAATATTTTTTATAATTAGTCTTTCTGTATAAATGATATCATTCGACGTAAGAACCATGCTGAAACAAACACAGCGATGCACCGCGACTGAATGTGCGAATAATATGAGACTAAAGCTCAAAAATGAGGCGATTGATGACTAAGTTCTAGGCTCCGACAAATGTGAGCTCCATTGCTGATTTCAAATATTGGCGGTAGATGATGTTTTCCTCAGTGTTGCCAGTCTTTGGAGAGTGTACTGTTCCTAGAAGTTCCCAAAAATGCCGCATTCTGGCGCGCGAAAAATTTTGCGTTAATTTCTTCCGCCACTGTACCATTTGAAAATGAACTATGGCTATGTATGCTATCTATGGCTATGGTATCTATCTATGGTATGGCTATCTATGACTTGAAAATGATGAGAGTAATATATTTATGTCATTGGATGAGGGAAAAGCTTTCCGCATCCAACATAAAGTTTTGAAATTTCCCCATATTTGGCTGCTTTCCGGGAATCCCTGGTGATTGTGGGGCACTCGGTGTTTCTCATTTTTTTGTCCTTATTTACGTTTCTGTATTTACAAACGACTCATCAGACATTTGATACGTATCATCACAAATATTTTCAATCACAAATATTTTCCATTACTACCCGTAGTTCCAAGCTGAACTATTGGCCATGGAATGATCCTCCAGGGAATGTCCTGCCTTGGATGAAACTGTAGTATTTAACTTAAATAACATTGAAGTCTTACTTTATCGTCCTAGAACAGACCACAGTGGAGAAAAATAAGTTAACTCCAAAGTATGAAAACAGAAAATTCTCTATGCCGTGACTGAAAATTGGCCGCCACATGGTAAACGGAAAAAATAAAAATGAAACCAAAGTTGTTTTCAACTGTCAAAGCACAAGGCTATCGACTCTGAACATATAATTTCTTTCAAAAAAGGTCGAGTTACCAACTTGGTCCAGGATTTGATCCTCACGGGATCGTCCTGCCTTGTGATAAAAATTAAAGTAACTTCGTAAATTCCTTCAAAAATTAAATAACTCCCCACAGCCGGTTTTATCCGTAAAGGAAACAACAAAGCCATTTTAACAGACGTAAAGTAGCATGGATTAGATATTTACGTCAACATACAACCCTGCGAGACGCCGCATGAGCGTGTGGCAGGGAGTGTTAGGACACCAGCCGTGTAAAGATGTAGGGGATAAGGTTCTGGGAGGTGAAATGGTGACGTGTATTATGGGAGTATATTTAGTGGAGCTTAGTTTTCATTGTGGTCGCTTGTTGAGTGCGGAAAAGACGAGTTATTGAACCTGTTCATTTTATATTTGATGCAAGTGTAATACGTGATGATTCCCTAACGAGTTGAACCGGTGGTGCAGAGTTATTAAAAGATTTTGTGGAATTAACAACGTTGCTTTATCTTTTCTCTTTATGAATCGATTCCAACATGTTACACCGATCAATATTCATTTTTTTCTGCCTTGTATTTCAAGCACCAGGTTATCAACAAATTTGGAACGGACTGTAGGGGCCATTGTTAGTAACTAAATGATCGCGACGGGTTGGAAGAACGCATAACAAGCCTTTGGGTCCGTGAAATAAAAGAATAACGGGGTAGCATGAGGGGATCTCCCTATCTGTCCCTTCCGGCCGGTCGAGGAAAACGTGCCACGTGCGTGAGGACACTAATAGATGGTCAAGATATTCATTCATACAGGGTTTTTCGGATGACGTCGTTGCATTGTACTACGAGGGTTGAGGGGTTCATGGAGTATAAAACGTTTTTATTTTTCCTCGAGTTACCCACCCAAGGATTTTACAGAGTGAGTGCGAATGCGATGGGGGAGAGGGGGTATACAGGCTGGTGGGGCTCGTGGTAAAATGGGGGGAGGGATGATAGCACGGCAGCTGGGCATTAGATCGTGGTAATGGGGGAAAGTGAGCAGTCAGCAGGAATATCGAAAGAAGCATCTCAGGGTTCTCCCCCTGCTCTCTCTCACTCAGGGTCCCAGGATCCCCCCTTTCGTCCCCCCCCTTTTGCAAAGCTAGCCTCTCAGTCCGATACCCAACCTTACACCCCCTCCGCTCCCTCCCGCCTTTTAGTCATACCGCATCCATCAGCAAAATCTCTCAAATTCTCCCTTCTTCCCAACCCTCCCTCCACACCAACCTAAGGGTTCTTCTTCCATCCCCCCCCCTTTTCGACCCACCCTTGCTTCCCTCCCTCCGCCTATTCCTACCCTGCCTCCCGTGCCGCTCCGTGCCCACGTGCCGGCCGCATTCGACGGCGTCGCCCCGTTCGACTTCCACTGATAATGCTCCCCTTTTTACTACTCACTCTCCTCCCCGTCCTCGCCTCCCTCTTATTCGCAGCGGCGTGCTTCGCCCGACTTCTTTCGCTTCCTTCCTTCCCGCCGTTAACTCGCCCATTTGCCTTCGTCCGCGAATTGGAGAGTAATCATCATCGGATACGTTCGCGTCCTAAGGGTAGTCGGGGGTGGAAAGAGGCGAAATTCTTGAAGAGTTTGATGCTCGTCCGAAATCATCGAACTTCTACATTATATTTGGTATATCTCGACGCTTCTTTAAAATTTTTAAAATCTTAAAAAAAAATGAAGAAATTAACCCTCCATTGGCGAGCGAGTCAAATTTGTTAGGTTTCAAAATCATTGAAATATCTACTCTCTGAAATGCTTTTCCCTTTAGTTGCTGTGCTAAACAGAATTACTACGCTATGGATTAAGTGTGTGGTAAGTTGCGTTTCTTTCCGCGGTTTGTCAAACAATTTGAATAGATGAATGTGTGACGCTATTCACTGATGATGGCGTGCCTGGCGGAGCTCTGAAATAAATAGTTTCAGTAACCATATGAAGAAAAAATTGAGAAAGTTTAAAAAAAGGTACAACGTAAAAAGGTGATGATGAAGTATAGCCTTTTTAAAAGTTATTAGGCATGTAAAGTTTTTTAATTAAATACATAAAATACAAATACATCACATTTCAACATAAATATATTTATCAAAAAATTGTCTTTTTAAATGCTTACATAGATATTTTCAAAAAATAATAAAGTAGCAGTATTTTTTTCATGCTGATGTTTCATAATTCCGTCCATAGAGAGATTTTGATGCTTTTAGGATTTCTCTCTAAGTGTCGTGAGGGGGTGGATCGAGAGCGGAAACAGGACTCGTCCTCCCGCGCTCTCATTCCTCCTTCTCGCATCGTCTTCGAGGCACCAATTCGCCCTTTGGACCCCTCGTGTTTCATATGAATACAGAGGGACCGCACGACGGGCGGAGTCCTTTCCTTGACCTGTCCCATGCCGGTCGGCGACATCGCAAGACCCACACCTCCCTGCTTTCCCTACGCCGGTCTGCAACATCGCAAGACCCGCGTCTCCCTGCTTTATACCCCGTGACTTCCATCAGGCTCAGAGTGTCTGTAGTAAGATGTAAGTACCAATAAATTGCGGCCAACCAAACCTTAGTTGTTCCTCCTCCCTTAATGTCCACGACGGCAAAAGGTATTCGCAGTGAAAGGGTCCTCGCTGCATTTCTTCTTCCGGGAGTCTTCAGCCGAGTCGTTATTTTTCCGACGTTTCTCCACCTATTCTAGAGGCATCTTCATGTCGAAGATGTGTGCGCTGACTTTTTGGCCGGATGGCAGTCCAACATCTTTGACCTAAATGAGCCTCCAGGACAGGAGGAGAAGCGTTGTACGAAAAACGACGACGCGGCTGAAGAATCCTGGAAGAACAAATGGAACGAGTATCTACTTTTGGTATTTGTTCCACAGTCTCCACTTCTAGAGAGCTCCACCTTTTAATCCTCTTCTCTGTAATTGTACACAGGAGAATCTTCATATCACTGCATCAAACATTACAATAACAATGAGTAAATACATATTCCGGTGAAATTACGTAACCTAGAGAATTTATTGTTTATTTGGTAACCATCTTTTTCGAAGGTGCAGAGGCAGACAAGTAGCGGACGAGTTACAGTTTTTACTTTAAAAAATATTGACATACAATCCTTGAGTGTTCATATCCACCGGTTCACAATCATTTTTGCAGTCATCAAAGTATCACCTGACGACACTCACAGGAATGAGCAAAATATCAAGTTCTTTGGTCGTATATTACCCCGCAAACATAATTTTATATCATACAATAGTAACTACAAATTAGGGTAGGGTATCAATTACGATGAAAATTTTTAATAGGGAAATTTTGCACATAAAGTTAGAAATTATATAAAGGATTCTTTTCACTAACAAACTAACCTACTAACCCCTCAAAGATATTGGATTATAGAAGAAAATGTAATGCAATGTTCGTATGATTATATATTGATATCCCAGCAAAAAATCGTGAGTTTTAACGAATAGTTTAAAGTTGGATTTTTTAACGGTATGATATACTGACACTGTTAATACTAGATAATAATAGAGCATACAATGATTTAATAGTATGCCAATCGTGTTATTGCTAAAATTCCCTATTTTGCCTAATGAATAATTGGTGGTATTCATAGGCTCATTTTCAACGTAATTATCTATTTGTAACGATTACTATTTTTTTTACTAGTAATTATGATGCCCGTATAATCTTTCAATGATGAAGTCACTTGACATCCTCTCTTGAGGAAGGCCAGGGTCTCCTGGTAGAAATCTCAGAAATAATTTCGCTTGATAGTTTCTTTTTCTTTCGGTATTCACCAATAGTCCCACCTAGGGGTACATATTTTTTATTTATCTTTTTAATCTCAATGGATGATTATCCTGTTTACTTACTATAATAGTACATGGACGCAGAACCTCTTGATTAACTGACTTATAACAATATCCATTCCGCAACGATTAAGGTTTAGAAGAATGCAACACAATGATACATAACAGCACACAAAATCGAGTCAGAATACAGATAAAATCGCCAAAAACGCGTTTACTATATCATATTCGTAAATGTGCAAACGTCTTACCTCTTCATGGACATCTTGAGCAGCTCAGCGCGCGTCGCACGAGCGCGAGGACACAGCGTCAATCACTCGCCTCGGATCCACATCCCTTGAATCTCTTTAAGATGAGAGCGACGCGTAAGCGACGGACATAAAGAATGTCGACCTACTTTTTTCTCCGACGAATGCCCGACAGCGAGACAGCCTCGAACAAATGAGGATCGGGTGGTACTGGAGTGGCTACAGCTGGTACTGGATTCCCATCCCGAGGGCTCTGGCTTGAATCCCGAAGATAACAGAGGATTTTCTCAGTGGATCCTCGAACCCTACTTGGGTACCGTGTGGAGAGTACCTCCGTTATATTACTCCGTCCCTCCAAATGGACGTAAAATTGTGCACATGAAGAAGCCTATCGTTGAGAAAAGGAAAGTTTCGACATCAGATTTTTCTACACCCTAACTCCTTCCCTCAAATAATCTTTTTCATACCAACATTCCCACCTATCCTCAATGGCGAAAAAAAACCCTCACAGTTGTCGCTCGCCTCTCCAAATAGCCAACCACCTCATCTGGTGGAACACCCGTGAAGAATATACCCGCATTAAACTATATCAAAATTAAATTAGCGTAGTATTATTCACGGAACTGTCCGATGACTGCACAGGTGCTCGTTCAAGATAAGTGCAGCTGACAGTTATAAATTTAGCCAATCAGCGGCCGTGTACAATCCTGTCTAGTGAATGGAATCACGTGTTTGAAGAGCCCGTGATTGAGCCCTGCTTTCATCAGCTGCGCTATAATCTTAGAAGGACTCTATCTGGTAGAGCGATAGCCGATGAATTTCACAATAGCGGTAATAGTCTAATACAATGTAGTTAAATGCTAATGAATAAGAGCATCAAGGGGTCGAGTTTGTGTAGAGTTCACAGTCACCGATTCCCAGTGCCGAGGGATCGGGTTCGAATAGGGGCAGTGGCAGTCATATTCCATCAAACCCTATGTCCTAGACGCATACGCGCACACTTTCAAGGTCAGTACTGCTTTAACCGGTAGTGAAAGCAAAACTCGGAATTGCCCGGCGCCTTTCATTGAAGGTAGGCTAGTGTGTACTACTTTCTGTAGGATACAAACTCACGGGACAGGGCTCCTCACAATCAAATCCTAGCGCCAATCGGAATACGCGTAAGAAACAGTACAACACACGAGGTAGTTCAAAGATGATTCGTGATATCAGAGGGACGCCTCTAAATTCCTCAATGTTTTACCCAAATGTCGTAATATCACTGGAATCTTTAAGGTTGCATGTGGATGGAATTTAGACGGCAGTCCTAATTTGAGCAAATGGTCTACCTCATCATTCGCTTTTCCAAAACCGCAAAACTTTTCCTGGTTACATTATTGTTATTCAGCCAGGAGCACCCCTATTAAAATTGTGAAATGAATGATGTAACTTAGTAATTCCACATAAAGTTCATTAACGACCTAGGTTTCGTCTTATGAAGTCATCATCAGGTACATGCATTAGAAAACTGCTCACATATCTAGTCACAAAATAGGTGAAAGACGGTGAGAGGGGGAGGAAAGTGTAACCCCAGCTCTTCCAACCCACCAATTACTTTGAACTCCCCTCCCCCTCTCACCAGCTTTCAACCACTTTGTGACTATATACAGGGTGTCCCATAAATGTCACGCCACAGTGACACTGGAGCTAGGGCAGCCTAAGAGGAACCGAACCAGCCTAATATGACCTCAGTAACAGTTGCACGGTTTTCGAGATATTGCCAAATGAAAGCTTTTTCAAAAATTTCACTTTTTTTACATTTCTAGTCCCAGAATTCAATCGGATAATTTTACGTTCTCATTAGGGCCGCTCTTTTAATCTTCCAACTGTGACTCATGTGCCGACTTCTACCTGGAACAGAGGCCCGAGAGGGAGGGGGGGTCATGGGGTCCGAACAAACAAAAGAAACGCGAAAGCCGCTGTACCTGTCTAACTTTATCGACTTTCAAAAAATGTGATGGATGGAGTACTTTTTTTGTTAATTTGTGGCAGTAGCCCCATCAGAGAGCCAAATTGAGAGCTATTCAAGTGAATTCTGGGACTAGAAATTTAAAAAAGTGGAATTTTTGAAAAAGCTTTAATTTGGCAATATCTCGAAAACCGTGCAACTTTTACTGAGGTCATATTAGGCTGGTTCGGTTCCTCTTAGGCTGCCCTAGCTCCAGTGTCACTGTGGCGTGACATTTATGGGACACCCTGTATGTGGGCAGTTTTCTAATGCATGTACCTGATGATGACTTCATAAGCTGAAACCTAGGTTATTAATGAAGTTTATGTGGAATTACTAAGTTACAGCTTTCATTTCACAGTGTTAAGTAAGTTCCACTAAGCATCACCTGCCACACCCAGCCTTTAAAAAAAACGGAGAACCCTGGATTTAAACTACCGACGTGACGATCCCCTTCTCTCTTGATCCACTCTTTCCGGAGTCTCTCTTAATCCCTGATTTATATCGCTCGTCTCGCTTGTATCTAACTCCCAAAAATAAACATTTTATGAAGGTAAACTTTCGAGAAAAAAAGATAAAAACAAAAAAACCGTGGAAGTAGGGATTAAAGCTTCTGTTGTGGCGACGCCACCCCTTCACCCTCGCCAATCCCTTTCACTTCCCATCGCTATCATCCTACCCAACCCTTATAGAGTTGGTCGATTGGGGGGGGGGGGGAAAGGAATCCTCCCCTCCCTTTCAATGTACGCTCCCTCGCCAAAAAAAAGCTTGATGTTCAGCACTCCGATCACTCCACTCCTCCACCCCTAACCTCCCCTATCCCGTGAAAACCACCCCACACTACCAAATACTCTCTTCTTGGGGCCTTACAAGCAAGGACTTGGAAAAATTGTGCCTCGAAAATGACGAAATTTTGACGCCACGATCTCTATTAGTCGCCATTTTTGCATCACAAAAGTAGAGTTTAAGGCACTTCTAATTCAAATTAATTTACTCAAGAAATTTATAAAATGGTGAGTATAACTATTTTACATAACTAGATGTCTCTGAGTTAAATTTGGGATCTATTTATGGCATGGCTGGTGAGTCATATCTCATTCAAATTGACCGTTTTTATGCAACATTATGTGGCAAACAACGACATAAATTTCAAGAGCAAAATTTCTCATAACTAAAGATCCGTATTCAAGCTACCTCCCAAAAACTACATATAAAGATGTTGGACATATTTTAAGCGAACCTCACAATTCATAGAAGATTGGCCGCATATTTATTTTTAATGAGTGAATAAAAAATTAAGCGTTACCGTATTAATAATAATATCGCAGCCAAGTTCGAAATACGGCTATTCGGCATGAATTAATCGGAATATTATTTTCAAGTTATTTAGTTTCAATAAATCAATATATATTTATTAATTTCAATAATCTTTTAAATTATTAATTCATTCAGAACGATAAATAATATAAATTTTTTGGCTACTGATATTTGCAGTTTATTATGATTAGTGCAGTAGGCTAAGACCTTAAGAAGGTACCACGGCGAATCTAAGTCAAAATACGTACTAAATTCCCGTTGTAGTCATTTTCTAGCCATATAAAATTGCTATTTTCAAATTGGCTAAAAAAATCCCACTCTCGTTGATGACATGGGTTATTTTCATTTTCAAATGTCTTGGTCGCTAGGAGGCAGGACTAAAATTTGTGGGGGTGAGCGATGAGAAACTCGTCACGTGATTTTCAAAGGGCCAATGAGGGTACTGTAGGCGTGGTGTAGAGCCTCGAAAATTCATCACTCTCATACCTCCGTTGAGTGAACTTCACGATTCTGATTGCTGTGTTGTCAAACCTCATCATCACAGGGCCTTTCTTATTTAGGGCCCTGCGGTTTTTCCGACTCAGGGATGATAATCTCGGCAACGTCGAGCTAGGAGAGGGATGATAATCTCGGCAACCTCTCGGAGCCAGTTTCCTTTCCTCCGGCCGCGGAGGCCTTCGAATACTTCCGGACTCGCATGAGAGGACCCCGCCCCCACAAATTTAAACCAGCCTCCTAGCGCCAAAGGCATATGAAAAAGATAGTAGATATTGAAGAGAAAGTTTATGGTACAAAAAATACACACAATTTTTGCCATGGAAGTTGACTTCAGAGCCATATCCATTGAACTGCCGCATTTTGACTTCAGAGATCGAAGTAATTAGCTTTTAATTTAAAAACAAAACAATGTGTTGAGATGGACCTATTTTAACTTTAATGAATTCCACCGTAAGTCTAGTATTGTATTGATAGTTGACCGTGAATATGGCAAAAATAGGGATTGAATAAAAATTCCATGTTGTCCGTGTTCCTCCCACTCTATGCATCTCCCATTTATCACCACGAAATTTCATGTTCAATTTGCGAGAATAATATGGTGAAAATGGTGTTGATCAAAAATAGTAGAGAAAACATACAAACTACACACGGTTAAGTTTTTGACGAGATCTATGCGTGGGAAACTCCTCAATTTTTAATAAGGTCTCTCTGGAGTGCTAACACGTTCCAGTTCCCACATAACAGGGTTGGTATTTTTTGTCAAAAATCTCGGATATTATTTCCAGTATAAATAATATTGGCTAAAATTACCTTAAATAATATCCCGTTTCCGAAATTCTCTGTCCACCTAGCTGTCGTCAGATGGAGAAACTTTAGCCAAATGTGAACACAATTGCTCTTTCTGTGGCTTGCATCGTTACTACGAGTTGGCAATATAAATTGATAGCAAAGCTCATGAATGTAGAAAAATTTAAACTCTTAACCCTTAGCTACTATCGTGGTTTTTGGCCACGTCCTCGGGTCTTTTTTGACCCGATTTTTCGAATTGTTCGTAAGCAACAACCGTCACCCGCACTGTCTCAAGTTCAACTGGCCTGCTCCCCTTCTCCCTTAGGATTGCCTTGTAACCAAGGTTGCTGCGAGCGGCCGTTTTACGACTGCAAAAAAAGAACAAAGTCAAAAAAGACGTCGTCTTTTTGACCGGTCGTCTTATCGTCGCATCAAAAAAGACCCGACGATAGCAGTTAAGGGTTAAAGAGATATTTTTCCATAGCAATATCATTTAAGACTATAACATCTTATAAAAATGGCAGGCCATGCTGCATCGCTCCGGGTTGAATTTCCGAATGCAACAGCAGCAATGACAAAGTACACTTTTTCTTCTAGCCTAAACACGAAGCCACCTTTTATAGAAGAATGTGTAGGATAAGCTGAACGGAGAGGGCAACGAACCAATAGGTACTGAAAAAAGTGAAGAAAAAACTGAGTCCATGGATAACAGTATAAGGAAGAGGGGGCGAATGGATAGGTCATCTACTGCGGCATGAGGAATAGGTGGAAGTGATTTTAGGAGGGACGATATAGGGCAAAATGTATAACGGAAGACCTAGAATGGAGTATTGGAAGCAGATAATGAAGGACAAGGGAAATGGACGGTTTTTCGGGAGTGAAGATGATGGCAGGGGGAGGGTTCTGATGGATTGACATCTAGAGAAGAAGAAACGTCGCGAATCTTTAGCCAAAAGGGCTAAGGTTATCCATCAAAAGGATTTGGGGTGACGCCAGGGCAATAATCATGCGAAAAGCACTTTTAGGAGTCAGATATGATTCGGAAGAAGCCACTTCACAATAGAAATGAGGCTGACATATCTGAGGAATGTACCACATCGGTAAGAGTATTTAAGCTCTTCAATCTGCCTCATACGGCTATAACCCAACCTTACATCCCGAAACCTGCTTGAATCTGTTCGGTAGTTGCGTGACAACTTAGAAATAATATAGAGTAAGCCCTAAACTCCCTCTCGAGCAAGACCTCAAAAGATTTGCACACAATTTCTATTCAAAGTAAATCATTAGGTGTACAAGCACGCGAGTGATAAGAAAGCTGTTATTTTCATTTGTCAATCTCAGCAGACAAGTTGATTTTGATGAATGAATATTTTTAAATTTAATAAAATAAGTTATCTTTGTGATTCAAAAACATTGACAGAACGATTAAAATTAAATTAAATAAGTCACTCTGTGCAATTGCATTAAATTTCATAAAGTTTGAGCGCAAATTGTTTAATTTTTAAGAGAAATTAAACGGTCAACGATAGCAATCCTCTCCACCCGTTCACTATTCGATAAAATTTACACGTTAAAAAAAATTGAAATGCAAATATATGAACGTATTTTTGAAAACTTACGATTTCAGAAAACGATTTGAAATCAAATTCAGTTCTCAGAATGATGAAACAGTTCCTCAGGGCGTATGTTCCTAGTTCCATCTTTTCCTACAGCCGGAATCCACGAAAGTTCTCAGCCCTCTACTCCAGTTATAATCGCACACTTTCTTCTCCCTCTTAAGGCCCTTTCCCCCTGCTTCCCATCTCAACGGGTCCGCCCAACCACCCCTGAATCGCCCGCAGCCTCCAAGAGAAGACCTGCGCTTCCACGTTCCAAGGCTACGATCGTCCTGGGACAGCCACTCACCCCTCCAAGTGACGTCACTTGCTGCCATGGATACTTGATTTTCTTATCAAGGAGGCTTTGGCTTGACTATGTGAGTCAAGACAAATACTAAATGACACATTTTTATTTATTCAGTTCTAAAAAATCTTACTTTCACTGGTGAAATCGGTCACCAATGAAAACCAAAAGTAAGGTACAAAATATGCAGATTATTCCGCGAATATATTTATAATGACCGCATTTGTTCAGCCACAGGAGCCGACTGCAGCGCCAAATTTATGGAACTATCGCATCTTTATTTCAATGGTGGCACTATTTATTTAATTTTAAAATTAAAAACAAATGGTGGTAATATGCCTAAATTTTGCTTTTATACCATTTCCCAGGACTTTTTGCTTCTTATGAAATATTTTAAATTAAAGCATAAAAATGCTTAATCGTTAAAATTGACTTTTTCTGCTGTAATCTGAACAATTTCCATAAGAGTTCATGTTAAAATCTCCACTTTCAAGGTTGTATTACTGTATAAATAGCCAGGAAACCTTTAATTTTCATCTCAGGTTATAAACGTACTTCAAAGATGCTATTTTCAGGTTTGCAGATAATGTGGAATAAGTGGCCCTGAGATTGGGAGCCACTTTAACAGAGCTGTATACCCCGGCCGAAAACATTTCCGGAGACGCCTTTTATTTTACGACTCTGTTTGACCACTTAAAGTAAATATGTTTGCTCAGGCCCCTGAAATTAGGATTATCATTCACCATAAGTGTCGTCACTTTTCGCTTTTTTTAATCTACATAACTATTTCGAACGCGGAAGAAAAATGATTATTCCTGAAATCTCATGATAGCCATGACGCATGCGACAAAAATTTCTTTAACCCTTTACACTTATTGTAAATGGGGATGCTTCATATTTATGAAGAATTATCAAAATGTGGAAAATAGTGAATTCTAGCGTCACTGTGAGCATTCTCCTGAACCCTAGCAACACATTTTCCTCTATGCCATAAGTTGCGCTGTAGTCAGGTTTAGAGAATGGAGGGAAAGGCGAGGAATTCTCCCTGGTTGCGGCAGATGCCATGACTTAAAGTCCTCCCTTTTACCTGTCGAGTAGTTAAATAAAAAAACATATTCCGTCCGATTTTTTTTAGACTGGGCACCGGTCATGTCCACCTATAGTAGATCCTTGGAAAAAAGTGCATTTTGCTCTCCCCTCGTATTTATGTCATTAATTGAGCTGAATGACGAGAAAAAGAAGCAATTTAATCCGGAGTAAACATGCCGAAACTAGATATTACTGCAGGATCTAAAAGGAAATTTTATCTTACTTCCAATCGCCTACATATAGTGTCCAAACAATTATGACAAACGGTAAAGGGAATACAATAAAAATGCCATGAGAGAAAATCGGCCTGAACCTGGAATTGAACTACGGGCCTTTGGCCAATGTGCATGACATTAAGCCAGTTGTCCGTGGTTCAAAACCCGGTCCAGGCCGAATTTTTCTCATGGCATTTTCATTGTCTTTCACCGCCGTATTCGCGGAAGGCCTGAATACTTTGGTTAGGTAAAGAGAATGATAGCAAAGTTTCATTTTTTAACGTTATTGAGATGAGTAATTTTCAACGAGAAAATCAGGGCACTATTCAACTTTTAATAAGAAAGTTTTCCACTCATTATGATTCATAAATATCAGACGATTTTCAATATAAGCTCTGTAACTCTATAACCTTTGAAGTTATTCCGACATTACCTTGATTTTACCACCATAGTTAGCTGGTATTAGTTGACGATGGAATTTATGCGCCTCGACGGGAGGAAGAGACGATATTTGCCGTTTTAGAAAGTTGATGATCAATAATCACCGTAATGAAGTCACTCCAGTAAAAAGCCATTCATTTTCTAGAGAGTGACGCAGGTATTCACTTTTCACCTCAACACATGGTGCGCCACGAAAGGAAAGAGCATTTCTTTCCAACTGGAAGGGCTAATTGGATTTTCACTTAAAACTTTTAACGGTTAAATAAGTATCCATTGACGAAAGTAATCTGTTAAGGGAAAAAGGTACTTAATTGGAAGCATTCATGGCCGAAATTCAAACATGGTTTAAACGGAAATGATCACCACTGACAGTCCATTACTACGACCTGTAATTAATACGTATTAATATGTATATTAATGCCTATTAATGACTATGTTTCTGAATCACACAACCTCAATCCTCTATAAATCAATTCTTCTCTCGTCCAAATTGCCCAAAACAATCTCTCCACCACCATGCCAGCACAAAAAAATTCTTTCAGTCAGCCATTCAAAAAATTAAACACAGTTGCCAACACGTAAGAACTTCTACGCGCGTTGCCTTTCTCTTGTCTGACTGGGGTTTCGGCACCTTGTTTGCACTTTCCATCTTAAGCAATTTATCCCTCCTTTTCAAGACTCAATGTAAAGGTTCATAATGGCGATAACTAACATATGAATGCAAAGAAGTGCTATCATCAGATCTAGCGCAATTTGAAAAGGTTACAAGTCACCTAAAAAAACAAAATATATCTCGTGAGAATTTCAGTTTTCTACGCTATCTGATTCTCCAAACAAACATTTGTCAGTGTTTTCATTCTAAATCACACCCTCCACAATTAGAAATTCTCTGCTCCGAAATTTTAACAATGCACGCATGTCATTAAAACTTACATAAAATGTTATGCATTACTCACCTCAGAACTTATTAGTGTTCCCATTTCCTTCGCACTTACCGCTTCAAAGTATTTTAGCATACACTTGTATAAATAAATCGTATCACATCCTAGTTTAGTGGTTGGGGGAGCGTACCAGGTTGGACCACGGTATGGTACTATATAGCTGAGATAACAATTGCAGTAAGCTTGCAGCTCGGAGTTCATAGGCGCCGTGCGGTGGCGAGCTAGTAAAAGCTTATTTCAAATAGTTACAAAAAAACTACCACGTATCAGTGTTTCCGAGAATCTAATGAGGTAAGTATCGCTTTACCTCCATAATATTCTGCACTGAAAACACGTGAAGAAAAATACTAATATCTTAGAGAAATATGATCATTCACACCAGAATAACTCGAAACTTAGGTACTCTAATAATAATCAGAAGCTGTGTAGTTTTCGCTCAACTAAAACGCATAATTTCCGACACATAACTTATTTAATCCAACGCATTTCCATATCATAACCCTATGGACGGGTGAGTTTCTCTTGCAGGCATATAGAGCTACTGCTGTCGTCAGCTGCAACTTAGCATGTGGAAATTAAAAATGGGGGTCACCACTTAATATTACTAAGCTGTGTTCCAACCTTGTACGCTCCCCCGACCGCTACACTCGGACATGGTAACATTTATTGTTACAGGGCTGTACTAAAATACTTTGAAGTGTTAATTGCAGCTGCATTAGAACAATAGTCACTTATGAGTTAAGTGATGCAAAACATACTTATATACATGTTTCAATAACATCCGTGCATTTTTTAAATTTCGATCAGAGCTGATCAATTTCTGACCGTGAAGGTTAAGATTAAAAATGACTTCACCAAAGTTGGACTTTGAACAGAGAGGAGAATTGCAAGCTAAGTGTGGACCCACACTCTACCATCAACGCGGGAGGTGAATTGAATGGCTGTTCGTATATTTGAATGTATCTTTCATCTATGCTCATAATCACATTGTATTTAAGATGGTTCCACCGAGAAAGGACAACAATATCGTATTATTCATTTCTGGATACTTTTTTTTTAAAGTCCGCTTTCTGACATGAAAAACAAAATATTACCCTTCCGTACTTTTTTCCTCGCAATATAACAAGGAAATTATGTAGCTGTCTATGGGAGAAATACGGGGAAATATAGTATCTTATGTCCAATTTAATGCAATTCTCTTTAAAATCTGTTTTTAAGAAGCCAAAGCTTGTCGTAAATTAATTAAAATTTTAAATGCACATCTCACCGCCTTTTTTTCTTAATAGCACATAAGAATAAAAATTGAAGTCAAAACAAGTTAATTCAACAGAAATGGTGCTGCATTGGGCGTCTATGGACATAAAAAGTGTTCATTTAAAAAATGTATAGTTGCGGAAAATATTGAAATTTTTGTGACATAATTTTGGTTTTCAATGGCTAACACATTTAAACAGCGAAAGCAGGATTTTTTAAACCATTTGAAAAAATTGTTCCAATTGAGTATTTATTGTGACTCACGCAGTCCCATTAAAACCACTATGATTATTGCATGCAGCCATATTTGATTTGCTTTGGCATTTACATCCGTGGGTGATGCCCAGAGTCAAATTAATAATATTTTCTTCTATTTATAGACGCGATCTTTAATGACGATTGAGCCCGATTAAACCAGGCGATGAATAAGGCAACCTAAGAAACGTGTATGCTTTCCTCTCGCGTCATATATTCTTCTTTAAGGTAATGTGATCGATATTGTTCCCAAATCTTAATGGAGACCATATTCGAATTATATGTTTTAATTTCAGCTGGTGTAGGAAACAATGAGTAAACATTTCATTATTAATGGTGCAATTAAATACTTTAATATGACGGAAATTTTAATTGATTAAGTAAAAATATCAACATAAGTCTTTAACTTGACTCATTTTTTTCACGCGGTACGTTTGAAAGTCCAAAACGGAAGGATTTAGTTAATTTTGTGACGTGATTTGGGTGGTAGAAATTTCTCATTTTTTTTAAGTAAAATCTCTCAGAAGCACATACACATGCTATATCCATTGTAAAAGAGCTGGTTATCTTTCGTCAGATATCTCGGAAAGTAGTTGCGTAAGTTGCTGATATTTTTGTATCTTTGGAAGGGTGAGATATTTTCCTTCAAAATGAGACCATATTCATTCATTTCTAGCTGAAATATAATCTCAATGTAAAAGGGCTGATTTTTTCGTCAGATATCTCGGAAATTAGTTCGGTATGATGCCAATATTTTTGCATCTTTGGAAGGTTGAGATATTTTTCTTTAAAATGAGACCAAATTCATTCATTTCTAACCTAAATGTAATCCCAATGTAAAAGGGTTGGTTATCTTTCGTCAGATATCTCGGAAAGTACGTATTTCGGTCCAAATTCATTCATTTCTAGCTGAAATGATATTTCGCTCAAACTACCTTAAAAAATATTTTCCTGCGGGAAATTAAAGTGCCGACCGCACGTGGAACCATCCATTCTTCCAGCACTATTACTCTCCCACAAGTACGCCCTCCGCGTCCACTCCCTCGCGAACATCGTCGGCAACAACTGCGGACGCTTGGCTTTCCCTTCCTCCTACCCTTTCCCCCATTCCCAGCCTGCAACCAACCCCTTCTCCCCCAATCCGGAAAAACGCGTCCCGACCACCCACTGTTCAACCGAGCGAGAGGGCGAAAGACAAAACCAACCCGCCCGTCAACACGAATCTCCCCCACATCACGGCACTCCCTCTCTGGTCGCCCCCGCGCATACTCGCCATCTACTCGAACGACGAGCCTCCCACTTCCCCAGTTATAGTGCATACACTCCTCCG
This sequence comes from Ceriagrion tenellum, assembly GCA_963169105.1. Classification (NCBI taxonomy): domain Eukaryota; kingdom Metazoa; phylum Arthropoda; class Insecta; order Odonata; family Coenagrionidae; genus Ceriagrion; species Ceriagrion tenellum. The sequence continues at coordinate 51,656,811 of OY720633.1, read as the reverse complement.
TTCATCCCCGTGGATACCCCGACACGACTCAACGGTCCCACGTCCCTCCGCGACCAACCAGCTCCCGAACGACACATCTCGTAACCAGACTTTTCGTTAACGGATGGTACGTAACCGAGACGATATGTTACTTAACCACTCTTTGATATGTAATTTTGTGAACGCAAGTTTAATTAAACGTGCTTTCCGTAACCGGAAGTTCGGTCGAAATTCAATAATCGAACGTGGAAGATTATGGTAATCATCGGTTTGCAGATTATGGTAATTATCTCGGCACTTGCCACGGACGATTTCACTACCCGATTACAAGGCGCCAATGAGGATAGTTAGAAAATACCTTGAGTCATATTGGGCTACGAACACCTACAAGACGCGAGTTTTTTTGAAAGGCCCTCCCACGCACCCGCTGGAAGTTTAAATGGGTTCCTCTAAACGGAAGTTTGTTCGTAATACAATAAATGAATGTGGAAGAGTGTGGTATTTATCGGCCAGTACATTATCAGAGGATTATAGAACTTATAGTATTATAGAATTTATAGGACTATAGAAAGGAAGAAGATTATAGAATTATTGAAGGTAACGGCGCGGCGCTTCCATGAGCAGTTCCGGTGATTTTGCATTGCAGTGCATATTTTACATTTTTATTTTGCATGGCTTCTATTTATTAAAAATGTCAAAAACAGCAACTAATGCCTTTGCATTGAGTTTAATAAGCAATGAATAAGTTAAAAACAACAAGGGAAAGAAAAAAAAAGCAGTATTCAACAAAATACAAGTCAAATTTTGAGGCAGGAAGGAAGAATCGGGCACAGCGGGTTTCAAGTTGGGAGGGAAAGATGACACGCGAAGAGAAAAGGTCAAAAAATGTGTGCGAACTAAGAAAGCTTACCTACAATATAATTACAGCAAACAGGGTGAAATCCGCCAAGAAAAAATTCATTTGACTTATCATGGATTCGAACCTGAATCTCCATATCGCAGGTAATTGGTCTCGCCAGTTACGCCAAGAATCGACTTTTAATTCCAGGCAAATCTCCGTGGGTATTCGCCTTGGATTAAGATGACTGCATATTATATCATCTGTACATTTCGCAGTGATTGAAAATTCAACCAAATCATGTTTTTCCCCACGATTATGTTGTGATCATCTTACTTCAGTGAAGAGGAATTAGGATGGGAGCCACTAGGGACTCGGAGGCCTCAGTTTGCTAGAGAAATTCAGAACTGGTGTATTTCAGAGCGACACAGAATATCATTTTGACGCCACAGCACGTTTCTAGGTCCGACAGAAGCGATGAGATAGATTAGATTAGATTGAAGTTGGGTGGAGTTCCTCCAAGGAGGACCTGGGGCACCTAGACCTAAAGGTCCTTTGTGCTAACCCACCATTACTATATCACCCAAAGAGTCCAATGACCTTGCTGAAGGCCAGCAGGTCCTCTATGGAGATACCCCTGACTTCGACAGGTTTCAGAAAAGGAGACCACAGGTGCCTGATTCTAGTCCTCATCAGAGCATGATAATCGCAGAGAACGTGAGATGTTGTTTTGTCCTCATCTTCACACCACCTACATCTGTTGGAGTCCGCAAACTTCAAAAGATGTAGGAGTCTCATTACCTGATTGTGTCCAGTAAGGAATCCCATTATCGTGCGTAATTGACTTCTGCTTAACAGAAGAAGCTTTCTTGCCAGTCCCGGTTTGGGTCCTTCAATTAGCGGCGTAATACGATCGATACATTTCCAAACAGATGGAAACATAAATTCGTTCTTTCCTCAAACGAGAAGTGACCTTAATAACAACTGAGCTCCACTTAATACACTCCTAGAAAACACTTCACCATTTCACCTCCCAAAACCTAATCCTTTGCCCCTTTACACGGCCAGGGTCCAAACACCCTATACTACACGCCCATGCGGAGGCTCGCTGGGTAGTTAGTAGGTATAGATATTTACACGATCATCAATCGGTTCAGTTTTAGTATTGCTTCATTGATCGATCGATTTCAAAGTCTATGGCGTCATTATCAAGATGTCAGTATAATACGCAACACCTTTTATACGAAGGATGGGGAACTTGGGAGGAGGAGGGGGAGAGTAAAGACTGATGGGAAAGTGAGGCAAGTGTCATCTGGAATTGGGGATAAAGCAGGAAGGGGCGGGGAGAGGCGACATGATACTTCAAGGTCAAGAGGTGATGCCCTCGTATGGCACTTGAGTTCTTGAGTTTGGAGGATTAGATCCCCTGAGACGATCTCAGAAAAATAAGTGGTTAAATACAACTCCGATTATTAAAAAACATGCGTCAAATCACCTCGTTCTACATCTCCATTAGCTGATTAAAGCTGCAAAATATGAAAAACTGTCAAGTCAATGCCTATTAAGGCAGTTAGAGCGAAATATCATTTCATTAAGAAATCAATGAATTTAGTCTCATTTTACAGAAGAATATGTCGCTCGACAAAAGATACCAAAATAACTGCCCGTAACGGAACAAACTCCTGAAACATTAGCCAAAAAATACCAGCCATTTTACGAGGAAATGGTAAGTACATGCAGTCCAGAGAGAGACAGTTTAAAGCAGGAGTAAAGAGAGAATCCTCGCCTGAGGACGCCTATGGCAAAGTAGGTGAAACATCACCATCAGCAATGCCTACGCGGACGAAACCCGAACACCAGCCTAACTGCGAACCTCAACGCCGCGGATACCTACGCCAGAAACTAGAAGATTATTTGCTTTCACCCTCGCTATATATGCCCATTAAAATAAATTATAATAATATTTAAAACTGTTTTGGTAATGGTGATGTTAATGGTATAAATTGTGAAAAAATTTTGAGAAGAATGAAGAGTATTATGAATGTATATAACTCATATTTACGGCCAAAAAAAAACAAAAATGCGAGGCCATCGCTTATCCATAACTGTACCATAAATAGAGTGGATTTGAATAACTGAATAAAGCAGTGCATGTGTTTAAGACAGAAGACATCAGCCTGGCCTGAGGATACCTACGGCATAGTAGGTGAAACGTCGCCATCAACAATGATGCCTACGCGGACGAAACCCGAAAACTAGCCTAACTGCGATATGATTTTCTATTCCTTGAGTGAGAATGCACGTGAATCATTCACGCTGATGCGTACGATGGAAGCGTAAACCGAGCAGAGAGCCTTTCCAAATCCACACCCCTACACCCTTTCATTCTGGCGTCTTTCCTCCCTCCCAACCCTTCCCTCCCTCCTTCTCTCTCACACACCCAACCCTACCCCAAATGTAACCCCTTATCCACCCACCCCCTTAAATCCCTCCCCTCCTCTCCCATACTCTCACCCCTTCCTGAGCATATCGACTCGGTCCCCGTGCACGGATTCTGCTCACTCTTGCGGAGAAGTGAGAGCAAAGAGTTAGCGGCGTTGTGCGGGGCAAAAAGAGGGAGAGGGAGGGAGGGAGGTAGTGGAGAAGGGGGGAGCGGCGGTTTTTTTTTATTCGGAGGGGGATGTATGGCAGGGGAAGTCGTGGAAGGGGTGAAACGCTGAGAGGGGAGGAGGGGGGGACGGGAGAACGGGGATTTGAGAGCAGAAAGCGTGGCGGCAACGGCGGTCGTATTGGCGGTGTGGAATGGAAATGGTGGCGGGTTGTACCCGACGGTTACCCACCGAATTCCGCGAAAAATCATCACCACCGGAGCTAAATGCAGAGTGTACCACCGTTATTAATGATCATTAGTCATGCCATCCGCCGATCCTATCAGATATATATCAATTACAATGAGAGAGCAGCTAAAATTTGTAAACTAGAATTGATTGAAATTCACAGTGGAAAAATCATTCGCGTGGACTGGGAATCGAAGCCAGATCTCGCTTTCGCGCCGAATGCTTGAACCATTTAAGCTACCCAGGCGTCCTGGTTCGATTCCCAATCCAGGCGAATGATTTTTCCGCTGTGAATTTCACGCAATTGCGCGATCACTAGCGGGTGACTCCGTTAAAGTTACCGCGCGGCTAGTTCCGTAGTTCTTTGAAAATGTAAACTAGAAGTACCAGACTTTGCGGTATATCTATTGGCTGCGACAAGGGTCAATTTGGCTCCGTAAACTTCTTTGTTTTATCAAAGAAATACGACATTTTTAACTGAAATAATAGGTAAGTTGTTACGAAAATTTCTTTTATGCATTATAGTCCTCTCTATATCTATATACTTTTACGCATAAAAGAGGAAAGTACATAGGAAGAGATACCTGGAGGTAAGTGAACTAGCATTAGATAGGGAAGGATGGAGGGCTGCAGACAACCAATCTTAGGATTGAAAGACCAAAGAATTACTTGATTTAAACGTATCACAGACGGAGGCACGCAAAAAAGAGAAGAGGAAAAGACCAAATGGAACACCACAGTAAAGATGAACAAGATGGGTTGTGCACGCTCTGAGACACATTGGATTTGTGAAGAACATACAGTTAGGCAATATCTTTTAAACATCATTTGTAAACTGTGAGGCTAAAGCTTCACGAACAGTGCTTATGTCCCAATCCTTCTTAAAATTGTTTTGTATTTGTTCATCAATTCCGTTCGTGATTGGAGCTCCTCTGAGATTATTAAGTAATTGCCAGGTTTTCCTGACATCACTTTTACTTTTGATGACGTTTAAGCCATAGTAATATTTTTTTAGACCTCCTTATTAAGGCTGTCCCTTTGTTTCTTTGTATTGTGTAATTGTTTCTGGAAGTTTTGTTCGTTGTATTGGATTCCACTTTTTGAATAAAATATCTCTTCTAGTTTTGGAATATATGTGGTTCAATTGTTCACACAGCTGCTGGTAGATACAATCTGGATAATTGAAGGTGAGTAGTATCGACCAGTCTATCATGTCTACCATTTGTCTTACTTTCCAATTAGAGAGGTATGAAGTAGGGTAGTTTGATTCACAATCAGGAATGTTGTTACCAGAGTGGATAAAGACACCAACCGGGAAGTGGTCAGATATTTTTGTTTTTATGATGAAACCTTCAATATTAGAATGAAAGCCTCAAATATTTATATGGTCTACGCATGATTTTGTGACTTTATATTTTTTTTAACTTCACATCTAGTAGTTTTGTTTATGTAAGTGAGAAACCCATAAGTGGCTAGGATATTTTTGTATAGTGCCATATTACAATCTCTATGTGATTTTTAATTTAAATTAAAATCTCCCAGTAATATTGTTTGGTCCTCATCTCTACTGTCGATAAAGGATTCCAAACTATTTGTGAAATCCTTCTCACTGTTGTTTGGAGGCCTATAGATATTTATTAATAAAATTGCTTGTGTATTATGAGTAATTGCTAAGATTAGCGACTCGCATTCCACTAATTCTACATCAACAACCGTAACAGGAATACTTCTCCTCAAAAAGAACATTATTCCCCCACCTTTTTGATGCTCTCTCAACTTGTGAAAGGAATTGAAACCCTGTACATGATAACGGCATATTTCTGACTGCTTCACATTAACCTCAGTAAGCATAAATTCAAGTACATTTCCCTTATCATTTAACTTATCATGCAATAAGTTTAGTACATCCCAATTCTTTTTTAAAGATCTAACATTCAATAAATAAATGAGAAAACCTTTGCATGATGCTTTCTATGAAAATCTGAAATATTACTATACGTTCTGCAATATGCATCAATAGTCACAACAGATAATGGGTCCATTAGCTGTGACACGGATAATTAACAGATAATTAGTCCATGACGTACTCCTTATCAATGCAAGAACTATTGTGTCTGCAAAGTATTACGGGAAATGTAGTTGCTTCAACAACTGACTTGTTTAATGTGGTTTTTTTTTGTTGGTCAGAAACCAGATGTAGCAGCCACATACAAGAAGGCACTATACAAAGATTGTGATTATTTCCAACAATTGAAAATACAGTTAAGGCAAAATTAGGCTAAAATTTTAAGACTACAGGTTTACAGCGTAGTAGTTATTTCAATTTACATAAATCTTTCTCAATCTGTAGCTATATAATTTGACAGTTTTCACCTTTTTTTGACCAGAATTTGACCATTTTTATACCAAACGTATTTGTAATTAAGTTTTCTTGCCCTACTTTTAGTACACCACAGCAAATTACGAAAGAAATAGTTTAGGCTTTCGTTTATGAATACCTTTGATTCAGGATATTTTTTTCTAATATTTTCTTTTCTTAAATTTGCTTTGTTGGCTAGAATTGACTGCCTCACCGTCTTCTTGGCAGACTCAACCATGATTTTACTCCTCTTATTAGGGGTTTTTGGAATTGCGTACACGTCAGAGATTGAACTCTTGTCAATGACAGCGCCAACATTGAAGGCAACATCGATCACCTTGTTCAACAGTTTATCAGTGTCATCACCAATATTGTTATTAATTCCAAAAATCTCAATTTGCTTATCAAGCTGCCTCTGTTCTAGTTAATCTTATTTTTCAAATCATCAATAAGATTATCTTTCAACTTAAGCTGTTCTTTGAGGTCAAAGATGGTGTTATTTAGATCTGATATAGTATTTTGAAGATCTTGTACAGTACTAACAAAGTCGTCGTACTTACTTGACAAAAATGATAGACTGTTCTTTATATCTTGGATGTCCTCCCTAGTAACGATGGTCTCGGTCACTTTCTCTGCTCGGGAATCTGCAGATGAGGTTGATTTCTGCTTCTGTTCCAAATCACTGTCACTAATGCGGCAAGAAACATATCTCCATGTCTCCTTCTTCTTCATTGACATTGATCGGTATGCTGTTCACGAACATCGGAGCAGTTAAAGTGCATGGATGAATTGCACCCATGACATTTTGCGCACTCCTCGTCATTTATTTTCTCGTCACATTTATGGCACTTCATTTAGATGACGTAAAACAAGAATAGATTTGACCACTTAAGTTTTTCCAATCTGGGCCGTAGAACAATATGTAACAACGATTTTTCACTTCATCCGTCACGCACGATCACAGGTATCAGACTCGTTCTTCCACATATCAAGTTTTTTAAGACACAAAAGGTCACCAACTTTGCTAACAAACACAAACTTACTTTGAATAATACTTGAATTTTTTTGTAAGAAAACAGTAGCTATAATAACAGAAAACTAATGGTATTTAGTAAAATTATGAGCACTAAAAACAGTCACAATGTAAACATTTCGTATCGTGATCGTCAACTGATCGTCAACCAGCATTGGCCAGTACAGCTAGTGCCCACTCCATATACTTCAATGGTTGTCAGACTACAGACTGATGTCATAATGCCCATCCCACCAACTCCAATGGCAATGATCAAGTCTCCGACCCAAATAACGCCACGCTCCAATTTTGAGTTTTCATCAGCAATAAAAAATTATACCTGCACACATACATACCTATCACGTCGTTCCCTTCCGGGGTAGACACAGTCACAAAGTTTCACACATAAATACATATTTATACACCTAACTCTGCTTCAATAATTTCCTCCATTCTGATCTATCCTTGCAAACCTCTTTTGCCTCATTTACCCCCATACACTGCTTCATACACGCCCTCCTTGTTTTTAAGACTCGTAATATTCCTCCGCCTGGGAATTTCCTCAACCACACTAACTCTTATGTCTATCCTAACATACCAGAATTATAATAATAGAATATTCGAAGCATCAATTATCCAAGTTTTAACTACGGATTTCAAACCCTGGTCATAAATATTTAACCAAAAAATTAATAAAATACAAAGTAGAGCAGCACGCTTCGTTAAAAACTGCTACGAGTGAACATATATGGTCTCACAACTTTTAGAGGGATTAAGGTGGGAGCCCCTAGAGACTCGGAGGCTAAACGCAGAGCTTAGCTTGCTTGAGAAATTAAAAACAGGTGGGTTTCAGAGCGACACATAGAATATTATCATGACGCCGCACTACATCTCTAGGTCTGACAGAAACGTTAAAATATGAGAGACACTTGCCGATAGGTAGAGAGATACTGCCGAACAGGTAGGTACCAAATAACGGCGAGTGAATAATATTCTGGAATACTGCCAAGTGGTTAATTATTTAATAGTTCTTTCTGAAAATTACGCATTCATTTAGGTATTATATCGGTTGACGTTAGGTTTTGCTGAAAGTCGGAGGAAATACTTTTGACCTTATACCGTATTCTATACTTTATAATCGTATTCACCTATAGTAATGCATTTTCCGCCTCAGAATAAGATCTACCCTGTTTTATCTCGTATATAATATCGAGAGTGACGCAGAGAATATTATCATTACGCCTCACTACATTTCTAGGTCTGACAGAAGCAATAAAATAAGAGAGATACACTGCCGAACGGCTAGGTAAAAAAACTCGTTCCTTCCGTGCACACTAAGCGACCACAATAAAAACTGCGCTCCACTAAATACACTCCCATTATACGCGTCACCATTTCTCCTCCCAAAATCTTACGTCTTTTCGCGGTTTGTGTCCTAACATCCCCTTCCACACGCCCGTGCGGCGGCTCGCAGGGTAGTATGTAGATGTAGATGTAATGTGACAATTTGCTGTAGTTCTGACAGTCTAGTCTTCTAGTTTTCTTGAAGTGTTCACATTTATTTACTTAACATACAAGAATGTCTTTCACGAGCCTCTAGAAAGTCATGTTGTACAATGCAGAAAGTGAGCTCTGTTGAATTTATGACGGTTCGCAGTCCAGGACTGAAGATTTTCGCCTGACACGTGAGAATTCCTGACCGGAGTGACACGCCCAGATTGTCCCTCCCGGCATGAATCCATAACTGACCGTGTATCGGCACCTTAAAGGTATTAAATAAATTCTTTGACTTTCATCACATCTAAATCTACGAAATACCGTGCAAGCCACTACTACGGTGTGTGGCATGGGGTGATTCCGCACCAGGCATGCGTCACACATCCCACTTTAAATCAGAACCGCGCACGTTCCCCCGGATGCCAGGCGCAGGCCAAATGGTACAAATCGTTCACAACCTGGATGTACGAGGTCATGACGGGAAGTTGACTCTAGCCACCACACGAGCCCGAAATCCGTAGTATTTGGCGGCGCGGGACGGAGAGCGTGCGGGGAGGAGGCGGCCTTGGAACAAGAGGGGTGGGGATGAAGACCCAAAGGGGGTGGGGCGAGGGGGAGCAGTGAGGGGGAACGAGTGGGGAGGGGGGGCGAGGGCCCCCTCTATCGATTCCGTGACATCCCGCTTGTCAGTTGATACGATACGCATGCCATCTTCTTTTCCCATCAACGTCGCTTAAAGCTTCATCTCACTTCTTCTCCCCATCTCCGTCTCCCTTGGAGAACGTCAAGGGTTAACGTAACGCAGAGCTCCGTGAGTATGGGGAACGGAGATGTGTCGAGGATTGTATCCACATACGTACCCATCACGCAAATTTCTTTCGGAGGAAGGCAAAGCCAAAGACTTTAGTTAATGGCGTTTAAGTGCCCATACACATGCATATTCGTGAAATTTGCGGACAGGCAAATCGTGGAATAGGATATATTAAAGGAAGTCTAGGAAAATGTGACGAGAAAGTGAAGGAGCGATGTTATTTTTCTCACGTGAGACCTCACATCGAGTACGCTGATAGTATATGAGACGCTTATGAAGTAGGACTAATTTCAGACTCAGACTGAATACAGCGGACAACAGCTAGAATGGATAAAAATTGTTACGATAAACATTGCAGTGTTACTAAATTGTTGAGGGAATTATAGTGGGAACCTCTATTCGGTCGAAGGGGAAAATATAGGTTAACTCTTTTACGAAAGTTTGTTGTAGACATTTTTTGCCGGGAGTTCAACATATTTTGTTAGAGCCAAACTATTATGGTAGAAACTATCACGGGAATAAGATTTAGAAAAAAGACTGCAGGACCGATAGATTTAAAATGTCATTTTTCCACGTACAATAAGGGACCATAATAGTTGCGATAGATCAGTTCTGGAATACTTTGACTCCGACTAGGTAAAATAGGTTTTTGTAGTCGTACTGAATATCTTAACATGATTATTAGCTACTAACCTCGCACGTAATCTCTGCCAGGACATACTCTTGCATGATTTAGTAACTTGTACAACTACTTATCTGTCGCATTAATAGTACTAACCAGTAGTCGTATCTTGAGTAGTGTACTGTATGGTAGCAAGTTCTTTTACATATGACTCTCCTAGTTTCGAAATAACTAGTGTAGCAAACCGTAGATTAGGATTCGTAAAAAGGGTTCTAGGCAAATGCGATGAGAGAGTACGAGAAAGAAGCTATTTTACATTTGTCAGGCCTCATATTTAGAATGTGCCGATAGTATATGAGATCCGTACGAGGAAGGTTTGATAAAAGAATTAGAGCGCGTGCGAAGGAGATCCGCTAGCTTTGTTTAAGGCCGTTATGATAATTGTATAAGTGTTACGAATTTAATAGAAGAACTAGGATGGGAATTACTATCTGAACGCAGGTTAAAATTTAGGTTAAACCTTTTAAGTAAATTCGAAACCGATTTGTTCACAGATGACGTTAGATATATATTGAGAACCCCTGCGTATTATGCTAGGTTTGATCATATTAACAGGATTAGAGAGATAGATTGTCGTACCGATAGATTAAAAATGTCATTTTTCCCGAGTACCATAAGAGAGTACAATAGGCAGCGTAGCAATGGGATAGGTAGGTGAAATATAGTTAGAGTAGTCTGTAGCGCATGATGCATGTAATAACAACCAACAATCCCTTTCTTATTATGTAGATACTAACCATCTAGCTGCATGTGACCCTGTTCTCTAGCTTGTCTCCCTTAACCCTTAGCGTAGCAGCTACGTTCACCCGGTTGACTACTATGAACGTAGCTCCTACGTTCTATTGGCAAGTGGTCGTTCTTATCGTTCCTACGCATGCCTCCGAACTTTCTCTTTTTCTGCGAATGCCAATTGTCTAGTTCATTGTAATACATTGTACTAATCCCTTCCCAGGAGCGTAGGTGACTACTAAGTTGCAAGTGCAATGAGAACAATACTTTCCGTGCCGAAGTAAATGACCGTTCACCTTTTCGCCGCACACGGACTGGAGAGTCTTGGCAGTTTGACCGCAGTGAAAGGGATATCCTACTTGCATGGCAATAGTGCATGTTTGGTGATCTCCACCCCCTGCCACACACCCTCGTGGTGGCTCGCAGGGTATTACGTAGATGTAGATGTAGTTTCTGGTCTGACCATGCACTGTTGTCCTGACTGCTTTTGGCCTGAGTCTGGCATTCGGAGGGACGTGCGAGGTTCTGATTTAAACTGGGATGAGTGATGCATGCCCGGTGAGGAATTACTCCTTTTCACACACTATAGTGGATGCTTGCACTGTATTTCGAAGCAGTAGATGTTGACGACAGTCAAAGCTTTTAGTTAATGCCGTCATGGTGCCGATACACGGTCAGTTATGAATTCATGCCGGGAGTGACAAGTCGGGCGTGTCACTCCGGTCAGGAATTCTCACGTGTCAGACCAAAACCTTCAGTCCTGGACTGCGAACCGTCATAAATTCAACAGAGTTCACTTTCTGCGTGGTACAACATGACTTTCTGGAGGCTCGTGAAAGACAATCTCGTACGTTAACGTAGTTCTGAATTTCTCAAGCAACCTAAGACTAGCGCGTAGCCTCCGAGTATCTAGGGGCTCCCACCTTAATCCTTCTAAAAGTTGTTAGACCCCATATGTACGCTCCTAGCAGTTTTTTACTAAGCGTGCTGCTTTCCTTTGTATTTTATCAACTTTTTGGTTAAATTAACACCAGAGTCCCAAATTCTTGCGGCGTACTCGAGGTGTGGCCTAATCAGAGCGAAGTAGCATCTCTCTTTGGCTTTTTCATCCGAGGACCTTCCTATTATACGCTTAATAAAACCTAGTTTCTTTAATGCTGTGCCGCATATGTTTTGCATCTGAGTTCCCCACGATTTAGTATTCCTGTAATATTTTGATTTCGCAAAAAAATCACATGGTATCAGATGCAATCCTGATAACATGATTATTAGTAAGGATTTATGTCGTAAGCAACGTATAAAAATGCCATAGGATGACTTCCTGTCAAAAAATTGTCAACGGAAATTTCATTAATTATTTTGGTTAAATATTTATTACCCGACTGAAAAGGATACAATGTGCCGGTACCTGTCAATTCAGGAACGTTGCGACCCCTACGCGGTCACTTTAGGAGCGACGTCGGTCATGGAATACTTATGGGTTGGATTTATCATTCCTGGCAGATGGGTAATCGTGCTTGGAGTAAGTGGCCCCACACACGGTCCGTTTTCGAATAAACAGTTGGACTGGCACTCCCGACAGCAATCCATAACTGACCGTGTGTGGGCACCTTTAGCCGTAGAAATTCGGCTCCATTTTAAGGTGACTCCAGCCTCAGGGTCAATTACTCCTGATTTTCTGTAAACGTAAACATAACATTTTGAAAGTGCGCTTTATTAACTTAGATAAAAATAAAATAGAATTTTCTGCCTATTTTCACCATAATTCAGCCTTGAAAATGGAGATTGTAACATACTCCCATTAGGTATCTCAGAATAAGGCGGAAAAACTTCAATTTTAACGAGAACTTATACTCAAGCTTTTAACAAAGTCTTTTTGTGAGAAGCGAAGAGTCCTGGCCAATGGAATATATAATATAAAGGCATCTTACCACCTTTTTCTTAAAGTTCTTCACGAAATACAGTCGTAGTTAAAGTCAAAATGCGGAAGTTCCATGAAAATGGCGCTGCAGTCGGCTCCGAATGGTTAGACCATAGTCTTTAAAAATATATACGCGGATTAATCTGCATATTTAGTCCCTTAATTTTGATTTACAATAGATAACCCAATTTACCCGTTAAAGTAGGATTTTTTACACTGGATAAATAAAAATGTATACCTCAGTATTTATCTTGATTCACATAGTCAACCTAGTGGACACTATAATAACTTTCTCCATAATGCCCTTCATTTACAAACCACTGTCACTTCTCTTAATGTGGTAATAGCAAGTAATATTTTCATCAATAAATCAATGAATTTGGTATCATTTTTTAAGAAAAAAATTTCATCCTTCCAACAGTAGAAAAATATTAGCTCTTACCGCAATACTTAAAGCTAGTGCCCCGCGGTAATTTTTGCGTTAATTTCTATTCTAAATCTACATCTACGTAATACCCTGCGTGCGGCCACATGGGCACGAAGTGGTAGGTCACCAGCTATGTAAAGATGTAAGTTTTTAGGAGATGAAATGGTGACATGTATAATTGGAGTGTATTTAGTGGAGCTCAATTTATATTGTGATCGCTTATCGTGCGCGGAAAGAACGAGTTTTTGTACTTATCTGTTCGGCAGTGTATCTCTCTTATATTAACGCTTCCGTCAGACCTAGAGATGTAGTGAAGAGTCATGAAAATATTCCCTGTGTCGCTCAGAAAAATATCAGTTCTGACTTTCTCAAGCAATCTAAGCCTCCTAAGTGTAGCCTCCGAGTCTCAAGGGCTCATACCTCAATCCCTCTAAACGTTGTGAGACTCCATATGTACGTCCGTAGCAGTTTTTAACAAAGCGCGCTGCTTTCCTTTGTATTTTATTACTAGTTTTGGTTAAATCTTTATGACCAGGGTTCCAAAGTCTCGCGGCGTATTCGAGGTGTTGAGTAACCAGAGCGAAGTAGCATCTCGCTTTGACTTCTTCATCCGAGGACCTTCCTATTATACGTTTAACAAAACCTAGTTTCTTTAATGCTGTGCCACATATGTTTTGTATGTATAATCCTCACGATATATAAGAAGTTAAGGTAATTCCAATCACTGTCATGAACTTTTTATCAAATCAAGACATAAATAATTCAGAAACTTGTTTCATGAATATGGATTTCATGAATGGATTCCCGAAAAAATTACTCCAGGAAAAGGCCTCGTTGCTCTAACCTTCCATATGTCTTTCGCATCTACAACCTTCATTCATTGCTACATATTCACACTCACGTTTTTAGGACTCCTAATATTCCTTTACTTAAAAGAGTCTCTTCCACGACCCGTAACTTTCTTTGTGAATTCCTTCCTTTAGCCCCATCAATTCCATTGTCTATAACATGTTTCGTCATTTCACTCTCCTCCATTCTATCAGTGTGGTAAAATTGGCGAAGCACGCTCTTTTTATACATGCCCTTTGCTTGAGCATTCGATCTAAAAATTACTTTAAGTAGAGATAAAATAAATTTATATCGAATATAAATTCAAATGACCTGCATAATCAAATTAACTTTTCTCTCAAACACGTCCGTGCTTTTCAATTGTCTCTATTGCTGGAGACTTGGATTACCGAAGTGCATACTTTCAGGCCAAAATTCTTTCACTTTTATTGATATTTTGGCTTGATACCTTTAATTAAAATCAATTTTTCTCTCCTTGAAATGAGCTTAAAAAATTGTACAAAATTAAACTCGAGGCACAAACCATCGTGACAGATATGCGCTTTCTAAATATCTGCAAACAACATAAATTATTTCCTACATTTAGTCCCGCCGAAGTGCCGAAAAATAACCCAAACGCTACCAGAGCCATACAAGTCACCAAAACGTTTCGGTTAATTTAAGTAATCATACGAAAATACTTTGAAAAAACAAAAGGCTTTCATAGGAGTGACACTTTTTTATTTATTATTGACAATTAGGATTTACCTTCAACCTAAAATTGGTAAGAATTTGATCATTAATTTGTCTTTTTACTGCGAAAACAAAAAATCACAATTTATGAAAAAAGTTCGTAAATGATTCATTGAGCGCATAAAAATGAAATTATGTCGACTCAATGAAAGCACTAGACCATAGTAACGAATGGCTATGAAAGAAATGAGAGGAATTTAGAGATATGAGAAACGTGTTCGGATTTTTTAAAAAATTGCAACACTTAGGCAATCCAAGGATTGCTACAAACTTTGTCCGGATAGACTGGCAGCTCTGAGAAGGGAAGGAAGCAGCGGACTCCGATATCTTCGAAGACAAGATTCCATCGTACGCCCAGTGCACACGAATCTTTAGGTTTACGAAATTTTCCTCGAGATAGCATAGCCAAAAGCGGAGACAGCATTTCGGTTTCTCCGAAGGTGCTTGCCGAAGATTTGGGTCACATCGATCCGTTTCAAAAGCCGAGAAATCTTTTGCGAGAGAAGGGGGAGGACATTCATATGCATGAGGCGGTATTCGAACCCAAGGCTTAATTGACGAGGTCGTAACTCATCAGGCGGCCCCACGAAGGTTAAGATGTCCTACCTACGTCACGTCGCCACGTGCTACAACGTTACAACCTCACCTCATACATACTTGTAATATTTCCCGCTCGATTTTAACCCAAGCACCTTGGAGGATGAGAAATCCGTGCGGGCTGAGTGGCAGGCTGGATTAATATTCACCCCGTTTTGATCGGAATTGCCAAGATAAAACAGTATCTTACAACCACATGGCATCTTACGAGCCTCCAACGAGTCCCATGAGGCGCCAATGATGCTCCAATGAGGCTCGTGAGTGAGGTAAGAGTTTGTCAGAACAGCAACCTAGGGTAACCGTACTGTGATTTCCCATCCAACAGTTATATTACCATTTGGTATTTTGAATGGTATAATTAGACCAGAGTTGGACCAAATTTTCAATTTTCAGGCTATGTGCAATGGAAAGAAGTTTCTGCGCCTGCAGTTTGCTCGAAATGACCACATCATAAGTGAGATATAATTTTTCCAAGCAGGTGCTTTTAAAGAGGAGTTTCTTCTCATTTTCTTAAGGAAATAAGAAATATAAAGGAATCACTACGGCTCTCCCATACACAAAAACCACCCTTATAACATTTTTGGGCCTATCTTATGGTACCTTAGTAATTTTTTGTGAGTAGTGTAACTCGCCATATCAAGTAGCCGAAACTAACGATGGCAAATAGCTAATTCTATTGAACTTTATTTTCAGTTATCTTCCACCTCGGCTAAAAATTATATTACTATACCAAAATTTCCGCAACAATTACGTTTATTTTTCTTCCTAGTCATCATTTATCAACAGTTTTGCTTCATTTTCATTAATGAATAGAGTGAACATTTATTGGCCGCCCTACCAATGACTGTAACTCATCTGGCCTATAACTGTAATACTAAACTATTTCACGCCCAGTAAGCCTAAATTTTCCAATGATTACCCCGGGGTATGGATGCAGCAGGGGCAAAAACATCGAGTTTTACGACCAACCCTACTGTTTAAATAGAAGAGTCTGGGTTCAGCAATACTTGCGTCCCGTCATCAGTTTTCTCCATTTCCCTAATAAAAAACGTTAGCTCGACATGAATACTCGAATGTGCGTACTGGTCCTTATGTTGAGAGTAAGACCGTTTTAAATATGCTATGCCGGCAAGTTTAGGTGGATAAAAGATATGATTTGAAAGGGATTACCGAAGATCAGAACCTATGATTTCCGAGGTTCAGAGGCTTTTTATTACGTTCCCAACATCTAAGGACTGGAGATGGGTAAATCAAAGTAGTGATTCAGTGATTTTGACCTAAAATTTGGAAAAACTGAATTCTTAAAAGGGGAAAATTCCATGTAAATGCTTATTAGGTTCGGCAAAATAACAAAAAAAACGAATAATACCCCAAAGGAAAAGAACGTCAAATTCAATAGTTTCAGCCTTAACTTTGTAAAACTCTTCCATAATGCTAAGGAATTAACAAAAACTTTTTGTTAGGAATTGTAAGGAATTAACAAAAAAACGACCGGTTTCGTCGAATTGTCAAGTCAAAAACTCGTAAATTTAAGTCAAATTTGCGAGTTTTTTGTGGATTCCTTGAACAGAACGTCACATCTTTGAGTAATGAAATATTTGGAATTTCAAGTGCCGTACAAAATGGGAATCGTAAGCTTATTTCTAGAGAAAGCTGCATAGATTGCAGTACCACGCCCGGTAGATTACAAGCAAGGAATAGTTATTACTATGGGAATCGGGAACTAGGAACTTTGAGGAGAGCAGAGAGGAGTGAAGCAAATGCTGACGCTTGAGGACCATTGAAAATGAGGAAGCTAGGAGCAGTGGAACTTCCTCTGCTTCAAGGTTTGAGGGCATTGTGTTAATTTGTGAATTTTTAAGGTGGCCTGAAACGATGAATTGCAAAGGAAAGCTTCAGATATTGAAACAAATATTTTTTATTTGAAAATTACTTCACTTAGTAATATTCTACAGAAAGTTTTATTTCTTCCGACCCAGGTATTCGAATACTACAGAGTCATTATCAAGGTGACAATGGTTCACCACGAGCCCCTTAAATACAGAGTGAGAATGTAGAGGGGGGTGAAAAGGATGGGGAAGGAGCTAACGGGCGGATAGTGTACAGTGAGTGATTGTATGACTGGTCCGAAATAAAGGGGAGGAAGAGTTTGAGTGTTGTTAAAGAATTGCGTCCCGGGGGGGGAGGTAGAAAGGTAAGGTCAGGAGAGGAGATTGGGAAGGAAGCGTATCATTCAACACACATACATTTTTGTTTTTGGAATGCAAAATAATTTCTAGATTTTCAAGATAGTACATCTTGTGCCCCCTGCATTGAGAGTGAAGGACTTTTGGAATGAAGTCACTTCAGTGGTCTTTTTCTATCAGGTGCTTGGCAACTGGGAGCTTACATTACCTTTAATTAAACAATTCAGGTGCTCTTTTACCTAGGTACGGATAGCGCGTCCTGTTTGACCAACATAGACAGCTGAACAATTGGAACCTCCACTTTTATCCAACACATCAAATTTGTCCTTAGAATCAAACAGTAAATTACCCAAGCAATTAGGATTTTAAATGAAACCTGGAATTTGTGTCTCGGTATGCAACCAGCTACTTGGTATGACAATTAGCCAATAAATTTACCCCATCATTTTTCAACAATGTCTTGCTGAGGTATAGGCAAACTGGTATTTAGGCGGAAAGCCATCTTCAATTGCTGTCGGAGTAAAACTTTTTGCCACTATATTACTATTATAGCCCTTAGTCTCAGCAATACGTTAGATCGTATTTAGTTCTATGTTGAAGTAATCATTAGACATGGAGATGGATAATGCTCTAAACACCATGAAATTAAAAGCTGATAATTAGTTCCGTTGTCTCGGGCGTGACTTCGTGGAATTTGCTCAACATATTAAATGAAAAGTATAACTCAGTTATTCCACATAGATTTATTGACAGTACGACCTAGGTTTCGACGAAGCTCGTCATCATCAGGTACAGAATTACAAGAAGACATAGAATATATAGTCACACAAATCGGGGGAGGTAGAGGAGATGTAAGGAGATTGAGGAGATGGGAGTTTGAACGTTGGGGAAGGTGGGTAGGTGGGAAGGGGTAATGGTTTGCAAGGAGGAGTTTTGGGGGAGGGAGAGAGGAGGTCTCGGAGCTGACTAAGAGGTAAGGAAGGCGGGGGGGGAAGGGTATTGCAAGTGTACGAGTCGTGTGAGAACACCGGAGACAAATCCGTGACCTCACTAGACTCCGGCGCGGGAGGGATAAGGTTAGGAGCGGAGATTCCCCCCATAGGTAGCCTAAGTGTGGAAGGGAGGAAGGTCAAGTAGGGGGGAGCGGGTGGTATACAAAAATTCGTTGAGGAAGGTCAAGCAGGGGGGAGTGGGAGGAGGGAGGAGGGAGACAAAAATTCGCTGATGATTGTTTCGTTACAGCGGACACTTTTCAAAATTTCCATTCGCTCCAATGCGTCCAGCCTCGGTCCTTTCTTTTCTAGGTGCAGGATCTCCGGTTCAAAGTCACTTAGATGGTTTTCTTCGAGTAAATGTTTGGCAAAGAGAGATGGAGGGTCCTTATTTCTAGCACATGCTTCATGCTCTTTGATGCGTTCTCTAAACTTACGACCTGTCTGGCCAATATACGTTGCACCACATTCACAATTTAATTTATACCTGGGGGAGAAGGGTATTACGCTTGCAATACCCTTCTCCCCCCCCCCCTCCGCCTTCCTTACCTCTTAGTCATCTCCGAGACCTCCTCTCTCCCTCCCCCAAAACCCCCCCTTGCAAACCATTACCCCTTCCCCAACGTTCAAACTCCCATCTCCCCACTCTCCTTACATCTCCTCTACCTCCCCCGATTTGCGTGACTATATATTCTAAGTCTTCTTGTAATTCTGTACCTGATGATGACGAGCTTCGTCGAAACCTAGGTCGTACTGTCAATAAATCTATGTGGAATAACTAAGTTATACTTTTGATTTAATATCTGCTAAGTTGTGTGTATGATGGTGGGAGGAATCGAAAGGAATTTCAACATTTGAATAAGTTGAGTTTCTAAAAATTGAGAACTAATGTACGTCTTTTGTTACTTCAATTGTTTGGTCCAGAAACTATAGAACTTTGCCACCAACATCTATTGTAAATGTAATGGATCTATGTAAAAAATTTAAAAAACAAGTGAATGGTCAAGCTGACGGAGGCTTCATGTCCATAAACATGTAACAAGTATCGGGTGGCATCTGAAAAGAAAAGCATGGCCAGGGATGAAGGCTATTAGGAGAGGAATAAGACAGAAAAAAGACGGAAGCAAAACAAGCAAAAATGAATGAAATTATGGTAAAATCAAACGGAAGGAATCTTTTCCATCAGGACTATGAGTAAAATGACGGATGATTGATGTTGTAGTATATGCCGTGAGCTAACCGGACGAGACTGTGTTTAGATCTTTAAAGTATCAGAAGCTCTTTCAGGAATTATTAGTGCAAAAACATCACGCTAAACATATTCCAAATATCGAAGACGGAAATATATTCTGTAGACACGCGTAAACTTCCGTAAACTGCAACAAAAAATTTCTACAGATATAGGTAAAGAAGAAAATTCTTGGAAAATAATCTAAAGAAAAGTCACAAGAGCAATATAATGAATAGATAAATAAACTGCTCATGCTTGCAATTAAGAATTGATGGAAGAAATAAAACTACTCGTGGTCAGAGTTGCAATATTAAAAATTATTTGTGAAAGCTATTATAATTTTTTACTTCTAAGAAAGCATAAATAACTTGGCCAGTAACTAACAATCACCAGACCAATAACTGTCCAAGGTGGCCAAAAACTATACCAAAGAGCAATTTTTGACTCTCTCTCTCTCTTGAAGTCCATAATTATTTATAAGAGAAGTTCTTTGTATTAATAAGAATAAGAACAACTACAGACGATAGTTTCGGACCTTACTTGGTGGAATTCCTTGATATCAGGGATAGAAGAATTAACACTGCAATTCCAGGAGGACCTGATGATGCACCTCTGTGGCGACCCCGGTCGCGTCAATAAATTTATAACCATGTTGAATTGCAGTGTTAATTCTTCTATCCCTGAAGTATGACTATGCTGTGCTCGAAAATGTCTTCATGTAGCTAAACGAAATGAATAAATAATTGAACAGTCTCATTCATAATCAATATACCTTTACCCCAGTTATTATCAGTTACAGCTTACTCATAAATACGCCATAAATAGTTCACATGGAATAAAAATGGAAATATGATATAAAGAAGGATACACTTTCATCAAATTATCACCTAAGGAACTCATTTCGGGGGAAGACATACTACTAAAACAGCAAAAGCTTCAACCGTCCCTCACTGCAAATACTTTGCCAGTAATATATCCGGAAAATTAATTAGAATACATAAAACAGTTTTTTAAGCAAAATGAAACTCTACCGAAAACAATCTACAAATCAAGCATCTTCAATGAAACAGAGATATTATTTAAAAATTGAGATAGTTTCAGAAAAAATACTTAATTCTTAAAGTAATTCGCAAAAAGCCACCTTTTTCCGTCTGAATGCGCAGAACGGGTTAAAAATCAAGATTCGTTCCGCGTAATACTTCCTTAACGAGGAACAATACAGGTTTACTCTACATCCTTCTGCCGTACACAGCAAACTCTGGCGCGGGGGGGAGGGGGTGAGTAACAAGGCATAGCAGCGGACAAAGCCAACCCCATCAGACTTTATGTTTCGCGTCCGCGATCGGAAATTGCTTTTGCCTCGCGGGGTCGATGACCTCTAGAGATTACACGATCCCCTTCGCCGTTTCAATTGCATGTCAAACGACTCTCACTACATGACGCCATGATCACCATTCGAATGCTTTTTTTCAAACGCCGGAGAGCCGTGTTCGACTCCGGAGGGATTTTCCGAAGTGTTGTCGCGAATCGCGACCGCGGACTGTATAAAGTCCCATATCTCTGCTAAGCACCTGTAGCGCATAATACTGATCAGAGGCGAACTCGAAATACTAGCTAGCATTTAGAGAGAAAGCGCTGGTTCTCTCTAGACCCTCCCTTGGTCTACGTGGTAAATAGGATGATGGTGAAAACGAAAATTCTCGTGCATACGTTAAGGAATTTGTAAATAGATAAAATGGGAAGTCTTCCAAAAACAAATAACGCTTCCATTACGACTTTATTACACTTATATACTTACTACATTACTACAAGGTTTCCACTTACCGCTTGCTGATAGTTCAATTCGTTTTAAGCTACCCATTTAGCATGGACAAAATATATAAATTTGTATTCTTCCAGTTACGTTGTTTATAAATCATCGATTTGAACGTCTAAGCAATATTTGCGAGGTAATATTGACTCTGCCACTGGCGCATCAAAATTCCACGATCTGTCACCTGCCTCCAACCGTTAAGAAGAAACCCAAGTCAAAATTGAAGTGATATTTGTCCGTGGAAATTTTCAAAATTTTTATCTACCCATTTATTCATTGCATTCATTTAATTAATAATTTAATCCCAAGACTGCTAATAACAGCCCTTCATCTTTCCCCATCCAATGCTAGTTTCCTCACCCCCTGATAATTCTTCTTTTAAACTTTTCTACTTACGACCCTTAAAAAAAACCGTCACACCTCTTCTTTAATTTTAGGACGATTCATTTCTCGGACATTTCACAGACTAAAATGTTAACGTGAAATGCCTGGTTTCGCTCCTTGAATGTATCCGAAGAGAGACAACTAGGGATATCGGACCATATGAAAGAGAATGAGTTCTCTTTTCAAACTACTATTTTAGCATCTTTTGCGATCTTTAAAACACCATATAAAGTCACAAAATCGCCATTGTTAAGTTCATGGCTGAACAGCGCGTATGATGATACTCGCCGCGTCACTGTATTGCGATTAGCTGCCGAGCAAGGCTGGACCCCGCCGCGCGATCGAAAAGCCGAGTTTATTTTCGGAGTCGCGGACGGCCGCAGATTTTCTCAACGGATTCGCATTCTAGAAGCTTTGGTAAATATCGTGATGTAAGTTACTCACGGTTACTTCGTGTTCCTCTCAACTATTTTTCTACCTAAAACCAGAAAATCGGTGTAAAATAGGGTCCACCATTTTGTGCTATTAAGTGAACAAATATCCCTCTATGTAATTTAAAATTTCAAAACGTCAAGAACTAAAGTTTGTTCTTTGAAATAATATCACTTTTTATTTCAATAACTTGCTACAAAAGGTTCTGTAGACTCTTCATTTTGGAGATTTTCAGCGACATCTCATTTCCTGATTATTTGCAAAATTTGTGCAACTTTAGTCCCTTGTAAAATGTTAATACGGAAGAATTATGAAAAATGAATCACAAATTATATGCACCATTAGTAGGAGAGTCACCAAATTTCAAGATCCAGACTGAAAAATATCACTTTTTGAATTTTGGCCAGCCTTTTTCGATTTCAGCCCACTGTGGGCCGTGGAGAATTCTATGCAACAAGTCCTTGCTGAACCTCCACAACAGTTCTCCATTTCGCCAAAAGAATGGCCGCGTTTGTCGCAACGTCGGGAAAGGTATCGTCAAGCCTCGGATCTTATTTGTCAGAGTGAAGGATAGTAGGTGAATATGATAACATACACAATGGGAAAAAAGAGCAGACGACATGTTCCACGGTTTTGCAAAGACTGACGAGACAACGATCGTAAAGGCAAAATTTATGTAGTTTACATGCGAGCAAATTTAACCAGCGCGTGCAACGCGAGGGAGAATCAGTGGATGAGTTTATAGCAGATTTGTTGCTGATTATTGAAGATATGACGTAATTAAAAAAGAGACAATAAGAGATCACATCCTAGCAGTCTTGCTTGATAAAGCGCTGTTACGGAGGATACAGATGAACTCGGCTCGCGTTTACGGAACAAAGAGTGTGTCAAGCGGAAGAAGTGAGTAAGCAGAGCACATTGTGGCACACAGTTCATTGCGGAGCGCGGGGAAAAATAATGCTGCTTCTCATGACATTAGTGCGACAAAGAAGATAAAGGTAGATGAAGGAGATTTATTCGAAGAGGAGCAGCTTTCGGGCGTTACTTTGCGCGATGTTCATGAATGACAACTGTTTCTCCAGCCATCCTGCTGGCATCTTTAGGTCTGAAGTGATCTGACGTGGTCTTTAGATCTGAAGACGCCAGCAGGATGACTGGAGAAACAGTTGTCTTTCATGAACATCATGCGGAGTAACTCCCGAAAGCTGCTCCACTTCGAATAGGGAAAATAATAAAAGTCCAGTAAAGATTCAAAGCCAGAAAAATACTATGGTAGGCACGAGAAGTGATAAAGAAAAGTTGTGTGGTGGATGACGAAGGATTCCCCAGTGCGCATTATCTTCGTGTCCTGCGAAAGGGTCGATTTGCAGCTGGTGTAAAAAGAAAGGGCATTGGAAATCCGTTTGCTAAAGGTGGCTCTCGCCTCGGTTCAATTATTCCATCTTTTCTAAAAGCTTGAATAACACATCGTTGAAGTGCGAAATGAGAAATGATGAAGAGTAAAAGAGGAAAGGACCATAGTAGTGCTAGTTCAGTATGGGAATGATTAGATAATTTGCCATATTTACATGCCATCTACGCGAACGAAGGAGCAATTTTCGGTAAGGAGCTCGATTTTTACAACGGCCGATAAATTTTCTAACGAGGAAATCAAAACATTCAAGTAATGGTCCACTAATATTTTTATTATCTGAAGATTTCATTACGTGACGAAACCCGGGTCGTAAATAATGAAAATATTAGAGGACCATTACTTGAATGTTTTGATTTCCGATATGGAGAGTGAATCCTGAAATTTATTAGTTATATTTCTAACGAAGCACTGACATTTATAGAAGTTATTTTAAATGCATCGTCATGTTAAGGTGATGGAAAATTTAATCAGGGAATAATTTCACAAGATCACTGGCTTTTATTCAGGAAAATATGGAACTAATCTATCTCTAATATTACCTATTTAGGTTGGAGGTATGTGGGGGAGCTTTCATTTTTCCCCCGCGTTTACGAGCTAGTGACAAGAAAGAGGAATTAGCATCGGTCACGAGCTCATTTTCAGCCACGACCGTCAAATTTTCTACCAATATTTAACTATTCATTAACGTTAATTTAATCATATCTTAGACAGGTGATGGAAAAATTCAATCGAGGCACAATTTTACCGTCTGCTTATTTTAGGGTAAGTACAGTACTATTCGGTAACCAGTATTACTTAATCGTATTGCACGCTGGTCAAGGAGAGGGAGTGATGGCATTTATTTATGGCCATGTTTACGAGCCGTTAAAGCGAGTTGAGGAGTTAAAAGTGTCGGTCACAAGCTCGAATTCTGCAGCGACCGTCAAATGTTCCACCTCCTCCGCTTTTCCGACGCCCTCGCCAACGCCCCCGATCTCCGTGGGCGTGAAAGCCGCGCCCGGAGGAGGAGACAAGGGCTTCGGGAAGAGGGAAGCACGCGGCGAGAAAGGCCGTGGAGTGGATGTCGAGGCGAGGTTTTTCCGGGACTCGAAAAGGAAGACATTAGTATTCGAGAGGGTAGCTGGCTAGCACCTTCCCACGCCCACCCCCGACATGCACCCACACGAATATATCTCTCTCGTCTCTACCCACATATACACAGACACATATATATGTGTGCGTATGTGTGTATAAATCCTTGGCCGCCCACTCCGGCACATACAACAATACATAACCCCCTCCCCTCCCTCTGCCCGTTCCCCCGACTCCTTCCCCCTCTTTCTTCCCTTCGCCCACCCCGTTCCATCCCCCTCCCACACCACTTCCCTCACTCTCAAACAAGACGCAAGAGGTAGTAAGCCCTCTTCTATTGTCAGGAACACGTCAGCAACAATTCAGAGCCTTCCATCCCCCCCCGCACTCTTCCTCATCCCTCGCTGAGCAACCCACCCCCCACAACCCCCGCCCCACTCCACTTTCCCTTGATCCCTTTCGTATAAACCCACATTACCCGCTCCCACCCTCCGGTACCCAATACCACCCGATTCCACCCCCCTTCACATATACTCTCTGCGTATTCCCCCGCCCTTTCTATACCTTCCCCCCTCCCTCCCCCGACCCACTCCCCTCTGTCCTGCATTCTATATCCCCAAAACCGGCACAAACCAATCTCATTCCCGTTTGCCACCCCCTGTTAAAACCCTCTTCCTCAAACCGACCCCCGCCCACCCCTCCCCCCCTTATAGTCCGATCAGCGTACCACGCAACCCCTCCCTCCCGAGCACACACACTGCACACCCACCCCCCCCCCTCTCCTACGTTCCCTCCTTCCCCTTTCTCCTCGCTAAAGTAACCATAGCAACAGAAGTGATTAGTGGATGGCTACTGGGAGGAGGAGGGTGAGAAGAATTGGAAGGGATGGGGGTTGCGTCGAGGGAGGGGGTGAGATTGTCTGGGGGAGGGGGTAGAAATGCAGGATGCCCACCCTACAACCATCCCCCATCCCCCTCCTGTTTGCCCACCGAGATTAAAATGCGTCGGCTCAAACACGGGAATAAACCTTAATAACACGACAATATTGCGATGTTTTGCTTGGTTCCGGGGGGTTATGTCATGAGTGCAGCCCCCGGACGATGCCTCCTGTACAGAGGGTTGAGGTGCGGTGACCTCCGTGGGCGAGTCCCCCCCCACTCGGCAGCGGCGGCGAGTCACCTTTGACCTCCAAGGAATGCGCCGCGAGGCCAAAGTGCATCAGTTTCCTTCATTTTCATCATTCGGCAAAACCGAATCCCCTATCATGCTTAAAATATTATTTGAAGAATTTTATAACATACGGTAACCCGACGTCCCAACGTTAATTAATATTTTGTAATTATCAAAGTTAGACATAAAAATTAAATAAAAATAGCAGTGTAAATAAATATTTTAAAGATAACAATACAAAACTAAGGGTTTACAGGTAAATAACAACAACCAAGATAGCGAAACTAAGAGACGAGAAAAATAATAAACAGGCAACAAGGGGTTTTTGGGAGGATATAAGAAAGCAATAAGCAAGCAAAAAAGACGAACGGGAATTAACAGAGAAAAAGTACGACGCAGAGGGAGAGAAATCAATCCATAAGTGTTTCCGAAAAAGTAATACAAACGTGTAAACGGATCTTAGGGTTGCCGTAAGAGGAGCAGTGGAGATAATCAAGGAAGGAGTTGAGGACACGAGAACAATCTGACCGAAGACAGAGAAACAGGGAGCAGAGGAAATACGTGCGAGGACATCAGGACCTGATTCACGATAAGTGAAATCGAAACTAAATATTGAATAATGATTAAAGGAACTCTATATTCAGACATTCACAAAACAAAAATAAGTACAGTGATCAAAAACATTTGATAAGGGACTCTCAAACTGAAAATCAGTCACAACTCATTTAAATGTGCAAAATTATAGATTTACTTGTGTAAATGGTGAATGATGAGTTCAAAGAATATTAATCCAACTTGTGAAATATTTGTATTATTTACTTACTTTTGTAAAATTGGGTCTAATAGGTCATGTAAAAAAACCTAAAGGTTCCATAATTTGAGGCTCAACTATGTGGAAGTTGATTTTCACAAATGAAAAAGTAACTTTGTTTCCTTCCACAGATTTTCTGTCTGTGGAAGGAAACAAAGTTACTTTTTCATTTTTGAAACCTAAATGTAATCGTGCACGAGTATATTGCCAATGTTCTCGTGAATTAATGTGCATGTTCAAATTTTTCTATGCACGTGTTATGGTTTTATGTCTTGCATTATATTTAATTTATTTTCTTCCAATGAGGAGTCGGGAAATTGGTTAATATGATGGGTTAAATTATATGTGATCTGTGTCATCAAGGCATCAACTACGTAGGTTAAAACATATCTAGAAATCTATATTTTAATGGATTGTAATTTCTGCTTAAGTTAGTTTAAGCTAAATTTCATTTCACCTATAAATCAACAAGTTTGATCTCATTTTAAAGAAAAATATCTCACCCTTCCAAAAATAGCAAAATCTCAACCCTTTACCGAGCTGCTACTCGAGATTTTCGACCAAAAATACCAGCCCTTTTACATGGGAAATGGTTAAGTGTATGCACTCAAGAGTGAACTTATTTAGAAAATGAGGAATTTATTACACCTAGATATCGTCAAAAAATTAAAAAAGTGTAGTTAGTATGTTTTTTCAACTATATCTGAAAATTAATCATTTGGTCACTACTGCACTGACTTTTTAAAGGCCAGCTAAAATGCCTTCCGCGGTGAAGGAGTTTTAAACGCACCGCGTGAAAAAAAATGGGTCAACCAGAAGACTTATGTCAATATTTTCATTATTTACTCGAATTTCACTTAAAGTAAAAGTACATTATAGCACCATTAATTATAAAATATTTAATTAATTCTTCCTACAGCTGGTGAAATTTAAACGTAAAATTTGAATATGGTCTCCATTATGACTAAGGAACTATCTCGCTCAAACTACCTTAAAGAGAATTCATGAAGAAATCGCACGTGGTGGAGCACGATTTAAGATATAAAATTCTTTACATAAAATTTGTTCGTGCTAAATAAATCACGCTCCCGATGAACCAATATAACTTTGAATTATTTCCATACTAATAGTTATTTTCCGAGTATGGTGTCAACACATTAGGGTCATCATCACCTTAATAGCGACGCTAATTTTTGTAACATAGATCAGAAAATAATACGTATAAATGTGAAAATAAAAGAAAGTTAATATTTTCCATCATGAAAGTTAGAAATTTTCACAAAATGACACCTTAAATAACCTCTCATAAAAATAACGTGCTGCGAAGGTACATGTCATCCTTTTTCTTAAATAAACTAACGCGAAGTCATAAAATATCGAATTAATCAACGTTGAGCATTGTGCTTATCTTGATAAAAGCGATACAAATGTCAAAATAGTGTGTATATCCTTAACGAAATTCGTAGTACCACGTTTTCGCAAGTACACCAATAGGCTTAATTGCCTGCGGTCGCCAACCAAAGTGATGAGGACGATCGTAATTACAGCTCAGTACAAACCCGCTGAACGGTAATCCGGGTCGACCGAAACATAGAGAGATAAGGCTCCACGCAACCGTTGCGAAGAAAAAGTGTGGAAGAATGTTTTCAAGAAATAGATTATTTGAAAAATGCAGTAATTGATCACTGAAACAGCAAACAAGGAATGAAATTTACCATGAAAAAATACATTTGACTTGAACGGGATTCAAACCCGGATCTCTGACTAACATTTCTAAACGGAAAATTGGAGAACCCGGTTCGGATCCCGGTCAATGAATATTTTATTTCGCGTCCAATTTCATTCCTTGGTGTATAAGCACCCGGAGTGAGTGAATTTGTTCCATTTCATGTACAAATTGTTGTAGTTGTACATGCGACGATTGGAAAATTTTTGAAAATCGACCTTCGACTGTCAGGAAAAACTAGTTATCCGAAATGGTTACGCTCCCTTTATTTTGGTTAAGCGAGATTCTATTCCAGCGGGCGAGTTTACATGTCATCAAAACAATAGAATGCTTGACCTAAAATTTTCTGTTGAAATTTCGCGAAAGTCTTACCAAAAGTATAGGATTTCGCAGCTGTTGTTACATGCTTTTGCAATTTTTCGAGCTTGGCCGCGTTTGGGTCATTTTGCGCTCCTCACATCACTCGCATATTCAGTAGCGAAATCTGTAAGTTAAAGCGACGAGCTTATTCGCTCCCGCAGAAGCTCGTGACAACGCAGGGAAACGTTGGGGCAAAGGTACTCCTAACGTAGCTAAGTTCGAAAGCAACATCACCATTTAGCATTTGTTTTTAGTCTTCGTGGTAATTACTATTATTCAAAGTCACAAAATTAAATACTTAAATCCAGATACCCCATTGAATCCCATCTTTTTATGATTTGGACGGGAAATATTTATGGTCACAACTTGGTCTCTTATGGAGGTTCCACGACGTCTGGGTGAGACAAAACAACTGAGGTACATAGAGAGGGCACATGCTTTGCTGGCCAATGATAGAAGCTGAAGTCAGTAGGCCAGCTGCTTTAACCCTCATTTTTCTACGTTGCAAATTGAAGCAATTGCAAAGAACAATTTTTGTCAGCACATAAGATTTAATAGTTGGTGAAACTAGTTTAGTAGTTTTATTTAGTACTAGATTAACCTGTGTATTTATTGGTATATATTTGATTAATTATAGTCTATAATTTTATTGAATGGGAGGTATTACATTTGAATTCTGTTCCGACTGTAATAACTGTATTATTTTAATATATATCTTTAACTTTCATTGTATAAG
Source organism: Ceriagrion tenellum (assembly GCA_963169105.1). Lineage (NCBI taxonomy): Eukaryota > Metazoa > Arthropoda > Insecta > Odonata > Coenagrionidae > Ceriagrion > Ceriagrion tenellum. The sequence goes on along the minus strand of OY720633.1, from coordinate 51,627,215 downwards.
TTCATTTAATTTCTTCCATGGTATTTTTTTTACAGAAACGACTACATGGAAGGAGATCCTTACTCGGTTTGTTTTATCCTTTCGGCAATCCTTTCGTTATCCTTATTTGTTCTACCGATATAAGTAATAATTATTAGTAGAAACATAATCTCTATTTTATTCAAATAGGATGGATTTAGTTAAATTCTTAATTATTGGTAATTTAAAATCAATATTACACGTCATATAGAGCTGAAATATTAACCGTTTTATCAAAATCGTTGGACTTTTCTTTTCCATTTCTTGAATATTGGATATTAGTTCTTGAAATTATATATAAATGAAAATGGCTGCAACATTGAACGCCCTGGGCTAAATTCTAACGGCCATGATACTCCATAAGACAATTATTATCAGTGTTTAAACTAATTTACTTTGTTACAACTAATTATACTCTCCCATTTTATACACACCCACAGTCTATTATACCCTCCCATTTTCCCGAGAATCCCCAAAAGTTTCACACAAGATAGACATGCTCGCAAGCAGCAAATATCATGCCTTAAATCGCCACGATACAACCAGCAATTATGATAAATAATAACGATAATGAAAAAATCCGTTCCTAAAAAATGATTGAGAAGTCCTCTTAGATATGTTTATGTAAAACAGTCTGGTTACAAACTGGGTCTATGAAAACAAATTGCATTACTTACGCAAGACGTTGTATCAAAGTTCTTCTATTAGTCGTAGGTTTCAGAAAAATCACGCTAGCAATAGCATACAGATATCATTCACCGCCATCGCGGTTGGTGATGTTTAGCCTCGACTCGAGGTCAGAGGCGGCTAAGCATTGAACAACTTGATATTTCACTAAAAGGACCTGGTTTCCACGTCCCATGCCGCAAGATACGGCCCAATTCATGGAACAATAAATTTATATACATCTCGATCCTGATTGATAACTATCCTAAATGTTTAGTGTCGGTAAATAGGTCCTCTGCTTTCATCGCTTGCCTCTATAGTCACCGATTCGGAGAAATTCTCCCATGAATACACACTGCAGAGCAGGGATTCCTCATTAGACTTCAGAGGGGAGAGTGAGCGGATTTCGTCTCGAGACCAGGCCACGAGTCAATGTATCCTTTGAATGACATGAGTCAGAAATCAAACTAGAGGCTCTAACAATGTGTCGCAAGGGCGACGAAGATGAGTAAACGGCTTACTAATGGCTAATTTATTCATGTACACAATTCGTCTGGAGAATTGGTTTTGGTATAATAAATTTAATCACCTCTTACCAACGTTATTTCTACATCATGATTCTATTTACACTGCTCTGCCCATTAACTCATATCAATAATTAATCTTAAGCCCTGATGATGCATAAATAAAACAGCAAAACGTAGGAAAAAGTGTTAAATTCATAATCCAAAGATAAATCCTTCTAGTATATATAAAGCAGGTCAAAATCTATCCACATAAAAGCTGTTTTATTCTAAATTGAAGTCAGAACTGAAATCAGTGAAACGATATAGGTAGCAAATATTATTCTTAGGTGGCAAAATAAATGGTCAATTTAATAATTTACATAAATTCATATATATATATATATATATATATATATATATATATATATATATATAATCGTTCACTCATTCACTCAGACCGCACAGCGGCAAATATACTCATATAAATGTTTATACAGAAAGGTAGAAAGAAAGTGGATAGGAACACGTAAAATTTACAAAGACAATGGTGGTGTGAAGATGAAATGATGGCCGATTCCAAGCAGAAAAAATTCGACTGGACCGGGAATCGAACCACGGACCTATGGATTTCGCGTCCAATGCTCAGACCACCAAGCTACCCAGTCTACTAAGAAACTGCTGGAATCGGCGGGGGGTTTATATGAACAAACACTCCCCAGGGCATGACCCACGAGAGCGGCCAATAGATGGCGCGCGGGCTGCTTATCACCCACCGGCAGAGAAGGAATGACATACACAGAAGGCGAAATGAAAGAATAACTCAAGCACACAGACAGTGGTGAAAGATATAGAACAGGCGTTTCGGGGTACGCTAACCCAAGTAGGAAATGACCCGGGCTATATATATATATATATATATATATATATATATATATATATATATATATATATATATATAGCCCTGATTATGTAGGCATTTATTAATTTTCATCAGGGCTATAAATATATATAGCCCTGATGTAAATTATTAAATAGACCATTAATTTTGCTACCTAAGAATAATATTTGCTACCTATATCGTTTCACTGATTTCAGTGACATATGTTTATATTATTGTGCACTACACGTGTTTTTCGTCGCTTATATATATATATATATATATATATATATATATATATATATATATATATATATATATATATATATATATATATATATATATATATAATCGTTCACTCATTCACTCAGACCGCACAGCGGCAAATATATCCACTTTCTTTCTACCTTTCTGTATAAACATTTATATGTATATATATATATATATATATATATATATATATATATTATATATATATATATATATAAGCTAGCAACAAGGCGTTGAGTTTGGGGAGGGATAGATAGGTATATCAGTGGACACTCTCTGAAAGGCGATCCATGGCGGAATAGAATACATACATATATATATATATTGTATTCAAGAGATAGGCGAATTCCAGATAGACCACGTGGCGATCTCATGTCCAGTGCAAAGAGAAATCCATGATGTCCAAGTTCGGAGAGGAGCAAACGTTGACTCTGACCACTACCTAACACGAATTAAAGTTAAATTCACCCCTAGAAGAATCCACCGCAAGAAAACCCACATTCAGAAATTTGACGCGAATAAGACCAAAGAATCTGACATTAAAGAAGAATGGGAGAAAGAACAGGCCAGCACATGGGAAGAATTTTACACAAAAATCATGCAGAAAGCACAGGAACTAATCCCCCTGAAAAACAATACGAAACATCCGTCGTGGGACTCGGAATGCGACAATGCACTGGAAAGACGCAAGCAAGCATTTCAGGAGTACAACAGGAAAAAATCCCCGGAAAATCAACAGTTGTTTAACGAGACTAGAAAACAGGTCGCAAAAACTATCAGGCAAACTAAGAGGAAATATATGAAGGACCAACTAGAGTCCATTGAAGAGAACTTCCGCAACAACAACATGAGAGACTTACAAAACTTTCGCAGGACAAATCCGAGGCAACACACCACAAAATCAGTGCTTCAGAAAACAAGATGGAAAATTAGCACTGACAAATCAGGAAAACTGTCTAATTCTAGCGCAGTATTTCTCTGATCTTTTCAATTTCCCCGAACCAAGCACAATTTTTCCCAAAGAAAATTGCACCGACACCAACCCAGAATCACCACAACCAACACAGATAGAGATGCACAGACACATACAGAAACTGAAAAATAACAGGACTTCTGGTTAAGATGGCATCATTGCGGAGTTACTGGAAAACCTCGGGCCAAAGTCACTACAGGAACTCACACAAATCATTGGGAATATCTGGCAAACAGAACAATTGCCAGACGACTGGAAATGCGCTCTTATCCATCCACTACACAAGAAAGGAGTCAGAACAGATACGAATAACTACAGAGGAATCTACCTGTTACAAGTTTCCTACTAAATCCTCTCAGCATGTCTTCTCCAAAGAGTACAAGAGCAACTAGAACGCAAAATTGGCGAGTACCAGGCTGGCTTCCGCCCTGGTTGATCGTGTACAGAACAAATCTTCATCCTGAAAGCACTACTGAAATACAAAGCAATTAAGAATGCCCCGATCATATGCACGTTCGTCGACTTCAAGAAGGCGTACGATTCTATCGACCGACAATCTTTGTTCAATATTTTAGAAGAACTGGGACTCGATGCAAAAACACTGCGATTGATCAAACAGACATTGACAGATACAATCTCGAAGGTAAAATTTATGGGTGAAATTTCTGAACCTTTTCAGATCAAAACTGGAGTACGCCAAGGAAATGGCCTATCCCCACTCCTCTTAGTCCTGAACAAATTTATAAAGGAGTGGGAAAAAGAACTGAAAAACCAAGGACATTGGAAACCAACACGATTCGGACGACCCAAACATGACGTAGAAATTTCATGCCTAGCTTTCGCTGATGATATAGCCATACTCGAAGTTAATGAAACAGCAGCAGCCAAACAAATAGAGGTCCTCAAGGAATGTGCAGAGAAAGTCGGCCTACAGATCTCTTTCGAAAAGACCGAATTCTTCTGCTCAAAATTAGACATCGAAGTATTTAACACAAAATGCGGCAAGATAAATCGAGTCACACATTTTAGATATCTGGGCAAGAGCCTTGAACCCACAGGAGGAGAGAAGATAGCACAGAAGACTCGATTACAGAAAATAAGAGGACGTATGGCAAGACATACAATATCTATAACAAGAAATGCATTTCCATAAACACAAAGATCAGACACTGTAATCAAGCCAGAGGTACTATATGCAAGCGAAACTCTTACGCTTCATATAAAAAGAGATATGGAGAACATAATTAAGGAAGAGCGAAAAATCATGAGGAAAATTCTCGGCCCAATATTAACAGAAGAAGGGTATATGCTGCACTCCAGGAAAACTACGGAGAAGATGTCCAACCTAGCGGCGGATATCAGGAAAATAAGACTGCAATTTTTCGGACATATCAATAGACTCCCACCGACAAGACTCATCAGAAAGGTCATCAAATATTTCCAAGGTGTCAAATCAACAATACCATGGTTGTCTCGAGTCAGAGGTGATCTAGAAAAAGCAAAAATAGACCCTAAGCAAATTGAAAACAGAATCACCTACAGAAATAAGATACATCAGTGGAACGTAATGCAAGAGAACGAAGTCCCAAAGAAACCAGGGACAAAATGGACGGAAGAGGGAAAGAGAATCCACGGAGAAAGAATGAGAGAAGTGTGGAAGATAAGAAAGAAACTTAAAAATGAGTCATAATGATTTGCGTGATCCAATTAAAAAAGGGTCCTTACGCAACTAATAATAATATATGAAGCAATGTTAATAAATGTTTAACATTTAATCATTTTTTTATTATTATTATTTTCTTATTTTATTTTATTATTATTATTATTTATTATTATTTATTATTATTATTATATTTCATTATTATTTTACATCATAAAAAAGTGGTCTTCGCAAGACGGCTGACAGAAGTGGAACATGTACAGTATTATGTATACATAAAAATTAATAATTACATTAATGCTTAAATGATTGCTTCCAAGAGCTGGTTAGAAAAGCTGTCATGAAAATTATCGATGCAGTCAGCACACTAGCCTAACATTTTACGCAGTAGTGTGAAAACCATACAGCATCGAGCGAATGATCATATATCCCTCAATTGATAGCACTGTCAATTGATTCGAAGTGCTTGTGTATGTATACACTGCGTATGCATGCAAGGATTCAATAGCCGGATAAGAGAGTGCAGTGTAGCGCCTCTACTCGCTTGTCCATAGGTATATGTAAGCCCACTGTGGAACGAGAACCCACGCGAAGGCTCTCGTTTCCTCAATCGGCTCCTCCTTCCGGGGCAGACAGGTGTCGCGTGACGCAACGCTTTCGAGAAAGAGCCCCCATCCGTAATTATTATTCCACTTCAATCCAATGTAACTTTATTTCCATTCCTACCCAAAGGCGGTCCTATCTGGTCATCTCCATTAATTCTGATCGCTAGCAGCACAAAACTCTGGAGAAATAATTAAGTCGATTCCAAAATCCAATCCCCGCGGAGAAAATTGCGGATGAGAAGTCGTGCAATTCCTTTTTTACATATAAATATAATTAGATAAATACGTTATAATGGTAAAGCACTAGAGTAACCAGTAGTATGGTAAGGTCTTGCTATTGGCTAGAATTCAAACGCGTCCCTGTGGCGCAGAGGATAGCGCGTTGGACTTCTAATCCAAAGGTCGTGGGTTCGAATCCCACCAGGGATGAAAATTTTTCCGGTAAGCGATGTATAAGTTTTTAAGTACTAGAAATCCCTGCACTGAGGTAAGGCTTTCGGAATACCCTGTTTCACATGTCCCTGTGGCGTTGGACTTCTAATCCAAAAGTCGTGGGTTCGAACCCTACCAGGGATGACAATTTTGCCGAGAACCGTTGTGTAAAGGACATTAAGCAGGGCAAAGGATACTTAGTTCGGCACTAATCAGCATCTTAAACTGGTAACCAAAATCGGAACTCAAATCGAATTTGATGCCTAAGAGTCTATGAGTTACTACTAGCTACTATGAGTTTTTATTCGATGCTAAATTAATTGCTCAGTGGTGCTTTCCGGACATTGACTGAGCGCGAACTAATTCAAATCAGGCTGATAGCAACTGATAAGTAAATTTAAACTGAAGATAAACCGAAAATGTCAAAATACCTAAGCTTATAATGACAATTTGGAAATATCTATGTCAATTCTATTGTCAAAACTCCTTTGTTTTATTAATTTTTTGCATTTATTTTTAATATTAACTACGTAATATAGATGAAAACTTCACCATGCTCAGGAATTAACAAAACTGTTGGATTTTCCTTGAGTATTTATGGTACGACCGGTTACGATGAAGTCGACTTTTCGACGAAACCGGTCGTACAATAAATACTCTAAGTAAAACTTACAAATTTTTGTTAATTCCTGAGCTTTACAAAGTTAAGGCTGAAACTATTGAAACTTCACCATATTATTTCTGAATATATACTAAAATGCTTACAAAACATAATATAAAAGCTCCCCTTTTGCCACTTCCACCAGTTCACGAGCACATTTTGACCATTACTGTTTTCACGATTCCTCCGAAGTTTATGAATGGTATATTTCTGCTCCGCCATCAGTAATCTCTCTAAACACTCGATTCTTCTGCTTGTCATTTATCGATCGGTGGATCCAAAACTCGAATGGAAAATGAAATCTCGTATTTATTTACATTTTCAGGACTACAAAAAATCATCCCAAAGAGCCCTCAAGACTCCAAAACTTCACAAATTCTGAATGATTTCAACGGATTCAGGCGAGATATCGTGGAATTTCGTCATGTTATAACAGAAACAACAATTGCAATTGATCATCTTCCGTTAGTAATCCCTCCCTGAAACCCCTGCCCATTGTATGATTACACTCCCTTCCCAGCTAGCCCTTCCGCGGGCTTCCTATTTCACCCCTCTCTCCCTTACTTCTATGGATTGGAAAGCATGAACCATTGGAAAATCTGACCAGAACAGACTACAAGCCTTCGAATCCTGGTCCTGGAGAAGGATGCTGAAGATAAGTTGAACTGAAAAAATGAGAAATGATGAAGTTCACAGAAGAGTAGAATAGGAAAGGAGCATATGGAACACCGTACAGAAAAAAGAACCAGATGGATTTGACACACCCTGATACACAATTGGTTTGTGAAGAACATAATTGGAGGTAAAATAGAGGGAAAAGTCCCCACAGGAACACACAGGAATAAGTTCATGGACCAAAGAAAGAGGAAAATGCATAGAAAGAGATACCAGATGGTAGTGGAATTAGCATTAGATAGGGAAGGGTGCAACTTTCATATTTCTGGGTAGTATACTAGTCGAGAGGGGAATCCCACCCCACTTCTCAACAGTGTGTTTCACGTGACACTATCACGGGACTACCTTCCGTCTGGCTTCAACCCTTCGACCAATCTGGCATGGGTGGCCCTACCGGCAGCAATATGAATTGCCCCCGCCAGTCCAGCTCTAGGGGTCATTGGAACGCGCACGCCCTTCCACCACGTCAAGGTTGTAGTCCGTGGACGGTGAAACTTTTGAATGAAAACCGAGATAGGCTGGGTAGATGACTGAAGGATGTAATAAAGGGTGATGGGTTGCTGAAGAGTGAGACGGAGGGAAGGATGCTGGGGAAGCGGGGAAGGGGAAGAAAGAGAATAGGTTTCATGGACGGGATGAAGAAGGGCAGAACGTTTGAAGAGATGAAAAAGGATATACTAGAGGGAGATAGGCCTCTGAATGTTTAGAAAAACGAGAGGAGATTCTCTGAAATTCAACAAAACCTACCTTTACCGGTAGAATACATTTTAAAAAAAAAGGGAAGGGTGGAGGGTTGCAGTCAACCAATCTTAGGATTGAGCGACCAATGAATGATCTCTTACTTCCTTGGCGTCGGTTTCCTACCACCTTTCCCTTTCTAATGACCATGTTTGCTTTTCTTTTCCCCCTCCCTCCCTTCTTTTTCTTCCCCTTTTTGTCTTTCCATCTCTCTGGTCTTCCCCGTTCCCTTTATTCTCCCTCATACCCTTTGTTTTTCCTAATGTTTTCTTAGTTTTTTCCGTTTACCTTCCACTTCCCCCTACCTTACTTCTGTTTCCCACCCCACCCCTTCCTTCAAACATTTATATAAATGAATGTATAAATATATGTATAAATGTATATATAAATATAAATGAATGTATAAATGTGATGTGCCCTCTGCTTAATGCGTCTTGTACCTGATGATGGCTCCGTGAGCTGAAACGCGTCGTACTCTTTAAAATATCCTGTGAAAAAGAGCAATTGTTGTTTCTGTACTAATTTCACAAATTCTACGATGATCACGAGGCAATTCCAGCGTGGTGAGATGCGTGGCAACTAGAATTAAATTTGAAAAAATGTGTTGTAGTGAACTTCTGGAAAAGAAAAAAAACTCCCCTCAGTACAGTCATTCCGTTCAAAATACCCAATTAAAGGCCGTAGAATCTGTTAAATACCTCTAATTTAAAATAACTAATGACCTCACGTGGAGCAAACATATTCGGGAAATAACTGGTCAGGCTAGTCGTTCATTAGAATTTGTTAAAAGAGCACTCGGAAAGTGCGACGATAAAGTTAGAGAAATCAGCTACTTCTCCCTTGTTAGACCCCACTTAGAATACGATGCCAGAGTTAGAATGCATACAGAGAAGATCAGCAAGATACGTGAGAGATCGTTATGATATTCTCGTTAATGTTACTGACAACTTGCAAAAACTAGGATCGTAATCGCTATCAGACCGTTAATTTAAAAATTAGACTAAATCTTTTATGTAAATTCAACACCGGTTTATTTTCAGAAGAAGTTTTCAATATCATACGAACTCCAACATACTACGGTAGATCAGATCATGAGAATAAAATAAGGGAACTAAACATATTGTAGAACAGAAAGATTTAAAATGTCGTTTTTCCCTCGATCGATAAGAGATCATAATGCCTGCGTTAAGACTTAGAAGTAGGTTAGTTGACAGTTAGTGTAGCTGATTAATGCATATACCCAGTAATGCATGTTTCTAAATCCGCCGTGTAGTGCTAATACCATTTTTTGCATGTTCCCTGCATGACTTTTGTGCCACATTTGCGTAGTTACATTATAGGTTAATTTAGTGGTTTCTGTTGCATTTGTAGCATACTCATTATGTGGTGCATGTTGGTGAAAGTAAATTTCTTCACTTTTGTTCATGTTGGTGATAAGTCACTTCCTGAAAAACGCCCTTGTGGCGGCTTGCAGGGTAATTAGTAAATGTAGATTTACATGGGTCTGTGAGGTGAAACGCGTCGTACTCATTACAATATGCAATTGTTGTCTCTGTCATAATTTCACAAATTCTACGACAACCAGGAGTCTATCACAGACCGCAGATTTTAAATGTCATTTTTTCCACGCACAATAAACTTATATGATAGAAGCGATAGATCAGTTCAAGGGTACTGAATAGGTAAAATGGATTTTTTCAGTAGTGCTAAATATCTTAACATGATTATTAGCTAGTAACATCGCATCCAATCTCCGGCATGATATACTCTTGCATATTTTAGTACCTTGTAGTGCTATCTTTTTGTCGCATTAATAATAATAACCAGTAACTGCCGTATGAAAAAATTAGCAACTCCTCTGTGAAAATATTGATTACGACCGGTTTCGCTTTTTACAGCATCTTCAGGTAACAAATATCAAGTGTGCACATGCTTATATGGTACTTGATATTTATTACCTGAAGATGCTGTAAAAAGCAAAACCGGTCGTAATCAATATTATCACAGTGGAAGTTACTCATTTTTTCATGCGGCAGTTATGATCCGCTTCCACTCTATCAGGTCTGAAACCACAGAGTATGTACTAACCAGTACTTTAGTACTTGTACCTTGAGTAGTGTACTTCATGGTAGCATGTTCTTCAACGTATCACTCTCCTAGTTTCTGGTCAGACTGCGTACCGTTGTCCTGACTGCTTTTGGCCTGTGCCTGGCATTCGGAGGAACTTGCGCGGTTCTGATTTAAACTGGGATGAGTACTGCATGCCTGGTGCGGAATCACCCCGTGCCACACACCCTACTACTAGTGGTTGCTTGCACGGTATTTCGTAGATGTAGACCGTGGGTCGCCAAGACACCGGAGGGAAGGTGGGAGGACCAGGGAGTGGGGACACATTGTGGAGAGAGCGGTAAAGTGAGAGGAGGGAGACAAGAAACGGAGTCAAGGCGAAGAAGGAAACGTGACGGTGGAGGAGAGGAGAGATGGGACGTTATAAGGGAAGGATGTGAGACGGAGACGGACGGGCGGCGTTGTTGACGAAGCGAGCGGCAGAGAGGGAAGGGGATCGGTGTTTACTGGCCGGGATAAGCCCACGGAGTGGGACGGAAGGAAGGAAGCAGACTACAGGGTGGGCGGGGGAGGGTGGTTCCTTCGACAGGGAAGGGTGCAGGACGGACGGAGGATATGGGGAAGCGTGGAAGTGAGAGTGGTCTGGCGGGAGGAGGTGGACTAAGAAGGGGTGTATTTTGGGGAGTAAGAGGACTAAATGGTCGGAAGGGGGCGGGGAGCATCGGTTTGGAAAGGGCTCTGCATCGGGAGATTATTATTGTTCACGGGCCCTGATCCTCTCCCCGCTGCCCGGAGGATAACAGCCCCTTAAAATGCCTACATCTCTCTCTCTCTCTCTCCCTCTCACTTTAGTTCCACTCTTCAGCGTCGGGGTCCAGACTCGTGCTCCAGCATCAATGACAAAAACGGGAGGTTGTGGGAGTTCACCCTTTGCCTTCGTAACACGTCGTCTACCTCTTCAAACTCCGACGACACTGACCTAATAAATTGGTACATTGCAGATATAAGCTATTAATTCCGGCGTAACTCTGCGGAAATCCGTACATCTACATATACTTATTACCCTGCAAGCCACCACTATAGTGCTCGCAGAGTTTCTGTGCACTGGAGAGTTCCTCCAAGCCTAGCTGCCCATGATAGATGAGCAGCGATTGGCTGCCGGCGTCCAATCCCGTAAACCGGTTCTTAGCTCAGTGCGCGCCGCGTACGAATATTGTAAGTGGCGACCCAAAAGAATCGGCGAAAACGAACGCTATGCCTCGCCGACGCGAGGGCCTTTAGAATGGGAATACTCTGGACGAGAAACTACTATAGATATCGAGTCAAAACTTGCAGTGATTGCAATAGTCATCTCAGTGAGGTTAGAAAGTAATCTCCATCGGTGCAGGTCACCGTGGTTACACGATAAATAAACAAAACTTTAAGTCAGTATTAATACAGTATTCGTACGCGGCGCGTACTGAGCTAAGAACCGGTTTACGGGATTGGACGCCGGCAGCCAATCGCTGCTCATCTACCATAGGCAGCTAGGCTTGGAGGAACTCTCCAGTGCACAGAAACTCTGCGAGCACTATAGGGAGTTTTACAGGAGATAACTTATCACCAACATGAACTCCAGTGTAGATATAAGCTACATTCGGCATGCACCACACCACGGGCATGCTACAAATGCTACAGAAACTACCAAACCAATCGAAAATTCAACTATGTAAACGTGACAGGAGATTCATTCAAAACATGGTGTTAGCACTACGCGGCAGATTTAGAAACATGCATTATGGTGCATATCAATCAATCAGCTTCACTACCAGTCAACTTATCTACTTCAAAGTCTTAACGCAGTCATTATAGTCTCTTATCGATCGCGGGAAAAACGACATTTTTAACCTTTCTGTTCTACGATACATTTCTCGTATTTTAATCTCATAGTCCGTAATGTTCTTCATGAATGAAAAAGGTATCATTGTCTGATTCCACGCTTTATTTTCTCTAACCGACCCGACCTAGTAGGGCTTCTCCTACTAACGCAACATACCATATATCAAAGTCATATGTCATTATATAGTAAAGAATAACGTGGCGTAATAGGTCTATACATGACAGAACATGGCAGCCATTAGTATAGCATAGCATAAAATAGCGTAATATAGCATAATATGGCATTGTACGACTTAACATAACATGAATTAGCGTAACATAGCATAACGTAACATAGCATAGCATAACGTAACACAGCATAAACATTACATTCATTCCCAGGGCTTATAAAGAGCTTTATGTAGATCTGCACCCATTAACCGTCCTCTCTAAGCTCCCTTCACGCGTTTAAAGCTACAGACGTGCACCCTCTACCAAATTCAAAATGTTTTCCCCTCTCCTCTTCAAACGGCCTCCCCTTCCTCTTCCCCTCGTTTATGCTTAAATCCTCCATCATCCCTCCCCCCGTTTTTAAAAGACCCTTGAGATTCTCTTTCGGCACCAATATCAAATACACTCACGCCAACCCCGATCGTGTCTATCGGTGTATCCACGCAACCCCCTCATTTCCCTCTTGCTCCCCTGGGAAGGAACGGAAAAGTGATGGAGAGATTCTCGAGGAAGCTGCGTGTTCTCCCGACGGATTCAACGCGATTGATCTCCGACAGCGATTTCGGAGACGCATCGGGGTTCTTCGGTTCGAGGGACAATGGTGTTTGCGATTGTTTGATTTCTCTAAAATGTTGTTTTTTTGAGTAGGCTTGAGTCGAAACCTAAGGTACTCTGAACAACATATCATTTCGTCTAGAAATCAATGGATTTGGTCTCGTTTAAAAGTCAAATTTCTCATCCTTCCTAAGTTAGCAAATGTCAACCCTTTACTGCGCTACCTTCCGAGATCATTACCGTAAACTTCTAGCCATTTAAAATAGGAAATGGTTCATGTATGCAATCTAGAGATATTATTTTTTTAAATTAAGAATTTATTACTTATAGGTCTTGTAAAAAAAATTAACAGTGAGTAGTATGCATGTTTTCTCAATTATTTTCAAAATCGTTTAGTCACTGGAGTGACTTTTCCAGAATCACAATAAATTCCTCCTTTGTGATGAGTTTGAAACCTTCCGAGGTAAAAAGGTGAATCAAGTATAGATATTCTTATTTAATTACTGAGGATTTCAGTCATTTGACCCATTGCCGCTATGGCTACACCCTGACGCGCCGAGTGTATGACGCTCTGCAGGAGGAACCGCGACCTTTATCGCACTCAACTTGTCAACGCAGTGTCGTTCAAGGTCACGATCACCAAAATATTTTGCCTGAGTGCTTTAGGTGACCATATGTGTAAAATACCGAAAATCCATAGAAATTTCAAACAAAAAATTTTTCTGGGCGCAAGTGTATTACAATATATCATTGAACCATTAAAGTTCGAATATTTACTACATGCTTCATACTGCACCAATAATAATTTATATTATTGCGCCTTGATGATGCTTTATTTAATTCATGCTTCATACCGCCACTGAATAAGAATTGTAAAATTCTAAAATGGCATCCATTACGGGTAGGGAAAAATCTCGCTCAAACTACCTTGATTGAAGATTTCCTTTTACTTTTTTAAAGGTTGTTCCACCGTGAAACGGCTTAAAATGTCCTGAAGGAAGGCTTCTCGGGTGTTTCGTGGGCTCCATCTCTGCTATCATTTCGAAGAACAACTGCATCGTACAGTCGGATTCAAATGTATTGCAAAGAATCGAGCGTCGCCACTTACGCTTCTCAAGGAAATCGAGTTTCACTTACGGCGCTGTTATTCTTTGCTATGCAACGCTATCTATTCAGCTGTTTATTTGCACGTATTTAAATTTTAACAGTGGAGCAATTGCTTGTTTTGCGCTAAGTTGTTATTACATAATATGATCAGCTCGAATAACAATGACATGCTGCGACGTATTGATTAATTGAAAAACCAAACTTTATAATTAAACACATCGTTCCTGGCATACAATATACCTACGGCAAATACTACGTAATGTACCATTTAGAGTAACAGTTGTGATTAATAAATAATAATTATCCACGCTCAAATCGTAAATCCAAACCAAAACGAAAGTGTAATAACAAATTAGCACAATATAGGAAATTGGTCAACTATTACCATTTGAATACGTGCAAATAAACAGATGAATAGATAGCGTTGCGTAGCAAAGAATAACAGCGCCGTAAGTGAAACTCTATTTCCTTGAGAAGCGTAAGTGGCGCCGCTAGATTCTTTGCAATACATTTGAATCCCACTGTACATCATCAAGGCTTCTTACCTTCATTCTTTTCATTCAGAAGCCCCAGATGAAGAGAGTGTCGTCCTTCGAAACGTCGGAAGAGATTGTAATAAAAAAATGGAATGACACGAACTCTTTAACTAGACACTATCCCACAGATATCAATTCATTGCATTACACGGTAAATACCATAGTACATACAATTAACAATGAAACCTGCTCCCTGATTCAATCCTCAGTATTTTACCACACACCACAAAAACAACACTCCAAATTACCCAAACAGAACATAAATAAACACCCTTTGCATCAGATATCAACATTTATAAACTACCCTGCGACACACTATGCCCATAATCTCCACACAACACAGAAATTCACATAAATCAATACCCCTCAAGAAATGTAAACAACCACAAACCCCAGTCTTTCTGGTTAAAACAATCAGTCCACCAAACATCTTTACAACCAGCAAGCCTGCTTGAGGTGAAAGCAAGGTGCAAGGCTCCGTTCATGCACCTCCTCTCCTCTGACGTGCCCGGACCTTCTCTGCTGTACTACACGGCACCTCTTGCGTCGTGGCGACACCCCGTGGTCCCTGCTTACTCTCGCGACCGTGGATCTGTCGATACTCTTCCCCCTTACTATTTACTCCCACAAAACACTCAGTAATAAAGCTTTCCCTTGATAATCGTCCTCAAATATTCGGATTATCAATGTTACTCGTGACAGGCGGTCGACACAATGCCCCCCGTTCAATTCCTTACTCAGCAGGGTCACTCGACCCTTTGAAATGAGGCTCCACAACCGTATTCCAAAGGACCGCCCTGCGACGAGTCATGAAGTCTATCACAGAAAGGGAATGTCAACCAGAATCAATGTGGATGAGTAAACAGTGTAAATAACAACACCTTGGATATATAATGGGAAATAAGGATGAAAATGGACGTCTTAAGTCGTTAAGTTTAAGCCCCGATCACAACAACTTAACTTGGCTTAACTTGGCGCGACTTAGGAGTTGAGTCTGGGAGAAAGCAACACACTGGTTCACAACAACTCAAAGTAGCTTAACTCGACTTGGCGTAGTCTTGGTGTTGAGCATTTTTCAACTTTCTCCTAATTCTAGCCAATAGCAAGGCCTAGTTTACTATCGAAAAGGCTAGGGAAAAGGGGATTACGATATCGATAAGGCCCATCAATCGACTGTAATATCGACTTTGAAAGTGGCGTGCTGTGATTGGTTGGAAATTTTAGGCCCCAATTGGCACTCGGGAACAGATTAAGCCAAGTTAAGTTGTTGTGGACGGGGCTTAAGTCAACTACCTTAAGTCGTTGCGAGCTGGGAGGTGCTATTCTCTGGGGCTCATCTCCCGCGTTGCGCCGAGTCAAGTCACGTTATGCTGAGTCACGTCATGTTACGTCGAATTAAGTTGCTGTGAACGAGGCTTAAGGAATAAAGAATCATGCAAACACGGACGTGCATTCCCACGACGCTCTCCGCCAGCGCTATGCCAGTCGGAGTGATGCTGCCAGTGGAAACGGGGCATGACATATTAGGCGCGTACCCTAAGGTGGGTTTCTGGGTCCTGGAGGGGTGTTTGGAAAGAGGAGGGAGGGTTTTCGAAGGGGCGGGAGGGGGCGGGAAGGAGGAAAAGGGGGAGGGAATAAGCCCCTAGGATGAAGCAGATATTTAACAGGACTGCAGGATTAAGATGAAAATGAGGAGGTATCTAAGTATGGAGTCCGGGGAGGGAGTTTAGGCGGTGGAAGTGGGGGGAGGAAGAAGGGGTTCGGGCGCCCGGAGCAACAGGGGGATGGGGAGAGTTTGAGGGATTAGCGGAGTGGAGCGGGGGAAAAGAGAAAGGGACTGCGATGGGGTGGGTGGCAAGGGGTGTGCTCCGAGAGACTAGAAGGGGGAGGATGAGAACCCCGGCGGTGAAAACATACAGGAATAAAAGGGGCGGTAAATGAAATAAATTATCCCCCCTCTCCAGGGGAAATAAACACCACGTCAACAAAATAAAATGATTATTCCAGGGATGTTTTCATTTTTATACATAATGCGATTCATTCAGAGAATCCAAGAACGTGGAAATACTTTCATCTATTTCAGAGATAACTAACACGAAAAACACACGTTTTTGACGGAAGAGATGGTTCCCGGCTGTTCTTTGTGGAATTGAAAAATAGCAGCAAAAATATCTTAGGAACCTCCCAACTATTCTTTTTCAGCGGACCTTTGAAAACAAGGTAAACGACAACTTCTAACATTATCCTAATTTATTTTACTTCTGATATGTACTCTGATATTTAACTTACTGTTATATTTTACTTCTGATATTTAACTTTTGATACATCGTGGGGACTACACATACAAAACATATGCGGCACAGCATTAAAGAAACTAGGTTTTGTTAAGCGTATAACAGGAAGGTCCTCAGATGAAAAAGTCACAGAGAGAGGCTACTTCGCTCTGGTTAGGTCACACCTCGAATACGCCGCGAGCATTTGGGACCCTGGTCATAAAGATTTAACCAAAAAAATTAATAAAATACAAAGGAAAGAAGCACGTTTCGTTAAAAACTGCTACGAGCGTACATATACTGTCTCACAACTTTTAGAGGGATTAAGGTGGGAGCCCCTAATGACTCGGAGGCTACACGCTAGGCTTAAGTTGCTTGAGAAATTCAGAACTGATATTTTTCGGAGCGACACAGAGAATAAATATTATCATGACTCCTCACTACATGTCTAGGTCTGAGAGATGCGACAAAATACACAAGAGACACTCTGTCGAACATATAGGTACAAAAACTCGTTCTTTCTGCGCACAATAAGCGACCACAATAAGAATTGAGCTCCGCCAAATACATTCCTATAATACATGTCACCATTTCATCTCCCAAAAACTTACATCTTTACCCGGTTGGTGACCTAACACCTCCTGCCACACACTCATGCGGCGGCTCGCAGAGTGTAGATGTAGATAGAGACTCATGTAGATGTAGATGTATCCCTAAAGTGCGAAATCATTTGTAACTTGAAATACAATCACTATCGGATATTGGCTTAAAAAATCAGTTTTATACGTTTTTAACGTGTTGATCTCATTTGTGTAAATTTACATCACCTTCAATAATACTTTGCGCTCTACGTCACGGTATATTTGTAACTATCATCATGACAATAGACCTTCACTCAGTAAGATTTAATATGCATACGCAGGGACATAGTGCGCTTTCAATTTGCTTAAGTTCGCTTCTCGCTTCGAAACACAGAAACGCACTTGCTTTCTATTCATTTTTAGACCAGGAAAATAACCCAAATTTTTAGTCAAAACTTGAATAAATTCTTACCCGCGATTTCAATTTGAAAAACTCAAGGAAGTCGTACCGGAAGAGTCCTCTCATCTAATGGTTCAAAATTTTTAGGTCACAGCATCGGTAGCTTGACTGGCTAAAGCACTCGGGCAGATAACGAGGGATCCGGATTCGAATCCCTGTCAATGCGGATGATTTTTTTTCTGTAGAATTTCGGATTATTGATTCACGTTTTATTTAAACAGTTAGAGGGTTAAATCAATTTTTCCAATGTACTCGGAAATCTATGGATCGTAGAGAAAAGTGACGGCAGAGGAATCGTCGGAAATAAAGTTAGCTACAAAATGAGATTTGTTAAACTAAAATCAGTTTATAATCAAAAAAGTTATTGCAAAAAAATACGAAAAATGGCTATTGTTTCTAATTTTAACACTTTTTGTTGAAATCGTATGAAACCTACAAAAATGAAAGGTGATTGCTATACTTTAAAATTGTGCTAAGGATGGGCCCTGTACGTGCAATAGTTTTCGCACAATTCCATTTATTTAACCCGAATATCTAAAAAGTTATTAACTTTATCCCTCACTTGCGGTGTCAATTTCCAACGTAGGATGAATCAGAAACCGGAATTTTAATCTTGAATACTTAATTAAACAGCTTGTTTAAAAAATTTGACCTTTTGAAAATTTACTGTCGCAAATACACAAAATGCCATATTAAAGTTTCGCCCACGTAACAATTGACTGCTGACCAGGGACACGAGCTCGGGCAGCAATTTTGAAGAGTGCGCGGAATACTCACTGCATGGCAACGATTGAACAACCATTAGAGAAGTAAGCCTCTAGGGTAAATACTGCTTTGTAGATACATTGCTTCGTCCAATGCATTCTCGGTAGTGGGCTTTTTCAATGTAATATTTGCGACAATTAATTTTCTAAAGGTCAATTTTTTTGAATTGACAGTTTAATTAAGTATTCAAGATTAGAATGCCAGTTACTGGCTCATTTTACGTTGGAAATTGACACCGCTAGAGGGGATTAAATTTTAGAACTTTTTAGATTTTCGGGATAAATAAATTTCAATTATTCAATGTTTCATATAATGAAGGGACTAAACTCCTTTGTGTTCAATCGGTGATCCCTCACAACAATTATATGTATATAGTGTTGCTTTCATGATTTACTTATGACGGGACCAAATTATATCCAAGGCTAATAATAAAAGAATAAATGATAGAATAACGAGAAGTACTATCGCACATGGAAGTGAGATATGGCAGATGAAGGAGAAAACAAAACAAATGCTAAATGTTACGGAGATGGATTACTGGAGACGATATCCAGGCGGGTGATGTATCCAGGAGATGTATCCAGGCGGGAAAGAATCACGAATGACAGGATAGGAAATAAAATGGGAGTAACCCACACAATAGTCGATCACATTAAAAAGAAACAGCTTGGGTGGTATGGTCACATACAACGTATGACGAACGAGAGATTACATAAGCAAACTTTAATGTGGAATCCTCATGGTAGAAAAAAAGAGGAAGGCTCAGAATTAGTTGGAGAGAAAGCATAGAAAAGGCAATAAGAGAAAAGCAGTCACCATGAAGGCCTGTGGATGAATAGAGAGCAATGGCGGTTGGACATCGGACAGCGTCGTAGAACGTAAACAAATCGAATACATATATTATAACTCATTATGTAATTTGTTTTCTGATCATAGAGGATGTCACGTCCTAAATAAATAAATTCATTTTCATTCATTTATTCATTCTTTGCTCTTATTTCCAGTAGTAATTCTTCAACTCTATGATAGATTATCAAAATTTTTAAAATTGCGTAAACTCCTGTCACATTGAACATTCGCATGAACCTTTGTACACATTTTCCACCGGGTCAACAGCGGTTCTGATTTCCGGGGCGGATAATGGAAGGGAAGAGGAAGAATTATTTTAGGCTGCGGTTAAACCCAGAACTAAAAGGGCACTTTCGGCCGAGGCACATAGCCCTCTTAGGAAGCTATAAATGCGAGCGGGGTAGTACTTTACCTTCTCCTTTCTCTTTACACGACTGACATTCTAATAGGCACTGCCACACGCCCCCATGGCAGCTCAAAGGGTATTATGTACACCTAGGAACAGAATTGCACTCAGTTTAATTTCTATACTCGTTCAATAATAAAACTAGATTACGGTTGGCGTTTTCATTTTTTTTCTCCGTTTAGTTTTCATTGTTTGCGAAACAGTCAGAGCGAGAAATTTCAACTCCCACGTACCAATAGCGGTATATACATGAACCGAATTCATTAAAAAGGTTGACCTTACTCCGGCCTGGGGCAATAAATCTGAACTAAACACACGCTGACGATTTATATAAAGGTCAAAGTTCGCGCACGTGGGTGTACGTTAAACGAAGCGACTCTTTCAATACCTACTGGTCCGTTTTTTGCGAGCTTTGTTTCCATTAATCGCACGTGGAAAAAAGTATGCTATTTTAAAATTTTAGGATAGCGATTAAACCTGTATTATCGCCACATAAATATTTGTAAGGTAGTTTGAGCGAGATATTTTCCTGGTCATAATGGAGATCATGTCCGAATATTACGTTTTAATTTCAGCGGTTGCGGGAAGGAATAAATAACGTAATATTAACAGTACAATAGTATACTTTTTTATGACTGAAATTATAAGTAATTAAATAAAAGTATCCACCCAAGTCATTAATTTGACCGCGATACGTTTAGAACTCCTTCACAACGGAAGATTTTTACCATTCTGAAAAAAATACTGCGGTGACGACATGATTAATTTTTTAAAATCGTCGCTAAAACATCAAAAATACACACCGTTAATTTTTTTACGAGATATAGGTGCCAGATATACCTCATTTGTTTGATGAGATCTCTCTGGAGTGCATACACGTACCCATATGCCATGTTATAGGGCTGGTATTTTTCGTCAACAATGTCGGAACGTAGTTCGGTAAGGGGCTGATATTTTCGTGTCTTTGGAAGGGTAAGATATTTTTATTTGGAATGAGACCAAATTCATTGATTTCCAGGCGAATTGAGATTTCGCTCAAACTACCTTAAATATGGTTACCGTTCTAATATACTCCACCAGTTCTCCCTTCTTACCTCCTGCACTTGTTTTCCCTTCCTACTCTTCTTCTCTTTTCTCCATTCCCCACATATGCAAAATACACACTTCATTTTTCGACGAGATCTAGGAGTTAGAAATTCCTCAATCTGAAAATAATATATCCCTGCAGTGTACAGACGAACCAATTTCCATACAAAAAGGCTGGAAGTTTTTGGCGGTAAAGTGGCAGATATTTTGGTATTTTCAGAAGGGTGAGATATGAAGCTCTCTAAAATGAAACCACATTCATTGATTTTTAGGAGGATTGAATTTCACTCAGTCAACTTTAAGGCGACATCCAAAAAGGAAAAGAGAACATTTTTTCAGACAATAACTTCAGTCATCCGTAGTATTCCTATCAATGGCCAATGAGCTTGAAATGTAATGAGGCAATCTCAAGAGCGCAAATTCATTTACTCTCATTCTTGAGTTCTATATCTGTACTAACCCCATTTTCTCAAATATTTATTAAAATTTTATCTCTAAATAATTTGCTATTTTCAGACAGTTTAGGAAAGATACTAAAGGTACTAGACTTGGAATTAAAATACAACATATTAACTTTGAAGAGCATTTTCTGAGAATGATTATATTTACAATAAAGTTAGGAATTGAACATATATATTTTATACATAAATATGCTGAGAACATTTCCACATTTTAATTTCAACATCGATAATTATACGCAATCTCTCTATTAAGTGCCATCAGGAATATTCGTGTGGGAACAGGAAGCTTCGAATCTCTTACGTTGTCTTTTTAAAGGTTTGTTTTTGCCAGAATAAAGGAAGATTTCCTCCAACCACCTGACTATACGATTTAGATTATTGAACACCAATGGAGTATTCAAAATATTCGCCATTATGCCAATAAATGGGCAAAAGGAAAAGATGATGGCCATTGAAGATTTCAATTGGACCATTAAAATTACTGTGGTACTCTGAATGCTGATCACGTATCGAGATGTCAATAAATTGATACAGAAAAGGCTTTCACAAATATTTGGCTAGTCTCGTAAGCAAATCTATGTGTTACGTATTCCGCGGTTATATCAGCGGCCTTGTCGACATTGCGACTCGGAGGAGGAAGTTAAGTTGAGAGAGTTCGCATCCAGACGATGAAAAAAAACGCCCCAAAAACTTTCCGGAAGCATTTCCAAAGAACTAAGGGAAGTTCGTATTCAGCAAGGTTAAAAGCCTTTTACCTGACACTTCCGTTCTTGAAAAACTCTTATGAAGGTCGATCGCTTCCATTCGTACTCTATAGTTTTCACGAACGCGAAGTTACCTTTTCGTGCAAGGCCAACGCTGTACGGTTGATTTCATGTAACTAAGGTCAACATGTGGATTCAACACGTTACGAATAGTCCTAGTATCAAGGCAGGAACTTTAGTGACCACTTTCTGTAACACCCCATGTGCCCATTGCATTTCTTGGTATAATTCGAAAGTATTTCTTATTCGTAGTATAAATACATAAACTATGTATAAATCTTTTTTAAAATTACACAATGCCATCACTAATGTTTCAATTCTTAAGGCAGCTTTACACATGGAAGTTGACTTCAGTGGAAGTAGCGAGTGTATCGATGTCTCGAATCGAATCGCCAATACGATAGGGCATCGTTCTGCTCAGACGTTACATCCGGGTTTTCCCAAATAACTTGATGACGTAAACAATGATGAAGTAAACAATGGAAATGGTAATTACAAAAATCAACCAAATTTGGCATAAATTGCCAAGAAAATCGGGGTTGACAAAGATGGAAGGTAGGCCACGCCCACGTTACAACTTTTAGCATTGGCCACCATAGTAAGCGCCCTCTCTGTATATCTAAATGAATGCAACACAGCATACTGAATAGCTTTCACGCACGGCTTCCTAGTTTCTGACTGCATCCTATTTGGGCGGAGTGGTGTCCTCATCACCATGAATGCTTTCTTATCTCGCTCCATTACACCCTCAGTTTTCATCGTGCTTATTCCTTTCCATGGGTTAATATAATACAAATGCCAATCGTTTCATATTCAATGCGATCTTGAACATTCATCGCAAGGGGAAAAAGCAAGTCACACGTCTAACTTAGGAACTAGGCACAAAGGAAAAAAAATACAGCTACATTACAGAATAATTTCACGTTTCAAAGGAAGTAATCAACCAAACTGACGGAAAAGAATAGTAATTCAGATGATGAATAAAAATTTGCTACAGCCATGGCGAAAAAAATTACTCCCCTCACTCATAACGTAAGATCACTAAATCTATTTGGTCTCCTCCAAAGATATTCAAGGTTTAATGAGGAAATAAAGCGTTTTCCTCGAACAAATTATAAAAGTCAATAAACTTCAAAATCTAAAACTTTTTCTTCAAGTGAATTCCCCTCGAAGCCTTTTCCGGCTGACTTCGACTCAATCACTTCACTCTTCTCAACTAAATTTGGAAAAAAATATGTGTTTAAGAAAATGGCTGAAACATTAAGGCAAAGTAAAATAAGAAAGGGAAAAAACCTCAAATACCGATTCTGGCTCAATTTAAAAGTTAATTTCGGGGGTTGCGCCCATACAGCGACAATAATTTATTATTTATCTAATGGGCGGAACCAAGATAAAATCGTGAGACCGGCCGAGATTTTAACTAGAATTTTCCTGACGGACAATATGATCACATGCATCAATGAAGATTCAGAAGACGACGAATAACTTTTCAAGGTCCATTGTTATTTTTATACTGGAGTCAATATGAAATTGTATAATAAAAGTTCAGTGAAAATCCATCTGTTGGACCTGATATTGTTCACAGCAGTTTTGTTATTTGTATACCAAGAGTGAAAAAAGTCGAAAACTTGAAAAAATTCTTTTCATTTCAGCACAAACCCAACATTAACCTATGATGAAATCCCAAGGGTTTAGAATAGTTGGGGTGGTCTCAATGAATTTCTCCAATTTGGAATATCTGACTATGAGGTCCTCAAGCGTGGCGAATGGATTCTCGTGGTACGTTTTCCAATTGAATCTATTCTAAAGTTTGAAAGGAGTGGTGGAAGGGGGTGGGGTGGCTGGAAATTTTTTTCTCAACTGAAAATAGCTCACTCTGGGGTTTCCGAGGGCTCTGAAGCCGTTTTCGGCACCAATTTTCACCAAAATCTGTCCCTATGGTGTGAATTACACTCGGTATGAGTGTGGGCGTTTGTGAGAGGACGAAATATGTGTAAAATGGTATGAAACAGGTCTTATGGAGGTCCAGGAGATGGAAAAAACAGCAACAAATGGCCAAAATCTCATATTTTGATTTTTTTCGAGGTGTTCCACCACCTTAATTTTTTTTTTGCTTACACTTGTCGAAAGATATTTGAAAACCCCCTCGAAAACCATTTTTTCTTTGTGGCCCTCTCGAGAATATTGTATAAAAACACGCGTCAGAAATGTTTGAGATATCTCAAAAACAGTGAAAAATCGAATTTTCGAGCTAGCAGGCGCTGGTGGGCCTCTAGCGGGCTGGGAGTGTGGAGAAGTTAGTCTTTTTTGATTCCAAATTGGATGCCCTAAGTCCGGGAAGAATCCCGGAAAGGGGACTTTTGACCCTCTTATGCAGCTATAAGGAAAAAGGGGAATATTCATGTTGAATATTACTTGATGGGATCGAATTATGTCTAAAGGAAACAATAATCATTAAATTCATTCATTTCAAGAATTACAGAGTAGTATACAATAGATAATCCCTAACAATAAGTATGAGCCTGTATTGGGGCTACAAACAGATAAACCAGGCAAAAGCAATAACAACAGACAAAGATGATTTAAATTTTTCAATCAAATGTTTAACAATACAGTGAAGAATTTTAAACTAACGAGTAAATGGGTGCTTGAAATTTGCAAGCAGGGAGGGAAGTGTTATATGATGATTCTCTTTAAATAACGAAAAATAACAATGAAAGCTCTCAAGTCTGCGTGCTACATGCAAGCAAAGAAAAGTATAATTCTCGAAAATAAAATACGCGCCCCATGAGGTATGTATACCAGACAGTTCCAGTTCAAACTTATATTGTATGTCATCTGGTTATTAACGATTGTTCAAAATACTATAATCAGTATACCGAAACGAACGTGGAACCACTGGAAGATCATCATAACCTCATTTGACGGCATATAAGACGCTCTTCTACGTTACATATTTCATTTCAGTACAGCATACTTAATAAGATATCACATGAAGAATTTAACTTTACAAATTCGATCGGAATCGAGATTTTTAATATACTAATTTTCATATTCAATTTTTCTCTTCCAATCTTCTACATGGACTGCATGTTTTTTAAATGAAAACTACAATATCATGAAGCTTGGTTGGTTGAAATTGGTCATCAAAGCTAGGGTAGACGCCAGGAAAAAGTTGAAGAAATTATACCCAGTACTTAGCAGTGCGAAAAATGGTATAAAGAAGACTAAATAACATGCACTTAGGATATCTAACTCATATATGTAAAGCTATCGATTGCAATATCTCAAAGCCTAATCGACTTTTTTCAATTTTTCAATTTTTTCCCAACTCGACACATGATTCTAACTCTACCCTGAGAATTTGACCCACCTATCTCGTTTAGAAATACCCAGGAGTTTTGATGAGTCAGTCAGTCAGTTTTGTAGCTTTATATATACTAATACAAAATGACTCAGAGATACACAGAATGATATACAGAATGATATACAGAGGTAACAAAAATGAGACACATAAATATATGGTCAGGTAGGTATACTTACTATAGCAATGGTATTACGATAACACTTCATTTTTTTACATTTCATTCAATGAATATTACATGCAAACTACCGAACAAAACCTCGATGTTTTTTATAAGTAATAACCATTTTTTTATTTCCTTAAAAAAATTTCGTGTGTGTTTTTCTTCCTTGATGTGGGTCGGAGGGACATAAAATAATTTTGGTGATATATAGACAAAACATCTTTGGAATAAAGTTAGATTAGGCTTAGGTAAAGAAACAGTATCTTTTTTACAAAAAAGAATACATAACGCAATTATAAGAAGCATTATCGCATATGGGGTGAGCTACGGCAGATGGAGGATAAAACAAAATGAACGTTCAATATTACAGAGATGGATTATTGGAGACGATCTGCGGGTATATCAAGACGGAAAAGAATTACCAATGAGAGAATTAGAGTCGCCCACACAATAGTTGACAGTAATTTACACAATAGTTGATAGTTAATAGTGACATTTTCAAAAACAGATTACAAAACTGATGTAAATATATTCAATTTCACGAACCCTGTAGAATGATTTCCAATAGCAGTTGGAATTGTATTGTTTTTATAACGAAACAAATATTCTGTGTATATTTCAAAATAAACATTAGCAATAAACAATGATTCGGATTCGGATCACTCATCGGCATGCCATCATCCTAAGGACGGCTGCAGTGTAAGCGACCGAAATGTTAGTCATGGACCTCCCAACCTGGAAGGAATCCCAAGAAGACTTTATTTACAGTCAAACATCCAATTTCCGAGCCCTAACATCCAAGGCTACGGCCTGAAACTCTTCCACAGACGACAACGTGCTTTTATATTACGACTCTTCTTTGCTACTTAAGGCTGCTTTAGCGAAATGCCATCTCACCTGAAAATCAATTAATTTGGTCTCCCTTTAAAGAAATATATCTAACTCTCCCAATGACACCAAAAATTCAATCCCTTACCACATTACTTTCTGATATATTTGCCAAAAAATACCATCCCATTTACATGGGAAATGGTACGTTAATGCACGATTGAAAGAAATTATTTAAAATATTATTGATTTCTAACATATACATCTCGTCAAAAAATTAGCAATGTGTAATTTGTGAGTTTTCTAAAATATTTTTTTTAGTTAATCAAGCTGTCACCACAGTGAATTCTTGAGGATAACAAAAAAAAACCTTCCGTTTTGAAAGTGTTTCAAACGTACCGCGCGAAAATAATGAGTCAAATTAAGGACTTATTTAGAAATTTTCATTTGATTACACACAATTTCTGTCATGTAAAACTATGTTATTGCACCATTAGTGATGCAATATTTAATTCATGTGTCCTACAGCTGGTGAAATCATAACGTTTATATAGAATATGGTCTCGACTATGACTAGAACTATCTCGCTCAAACTACCTTTATCTGTTTGCTCCAGCCACTAGATCACAATTCACTACTTAAAATGATTTTTGTAACTTTATGCTTTTTTTCTCTATATATAATAGCGTTCGCGGAGGAAGCGTCCTTCCTGACTGATATACCCCTCCCAGTAGTCCCCACCCGGATTTCCGATTGGGGGACTATTTTACCTCCGGAATATTTTACTGGGAGGAGTGCCATCACGTTTTATGTATAGTTAAAATGAAGGGCTGTATCTTCTAGGGAGACTAACATGGTGGTTTCCCTGTTGCCTTCCACATCGCAGTGACCAGGCCAATTCCGTGACCTTCACTCTCGCCCGAAGCTTTAGCTCTTGGTAACGGTCCGATCTCCTTGATCTGTGCCATCAATGCCTTCTGCTGAGAGTGCAGTCTCTCAGTAGTGGGGTCAAATTCGGGTAACGTGCAAAATTGGCTGGCCAGCCGGGATAATTTTTCCGTCGCCTGGTCTCGAACCTGCGACCCTCGGAACGAGAGTTGAAACGCTACCACTGATGCAAACCGGACCCTCCGGAGGCAGCGTAAATTTGCCGAAAACCGGGTGATCGCCGGGACCTGACTTATTTCTTTAACATCTTTGCACTTACCCTGCACGGGAATCCTTCATCTCCAATAAGGACCATCATTTGGTCGTACATTGCGTATTAAACCTCCAAGTAAACATACCCGATAGCGCATGCGACTCATATTCCACTGTATCTACAGCGGCGCTGTTGTCTCGGGAGGAGTATGAAAAGGAAGTCGGAGATCTTTTATCTGTCGTTTCAGGTATTTTATCCTACTGAAAACAAAGGGTTGCCATTTATTACTTCCAGAGCTAGGGACACGCAGGGAGGGTAAGGGTCTAGCCTCATTGAAACACCAATTTCTCCCGTAAGATCACTGAAATTAAGCAATGTTTGGCCCGGACGAGGGTTGGGTTGGGTTGAGGGGAAAAAGAATTCATACCTTCACCGTGGTGCTCTTGTCCCCTGTCTACACGTGGCAGGCAGGTTAAGCATGGGGTTGGCACAGTGGACCTCACAAGGTCTAGGTGCCCGAGCTCCTGTCGAAGGCTCCCCCAACTAACAATCTAGGGACACGCAAATATTTTATCCAGCACACTGTGCAATTGCCATTAAAACGAAGAATTTCTACATCCGGAAGTCATCTAGAAAAAAGTAACTATACGCACGAGTGACAATATTAGAAGACGATACGTATCTAAAGCACCCATGAGACAAGCCTAGGAAAGGTCGTTTCTATTGGTAGAGGTGATCGTTATTTACTGTTTTTTTATGGTAACTACAACATAGTGAATGAAATGTTTGTTGTCATAGCTAGCCACACAAAAGGAGAGTCGATACTTTGTTCAAATATCTCAAAATTATATTCCTTATCGCCTACAAAAATTGAGCAGGTTCCTCCTAAACACCTTCTATATGTTTTATTGGAACACTGACGGGAAAATATATCAATCCAAGCTATATACGGTGAATTTGCGAATACAGAGCAGATAAGTACCTATTGAATTCGATATTCCAGAAAAAGACTCCTCAGTTGAAACCTTGACTGATATAATTTTGAAATAAAAATCGGAAATTCAGCTAGCGCCTGTTTCATTGGCTAAAATTTCTTTCAAAGGTGAGTCAGTGTAAATCACTCAAACATAGGGAAAAAGAGGTACTGCGACTTACCCCTTAAATTACCCACCGTGAGATCGGAGCATATCTAGGCAATTCAGGTTATTAGGATTGTTTTTCAGAATTCCGTTCCCCTAAAAAAAAGCCAGATTTTTACGCTCCACGCATTGACGGCAGGTGATATGGATAGGGAGTACATAAAAACATCAAAGATTCGCGACCAACCCTTTTAGAGCTCGGTCTTGGGTCATTACAAGCAATAAAAAATTCCGTAAAGCCGTGAGAGAGGATAGAAAATGACAGAGACCCCTGCATCCCTTTTCGTGAGGGAGTTGAGATAAAACGGGTACACGTCGGAA
Organism: Ceriagrion tenellum; assembly: GCA_963169105.1. Taxonomy (NCBI): domain Eukaryota; kingdom Metazoa; phylum Arthropoda; class Insecta; order Odonata; family Coenagrionidae; genus Ceriagrion; species Ceriagrion tenellum. The sequence continues at coordinate 51,598,180 of OY720633.1, read as the reverse complement.
AATGACGCATGCTCCCATCTAGCGTACGCTTTGTGCAACTAAACCAGGCCTCTACATGGAGGTGACGTTACGTCTGCTCAGCCGCCCGCCTCGCCTCGGAGCCTCTGTTAAAAGTTCATCAATTCAACGAGAGATGGCTCACAGTTCGTCGCGATACCCAAAGGCTCTTTCGCTCGGGTCGACAGCAGAGCCGGTGCGGCCTATTTCAAAACGAATAACAGGCTTCCACCGCGTATTTTCGTACTGAGCGTTAACTGTAATAACACGCACAGAAAATATACCTTTTAATCCCGGACAATTCTTCCCTTCAGAGAGGCCAAATATTAGCTAGAAAGCTGAATTGGTAATGGTGGTTACGAGTTGAAGGTAAATATTCATTCTTTCAATTTCCGACAAACTATATCATTTAAATTTGCATCCTACGTTAACTTAACGCTGGATTAATGCAAGCTTAAGTTTCCACTTGAAACTCGTAATTATAAGGGAAAAATCTGCAGGATTTGATAAAATTGGAATTGGTGAGAAATTAGCTAAAGGGTGCAGAGTCTCATATGGTCACCTACAGCCATTCGTTAATGTTCGGGTCCATCAAGAGATGACAACATGAAAAGAGAGAGCAAAATGATACGACTCCAATCACCTAACACTTAAAATAGATTTTGAGAACCACGCCAACGATACATCCAACCATCATTTGTCATATATCCCTTGAATGCGAACAAATCGCTATCCACCCGATCCAATTTTTTTGTGAAACCCCGTTAGACGACTCGAGTTACATCTTGAGTAGATGACATAATTTTTGCGTCAATCATTTTCTCAGAAAATGCTTTTGAGGCGATATGCGGAAACATGATCGCATCACCCACAGGTCAAAATCGGAAATAGTGTGGATCCTATGTACGGAGGCTAGTGTTAATAAAGTTTGAAGAACCTCTAAATGCGCTTACAATATGTGCCTTCAATTCACTCTACTGCGCTAATCGCTCCGGAAAACAACAGCTCACTTGTTTCTACTGAATCGTAGAATCTATTAAATACTTAGGCGTCACCATCACTGAAGACATGTCATGGGGGAAACACATCAGGGAAATAACTAGTGTAGCAAACCGTAGATTAGGATTCGTAACAAGGGTTCTAGGCAAATGCGATGAGAGAGTACGAGAAAGAAGCTATTTTACACTTGTCAGGCCTCATTTAGAATATGCCGCTAGTATATGGGATCCGGACGAGGAAGGTATGATAAAAGAATTAGAGCGCGTGTAAAGGAGATCCGCTAGGTTTGTTAAAAGGCCGTTATGATAACTTTATAAGTGTTACGAGTGTAATAGAAGAACTAGGATGGGAATTACTATCAGAACGCAGGTTAAAATTTAGGTTAAACCTTTTAAGTAAATTCGAAACCGATTTGTTCACAGATGACGTTAGATATATATTGAGAACCCCTGCGTATTATGCTTGGTTTGATCTTATTGACAAGATTAGAGAGATAGATTGTCCTACCAATAGATTTAAAATATCATTTTTCCCGCGTACTATAAGAGAGAACAATAGGCAGCGTAGCAAAGGGATAGGTAGGTGAAATATAGTTAGAGTAGTCTGTAGTGCATGATGCATGTAATAACAACCAATAATCCCTTTCTTATTATGTAGGTACTAACCATGTGACCCTATTATCTAGCATGCCTTCATTAAATATCCTAGTTGGATGTCAATAGTGCATATTTGGTGATCCTCACCCCCTGCCACACACCCTCGTGGTGGCTCGCAGGGTAGTACGTAGATGTACTGGTTAAACAAACCCAGCGCGCTAGGTAACGCTCATCAAAATAAAGTAGAGTTCATGAACGCTAAACAACAAAAGAACTTCGGTTATGTCATCCGAGACTGTCGACAAGTTTTTTTTATTTCCATTAAAAGCGTCAAACATGTGCAAAGTGAGGTTTCTAATAACTCTGCCATAAAAAGCTTACGGCTTGAAAAATTATATCGAACGAATTCAACGACTTTACACAAAAAAATGGGCCATGACTACCGTTAACCCACAAAATACTACCTACGGGCGGATTAAATCTCGTCCTTACTAACGTACGCACCAACGTAGCAACTCTGCGCGCATTCACACTAATATCTTAAACTCAGCGTTGCCATAACCACCCTCACCAGTGTATGGCGACGAACAAATAAAGAGCGAGCAAGCGAAATACGGAAAACCACATTCCTGTGGCATTTTGAGACTTTCGAAATGTTTTTTTATAAAGTATCCATGTACAGCAAATCACTGCAGTCCAATTTTCAGCAGCTGGTTAAACTGCAAAAAAACGATAATAGAAGATGATTCCCATATTTTTTTAAAATTGCTTTATCATAAAGCAAAGAGTATAAACACTACCCTGTACAATTAATTCCTTCACCCATGCGTTTTCACATGCACGCAAACATAGATTTCATTTGTTGAGCAACTTACATTAACTCTAACTTTTCAAATATCCCTTCATCATTAATTATACTGATTTCTTTCTATTCTGCCAATTTTTTGCCATTTTAGACCTAAAAATCACATCAGTTAAGACACGAGAACTCTGATTATGAAAATAAAATCAAATGGAATTTCCTCACTATCCACTATGATCTGAACAATACATTTAACCGAGATGAAAGACTGACTGCAGAAAGTGGAAGACATTTTGGCGTTAAAATGAAAACTCGTATTTTCCCGGGATAATTCCCGAGGGTTTCTTTCACCAAAGCATCCCGCCTTTGCCTCAGGAAAAAATATTTAAGACACGTGTTACACCTAATTTGAAAAAGGAGAACGCCATTACCGATGTAAGAAAACAACACCCACCACATTTTTTTAAGTCCATTCCGACAAGGAGCCAGACGAATTCTTCCGACAAAAAAGCAACTCTCGGTCTATAAACGTGGACAAAAACCAGCCTGCTCAATTTTCATCAGTTTGTTTCCGGAAATTGACAGTGATTGTTCTCTTTCTCAGAAATAGCCTCGAGGACTGGACGATGCGTCTACCCGTCGACAGTTTAAGATTGACGGCTTCGGGTTGCAAGCCAGCGCTTCTCCAAGACATTCCTCCCACAAAGACGAGGAAAGGACCAAAGTCAGATTTGACCGTATCGAAATGCACGCTACCTGCGGTATAGAGCGGGAAAATATTAAAAAGCGCTTGTTAACAGCTGCTTTTACCATGTAAAATTAATTATAGAAGTAGGATGATACCCATGTATAAAGAGTTGCTTCATCATAAAGTAAAGATACTACCTTGAAAAAGTACTACCCTGATGAATAGTAAAGAAGAATTACAGAAGAAGAAATAGAAAAGAAAAGTAAAGAAGAGGTACTACCCTGATGAATAAAATTCTCCTCTAAAATCTTATTGTACAATGTCAATACTTAAAACAACATTTTCATATTATATTAAGAAGAAAGGATGCAATAAAATAAGTCCAAGAGCAATCAGGAGATAAAATCATGTGTTTAGTGTGAGAGAATACAACACAGATTTCTTTCAATCAGAAGACATGTACGCGTTGTATTCCTTAAGTTTGGAAACTATAAACATCCACAGAGAGAAGCCTATAAACTGCAGAATGTAATATTAAATCCATTATATTTTTCGACAATTTTGCACATTTTACTTTCATTCTGAGATAGTCATCTAATATTTATAAACCAGCATTCCATCCCACACAGACTTATGAGAGAATTCACCTTTGCATCAAAAACTCATAAATAAATAACGCGTTCTTAAGCGGGAAAAGCGCTCCTTAGATTGATTTTTCCCAGAAATTCAACTAATTGTCAAAATCATCGCATTCACCTATGGCAAGAAAATACATAAGGCTACTTGGGAGACCTACATCACAACGCTCCTAATTTTTAACCTAATCCTGACTTCTCCTGGTTGCCAAGCGAATGAAGGGTTTTGAGAATTTAATATTTAAAAAATTCTGCATTGCTTATTAAAGTACCCCACCTGCATGCTCCGCATTATAGTGCTTCGAGTCTGAAAAAGTTATAATTTATAAATGAATGAATTTCATTCCTCGAATTAATATTTTCACAACATAAATCGTACTTCGTTAACTATAGATATCCGCGATTGTGAGAAAAAACGCGAAATGATTATCAGCAGATTCATAAGCGAGGAAAGCTATTCATTTGATCAATACGTTTATAGATAAAATTGATGTACAAAATTCAGGTTTTTCGTGTTGCGTCGTCGTATATATCTGACTAATTTTTGCCATGATATCAGACTCAAAATATGAGACAGTAGATAGAGAATGTATAATATTTGTAATTAGTATTACCAGTGTGTAAAATAACACCACCAGTGGGAGTGTTCGTAAGTTCCTGAGAAAATTTCAAAGATAAATTTCCAAAGCCTTTATTTTGTGTACTCCATTAGTTTTTACCATTCAATTAGGCTGAAGGCAACTTATGTATTCGAGCATTTAGGCAATTAGGTATGTTTGCATGGCTATATATTTTCAATTTCTACGTCGAGAAGGACTTGAAATGATCGACAGGCTTAGCCACGTCTACCGACAAGGAATTCCGTACAAATAGTACTAAAACTTGGACTCGGCCTGCTCGTCTAAAGGCAATTAGGCCGAATTCAAATTAGGTTGAAGTCTGAGGCCTTATTGGGCACTAAAAAGATCGTTATTTCCAAGGTCTCATGCTCATTTTTCCAAAAACATTATAATACGCCGTATTTTTCAAGTAGTTCCACATTTCGTTTTATGGAATGGTTTGAAAGGTGAGGGTAGCTGAGAAACATGAGTGAATGTGGCTGGGGGGATTCTTAAAAGAAGACATATCAGCGGTCTTCAAACAGAACGACAAGCAATGCGTGAATGTTATAGAAGCTTATGAGGCACAAACTTTAAGTACACCATCGACGTTACAATTAAAAGGCATTTTGAAAAGAGTAGCTTTAAGGCCTAACACAAAATTTTATAATTACCTATAACTTTCTCGACCAATAAAATATAGATAATAATAAGATTCTTGAAAACTTGGTCATCAATATATTTAACTCACAGCCAACGTTTCGCCAAATATACTGGCATCTTCAGGGCCATGCAACACAAAACAAAGAGACAACAACCAATTATACAAATGTTAATACAAAAGTTAAGGAATCGAAAATTTACCTACTATGTATTAAGATTAATATTGCACAGTAAAAAAGCAAATAACAAATACAAACAGTAAAGATATATGTAAACAACCAACAATTAAATTAACATAAACCATTTACAAATATTGCAAAAAATATGCAAGTGAGTGAATAAGTTGAAATAAAAGCAATAAATCACAATTTTAAACACACAAAACAAATATAAAATCCATGTTAACATTAGCATGTAAATGTTTAAGTTAACTTAATTATTAGTTGTTTACATATCTCTTTACTGTTTGGAGATGTTATTCACTTTGTTACCGTTCAATATTAAGGTAGGTAAATTTTCGAGTCCTCAACTTTTGTACTAATATTTGTATAGTTACCTGGCAGTATGTCTCGTTGTTTTGTGTTGTAAAACCCTGAAAATGGCAATATATTGGGCGAAACAATGGCTGCGAGTTAAACATATTAATGACCAAATATTCAAAAATTTTATTATTATCTGCAAAATTCAAGCTCTATTCAACTGTGCCTACCCAGAGAGGGAACGGGTATGTTTGCAAGGATGTATATTTTCAATTTCTACGCCGAGAAGGATTTGAAATGATTGACAGCCGAAGCCATGTCCGCCGACTATGCACTCCGTAAACTGAATATTAAAACTCGGACTCTGCAAGCACGCCTGTACTCATTGTTAGCCTCCCAGACGCGAAGAGAACTCAGGAAGTGCTAATGACAGACTCAGCGAATAATGCGCAGCCATTCTTTCGAAGCGATGCGGCGTTGCCCATCACTACTGACCGAGTAACAACACAAAGACTTCCCACGAATGAAAGGAAGGGTACATTTAACGCAGGCATGCACCCACACCGCGGCATCTTGCTGACTGCGGCCAGTGGAAGGATTTCTCCCTACCATCTACAATTTCAATACTTAAAGAATGAATATACATTATGGATTTAAATGTTTGGAAATGTTGCCTAGGCTACGTGTTGCCTAAATTTCCACTTAATTCACCCAGTCCTTGGCGCTACTTAGAGAAAAGTCTTTTCAGTTGAATCTTAAATGGCCGTTGTTAATTGTTGTTAAAGTGAGACTGTGGTGAATATTCAATAACGATTGAAGAGAGAGGAACTACTAGATACTGTGAATAATAGCTGACTACTTTTGAGACAGTTTCTTTGTAATTCCTGAAATGTGTTTCCCATTTGTTTTCCTTCCATGCAGGAATGAATGCACAACGCGGTTTAGATTCAATGGCGATATCCAAGAACTCTCAGCACAGGTCAGTTTAACATATTTCAAATCGATAGTAATGCTATTCATACCGCAACTCAACAGCCCACAATCCATCCCTCTATGACTCAATGGACTTATGTCGTCGCTTTTACCCCAGAATGACAGACAAGGTTCGTTTGAAGATTAATTCACGTAGTAGAGAATTTTCAAAAGCAATTATGCTTAAGGTTAAACCCTTTGGTCAAACAAAACTGCCATCTTCAGCTTCTGATGCGCTACACCTCTCTTTAGGCGCTCAAAAATCTCGTATGCTTGTATTAAATGGAATGAATGGATGAGAGTCGAATAACGAAACAGATATATAAGAGTGAAATGAATGGTGCGAGAGGTAGAGGTAGGCCGAGAAAGTTGTGGTTGAATGTGGTTGAGGAAATTCTTAGGAGGAGGAATATTAGGAGTCTTAAAAACAGGAGGGCGTGTATGATGCAGTGTATGGGGGTAAATGAAGCAAAAGAGGCTTGCAAGGATAGGCCAGTATGGAGGAAATTATTTAAGCAGAGTTAGGAGCATAAATATGTATTTATGAGTGAAACTTAGTGACTCTGCCTACCCCGGAAGGGAACGGCATGATTGGTATGTATGTATATATTTCCATCCCAGCTTCACGAGAGTTAACTTCGCTAGCACTACCAGAAATTCCATGTTTAGCGAGCATTTTTCTTACTTCTGTTTTTTTATTGCTGACTTTTCTAGCCTTTCTCCTCCTTAGTTACAGCGAAATGGTTTGAGCAAAATATCATTTCACCTATAAATCTATAAATATTGTCTCATTTTAAAGAAAATATACCCTTCGGAAGGTACCAAAATATCAGCCTCTTACCGAACTACTTCACGAGATTTTTGATGAAAAATTACCAGGCATTTTACATAGGAAATTATATCCACTCAAGAGAGACATACATATATACATATCAATCACGCCGTTCCCTTGCGTGGTAGGCAGTTACTAAGTTTTACTGATAAATATATATATTTGTACACCTAACTCTGCTTCAATAATTTCCTCCATACTGGCCTATCCTTGCAAACCTCTTTCGCTTCATTTACCCCCATACACTGCTTCATATATGCCCTCCTGTTTTTAAGACTCCTAATATTCCTCCTCCTAAGAATTTCCTCAACCACATTATACAACAACTTTCTCGGCCTACCTCTCCCTCTCGCAACATTCATTTCACTCTTATATATCTGTTTCGTTATTCGACTCTCATCCATTCTCTCAACATGGCCAAACAAACGAAGCACACACCTTTCATATATGCCCATTACTGGAGCATCTGACCCACATTCATTTATTACCCACTCATTCCTGACCCTATCCATCCTACTTTTGCCGCAAACACCCCTCAGATAATTCATACCCACGGCCTTTAGTCTAGTCTCATGATTTGATTTTTAACATTGTTAAGAAAACAAACAAACCACGCAGTTTCAATTTTTTGACGACAGCTAGGCGTTATAAATTCCTCATTTTTTAAATGATATCTCTATTACCTCTCTCCTCTCTCTCTCTCATGGACATAAGAGAGCATTATTTTAAAAGGAGGAATTACTAACACCTAGCTGTCGTCAATAAATTGAAACTGCGAGGTTTGTTTGTTTTCTTAACAATTTTCAAAATCAAATCAGACATGAGACTAGACTAAAGGCCGTGGGTATGAAATATCTCAACAAGTTTTAAAAATAAATCATACGGTAGCCACAGATTTTTTGTCAGCATTACAAAAGACCTTCCATTAAGAAGGAGCTTTAAATGTGCCGCGGGAAAAAATGAGTCCAACTTCTGAGTCAAATCTGAGTCAAAGACGTAGACATTTTCATTTAATTATTTATAAATTCAGCTATATAAAATATTAAACTGGACTATTAATATATTAATATTAAATTCATGCTCTCCACAGCTGCTGAAAAATTGAAAGGTAAAATTCGAATAATGTCTCCATTATGTTATGACTATGGAACTAGGGAACCTAGTTATGACTAGGGAACTATCTCGCTCAAAACACCTTAAGTTCCGGATAATCCACTCTCATCCAATTTTCCCAGATTCAAAGCTTCTCAGCCATTTATCGTCATACATTAAGTGTCATCCCAAGACATATTTTCAAAAATTTTCCTTTGCATTCAAATTCCATATAAAACCTCCCTCGGGTTTTTGATTATGCAATTTTCGTCCTGACTATAAAACACACGGCCTTCAATAATTTCAGTCTTCGTCCTATACCCTTTTCAAATGCGTACTAGCTTTATCCAATGGCCATTCTGCTTTACAATTTTTACCTAGTGCGTTTTCTGTTTACATTTTTATAACATACGTTTGCGCACTACGCGCCAGTTTCCAGACTTCTCGATAGAGTCAATATTTTCTCCTCCACAAGATTGGAAATAACTGATGCGACACGCGAAAAGGGAAGCCACGATTGCCTCGATAAAATGGGGAGGAAAAGGAAGGCAACGCCTCACGAGATCGTCGATTTAAGAGGGAACAAATGAAGTGGAAAAAGACCTCTTTCCTGATTGACTTCCAGGAAGCCACAGGGGAATCGAGAGGGATCCTGACATCGACCAGATAATCCGGAACTACGTCTAAATATTGGCTAAGTCGACTGCTCAGATAAAAGAAAGAAGATGGGCACATTGAAAATTCTTTTTTTTACGACACAATATGTGTGTATGTCAGTAAAATGTTATTTTTGTCTCGCAAAATTCGTGATCTTTAGAGAGCCACGACACCGGCACCCATGGCTTTGAAATCGGTACAACAAATAAGCAGCGTTTTTGCGACGTCTCGCTTTTCTTTCTACAATTGACCTTAAACACGGGAAAAATATGACCCAAGGTTCCATCTACACCTACACAGTACTCTAAAAACCACCACAAGACTGTGTGGCAGGGGATTGATTATCAACATTACATGAAATCAACTATAATGAATACACCTAAAGTTTTAAATCTATAGCTGGGACGTTTGGTAAAATCCGAATGAATATATTACCGGAGTTTGGCCCTATATGCTCAAATATATTTTTCTTATACTGCGTAAATGGAGGACATCACTTAGGGTATTCATCTATATGAGAAGTTTTCTGTAAATGTCCAATTATGGAGAGAGTAGATTCATACCTACTCTCTCTATAATTGGGCATTTACAGCAATGCAACATCAATTTATGAAAGTTAAATGTGTCTAAAGTAAACGCCTTTGTATTTAAAGTTAGGCTTTGCCTTGTGGAAAGTACCCTAAAGCACTTACACACAGATAAACTTGGCATTGTATGCACGGCACCTGTGAGGAAAACTAGTTGTTTTTAAATCTCCGTGAAGTTCACAGTGAAATATGACGCCTGTTTAGATTAAACGTTTTGAGCACTCGGCGTGAATCTGTGTTAGAATCCCAGTCCAGGCGAGTGATTATCTCACTGTCAATTTCACACAAATGAAATACTACCATCAGTCGTTGACACCTCAAGAGTTATTGCGCGGCCAATTCCACAGTTTTTGAATTTACAATAATTATGTAATACCTGCACTAAAATTGTACGTTATTACATTTAAAGGTTTGCGCGGGATTGTAGTTTTGATCTCCACATTTTTCTTGGTTTCCTTCGCATGGGATGGTTTTGCGACAACATGGGATGGTTTTGCGGAACGCCTGACTACACTGACTCCATCTTCGGGGCGTAGTTTCCGAGGGGAGTTGTCTTGCAGCGATTTTCTGGATGCTGGATTTTTCCGGATTTCAAATTGGTAGAGTCATGCAAAGCCCTTTTCCAGGTACTGCGTCTTAGATACACGTCCTACCTTTTGAAGCTCAACGGCATTTTTATCATTTCCATAGCTTCCCTGATTTGTCTAGGTAAATATTCTGACACATGAGAAAAACTGTAAAAAAACATGATAAATTTCTTTATAGAGGGATGGATCTCCTCGATACGGTTCCTGTAAAAAGAGTTATCTGCACCTCAACTAATCTAAATAAACGCGGCAAAAAAAACAACATAAATACGTCCAAGAAACTCCTCTACTCCTTACACCTGACCATGAATATACATTATGGATTGTTGACTCGTCGCCAAAAACTGTTGCCTAGACTTCCGTAAACAAACAACTTTTTCGATTGAGTCGCCGTCTAGTGGTGAAAGACGGCAGTTCAAATGTGAATACAGTCTACAGATCGTAAATAATCACGTCTTACCGGTTTTACTTACCAGTAATCAGAATGCAGTAGATAAAAATGCAGCACTACATGCTAATTAAACACTTTTCTAATATTGTCCGGTCAACAGATATATTTAATTCCTCTCCAAATTTAATCACACGAATCACAATTAACTTCTCAGCACTTCGTGAATATCGTTTTGCGGCAATTTAATGATAATACGAGGTGAAAAAAGTGGAATGGATTAGAAGACGGATACATAGGTACTATAAGGATTTCAAAACCAAGATCCGGCAATATCACCTATGGATAAGAAATTGCGCCACTAACTATCGTTTTAATAATAAATAAAGGAGAGATTGTTAAACCTACTCCAAGGCCACACATGAATAGTAGGTTACACATTAACATCCAGATCCATCTATCTAGATCGTACCTTGTGATTCCTATGGCTCTCAACAGGTAATAAACCAAAAAAATGCTGCTATAAATTAAAAGTAAATGATCCACACAGCAGAGAAAAGAAAGACCAAATATATTGCATGTTAAGGAAGAATTTTAGCTTCAAAGTTTGTCTCTAATACATTCACTAATGATGCCAGGACAGAAGGAAATTTAGTATCTACCAGATCGGAGCGTATCTCCGTATCTCTCTTATTTTGTCCCTCATATTAGTTCTGAGAACATGGTGTGGGGGTTACGCAATAATATACTGATCGCCGAGACACTCGGGTGATCTGAATTTAGCAAGCACCCTGCCTCGGAATTTCCAGCGTCTCCTAATCAGTTCCTTACATCGGCTGTAACATAACTCTAACTTGGCTTGCTTTTAGATGGAATTTAGAAGAGACCACATGAATCCAAAAATCGTCCGCAGTCAGCGCATTTTCCACGACACTTTGCGAAGAATTAAGCATATTGGTCAGAATAAATCTTCATTTTAGTAATAGTAATTTTAGATTTAGTAATAAACTAAAATTGAACGCTAAGAAAACAAAATCAATCGATGTAGGTAGTCCGTACTGTATGAACAGTCTGGATTGTAATGTCCTTCCAAAAATTCAAGTAAATGGCACAATAATATAATATTCCAACGTAGGCAACAATCTATGGTTAGTTGTTAACAATACGTTGAGTTGGCATTCATCACATAAAATTTATTTCCAATAAAATATATAAAACACTTTATCAAATGAAGTATTTCAGAGATATGATACCTGTTTCAATAAGGCAGAAAATAGTAAACTCACTTTTAATTCCTCATATTGATTATTGTGCCTTGGCATATACAGATATAAATAAAGATCTCCAGTTCAAACTCCAAAAAATACAAAATGCAGGAATGAGATATATCTTAGATATTGGAATTCGTGAGCATGTGACGCAATATTTTAAAAGATCTCATATTTTGAAAGTCGAAGCTCGAAGAATGTACCAATTGGAAGTTTTCATGTTCAAACTAATGAAAACAGGGCAACCGACATACATTTTCAAAAATATAATTCAAAACAAAGATATAAAAGGGAGAACAACGCGTATAACCGAAAATTTATTCATACCGTCCTACGGCAAGGTAACTCATGAACGACCATTTCTGGTAAAATCATGCAATTTTTGGAATAAATTACCAGGTAATATAAAAAATGTAACATCGATCAATGTTTTTCAAAAATTATTGTTAGATTACATAAAATAAAATGACAGTACCGCATTCAATTAACTGAAAAAAACGCCAGTGGACTATTATATTTGAATATACTGTCAAGTTGTATATTTGTTTATTGTAACTGTTTGTGATGATAATTGTTATTGTTTTGATCGCTGTAACTGGAAATTTGTATATCTTGTTATGTTTCCCATTGTAGAAACTGTTGATTTGCACTATATTTGTGTTAACTGAGACCTTCATTTATGTTTAAGTATTTTGTTTCACTATTGTTTTTCTTTTTTTCATATGTTAACTTAATTTTCAGATGTAAAACCTTGCCCCATAGGAGCAAATGCTCCTTGGACAATAAACCTTTTCTATTATTATCTCTTGGTATGCCCTCCGTTTTTCCCCTTTCAACGCTTCCAAGTTCCACCTCTTCATCTTCCTACTTCTATTAAGTATTCTGAATCTAACCTCGCAATTCATCATTACTAAATTGTGGTCCGAATCTGCATCAGCTCCCGGATAGCTCCACGAGTTCTTCACACTGTTCCTCAATTTTTGCCCAACCATGATATAGTCAATTTGGTATCTCCAAGTGTCTCCCGGCATTTTCCATGTGTAAGTACCTCCTACTATGATAGTGTTTAAACCAAGTCTTTGTAACTACTAGAATATGTAATAATTACTTGAAGGTAATAGTAGGTACCGCTTTTGACTAACTAAAAAAATTGAATAACCTGTCGATTTGTACATTTTGTAATAATTATTGTTATTGTTTTGATTGCTGCAACTGTTAATTTGTATATCTTGTTTATGTATACATTGTTGGAACTGTTGATTTGCATATGCACATGGAAACTAAAATTAGTAATAGTTGAAAATTGTAAAATGCCCAGAGTTTTATAAAAATCTAAAACTTTTATTTTATTTAAGTAAGTTGTAATATTCTGGTGTTTCTATTTTAATATTTCCCCTCCACTACATACCATATGTTTGTTATTGTATTGTATTTGACCTTCATTTATGTTATTGTATTTTGTTTCACTATTGTTTTTCCATTTTTTTATATGTTAATTTAATGTTTAGATGAAAAACCTTGCCCCATAGGAGCAAATGTTCCTAGGACAATAAACCACTTTCTATTCTTTTCTATTCTATTTTCGAGTCAGTGAACAATGGCGAAAAGCCAAAAGCGGAGAGCAGCGTTGCATGTAGCATATGGAACATACTCTGAGAAAAGAATATGAGAATATGCTGCGGGTATTTGCGATGTGTGGGTGTGAAGGAAAATGGACAAAGTGCGGCGAACGGAGAAGCGGACAAACGAGAAAGCACTCTGTGAGGACAGGTTGCTGATGGAGGAGAACGGAAGGAGGGAGAGTAGGTGGTCGGAGGATATGATGAGGGACGAAGGATTACTGAATATAGATAGAGGGGAGGATTCTGAGAAAGCAGAGTAGCGGACGAAAGACAACGGGTTCCATGGATGGGATGAACAGAGGTAGGTAGTGAGGCAAGTTAAAGATAGAAATCGTGGAAGATGATTGGGGTCTGCCCTTTAAAATTCTAAAAGATGTAATAATGTCTTCCGTATAAATCTAAGTCAATCGGTATTATTGCCACAATAGGAAAAATAAATCTACACAGTAGCTTATTAAAATAAGGAACAGAAGTCCAGCTCCATGTAGAATCTCAAATAACAGAAATAATAAACACCTGCTCCGTAGGAAGAAGATTTTTAAACAAATACTAAAAATGTCTTTATTATTTCTCATTTTGTGAATTCTTCCTTTTTGCCGATCTGAATTCTCCATTTTTGTAAATTCTTCACTCTTGCGCAGCATAGTTTCAACACCCGTGATATCATTGCCAAGGTATCACATTGTTGACGTTTCAACATAGTCGGCAAAAAAGACGTGGAATTCGCAACGATAAATCATTTCATACGAGCAATTTCCACCAAGTAAATCCGGAAACTTAAACCTTAAAGTGTTTAAATTATTGAACAATAGCTTTTTAATACATTTGGTACAATGTGCCCAGGACACGCGAATGTTTCCCAACCTAAAAAAGCTGACAAGTGAACGAGTCGAACAACAATGATGAAAAATAAGGCGGAAGAGCGGTGAACGATAAAGAAGAGAGGGAGAGAGAGGTAGACAGAATGGGAGGAGGAAGGAGAGGGGATGAGGGAGGACGAGAGGACGAGGGGAATGAGGGGAAGGGGAGGTGGGGAGAGGAAGGGGAGGCAGGATGAGCGTGAATTGGGAGGGAGGGAACTCGAGGAGGCGGTGGGGGAAAGAGGGAGGGCGGATGGAAAGGGGGGGAGGGGAGGTGTCGCGCACGCTGCCGCCGACTCCTCGCTTTGAGAGAGGGAAGGCCGAAGACAGACGTTTTTCTTCCCGCGGACTCGACGCCGCTCCTCGCGGGAGAGAGAATAAACAGTCTTCCCCTGGAACGCGGCCGCGTCAGTTCAGTCGCGCCCACCAGTGCGTCAGGAGCGAAGCCGACCGTTCGGGCGGCTGTCTCTTTGAGTTCTAAGCGTCGTGGAGCGTTACTCGGCCGCCTCTGTTGACCGCGGCAGAGACCGGAGGAAGTGAGTGCGAATTAGGGAAGAGCGTTTCCCTTTCGCTTAGCTCTTGCTTTGGTGCGTGCCCCGTCGACGGAAGCCGAGGAAAAACTTTTTTTCAACACCCCCTTCGCTTACAAGAGGACACTACACACTCGTCTCGCGAGCCTTCGGACCCTACGCCGTGCCACTGAGAAACGGTGAGTGGAGCTTTACCCTAATGAGTTCCCCATACCTACTTAACTCGGGAAACCTTATGAATGAGACGGCTTTTTTTACTGGCGCCGTCCGGATTTGTTTTTCGGACTACCCCAGCGCCCCCCCGTAGGGTTATAAGGTACCCTTAAAAGCAAAACCTCCCAGCGAGGCGTGGGCGTCATTACAGTTTCTTCTTGTTGGGGGAAAGTTCTTTTCTTTTCGGGGTTCTAATTTCCATGCGAGCTTGTAACTTCTCGTTAAGGAAGGATAACTTCTTCGCCCGCGCCTCCATGGATTTAAAGCATCCCAGCAGGTCAGGGGCTGCCTAACAGTTTTTGTTCATTGGAAAAGTTTTTCACACCGTGGCACTGATTGCTTCATGCGCTCATAGCTTTACGACAAGTAATAATAAAGTTAGCTTGCATCCAAAAACTGAGCGTAATTAAGGATGTTTTAATAAAAAATGATTTCTCGCTTGGTACATTCCACACTTCTTTATTGTTTTTACTGACCATTGTTTCGACAAATAATTTCATTTAAAAAAATAAAAAAAGTGTGGAATGTGTGTACAAAGCGATAAATTATTTCATATGTCGCATTTCCACGAAGTTAAGCCTGAAACTGCAACTTACATGTTTATATGCTTTAAAATTAATTTTTTTAAATAATATTTAATTAAAATAATAATTAATAAAAAAAACTTTACCTTCTTACGAGGATTTCAGTTTTACCTCGGTAGAAATTATACTGACAAACAAACTGTTGTTGAAAAAACTGAAATAACTTAAGGTTTTTAATGAAGAAATAGGTTAGTGAAATACGCATCGATCTATTCCAAAAAGAAATCAACCAAGTTCTTACTAATGCGCGTTCTTTCAAAGGTTTTCTTAAGAACAAAACGGTGTAGTCAGCTATTGGTTATCTTTTCAATCTACAACTCGTTCACAAATTGGAATTGTTGTCAGAGCAAGGCATAGCGTTTTTTCTTCATTCCTTTACACCCTTCTCATCAAACAACAATAGTTAGTAATAAATTTATCATAAAATGAATCTCAAACTCAGCGAAGGGTTTGCCCAAATCCGCCCTCTCAAAGTGAATCTCCTTCCGTAACGGATTAAATACGACCGGAAACTTGTCTCCCAATTACGCGGACTCTGGTTCGAATAACGAAGTGCCGTAAATTGGAATAACTTGCTAGGGGTGGCTAAGATCGCGACAAAATTGTTTGGAATACAATTTCAAATTTTGTGTTTATTTTAGTACCACGAAAATCACCATACGTGAAGGCATAATTTGGCACTAATCTAGCCTTATTCCGATAAAAAACGTCAGGATCGAAGTCTCCCAAAATCTTACGGTAGATGTAAGTTTTTGACCCACTACTAAACCCAACTTCATTATCAATCACAGCAACCTCTTAGGAATGCTCACAAAGTGCATAGCTCCGTCCACCAGATGAGTTTCGCGCATATCCTCAAGAGTAGGAATGCATCGATTCAAGATGACACACTTGCATTGTTTCACAATTCTGCCAATTCAAAAAAATCCTTCACCCTAAGATCTACGATCTCATGAAGTAATTAAGGCGTCGGTCACCTCCTAACGGCTTCGGCTATCAACTTTCCCAAGTCTTTTTGAATGGGCTAAGGCTATCAGGTACACGGACATGATAATATAGTCATCAGTTATGGTGAACAGAATAGACTTTCCAGCTATACTATTTTTTCCTTTATCATAATAATCGTTATCTCTTCATCTAAATCTATATATTACCCTGAAATCCACCCTCATGGTGTTTAGCAGGGGGTGATTAATCACCAACATGCACTGTAGTGTAAAGTAACATTCACCAACAGACACTACACTATAGTTATGCTACGAATGCTAAAGAAACTATTGAATTAATGTATAATGCAACTATGTATGCGAGATACAAGATTCATACAAACGTGATGATGGTACTTACCTTTTCAGGTACGGAAATAGGCAACAAGCAATTATTCATCAAAACCTGAATTATCGCGGCCGTACAACCTCCACTTATTGTACACTGATGCGAAAAATCGGAATGATTAGTTGATTTAAGAAGCTGCAAGCAAAAACAAATCACGTAGTTAAGAGTCAACAGCTGATTCACTGGTGTTAACTGACGTATCACAGATTTAACATCGCATGTTTTACGGCATCAGTTCTGATTTGGGCTTCTGGGTTCGTAAGTTGTGCGTTACCTCTAGTTTTCTTTCCGTGAGAATAATGAGACAAATATGTTCACACTTCGCTTAAAGACAATAATCAGCCTTTTACCGGGTGAACTTAAACGGGGCCCGGGTATGATACCCTTAAGTGATGATGCAAGATGGGGAGGAATGGACCTTTTGTGACCTTTCACTACTCATTGTCAAGCGCGCAGAGCTACAAGACAGATGTGACTGAAAACCGAGAGTGGAGAATTTTCTTCCCTCGTTCTAACGCGACGGTGAATGTCAATAAGTTTACCAGAGGAAGATATTACTAAGCTCCGACGACTGAGTCACATTTTAAGAGTAAGCTTCACCGCGAAGACGCACCATCGGTAGGTATCTTTAACAGCAGTTCGATGCGTCGAGCGACAAAACCGCAAAGCGCTAACAATCAGCTCGACTTAGTGGAAAGGTGTTGCTAAGATCGTCGCCACTAACATACATATATTTTCATCCCTTGACTATTTTATGGATCGTTTACATAACGACTGCGAAGGAAAGTGATTGACTGTCGAGCCATTAAAAGTCTCGGGCCGCCGTATTTTTATCTCGACTGGTGCCCTTCTTTTTCCAACTCGGGGATGAAAGGTCACTTCCGCCGTTTTCAAACATGCGCGAAAAAAACGGCAAATCTTACATGGGACCAGAATATCTGATGACTGAGCATTTTTAGGCACAATTGTAGTCCAAAGAAGAGAGAGAGAAAACTAGTAGTGTAACTTGCGTCGAACCCTTCGTGGGAGAAAGAAAACTAAAAGAAAGTACATCTAATTTTATCTGAAGCTAAAACACACATAAACATTAATACGAAATTAATATTAAACGCGCAAATTTCATTTCCTTCGTCTGTAATTACAACTTGTTGACAAGCTACTAACATTCAAACGAATTTTGCTTTTGACAACGACCAAGCAGTACATTAGTACACCATAATTGCAATTTAGACGTTCAAGAACCGGTTTCATTATCTCTGTCTTGATATTTTCTTGGCACGATAAACGAAGTTAATATATTAACCGATAACGCTCACGTCAACTATCCGTTACGTAAATTAAATATGCAAAAATCGAATTCTCAGACACCATACAAATGAAAAGGCTACGTCATCTTTCATTTAACGGTATTCAGACATTACATCCGGGCCTTGCTGAAAGAGAAATGGTAGTGCACCAGTTTAATTTTTCACCCGACTTATTATCCATCAGAGGATGAACTAAACTTCTTAGCTTAAAAATCAAACTTTCCGAACGCAATAAATTTCCTTCACAGTCCGATTTCCCTTACCGTTCCATGATGACCGACAACCAATAGTTCACTGCAGAGTGATGTTTTGAGAGAGATTGTAGACAGTCATAATCAATTAATTCACTCATCGTCCAGTACTTATGAGATTATTCTTGCATACCCATAAAACAGCACAGCGGCACTTAGACAGCAATACCTAACAACATCCAGCTGAACATATTCTCTCACTCACCTCCATTACGTGCGTTCTTCTCTTTCCGCAAGTTGTACTTGCTACACACAAATTAAGTTTTGTATACTATGTCGGGAATCATCATTTTATTCCAAGAGCGTAAAATAGAATCGATTATCGCCGTAGCTCCGGATCACTGCAGCAAAATCTTCCTGCAAAATTTAAGAGACTCGGATACCTCAGCGTGGCGTAAAACTTTTTCTGCAAGACTCGCTCAGTTGTAACGTTATGGGAATACATATTTAGTTTTACTATATAAAAAAGTTTAAGGACCAGAAAAATTAGCATCACAAGACAGAAGTTGTCAAGAGCAAATTCATTTTCTCCGCGAGTGATAATAATGCAAGGGTCACATTGAAGATGATCTCCATAAAAAACGAAGTAACCTAGAAATTTTATACGTAGTTTAAGTTTAGTATTTATTTGATTGGAATAGGTTCTGCAGTCTATTTCCCCAAGTGCCTGTATAGTAAACATCATGGAAATACTAATAAAAGGTACCTTATTGCGGAATATTTTAGATATCTCACTAATGCATCGGCACGGGGGAAGCGAGTACAGGTTTGCCGGAGACAAGACAACTTTAATGATGAAAATTGTTATATCTTCAATTTTCACTTCTAAATAAATTGTTGATAGGGTTATTACCATTGAGGAAGATGGAGATGGCATTATGTCATTAGACTGTGGCCTGAAAACCGGAAAAACAAATATAGTGGTAATCCCAGCTCTTTACTTTCTTTCCTTTGAATGGCGAATATATAGCACGAATAGCCACCATCTGTTTGAAATTTAAGGAAAGTAGCCCGTGAAAAATATTATGGCTACTTATTGCTATGGATTCTACTAAATTTTACCATAGTTTTCGATGGGAATGCGGAATATTATTGATTTAAATGAATAAACAATATGTGCTAGGGTAATGCACATTACAGACGTGAACGTATGCTTAATTTTTGTTAGTTATCGAATAAAAACATAGTCAAATTGCATTATTAGTATGTCAGCCCGTAAGCACACATGAAAATTCGGGGTTCCCATTCATCACCATCATCATCATTGGTAGACTGCTGTTTAGCAGATCCTTATTAGCCTCTCCTCCAGATAACTCTCTCTTGTGCCTTCCTTTTCATCCCCACGTAGCCTGTCTTCTCTTCAAAATCATCCGTCATTTTCTTTCTTCTTCTTCCGCGTTTAAGCTTTCCTTCCACCATCCCTTCTAATACCTCCTTCATCAAACAATCTCTTCTTCATGTATGTCCCAGCCAGTTTTGCTTCCTTGTTTTAATTTTTTTAATCAGTCCTCTTCATTTCTCACTCTGTCTGCCCAACTAATATTCAACATTCTTCCCTATATCCACATCTCCAATGTCTCAATCCAATTCCCTATCCCATTATCCCTATGCAAATTCTCAAGTCGTCAGCTGCTCCTGTCATCCTGTTGACTTCAAGCGCAGACGTGGCACAATTATTATCACGGAAACGTCCGGTCTTGTCTAAGTAATACCATGTCATATATAAACTATTTCATTTATTGGGCAAATCGGAACGGAAGGCATTCCTCAGCATCTTATTTTTTTTAAGTACATATTTACGGACAACGAATATGGATTTTTATTTCGCAACCTTATAGTCGGACCTCTATGAGAGAGAGATTGGTTGCGGGAGATGCCAGTCGCCTCCCGCGTCTAAACCCGAGCGCTCCTCCAACCTCAAGGGAGGGATTTGCACGCGGCGTCCTTGGCTTCGCTCTCTCCGCGCACTTTATTTTTCCTTTGGCAAAGAAGTTTCCACCTCCGCGTGGGGTGCCTTTAACGGATTCCTTCTCCCCCTCCACCCCATCCCCCTCCCACCCTTCCCGTCCCCTGTATCTCTTTCCCCTCCCCCTCTCCTCCTCTCCCCCCGTTCATCCACCCTATTCCCACCTACCGGAAGGGGGGGTGGAGTATTTCGTCATCGGATTGCCCCGTAGTTAACTTGTTTATTTTAAAAAAAAAGAACCACGCGACCCCTACGGAACAAAACGTGAGCACAACAATAACAGAGAGGCCGCCGCCCTTCCACGAGGCCTCAACTTCTCGGCGGGACGAGGCGTCGTTAAAAAAAAAAAGACAAGCGCATGACTCTTGCTCGATCTGGTAAGTTATCCCTCATCCGCGCGGGATGAAACTGATAGGCGACTCCGACTGCAAAACGCAGATATAGCAACATCTAAACCAATGACCTCAATCCCAACACAAATGTGGCCCTCAGGGCAAATAAGGCGGTAATCGTTGGTAATGGAGCGCATGTAATAATAATTTTCAAGTCAGTCAACAAAAAGACTCGTCTAAAATTCGAAGATTCCTTAGAAATTGAGTGGAATTTTTTCCGTATTTAACTGTGACTTTTACTACACTACAGAGATAAAACACAAAAACACGACCCGGGTTTCAATTCATTAGTATCATCATCAGGTGAGCTTAAAGCGTTTGAAAATTGAGCTTTAATGTGAGGTGGGTTTACACGTAAAGTATATTAAGTGTATATATATATTAAATTATATAAAATACTAATATATTGAAACCCGAGTCGTGTTTTGTGTTTTATCCCTGTGGTGTAGTAAAAGTTACAATTATATATGACTGTGAAAATATACCACAAAATTACCAATGATATTGGTTTATTTGGATTTTTTGCATAAATCAGAAATAAAATTAGCACTTTCCCACAAATATAAAGATGAGCAACGACAAAGGATTGTGGAAAATTGCCCATTCTATGTTTTCATTTACAAGATTCGCCAACCATATTTCATCTAAGGTCGTCTGTTTATATGTTGGGACCATTGAGGTAGACAGGCTGGCTGTTGTGGCCAATGCTAGAAGCTGTAAAGTGGGCGTGGCCTTTACGCCATCTTTGTCATCCCCGATTTTTCATTGCGTCTTTCGGGACAATATTGCTCAATTTAACCATCCGTAAATCAAATGAAATATGCAAAACTCGGACTCAGACCAAAATTTTCGGGCATTAAATTAATGAAAAGGCTACGTCATCTTGCGTTTAAAGTTCACATGACAGTACAAGCAGAAACTCAAATGCCCCGGATTACGCACTAATTTTGCAATTTTACTACGTATTCCATCGATAACTTACTAGAAATAAGCATGTACTGGCTTCTTCAACATGCATTCTCCTTAATTACATTTATTTAGATCAATAATAATCTGCGTTCCCAGTGAAAAATATGGTAAAATCAGGTCAAATCGATTGCACTAAGTAATTTATATATTTTTCCAGAGTTACTTGCCTTACATTTCAAACTGATATTTGATATCCTTGTTTTACATCCGCTAATTTGTCTCTTCCGTCGTGCCATCCAAATGAAAGCAAGGAAAGAGCAGGGATTACCAATAATGTTGTTATTCCGGTTGTCTCTCTAGTTTGATGACGCACTGCCGTCTTCATCTATCTGAATGGTTGGGAATCACCACTCGAGCAGTAATGGAATTCATACGATTAAGAAGGCACACGAGATAAAAGCGAAGTTGACAGAAAAGCAGCCAATCAGAAAACGAGTCCATTTCCGTTTCGGGAATAGAACCACGCGACCGAAGAGTGTATATCGTTTAAATCACATGATCGGAAAAAATTGCCTACTTTTCCTTTCTTTCTCAGCTAAATAAGTATAAATTATTTCAACTGCGTTATTACCCCCTTAATTAAAGCATTTATGACCAGAGTTTTCGGCGCAGCATTCGAAATTTTGACAAAATCATATTCAATTTTTTTTATTACGAATATTGGACTCGGCGCGATACTTTGATATTAGTTAGCAACAATTTAAATAGGTATTAATGTACTATATCGCATTTTGAAGAAAATTTAGATCAATTTTTACGAATTATTACGAACTATATTACATGAGACAAAAGGCTACGTGCTAAAAGAGCATTTAAATAGCATATAAAGCAATCGCAAACAAGGAAAACAAATCGTTGTGATGCAATGATTTTCAACTTCATTTGTTGATAACACAAAACACGTATCCAAGGTTACGCGCAGATATTTTCCTAAACAAAAGCTTGTCCAATCACCTCCAGTCATTCCACCCCTTTTGACCAGTACAGAGTTTGCATGAGACATATTTTTTCATCAACAACAGTCATAAATCCATACATTGTTTTGCTGCAACTCTCCAATCAGCCAATCACATCATGCCTACATAATTCTTAACTTAGATGTCCTCTGTAGTTTGTTTGAGGAGTTCTGATGATAACATTATACCTAATTAAATGTACACATTAATTTATAGAGGTCCACCTAGCAATTTTTCACATTCATCTCTCCTTCTATTGTTGTTTTTAATAACTTTTGGTGCCGAAAATTTTTCCAATGAGTTCTGACTCTTTGACTTCTCAGATTGTTTATTATTCTTTTTTATATGTTTATAATCATCTGCAAAACTGATAATTTTAATAAATCGTTCTTTCTCGTAAAATGAACCTTTCGTAAAGCCTGGTTTTATCAAATATTATCAAACTCATAATGAAAACGATGTACGATTCCACTGTTATTCATTGCTGTCAACCGGTTTCGACAGTTATAGCGTCATTCTCAAGAATAATAATTCTGACAGTGAGGACATTCCCAGAGACGTACCTGTAGACATTCCTGTAGACATTTCTGTAGACATTCCTGCAAGTCTTGAGCATGACGCTATAGCCGTCGAAACTGGTTGACAACAATAAAAAACTTAGTGTAATTGTACATCATTTTCATCACGAGTTATATCTTCTCATTCCACAAAGTAACGTCACATTGAATAAATAAATTAAATTTTATTAAAGTTTGTTCTTTATCCAATTAAACATATTTTTTAAGTTTAAGAATGTTGTACAACATTTATAACGCCCTGAATTTGCCTCACTAATTTCTAGGTACTATAGTTTCACTGAAGATTATCTCAATTGAATTATTGAATGATCGAAAGGTGCACTTGTAACGTGCTTTTAACCTCGAATCTGGGTCAAATCAGCCAGTTAATTATTACCTGTGGTAAACTTAGATCTGGGTTTTAGGAGATTGTACCACCACGGCCGTATCACACCTGTTTTAAACACAAGATCTTCGTCCTAGTATATAGGTTATCCAAAGCCGAGGTAGTTAAATCGAATCATACATAAACTTCCTGGAGATATAATTGAAATAGTAGTATTTTCCGGTTGATAAAACCATCGATAAATGATTCGACCGCATGTATGATAATTATGGAAACATGAATATCCACTAGGATATTTTTCACGGTGAAACTTTTTGTAAATACTCCAGTCCCAGGGTAAAATGTGTTGCATATAATAATTCATTTTTATGAAATGAATGTTAATTTTGTTCAACAATGCTGTTTATTTGGTTGTTATTGATTTTGAGTTGCATTGTCAATATAATGGTAGAAATGCTGCAAGTGACCAGTGACTTCGCTCCTAAAATTGTTACAAGATTCTCTCGCGGAGAAACCCAGCGTTAACAAGTAACTGTCATTTTCAAGTAATAACCTTGAAAAATAATTTTTTCATTTAAACCATGAGTGGAGTACTAATTAACATGCATGAGAGGTGGAGAAAAGCTACATAAGTTTGAAAGAGTGCTTCAAAAAGGAGTGTTTCCACCTGATACAGCATGCAACTTTACATTATCAATGTCTTTATTTATGTTCTTTCCTGTATTCGTATTTTACGCGCATGAAATTTAAAGTAAAACAGATGAGATGTTTGAATAGAAAAGTAGATAAAGAAAAAATATTTATCAGATTTTAACGAGTTTGAGTCTGACGAGAAAGCAGCGACTCATTTCATGCCAACTGGGAAATTTTTTTACCAGACATCCCAACAGCAGGGTTTAACTCAACCGAGTTCACCGAACGAATTTCGTCGTCAATGATAGCGTCGGCGGATATAAAAGACGTGAGAACCGATTTTCGCTTCCCAACCAATCAAATTACGAGGAATCTCGCATAACGGAGGATTTTTTTCCCCGGCTCCCCTGACTATAAAGAGAGCCATCGCAAGATGAAGTGATAATTAAAACTAATCTATATAATCAGGATGAAATTTGAGGAGGGTTTCCGAAAACATAGTCGGAAAAAGAAGGGAAAAAAAACATTTAGATGCTCATGTGTCTGGTGCCCGTTGTTGGCGAACACCTATAATGGTATTTCCGAGAAGTCGTAACCAATGCTAACCTTTGCGTGTTTTCGCTTTCCCGTGAATAAATTCATGCCATAAAATTCACCCGGACCCCTTCCGGGGGCTCATAACGGGAATATTGAGATCCGGATTTACACCGCAGCTATTGAAAAAAATTTGGTTTCGTTTAAATTGCCGCGGGAGGCGAAGAAGACGAAAATTTTGTTTTTTTCATGGATTTTGGCGTTGTGGAGGAATCTACCCCATGAATCGATTTTCACACGAAGACGTTTAATGGATTCTTACGTGAAATTAGATCGCACCTAAATGAGATAAAATAAATAATAAATTTTACTTTGTTACCGTAGGCACGGCCTAAATAGCACATATTTCCAAATATAAAAACGCTTAAAAATTCTGAGAGTTGACTTAAGACACTTGTTAATTTGAAAAATTTTAATTTAAGTCTTTTAACTATCAATTACTATTCTCAGCCCGAGGAGTCCTCTTCTCCCAAAAAAAAGCATCTTCCCAGCAAGAACGGTAGAACCAAACTTGCCAGGAACTCAACTTAGCAAGGCAGGTTCCTTCATTTATATTTCCCATAGATCTTGTACAAAGTGGAATAGAAAACTTCATCTCAATCGTAACCTAGAAAATTGTACCACGTGGAATTTTTTTCAATAAAAGAATTGACCATACACCTAAGATTATCGTGTGACATGTCGAATTCAGACAAAAGCGTTTTATTTCAAACTTACATCACTTTAATTGATTCAATATAATTTGGACCACCAAGAAAAAAATGTTCCTATATTTTTTATCAAACGAGAGACTCCGCTTAATCTGAAATCAGCTAAGATGTACTTTATTTTTACTAGTTCCGTTTTCAATGTTGCTACAAATCCGAAATTCAACCATGGATTTTCCATAATAGCGTAGAAAATCATGTAACGCAGACATTAAAAGTTTGACAAAAAAAGATTTTGCCAAAATATTGCATCATGAAAACTGGTGTCATTGTAGCTTTTTACGAAAAATATACGACATCATGCAAACAGCAGAATGAAAATACGTAACTGTTTTTAACGCATAGTTAGAGCTAAAAATGAGGATTTTTGTAAATTTATGACGTAGGGATTTTTTCTGAGGCTCGAACTACCGTGGAGCATTGCGGCCCTTCATATAAAAGATGTGACCTTATTTTAAACCCAGGTACCACCTCAAGAGGAAGCCAAGAGCAATAGAGCACTGCGTTTGGCAAGTAGCTGTAAAGCCAGCTTCACACAAGAAAGTTTCTTCAATGGTGGTAGCCGTGGAAGTCACTTACAAGCGAAACTCCGTCGTATACACACGGGCTTCCATGGAAGAAGGGGTCGATAGTGGTAGTAATCGGCCGAGGTTCGCACTTTCAAGGAAAATATGCGACGTATCCGGTGAAACATTGGTCGCGTGACTGCAAGCAGAGATTAAATATGTAGGCAGCGAATAGATTAGTAGGAGGAGGACTCATTTTTGTAAGTTTTATCACTTATTTTAACTTGAAATAATAGTGATACAATTAACTATTAATGAAGTAGTAATAACTTTGACAATAATTACTATCATAATTCTCATACTTGATACGACGTTAAATCTAATGTATACAAATGCATCAAATCCACGAATACAAATGCTTCCATCTTTATTATATATGATTAAGTATTGTCAAAATGTTCATACTTGCTGTATTGATACATAATTAATGTAATTCAGACACATTCATGAAAACCAACGAATGCGTATGGGACTCGAACAGCGATTTGCGATGCAATTATTTCCAAACTACGGCGATTTTTGTAATTACCAAATTCAATGTTAACTTCCATCATTAATTTCTCTGGAAAAAACCGTAAGTTATGCGTATGCAGAGCAATTCATTGCAAGTGGCCATAAGATTCGATTCGAGATATCGTTTCACTCGCTGAAGACCTCAATTTGAAGTCCAAGTCGTGTCTCAGGAGGCCATCCGGCGCGATTCAATTAATGTTACCAGCCAGATTTTTTTTAGGAAAATCACACACGGCACAGGGAAAGGAACTACATTGATTGTACGACTTTCTTCCACCTTAAAGGGTTTTGGCATGAATTCAGTCGAAACCTCATCTTTGAAAGCGCCCTTGCAGGTGAGGACTGACGGCCATCGTTCGAATATGCGAATAATTAATTCGTGAATTATCTTCATACTCTCATGGCTATCTCCTCCGCGTCTGTAACCCCGACCTTTCAACATGATGAAGATTCGTTATACTTCGGGCGTCTCCGCATAAACTTAAAGCGAATAAAAATATTGTTCCATTAATCGCTTGCCGTCCATTAGGCCGTTAACGTCGCCGCCGACTAGATTTCGCAATCACTGAAATCGACTCACGATTTTAAGCATTCGGTCGCTTGTCGATCCTCTCGCACATCTTCTCGTTTATGAGAAGAGGATTTCGATTCCTTTATTAATGGACGGCATTTTCCGAATTTTTTCACACCCCATTGATCTCTCCCGTTCCTCCTTTCTGATCGCCTAAAAAAATTTACTTCGCAACATTTATATGGAGATTATTTTCCTTTGCTCGATAGGATTTTTTTGTTGGAAAAAGGCGACAGTCGCTCCATCAATTCGATTGATTCCCTAAAAATACTTGCACTACCTACATCTACAACTACATACTACCCTGCGAACCAAAGCATGGGCGTGTGGCAGGGGGTGTTAGGACACCAGCCATGTAAAGATGTAAGCTTTTGGGAGGTGAAATGGTGACGTGTATTATGGGAGTGTATTTAGTGGAGCTCAGTTTTTATTTTGGTCAAGTATTGTGCGCGGAAAGAACGAATTTTGTATATATCTGTTCGGCACTGCATCTCTCTTATTTTATCGCTTCTGTCAGACCTAGAGATGTAGTGAGGCGTCAAAATAATGTCTGGGAACAAAATAATATCTGTGTCACTCTGAAACACCAGTTCTGAATTTATAAAGAAAATTAAGCTGGTAAAAACTAGTGAGCAGCCTTCGAGTCTCAAGGAGCTCCCAACAAAATCCCTCTAAAAACATTGAAACACCAAATATTCACCTGTAGAAGAATTTAACGAAGCGCGCAGCTTTTCTTTTTATTTTATTTATTTTTTTTGTAAAATCTTTCTATCCAGGGTCCCAAATTCTGGCGGCATATTTGAGGTGAGGCCTAACCAGAGCGAAGTAGCACCTCTCTTTCACTTCATCACCCGAGGACTCTCCTCTAATACGCTTGATAAATCCTAGTTCCTGTACTCATGCGTCAAATATGTTTTAATGTGTTTTGTCCACTAAGGTCTGATGCTAAGACAATTCCGGGGTATGTGACTTCATCTGGTGACTTTATGTTTACTCTACCCATAGTGTAGATATGGCAGTTGTGTGATCACTTCCGCAAGAAGTGTACTGAGGTGACTTAACTAAGACCTCCAGTCACACACCCTAACGTTGGCATTATGGCCTGATTTTTCTATAATTTATTTCTGTGAACTGCAATATGGCCCAGCCTTCCCGGTTGATTGATGTTCACCGAAAGTTCAGGTCAAATACATTACATCAGACAGTCTTACAGTTTACGTGAACGTCATTGATGGTAAAGCGTACATTTATATCTGTTAACACACCCAGAAAGTATTTAACTATAGCTAATAAAAACCGTGTAGTATCCGCAATGTGGAAGTCACCGTGAGAGGAGAGAAATTAGAGCAAGTGGATTCATTCACCTATCTGGGAACGTGGGACGGAAGAAGTAAAGCGGACACTAGCCCAAGCTAAGAAGGCGCTCATGGGAAAAAGACAACTGCTGCTCTCAAAGAAGATAGGACTACAACCCAGGAAACAGTACGTGAAAACAGTCGAGTGGAGCATAGCACTTATGGATCGGAAGCATGGACCATTGGTAAAGCTGACGAGAAAAGTTTAGAAGCCTTCAAAACCTGGTCCTGGAAGATGATGCTGAAGATAAAATGGACGAAAAAAGTTAGAAATGATGAAGTGCACAGAAGAGTAGAGGAGGAAAGGATCATATGGAACACCATAGAGAAAAGGAGTTCAAGATAGATTGAGCACACCGTGAGTCACAATGGGTTTGTGAAGAGCATAAAATTGAAGGAAAAATAGAGAAGTCCCTAGAGGAAGACCCAGGAATTAGTTCGCGGACCAAATAAGGAGGAAAGTACATAGGAAGAGATACCAGGAGGAACGGGAACTAGCAAGAAGGGAACTAACTAGAACATAGGGAAGGGTGCATGGGTGGAGTAAACCAATCTTAGGATTGAACAACCAATGAGAAAAAAACGGACCTTAGGGTAGTGCGTTTGTTACTATGGAAGTTTTGATTAAAGCTACTATTAGACCTTCGCAGTGATCCTCAACAACTCAAAGCCATGGTCTCTTAATACGAAGGGGGGTCAACGGTACACAGCACAAAAGAACTTCTGGAGAGGCGATATTTTTTTCTGTAGATTCCACCTTTTATCTGGATTCGGCGTCGCAAAACCAGAGTTTCAGAATGGCAATCAATATCGTTTCAAAGCGGCATAGATACGTCCAGTAAATATTTACACGGATAAGGCAAACGGCGCGAAAGATCAACTCAACTTATTTATCACGAGGCTCTTATCCTACTCGATCCTCTGGCTAATAAAGACTGTCCCTTACGAACTGACATCGAAACGACGCTAAGAGTACAGCAAGCACCATCGGTATCGAAAGGAATCGAACAACGTACAACATGGCCAGTTGGGAATTTTCCATGATGTGTTCTGAAGTCTCTCGCTCTCGCTGTCTCGAAGTCGCTGAAGACTGGCTCGAAACACATCAGCGCAGATAAGGAGGTTTCCCCGTGACTATGAGGTTCAAAATAAATACTTAATTCCAACTTTTTTCAATTGGTAATTAAAGCCCCGCATTTTTTATGACATCCGCTAGCTCTAAAAAACAAAAACTAAGGCACAAAATGTGCAGATCATTCCACGACTATAGTTTTAGGGGATACTTTTGTATTGTCATAAGAGCCGACATCAGCGCCGTTTCCATAGAATTGCGCCAAATTTACTTCAATCATCACAGTTATTTAATCATTCATTGGTCGTTCAATCATAAGATTTTCCTAAGTGTGTACGCTGGTTTCAAGGTAATTTCGGTGTTCTGCCGTATAATTCATGCATGCCTGATGTGGAAGCACCCCCTGCCACACACCCTTTGGGTGGCTTGCAGGGTATGACGTAGATGTAGATGTAGATGAAGGTTGGTTAACTGCAGCCCTCCACCCTTCCCAGTCAAATGCTAGTTCCCTTACCTTCTGGTATCTCTTCCTTTGTACTTTCTTCTTTATTTGATCCATGAACTTATTCCTGGGTCTTCCTCTGGAGACATTTACCTCTATTTCTCATTCCATTATGTTCTTCACAAACTCATTGCGTCTCTGAGTGTGTCCAATCCATCTTGTTCTTTTCTCTATGGTGTTCCATATGGTTCCATATGTTCTATGTCCTTTCCTCTTCAATTTTTCTGTAGCCTACATCATTTCTTATTTTGTCCGTCCATTTTATCTTCAGCATCCTCCCCCAGCACCAGGTATCGAAGGCTTATAGTATTTTCTGGTCAGCTCTCCCAATGAGTTATTAGCCAATAACTCATATAAATAAGGCGATAAGTTGTGTAAACTTCATTTTTACTCAATTTACCTCGATTTTTTGCTTCTAACTAAGTTTTAGAGAAAGTGGCAGTAATATTAAATGGGATAATACCACATTTTCCCGTGTTTTTCTCGCTAGGGCATTGAACACCGCGTGATTTCAAGGTCGATTTTCGAGAGAAAATAAAGCGAGGAGAAGTTACATTTTGCTGTGTATACCAGACAGAAGAACTATTTTTTCCCAAAATCCGTAGAATGAGATTCAAATGCAACTTATGTCACTGCACGATGAAATCATCTTTAGCTCAGGAAAAAGACGATAAATGGAACGATACGCACAGCGAAACACTTGATAACCTGCCGATATGTGGAATTCGATAGGTAAAACAATAATCATGGCCAATTTTTTTCAAAATAACCTGATAACTATGCTTGAGATGTATCCTTAAATGACAGTTTTGTAAATATGGTAAGTAATTAAAGCATTACATTATCCATGTTTGACGCCAATGGATGTTCATCTTCTCCCCAACCGTAGCTGCCTAGCATTTCACACACGATGAAAACGCGAAAACTTCGTCGACTGTTGTGCCGCTACTCTGATACATCGATAATAGCATCTACAAAGTGACTCACAGATGTCAAATGTAATCAACTATACTTTAAATCTTTGTGAAGTCCGTATCTCTTCACCTGTGAAGGAATTACCATCGCGGGATCACGTAAACTCCTGCTAACAGCGGTCATTAGTAGATAGATGGGGCTAACTTCGATGTCGATGCCAGAGCCGAAATCATCATCAGCATCTTACATTGATAATGTCAGCACTGCCATCGGCTAAGTTAGCATGCGACATCTATTTTGCGGGTATCGCAGGACACAGCGAAGCCTATACAGAGGGGCCAAACATTTGAATCCATGATGTATATTTTATTGTTTGACGTCTATACTCACAATTTACACAGCGAAAACAGCCGTGGTTTCGAATATCGAAGCTCTTTTCTTCTCAAACAAAAGCCGGCTTTACATATGGAGGCTACTTCCACGGCAGAAACCTTGAAAGCCTCTCACAAGCGACACTTCGATGTTTACGCACGGACTTCCATGGCAGTAGGGGTAGATAGTGGTAATATTCGGTCAATGTTCACTCTTCCATGGAATATAGACAGGCATCTAATTTACCTGGGAGTATAATAACGATTCTGCGATAAAATCGCATCGTATCCAGTAAAATCTCGGTCACATGACCGCAAACGGATATTAAAAATCCAAAGAGCGAATAAATCAGTAGGATGAAGACTCATTCACTATGTTTACCAATCGAACTCAGATCGATATGATCCCGGACCGATCTGACGTTCTAAGCCAGCCGACTCGGATCGCCTGGTATACCAATGCAAAATCCATTAAAATATCGATTTGAATCGGTTCATATCGATTTGAAATCTCAGACTGGCATAGAAAGCGGGCCGAATTAGCTCGCTTCTCATATCGATCTCGCTAGCCCGTTGCGTTTATCATACCGAGCTAAACCGGCCAACTCGATCTGAGTTGGATTGGTAAACGTAGTGATTGTTGCATATGCCAATATGTATTTGAACTTGAAAACGTTTAAAATGCTAAAGAACGCAAAGGTAAGCTTTATGTCTTTTCTATCACCAGATGAAAATAATTATTATCACAATGCTTATACCTGATACGACGTAATAATGTACATTTAATGTAAATCATACAAACTCACAAATTAAATCCACGAATGCTTACAGAACTCGAACAGCGATTCACGAAGGCAATTACATTAATAATAATAATAATAATAATAATATTAATTTCTTTAAGACTTACAGGTTTCCCCAATTACAAGTGTTTTAATATATCATTAGACGAACACTAACACCCATGTCCTGGACATTGAATAATCTTACCCAGGCAGGACTCGAACCCGCGACCCTCGGGTTAGAAGGCGAGGACTTTACCCCGCCGACACCGGGGACGACCCGTCCCCGGTGTCGGTATTAAGTCCTCGGTATGCGTCGTTTCGATTTACGTCTGATTCGATTTTACGTCCACGCTGACACGGGTCGTCGGAAAATTTTTCCCTGTTTAATGCAAATAAAATAGACCGTATGGGCTTTTCCTTTCGTTTTTTAATGGTTAAGACATAATCATCCCATTTGAAATAGCTATATTTTCCTGGATAAAGACAAAAAACCAATTTTGATATTAACGCCTTGATTTATCGCTAGATTTAAGGGGTCACGAATATCTGGATCCGTTTTACGTTGTTTCGACTTACGTTGCTCTTCTTCAACACGCATCTCCGACATAAATCGGGGACTTACTGTATTGTCAAATCTAGGCGATCTTCATAATTTCCGTACTCATTGGTTACTCCCGTATTCCATTTCTTTGAGAAAAACTGAAAGTTATGTGCAAGTAGAACGAAGCATTGCAAGCAGCAATACAGTTTAAGATATCGCCACACTCGCAACACCTATGAGAGTCAACTTACATTTGTAATTCCCCCTAAACTCCAGTGCAAATGAACACTGCTTTCGGTCTGTTTTAAAGTGCGCTGCCTAGTGCTCAAGGTTGAAATGAGTGGAAGTAAACTGCGTTGTAGTGTTGCTAGGCGGAATATGCCCTAAAGCGTAGTTGAAGGCTCCCATGTATTTACAATGCACATGAACTTTTCCACGAAAAACTTAATCATCACAACGATTTCGTGTCAGTTAACCACACTCACCCAAACTTTTTCATGAAAAATAGCTAATTTATCTTGACAACATGCATTGGTAAAAATTCATCCCTTGTCAAACGATGATGCCCGGTGGCTATAACTGTACTATGTACGTTTTTGTATGTTTTACTGTACATGTACTGAAGAAATGATAACTGTAATATGTACAGCTATCTGTGCATGTTTTATTTATTATACTAGCCAGTAGATGTCTAACCAGTACCTGTAAATAGTATACTGCATGATAGCATGTATATTTACATAGCACTATTCTAGTTTATGGTTTATCCGCGAATTGTTTTACTGACTGCTTTCGGGCTGCGCCTGGCATCCGGGCGAGCGTGCGCGGTTCTAATTTCAGCTGGGATGAGTGTTACAAGCCTCGTGTGGAATCACCCCGTGCCACACACCCTAGTGGTGGCTTGCGCTGTATTTCGTAGATGTACACGAAACCCTGAGGATCGTGCAAATATCGTCCTCAGCAAGGACAAGGACGAGCGGGGGAATTTCAGTCGATGCGCACACGGGGTGCGATACGACCTTAGCCTCAAAACTCAGAGCACGTCCAGGATCCAATTGCTACTGGTAGCCGTAAGTGATGCGGTGAGTCACCATCCATTGCAATGAAAACGGCCTCTCGTTGCCTCTATGTGAGAAGTTTCCACGCGGCAGCGCGCTATCTAGCGGTGCGAGAGACAATTTGGCTCGTTACCAATGTTTTTAATGCAGTTTACGGTTGTCCCTCACCCAAGGTCGAAGCATTCCAATTGATCTCACATATGGTGCATCGTTTAAGACTTCCGTAAAGACTCACAACCAAGACGACGCTTCTGAAATGAGCTCGACACCTCGTCCTTCTCACCTCCAATGCTTCCGCGACCTATCGGGAAGCGTAAAGAAACCGGCGGATATCCGAGAAATGCAAGCAAACCAGTCGATTTAGAAATCTGCAGCGCAGCAGACTGAGTCCAAACGATGGTGTGCATTTTTTTCATGCAAGCATTTGCGGAAAAAAATTAATAATTTATCCATCTGGGAAGCAGGATCGTTATTAATAGAAGATGAAGAACGACATGGCGGGCAGAATCACCCAGGCAAAGAGTATATTATTCCAGTTGATGATTCTGCTGACAGCTATCGACACAAACCTGGAATCCGGGCAGAATTTCAAGAAAACATCATCATCGGTCGTTCAATCCTATGTTTGGTTGGCAGAAGCCTTCTACCCTTCCCTATCTAATAGCAACTATGTAATAAAGTTTCACATAAATTTAACTGTATCAGGTTTTACTGGGTGAAAGTTGTATTTATTCATGCTTAATAAAAAACGTTTGGTAATCTCTCAATGATTGATTCACTGTGATGACGTGTTTGACCACACGACACGTTTGATGTGGCATATTCATTCGCACATGATAATGCCAGAGTGTGGTGAAACGCGTCGTGCCAGTAAATAAATCTGTGGTATATCACCAAGTGTTTTTTATTCAGCATGAATAAAGTTCCCCATATCAAAGTAGAAAGTTCCCTTACTTCCTGGTAGTAATTCCTATGACTATCCTCTTTATTTGGTCCATGAACTTATTCCTTCTTGTGATGTTTTTCCTTTTCCATATGTTTTCTTTTGTTTATATTCTACTATACATAGCTTAACTATTTGTTTTGGTCTCCTTCACTTATATTCTTAAATAAACTACTACTTCAAGAGGTGCGAGATACAGTGAAATTTGTATTAAGCGACCGCCAATGGTTCCGCTGCAAAATGGTCGTTACGAGGGGTGGTCGTTCGACAGGGGTTCATTTTCTAGGAGTATTATGTAAATGAAAGGGCGGAAGGTTAGAAAAAAATGGAATTACTCTTAAAGCGAAGGTTTTTTTTACACCTATATAGACGGAATTTATTTTCTCATACTCTAGTTGCTCCTGGAAAATTTCGATGGATATTAATTTGATGTGCACATATAGTAAAACTTGAATGCAGCGACCACTGACTTTTCCGCAGAAAAATGGTCGTTGAGAGGGGTGGTCGCTTAATATGAGAGGTCTTTAATAGGGGTTTCACTGTGTTACTTCGTTAAGAGGGGTGTGATAGCAAATTAATTTTTCATGGATGATGGGTAGAGAAAAAGGTTAGGATCCCCTGGTTTACCTCCTTGTTCCCGGCAGTTTTTGTCCATTCGAGTGGTGGATATGGCAATTGGTTAAGAGCACCTTAGCCCGGTCTGCTAATCTTCAATCTCTTTCAAATTCTTCTCCTCGGCCTAAGTTAGGAGACACTAAAGCATTCGAGAATGGTCGAGATTGTGATCAAAATTGGGTCATTTAGGATTGTATCCCCGGAGATCCAAAGTCATAAGGGAACCATTCGGAAGAAAAAAAAATAAACACTTCCCCAACGGAAACAAAAGTGGATTTGGCGGATAACGGGGAGTGTCTACAATTCACTCGCGCGGAATAAATTATCTCCACCCATAAAAGTCCCCGTTTTGTGCAGCTTCCGTGAGGCTGCATTGTCGAAACAATAGTGACGCCCTCTCTTCACTATGCGATGGAGGGGCCCATTGCGAATGAGGCCATGGGGAGCGGGAGACGAACCATGGGGAGCGGGAGCGAACCATGTGGAGCGGACTTCTCGCTCGAAGGGTCCGGATGCAATATCGCCCGAAAAAGTGAAACAGCGATTGGTCTCTGCGCCCATTGTCATTGTTGAGTGCTTTCGATTTACGCATGGCGGTGGCCGTCTACTGACGGCAGCGGTTGACGATCGTCATGCGATTCACGCCATACATCTTGAATATATATTCAAGATCTATGATTCACGCGGCTGTTCACACATGCGCAATCCGCCTCGCGTACATGCAAGCCGTAGCAGTTAGATGCGAATAAATGCGCATATTGTCTTCATTTGTTCGGAATTGCATCTGAGAAGAGAGCCACAAACTTTCAGCGATAGCTATTTCACTACGTGGAAATAGAGATGGGAACTAGAGATGGATTATTAAATTGGTGAGGGAATTAGGGTGGGAATCTCTATCCAATCGAAGGGAGAAATATATGTTAAATCTTTTGCGAAAGTTTGAAGTAAACTATTTTTTGCCCGACGTTGAAAATATTTTGCTAGAGCCAAACTATTATGGTAGAAACGTTCACAGGAATAAGATTACGGAAATTGACTGCAAAAGCGATAGATATAAAATGTCATTTTTTCCACGTACAATAAGGGACCATAATAGTTGCGATGGATCAGATCTAGGACACTGACTAGGTGATATAGGTTTTTCAGTAGTGATAAATATCTTAACATGATTATTAGATACTAACCTCGCATGTAATCTCCGCCATTATATACCCTTGCATGATTCAGTACCTTGTGGTACTACTTACCTGTCGCATTAATAGTACTAACCAGTAGTTTTATCTTGATTAGTGTACTGCACGGTAACATGTTCTTCTACGTATCACTCTCCTAGTTTCTGTTCTGACTGCGCACTGTTTTCCTCACTGCTTTTGGCCTACACCTAGCATCCGGGAAATGTGCGCGGTTATGATTTGAACCGGGATGAGAGCTTCATGCCTGATGTGGAACCACCCCGTGCCACACACCCTACTGGTAGCTTGCACGGAATTTCGTAGTTTTATATGTAGATGGGCCACTCTGAAAATTACCGCGGTAAATTTCGTAAATTACCGTGGTTTTTTACCGCAGCCCATGAAAATTACCGTAATTTTCGGTAATATTCGCCTCCGTCTCAGAAATTTTTCATACCGATACATTCCAAAACTATTATTTTAAGTCAAGTCTATATACATTTAACACAATCTAAATAATAAATAAATACATAATTAAAAGGCTCTTACAACTCATTTTTGGAATATTTTTACTTGTGGGATATTTGTGGGGCTATAATTGTTTGTCTGTTTAACCTACAATTTCTCATTAAAAAAAAAGCCGAAACAAAAGAACGACGATATTCGTGTAGGATTGACGTATATGTTTTTAAAGTTTATTCATTTCTAATACATTTATGAAGCAATAGCAATTGTTTAAATGCTGTTAGCCCCTTACTATTGCTATTGCATTTTGAATTAAATCATCCATTAGCTTTTAATGGTAGAATATTAAACATAGCCGAAAAAGTACGGTATTTCCGAAAATTACCGTAATTTACCACTGTAATTTACCAATCTACGTGGAATACACTGGCGAACGTGTCGCCGGTTATTGACGCAATTCGATTCTGCCCTCATCGACTGACAACTCATTCGATATATCGGGGATAGAAGAAGATACGCGAAGAAGAAGACTGGTGTAGTTTCAAATATCGTCGCGCGAAATCAAATTTTAGGGCACTTGCGGGACAAAATGAATCTTGAAATATAATAAAATAGTAGCCCAAATATTTGGTTATAGAGCAAATAAATATTGAGGCAAGATAATATTCAAATTTTCAACTGCGTTTTATAAAATATATTCTAGCTTTTAGACCTTGCTAAGCATTTGAAGCATATTTCAAGAGGATTAAGTTCACCATCATAAAATTAAAACAACGGAATTGGTCGAGTTTTTCATAGTAATGCACGGAAATTGTATTGAAACATAACGAGAGAGAAGAAAACTTGGCAGCATAAGCATGATAATGCATTAAGAAAACAGAAATGACACTAATGCTAGGATCATTTCAAGAGAATATTACTCAGTTCAGCATCTTACGATGAGATAACAGAATGTTTCGAATTTTCCATGGTGCTAAACGGTATTTGCACCGAATAAATTTTGAGAAAAAGAAAAACTTATATCCCAAGCTGAAAATCTTGTATTTTTCCATCGAAATGACAATTTAAGATTTTGAATTATTATTTATATTTTAGGCCAAAAAGGATATTCTAGAGCGAGCTAGGCCCCTGAAAAAGTAGAAAATGGGAGGAGATTATCTGACATTCACTAAAACCTTCCTTAACCGGTACATAATTTGTAATAAAACGTCTATATTTTCTTCTTTATACTTGAAGTCACGGTAAAGTGACTGAAAATTTTTGTTTACCACCACTCAAACCTAACGTAGAAACGCCAAAAAAAAATATTCAACGCCACACGATATGCTGAATATGATAGTTCCTTGTGATTTTGTTGGGTTGCTTGAGGCGACCCAACTAATCACATATATCTTTCTAAATTAGCTTTCAATGACGTAAACCACCCTTAGTCCCTTCATTCCTTATCCAACGTACGCTCCCTCACCCTGACGACAAAATATGCGGAGGCGAATGCGGCATAACTCAGCGACACCTATACGCTTCTATTCAAAACATCTCGACGCACGAGTGTACTTGTCCATCCTTCCTGACTGATGTACCCCTTCCAGTACTCCCCACACGGAGATCCGATTGGGGGACTATTTACCCCCGGAATATGCATCTGGTAAGGTGATCGATTGAAAACATTTGCGTGGAGAGTAGCACTATATGGATCGGAAGCATGGACCATTGGGAAAGCTGAAAAGAAAAGACTTGAAGCCTTCGAAACCTGGTGCTGGAGGAGGATGCTGAAGATAAAATGGACAGAAAAAAATAAGAAATTATGAAGTGTACAGAAGAGTAGAATTAGTTGACTGCAGCCCTCCACCCTTCCCTTTCCAAGGCTAGTTCCCTTACCTCCTGGTATCTATTCCTATATACTTTCCTCCATGCTTTGCCATATACTTTGTCCATGAACTAATTCCTGGGTCTTCCTCTGGGAATTTTTACCTCTATTTTGCCTTCAACTATGTTCTTCAAAAACCTATTGTGTCTCAGGCTGTGTCCAATCCATCTTGTTCTTCTTTTCTCTTTTTTGTCCCAGACAGTCCTTTCCTCTTCCACTTTTCTGTACATTTCATCATTTCTTATTTTGTCCGTCCATTTTATCTTCAGCATACTCATTTTCAAAGAACCATGGAACTAGCCGCGCAGTTACTTCAACGGAGTCACCCGCTAGTGATCACACAATTGAATGAAATTCACAGTGGAAAAAATTCGCTTGGACTGAGAATCGGACCCAGATCCCTCAATTTGAGTCGAGTGCTCTGGGCGAAATCGAGGGATCTGTGTTCGATTCCCAGTCCATGCGAATACTCTTTCCACTGCGAATTTCACACAATTGTCCAGCATCCTCCTCCAGCTCCAGGTTTCGAAGGTTTCTAGTCTTTTCTGGTCAGCTTTTCCAATGGTCTATGCTTCCGACCCATAGAATGCTATACTCCACACGAATGTTTTCATTGTATGCATATCGATATCTCAAAGAGTAGGGCCTTACTGCGTAACCGAACGGGATGATGGGGTGGGGGGAGGCGATTATGGTCCCATCGGTCGAGTTGGTGGTGGGAGGAAGTGGAGACATAGCGCGTCACACACCGGACGAGGGTGTGAGTAAATGCGGAACAGCCCTAATCCCACAGGACGACTTCCTCTGCACATCCTCCCTCCATCCCTTTGCGGCTCACCCTTCTCTTCCCGTCATTGCGTCGGGAGCAGCCGGCTATTTTTTTCAACTTCCTCTCCACATTGACTTTTTTGAGTTCGGAAATTTCTCGAAGAAACTACAACGTGAACCGAAGCTAGCAACTACAAAGACTTAGCTAACAACTACAAAGCTTCCCACATTCAGTTGACATCATGGGTCCACTGGAGTGCGCCGTTGCCAAACTTATGGTAGTTTTAAACCATGCTTATTTCAGTGCTGATAATCGAACCGAACTCAGCACGTTTAAAATCGTACGTGGTCGCATTCAATTACGGAATCTAATATCAGGACTTAACATCGAAATAAGAGCGACACTAATTTTCCAAAGTTTCATTCCGATTGATTCCGATACATGGATCCAACGACCAATCACAGGCAAGCACGCGAGTCAAGCGTTTCGAGAGTATCCCAGGTGGCAGCGCTGGAATCCACTAACATAACAGGGGCGTTCGATTCGATGCATCCGTAGCTCCATCGTTACGGGTCTTCGCAACCATTTCTACCAGACGGCCGCCATTAATGTGCTTAATGAGCTATTACTTTCATAGTACACTCAAGGAAATCTACCATAATGCGGCAAAAGACATCATTTTGAAAACAAATGCACTGCTAAATCAACAAAAACGTTGAACAACCAATGCTATGCCCATGGGAACTATACCAAAATAAGCACATTTATGGCGGATTTGTTTACGTTGCGAAGAACTGTATCGAAGGAAGAATACTATCAATATTCAACGACCTTGCTAACAAAAAAGGCATTGGACTATCTATGGCCTTTATAAAATAACAAGGCGCTTAACAAAGAAGACGTCCCGCAACAATTAACACGCAAGCAATTACAATAGCCAATTCATTACAGTTGTTCTGCGATGCCATGACATCGCTTAGATATGCCAAAACAGTACTGCGCAGTTTATTTACTTTGTGCAGTTCAGCAAATTCCCGGAAAGCGCCAATTCGCGCTGAAATAAGCGTCGGGTAAACACAGTCTCCGATGCATCGCATTCGATATAAGTCCTGATTTTGATTCCGAGTTTTCGGCGCTGATTTCATTACTCGGTTCAGTAATGACCAAAGCATCGTGTAAAAAGACTTTCACCCTCTGTGTGATCATCTCTTCGGCACATAGGAAACCATATTCAGCACCACGCTAAATTTAATTAAGCTAAGTTAAAACGCTAAATTTTAGGAATACTATTTTCATATTGGAAGGCTCTTTGATGTGCCGTAAGTATGCGGCAATTATTGTAAGTTAGAAGTTAGTTTATCTGCTGCAATTGACGACGTGGCACCTTCAACTTAAGGGAGATTTACACAGGAAACATACAATCTCCATTAGAGCTAAACTTTCAACCAAATATGGAATGGATTACGGCTATCGTCGACTGCACACTACCGGAAGGAGACAGATACCTGGGGAATAAATATTCTCACAACCAGAACATCAGCTCGTTCCTCTGTTAGTTCCAGATGCAATCACAAAGCCTTAATTTCCATGCCATTAAATTTCTCGAAAAACATTCGATCCATACGCTCAGTCTTTTGCGAAATTGGCATTTATATGGGATTAAAAAATACTGCATTGCGCAAAGTTTCACTCGTTCTCGCAGGCAACGCCATGTGCTTTGGAGTCGCGAAAAAAATTAGCGAGGAAATATATGATTTGGTTGCACGTGTCCAAGTTAAGGATAGATTTTTCTTATGGCAGTTGGGGCGGTAGTCGTAAGCGCACATAATAATACATACATATAACATAACAAGTGCGCATAACACACATTTTAATAACTTATCACGTAGGCCGAAATAAATTATTAGATCACATTTCACTCCAGCATATCTGTTCATACAGAGGAATTAACCATCAATGCCAAATAACAAATGATGTAACAATTACTTTTCAAAATTTTCGTCTCAATTAAAGCTTTGGTATGACTCGCGTTTACGGCACGGAATGCAAAGTTGAAGCGAAAATCGTAAGAAAATACGTGTTTTTTTATTCGGCATGATACTTTGATATATATTGGGAGCCGTTATAATAATATGAACCGTATTTATTCGCGTTTAGGAGATAATCGTGCATATGCCATTGAATTTTTTCGAAATATATGACAAGTGAGATTCGGTTGTATTAAAATAACATTTATTTTCCGAGAAACCAAATCGGTAACATGCCCTTATTTTCACCTTATCTGTGCATATTACTGATAAGTACACGTATGGGAAGTTGCACGCAAATCTGTATACAAACGGAAATCGCTCCAACCCCCATAAGCAGCCAGATTATAAATCATTGAGGTATATATACAGGACACTTGGTATGCTGGCCAATGTTAGAAGGAGAAGCCAGTCAGCCATCTTCTTTGACCCTCACGTTGCTATAACGCTTGCGGGCTGACGCACCTCTTTTGCAATTTAATGATGATTTCCAGCGATAACTTACATGAAATAAGCATACGCACTTATTTCTTTAATATGCATTCTACTTACGTGTTTTGTTTATTTAAATTAAAAATCACCCGCAATCCCGATGAAAATTATTGTAAAATCAAGTATAATCCATAGCGTTGAGCAGGCAATGAATGTTTGATGAGTTGCTTGCCTTAAATTTTAAACACAGTGGATATTCTTGCTTTACATCCGCTTATATATCCATTCCGTCGTGCTATATATGGTAAAGTAAGGAGAGAGGAGGGTTAAACAATAAGGTTGTTATATCGGTTGTCAGGCTTCAGTTTGGTGACGTAGTGCCTTCTCCATACAACTAAATGATATCAATAAAATTACACTGAAGACATTTTTACGCGAAAGCCACCTTCAAAGTTGAGCATTGTTGAGGCATGGACGTGACCTGCACGACATCGTCGAGTCCTCATTGAATGAAGCCCTTGAATTCGCGGACAGTAAATTAGATCGAGGCTACTGGGTGGATGGAGTGCTGGCTTC
Source organism: Ceriagrion tenellum (assembly GCA_963169105.1). Classification (NCBI taxonomy): domain Eukaryota; kingdom Metazoa; phylum Arthropoda; class Insecta; order Odonata; family Coenagrionidae; genus Ceriagrion; species Ceriagrion tenellum. Next base: position 51,555,402 of record OY720633.1, on the reverse strand, counting down.
CCGTCCTGAGGGCCAGGATTCGAACCCAGGAAGCGACGAAGGTTTTCAGAGGAAATTCGATCTCGTTACTTGAATGTCATGAGGAGACCACTTCAACTACAGCGCTTCGTCGCCGTCGTATTTGACGATGAACAGTGGACCCATTTCCGCTAGATCTGACAAAGGCTGTCGACGCCGGGTTTCCACCCGAGCCCTCTCCATTTCTCAAAAGGTTCAGCCCTAGTGCCCAACCCAGATAATAGTGTAGCTGAAATATACAGATTAGGCTCGGGAGAAAGGGACAAAGAAATGCCAGAAGTAAGGACAGCAGAAGTCAAAAATAAACTTAAAAATATGAAAAATTGTAAATCACCAGGTTCGAGAGGTTTTCCAGTTGAGTTCTTCAAATAACCCCCAAAAACATTTCTAGAAATACTCCTTAAAATCTTGAAACGATGTCTCAACGATTAAAGGATAGGACCCACCAGTTGAATAGAAGCTAGCTAACCTGACATCAATCTATGTAAATGGCTCAAACAAAATTGTAGAAACCAGGGAGCATCAATGTTAATTGCTTCTTGTGGGAGACTGTACAGTCATCTATTAAAGGGGAGATTGGAAAGTTAAGTGGGCATTGGGGAAGAGTAAAGCGGATTTACAGCATAGCGATCTTGTGTGGATAACATATTTTTTCGATGAAATAACTTGCAGAAAAAATTAGAACAAGAAATGGAGGGAAACATCTGATATTTATAGAGCAAGAAATTGCCAATGATACAGTTCCCAGAAAAATCTCGATCATTTTCTACAGCATAGTAACATAAATGGAAAACAGGTACATTGCAGCTGAAAAACACCTTTAGCTCAGAAACATAAATAAAAGCGGGAGTAAAATTATCTCCGTCTATGTTATACATTTGAGGATTAAGATAAGGGTGTTGCCTATCAATTTCTCTTTTTAAAATTTACCAAAAATACCCAGTTCTGAAAGAATGTCAGAACAAATGCCCTGGAAAGGGGAATGTTCATAAATGGAGATTCACTTCAAACATAACTTTTTGACGATGATCAGATTACGATAGCTGGGGATAAACATGGTGTGGAGTACATAATGGAGAAACAGGTACAAGTAGACGTTAAGGCTGGTTTGAGCATAAATTTTACCAAAACAAAGTATAAGGCAAACATTCTCAATATCCATCGCATTAGAGGCCTCTATTTTTAACATGCGATTTTCCACTAGTCCGACGGAATTGTTGGCCGATGCTCGCCTCCAAAACCAGGACATCGGCTTCTTAGTCCAAGAACTGAATGTCCCTGCTATCGATGACGAACTCGATTAGGAATGGATGTGATGCACGTGCAAGTGGACTCTTAAATGTGTCAACCCCTGCGTGGAACTGTCGCAAAAGGGCTTAATAACCAATCGACCGACTCGCAAATTTCTCTAACATCCCATGACGACACCAAGGCGTACTATTTCAGGTTCATCGCCGAACGGAAGAAGATAACCACTATGGAAATTTTCCCAGGAATACTGCGCGTTCCTTTGTTTGTTCGAACGACCACTCAAGTGGAAACGGAAAACGGATGTGCTGTTTCGCATAACAGTTATCCCCGCGAATAGAATATGCGGCGAGTAGAGAGAAACTAACGATCTAGAAGCTTGTATCAAGTTCAAGGGTGACCTATGAAAATATTTTCCAACGGGAGTTAACGTACGCCCCGCAGTCTGGTATTGTTTATTCAGCCGCGATAATCATTGTTAAAATCCTAGTGCTGACTTGGAGCTGACCTTCGCAGCGCCTCGATCGTCTGACTACCACAACTAGCCCATCACTATGCTCAACTAAGAAAATGCCTAGAGTTTTTGAGAATATTTTAGCACTTAGAGAATTTGAGCAATATGTCTCCGAGTTTCCGAGTCTCTAGGGGCTCCCACATTAATCCCTCTAAATGTTGTGAAACACTATATGTTCGGTCGTAGCAGTTTTTAACGAAGCGTGCAGTTTTTCTCTGTATTTTATTAATTTTTTTGGGTAAATCTTTATGACCAGAGTCCCAAATATTCGCGGCGTTTTTGAGGTGTGCCCTAACCAGAGCGAAGTAGCATCTCTCTTTGTCTTTTTCATCCGAGGACCTCCCTATTATACGCTTAACAAAACCTAGTTTCTTTAATACTGTGCCGCATATGTTTTGTGTGTGTAATCCCCACGATATATCAGATGTTAAGGTAATTCCTCATTCTACGGACGCTTTGACAACAAATAACGATAACTCTGAATGACTGAAACTTTGAAAAAACTTTGAAAACAATCCTGAATTAAGGCTTATATTTAAAGCGTGCTGAAACATTTCCTGTTGCATGTCCAAGTTATACAAAGACTATGATGTACCACTGAGGTAATACTTTACAACACCGAAAAAAATATTATCATTATAAAAAGCAGTCAAATAGCCAATGAGCGTACGCTATGGACACCATTGAACTGCGAGAACTGTTGAATAATCCTACCATATTTGTAATGGTTACCTAAAAATACTCATACTGGCTGGATTACTAGCTCTTTCCGCAACTGACACCGACTTAAGCCTTTGTCCTACCCAATATACATGCTAACATTTTCCCTAACATGTTCTGGAAGCGTTTTTCCTCCACCTACATCCTACAGCATCCCGTTAGCTAGCAGTCACCCCGATCCACTTCTGCTGCCTTATGCAAATCGTCCAACAAACTATCGCTCTTCGTCCTCACTCAACCCTTCTCATATCCTTTACTTTACATTCTACTCTCATTTTTGAACGTTTCCCTCGCCTGTCTCTTAAAATCCCAATAGCTAAGCTAAGCTAAGCTCACCCTCATTCCTCAAATGTAGAAAATATCAGGTAAAGGACAAGTTTAGGACAAAATTTTACTTAAAATTTCGAGTTATAGTATTTAATATATTTTAAGTAACAAAATGTATACATTTTAAGTCATGTCTGATGATAATGAACATCCCAAAACAAAAGTTCAGAAAATTAAAGTATTCCTCATGACTAATGCTCACCTTGGAATCCGAAAACATTTCGTCCTTTACTGATCAGCGCAAGATCAATGCCTGAATGAGAGTTTCGAGCTACTGAGAATTCCTCAAATATTTCGGCGTCCTCAAAGTTAGCCACCGCGGCTAAAATGTACATTATCGCTTCTTAACAAAAAAAACTTCTCATAGCCTCTTCGACCAAGAGCATAATTTTATTGAGCCATAAAATATCCTCAATTATGGTTTAAGTTTAAGGAATGAGAGCGCGGTTTTAAAATTCTCTTTAGCTTCAGACGTAAGCATTGTTGATAAAAAGACCATCGTTGTCAAGGCCCACACCATGCAGTAATTAACCAGCCCAAGAACTAGCATGCTAGCCGGTATTCAATGCTGAGTATGGTATTTAGTATAGTTTAATACGTCCAAAAGTTCATAAAAATTGAATTAGCGAGAAGGCAGTATTTTCAATCACATCGTACCACAAGTCTATAATGATTTTCTACTAGCCAAAACATGGCAGCAGGAGACCAAAGCAGCTACCGAGAAATGCTCATACTTTGTTGATTTTGCGGTCGAAAAAAGTACTAACAGTCGAGGGGCTAATGGGAGGTGCTGATTTCAAATAGTGGAGATCGCACGGCGACTCTAAAAGCTAGCGTGATTGGTCGACTGGAACTACATTTCATTGGGAGCGGGTGGAAAACTATTACCGTATCAATGATGGCATAAAAAGACTCAGCAAGTGTGATAGCCATTGCCTTTGTCTGCCATCATGCTGATTCTGTACCACACTGTACTGGAAAGCTATCTTACCAGCGATTAAGCGGCTTGAAGAGATTACTTCCTTAAAGAATTTATCCAGTAAATGTATCCATCTCAAGCAAAAGTAAAAAATAAAACTCAGTAGATTTTTTCGGAGTTGAAGTCCAAAAATCTGAATCTTTTCTGGAAGATTGGAAATCCCACATCATAACGAACATAAAAGTATGTTAGTCTAGCTGTACAGAGCGAGCTCTAGCAAGGAAAGTAGTATCCGTATAAGGTCGTATTTTCAAATCCCTTACAGCTCTTAATCTCAAAATGACACGCATAAATGAGGCCGGTAAGTTAACCGCATGACCTGATTCGTCGATGGTGTAAATACGCTCATGATTCAATGCCGCGGCTCAAGGTGAAACATCCTTGTTCCTCGGTTTATAGTTTGAGAGCTCATCCGCAAAACGCGATGTGATCGTCGCTTTGAAATCGTGCAGGTTCACTTTTCACAATCCCTCGAAACAAAAAAAGCTTAACTTGAAGATTAATAGTGTGTCCAAAGACGAATGAGTGTGTGTATTGTGACGAATCTGTATGTATTTGTGTGTATTCTGACGATCTATGTGTATTCACATGAATAAAATCCATGGATTTCGCGAAGACCCGTCTGTCGAACTGCATTGCGAGCGCGATTACTGCTCTCAAAACAATGAGTACTGCTTCACAGGGCGGAGCATAGAAACGACGTCTCTACGACCGTTGCTTGGCGACAGATAAATAAATAAATAGATATTCTTAGGTTAGTTTGAGCGAAGTATCATGTCACCTAGAAATCAATGAATTTGGTCTCATTTTAAATTGAAATATCTCACTCTACCAAAGATACCAAAATATCAGCCCCTTATCGAACTACTTTCCGAGATTTTTGATGAAAAATGGAAAACATGGATAATGGTACGTGTGTACGCTACAGAGAGACCTTATCTTAAAAATGAGGAATTTCTAACCCCTCGATCTCGTCAGCATACAAATAGTGTATAGTTTGTACGTATTCTCAACTATTTTAATAAATTAATCATATTGTCACCGCAGTAATTTCTTCGGCATCACAAAAAAAATCCGTTTTTAAGGAGTTTTTAACGTACCGCGCGAAAAAATGAGTCAAGTTAAAGACTTGTATAGGTATTTTCATTAAATTTCTTAGAATTTATTTCATAAAACATGTGTTCCACAGCTGGTGAAATTAAAACGTATAAATTGAATACGGTCTCTACTATGACGAGGGAACTATCTCGCTCAAACTACCTTAACAACAAAAAAAACATGGCAAATGCCTTCATCCCGAACTAGTGAACGGAGGGTGAAAGTGTTTGCGGATGTGAGCAAAAGAAACCACGAGATTGGAGATTTAAAAAGAGTAACAATACGGAGGAAATTTAAAAAATTAGCAAAAATGCGCGACCGCAATTGGAGGCGGTTGTTGAGCGATCTCGTCCACTTCCTATTCCCCCATCCGCACTGATGCGTCATTCAGTTCTTCGCGCAAACACGAAGGTAAACAAAATTCGTGAATAACAAGACCATCGACTAACGTTCAACGGATGTGAATCACTATAATGGGGCCTCCCCTAACGTCGAAAGATATTCGTAGGATAATCCAATTCATATTAGCCATTTCTTCGGATTTTTCTCGCAAACTCATTCTTCCTTACGGTTCAATTAAGGTGCACGTAATTCCTTATCTTAATGTTTCCCCATGGTGGTGAGTTCATCGTCAGCTTCAGAGAGGCATTACTAAAAAAAATGAGCAAGTTCTAAACCACGCTACGAGTCAAAAATGCAACGGCGTTTAGTTCATATGTGTTCCCCACAATTTAGTAAATAAATACTATATGTACAGTATAAGCCAGGATTCGCACTTGCAAGGAAAATGGACAGCAAACTAATTTTCCAGATAGTACTCTTCATCTACATACCACCCTGCGAGCCGCCGCATGTGCGTGTGGCAGGGGGTGTTATGACACCAGCCGTGTAAAGATGTAGGGGATAAGGTTTTGGGAGGTGAAATGGTGACGTGTATTATGAGAGTGTACTTAGACGATCTCATTTCTTATTGTGGTTGTTATTGGTGGCAGAAAGAACGAATTTTTGTTCCCATCTGTTCGGCAATGTATCTCTCTTATTTTTTCGCTTCTATCCGGCCAAGAGATGCAGTGAGGCGCCATGATAATATCCTTTGTGTCGCTCTGAAACACACCAGTTCTAAATTTCTCAAGCAAGCTCTAAGCCTATCGTGCAGCCTCCGAGTCTCTAGGGGCTCCCACCTTAATCCCTCTAAAAGTTGTGAGACACTATATGTTCTCCCGTAGCAGTTTTTAACGAAGCGTCCTGCTTTTCTTTGTATGTTATTAATTTTTTTTTAATCTTTATGACCATGGTCCCAAATCCTCATGGCGTATTCGAAGTGTGGCCTAACCAGAGCGAAGTAGCATCTCTCTTTTACTTTTTCATCCAAGGACCTTCTTATTATACGCTTAACAAAACCTAGTTTCTTTTATGCTGTGCCGAATATTTTTTGCATGTGAGTTCCCCACCATTTCGTATTCCTATAGTATTTCGATTCCGCAAAAAAATCACATGGTATCAGATGCAATCCTGATGACATGGTTATTAGTGGGGATTTATGTCGTAAGCAATGTATAAAAATGCCATAGGATGACTTACTGTCACAAACTATGAACTGAAATTTTCCTGATCATTTCAAAATATCCATGCTAGAGATTATTGTTGAATATCAAAAATGTATAAAACCTAATATGGAAGCGGTTTTAAACAAACATAAAATTGAAGGACAAAATTTAACCCTCAATCATGTACTCATGGTTAGTTACTGGGAATTTCAACCAATGAAACTAAGTCTTCGCCTCATTACCCTTACTGCATTTGCTCAAAAATTCTTGAAAATGCTAGAATTTTAAAATTAATAATGGATGTGGTCTATTTATTATGATTTAGGAAAATCCTCAACCCAACAGTCTTAAAGCTGACGTAACGCAATATCTGAAACGGAATTGACTAAAGACGTTGATGACGGTTTGGGCCACAATTAGGGACAGCGCGGCCAAAACACTCAAAATCATCTGGTATGTTGCAAGAGAAACCTTTTTAAAAGGATTTAGTTGAATGAAGCGCTGAAGAGCTCAACGGTCCCCGTGCATCAATGGCCACAACGCCAAAATAGTTACGGACCACCTCGACGAAAGATTAACCCCAACTTCGACCCAAGAATCTATTTTCACTCGCGGCGTAAGACAGAACGAAGTGGATGTTAAAACACCTAATAGTGACAAACTAGGATTTTTGCCACTAATCACACACATATGATCTCAAAATTGTTTTTGAGATATTCAGATGTAGACAGATAATTTGATAACACTAGAGTCCTCTACATCGCGCCAACCGCAATAGCACCACATTTCACTTCCTGCTAAAGTCATCACTCAAATGCCATACCTATACTGTGGGTGGAGTAAACATAAAATTTTCAGATACAGTCAAATATCTTGGAATTACCTTAACTTCTGATATACCGTGGGGATTACACACACAAAACATATGTGGCACAGCATTAAAGAAACTAGGTTTTGTTAAACGTATAATAGGAAGGTCCTCGGATGAAAAAGACGAAGAGAGATGCTACTTCGCTCTGGTTAGGCCACACTTCGAATACGTGGCGAGCATTTGGGACCCTAATCATAAAGATTTGACCAAAAAATAATAAAATGCGAAATGAAGCAACGCGTTTCGTTAAAAACTACTACGAGTGTACATATAGTGTCTCACAACTTTTAGAAGTATTTGTGTTCGTAATGATAGCTAGCGCCGCATATTCGCACAGTTTCTTGGATGTGCAATGTTGGTAATTACTCAGTAAGCACATTAATGGCGGCCGTGTGGTGGAAATGGTTCCGAAGACACATATCAAAAGACGGATATATCGAATCGAACGACCTTGGATATCACGACAAGACAGGCCACCTAGCGGTGGATACTTCGAACACAACTATTCGCATCTCGCAATAAAAATCGATAGCAATGAGGTCTTAAATTATTGCTGTTATCTGCATGTAAAATCATAGCGAATTTAAATTATATAAATTGATATTGCTAACTTCAGTTTCATCAATCTCAAGGATGAAGCAATTCGTAGACTCATGATCAGCATATTGAATACATAGAGAAAAGGTGCCTATTCCTCAATTTGCTTCTTCGAACTATATCAGAAATCACCGGAAACCTTTACCATACACTTTCTCATAAACATACATCTACATACTATCCTGTGAGCCGCCGCATGTGTGTGTGGCAGGGGGTGATAGGACACCATCCGTGTGAAGATGTATGGAATAAGTTTTTGGGAGAAGAACTAGTGACGTGTATTATGGGAGAGTATTTAGTGGAGCTCAGTTTTTATTGTGATCGATTATTGTGCGCGGGAAGAACGGGTTTTTGTACCTATCTGTTCGACAATTTATCTCTCTAATTTTATCGCTTCTAGAGATGAGGCGAGGCGTCATGATAATGTCATCTGTTTCGCTCAGAAACCCACCAGTTCTCAATTTCTCAATCAGTCTAAGCATAGCGTGTACCCTCTGAGTCTCTAGGAGCTACCGCCTTAATCCCTGTAAAAGTTGTGAATCACTAAATTTTCGCTCGTAGCAACTGTTAACGAATCGTGCTGCTTTTCTTTGTATTTTATTATTTTTTTGGTTAAATCTGTATGACCAGGGTCCTAAATGCTCGCTGCGTATTCGAGGTGTGGCCTAACCAGAGCGAAGTAGCATCTCTCTTTGACTTTTTCAACCGAGGACCTCCCTATTATACGTTTAACAAAACCTAGTGCCTTTAATGCTGTGCCGCATATGTTTTGTATAGCGTTCCCCACGATACATCAGTAGTTAAGGTAATTCCAAGATATTTTACTGTATCTGAAGATGTTATGTTTACTCCACCCACAGCGTAGGTATGACTACTGAGAGTCCAAGAAGCCACCCAGAAAGAATTAGTCTCGAGGCGATTCCCCAAAGATGTATGCTCGAACAAAAATACGTACAATCGTTGAGGAAAGCCCGTTTTTTTTCAAATGAAGCTCTTCCATGCTCGCTCACAATGTGACTCACGAGCAATTAAGCTCTCTCTCTTTTGAGAGAGAGAAATTAAAAAAAAAACAAACTAAGCACTTTTTAAGTCACAATGCCTCACAGTGAATCACGAAGGAACGGTAAAAACAGCACGAATGAGTCACCGCCGCTGGAATCCTGCTCGCGATATACTTCGTGAATTCGTCATAAACGTCTTAACGAGCTGTCATCATTTCAAATGTATACTTCAACGGTGCGAAATTCTTCACGGGCCAGAGATTCCGGGAGATCTTCTTACCTGAGGATTTAATAACAACACGGATAATCGGGGTTAATGCCGCTCGCATTCAGTGGCCGCCTTAATCGTCCGTCAGCTAAAACAAGCAACAGATAAACAGCCAGAGACATAAACGTCAACTCTTAAGTGGCCTTCGCTCACTCAAAAAGGAAAGGCATGTCGTGCGATATTTTAAAATTGTTTTCAACCGCGATATGACATCGGAAGCGTATTTCCCGAAGATCCAACGTGGGCAAATAAATGATTATGTCAAGAGAAAATTAATTACGCTACAAAAATCGGTCAGCTTAAATCGTATCGGAGACCTCAAGAGCATGAAGTCATAGCATCTTTCGGATCACCCACGGTTCACTAAAACTGTTACAGATGACCCTACTATTAATTCTCATCAGTAATCGATGACCCATTTAAAACGGACAATTATAACTGAATACCATTTGAATATCTCAGTCACTCGAACACCATTATCGGACTCGAAAAACGGCATCTTGGTAAAGAGTTGAGAAAGCTAAAATAAATTTACATTTCCGCGGAATGAATTCGCAAACAGTAACTCATGATAATGTAAACGCCAGTTTGAAATTTGATGATAACGACGATGACTGAACTCTTATATTCATTCATATCCGGGCCATGCGACTCCAAAATGACTGAAACAATTCCTGTTACACTTACTTTCCTATGGATAACACGACGGAATGGAAGAATTAGCTGATTAAACGCAAGAATATAAACCATCTGTTAAAAATTGAAGGCAAGGAACTCTTGAAATATGTATTGACTGCTTAGTGCTATGGATTTAATTTGATTTTACAGTAGTTTTCATCGGGAATGCGGATGATTTATAACATAAATAAATACATAAAGAAGTATGTGCATGCTGATTTTTAGTAAGTTGTCGATGGAAAACATAGTAAAATTGTAAAATTATCGTAGTGTGTAAGGCGATATTTGTTAGTCAATATTGCAATAACAGGCAAGAGTTGTATTTCAAATTTGTCGCCTTAAAGAAAACATTGTTAGGACATAAGTTTACGTATTGAGGTATAAGGAGAGGGCATTAAATCATCAACCTTTTGCCTGACAACCGAAATAACAACCATATAATTTAACCCTGCGCTCTCCTTACTTCCCCATGGATAGCAAGACGGAATGGACGAATTAGCGGATTAAAAGCAAGAATTTCAAACATCTGTTTGAAATTAAAGGTAAGCAACTCATCAAACGCACATTGGCTACTTAGTGCTATCGATTCTACTCGATGTTACTCTATTTTTCAGCAGGAATACAGATCATATTTTATTTAAATAAATGAACAATTAACGCCAGAATAATGCTCATTAAAGAAGTAAGCACATGCTGATTAGTAAGTTTTCGATGGAAAACTTAGTAAAATTGCAAAATTAGTGCGTTAGCCCGCAAGCACAAGAGGAAAATGAGGGTCAACGAAGATGGCGGACTGGCTTTAGCCTCTAGCATTGGCCAGCATAGCAAGTGCCCTCTCCATATACCTCAATGATACAAATAATTGTACCTGACGATTCAGTTAAGCTGCAAAACGCGTCGCGCATATTAAATATTCGTAGAAAAGTAGAAAGCATTCTTTGAAATATGGGTGCTAATATTAGATTCTCATTCGAAGCGACGCATGATGTCGTCAAGTCTAACGTATTAGGCACCGCATTCCTACAAAGACAGCTGACTCTTATGTGTCAGTTTGCATCAGGAAACACGAACTGGGAGAAGGATTCGACCATCTTTTTCAGCGAAAAGTCGACATTTCGCGCACATTCCATCAGGCAGCCGAGTGTGTGCGTGAATTAACCGCAGATCTGGTTGAGGCGTTAATTCAGTTCCGCGCGTGGGTGCCAGCGGTTGACCTTTTGATCCTCCGCACAATGTCCTTCAATTCCATCCGCGGTCGACCGGGGAAAGTCATCTTGAACCGGCGCCAGGACGACTGAACATGCAGGGAGAAAACGGAGTACATACATATCAGCTGAATTGGTCGTGAGCCTTCATCGCCATCATCAAACCACGCTTCCGCAATTATAACAGCGTGTGATGCGCGGCAACTATACTTTTTTTACGCCAAGATGTATTTTTTTGGAAGGCTAATTAAGTAGGCGACTGACGACGAAGGTGGATCGGGTTGGCGTGTTGACTAGAGTACTGGCTAACCATACGGGGGGCCAGGGTTCAATTCCCTGAAGAAGAGGATGTTTTTCAGAGGATACCCGATCCCTATTTGAGTGTCTTGTGGAGGGCATTTCAAGTACATCACTCCGTCTGTCGGATGAGACGTTAAACCGTGGTCCCCTTGGCGCCTTTCGTTAAAAGCAGGCTAAAGTCGGCACCGTGTTTCTATCCACCCTTCCTCCCTTACCTATCCCCTAAGGGACAAATGTCCTTAGCTGTCGGTTGCCTCCCCAAATATCCAATCCAATCCGACTGACGACGAAGCTCATTAGCGCCATCACGGACCGGGTGGTTGAGGGAGGTTGGAGAAAAACCTGGTGTCGGAGCCAGCCTACTCTCAGCGTTAGGCGTCGAATGGTCCCGATTGTTGTGTCTCACCCGAATAGATACTGTCCTTAAATTATACCAGTACAGAAGATTCGAACACGGTACCCTTGGAGTGGGAGGTCAGCACTCAAAATAGCCACACCAACACGATTCCCGAGAGATAAATGCAAATAAAATTTTTGAAAATGGAATACGTATAAAAACATATTACAATTAGAGATGGCAATAATGAATCTTTCAGTGGAAATAATCGATTTTTCACTTTCTAGAAATTGATTAATCATATGATAATCAGTAACCAATTAATTGAACGATTAATCGACTTTTTTTTTATAATTAATCAAATTATTGGTTAATGATTTATATTATTTTTTGCTAAACATAACTAGAATATTTCTCAACAGCAGTTATTCCACAGACGGTTGAGATAATTTGTCCCTCACGGATATTCGGGTATTTTGGCTAGGTATGAGGGATTATTAGACCCTGGAGGAAGGTGGATGAAATCAAAGGTCACCATTGACCAATTCTTGACCCCTCCTAGAGTTTTTGTACCTCTCTGTTCGGAATGTACCTCTCTTATTTTATCGCTTCTGTCAGACCTAGAGATTAAGTGAGGCGTCATGATAATATTCTGTGTGTCGCTCTGAAAGACACCAGATCTGAATTTCTCAAGGTCAAACCATTCTCGGTCCATTGATATTGAAACGGTAGCTTTAGAGTTCTCCGCGATTTGGATGCATTTCTCCAAGAATAAAGAAATGTAATCAATTTTAAGAAATAATGGTAGAACTGCATGATATTAGTGATATTACAACCAAGTCTCAGAGAGCCCATCTTCCGCTGCGTTTTTAAAATTTATTTAATACTATTATTTTATTTTTAAATTTTAAGACAAATATATTGGAAATTGCCAAAAAATTCAATTTATTTAATCCGAAATTCTATTTTCGGAGCATCAGATAACACACACACCTAATCTACTTTCCTTTGAGCATAAACGGGAAATACAACGCTGCGGGAAGGAATGCCTCATTACCGACCATCGCGAAGGATATCATGCTTAATAGAATACTCCTACGAATTCACCACTGACATTTTTCATTTCAAATGAAGCAAATATTTTGGATGAGGTATTAACGGAAACGGAAGGCATTCAAAGAACTGATTGAAGCATAAACAATAATTTTCTCCAACCGGATTCTAAACCGTGGTTGTGGCGACGGAAAGTCAGCAGGAAAACAAAAGAACAGCGGTTTTCCCGGTGACTAAACTCAATCAACCGGCAAAAAAAACTATAAGTTTTTCCCATCTCTTCCAAGGGAGGAAGGGTGGATAGAAATCCGGCGTCGGCATTAGCCTGCTCTTAATGAAAGGCGCCAAGAGGACCACGGTTTAACGTCTCATCCGACAGACGGAGTACTGTAAGTGCCCTCCACAAGACACTCAAGAAGGGATCGGATTTCCTCTGAAAAACATCCTCCTCTGCAGAGATTTGAACCCTGGCCGCTCGTGTGGTAGGCGAATCGTCAAGCCACCACACCAACCCGTTCCCCCTCGTGATTGGATCACGTGACTCCTTAGTGAGACATTATCTCGAGCGGTTCAAGAACAACCCCCAGGTATGGACAGTAAGTACGCAGTAAAGACACTAAGCCCGGGGTAGCGAGTAGCAGAAGGACCCACCATCCGACATAGCAACAGCGAGGAGGAGCGAAGAGGAAGAGCAAAATACAATCGCAACGACGCGACGAGAGAAAAAAAAATGCACGGAAGAAATTCAGAGATAGTCACGCGCGATTGACGCAAGTTTAATGATAATGGGATTGGAAGCGTAAGGGGAAGAGAGGACGAGTGATATTGTTCCCTGTTCATACCTGCGGCCGCAATAGCTCGAATAGAAAATAACATTTAAGATGTACTCATTGTTTATGAGAGCATTGCCACAGTTAAGCGTCCTTCCTCATTTCCCCCATAAATTGCTGAGACAGACACAAATACGCGACAGAAAACATCAAGGTCGAGCGATGGTCTCCGGCATCATGCTTGATGTTCACGAAATCAGATATCAAACGGTAAGCTTCTGCTGTAATAATCCCTTTGGCATCCAAAGAAGAGATAAATAATCACCTGATGAGATAATTATGAAAATCCACTGCTCAGATCAAAGGTTTTTGTCCCTATCGATATTCGGACCATAATTTCGGACCAAATTTAAGGAACAGTAATCATGACCGAAGAGCAAGAGCCACAAGTCACTGCCTGATTATTCCATACCGCAGCCCACAATCGATTAACACAGTAAATACTGTCATAATCGTAAATTGGGATTTGTTACAAGAGTACTTGGAAAGTGCGACGACAAAGTTGGAGAAATCAGCTACTTTTCCCTAGTTAGATCCCACTTAGAATACGCTGCCAGTGTTTGGGATCCTCATAGGGTAGGCTTAAAAACAGAGTTAGAAACGCGTGCAGAGAAGATCAGCAATATACGTGAAAGGCCGTTATGATACTCTTGTTAGTGTAACTGACCTCTTGCAACAACTACAACGGAAATCACCGTCGATTGAAAATTAGGCTCAGTCTTTTAGGTGAATTCAAAACCGATTTATTTTCCGACGAAGTTATCAATATCTTTCGAGCACCCACATACTACGGTTGATGAGATCATCAAAATAAAATAAGGTAAATTGATTCTAGAACAGAAAGTTTGACAATGTCGCTTTTTCCAGGATGAATAAGAGACCTAAATGGCTGCGTTAAGACTTTGAATTATGTTAGTCGACTGGTAGTGTAGCTGATTAATTCATATGCACCCTAATGCACGTTTCTAAATCTTCCTAGTAGTGCTAACACCATGGTTTGCATGTGCCCCGCATGACTCTTATCATTTTTCCATAGTTGCATTATAGACTAATTTAATAGCTTCTGTAGCATTTGTAACATGCCCACTATATGGTGCATGCTGGTGAAAGTTAAGTTCTTCACTGTAGTTCCTGTTGGGGATAAGTCACCCCCTGCCAAACATCCGTGTAGTGGCTTGCAGGGTAGTAAATAGATGTACATAAATGTAGATGTTTATTTATTTAAATCAATAATAAGAGTTAAATGAGCCACCAGGAAACCCAAAAGTGAAGGAGGTTCTCTTTTTTGGAGGATGGAGTAACGTTTCTCGGAAGAGACTCCGACGTCGATTATATTACAGGGATCGGCGCTAAGCAAGACGTCCTTTGGCACGATGCACCACTCTCGTGACGCGTATCAGTAGTATCCCGAAAATCGTATTTTCGACGAGACGGCTCCTGGCTCGCGGCCACAGATTTCTAGAAGGGCGCCTTTTCGGAGAAGTGATGAGATACTTCCCTAGAGTCGATGAAAACACGGCACAGAATTAAAAACTCTGACGCTTTCTCGACTCAGAGTTTAAATTCAAGCCAAGCGTGTCCCAGAAGTGAATGGACTAGGAGAGGACCCAGGTTTACCGTAGAGTTGTTCTGAAATCGAGAGGACATTTTTGGGAGTTTCCGATTACATATTAGATGATTATTTTTAACGTATCTTCGATGGAAATTTCGAAAGAAGAACCAGATGCATTGGACATACTCTGGGGCACAATGGGTTTGTGAAGAACAAAATTGAAGGAAAAAAATACGACCCAGTTTGTTCTAGCATGTATTTTCATTCTAGATGGCCCTCTCTATTTTATCATGGACTGATACTCATCACTATTCACCCCAGCAAAAAGCACAATAAAACATACGCACTAACAATTTCCTTCGTTAGCATTCTATCCGCCAAATCAATGAGAAGAAATTCAGTCAAATTTGAATCACAATTTTCGGTTAAGTTCAAAACCACACTTTAAAAGTATGTGCATCATACTTTTGTCTGTACCATGGACTTATATGACCATTGGAAAAGCTGAACGGAAAAGATTAAAAGCCTTCGAAATCTGGTGCTGGAGGAGAATGCTGAAGATAAAATAGGCGGACAAAAAAGAAATGATGAAGTGAACAGAAGAGTAGAAGGGGAAAGGACCATATGGAACACCATACAGAAAAGGACCAGATAGATTGGACACACCCAGAGAAACAATGGGTTTGTGAAGAACATATTTGAAGGTAAAATGGAAGGAAAAGTCCACAGAGGAATACCAAGGAATAATTTCTTGGACCAAATTAAGAGGAAAGTATATAGGAAGAGATACCAGGATGTAAGGGAACTAGCATTAGATAAGGAAGGGTGAAGGGCTGCAGTCAACCAATCTTAGGATTGCACGACCAATTAATTTATATGGGTTAAATAAACTTGCACCTTCGCGTGTCCAATTGTCGTAATTCACGTAAAATAAGTAACTAATCCGGTTGTATGACCTTTGATCGCTTGAAAATATTCGCAAATATGCTTTCAAAATTATTCTCTTAACTTTGATATTCATTTCCATTTTTTTGTCCTATCCGAGTTTGCATTTTCATTTGATTTTATTTGCTGTTTATAGGTATCTGTGTTAAATGGTAGTGCGGGAGTTGTTGAATAATGGAAAAGTCCGATTGTAAAAGAGGTGTTGACGGGACTACTCCCCGAAAACTGAATTTTAAAAGCAATACATTTCAAAATTTTGGAAAATACAAATTTATTGGCATTTTTCCGATGATTAAATATTAATCAAGAAGTTCCAAAGGAAAACTTCAAATTTCACGGAAATCGGGCGATGTACTATTTTATCTTTCCAGTGGTAGTTATGGGGGTTGACAGGTAACTACTTACACTATTAAGGACAGGACTTGAGATTTTTATATGGACAATTAATTTCTTTTGCCAGACAAACACCTTTTAGATAAAAAAGAACGCTTTCATTCGCATTTGGACCTAATGGGCTGTTTCAAATTTGAAACATCCCAACCGTATAGGCCCCGTATAGGAATATTTTGCTGGACATTTGCTAAGGGTTTCATGTAGCGCCAGATAATAACTTTTAGTCCACTATTTTTTCACTAAACATATTTTTTCCGTAAATTTCTTAAGAAAAACCTATAAATGTTTACATTTTAAATCTTAAAGTATCTAACGGCAGAAATTTGGGGGAAAACCATGTTGGCGGAGGCCTCCTTTGAGAGAACAATGCCATGATTTCCATAGTTTTACCTGTGAATGAACACGGAGAAGATACTCAAGCGTACACCACAAGGCGCCCAAGTAGGAATCGCGATTCCACTGAAACCTTGATTCTCAGAATAGGAGGCCAATATATAACGGCAATAACACTGAACCCCCGAGTCTCCCAATTCTATCGTGCTAATCATTTCCTTTCGAACCCATTACCACTTCAGATCGTCTACCCTGATACCGTTCTTTCCGCTCCTTAATAAGGAAGGCAATAAAATTATTGGCCCGTATTCCATTTTGAAATGCACAAAAGGGACCGAAACAATCAAAGGCCAATATAGAATGAAGAATATACGTCGTTATAAACTATTTTATGAATCATTAATGTAACACAAACTAAAAAAACAACGGGTACATTTGCTATCGCCAATAATAATTTCCATTTTGACGTAACACGAAATATCCTAGTTGCATGTCAATAGTGTATGTTTGGTGATCTTCACCCCCTGCCACACACCCTCGTGGTGGCTCGCAGGGTATCACGTAGACGTAGATCGCAGGGTATCACGTAGATGAACACTAAAGTGTTTCCCTCCCATTCAGTGGTATGGTGAGCTTCAGAAAGAGCTAAGTTCATAATTCTTAAGGTGGTAGGAGTAATTGTCGTTTCTGAACAGATACGCGTGAAATTTTTCATCCACGTAGGTACACACTTGTAATACGTATTGACAGAGTGAAAAAATTCCTGCTACCGATTTCGTTTCTTGGCATGTTATTTATATTTTAGCACGTAGCCTAATGGCACTTGAAACATATTTCGAAATAATTTGATGAAATATGAACAGATTTGCTCCTAAACATGAAAACATAACTTTCATATCAATACAACCGTTCCAATTAAATATCAAGGAGGCGTGTCGAATAAATAACACGTATTTACATAAGGTTTTCGCTTAAATTTCGAATTCCGCGCCGTAGGCCAAAGTCATAACGGTGCTATTAAAGAGGCGAAATATTAAAAATATATTTCTTGTATCATTTATTTTACAACATGACTGGATATACCCTGCGGATAAATGGATGTACTTAAGTGAAGTTTGTTCCAAGAATTGTTTTTCGACTTACTCTAAAATTTATCAAAATGGACACTCAACGACTCACGATTCGCCCTCCAACCACCCTAAACACATCACGCGTTGTAGTGGCTGAGGAAAGAAAGATGGAGGAGTAAAGGAGAAAAAAATATCGCGCAAAATGGTTACATTAAAAAACGCTGAGTACATGAGACCAAGAGAAAAGCCAGACCTGCTTGACGAATGGCGATAAGCGGCTGCGCGAGGAAAAGTCAAACAAGCTATTTAGCTCCCTCACTCTCCGAGTCTCCTGCGCAGCTTGTTCAACGATGCTACAATTACTCATGACAAAACCCTCATGATTTACCTTAAGCGTTGCCATGTACAGGCAAGTGACTATTAAAAACTTACATCAAATATCTGTAAAATGCTCTGTGAGACTTTGAAATGTTGTGAGGTAAATGATAACACTTTGCAAGAATACACAGATTGAGATATGTGATGATACTGGGTAAAGGAACTATTGAAGAAGGCATGATTTGGAAAAAGGCAACATTACTTGCTATAAAGAGTAAGAAACCTAGCAAAGAGTCACATGTCAACGTTTAATCCAGCTCCGGTGTGTCAGTACACCGCATATTAACATTCTCAACAAGAGACAACAACACTCCCTGTGCTAATAATTTCAATAAAAATATTGGCGTATATACCATGACAGTGGCGCTGACTGGCGAACTACAGCAACACTTCCTGTGCGCTTCAACACAAAATATGTGAATCATAAACGGTGTCAGTGCACCGCATATACCTCCTAGTGGTGGGTCGCGGGCAACAGTATGCTGGCTCTCAAGGTAGTCCTTTCAGAAGGGATCCTAGCTTCAGCAGAATAGGGCAAGCGGGTCTAGGGTATTACTATGCTTTGGTTTCTCTTGTGGCATACTGGCGAAAATGTGCCAAAACTGACCGGTAGAGCGCCGTAACCGTTAGTAGGGAAAGCTGAACGTGGTGCGGGTACTGCGAAGGCTGGTAACCTTGCATACTCTATTACAACTTACTGCTAAACGTCAAAATGTTGCCTCGGACAACCGAAGCCACGATGGGCGGTGGAAGCTGAATAAGGTTGGCCCATCAAGATACGGACTGGAAACAAACTGGACTCTCGGTACTTGAAATGTGAGAGGAGTGTATGAAAAGGAGCATGAGTTGCTGAATGAAATGAAAGTGAGACGAATGGATGTTTTGCGTATACCTATGTGAAACTAAGCGTAAGGGGCAGGATGCTGTTATATTATATGGTAGTCTGGCATTGTGGTCAGGAGTTGAAGATAATCTGCATGGCAGTCAAGGTGTAGGACTCATTCTTAATGAGAGAGCTAAGTTGCTAGGAAGAAAGTACGAGTTAGTATCCCCTAGATTGCTCTGGGTTCGCATGGAAGTAGGTATTAGGAGAGTTGTGATTGTGGCGTGCTATGCACCAGTGGATGGAGAGAGTGACAGTGTGAAAGATGATTTTTGGGAAAAACTGAGAGAGGTTTTGAATGAATGTGATCCTGGTGAGATAATAATTTTACTAGGTGACATGAATGGGTGGGTAGGTGTGAGGCGGGATGCATCTGAGAGAGTGGTTAGGCCTTTTGGTGACCCCCGAGTGAATTATAAAGGTGAAAACTTGGTGAGTGTGTGCTTGTGAAAGGATTGTTTGTGTCGAATACATGGTTTAAACAAAAGAGAATACATATGTATATTTGGAAAAGGAGTGATTGTAAAAGTATGATTGATTTTATTGTGTATGGTGAGAGATTGAGAGAGTTAGTGTTGCACACGCGAGTGATGAGGGGTGCTGAATGTGGAACAGACCACTATTTGGTACTCTCCAAAGTGAACCTGGGCAGAAAGTGGGTACCGAGGAAGAATGTTGTGCGTAAGCAGTTGAGAGTAATAGTGGAAAGGTTGCTAGACAGCGAGGTAAGAATGTGGTATGGTTGCATGCTTGAGGATGCTCTATCGTTGAAGCAGAGATAATTGGACGAGCATATCAGAAACGAGAACGTAAATTGTTGCGAGGGAGTGTTTAAAAGGAGTGATTGTGGAATGTGCTGAAAGTGTATGTGGAAAAGGAGTGGTAGGAAGAACGAAAGGTGATTTTGCTTGGTGGAATGAAGAAGTGAAAATTGCAGTCAGAGAAAAGAAAGAGGCGTACAAGGATATGATTGCTGCCAAATCTGAGGAAGAGCATACTAAGTCATGTGAGATTTACAGAAAGAAAAAGAATGAATGCAAAATCGTTGTGAAAGAGAGCAAAGAAAGAATGCAAGCGGATGAAGTTAACAAAATGCATAGTGATTTTTAAGGTAATAAAAAGCTGTTTTGGAAGTGGGTAAAAAGATCTAAGATTGGTGAAGGTAGGGGAATGAATGCGGTAAAGAACAAAAGTAAAGAGATCATGTGGGACGAGAGCAATATCAGGGACTGCTGGAGGGAGTATTTTGAAGAATTGTACAATAATATTGCAGGCGTTGAGGATTAGCCTTGTGAAGTGGTATGTGAGAATGTGAAGATGGAAAAGGATATCAGTGAGAAGGAGGTCAAAACGGCTGTGAGAATATTGAAAAATGGGAAGGCTGCATGCATAGATGGGATATCCAGTGAAATGTTGAAGTGTGGGTGTTAACTACTAATTTGTAGGCTGCGTGAACTATACAATTTATGCTTACAGGTTTCTGTTGTTCCAGCGGATTGGAAGAATGCTACCTCGTTCCGTTGTACAAAGGGAAGGGAGGAAAGACTGAATGTAATAATTATCGGGCCATTAGTTTGTTGAGTATCCCGGGACAAGTCTTCAGTAAAATATTAATCGAAAGAGTGAGGAATATTACTTCCGACAGAATATAGGGTGTGCAGTGTGAGTTTATGCCAGGGAGAGGATGTAGTGACCAGCTTTTTGCACTTAAGAAAGTGATAGAAAAATATGAGTGTCCGAAAGAAAGTGTACTGAGCGTTTGTCAATTTTAAGAAGGCATATGACAGAGTAAATAGAAGTTGTGGAAGGTTTTGAGAGACTATGGAGTGAATGGGCAGTTATTGAATGTTATGATGGCGATGTATGCCAATAGTAAGGCAAGTGTAAGAGTTAACGGTGTTCTGAGTGATTGGTTCGTAATACATCGGGGTGTAAAGCAAGGATGCGTAATGTCCCCATGGCTGTTTAATGTATTTATGGATAAATGTGTTAGAGACGCATGTAGTGAAAACGACGGTGTTTTGATTGGATATGTAAACGTGCGAGTTCTTAGTTATGCGTTATGCGATAAGTTATATGCGGATGATGCTGTTTTGATCTCAGACAGTCAACAAGGATTACATAAGCTCCTAGATAAGTTTTGTGAATCAACGGAGGGGATGGTATTGAAGGTAAATGCGTGCAAGACTAAGGTAGTAGTTTTTGATAAGGAGAATGGGGAGAATAGCTGCATGATTAGGGCGAATGGTGAAGTAACTGAACAGGTGGATGATTTTGTGTACTCAGGTAAGATGTATGCGAAAGATGGAAGAATAGATGAGGAGATAAAGAGACGTGCAAATGCTGGAAGGAAAGTGGTAGGTAGCACGTGGAGCATATCAAGGAATGAGTGCTTGTCTAAGGAAGCAAAAATTGCCGTGTACAAAAATGTACTTCTTCCCACTTTGCTATATGGTAGTGAAACATGGGTATGTCAGGATAGACATAAGAGTAGACTAAATGCCGTGGGTATGAGTTATCTGAGGAGTATTTGCGGCAAAAGTAGGATAGATAGGGTCAGGAATGAGTGGGTCATGAATGAATGTGGGTTAAATGCTCCAGTAATGGACGTGTATGAAAGGAGTGTGCTTCCTTGGTTTGGCCATGTTGAGAGAACGGATGAGAGTCGAATAACGAAACAGATATATGCGAGTAGAATGAATGGTGTGAGAGGTAGAGGTAGGCCGAGAAAGTTGTGGTTGAATGTGGTTGAGGAAATTCTTAGGAGGAGGAATATTAGGAGTTTTAAAAACAGATGGCGTGTATGAAACAGTGTATGGGGGTAAATGAGGCAAAAGAGGTTTGCAAGGATAGGTCAGTATAGAGGAAATTATTGAAGCAGAGTTAGGTGTACAATTATGTATTAATGAGTGAAACATTTTGACTGTGTCTACCCCAGAAGGGCACGGCGTGATGGGTATGTATGTATGTATACAACATAACAACCATAATTATCAATTATCCGGCTCCTTCTCCGGAAATGGAAATCTAATAACCTTACACAGAAATAAAGAAAATTTTAAACCAGATAATTCCATATTTCGTCGCTTAAGCTTTGCCTCTTGCTCAACTCTATCGTAACATTATAAGTTCACAGTATTTTTTTTATGTTTATCACTATGCATTCATGAATTTTTCCTGGCTCTGTAAGAGGCTAAATATCTAATTTAGCTTTAGCTTGTATATGATTCTCCAACCAGACCTTGAAACAGACGTGTTAGACTAGTAAATTCATCACCGCTGCACTTGTAACAGTGCAAACTCTAGTCAAACTTTCATAGAGTGTACTCATAAAGAATCCAAAAGATAATAATTATTCGGGATTCCGATCAAGAATGGATCGGCTATTACCAACATAATAATGTACATGTAACTTTCACCAACATGTACTACCGTAGAAGCGAAAGTACGATAAATCATAATAACTTTCAATACTTTATTTTCCACTAAAAAGAGTTGAGGCGAATTTAATATACCTCTAATCCAGCCAATTCTTCGATCGAATCCCATAGCTCCAACAAAGGTTCCCAAGCCGTTTTGCTCAACGTAATTCATTTTTGGAGTGAGAGGTCTCCAAAAATCAGTCGGTGGTTTTGATTTATAGGGGCAACTTACATTTAGCTTCATAGCGCCCATCTGTTCTATTGGTATTGTAGTTTCCTACATCTTTACATTCGATATTTCCCAAGGGCTTCATCAGACGCGAGGCCGTAATACGATAGCAGACTCTTGAGTTACATCATCACCCTACTCACGCTGTACCAGGATAGGCAGGCTCCTTGAGACCCACTGACTGTATGTGCTTGCATCCAAACGCTCCATAAATCGAGTATGAATTGGATTCTCATTTCGTCATTCGGCAAAAAAGACTCGCTCCCAGTGGTGGAAACGTTCCCGTCTCAAGTAAGCACTCAAAGGGAGGAGTATTGCTCTCATTAATTCCTGGAATCTAAACCCAGATGCAGCATGAAACATGAGTCATCGGCGAATTTAGAGCGAAGGAAATTAATGAGATCCGGACTAGTAACTGCACTGGAAAAGGAATTCGTAAACCATCCCCAAACGAAAGATAACAGGCGCCACGTCACCCTCGACAACGAGCACATCACATCCCTTTGAGCAGCGAAAAAGCAAATCAGTTAAAAGCACTTTTGCTAGATACTTAAGTCATATATTGGGTCAGTTGGAGAGAATTTTTGCGAAACATATTAAATTCATATCTTTTATCTATGTGTCTTATGAATATGTCTTACGCTTGGACATTGCGTCATTGATACAGTGGAACCAAAATATACACATGGACTGTAAACTGTAGAACAATGTCACATGTAAGGATCGTAGCCTGAATACGAATACTGGGAAAGTGTGACGAGAAAGTAAAGGGGAAATGTTATTTTTCTCTCATGAGACCTCACCTGGAGTACGCCGCTAGTATATAAGACCCTTACTAAGTAGGATTAGTTTCAGATACCGATCGAATACAGCGGATGGCAGCTTGATTTATTAAAAATTGTTATGATAAACATAGCAGTGTTTCTAAATTGTTGATGGCATTAGGGTGGGAACCTCTATCCGATCAAAGGAAAAAATATAGGTTAAATATTTAGGGAAATTTGTTGTAGACTATTTTTTGCCGGACGTTCAAAATATTTTGCTTGATCCAAACTATTATGGATGAAACGACCACAGGCATAAGATTAAGGAACTAGACTGTAGAACCGATTGATTTAAAATGTCATTTTTTCCACGTACAATAACGACCATAATAGTTGTGATAGATCAGTTCTAGGATACTGACTAGGTTAAATAGGTTTTTTTAGTAGTGCTAAATATCTTAACATGATTATTACCTACTAACCTGGCATGCAATCTCCGGCATGATATACTCTTGCATGTTTTAGTACCTTGTCGTTCTATTTATCTGTCGCATTAATAATACCAACTAGTAGTCGTATCTTGAGTAGTGTACTGCACGGTAGCATGTTCTTCTACATATCACTCCCCTGGTTTCTGGTCTGACTGCGCACTGTTGTTCTGACTGCTTTTGGCCTGCGCCTGGCATCCGGGAGAACGTGCGCGGTTCTGATTTAAACTGGAATGAGTGCTGCATGCCTGGTGTGGAATCACCCCGTACCACACACCCTATAGGTGTATTGTATGGTATTTCGTAGATGTAGATATAGATGAAGTAACGAAGTCGTCACGTACTACTGTGCCCATCCCCCCGCCTCGACGTCCCTCGTCCACTCGTCATTCCGAGGACCGAGAGTTCTTCTTTCGCGTCGGGTTTGACGGCCTCCTCTCTTCCATTCATGAGCCCAGAGCCGCTCTCTGATCCGACGCCGCGCCACGCCGATTGCCCAACTTCCTCTCAACTCACACACACAGACGCATTGAGCGAGCCTCCTCCCCCCCCCCCCCCCTCCGCCTCTTCTGCTCACCTTGAAAACCGTGAGCAATCCTAGCGAGCGGCGCGCCGGCGTTATATTCGGTGCATTCCTCCGCGCTCGAGCATTTGCATACAAAACACTTGACGTCGGGTCGTCGGAACTGATTAGAGATATATCCACGTCCCCACAGGCACCGAGGAACCCCCTCATCAGTCGAGATAATTTCGTGAGAAATCGCGGGTCGAAGAATAACACGTCAAGGTTGGAAAAGCGGACTAATGCCAGGACTGGCGGGCTTCTATGAGCCCGATCGAATACAACATCTACACGGTACCTACCCTGTAAGTCATCTCAAGGGTTAATTCTTACGAAACAATCACAACACTACATGCTACAAAAGTAACTACTAGTTCAGAAAATAAATTAAATACTTACACTACCAATTGAACTTAGGTTGTAAAGCGAAATTATGTTGGAATGAAGCGGTTGGGTCATTGGAGAGCAGTATAAAATCTCAACGGTAACTATTTTGGTCTCTAATCGCTCCAGGAAAAAATTCCATTTTTAACCTGTCCGTTCCGAAATCCATTTCTCTCAGCATTATGTAAATAAGAAAAATAAGTCAAAGAATAAGTTAACTGTGTAAAATAAAGTCCTGACAAAAGACTTCGGAGGAGCCTATAAAGCTATGGAAAACGAGATCGATCGATTAATCAGAGCGCAGCTGGCTATCGTAGAAGGGTATGAAAATTGAGGAATATGGAAGACAGTGATTTGATTTCGTAGGAGGGGAGGAAGAAAACTCTGTTTTTAAACATATTTATAAAAATAGACCCAAAAGGAAGAAGTATAGGAAGTTCTAGAAAAAGACGGAAGGATGTTGTATACAACATTCTTTGTTCGAAACTGGCTAAACTATCTTAACCGACAATGTGTACTTAAACATTTAACACGAGTTGATTGCACTAGTTTGCATATTTTAAAAAACCGCTGTTTATTAAACGAATTTATTATTTTCACTGATCGTCTAACTTATGTTGCAAGTCGAAATAAGGATAATTTTGGGATGAAGTGGTTTGGTGCTTGGAGAGTAGCATAAAATCTCAACAGCAACTATTTTGGTCTCAAATCGTTCGCTGGAAAAAAATGGCATATTTATAACCCACCCGTTTCGCATTCCATTTCTCAACTTTTATGCAAATGATCTAATCAATCCATAGCAGGTAGGAGTCATCATATGATTTTTGACGACATCAACCAAATAAAAAGATTTAGCCAAAACTTTATCCGACTGTCAGACAGTGATTCTCCTCCGACTTTCTAAGACAGGCATGAAAGTTGAACGAATTATCGTGCCAGCTTTCTACATATCTGGCCTATCCCAGTTGCCAACGCTCTTACTCATTCTGTTACCCTTCTTCATTACAGTGAATGAATTAGCGTGACGACCTTCTATATGTCTTGCCTATCCCAGTCGCATACGTTCAAACCCTTTATTTGACTCTGCTTCATAAGGACCCCAACTAATGGTAGCATATTCCAAACGGTGGTCTGCAAAAAGAATTCTTTTTTCTAACGAATCAGTGTCACACCGTGTGCACAGCGACGACTCAGACGTTTCAAGGTAAGCCCTTTAAGGCAAAATAACTCTCCTGGACCCTGGGACTTCCAATTATACTAAGCCTTGTAGACGCAGCCCTCGGCGCTCCTCCCATTCCGTCGGTTTGGAGGAGTGAAAAACAAGCCTCAATTCTTTCCTTGCTCACGAAATAAACCAATCACTATTCTCTCGCGCGCTCAACAGCCCTAACATATTTATTTCATCAGTTACCCGATCTGAACGAACGCGTCAAACTTATGGTATTTTTATAGGGTGGAAAATGGATGCGCAATTGTATTCTTTTTTGCAAATTCATCGAAATATAAGGCCTTACGGAATCAGCCTGCGTTGCAACTTCAGCAGAAAAATCTATTTATTTCCGTAATAGGGAATATCCATTGAATAGGAAAGACAGGCACGAAATAGTAAAGGTTCTTGTCCATGATAATTAAATATGCCATTGGATTAATTAAAGTCCTACATACCCAAGTACTTAAGCTGTATTTGAATTACACGAGGTAATATTTCTAGAAGCCAACTGCCAGGCAAAAAAGGAAAATATCAATAACTCTTTTAAAAGTACCAATTTTTCGGATTAAAAGGCTCACGGAAATTTGAGATGCACTAAAGTTATGGCCACATTTTTTTGGGAAAAATAAATAAGTTTTTTATAACTCTAAGATATTGCTCACAGCGACAGCGAGAGGAGATCTATTACCCAAAATCAGTAAAAATATGCTGTGATTGTATATTTTGAAGTCGTATGATTTTTTTCTTTTCTTTTGTTAGATGTAATATACATCACTTTCAATTCGGCCTTCATCACTATTTTACCCACGTCTATTTTTGAGACTCATCTCAAGCAGATTTCAACGAATTTTTTCCTAGATTGAAACAACTGATATTTTCAAACGATAGTCAAAAGACAAAATGGAAGTCTTCATAGGCGTCATCGTCTACGGTTGAGTTTTCGGGCTTCAGATAACAGGCTAGACCTCAACCGAGCCTCATCACCGGAAGTTTCAAGCTAAATTTGATCTATGCGTCGACCATGAGAGAAGCACGGCGTTTTCTCAAGTCTTGCTTCGGGAAAAAGCCACGTCATATGAGCTGGAAAATACGACAGACCAATTAACGTTTATGATTGCGGTCAGAGTCAAGATTGAACTGACTGAATTACGTGGCCCAAGAAATTCATAGGTCAAGCAGATTCGTAAAACTCCTCCAGTAGCCTCGTTAAGGTAGTTTGAGCGAAATATCATTTCATCTAGAAATCAATGAATTTGGTCTCATTTTAACGAAAAACATATAACTCTTCCAAAGGTACCAAATTATCAGCCCCTTACCGAACTACTTTCCGAGATTTTTGACAAATCATACCAGCCCATTTACATGGGAAATGGTACGTGTATGCACTCCAGAGAGACCGTGTTTAGAAAATGAGCCATTTCTAACACCTAGATCTAATTCAAAATTAACAGGGAGTGGTTTGTATGTTTTATCGACTATTTTTTAAACTACATCATATTGTTACCGTAATATTTTTTTCAGTATCGCAAAAAACCTTCCATTGTGAAGGAGATTTGAACGTACCGCCCGAAAAAAATGAGTAACATCAAAGACTTATGTGGATATTTTTAATTCATTACATAGAATTTAAGTCACACCAAGTGGATTATTGCACAGTTAATATTGCAGTATTTAATTCATGCTTTTTAAAGCAGCTGCTTAAATTTAAACGTATAATTCGAATATGGTCTTCATTCTGACTAGGTTACTATCTCGCTCAAACTAACTTAATCGACGCTGTTTTTTTAAAGGGTAAATTCATAAGGAACAATGAATTAGACATCTTCATCCACATACTACCCTGAAAGCTACCTCAAGGTTGTGTGGCGGGAGGTGAGTCATCACCAACATACACTAAACTATACCATAATTAAGTTAATAAAACTATGACTGATTAACGAGGAAAAAATCTTACAGATAATTATTCACAATAGGTAAAATTTCACCACGTTCACTAAACTACAGGCAAGCTATCAATGACGAATTAACTATATGTGCAATTTTCCCAGAAGTCTCGTTAATCAATGCTGTTTTTTTTATTTTAATGGATACCATCATCATTTGGGAAACGGAACTTTTTCGTGATCATGGCGGACGGCGCAAGGCAAAATATTTTTCACCGCAGGCCGTTCGCTCGTTCTGAAGTTATGGCAACACTTGTGTTTCGCCGCTGACACATTCCTTCAACTCCTCATGCGAGCTTTCCAGTTCCTCAGACACATAAAATCCCTCCGCTCCTCAGTCGCTGCGACCAAATCCACCAGAAGCGTTCTCATTATATGAATGAAATATCTCGGGCGTAACTTGGAGGAAATGTTCAGCGTTCAACATACTGAGTAATGAAAAATATTTCTTGATAATGGTTCTGAGCGCCGAATCAATCGTCGGTTGTTAATAAAGAGAGTTTGAAAATACCCAAGTCTTTTTAAAATCAAACACTTTTTACATTTTTCCACGAGATTTTATTTACAGTACGCTTTTTTCAACTTACAGAGTCGCCTTCTTATTTAATTAATCTATGATTAAAACAACTTTGATTCAATCCACACAAATTTTTATTATACATGCGATCCGGGCTTCAGCAGCTTCGTGCCATCATCAGGTCCTGTATATTAAATAGGTCAGGTATAATAAAAAGTTGTGTGGATTGAGACAAAGTTGTTTTAATCATGGATTGTACGCCCTTCCACAAAGTTAAGCCGGAGACAATTACGTATGATATTTAATTAATTTATTCTTCACCACATTGTCATTAAATTAAAATTATAAAAATTAAATAGTTCTTAATAAATTCTGGTACAAGATTATTACTAAAAGAAGACTTATGGTACCTGAAAATCACTCGCGAAGTTGCAACGAGTAATGAAATTGAAATCCCGTGGAAAAGAGAAAATTTATTTCTGATGTAACAGTTATTCTTTTCATTGTAGTTTGAGTGAAATACATCGATAGTATACGTTAGTCTGCTCAGCATTGGAAACGAAGTTTTACTGTAAGCCACGGAGATTCAATTGAACTGTAGAATTGGGTTATCGGAAATCGAAAGATAATATTAATCGCACTGAGTCTCATATCGCATTTTCAGCACGTATCACGAGTATAGACACTCATTCACGTAACTATTTGCTCTATTATATGTTTTAATTGAGAAACAAAATCATTTGAGATTCAACACTTGGAGCATATCTCATATCTCCTCATTCTTACCTTATATCAACAAAGATAAACTCAAATAAAAAACATTCATTATTTAGTGTATGAGTTTTAAAATATCGAATACGATTGGCCGAATCGAATTATCGAACTGCCGTGGGATATCCCCGCACGTCGTACTTCAAAGCAATAATTTAGCGCCCCCTCACTTTTCGCCTCTCTTCTCTCGTAAATTCCCTTCCTGAGAACATCGACCCTTGTACCGTATCTTCCAGCGTCTTCGCTAATTTAACCATACGTCATTCCCAAAATCTTTTACATTCTTCTTGTTATGTATTAGGTTAGTGTCCTTTTTTGTTTGTTACACTTCACTATAAAATGGCTTCATGCAGTGTGATCTTTTTCACAAATAAATTAATAAATGAAATAATATTTTACTGTGAGTACTTATATTTTACTGTGTGTCGCGGCAAAAGGGTAAAACTTGTAATTCAACTGAAATTTTGAAAGGCGACGAGCCAATTGAAAATCCCTATTGCTCTGGTCTCACATAATCAAGTTTTCCGTTTCAATGAAATGTTCCAGAATGACCTTCCATTTCCCGAAATTTTTCAACTAGACACCTGACCCACAAATGCGGTGTTGCTCTGCTGCTAACGCTTACATACTATTTGCCAGACTCTCACCCATGGCGGGAATACAGCTTTCCCCGGAAATCGGCAAAGGAACCTAACGACTTAATACCGTAAACATGACAGAATCCATTACTTATCGACACTATCTTTATAAGAAGACGGCCGATAGCACAGTGTCATAATAGGTTTTCTTCTCCGCATCGGACCTGAGAACGAATTCCAACCTTATCAAACGGTGATGATAACATATCTCGTTCACAGCAGTTCTCCATGAAAGAGGTCATTGTTCACGCATCAAATACTTCTTCCTTCCATGGTGGCAGATGAAGCAGGATGGAAACAACTCACGCGTTCACACGTTCAGTCTGCAGGAATATCATTCTTTTATTTCCATGAGGAACGAGAGAACTGCTAAAGTTTTCCGTCATCAACGAACCGGTATGGTGAGAGATGACAACTATCGTTTCAAGCTTCACTTTGTGAAAATTTTTCATCGCTGCATTATTAATACTTTGACGACCGGTTTCATAGCTCAAGTGACATCACCGTTTGTTGATTCAAACATAAACATTATCCGAATATTGATTGTAAGGAATTACAGAGAAAAGCTTGAGAGAAGAAAAAATTTGGAATTTTTTAAAATCTTTTGAATACTTTTATTACCATCTATGTTCAGCTTGGTTGGTTTTCTTTGAAAGCGACAAGAAACTGAGGTAATTTCATATATTAAGGCATGCGGTTAAGTTGGAGCGGGAAAGATGATTTGGACAACTGATGAAGATTGGAGAGAAACCCGGTGACAGAACTACCCTAGCTACACTTAACGGAAATAACCAAGGGGTCTACACTTCAACGTCATATCTGAAGGACGTAGTATTGTACTTGAAGTGCTATCCACATGGCAACCAAGGAAGGATCGTCACTCCGCTGAAAGCCTTCTCCTTCGGAATGGCCAGCAATGAAGCCACCTTGTCAATCCGATTTTCTAGTCTTCATTCAGGGTTTAAATATACAGCATTCACCAGAAAACCATTCTCAATAGTTCTCAACTAATAAACATGAAAATAAAATCACGCACTAATGAGCATTAGACCAGGGACCAATAAAATTACTTTGATCAACAAAATATAAAGGCCTTTTTCTTCCGACACACACCTTCCCAGAACCTCGTGTGTATTGCGCTCAATCGGAAAGCGACGCTTTTGAAAATATATCGAGACTATTACGCCAGGCAATGGTGTATGGTCGAACATATGGCCGACAAGAATTTAAAATTTTAGTCACGTCGTAAACTTTCGAAGGTTCCTCAGAATTCCATTGTCACAGCATCTACCGTCGATACTCGGAATTCAAGCGTTCAACTTTGTAATCAAGATGCAAAACCTCTTTACCTTTATGTGCGTGAATTCATTTGCAAATATTTATCGTAAACAGTGGGGGAAGGCTAAAGGCGTACCGAAGCCTGCTGTGCTGCGTAATTACTGATACCTTATAGAGAGATAGCCAATACATATGTTAACGTGGAAGGAACAGAGCTTTGTAATTGAATTGGGGGCAATTAACATCCCACTTGTGGAGCGTGGGACAAAGTTCTTGTGCTTATAGAAGAGAATCATATCGATGTATCTCATAAAAATTGCCACTTCTGGAAAGAGTATGAGGTCTAGAACCTAGTCTTGTACAGGTTTCTTTCGTTACCTGCAGTAAGACATTAGCTCGTTCAAAAGAGGCCGATATCGAGTACGCCCCAAGTATTTCAGAAGCTGCACAGAAACATTTCATACGCCATTTAAAACTAAATACGAAGGAAAGCAACACGTTTCGGGAAAAAATTCCACGAGTCAACAGAATTTAAAGCATCAGTCACAGCAGCCAGATAATATGAGGCCATATGATAGGCAAAAGGTGGGTTTACAAAGATAAAGTCGAAGTTTAAGGTATCAGGCGATATCTAGTGGAAATTGGATATAGGTGACTTGATCACTAAAATAAAGATACCTTCTCAATTTGTTCATAAAATTTAGTAAAAATTTAACTAAGTATCTTTTAGTTTGTGATCATGTTAATTGACAAGTTTATTGCGCAAGTTACAAGTAGCAAGCTAATTTTGACCAAATTCGCTAATGTAAACTACTGAACAATTCCGTTTGCAGGACATAAAAAAGTTTCGACGAGTAGCTTGCTGAAGCGTATTTTTGCGTATATTCAGACTCTACCCAAACTTGCAGTAGAAGAAACTTTCTCAAGTACGAATACAGAATATGTATAAAGTATAATAAAAAATAAACTACCTTCGCTTAAAGGGCCTTCCCTTTGTTATTTCCCCGTTCACTTTCGAATCGCACGACAGGTTGAACGAATTAGCGGATGAAAAACAAAAATACTGACCTTCTGTAGAAAGTTTTACACTATTAACACTTGAAACATAAATTAGTTGTATAATGAAATGATTTCCACTCGATTTCTCTACGGTTTTCCACTCGCAATACGGATTATTTATTTAAATAAATAAACAATACAAAACAAAAGTACATTAAGAAAAAACCAACGTAGGGGGATTTCACTCGAGTTATCGAAAGAAAACATCGCAAAATTGCAAAATTACAGCCCTTAGATGATTCTTCTTCGGGCCTCTTTTTTTAGATAAAGTTATTTTTCTTGAGATTGTAGGTCAAACAAAAATAACTTTATATTACAACCCTTAGAATTGGCCACCACAGCAAGCGTCCTGTCCATCTACCTCGACGTTCCTAGCTATTCAAAATGAATCAGCGACAAATTGATTCGAGCGAAAAAAAAACCTAAAGCAAAATATGTATGAAAAGAGCCTCCGTGTCTCATTTGCGCATTTCCGATTTCCGTTGTTTTTTTCCTTTTATTTCACTTTAACCCTTCATCCAAATTTTTTCCGTCATATCAATCTCGCATTATCGCCATTAATTTATTCGTATAGTTGAAACCAAATATGCGCAGAATTAGAGTCCATATGTCTGTCTTTCTCACGCCCCAAAATCGCTTGCTCTGTTGTAACCACCTTGACTTGCGTTGTTGTGGGGCCTCTTCCATCACTAATCCCTTCCATTTGGGCTCTTCAACAAATGCACCGCATCTGGGAGTCTGCCCAATTTATCTTTCACGGTCTGCTTTTCCAATGGCCCATGTACCGGTCCCATAGAGGGGTCGCTCTCTATACATATCCTAAAGAGCCGCACCCTTCTTTCGAAAGCGTATCCTCTTTGAACATATTAGAGACCTCTTCATCATGAATGATCGCTCCGATTCCTATCCTGCACGCACTGACTATTGAACTTCTTCCATCTCATCTATCATAGCTCCCCAAAAACGAGCGATTGATTCCACTGGCCCCTGATTTTCTTTCTTTTCAGGAGAGAATTTTTTCCATGTTATTTCTCTTGCGTACCTTGACTTTTGATTAAAAAATTGTAAAAGAGAGCGTAAATGACTAGCTACATTATAAATGCAGCACATATTTATCGATAAGATGGTAGCAGTGTATTTTTCTATTTCATATTTTCCTTCCGGAAATTCGAGAGAGTGAATTGATAAGTTATTTATGCTCTGGGATAATCCGTTGGAGCAAAAACTGTGTCACAATTTCACATTCTACTCAAACAATAGGACAAAAATTAATGAAAACCATAACTGAACAATTTAACAAAAATATTTTAACAACTTCACACAAGTCAACTCAACAAGGTTTAGTCTTAATGTTTTAAATATAAGTAAAGTTTAATTTTAAATGATTCCAGTGAAGAGGAAGGTTTATCATGAGAAGCTAATGAGTTTCAAATCTTACAAGCGTTGATAAGGTAGGAGTTTAGGTAGAGGTTGGCACGGGCTTGAGGAATGTGAAGAAGGCTAGGGTCAGAGGAGAGATCGGAGGTTTAATATCATTTATTTCTCACAGCAGAAAGACTTGGAGAGCTAGAAAATTGAATAATATTACGTTCAATGTGCAGAAGACATACTGTCGGATTTCACACCACCATCTTTGCCGGCGTATTGATGAACGAGTCGCCGATGAATCCAAAGCCCTGAGGGTAATGGGGGAGTCTGGCATCAAAACATAGGCCATAGTGTAGACATTAATTCGCTGAGAAGCCAGAGTAGATGTCACCATAGTGGAATCATTCGTGCCATTGAGGAAGATTGGCTGGCCTTTTTGAGGAAATGGAGGAAGACCAAAGAGAAACCCAGCGTCGATATCAGGATACTGTTCGCAAAAGGCGCCTAGAAAACCACAGTTAACCTTCTACACAGCGATTTTTTGTACACTATGTTCACTCATTTCATAAGTTACCCCACTCGTGGGAGAATTAGGAACTAAAAGTTACGAATGAGAGATATTTTCGTTGCTAAGCTGTAATTTAATGCCACAATGGAGTATAAACTTAAAGAAATAAATTAGAGCAAAAAAAAGAACTTTTCTATAAGTTACCTCTTGGTAACTCAGCGTAATAGAGGGTTTAAAGTCAAATCCAACGGACGGAGTACTACGCGCAAAACGCTCATCAAATGGCACACAATGTGGGGATCGGAATTCCACTGAAAAATCTACCCTCCCCCGGGATTCAAACGTGGACCCTGGGGATGAGAAACCTAGCCTTTTCACTACCCGTGGGGTTATTCTGTAAGGTTTCAGCATTTCCGAGTCTCGGCAGTGATGCAATTTGGACGTCAAAACCATAAAATTTCAAACAAGCCCATTCATAAGTTGAGAGGAGGCTTTGACTTAACATCCACGGATTTACCGAGGTCCTACCGCGTAGATTTTCTTCATCTACATCTAAGAAATACCGTGCAAGCCACCACTAGGGTGTGTGGCACTGTGTGATTCCACACTCGGCATCTAGCACTCATCCCAGCTGAAATCCGAACCGCGCACGTCCCCCAGAATGCCAGGCGCAGGCCAAAAGAAGTCAGGGTGACAATTTGCGATCAGACCGGAAACTAGGAGATTGCTACCTGGATGAACATGCTATCATGCAGTACACTACTACTTAAGATACGACTACTAGTTACAATTACAGCGACAGATAAATAATTGTACAAGGTACTAAATCGTACAAGAGCTACATCATGCCGGACATTGTATGCGAGGTTATTAACTAATAATGATATTAGGATATAAGGCACAAGTGAAAAACCTATTTTCCCTGTTCAAGGTCAAAATATCCTAGAACTGATCTATCGCAACTATTATGGCCCCTTATTGTACGGGTAAATATGACATTTTATGTCTATCGGTTCTGCCATCTCTTTCCTTAATCTTATGCCTGTGATCGTTTCTACCATAATAGTTTGGCACTAGCAAAATATGTGTAGCGTCCGGCTAAAAATAGTCTACATCAAACTTTCGTAAAAGATTTAATCTATATTTCCCTTCGATCGGATAGAGGTCCCTAATTCCGAGTAACGGCCGACAACACCAACTATCCCTAATTCCCTCAACAATTTAGTAACTGCTATGTGTATCTCAACTCAACTGCTATGTTTATCGTAACAATTCTTAACAAATCTAACTGCCCTCCGCTCTATTCGATCTATATCTGAAACTAGTCCTCCTTTATTAATTCCTTATTGAATTAGTCCCCTGATACCCATAGTCCCTCACGACCGTGAAGAATGTCCCTTCAAACTTCGGGAAACTGCGTTTCTAGTGTACTTTGAGGCTTTCTTTGTTCGGCTCTTCGCGACTTGTTCCTTATCTTGCTTAGAGAAGGGACGAGTCACTCCCTTCCGAGATCTTTCTTCGCTTTCGTCGCCGGTTCGCGTGCCCGCTGGAGGTGATTTGCAGCGGAACGGTCGCCCAGTCACCAAGGAAACAGGCCGTGGCAGAGAAAGATGATGACACCGAACGCCCACGCCCGAGCCAGGCTGCCCCGCGCGCCGCCGCGCACACTTCAGAGTTACCATATAGCTTCCGCGAAATCCGCCGAGTCCTCGCGGAAATGATGACTAGAGGCTGCACTAAGTGGCGTTGCTCCGGTTATGAATCATTTTTTTTCCTCAAGCAGGAAGGAGTTCGGATTACGCCCACGTCTCGTAGGTGGATGCGCCGTGTAACGAGTGTCCGACCCGTTTATCGCGCGAAGTGGTCGTATCTCACAACCCCATGTTACTAGTCCTCTCGAAATAGTCGTGCGACTCATCCTAATCACTATGAGACACGTGTTGTGTAACGTAGGCAAGCGACTCAATTCGTAAGTCCTCTATTTCTATTGGTTAATTATTCATGAGCAGAATAATTTTTCCAAACAGATTTGTCGTTTTGAAAACTTTGATGATTTTTATGAGGGTCCGGTTTGGATCAGGATGGGTGTCGTGTTCGACTCCCATTCTAAGAGTCGCAGGTCCGAGAGAAAAAATTTTCCTGGCTGACCAACTAACTTTTGCGCGCTACCCGAATTTGACCCTACAACTGGGAGGAAGCAGTCCCAGTAGAAGGCAGATAGCGCAGATCAAGAAGATCGGACCGGTATCAACAGCCACAGCTTCGGGAGAGAGTGAAGTTTACCAAATCGACCGGAGTACTGCGATGTGGAAGGCAACAGAAGGGTTATCACCACATTAATCTCCTTAGAAGATGCAGCCCTGCATCTTAACTGACTATGACATGGTTTTTAGAGCCAATTGAGCAAGATATTTCGGCAAGGGAAAAGGTTTTTATAAGATCTGGTGAGGTAGGAAATGCAGCACCTTTTGTCATCACTGCTTACCCGCCACATTATTGAATCAGCAAATGGGCTGATGGGCTTCCACATTCACTACGTTTACCAATCGAACTCAGATCAATTTGGACGGTTCAGCTCGGTATGATAAACGCAACGGGCTAGTGAGATCGATATGAGAAGCGGGCTAACTCAGTCCGCTTTCTCTACCAGTCTGAGATTTCAAATCGTTATGAACTGACTGAAATCGATATTTCAACCGACTTCGCATTGGTAAACCAGCCGATCCGAGTCGGTTGGCTTAGAATTTTCAGATTGGTCCGAGTTCAAATCGATCTGAGTTCGATTGGCAAACGTTGTGATAGAATCACGACATCGACTGAGAGTTTCGCAGCATTCTGGTCTGAATGTATTCAGTAATTCTGCCCACGAGTGTGAATTTCATTGTCTAAGAGAAAAAGTTTAGAAAAATCACAAATCGTGATTCATTTCTCGGAAACGTACCTATGACGCATTGAATACGTTGTTCATCTTCATAAATGTCGTAAATGGATATGAGGCGGGGCCGGAATGATTCGCAGATCCACGCGGAGTGTGCACCTCAGAAGATTCGTCCGCTCATACACAGACTTTTCTAAACTTGTTTTCTTTCTTTTACAAATGTAATAGTATAATACTTGCGTTATGGTATATAAATTTCACACGTTAATTTGAATGCGCAAATGTTGAATCCTTTACGCAAAGGAGACTGTATTTACGAATGCAAGGGCAAATGAATGCGTTCATTACTTCATTTTCAACATAAAAGTTTTCACGGAGTCGTCATTTATCACTGTGGAGAAGGAGCGACGAAGATTCCTGGTGCCAAACTAGATAATTATCCAAATATTAGCCACAATCGACGACAGCTGCCCACTATTACTTTTGATAAACCATTTAAATCATCAATTTTAAATGAAATGTGGAAGCAAGTGACCAAAAAATCGTCTGGACATATTTATCTATTCTCGATTTCACGGAAATATAATAAACGCCTTAGGGAGGACTATGAGATGCTTAAGATCGCACAGCGACTGTAAAAACTAACGAAATCGGTCGTCGCCTAACTACCAGGTCAAACTATTCCAAAGAACTAATTAATAATTCAAGTATGTAGTTCATCGAATATGACAGCAAAAATAATTTTTAGCTGATATCCTGGTTGTCTCTCACGATACTGTAAAACTTAAATGTTACATAAAGTTCCACATATGAGTAGCTGACGGTATCCTGAATTCGGAGAACGCCGTTACAAAACTTATGCTCCAAATGCTCACATTTATGGAGAGTAAGGAGACATTTCCAACACCTAATTAAAATAAGATTTAAGTTTTGCATAGCGTTCGATTAAGCAGAGCAATTATATTACTGAGGTACCACATTAGAAGAAAATGAGCCCAGTCGGAGGAAAATAGTGCTAGAGAAATAAGTGGCCAACAACATGAGAGAACTGAGGACGGGAGTATTCGGTAAGGATATAAAAAAGGCGCTGGTGTGGAGTGCAGCGTTCAATAGGTCATAATGTCGACTCAGAGAATGGAAGACGAGAATAGTTCGCAGGCGTTTGAGATGCGGGTGTGGAGGAGGATGGAGAAGGTGCGGCGGACAGAAAGGAAGACGAACGAGGAAGTGCTTGGTCGCGACCGCCGAGGCACCTCAGTGGCCGTGATTTGGTCTGGTGGACGAGGAAAGAAAACTTATGGATGAGATTAGAAAGAGGGAAGGAAGGTGGTTGAAGGAATGTGGGGCGAATTGGCATTCTTTCATTCATTCTATCGCCCCATATTCCTTTAACCATAGTGATGGTAATGATGGGCGAAAGAAGGCTTTACGATCTCGATGAATAGAGATAAAACTCAACCAGAAATGAACGAAGAAATTGTCCAGATGGATGAATATAAAGATAAAGAAATATTTACTGTTCTTGGACCACTAGGTCCACTAAGAACATACAAAAAGTAAACATTATAGATAGCGGAGAATATCTGTAAATCTAGAGAATTTTCACCAATTTCCAATAAAGCCCATCTTAACCAATCAATTATCGTAACAAAAATTGCAGATTCCTATATGTCCTTTTATAATACTGAAGAGTGCTTTGTTCATTTTCTTGCTATTATTGGCAACACTGTACTTCCTACCTCATCCAGATTCACGCAGAAGACGAATCTCCAATACGGCTTATTCTCCCAAGTAAAATAAACTTTTTAACTGCTCAACACAAATTAATTTCAACGATTGATTCTATGGTAAAAACATAATTTTCAATGTTAAGGTCTTAAAAATGATGTTTTAGCCGTTGAAATTGATCGGAGAGATGACTTTGTGAGGAACAGTTCACACTTTATTTTTCTCAATAAACTTGACGGTTACAGTCTTCGATTCGTAGAAGAATCTGATGCCTATACAGTATAAACAATATTGTAAAGAACTGTACCGGCTACACCCCGGTTTTGGGAACGTGTCTTTCCTTATGAGAATGGGAATTTGCGGACAGACAGACAGAGAAACTTAGCTTTTTTATTGATAATTCTTGCCATGACGCTTGGCAAATGTTTTCTGATGAACCTAAGGCTAGTAGTAATGCTTCCGTGAGTATTAATTAGGCAACTCAATGATTCACATTCTTCATTTCGATCCATTTGGGAATAAATGTGCGAGAAATGCCTTAAAGATAAATATGAATTTGTTTTATCGAGATATAGGTAAAATGCCAGCGTGGTGACAGTCTATTAGTTTTTTCACACATGGTAGAACGTAGGTCACGGGCTGGTGAGGTAGGAAAGCTTATCGTTTCAAATAAAATTTTATCGGAAAGGAATAGGGAGGGATGCGAAAATAACAGCTCGTTGAAAAGGTTGTTGGAGTGTCTAATCATTTCCATTTGCACTTTGAGCCATTACGGTTAACATAATTTACTTCCACAAATGTACGTCAGATGAAGTCATGTCTTCGCTCTGGTTAGGCCACACCTCGAATACGCCGCGAGCATTTGGGACCCTGGTCATAAAGATTTAACCAAAAAATTAATAAAATACAAATAAAATCGGCACGTTTCATTGAAAATAGCTACAAGCGGACCTATAGTGTCTTACAACTTTTAGAGAGATTAGGTTGGGAGCCGCTAGAGTACCGGAAGCCTCACGCTAGGCTTAGGTTGCTTGAGAAAGTGAGAACTGTGTGTTTCACGGCGATACATAGAATCTTATAATGACGCCTCACTGCATCTCTAGGTCGCATAGAAGTGATAAAACAAGAGAGATACATTGCCGAATAGATAGGTACAAAAACTCGTTTATTTTACTCGTTTTACTTGTTTATTTTTTTCGCGCACAATAAGCGACCAAAATAAAATCTGAGTTCTATAAAATACACGTCACCATTTCACCTCCCTAAACCTTACATTTTTACACGGCAAAAAGAGGTATCTCAGTTAGTTACTCTAGCTCAGTTAGCTATCTCTTATTGCTCAGTTAGTTGTCTCTCGTTACTCAGTTAGTTATCTCTTATTGCTCAGTTAGTTATCCCTTGCAAAAAGAGGTATCTCTCAGTCAGTTACTCTGTACGCAACGTAGGGGAAGACGCCGGGGAAAACATCCTTCCCGAGACGCCGGCCGCGAGGGCGGGGGAGTTTGTGTCTTTATAGGAGTATATGTGTTTGGGACACGTGGTGGCGGCCGAGGGGTGGCAAGGAGGGGGAGCAGGGAAGAACGGAGGAAGCCGGCGGAGGCAACTCCCTCTCCCTTCTATTTATAATCCCTTCCCTTTAACGGATGAGGGAACTCCGGGATGCTCTCTCTCTCTCTATCCTCCACCACCGGGGGTCCCATCTCCCCCCTCTATTTTTTCCATACCCGTGCACAAGCGGACCCACACGGGGATGGTATCCTCACGAAGGGATTCGGGAAACATAAAAGGACTGACGGGGGGGGGGGCGGGGAGGGCAGATGAGGCTGCTGTAAGGTTTATGAGAGCGTGTAGACCTAGGTTCGTTGCCCCTCTTAAGATATTCCGCTGAGTAGCACACAAAAAATCCACAAGCCTACAAGATATTTGATCCTATAAGCAGTGTTTGCTACTAATTTCAAAAATGTTTTATACACGCTTTATGATACAGAGAGCAAGGTGTAATTTATGGTAACAAAATAAACTATTTCCTAAGAAATCAATTTTTTTCTAGTCCCTAAAAGCATCTACATGTCCGGTCAGATAAAATTGTAAAAAACAATAGAAAGTCAAAGAACATGGATCGGGCTTTTCATTCCGAACGACTGAGCTCGAATTACGTTGGAAGGATTAAGGAAGAATTAAGGAAAATTTGATGAAATTATTTTTGTTTTTGTTTGCTTGATTTTCACAACACTTTTTCCACATTCAACAAACTTTGTTTTCCCACATGCTGTCATTTTTAACGACCTGGGTTTTGACGTTCAACGTCACCTTCAGATGACGCTTAACGTCGAAATCCAGGTCGTTCCAATAATATCATTTGTAAAAACAAAGTTATAAATGATCATCATTATGTTAACAAATTCCATTAAGTTCCACCTGAGACCACCAATTATAAAGGAACATTTTTTTCAATGGAATCTCGATCCTTATCCTACACCTCTATGCCAAGAAATATTTTTGGCGGTAAGAGGAACTTTTGTCTTCGTACGGATTTGCGTGATACCAAGAATACGTTTTCTTATTTGTGACAACTGTTACTCTAAATAAAAGCGCAAAAATTTCACTCGACCGATTTCGATTATCGGCAACTCAATAGCATTACACCACTTAGCCCTCAGGCACATGATGTATATTTCGTAACAATTCGGTTACATACGAAAATATTTTCATAAAAATGCGAAATAATAAATATCGCATTACCATAACGGTTGATAACATGTATCAAAGTGCCACGCCGAGTCAAAGTTTTGGATTAAGCGTATTTGTACATAATGTTCGCCTATACTGCGAACACCGCACCAAAAACTATCAATAGGTCCAAAGTCATTACTCACTCTAATTATGGAAAAAGAATAAAATAAAATACTTGTATCATTTCCATTCCTGCAATAATGGTGAAAGCGAACACATAAACAGATTAACTCACTAAATGAAAGGTGGTCCTTACATTTTAGAGAATTGCTTGAAAAAATCGTGCAATCAATTTTTGAAAGATGTAAGGTTTTCCCGGCTTATCTGCTGGATAAATGTTTCTCGGGTGTTGCACCGGGTAAGAGGTTCCACAGGTCCCGACGTTTCGGAGATCTACTTCATCTCCATCTTCAAGGATTTGATGATGGAGATCAAGTCGATCTCCGAAACATTTATCCAAATCAATTTTTGACCACACATGATAAAAAATATCTGGAGTCGGCACTGAGCAGACCCCAAGGAGGCACCCCGGACGCAACGCAGGGGTAAAACGACTCCCTATCACGCCGCCCCTTAATGGCCGAGACTGTTTCCGTTACAAGTCGCCTCCCTTCGAAACATCTCTATACGTCCCTTGCCCCCGCCCGCATCCTCCCCCAACACAGACCTTTCCCTCCCCCGATATTGCATTCAGCGCACCTCTTCTTTGCCCCTCCCCTCCCTTCACACCCCCCGCCATCCTTCGTCCGTGGCACAAAAACAACACCCTTTTTCCCCCCCGTCAGAAACTCTTCCGTTCGGAACTATTCAGTAGTCAAAACCCTTCCTCCCTCACGATTTCCCATCTGCATCTGATTAACCCAACGTATCGATGGCCTGGGGGCGATTGCGATGATGTTGTCGGTCGTCCGGACCTTTGAGAATGTACAGGCTAGGGGCGTCCTCATTCAGAGGAAGTTGTCCCTACAGCAACCCTTTAACCGCGTGACGTCAGACACGGTAAGATGACGGATGTATAAACTTCGTTGTTCATTTGTTAGAGCGTGCTCCATTAATTGGTCTACCATTTTCTCTCACTTATGGTCGAATGCATGAGCATTTAGAATCGGTAGATATAAGATCCATAAATGTATAGATCTCATAAAACTATTCGGATTGCAGGAACACATCTATTTGTTATGAAACTTATTAACCAATAGTTAATAGCTTCGAATATTTGATTTAATCTTCTACCGTCGGATAAAATTTATGAAAATTAAGCCTATGAATGATTGCTAATCCACATAATAATCGGTACGTAAGAGTAAATTAACAGGTCATTTGTCTCAAAACAACGCTTTTATCTGGTAATTAATTCTCCAAGAGGTTCATTGCGCATCACCTTGGCTACTACTGGAACCCATAACTCTATGCCATAAGTTACGAAACCAATAAATTAAGCGAATTTTTCTGCAACACCAATTGAATGGTTTCCATGGGTTATGGGTCCCAGACCTCTATAGAATACATATGTCTTGCTCCTGCAACTGGCCATTAGAAAACAAATTTCTACACAGTTAGGCCTACAGACAAAAGAGATTAAGGTCTTCGGAGCGAACCTGATGCCCTTAGAAATTTCGGAGAACTTTCAATGCACTCTACAATCCCCCGCGCAGCGATTAATTCATTTTCTTCGCAAGCCGAAGAAACTTTCTTCCGAGAGCCCACGATACATCTCATCACAGTCTCAAGCTTTCCAACAACCCCCTTTCCTATCCTCTCCTCCGCAAACAAACCCCTCACAACCAACCAGCCAAAAAATATTTCAACTTTGTTTCATCATAAAACAACACAAATGTTTTTAATTCATATTCTTGGTTACTTATGGAACACAAATTTTCGACCTGATATCGACAACAAAACTCAACCTTTCCACGCTATTTTCACAGCAAATTGAACTTTAATGACATGGTGTTTGGAGTGAAGATGAGAGAACACTGGGGAAAATAGTATTTTCGTTACTATTTAGAATGCTTCTTTCACGAAAATCCGTTTATTAAAAGAAAATCACAATTTTTGGCTAAAATAAAATATAATAAATCTTTTAATTTTATTTTTTGAGCTGTTATCTTAATACTGCGATTATTAGAGTCAACATATCGATATGGGTCTTCGCAACCATTTCCATCACATGGCCGCCATTTATGTACTCACTGTGCATTTACTGCTATAGCTCACCCACGAAAATCAGTGAATATGCGGTGCAAGTCTTCATTTCGGATATTAATGCACTGACAAAACGACAAAAACGTTGAACAACCTAAGCTATGCATATGTAGAATACACCAAAAATTAAGCACATTAATGGAAGACTTGTTTACCTTGCGAAGACCTTAAAGGAAGAATACAATCGATATTGAACGACTTTACTTAAAACTAGAGACGTTAGAGACCTTCAAGTCAGAGACGGGAAACCTCGGCTCCACTTCTGATTGGTGGGCCACGGAATATGAAGGAACCAATGAGAATCGCGAATTATGAACGAAGAGCGGCACAAATATTTGTAAACATTGCTTAGTAACAACGTAACCTCTACTTTTAT
This sequence comes from Ceriagrion tenellum, assembly GCA_963169105.1. Taxonomy (NCBI): domain Eukaryota; kingdom Metazoa; phylum Arthropoda; class Insecta; order Odonata; family Coenagrionidae; genus Ceriagrion; species Ceriagrion tenellum. The sequence continues at coordinate 51,511,196 of OY720633.1, read as the reverse complement.
ACGAGTGTAATTTTTTATCAAACATTAAATTAACTAATAAAAAATTAAAAATTATAATTTCAAAAAATAAATCATTTAACAATCAAACATTTTAGTGGTTTATTAACTATTTCATTAATTTAAGTACCCAGATATTTTTCTTTAAAATGAGACGAAATTCATTGATTTCTAGGTGAAATTATATTTAGCTCAAGTTACTTTACGGCAACAAAGGCGCTTGTTAATAAATAAATTTCATTAAAGATATCAAGAAGAAGTCCAAATGCATATAGTCGAAGCACCAAACGTTACACCTTTAATTCCGCCAACCTCGATATCCTTACCCTCCCAGACGTTTGTTTATAGGTGAGTGCGTACAAGTTCTGCGGTGCATAGAGGCTTCTGGACAGGGAAGTAGCGCTGCCGGCTGCTCCTTCCACACTCTCTTCCTTTCCCTCGTCCACACGATTCCCAGCACGAAGGTCGGCAACCTTTTCTTTCCCCCCATTCGTTCAATCGAGAGCGCCACAAATAATTCCCAAGGCGATGCACGCTTCCCTCACCCTCCCCCCTCCATTGCCATCCGTCCCGTACACAACGCGAGAGAGGTCCTCGCTCCTCGACATGACGTCACCCGAGGATGAACTGACGTGACCGAGGTCCATTGTTTCCTTCGTGCTAGAAAAGGGGCCGAGAAACTTCCGACCGTGGTCGTCAGTGACCTATGCAGGAAAGTCCTCGGGATTACCGAGACTGGAGAATGGCGACTTTTGGAAATCAAAATCTCAACAAATTCTAACAGTATGCACTGTTGTTTAGGAGCGGTTTTCTTAAACCTATGACTGCAGGAGAGACCGATTTGAAACATAATTATTAGTTATATGGAGATTTTATTACTCCATTTCTCAATAGGTGGCGTAGATCATAATTGTATTTTCTCTCTTTTTTTCTCGTCTTAATTTGTTGAGGATAACTAACAGCACGACTCGCATTCTTCCTGTACAACTCTTTGATCTCCTTGGTCCCATGCATCTACATCCTCTAAATACACAGCGAGCCACCAAAAAATTAACAAATGCAACTCGGAATTGAAATTAACTCAGAGATCCACATGAATATGAAGTGGACCATTGAGGCGATGGAGAGGGCTCTTTCTATTGTGGTCAATGCTAGAAGCTGTTAAGTGGGCGTGGCCTACCCGCCTTCTGTGATTACCCCGATTTGCCTCAGCGCTTACGGGCTGACGGACTAATGTTACAATTGTACGATGTTTTCCATCGATAACTTACTAGAAATCAGCATGCATTCACTTCTAAACATGCATTCTCCTTAATTATATTACTTATTTATTTAAATCAATAATAATCCGCGTTTCCGATGAAAATGAGATAAAATCGTGAAGACTATATGTAACAAGTAGCGAATGCATGTTTCAAGAGTTACTTGCCTAAATTTAAAAAAATTATAAATATTCTTGCTTTACATCCTTTAATTCGCCCATTCTGTCGAGCTATCCAAAAGGAAAGTAAGAAAAGAGCCGGAATAATAAATAAGTAAGCTTTTTCAGTTGTCAGGCTACAGTTTGATGATGTAATGTCCTCTCCGTCTACCTCAATTACGTGGACAATTCACCCTGGATGCGCACGTCTATGACTCAATGAGCATCATGGTGATGAAACCCCAAAACAGGCGTTCATATCTAATACGAGGAATGATATGCATCTACTTGCAGTATAACTAACCAGAGATTAAACGACTGATAGTTTACACAAAAGCGAATGGTTTACACAAAGTGTTCCTAGAGCGATTGTTATGTACCTGTTAATAGTCGATAACGAGCTTTGGCTTTGTAAGACGCAAGATTTTTCTGCTATTCGATCATCATTCATATATCACATGAATGGTCATTTATTAAAAACAAATAAATATGCGGTCCATTTTTTGAAACTGTGAATCAAACACGTACGGAAAGTAAATTCCCAAAAATTTTGTTCGTTTATCGCGGAGGGTAAAATTCAATTCAGAACCGACTCCTCGTCTTGACTGACGCACTGAACACAATCGGGTAGTATTTACACTGCCCAAAGAAACTTCTAGAATATGCCGGAAGTGTCGCGAGACGCTTTAACAGCCAAATTATACCTCCCGCGCTTCAAATCGTGAAGGGAATCGTTACGTTTTTCTCCGAGCGACAGGGGGCTGATTTTGGCTCCAGGTCACCTCCCTCAGAAAACCAAACAAAGAATCAAGCCATTCAAATGCTTGAGGCACTACCTGGGGCTTGTTTCTCAGAGTTACAAGTTAACAAGTTTACAAGTGTATAAGTCATAAATCGGATTTCATAAGTGTGACTTACAAGCGTACCTCAGACGAAAACTGAAGACTTGTAAATAGTCCATAAGATTATAAGTGAAAATGGCGGACGTAATCAAGTCCAGTTTTAGCTTTTATTTGATGCTTACCATATTTTTTGAGAGTGCTATTTTACATATTTCTTATCCAAGAGTAAGTGCCACGTAACTCGATAAATATAAATGATTGAAGATATGCTGAAATATATTACAATTTCGCAACTTACCTTAAAAGACCCCAAGTGAAGACGAAATTTCGTCGAAACTTAATATCATACGAAAAAAACCTTCATTTCACTGAATTTCGAAACAAATGAGCTGTAAATGGTATTTATTAATAAATCAAATGTGTCAAAATATCAAGTTAAGCTGGTTATATCTTTCTTGAACCATATTAAACGACTTTGAAATGCAATATTCTGAAGAAACTTAACGGTAATGCATTGCATGTTGACTTTAAAAATTTATTATCGATCCTTATTCTTTGTATTTATAGTTATCAATGATCACAGTACTTACTATAAATTACGCGATAAGTACATTGTTTATTGTTAACAAATTAAAGTGTGTGAAACATTCGGATATTTAATTCTTTCCTCCCACCAATGGTAGCCTCGTAACTTTGGCCCAAAAATCAATATACCCAGCACAGGAAACTCGCAAGTCATCATTCATCTTCACACTCTCGAAATGTATCGTTAGCATCAAATAAAAGCTAAATATGGACTTGATTACGTCCACCATTTTTACTATCAATATTGTTGGCTCTTTATAAGTATTAATAGTCACCTGAGATACAATTGTACGTCGCATTGTGAAATCCGACTTGTTACTTGTAGACCTACAAGGCCCCTGGAGAAATTTAAACATTTTCAAATATAACTCTTACCGAGTAATCTTGAAATAAAAAATGGGTTTACATTTTGAAATCGAGGCAGTAAATCATCAACAACATTTTTTTCCAACCAGATATCCAATTGATTTTTATACCATGATTTTTAAAAACATGTTCTAGACAACCTAATTTGATATACTCACCTATTGTGGATTGTTACACACTGAATAAGCAAACAAGAAATCAGCTTCTCGTTGTTTAAAGCAAACGCCGCGCCGCCGCTCTCAGTTCTGCGTGAGCTGCGGAAAGCCCTACAAAAGGAGAGCGAATTCTTTCCCCCGCCGCGGTTAAGTAGCTTAGTGCCTCGGCTCCTTTCATTAAGCACAAGGTAATCAGCACTTCAGAGTATCGGATTCCCTCCGCTCCTCCCTTACGGCTGTGTAGGGATAGGGCGTTGCATAACGGCGGAGAACTAATTGCAGGACGTTTCACAATGGGTAGTCGCCAGAATGAAGGATACGATGAAAATCTTACATACGTACCCTCGAAGTTCAGACGTGCTATTTAAAAAAAGGACAGTCATGTTTGCTAGATACTTTTAAATTCGATAGATAAATAAATAAATCGAACCTAGGCAGTTAGGCCAAAGAGAATAAAGGCAGGTTTACACAGATGAGTTCTATGGAAGTAGCGATATCGCGAATCGTATCGCCACTCGCAGGGGATCGTTCTACTTAGACATAACTTCCGGTTTTTTCCAAAAAAATGGATGCCGGAAGTAAAAAATGAATATGGTAATTACGAAAATTGCCCCAATTTGGCAATAATGGCGTTCGCATATCGCCGTTTGAGTAACATCGGCATTCCTTGGTTTAATACATTTCTATTTATTACATTCATTGTGCATTATGACATCGAATCAAGTATGTCAATTGTCACAATGATAATTATTATCTAATAAGAGATATCACTCACTTTCGTCAGTCTCACTTGGTGGTATTCCATCATTAAAAAATTTAAGATATCAACTTTTACAAAACCACTCGATTTATTAAAACAACGACCCAGGTTTCAATGTGCATTCACATCATCTTCAGGGCTGAAGATGATGTGAATGCACATTGAAACCTGGGTCGTTGTTTTAATAAATCGAGTGGTTTTGTAAAAGTTGATATCTTAAATTTTTTAATAAGAGATAATTCATACAGATTATCTTAATGGTTCTTGAGCATTTAGAGTATTTTCAAGTACAATTAATATTTACATCAGCAACAATGAGTCCTCCTCGTACTAAGTTATTCGTTGTATACATTTTAAATCTCCGTTTTATGGATATCAGGTTTCTGCTGTTGCTGTTCAGATGTTGGATATCCATTTGCAGGAAACCAGGATATCACGTGATGCGATGAGATGCGATTTTATCGCAGAATCGATATGCTACTTGCCGGCAAAATAGAAGCCAGACTATTTTCTCTGCAAGTGTGCACCGCGGTCAATTACTCCCACTATCGACCTCTACTGCCATGGAAGTGCGTGCTTACATATCGAAGTGTCACTTGTTGGCGATTTTCAAGCTACTGTCATGGAAGTGACTTCCATGCGTAAACCCGCGTCAAAACTTGGCTAAAAAATCAATAGGGTCGAGCTTCAATCAATTGAATTCAATTGAGAGCTTCCAGTAGCCACTTTTTTCGAGTTAGAGAAAATATATTTAGGCTGGGCGTAAACTGGGCGCAACGCCGAATAAAATCTGATTTATTCCGGATATCCGCGCAGGAGACTTAACATATCGACTTGTCTAGTTACAGAAGCGAACTGAATATATTGAAAGAAATCACGCTAAGTGGTGTTCACTTAATATAAACCGAAACTGAAAAACATGCGTGGAGATCTCAATGGTTTCAGACTCAACTTTACGGCAGTTCATTGTAAATAATGAAAAAAGAAAACTTTGTTTTATTCCAACAATTTATTTTCGGGCACATTATGACCTTTATTAGCATAATTATTATTGACATTATTAGCATTTATTAGCATTATTAGTTCTGACAACACCCATAGATTCCACTGCCATAAACAGACAGAACGCCCCTTCATGGAAGTATCGTTGATAGGCTGACGTAACAATGTTGACCCAAGTCAAATTTACCAACTGACAGTAACGACAATGCCCCACACTTTATTTTGAGGTATTCATTACCACATAAATATTCTTTTCACGGTGTACCTTGACAATGATATTTATCTGGAGAAATAACTATCGATAGCTACATATAAAGAGAGGAGCATGACTATTCGTTTCTATCAAAGAAAATTTCTACTAAGTGCAGCCTCATAAAATTAGTCACATATTTATACAAGTTTGATCATCGCTAAACCTTCGGTGGAGCATTTTATCACTAAAACAAAAACAAGCAGACAATATTCAAATTGCTGATAAAAACGAAACTGTTTTTTTTTTTTAATGCGTTCACTCCTTCCAAATTCCCTGCATTATCTCGGTAAATTGCGCCGAACAACGCTCAATTTTCTTCCGATAGTATTCTCACGAAGTTTGTCATCTGAGATATCATATTCATTGGAAAATAAACTTCTCCTTTGACTAAGGCCTTTTCTTCACCAGATTCCTCGACCGCAGTTTTTTCTTATGATAAAAAGTCGGAGGCACCGTAATCATCCATCTTGAATGTACATTGACGACTTATTTAGAACCTTAGCCGTTGTAAATTGCTATAGTTCTTGAGTTGTGGAGGATGACGTTGTCGACCATGGGGTAAGATAAATTACGTACCGTTGAACTGTCAACGCCAAGTGCGAATCTCTTTCGTCAGGAAAAATCTATGGAAGGTAGGAGTCATAAAACACGCCTGATGGTAGGGCACGACCCTTAGGCTCTTTCCAAACCCTTTCCTCGCAAGTTTCTTTTTCATAGTATTCTACCGATTAAGGTAGGTTTTGTTGAATGGCAGAGAATCTCCTCTCGGCTTTCTACACATTCAGGGTCCAACCTCGCTCTAGTATAACTTTTTTCGTATCAGCATACGATGTCCTTCTTCATCCTGTCCATGAAACCTATTCTCTTCCTACCACTTTCTCCCTTGCCCAGCACACTCTATCACACTCTTAAGTAACCCATTGCCCTTTTTAACACCCTTCAGCCATCTACCATGCCTGTCCCGGATTTCATTTAGAAGTTTCCTTTCCTCGCCCACCATCTCAAGCAATTCATCGTTAGTCTTCATTTCCGGCCACCTAACCTTCCCCATCCTTCTCCACACTCACATCTCAAATGCCTCCAGCCTATTCTCGTCCTCCTTTCTGAGGGTCCAAGTTTCTGCCCAATACAACGCTACCCTCCATATCGAGCTCTTCACCAGCCACTTCTTTACATCCTTACCCAATGTCCCCGTCATCAGCTCCCTTCTATCACTAAACGCCGCCTTAGCCATTCTCTTCCGTATGTCTATGCTACTATGTCCGTTTTCCTCTATCGTAATACCTAAGGTAGTAAATTGCTCTACTTCTTGAACTATTAGCCTGCAAAATTTCCGCACGATGGGAATAAAACTATATATTTGCATAGAAGACGGGCAGGCAAACAGACAAACATTCTTCTCCATATGTATATCTATTGTCAACTTTCTTCTTTATATGTATACCGTACAGGTATTGCAATTCATATGGTAAAAGGTTAGCAAAATACTATGTATCACACTTTTAATTGCATGCCTACACACCTTGGTTATCTTAAAGGGATGGCAGAAGTAAAGAAAGAGGTGCATGCATGGTTACCTGATGAAATTACAAATTTTTGATTGGTTATGTTCAATATATTTGGCATGAATACAAGTGTATTCAAAAATGTGGAATGCCTAAATCTATTAGCTATATTTAATGTTCTCAAGTTGTAATATTATAAATTGTTGTAACTTGTTTTTTTAAGAGTTTTTTTTTAATACATCATTTTGCTATTTGCCGCATTGTATGCATATGTGTGGATCCTTCTGACAAGCCATGTGGCTTTTAGGGACCGTGTTTGTTTATAGTAAATGGAATGGAAACAGAACGTCGAAGCGCAGGATTCTCCGTAGAGTTCATTTTTTTATTCAAATCCGCCTATCGCTAGTCCTCGCATTAGTCGTTTTGAGTGGGGTAATGGGGGGTGTGAAGGGAAATCGACGCGTACGTATTAGTATCCACCGGTGGGGCAAAGGTGGGCAGGACGCCAGGACGATCTTCCTCCGTCCCTCTCCTTCAGCGTCAGGCATACGTGCGCACACGAGCATTTATTTTTGAAAAAAGGAGACAGAAACGTCCTCCCGCTCCTTCCGGATTGAACGCGAGATGGAAACCGACTGACTCCCCATATCTCTCACTCTCTCTCTCTCGCGGCGCTGATTAAGTGTGGCGCGCGTCTCTCGACGGAACTTCAAAAGGCGATGCGATTACTGCACCGCGAGGAGGAAACGCTGGAGGTTCGCTCTTAAATGGGGGAGGAGACACGTTCAATATAAAAATTTTTAATTTTATAAACGGTTGATTTCCAAATCGTTTGCGGACTTGAGAAGGAAACGGTAAATTAAAGGACTCGTATTGGCAAATTGAAATACAGGGCGTCTTGAAATGTTGGAGGACATTAACTCCAGGGCAGTGATGCATCACTATTCTTCAAACATAAAAACTTTGGCTTGGATATGGATCGTGAGAACATAATTTATTTCTCTCTCCATAAAAAAATTTACATTTTCACAAGTTATATTCTAAATGGCGCAGGAGGATTGCTCGTGAATGGGAGAGGAGACACGTTCAATAAAAAAATATTTTTTTCAAACGGTTGATTTCCAAATCGTGTGCAGACTTGAAAAGGAAAGGGTAAACTAAAGGATAACTAATGGTAAATTTAAAATGCAGGGGGTTTAACATGTTTATGAACCTTGACTTAAGGGTACTAATGCATCACTGTTCTTCAAACAAAAACTATGGCTTAGATATGGATCATAAGAACATTAATTTTTTTCTCTCGCCATGAAAAAGTTTTATTTTCTAAATGGCCAACTGCTACATAAATAAAATAGTAAACCAATGCACTTGTAATGGTAAATTTAAAATTGGTTCTGAAATGTTGAAGAACATTACTTCAGGACAGTAAGACTACTATTCTCCAAACATAAAAACAATTAACTCGATTTTGGCAGGCGTCAGTTTGTTATGGTATCTGATGTTTGTATCCACAGAGACTACAAATACTAAATGCTTTTCTACAAAATAAAAAACAAATATATGCCACATAATTACCTTTCCAACCTCATCATTCTTTGATCTACGCTCCCCTGTCTTTCTCAACCCTTCCCATTTTCCCCAACCTCCCTCCACGTATCTATCACGACCATAAACAAAAAATAAACAACCATTCTACGCCTGACGATTCCGTAAAATGGAGAAAGGCGTCGCATGGATAAAATATTTCTAAGATAAGCACTAAGTATTGTCCTCATTATGGATAAAAAATAAAAACTATGGTTTGGGAATTAATCACGAACAATTCAATTCATTTTTGTTTGATTAAAAAAGGGCCCTTATGATAATTCGAATATTTAAGGATCCTAAAAATTATATGGACCGGGAAAAGAGTGGTGAGTGTTTGAAATTAATATGACATTATTATTTTCCAACATTCCTCGAAAATCTTCATTGATTGTGACAATGCCGGCATTTCATCTCTAACTCGTTGGAAGATATTTCATATTATTGTATTTAGGGAATTCCTCGAACATTGATTCTTAAATTGATCAAAATGGAGGCATACAAATCATTAAATCACATAATTTATATTCACGTAAGTACCGACAATAGCCACCAGTATATCAGACAATATTTGTCAATCGTCGTGGAAATAATACTGAATAAATATATAAATGACAAGAAATCGACGCATTTATTGGGAACCTTTATCCACAATACAACCATTAATCGATCATCTTCACTTACCAAAGTTATATCGGAATATAAGGTCTCCGTATCTCATCTCACAATCAGATACTGACATACGGCATTGATTAATTGTAGCGACAACATTAAGTAACTTCTCACATCAATCATACGGCAGTAAACCTTCTCTACTTTGGAAAACACTCGAGATAAAATGAAAATTTTTCACATAAAACTGCATAAACATGCCATATAAATCATATCAAAAAAGTAAACTTATTTTCAGAGGGTGGAAAACGACAAATCAGCGAATGCCTTCCGACAATTAACTGAAAAAGAACACTGCACTCATCAGCAAATCGAAATAGCCATTTTGTCTCAACTATAGACAGCAGACTCACAAGGACCATAAACATACACATCAACTATAGCCTCATAAATGCCAACGAACACAGCGCCGAGAACACTGAAATCATCCGCCACAACTTTATTTCCAAACTCATCAATTCAATTTAATTGACAGCTATGAGCGCGACACAGTGAAAGAAATCGGTAGAACGGAACTCGTTACTATTTGTGGGGACGAGGTCATAATTCTTACGCTGCTATCCTCGCGTCACCAGGTTTGAAAAATGAAAAGCTCTTAATATCCTCCCTTTTAGAACAAACACCTAACCGTAATTAACCTAGTGATTTCATGGACAAAAATAAATGAGAAATTATATTGGAAAATAATATTCAGAAGGCTTATTTAATACGTGTTGCTATCAACAGTTCATCACGACTTCCGTTAGTATATCGGCGGTAATAGTAATCCGGCCATCAATGAATTCCTTTCAAAATAGTCATATTATAGATGATGAAAGCGGGCATAGTATTTCACCACGGAGTAAGGAATATTCACATAGTAACTCTTATATTATTTTCATTCACTGGATCACTAGGAGGAATAAATAAGAAATTTTGGAACAAACAGTCCAAATGCACGATCGTAACTGTTTCCAAACATTGCTCTATTCCTAGGCACAGCGGAACGCAAAGGCGAGTAAATCGACATGCTATATTTACTTACATCTAAGAAAAACTATATAAATACTCTAAGGAAATGGTAGAATGAATTATGAGTGTGGAAAAGTGGTACCTCGAGCTGCGAACTTAATTCTCTCAAGACAGCACCTCATACCTCGAAAAGGTCCCATTCTAGAAACCATGATTTCCATTTTATTCTCAGGGAAACCAATCACTCTGTTCCCAGTTTCAGAAGCATTGGAAATAAATCAAAACATTCATACATGTAACTGGAAGTGCACGACTCAGAACCAAGTTGACTGCATCTATTACTGCTCACATTGAATCGAATGTAATATGCTAGCTAATAAAAGCATCAAAGGTCGTATCTGAAAAATAATGTCGTCCCAAGAGGCCAAAATGTGAAATGAAAAAATTTCATACATCGAGAAGTTGACAAGAAGAGCGGTTCGTACGTCAATGACTTACTGCATTACATTCCATCCTGACATTTTAGTCTAAATGTATTTCCACTTTCAATAAATAATACATGACACACTTTTCTGCTTAAACAAACACCCCAATAAATAAACAACATGTTTGATCATCGTAAACGCAGCAAAATGCGCAGTAAAAATTATCCATGATCCAATGCTACAAAGAGGATAGAGGAGTATAAAAGCTTTAAATGTAGGATTTTAAGACAAAAATTCGGCGATACCCCTCAGTAATGTATAAGACAAGATCATCTAATGTAACGGAACTGTTTACTAAATAATTGTACCCGGAAATTTTAATTACAGGGAAGAATACGTTAAAGTATCTTTTTTTCCTTCAATTCTGTGAGTTTAAACGATTTATCCCCTCTTTACGGCTCCTTGAAGCACTTCAAAGAGATCGACGTGACAATAATACAAAGATAATACCCATGTTGCATCGTCCTCTCTTAAGAGTGTCAAACTTTGGGGCATTTGTTAATCCAGTGGGAAATACGCTTTAGCGGTGATTATATCTCCGACGAAGAAATATACTCGATGATTAATCCCAAGAAGCATTCGTCATTCCTCTGAACGTCTCCAACCCTGTCTACGACCGCTCTTGATGTCCCCAAACGTCGTTCCCCGTCGAATATCGCGAAGGAACAGAGAAAGTTCCATTCCGACAAATGACGGAAAATTTTCTCAAGGAAAATCGCATCCGTCGACACACAAGTGTGTGTCATCAACGCCACCATCTCCTTTCTTCTCTTGATCGGTCGTAGAAATCCATTCCGCTCGCCGCAGAGAGAGTGTGTCCCCGCCTAACGGGTTCCGGAGTAAAGTGCATCATCTTCCTATTTTGCCACGCCAGCTGATTCAGACAAAAAAGGGGAGAGAGAAAGAGAGAGAGAGAAAGAAAGGAAAAATAAAACATTTTAAAAAAAGAACGAGGATAACAAATTCCTCGGCCCTCCGCGCATCGAATCCGGTCGATTTCGCGGTGCGAGCCGTCGTTTAAAGCGGAAACGAGACCAATCGATCGTGAAAATCGAATTTGAAAGGACGTCCTTCCTCCTCCCCCCCCCCCTATCGACTAAAAGACGATGCGCTGTTTCATTTCCCAATATCCGATGCAACCCATTGTAACCCAGTAACAGTCTGAGATAGATGACATCGCACAGCCGGCCATAATGGTACGAAATCATCCTCTCACCAATTGGCCACAAATACGAAACAAAAACTAGTGGGAGTAGAGGAAAAGAAGCGAGAGGATTTGTTCTTACTGTATGAATTTTTTACCGATTAGTCCTTTTCTCAGCGTTCGAAGTGAGTTGTAATTACTGGTAGGTATTTAGGTATTCTTATATATATTCTCTTGTTTGGAGGAGGGCGGTTTTACTGCCGAAAATTCAAACTTTTACGAATGAGTTTCATTTTCTTTGTAAGTCAATGACTTACTGTATTAACATCCATCTGGAAATTTTACTCAAAATCCATTTTACTTTCACGGAATAAAATATGGCACAATTTACTGCTTCAACAAACTCCACAAATAAACAACATGTTTGATCATTGTAAACCCAGCAGAATGCGGAATAAAATTATTCATAATTTAATGCTACAAATAGAATAGACGAGAACAAAAACTTGAAAGACAAACCTTCGACAATAACCCTCAATAATGCAGGTAATTTTTCATTGAGGACAGATGGGTTGGGGAAAGGTTATACGAGAAATGGAGGAAGGGTGTAGGGAAACACGGAGTCGGTAGTGGTTGAGGAAATCCTAATTTGTGATGCCAATCATTGGTTTTAAAAAGTGAGATTTTTCTCTATTATCCTACCAATGCATTGTCTCTGGACGCAGTTTTTTTCTATTTCGACCCCTTCAGGGTTTTGAGAAAATATCCCTAAAGAGTAGAGAGAAAGCTTATCTTAATTACGGAAGGAACTTCAGAAATTTAAAAGAGGATTTGTAGCTTTACATGAAAGGAATGAGGAAGATGCAATCCCATGGAAGTGGGCGTCGTTTTTGGGTAATTGTTTACATTAAATGAAGAAGTAACTTTCTTATTTCACAACATGGTAATGAGTATATTCAATAAAAGCTTTCTCCTTGCCTTATCAAACAAGTGCGGTAAACGTTGAGTCTAAATGGAGCAATATCCGACTGAACGTAGTGTGGGCAGATAATGTGAGATCAGCAATTTTTTCAAGAACATGTAAAGGAAGTGACAGTATGGGAGATTCGGAGAACAGGACTGTGAGAGTAGTGATAACAAAATCAAATGGAATACACATAAAAGAGAACCATAAAAATCAAAGATATCACTATAATTAAGAATCGAGACCTGCTGTAAACCAAGAAGAGTATTGAAATAATCACCTTAATTCAAATCTACATCCACGAAACACCGTGCAAGCCACCTCTAGGGTGTTTGGAATGGAGTGATTCAACACCAGGCATGCAGCACTAACCCCAGTTTAAAACAGAACCGCGCATGTTCCCCCGGATGCAAGACGCAGGCTAAAAGCAGTCAGAACAACGGTGCGCAGTCAGACCAGAAACTAGGAGAGTGATACGTATAAGACCATACTACCATCTAGTACACTACTCAAGATACTGCTACTGGTTAGTATTATTAATGCGACAGATAAATAGCATTACAGGTACTAAATCATGCAAGAGCTACATCATGCCGGAGATTACATGCGAGGTTAGTACCTAATAATCATGTTAAGATATTTAGCACTATTGCAAAAAGCTATTTTACCTTGTCAAAGTATCTTAGAACTGATCCATTGCAACTATTATAGTTCCTCATTGTATGTGGAAAAATGACATTTTACAATTATGGGTTCTGCAGTCTAGTTCCTTACTCTTATGCCTGTGATCGTTTCTACCGTAATAGTTTCGCTATAGCAAAAGATTTTGAACGCCCGGCAAATAATGTGGGCCGTTAAGGGCAAATATTCATTACCTTGGCCAGAATTGGATCATCATAAAAATACAGAAATACTATGCTCCCATAATAATCTCAGAGAGGATCCTACATAATCAGACGGTTTCAAGAACGGAGAAACGGAATGGACATTCCATGAAGAGTTCCTTCCTCCCTCCCTGAAGCCCTGCGGGAAAAAAAGAAATTAACGGCATTTGCCAATAAGCCGTCGATAACTCGACTTGCGGATTTTCAATCCAGACGAATTTGCGCCGGCCTACCACCATTATTTTTTTTAAATTAAGAGTACATTGATATGGTCGTGAAATTGAATTGAAACTAACCGTATATTTACTGTACTGATATAATAGCTGAAAGTCGATTTAGTTTAGGTCACGTCTCGAGAGAGAGAGAGAGGTGAGTTAATCAAGCTTATTTTATAAAACAAAAAACGAGCCTCTCCATTCTGTCAAAGAAAAATTTTTCCACTAATTGCCTATTTGCGACCTGACTGCGACCAACTTTGACAACTTAGAGTCGGGGAAGGGGAGGGGGGGTTCCTTTCCAGTCACTGGAAAAGAATTCTCGAAATCCCAAGACCTCAGCAACATCTACTAAACAAAAATATTCGCCCGAACAGGGACTTGAACCCTGGACCCTTAGGTTAAAAGCCTATACTCTACCAACTGAGCTATCCGGGCTTCATGCACGTCACGAATAATTCGAGACCGATAAGGGAGATATTCATTATCGGTGATATTTTGGCGAATGGGTAATTGTGCCCTCCAGAGCCTAAAGAGGGTTGAAATTAAAAAAAAAAAAAAAACGCTTGCCGAGATGATAATGTTATCTAAAAAAAGCATTGACATTTAATAATCACCCACTAACCATAAATATCCACAGTAACAAAATTCTCGTGACTGTAAGAACAAAGTTCCAAAATCATCATATCTCGAGGTTATATTTGTTAGATCTGTAGATATCCTAGAAGTTTAGAAAAAATTGTCACGGACTACGGCTACCCATTTCTGCGAAAAGTGAAACATTTTTTTGCTCTTGAGGCTCCCGATTATCACATACGATTTTTTCTAAAACATTTTGTAACAGTGCATGTTCCGTAGAGATGTTTAGTAAGTTTAGCCACTTAATTTGTTAAAATGTTTATCAAACATTTAAAATTCATAGTTTTTCACCAAATTTTTCCCTAACGTCGACACAAAATTATGTTTGTGGCCTTGGGTTACGGGGATATTTATACTAAAGCAAAGACAATAGGCCTCAACGGCAATATAGAAAAAAAATCACGCGCCAACCTGACTCCACTACGGACTAAGATAACGCCGCGCCGAGAACTTAATTGTCTTCCAGTGACGACATTTCGTGTTCGAATCCTATAAAATATTAGGTCCAAGTTGTGTTCTGTCACAGAGTACTGTGTGGTTCGGTGTTTCCGATCGATAATGAACGAAACTCTTGTCACCAGAAGGCCAACGCGGGAAAGATTCTCCCAAGCATCGAGTTACAAAATACCGCGGAAGCCTTCACCTGATTGTAGGGAAGAATTTCGTTTTATCGTGAGATCTCATATCTCTCTCTTATCATACAACGACATTGATTAGCTCCCAGAATGTAGATAATACTCACTTTTGAAAAGTTGTCTCACCACGTAATCAAATCTTTTCGTATTTCATTTCCTTAAGAATTTCACCCAGCATATCTACAACCATAAAATCTTGACTGACAAATTACGGTCTCGCAGTCCCGGTTGAAGTGATACTTCGACGAAACTGGCCGTCATTCAGAGGGGGTAATTCATCATGGAAATGTGCCAACAAGCTATTTTTTATGTATTTTTATACTAATCACTAGCTCCTTCCAGGACTTCCGATCGATCCACCAGTAAGTTTCAAGTCTGACCCGTTATCTTCTTATTCCCTGGAACTACAAATCACGGTGGGTGTACTGGCCTCGTAACCCTAGAGTTCTCATAATAGGAAGGTCCTCGGATGAAAAAGTAAAAGAAAGACGCTACTTCGCTCAGATTAGGCTCCACCTCGAATACGCCGCGAGCACTAGGCACTCTAGGCATAAAGATTTTATCAAAAAAATTAATAAAATACAAGGAAAAGCTGCACGCTTGGTAAAAACCGCTACGAGTGAACATATGCGGCCGTATTCTTACATTCCTTAGTGAGCTACTATCGGTTTAGTAGCGCACTAACTAGTCGCCAACTAACAAAATCGTATTTATAGACTACTAATAACCTCAGCAGCGCCAAGTGTGCCACTATTTTCCTTTTTTTAAAGAATGTGTCGAGGAGGAAGCCTCGTAAACAATTTACAAGTGCATATTAGTTGCAGCGACTATTGCATCAAGGGAGATGCTTCTAAGTAATTATCCGAACTTCTTACTCTTGTGTTTTCGAAGAAATAAGTGTCTTTCATTCATATAAAATGTACAATTGTTTTCTTATTCAATGGTAATGATTTCGCACAGATAATGATAATCATTGCGAGTCTGTTTACATCAGAGCGTTGGTCTGTTTACATTCAGCCGTATATTTCTATTTCGTTTCGTTTTTGTTGTGGTAACAGAGCGTTGTTATGGTTCACATACTTGAAAAAAAATTCTTCCAGTGCTTCAGCAGTTTATCGCATCTTATTTTGTGATTTTTCTTCCCAGTGGATGAGTGAATACAGTTTCATTTTTTTTAATGCTCAGAAAGGATTCGTGAAGGGACAAATAGTTATTTAGATAAAATAATGACATCACTACGTTTACCAATCGAACTCAGATCGATATGAACTTGGAGCTACCTGAACATTCTAAGCCAGCCGACTCGGATCGCCTGGTTCACCTATGCGATATCGATTTGAATTGGTAGGTATCGATTTAAAATCTCAGACTGGCAGGGAAAGCAATCCGAGTTAGCCCGCTACTCATATCGATCCCATTAGCCCGTTGTGTTTACCATTCTGAGCTGAACCGGCCAAATCGATCTGAGTTCAATTTGTAAACGTAGTTAAAGTCAGCTCTGCCGTGTGCATGTTCATTTACAAAATGATAATTAGTCTGAGAATCACTGCATTTACCAATAGAACTCAGATCGATTTAGCCGGTTGAGCTCGGTATGGTAAACGCAACGGGCAAGTGGGATCGATATGAGAATCGGGCTAACTCGGCCCGCTTTCTCTGCCAGTCTGAGATTTCAAATCGATATGAACCGATTCAAATCAACATTTCAATCGATTTCGTATTGATAAACCAGTAGATCCGAGTAGGTTGGCTTAGAATGTTTGGATCGGTCCGAGTTCATATAGTTCTGAGTTCGATTGGTAAACGCAGTGAATGTGAGAAATGTCACATTTTCTATGAAAATGACAGTTATTAGCCATTAAATAATCGCAAACGTTTTTCCTTTTGAGTGTATTTATTGATGGAACGGTGATGACCTCAAGAAAGACCTGTTTGTTTGAATATAACTGCTACCTTCATTTGGTACGATTGGATGGAGATCTTTAAAGTTTCCCAGTAGGCTTCCGCGGAGATTCTGACTGTGGGCAGCGATTGTTCCGGGTTTCCATCCGCGTGTATCCATTATTTCGGACAATATTTCGCCAACGTTCCAGTTGGCTTCCTCAGGTCCACTGAAGTGACGATGCAGGAATTGGTCCTCTTAATATACACGTAGTTTGGCGCCAAATTTGTGGAGGTGTGCTCTCATTGGTTGGACTCTCTGAAGACCCGTTTCCACGCGCTGGCGAGGGTGTAGCCGTCTTCGCGGTTGAAATTCGCAGGTGTTTTTGCGATTTCAATTGCTTCCCTGATGACTCTTGGGTAATAGCGGCCTTCTTTATTCAATAATGAGGCGTTGTCAAAGTCAATGCTGTGGGTCGGTCCACTCCATTGATGTTCAGCCACCGCTGACTGGCTGAATTGCCTGTTTTTTGCGGCCCTTCGGTGTTCTTGCACTCGGCATTTCAGAGCTCTTGAAGTCTGGCCGATGTAGGAATTGCCGCAACTACATTTTATTTGGTATACTCCTCCATAGATGTCTTTAGGGTGGTGGTCTTTCGAGTTGACGAGGATACTCGCCATCTTGGTAACGCATTTAAATCTGGTCATGACGTTGTGTTTCTGGAGGGCTCTTCCGATTCTTTCCGTGGTCCCGGCGACGTAAGGTAAGATGGCGTGTGCCCTCGCCTTTTCTGTAGTACGGCTCTCTTCATAGGCCCTCTTTGGGGCCATCAGTTGCTGCTTCCGTTCCATCTTGCGGATTATCTTCAGGATGTTTTCTCGCCGGAAGCCGTTCATCTGGAAAGTTTCCATTAGATGTCGTTTCTCTTTTGCGATGGAAGCAGCGTCTGAGAGCGAGCATGCTCGGTGGAATAAAGTTTTAATTACTCCGGCTTTCTGTTGAGGGTGGTGATGGGAGTTCGCATGGAGGTATCGGTCCGTGTGGGTCTTTTTCCGAAAAACGGAGTGTCCTAAAGACCCATTTTTTCGTCGAGAAAAGAAAAAATGGGTCTTTAGGACACTCCGTTTTTCGGAAAAAGACCCACACGGACCGATACCTCCATGCGAACTCCCATCACCACCCTCAACAGAAAGCCGGAGTAATTAAAACTTTATTCCACCGAGCATGCTCGCTCTCAGACGCTGCTTCCATCGCAAAAGAGAAACGACATCTAATGGAAACTTTCCAGATGAACGGCTTCCGGCGAGAAAACATCCTGAAGATAATCCGCAAGATGGAACGGAAGCAGCAACTGATGGCCCCAAAGAGGGCCTATGAAGAGAGCCGTACTACAGAAAAGGCGAGGGCACACGCCATCTTACCTTACGTCGCCGGGACCACGGAAAGAATCGGAAGAGCCCTCCAGAAACACAACGTCATGACCAGATTTAAATGCGTTACCAAGATGGCGAGTATCCTCGTCAACTCGAAAGACCACCACCCTAAAGACATCTATGGAGGAGTATACCAAATAAAATGTAGTTGCGGCAATTCCTACATCGGCCAGACTTCAAGAGCTCTGAAATGCCGAGTGCAAGAACACCGAAGGGCCGCAAAAAACAGGCAATTCAGCCAGTCAGCGGTGGCTGAACATCAATGGAGTGGACCGACCCACAGCATTGACTTTGACAACGCCTCATTATTGAATAAAGAAGGCCGCTATTACCCAAGAGTCATCAGGGAAGCAATTGAAATCGCAAAAACACCTGCGAATTTCAACCGCGAAGACGGCTACACCCTCGCCAGCGCGTGGAAACGGGTCTTCAGAGAGTCCAACCAATGAGAGCACACCTCCACAAATTTGGCGCCAAACTACGTGTATATTAAGAGGACCAATTCCTGCATCGTCACTTCAGTGGACCTGAGGAAGCCAACTGGAACGTTGGCGAAATATTGTCCGAAATAATGGATACACGCGGATGGAAACCCGGAACAATCGCTGCCCACAGGAGATCTTTAAAGTTTGATATGGTGAAGCTGCAGAGGGGCCAAATGATTTTACTGATTTTTATGTAGGATTTGTGAAGAATTCGTGGTGTTCTGTTACTTGTGGCAAAAAAGTAAAGTTTAGGACAAGCATGTAATGCCCGATTTTTCTGTGCGATAACAATCAACGTTTACAGAAGATTTTTCAGAATTTTGATGGTAATGCTAGAAAAGGGGGATTAGAGTATTTAACGATTGCGCCATTGTAGAATGAATATTACTTTAAACTCCTCGATAATGGTATTTTTTCTTGTTCGTCCCTTGTCATTTATGTTGTTTCGTATCCATTTATGAATCAGATGAAATAGATTTCCCCTGACTATTTCCATCCTAAAGAAGTATTTATTGAGGTATCGCAGAAAACAAATAAAGATACTAAATATAGCAGAGACATTCCCATGGTATAGGTGAAATAGGCTAATATTCTGAAACAACGAAATATGCCGAAATTCCAAAACTATGAGCGCAACGCGGCAATAATTTAGCTTTACCCACTCACAATAACACTGACTATTTCCACCCTAAAGAAGTATTTATTGAGGTATCGCAGAAAACAAATAAAGAAACTAAATATAGCAGAGACATTCCCATGGTATAGGTGAAATAGGCTAATATTCGGTAACAACGAAATATGCCGAAATTTCAAAACTATGAGCGCAACGCGGCAATCATTTAGCTTTACCCACTCACAATAACACTTAACACTATTTACCACTCAAATTAAAAACACATTTACGGGTTATCCCGAAATAAATTCGAATTTTGAAAAAATGAGGGCCACCCTAATATATGTATATACGTGATATTACATTGTCGGGCTTCTAGAGCAATAAACTTCACTTGAAGTGGCGGGAGAAATTTTTTTTCTTCGCACAGATTTGCGTGAACCTTAGCAAATGTGTTATCATCGGTGATATCGATGGACAAAAGTGAAAACCATTGCATTGTACTGATTTAGTTTTTCAGCAACTCAATGCGAAGTGCACCAAATGGCACTTTAAGTATAATACGTCGTAAAACATAGATTACACATGAACAGATTTTAATTTATACATTTATGAGATAATACATTTCTTGTTAATATAATGACTGCAAATAAATATCAAGGTGTCATGCGAAGTAAAATATAAGAAAACTAGTATTTAAAAATAATTTTACAAAAATTCGATTATCACGCCGAAAACCCAAGTCATAGCACGCTGAGATTAAATTATAGAACGCAAAATATAATTCTTGTGTCATTCCCATTACTGCATGTATGGTAAGTTGAATCGCATTAAGATAGTTTGAACAAAATATTATTTCACCATGAAATCGATGAATTTGGACTCATTTCAAAGGAGAACATCATACCCTTCCAAAAATACCAAAATATTAGCCCCTTACTGAACTACTTTTCGAGATTTTGGACGAAAAATACCTGCCCTCTGACATGGCAAATAGTACACGTATGCACTTCAGAGAAACCTTATTTAAATAATTAGGAATTTATAACACCGACATCTTGTCAAAAAATTAACAATGAGTAGTTTTTATGCTTCCTCAGCTTACTTAGACGTACAAATATGACATAGTAGAAAACAAATAGAATCACAAAATTGCCCTACCTATACTGTGAGGCGAGTAAACATAAAATCTTCAGATACAATAACATATCTTGAATTTACCTTAATTTCTAATTCATCATGAGTATTACACATACAAAACATATGTGGAACAGCATTAAAGAAACTAGGTTTGTTTAACGTATAATAGTAAGGTTCTCGGATGAAAAGGACAAAGAGAGATGATACTTTGCTCTGGTTAGGCCACATCTCGAATATGCCGCGAGCATTTGGGACCCTGGTCATACAGATTTAACCGAAAAAATTAATAAAATACAAAGGAAAGCAGCGCGCTTAGTTAAATACTGCTACGAGTGTACATGTAGTGTCTCAAAACTTTTAGAGGGATTAAGGTGGGAGCCCCTAGCGACTGGGAGGCCACACGCTAGGCTTAGGTTCCTTGAGAAATTCAGAACTGATATTTTTCAGAGTGACACAGAGAATATATCATGACTCAACACCACATCTCTAGGTCTGACAGATGCGATAAAATAAGAGATACACTGCCGAACAGATAGGTACCAAAATTCGTTGTCCGCGAACAATAAGCGATCACAATTAAAATTGAGCTCCACTAAATACACTCCTATAATATATGTCACTATCTCATCTCCCAAAAACTTACATTTTACATTGCTGGTGACCTAACACCCCCTGCCACACACATGCGGCGGCTCTGTGGGTATTATGTAGATGTATAATTTCAGTCATGTAGAAGTATTATTTCACGATTAATATTACAGCGTTAACTTCAACCTTCCTACAGCTGGTGAAATTAAAAAATTAACTTCGAATATGGTCTCCATTATGACTAGGTACTGATATGAACTCGCTCAATCTACCTAAACAGATTTACTTGCACATAATGAGGGCCAAAGATTTTTTGACATTAACTATGAAACAATTATTACAATGAGCACTCAATGACCCACGATTACCGCTCCTCAATCATGCTATTTTGTCGCTCTTTATCTAACAGACTCCATTTTTCCCTCCCGTTGCAGGCCCAAGATGCCGGTGCGACCGTGGGTGGGCGCGGCCGCTTTCAACGGAGCCGGAGGAGGAGGAGTCGGCGGGGGCAGTACTTTCCTGAGGGGTGGCCTGATGAACGGCGGGAGCGGAATCAACGGTGGCGGCAGACTGAACGGGAGCGGCGGCGGCGGTGGCGGAGATGGGGGCGGAGGGAAGGCGTCGGAGGACCTCCTGAGGGCCAGGGAGAGCCTGAGGGCGAGGGGGCCGCCGGGGGAGTGCCCCGGTCTGCCACCGTCGGGGTCCAAGGGAGTCAAGGCGGCCTCCGATTTCTTCGGGTCGCGGGCATCGTCGGCGACGCCCTCAGGCGCCGAGGGTCTCTGGAAGACGCGCTTCGAAGACGCGGAGCGGAAGCGGAAGCAGGTGGTGGCCCTCGCCCAGAAAGGCAAGTTGGTTGGTGTTGTCGGGACACACGGACGTCGCGCATCGCCCCCTCAATGGTGGAAGGGGATGACCTTATTTGGCATTCCTAACTACGTCACACAATATGGCTCACAGCTTAGTTATCTATATATATATATATATATATATATATATATATATATATATATATATATATATATATATATATATATATATATATATATATATATATATATATATATATATATATATATATATATATATATATATATATATATATATATATATATATATATATATATATATATATATATATATAAGTTTGCCAGAGGAAGGCAGACGACAAACACAGAAAACAAAAAAATGATGAACACACAAAGTTTCTTGATATTTCGGTGCCACTAGCACCTTGGTCGCAAGAGCGAAGACCTCTTCGCTCTTGCGACCAAGGTGCTAGTGGCACCGAAATATCAAGAAACTTTGTAAGTGTGTTCATCATTTTTTTGTTTTCTGTGTTTGTCGTCTGCCTGCCTCTGGCAAACTTTTATATATTCGTCACTTAAGTGATCCTAAGTGCATATTTATATATATATATATATATATATATATATATATATATATATATATATATATATATATATATATATATATATATATATATATATTTATATATCCACTTGGCGAAAAACACTTGTAGTGCACAGATATAAAAAAAGGTCACAGGCGTGACTAGCAGTTACATATAGAGCACAAAAAAAGTAAAACTCACAGAAATTTTGAGATATATTTCGGCGGACACAACCGCCTTCGTCAGAATGTTAGAAGCTACCTTTTAACATTCTGACGAAGGCGGTTGTGTCCGCCAAAATATATCTCAAAATTTCTGTGAGTTTTACTTTTTTTGTGCTCTATATGTAACTGCTAGTCACGCCTGTGACCTTTTTATATATATATATATATATATATATATCTTGTACTATTATAATAATAATGTTTGTTAACGGGCAGAAAACACCATTTCAAGAATACATGAACAGGATATAAACCATTAAAATAAGGTGATACACTGATAATATTTAAACCGTTACAAGAAATCTATTATAAATCAATAAGACTTGCTTCTAGAAAATAAAATTGAAAAGAATCATAATAAAATAAAAATTTGCTCAGCCTCACTGAAGGAAAATTATAGAAATTACAGCAATAAAACCTTATATTACTCTATATTATTGTCACTGCTCTCTTAAAACAATTTTTTAAATGCTTCTCGATGAGGTAAAAAAAAGTCCAAATCGCAATGTGTGTTGCTGTCTCTCATTGCACGAAAAATTGGCAAGAAAAAGGAATAGTTATTCCGTAAAAATAGAATTGAAAACAATCGATTGCACCGGGATAAAATAGTAGGAACTCGGAGAGATACAACTGAGAGGAGAATTGGACATTTAATATAATTATTTAATATACAATATATAATGTTTACAATGCGCGATATTTAAGATTAGATAGGAAGAAAATATATCACATGAGAATCAGATTGGTTGTTATTTACATTAGCAAAAGCAGGCTTCTTCGAGCGACTTTCCGAAACTTTTAAATGTTCTGTAAGCGAACTTGAAGGGCAAATCACAGCTGCAATTTAAGTTAGAAGTCACTAGCTGCAAGTACTTTGCTAGTGTTAACCTTTCTAGGCACTTAAGAAGCGCTGCATTGTCTGTTATTACTAAAGAATGCGCTCATTCATAAATTAGGCTCAGAAAACTGTCATCAGGACGAGGAACAGAACCAGTGGGCAACGTAAAAGGAACGGTTAAGAAACTGCATCGCGGTTGCCGAGAAAGCAGAGAACAAATGAAGCTAAACACGTCGGCTTTACTTCCCATTACGATTGTTAGCGATGGGAACGCCTACAATGGATGGCGAGTTTGACCTCGATCAGATACGGTCGTGAACACCACGAGGCAGAGAGTGCCTAGAGTCCATAGATCGATGTATAAGGTTGCCTGCCTTCGTTTGTTTTCTTTCCACCTGTCCTGCGTATTGTTTCGACACAATATTAGGCGGGAAGCAATTCAGGGCATTGACTTAAGCATTAGCATTTGTGTGAATGACTAAAACGAAAACTGTAATAACGATGAACAAAGAGTTTGCCGTTTTATACTTAGATGATTTTTATTTCACCGCACTTTTAAACCATTTACGTCATTTATAGACTCGAAAATTATCTAAGGCCGCAAAATTCTTGAAATCAAATTTTATAAGTCTTGAAATCAAATATATAAAATTGTGAGACGAAAACTGCCAACCCTTTATTGATGGCGATGAAAGAACAATGCAAGCAGGTTCAACTCTCGGTAACATATTAGTAAACAGTAGAGTCAAACGAGATATTTTCCAAATTTCTGTTTATGTCGGTGAAATAACACTACGCCCAGTTTTTTGTTTTTGATCCGAATCCTTGGTTTAAAACTTCTCAAAAGAACCGATTTTAGGGGGATCTGGTTGGTGTGGTGGCTAGAGTACTCGCCTACCTCACAGGAGGCCAGGGTTAAAATCCCTGCAGAGGAGGATTTTTTTCAGAGGATATCGGATCCCTACTTGAGAGTCTTGTGGAGGGCACTTCCAGTACTCCGTCTGTCGGATGAGACGTTAAACCGTGGTCCCCTTGTCGCCTTGCGTTAAGAGCAGGCTAATGCCGACGCCGGGTATCTATCCACCCTTCCTCCCTCACCTGTCCCCTATGGCGCAAATGACCTTAGCCGTCGGTCGCCTCCCCAAATATCCAATCCAACCGATTTTAGCTAAATCTTTTCCACGTTTCTCAACCACAAATGTTGGGGTTGATGGGAAGTGTTCAATTTAGGGGATTTTTCATTCATTTTCAATTCATTGGTTAAGCGACTACAGATATGTTCGTGACTGGCTTTAAAGCAATAATATAAGATAATCGATATCAAAGATCATGCCATGTCAGATTCCACCGTTGAATGGTATTCCTGCGTTCCACCTCGTGGATGACTTCATTAGCGAAAGCATTATCTCCAGCCACCCCTCTGAGATCCTCAAAGGGGGTTATTCTGTTACTATTTTCGCCTGTCAAAAAGATGCGCTGTGAAGGCAGAGTCACAAGCAAAGGTTGACTTCAATGGACAAGGCGAGGAGTGAAATGATGTCTCCTATGCATTGCTGACTGCAGGAGATCGTCTTGCTCACAAATCAATGTTAGATCCGCAATTGAAGCCACAAATACTGTACGTGGTGAAGGAACTCTTGCGCCAATCAAGTTGGCAGAGTATCTCTTATTTTTTCGCTTCTTCCACGGCGCCCCGATGCAAGCGTGATCATATTTATTCAAATTACGCTATGCTGTGACTACACTGACCATTTAAGAGAACATTGAACCGCACCTTTCACTTAAGTGCACCCTGTAAACGCCCGCTCATCACTTAAGTGGCAAGTCCACTTAAGGGGACTAGGAGACCGCTAATTAAGTGGACTGGGGTGATATCGATAGTTCCATCGAGGTCGTCGAGGCCTAGTCATCGATAGGTCGAGATTTCGATAATCATGATCATCATAATTGTGTTCACATTATTTATATGATGAGTTGATCAATTGTGGACGTGTTATCCTTCTCATTCAATAATTTGCGCTGTTATACGGGTTTAGAGGTAACCAAAATAAACTCAACAACTCGCGCGATGCTAAGTTCTTTCCATGACCATTAGCTGGGGCTACGGTAGATTCAATATCTTTGTGTAGACGCTTTCCTACGTCTTAGTACTGCTTTTAAGTAAACCATACTTAAGGTAGATTGTACGAGATTATTCCCTAGTCATAATGGAGACCATATTCGAATCATACGTTATAATTTCAGCAGCTATAGCAAGCATGATTTAAATATTAAATTATTAATGGTGCAATTAAATACTTATATAAGACTGAAATTCTAATTAATTAAATAAGAATAACTAAATAAGTCTTAAACTTGACTCATTTTTTCGCGCGGTCGGTTTGAAACTCCATCACAACGGATGGTTTCCTGTGATTCTGAAAAAATAGGGCGGTGACAATATGATTTATTTTCAAAAATAGTTGAGGAAATATACAAACTACACACTGCCAGTTTTTTTACAAGATCTAGTCGTTATAAATTCCTTACTTTTTTTAAATGTCTCTCCGCAGTGCATAAACGTACCATTTCCCATGCTAAAAGGCTGGAATATTTTCGTCAAAAATCTCCGAAAGTAGTTCGGTAAGGGGCTAATATTTTAATATATCCGGGAAGGTAGGATATAGTTTTCTTAAAATTAGACCAAATTCATTGACTTCTAGTTGAAACGATATTTCGCTCTAACTACCCTAAGTGCACATGCAGTGTAGACGAGGCGGTAGTCTCGCGTGCAGCCTCTTTCTCTGGCGCTTCCCGACGTATTTCATCCATCAGCTGTTACGCTCCCTGACCGCTCTTAGCAATTTTTAGCGACCCATGCGTCTTTTTTTATTTCGTGTATTAAACTTTCTCTGGATGTTCCCCAACACTCTTGACCGCTTCGAGAAGAGACCTAAACAGAACAAAGTATAAACATCTTTCTTTCACTTTCTCATCCCAGTTCTTTCTTAATATTTGCTTGATCATTCCTGGCCGCTTTAACTAAGCACCGTAAGTATTTCCGACGACGTTCTTGCAAATAACCCCTTCATTGTCGTTGAAAGTTTTGACAGACAATCCCTAACTTCTTTCGCCTGAAATCTGCCCATCTGGTTTTCCAATCACATGTTCACTGTTGCTGTGGATATCGTCATTTCAACATGCGCGTGCCGCGTCTGTGCATTTCGAAATTATTCTCTCACACGCGGAAGCTTCGTCATTCTCTTCCTTAAAGCTCGTAGATTCCATCGAACATCTCTCAGTATCTCCGCTGTTCAGTACACCATTTTCTCCACCGAGCGTAACAGAGTAAACCCGATTAATTTGAAGACACCAAGAGGAAATCGCCATCAGACAGACGATTTGAGGGAGCATCCACATGCAAAGTTACCTCAATTTACTATTCCGGTAAATACACCGGAATAAGATCTCCATACGTAAGTACATAAACCGTCAATTGAAAATTAGACTCAATCTTTTATGTAAATTCAAAACCGAATCATTTTCCGACGAAATTATTCATAGCTTACGATCTTCAACATACTGCGGTAGATCACATAATAAAAATAAAATAAGGGAAATAGATTGTAGAACAAAAACGTTTAAAATGTCGTTTTTCCCGCGATCGATTAGATACTATAATGGCTGCATTTAGACCTTGAAGTAAGTTAGTTGACAGGTAGTGTAGCTGATTAATTCATATGCCTCGTAATGCATGTTTCTAAATCTGCCAAATAGTGCTAGCACCATGTTTTGTATGTTTCCTGCATGACTCTTGCGTCGCCTTTATATAGTTACATTATAGATTATTTTAGTAGTATTCCTATCATTTGTATCATAGCGATAGTGTGGTGCTTGATGAAAGAAAATTTCTTCACTGTAGTTCATGTTCGTGATAAGTCACCCCCTATCAAACACCCTTGTAGTGGCTTGCAGGGAAATAAGTGGATGTAGATGTAAATACATTCATGCTTACAGCGTATACCGAAGTCATAAGAGTTAGCATCTAATAATCCTTATCAAGAACATGTGAACATTAACATCAAAGAAACTTCAATCAATTTACTCCGATTGCCTCTCAGATCAATAATGGCGACATCAGACGCTTCTGAATTAAATCAAGAAATTTCTGGCTGAAAGTTTTAGACGTTTCCACTTTTTTAAATTAGTGACTTTAAAATGCCCGGTATAGTCCACTTCAAGTAAAATATTTAAAAAATTAGAAATAATCAAACGAGAAGAAATTTATCTCCGGCTAGCAGGGGGATGAACCAAACTGATGCGTTCTGAACAGAAAGACCATTTACGACTGCTAATGTGAATCCAATGGGAGCCCAATAACGATCTTTCAGCTTCTGTAAGCGAGAGGCGATCAGATTAATTCGTACGATTAAATAAATTCAGGAAATCAGCGAGCCACTCAATGTACTACGTCAAGTAAGCGTATTATTTCCACCAATCTTTGCCCTCAGCACACGGAGACATCTCAACAACGAAGATATCCTGCACTTCTCATGCATCAGACTAGCACACGTGACTGTAATTTTGCGAACCATTGTGAGAAAAACTTTGCCGCTCATTATGATAGCGAAAGGTGGAGGAGATGAAGGAATAAGACATC
Source organism: Ceriagrion tenellum (assembly GCA_963169105.1). NCBI lineage: Eukaryota > Metazoa > Arthropoda > Insecta > Odonata > Coenagrionidae > Ceriagrion > Ceriagrion tenellum. The sequence goes on along the minus strand of OY720633.1, from coordinate 51,482,906 downwards.
GACGAGGGCGCTTTAGTAACGTACGTTTGTTTACGCACATAATACGGTAGGTTTTCATGTCGTGAACGGCCTACAGGAAAACTTATATTCACGCTGTTGATGGTAATGCAATTGTATTGTTCCGCGTGACCGTTAACACGTGGAAATATACTTATGTCTGTCGCATGAATATATATAATGGATTCAAATGTTTGGAATCGTTGCTTAGGCAACGTGTTGTCTAAATTTCCACATTTAGTTCACCCAGTCCTTGGCGCTACTTAGAAAAAAGTCTTTTCAGTCGACTCGTAAATGGCCGTTGTTAATTGTTGTTATGTGAGACTGGTGGATTTTCAATAACGATCGAGGAGATACAAACTACTTGATGCTGTGAATAATAGCTGGCTATTTTTGAGACCTAACAATTACTTTGTAAATGCTAGAGAGGAAATATCTACTACTGGAAGTGGGCATATGTAACTTCCATCGTGAGCAGACGCCGACGGTTGCCACACTCTGAATCTAATTTGAACGTATGATCTAGATAGATTGATGTGGATGTTAATGTGTAACCGACTATTCATGTGTGTCCTCGAACAATCACTCCTTTATTTGCTATTGCTTTTTGATTCTTCCACTCTTAAGAGTCGGAGGTGACTTACAACAAAGGCTAAGATTATAGTTATTGGCGCAATCCCTTATCTATAGATGATATTGTCGGATCTTGGTTTTGAAATCTTGTATCAGTCGTCTAATTTATTCCACCTTTTTCACATCGCAATATTATTAAATTGCCGTAGAGCAATATTCACGAAGTGCTAAGAAGTTAACTGTGCAATTTGTGTAATTAAATTTGGAGATGAATCAAATATATCTGTAGACCGGACGATATTCAAAAAGTGTGTAATGACATCCCGCGTATGGACTACATTTTTATCCACTGCATTATGATTACAAGTAAGTAAAACCGGTAAGACGTGTTTATTTACGATCTGTCGACTGTATTTACATTTGAACTGCCGTCTTTCATCACTAGGCAGCGCCACAATCTACAAAGTTGTTTGTTTACAGAATTCTAGGCAACAGTTTTTGGCGACGAGTCAACAATCCATATGTATACTCATGGTCTGTCGAGTTGCATTTCTATAGATACGTATAAAAATATTCGGATGTTGTAAAAAAATCATTTTTATGGGCATGCTTAGTCGCCCATGGTAAAATGTTCTTTAGTGAGAAAAGTCCATAAGTTAGCGGTTTAACAAACACATAATGATACGTACATGGTGCATTATTGAAGGTGATGCATCCAAACCCAAAAGAAATTACGTATTCCCAAAAGGTTTTTTCGTAGAATTATGATAAAAAGGAGTGTAATCAGTCGTTCAATCCTGAGAATGGTTGACTGTAACCCTCCATTCTTCCCATTCCTACCTGTCCTTAGTATTTCTCCCTTGACCTTTCTCTAGGGACTATTCCCTCAATTTTGCGTTCAATTACGTTCTTCAAAAATTCATTGTCTCAGGATGTGCTCAATTCAGCTAGTTCTTTCGGTATCATGTTCCATTGGGGCATTTCTTCTCTTATATGTACTTCTTCATTGCTAATTTATCCGTCCATTTGACCCTAAGTACCCTTCTCCAACACCAGGTTTAGAAAGCTACTAACCTTTACTGCTCTACTTTTCCAATGGTCCATGATCCCAGAGTGCCACAAGAATTTTTTCACGTAGTTTCTTTGTTTGTAGTCCTATCTTCTTTGAACATAGCAGTTGTCTTTTTACCATGAACGCTTTCTTAGCTTTGGCTACTCTTCGTTTGATGCCCGTTTAACTTCAGTCCACCATGACGGTACTTCCGAGATAGGTGAAGGAATCCATTTGTTCTAATTTCTCTCATCTCAGGGTTACTTCTTCATTAAGCTTCTCTCTTCCACATACTTGAATTTTAGTCTCTATCATATTTATTTTCTTGTTGAACTCTTGGAGAACTTGGTCCATTGTGTTCAGCGACCCTTGAAGATCATCGCGATTTTCTTCTATGATTGTGATATCGTCTGGGAGGCGGAGCACGTTCATTTCTTCTCCCTAGATCTTGATTTAGGTCATCCGATTTCTCGTTCTTCTCTTATTGCCTCCTCCAAGTATATCTTGAACAGTGCTGGTGATAGGTTGCATCCTTGCATTACCCCTTTGTTAATCTCAGTTTCTATTTGACATTCTGTCTCTCATCCGCATTGTGACGACTTGCTTCTTGTTTAGTTGTTTAATTATCTTCTGTTGTTGTAGTCCATTCCAGGTTTTTCCAGCAGCCCGAACAGCTTGATCCACGTATATAATAGCAAATATGAATATCCACAAATTAAAATCATGGCAAGAGATTGTACAAGTCCTTAAAGAGCTATGTAAATTTTTAGTCGTCCGCCAACATTCGCCCGGTTTGGAAAAAACTATTTGCTAAAGGTTTACACTTCCTTAAGTCAGAGAGTTTATAAGTGAGTGACGGACAAGCAAATTTGCATGCAACTCAGCTCGGGATTTAAATTCCGTCAGTAAGTTAGAGGCGTCAGTATGTCCAAAGTGTCCATTTAAAGAATGTAATTGACCCTTCGTGTATGGATTCACATACTTGAAACGAATTTCATGAATTTCTCCGAAATAAAGAGACGAATATCACGTTCCTAAAAAAATGTAATTTATAAAAGATGATCATGAATATTCGAACTCTTTCTGCTACACATACATTCAAACAGTTAATAGAAGGCTATCGTTTTTAAATTAAACATTAGTTATTATGGTATCTTTTTAATACATAGATTATGAAACGTTTTTATTTGGTTGTTATGTGTCTGTATAATAACCTAGGAAGTGTAGTGGAAGAAAATGGAAGAAATTATAGAGAAATTGAAGGGGTAGGCAAACAAAAAAATATTTGAGAAGTGACAGGAGCTTGGTGCGGTTCAAAGATTTCCTTCAAAGAGGAATGGGATTATTTAAAGGACATACTATATCCCCATGCTGACGTATACGTCGGAAAATGGACAATGAAAAGAAATGATGTCAGTAGATTACAGGCATGTGAAATGAAATTCCAAAGAACCAGAGCAGGAAAAACCAAAATGGGCAGGATAAGGTTAGAAATAATCAGGGAGACAGTCCAGGAGGAACCGATCAGGAAAGGATAGGGAAATCTAGGCTAAAATGATTAGGGCATATCAAGAGGATGAAAATCGACCAAATGCCGAGGAAATTCAAGGGAAATAGAAATTCGAGGATATATACAATGGATATATGAAATGGAAATTCAAGGGAAACGGCCTCGAGGAAGACCACGGGATGGATGGTTGAAAGGTGTAAAGAGAGCGTAGAGGAACGGAAGGAGGACTGGAGAAGAGTGAGGGAAGAGAAATTGTAGAAGGATAGAAAAAGTGGAAATGCTTTTATACAAAGACCCGGCCAATGGCTGTAAACGGAAATAGGATGATGATGATGTCTGATTGAAATATTGAGTGAGGGAAAAATATTAAAGTATCCTTTTATGTCATATTATTGTACAAGGGTTTGTATTGTAAGGGTTGACGAGGACTACTGAGAGAAGGGATGTACCCACGCTTTGACCAGAATTGGTCCGAATTGACCCTCTATGGTCCCAGGTGGTCCCCGACTCGAGGACGTACTCCGGCAGACCGCACGGCGTCAACCCTGAAAGTGAGCCAGGGAGATACCTAATCCCAATTTTTTGGGCAACGGGCTCTTCCGGTTCTCAAAGATGTGCGGTAGGTTTTTTCGCGAAAGCGAGACCGACGGCTACTCGTCTCAGTTGTTTGGGTAACCAAACTAATACGAGCACTTCGGGGAGGCGGAGGCCCAATTTAGGTCCTTTTGACCTCAATCCGCCTCATTGGTGTCGGCCTCGAAGTTTGGTTTCGCTAACCTTCCCATTCCTTCCTTCCCACCTCTTCTTTCCCTTGGAGATAAGCGAAAGCTTCCAGTCCAAGGGGGAAGTTGTAATCCTGCGGCGAGAGCCGGAACGCCTGTACAATATAGTAGACTGCAAACACACCTGGTTTTTTAAAATGTTGATTTCTGGGAGAGAACCTGCGCGAGGCAAGTGTATGAAACGACACAAACGCCACAGCGTCAGAGTCGACAGTTCTATTTCCGATCGAGATTATAATGAAAACACGAAATTACGGGAGACATTTTGGAGCAGACAAGCTCCATAGAGAGCTCAGGCTTATAAGGAGAGAATTTAAGTCATCGCAGTCGGCAATAAATTTATCGGCAGAGTTAGCTATAGTTGGAACCTCAAAACTTGAACCCACGAGATCATCTTAGGACTTTTTTTACCAAATGACACTTTATTCGCCCACTGCGAGAATACGCCCGATCGAACAATAAACGATAAGACACAAGGAATTCAACAAATCAAGGACAAACAAGAGTCGGGACGCTTTCGATCCGGAGACCTTGTACCCACGGACCGCATCAAGAGCTCTCAAATGAAAATAAATTTACGAGTTGGTTCCCTCCCACGCCATATCCTTAGATGGCCCATTAATTTCGACTTAAATGGACCATTTCGCTCATAGGATCCAATGAATGAGGGCGTTGCCGCTCCGGGAGGATGGAGAACATCGCCAATTGTCTCGGATCACACGGCGGCTACCAGCGCCCTCTGTTGACGAAAAAAATAAGGCCCGATGAAGTATTTTTTTCATTGCAGAGAAAGCAATGCAGCCCGGATGGCTGTCAGCTAGACCAGACCGTTCGCACAATTCTATTGGATGTGCGATTTCTCAGTTCCTAAAGGAAGGGCGCAATGTCGTGGTATAACTCCTTAACTGTATTTCTACTGTACTTATTATACTGTTTAACTGTATGCACGACAAGTTGAGATTAAACAAAAAATTGTCATATTTTTTCATGTATATATTTCTGTTACGTATCTGGTCTCAGTTTTTTTCATTTCTCAACTATTCGAAATTTAATTTGTTATGAGGTATCCCAAATAGGGGCAATGCCAGAAAGGGATTCCTAATTTAATCTTTTTTATTTGAAATGTAAGGTTTACATGTAAGGTTCATTCAATGGATAAATACATTATTATTATTATTTTCAAAATCTAAGAAATGAGGAGCTCTGAACGAATTGAAATCAATAATAATATGACTTATACGAGGATAAGCCAATAAATAAGTCACAAACGTCAGCACTTCATGATCAGAATCAGTCGTAAATATTTCATTGGGAACGCTTGGAACATCCACCGCACAGTCCCGACTTATCCCCCAGTGATTTTCACCTGTTCGGGCCAAAAAAAATCATTTGGTTGGGCGACGTTTTGAAAATGATGTTGTAGTCCAAGAGGCTACTCGTTGGCTGCCACAGAAAACTAAAAACTTCTTTGCTGCTGGCTATCAAGGACTTGTAAATAGATGGGATAAGTGTCTGAATGTTCAGGGTGAATATGTAGAAAATTGAAATAAATATCAAGAGGTTACTTTGATTCATATTGCCTCTATCCAGGTTTGCGAGTTATTTATTGACTTACCCTCGTACATGAATTATTTCAAGCAGGGCAAAATTATTGTATACATCTTCCATTTTACATTCCGTCTTCATGACCAGTGTCCTGACACTCCCGACTACATTTCCTTGCTGCTTCAACGCGGGTGTAGATTTAAAATAAATATATTTGAAGATTAAATACTAATGTCATTGAACACAGGCGTAGAAGCATCTACATTTCATTGTCATGCTTACTCTAACGCAGACCATTACAGGCGAACTAACAATAAGGCCTACCTTTTCTCTGAGTGTTTTAGTGATCTTCAACCGCAGCCTCTTGATAATCGATTCAACTTATGAACTATGGCTACGCAAAGTGCACGAAGTTATGTTACACAGGCATGCGATACGCATCCTTGTTATCGCGGCAGAATCCGAAAATAGCCTTTCTAAATTGCCCTTCGATATCGTTCGCAATAAATGAGATAAGCGATTTTTACCGAATACCGGAATAAATATGGTGACGTGCCGTGATCCAAATCTTCATCGAGCTTACACTTATGCTAAATAAAATGGAAACTACACTCAGTGGTCACTATGACATGAAACTGAACAAAAAGAAGACCAAAATTCTCAGAGTGAGGAACAACTGTGATGCAGTTACCAGAGTTTCCATTCACGGGGTACCACTGGAAAGTACAATAATTTACATACCTAGGCAGTAAAATAACAGCAGACGGGAGAATCAAACAAGAAATAATTAACAGGGTGAATATGGCAAAAGTATCATTCAACAAGAAGAAAAGGTATCTAACACCTAGCAATGTTAGTCTAATTGTAAGACTCGGGAAAAGATTAGTTAAAGTGTAAGTGTGGAGTGTCTTAATGTATTGCTCTGAAACCTGGACTATTGGGAAAGCTGAGCGAAAAAGGCTGGAAGCATTTGAGTTATGGTGTTATCGAAGGATACTGAAAATTCTTTGGACAGATAAGATCTCCAACAACGAAGTCTTCCAGAAAATTAATAAACATCCTACACATTGGGAGAGCTTGAAACGAAGGAGAGATAAATGGATTGGACACATCCTATGGCACGAAAACTGGCTTAGTACGATAATAGAGGGTAACATTCCCGGAAAAAATAGTAGAAGTCGAACAGAATGACTTACATCAAACATATAATGGAAGACGTCGGTTGTAAATCATATGCCGAAATGAAACGACTAACAGAAAAGAGAAATGAATGGAGGAAAGCGGTAACTGCCAACTAGTCTGAGGGCTGATAACCTAGGAAGAGGAAGAAAACACAAATTAAAGCCACACGCTTTGATTTAAAAAAACAGCCGCGAGCGAACAGAGTCGAGCGCAGAGCGAACCGAGAGAGCCGTAGTTGATCGAATGACTAAGATGGGAGCAGTTGGAGAATCAGGAGACACACGTTGAGCTTAGATTACCTGGAGAATTCAGATGAGGTGAGTTTCAGTCCGACACGGGAGATATTATTCTGACACCGCGTGATATGAAGAAGAGGTCTATAGTCGAAATCAGACCTATATATCGACCGTGTTACGGCGGGTTTACACATGGAGGTTGACTTCTATGAGAGTAGCGAGTGTAGCAATATCTCGCATCGTATCGCCACTTGCAGCGCATCGTTCTGCGTCCAGATTACTTCCGGCTTTTCCCAAATAAATGGATGACGGAGGTGGACAATGATTATGGTATTTACGAAAATCACCAAAATTTGACACTAATGGCGTTTGCATACAGCTGTTTGAATCCCACAGGCATTCGTGGATTCAATAAATTTGTACAAATTACATACATTGTGCATGATCACTTCGTATCAAGAACGGGAAAAATGACAATGATTGTTACTATCAAATAAGAGATAAGGCATAAAGCTTACCTTATGGGTTCTTTCAGGTTTAAAATATTTGCATATACAAATAAATATCTGCATGAGTAACAATGAGTCCTCCTCCGACTAAGTTATTCGTTGTTTACATTTTTAATCTACGTTGGCTGTCATGTGACCAAGATTTCACCGGATGCGTTGCGATTTTATCGCACAATCGATATGCTACTTGCAGGAAAAATAGAAACCGGTCTATTTTCATTTCAAGTAGCAACCACGGTCGATTAAAACCACTATCGACCACCACTGCCATGGAAGTCCATGCTCACACATAGATGTGTCGATTGCAAGCGACTTCCAAGGCTACTGTCATAGAAATGGCTTCTATGTGTAAACCCGCCTGTATTGGTGGTTTTCCAAGTGGTTTTCCGGGGGTTTCCAGAGGAACAAAGCGTGTCTCATGAGTAGGAAAACACGGTATATCGATATCCATCAGCCAATGATCTCCAATCCATAGCTTAGCCCACCAGGCAACCTCATATGAATGTATGTGCTCACATTACGAACGTCATTTCTGACGTGCCAGCGTTCAAGAGTGACGTAAAATGTTAAGTTGACGACGCACGAATACTGATTCACAAAAGATACACATGCTTTGTAGGCCGCTCACGTCTCAACTCCGTAGAAATCATTTGGCCTCATCGCTTAAAGAATGTTATGAGTGAATACTGTCGCCTTTGAGCATCGAATTGATAAGAAACATAATCCGAGAGTTTAAAAAAAAGGCCAAGAGATTGACTAAAAGCCACGAGCGATCTGAAAGAGTGATTAAACTATTATTATAAGGACTAGGATGGGAGCAACAATATCCTAGGATTGAGTTGTGAAAAAATAGCAAAAATAATCGTTAAAATAAACGGCTAAAGGAATTTATCCCATTTTTCTGATGAAGGCCCAATACTAGCTAATTTTTTGCCCTCGGGAATTTGAGGCTGCTCCTTGCATTTGCGTAAGAGTAAAATCTTGAGGTGGAACAAATTTTATGAATCGATTTACATCAAATACTTTTACTGGTAACCTCATATGGAGACACAAGGGCCTGCCGTTTTCTTTTCCGCGCATGAAATTAAGAAGGTTGAGAGGCCGGGATTATGATACAACTATCTAAAAGAGTTTCCGACGTCACTGGCCGTTCAATCCTGAGATTGGTTGACTGCAGCCATCCATCCTTCCCACTCCAATGTTAGGTTTCTTACTTCCTGGTAGTTCTTCCTTTGTGCTTTCTTCTTAAACTGCCCCATATATTAATCCCTTGGCCTTCCTCTTGGGAATGTTCCCTATATTTTTCTTCAATTCGGTTATTCACAAATCCATTGAGCCTCAGGGTGCGCCCAATCCATCCGGTTCTTCCTTTCTGTATATTGTTCCATAGGATCTTTTCCTCTTCTACCCCTAAACTATAAACCCCTTCTTCATTTCTTATTTAATCCGTCCATTTGATCTTCAGCATACCCCTCCATGCACCAGGCTTCGAAAGTTTCTGACGTAAGAAATGCTAATATTGGGTCCGTCTGAATATACCCAAGAGGACATCGTTTTATGGTGAGCTATTATTTCAGGAACATATTTCTCATTTTTTTGGTAGGTGAACAGGAGAGATGACCAAAAATTGAGTTCACACGCGCCATTGAAGACAGTTTAGTGGTCTGAAGAGGACAAATTTAATAAATACATACTGCTGGCGTGACGTCATTCCGAAGTGTTCCCCTCAAATCTCCCGTTCCAACGTTTTTAGAAAGAATCGCTCTCGCTTATTTTTTTTATTTTATTAAAGAGGTAGTGTTTAAATTACAACTCTCTCGCACAGCAAGTATTGACTCCTATCGATTTCTTGGCTGAACGCATATAAACAGTTGAGCAACGATTTACGGGTGTTAAAAAGATGTTGGCGGCTTCATAATTATATACTCTACATGTGATAAAAGCTTTACTCTTCTTCAATAAACCATCGTTGTTCCACAATGTTTTTAACATGATCATGTCGTGAAGTTGGGGGATTTTTACCGTATTTTTATTCGTTTTCTTTAGACTAACATCAAGCAAGCGAATGAGATCGCTCCAAAATATATTTCATTTTAAAGGTAAATAACTGTTCTTTCCGAAGATGTATAATATGCCTTATCGGTCATGCTCAGTGTTCACGTGGAACATGCCGAAGTCCAGGTCTATGCTATTTTGACGGCGACAATAAGTCCCATTTTTGTCAGCAATCAGAAGATGATTGATAATTCCTCAGAAAAGAATCACGTGACCAACAGATGACAGGCTGAAAGCGTCAGTTCCCACTCCCTACCGCATCTCCGACGACGCAGACAGCGTCGAAAGTTGAAAGATGGCCAACTCCGACCAGAGGGCCACCTGCATAGGTGACCTCCCTTCTGATTGGCTACGCAGTGTCAGGCAACACAGAAACGGCAGCATGACAACCAAATCAAGTCAAAACCCGGCTAAATATCTGCCAAAGTTGTCTTCGCGAGGCGAGAGAGAAAACAAAACATCACCAAAGGAATATATGAGAAGTATCAATGAATGTAAAATAGAGGGACATTTTTACGAACAATTTACTGGACGAAATGACGAATCGACCTTTATTTTGGAACAAAACATTACGCAAATCCCGCATAGCAAAAGAACTTTTATATCAAACTTCACATTGAAGAAAATGATCGAATTATAGCTTATATTACTGTGATGCCCTAAGATACCCCCGCATAGAGTCATGACGGCACAAATAAATCTTTTGGTAAGTTCCATTGTCTCATACGTGACTTGGTGGAATTTGCTTAACGCTTGGAATTAAAATAGTAATTTATTTATGTCGAATTACCAAGTTACTCCTTTCATTCACAACTTTTGTTAAGCACCGTTCACAAATTTTATTACTGACAAGTAATAGGATATAATCAAAATATTTATTTATTTGGTCTCTGAGCTTTTCCGCCATGGATATATGTAAAAACATAGGTCGATGGTGGATCTGCAATTTATCTCAAATACAAAAAATACACCACATCCGCCTGATAGCGGAGTTCTCGATTTTCTCTAAATGGACTTCCGTCTTCATGTCGGAAGGAAAAACATTAAGCCTTATTGCCCGGCCATTAGAACTGCCAGTCTCGATGCCAGTACCCAACTCCGAGTTCAGCCTAAAACCGCTTGGATTTAAAGACTTCTCCCGTGATAGATTCAATGACTGCATTATACTGTTGATGGTTGATTACACGAAATAATGAAGCGCTTTCGTCGTTTCTTCAAATCAGGAAGCAAAGACCTGGAGGATCTCCTGGAACGCTACCGCCAGCTACGGGAGAAATATGAAGAATCCCTGCAACAATCCAAGGAGAAGGACCAGAAGCTGGAACAACTCAAGAAAGGTAAGTTTTCCCACGACGGTTTAAGCTTAAGGAACGAAACTGTTTATTCGGAGCAGCTATTTCGGATATTTCGATGGTCTTCCACTTTATGTTAAGGCGCAACCAACGTACCCACTTAATTATCCCCGAATTCATGGAGTTAACGTCACAATCTCCGCCTTTGGGGTAACTTCACCTCCGCGAAAGCCATAGTAAGGGCTAACTAATTGTCTGTACCAGTTGTATTAATTAATCATGACGGGGGTGAACTTCGTGAGATAACGAGGGGGAAAGTTTAAATGAATAAAATGATTATCATTATTAATCACTAAAAGTTTGAAATCTGTCATAGTGTTCGGGCTTATCCTCTTGAACCCCCATTTCAGCCATCAAAATTTCAGCTCTTCAATTTTTCACCAGAAATCCTCAGGCGACGGCTGTCGTCACTCATGTGTTTGATGTCTGTTTCGCTCTTTGTCCAAAACATGCATGGTCGTTCAACATCGATTGTATTCTTCCTTCGATACAGGTCTTCGCAACGTAAAAAAGCCCGCCAATAATGCGCTTATTTTGGTACATTCCTATTGGCATAGCTTAGGTTGTTCAAAGTTTTTGGTGATTTGGCAGTGCATTAAAATCCAAAATGAAGACATGCACCGCATATTCAATGGTTTTCGTGGGTGTGCTACGGCAGTCAATGCACAGTGAGCACATTAATGGCGGCCGACAGGTAAAAATGGTTGCGACGACCCATATCGATAGAGCGACGGATATATCGAATCGAACGGCCCAGCAAAACATGCGCATTCAAGCGCCAGCTGTCGGTCCCACTTCGCAATAACGGCCCGAACTCATTCTGAGCGATGTGCATACATACACAACACGCTGTACGCTGCACATCAATGGGTGCCACAAGGGGATGGGAAAGCAACGCTGGTTCCCAAGTCTCATGATACTACTGTCCACGTCATTAGTCGAGATAACTTAATTTGAGACATTACATCGCGACAGCCAATCAACTTAAAGATATGAAATGACATGCATAAAGAGGAAACTCACATCTGCGTCCTGTCATTAATGTGGGAAAATTTGAAATCGTTGTTTCATATTTTTTTGAGGGTCCGGTTGGAAAAAGGTCGTTTTTTCCGCCCTGAAACCTGTAGCACCACTTTGAACAATGACAACTCGAAAACCAACCATGTTATTTGCATTCACAATGAGGCGCTCGGAGCGATTTTGTTTAAGAATAGATTTAAATGAAACTTTGTGCAAGAGCAAGGTCGTTCAAATCGATTGTGCTCTTCCTTCGATTCAGGTCTTCGCCACGCAAATAAGTCCTCCATTAATGTGTTTATTTTAGTATACCTATTCTTTATAAGGACATCATAGGATTTTCAACGTATTTGATCATTTTTCAGTGTATTTGTGTTCGAAATGATGGCTGGCGTCGCATATACACCGATTTTCTTGGGTGTACAATGGTGATAAATGCTCAGTAAGCACATTAATGGCGGCCGTGTGGTTGCGGCCGTGGAAATGGTTGCAAAGACACATATCGATAAAGCTACGGATATATCGAAGATAACGACCCTGGTGCAGTTTTCATGAGTGATATCTATAGAAAAAGGGAAAAAACTACATCATACCGATTTGGATATTGACAATGTAAACCTATGCTAAATCGTCGCCGTAAGGCACGCAAGATATATTTTGTAATTATTTGATCACATTTGTAATGATTTTCTTCTAAACGCGCAAAAAAATGCCTTAATATCATTATTGTTGCTCACAAATATCAAGGCGTCGCGCCGAATCCAATATTCGAGAAAGCATGTTTTCAATATAATATCGTCTAAATGCTGAATACAGCTCCGAAAACTCAATTTATAATAATTTTTTAAGGTGGCTCCGGCCGCAGGATTCCAGATTATTCCAGATTTTCTGGAAACTTGAATTGGAACTCGGCCTATCCCTTTTCTGATGGCAACGAATCGCTGAAACCAAGGTCGATAAGAAATTACCCTCTTAAAAATGCTAAGCTATCGTTTTTATTACAAATAACTCAGGACCTAGGCCTCAGGACTCTACAAAATCATATGCCATATCAGCCTTTAATGTCCTTCAACATTTAGTACCCTTTACACGCTCATCCACAAGAGCAGCTTTCTCCTATCCTCCAAGCTTCCACCTCGAAAGTCTCCAGACTGAATACAATGCAATGAACAACAATCCTTTATCTTACACCTCGTCTAAAGCACAATATAGCTCAACAATTATTTTCAATGGCCTATTCTCGTAGAGCTTTCGGAGCCGTTACCGTGACCGATACCTTGACCTTCGTAAATCGCTGAGCCTTTTTTTTGCGGTAAATATTCCTCCCACGGCCCGGTTCATATTTAGAAACAATTGTGTGTATTATAATGCCCCCCTGCCTTCCATCAAAAAGGACTTCGTATGTAATTAATCAAGATTCTCACGCTATCTTCGCTTCTCCGAGACTCATTTTTATTCATATCCCCCTCACTTAGACATTCAAAAAGTCCATCATCAAATTCCTCGGCCGGCTGACTGAAAAAAATACCCAGCGATACTGGCTATAAAACGCGACACTACGAATATAAACGGATGATATGCTTGATATAACGACATGAGCATACTTGATCAATCGGTATATCAAGCGCAGATTGCAATTGCTTCTATGTCAAAATGATTTATTCGGGGTTTCATTTCTCAATCGAAAAAAATCGAGCACATGCAAGCAGCGTAATTCAGCCAGTAATTCCAAAATCCACCACCCCCAAAACAACGACCTTAAGCGCCCCTGTTAGCAACGAAGGTACACAATTTCATAAGATTTAAGAGCTCGATGGCAGCGTCCGAAGTGTCCAAGTAATTTTCATTCAATTCGGAGTTACTTCATACCAGATAAACTCCATTTCTCTCCGGAAGGGACGGAAGATAGATACCTTGGAGCAACAGCTGATAAACCTTGAAGATGCCCATTACCGACTTAACGATGTTGTAATCCCCAACCCATCCCCTCAGTTACCTACGTATAACTTTGCCTCCCTACTAGCCTTATGAACACCCTCCCAGTACCTTCAAATTTCTTTTTCATACCATATGATTCATCGCACAGCTCACCTTCACCTTATCCCACCAACTAGTATGCACCCCTCAGCACCAACCCCCCACCCCCTCCAAACTGAATGTTTCCATGGCCTCCTTCATCCTTGATACGTACTCCTTCATACCTGATACGGATGAAGAAGGCCATGATCCTATGTAAGGTATATAAAGAACTGACTAGAGAGTTTTGTACCTGATGATGGCGAGACAGCCGAAACCGGTCGTTAGTGTCCAATAAATTGTGGAAGTCACAAATTTTTATCTTGTTAATTATAAGAGAAACGACAATTTTCACTGTCAACGAACTACAAAATAGTTCTTCTCGACACTTTTCACGAATTTTACTATTACGTAATTATCTACAAATTTTCAAGTTGCACTTCAATCGGTAAAAACTATATTTCTCGTATATACTTCTTGAAGTTAAACACTAAATTTCGCTTTAAAAGGGATTCCATCCAAAAAAACGACTGCCGTTTGTACGTCTTCTCAGCTGCGAAAATGGTGTTTTCAACACTTTGGACTAATGTCATTTTTCTTCATTTACCAACAAAATTTCACATTGCACTTCCAATTGAAAATATCAACGTGTAGTATTTGTTTGACTTTGTCACTACATTTCACTTTTGGGGGATATGTTATCATTAGAATAAAGGCATTTTCCTCGAGGGATTTCATGAAAAAAATATCTACCGTTCGTACTACTTCTGCTCTTCAAATTTGACCTCGCCGTTCAGGAGTTAGGTATATCGTACGGTCCAGTCCAGCCGTCCAGTGCGAGTTATTTGCGGGCCCGAAAAAGGGCCCTAGAAGCAGTACAGCACAGGGAAGAGACTGCAAGAATGGGGCAAGGTTCAAGGTATACTGCTAAGGGGAAGGAAACTAAGGACGGGGCTAAGAGAAATCTCGGGAAGCGGCCATGAAAAGATGATTTACCCCCTCCCCACGGTTAGGATGCAGCATCTTCCACAAGTCGGCGTCAATCATTACCTACGTTTACCAATCGAACGCAGATCGATATGAACTCGGACCGATCTGAACATTCTAAGACAGCAGACTCGGACCGCCTGGTTTACCAATGAGAAATCCATTGAAATATTGTTTTGAAATCTCAAATTGGTAGAGAAAGCGGGCCGAGTTAGCCCGCTTCTCATATCGATTCCACTGGCCCGTTGTGTTTACCATACCGAGCTGAAACGGGAAAATCGGAGTTCGACTCATGCTTCATGGTTAGTAGCAGCAGAAAAATTAAGATGGTGCCAGACAATGTACTAACTGCACATCAAGGAGTACAGAGTATCTTCCCGCCAGAATTCCTTGCTCCCGATTCCGCCTCACTTTCCCCCTATTCCGTTAGCTCTCCGGTACTCTATACTCCTTGCTGCGCATCTAGGATTCTTATGTTCAATGTTCATTCTTAAGGTAGTCCGAGCGAGATAGTTCCCTAGTCATAATAGAGTCCGTATTCGAATTATACCTTTTACTTTCACCAGCTGTGAGACACATGAATTAAATATTGCATTATTAATGGTGCAATAATATAGTTTTATATGACAGAAATGGTAGGTATCGAAAAAAGTCTTTAACTTGACTCATTTTTTCGCGCGGTGCGTTAGAAACTCCTTCAAAATGGAACTTTTTTTGTGATACCCAAGAACCTATTGCGGTGACAGTATGATTGATTTTCAATAATAGTTGAGAAAGCATACAAACTACACGCTGTTAGTTGTTTTACGACACCTAAATGTTAGAAATTCCTCATTTTGTAAATGATGTCTCTCTGGAGTGCATACTCGTACCATTTCCCATGTAAAATGGCTGGTATTTTTTGGCAAATATCTCCGAAAGTAATGTGGTAAGGGATTAAATTTTTGGTGTCATTAGAATGGTGAGATATATTTCTATAAAATGAGACCAAATTCATTGATTTCTAGGTAAGATGATATTTCGCTCAAACTACCTTAAGTAACTTCCTCAAGCTCAGAGCGGCGTTGGGAACGGTTGCACAAGGGATATAAATGTGAACACTTGGAAGGTGGGGGTGTCAACTTCAGCATAGCCGTGCATGTCCCATGTGCGTCCCGCACGGCGACGACAGCGAGGGATGGACGCCTTCAACTCCTTCACCATGTGTTGGGTATGCGCTCCACTATCGGGGTCCACGAAGAGCAGAGAATGGTCCACCGCGAGATCCTGGTTCTCCGGCGATGACTTCAAAGCCGTGTAACCTTTCCAGCAACCCGCGTAGATGGTGGTCCAAGGCACGATCTCAGGGGTCAAAAACTCCCTAGTCTTGAAAATTCGGGTGGGCGCCTTCGGGTCCTTTATCGGGACGAGGAAGACCCTACTACTTCCCCGTTCTAAGGCATCCAGGACACACTTCCTCGAGGACGACCAATGTACAGCTTCCTGCGCCCGAAAACGGTTCCATCGATCACCACTTCCTTCCGCGGTCACCCATGGTATACGATGACTACGCAGCGTCCGCAAAGCAAACTTTGTGGTCTTAGTTCGCCGTCTGCGAAAGTCTCTCTACACAAGCACAGGTTTTCGGTCGCAAACTAACGGGTCAAAATGTCTTGCAGTAATACATAGACAAAAATAATGGACCTCTCTGGCGTTATTTTGCTGTAAGACAGCCACATAACCTCAATGTGGGACGAGGAAAAAGAGCACCGATGTGTAATGTTTAAACCGAAACATAAAAGACGACTGTACATCGTAAAGGGAATGGCGTTATGAAAGACGATCGATGGACCTGTTTCACAAGCATTTCCCGGCAAACATTTCTAAACGGAAAGGTTTTAAAAACAATTCATCAAGAAACAGACTTCTCATCCGTTGCGGCCTTCTGAAATCGGCGATGGTAAAGTGCGGCATTGTGCACACCAGCGAAAATCAGGTTTGAATGCTTCCCATTTCTAGTAGAATTTAGATATTAGCAAGGTGAAAATATTTTACAAATGCACAAGGTTTACTTATTATGTAACATAAATTTCGTAGCGATGTGACAATTAGAAGGGGGCGAAAAACATTTTTCGCTGGAGTGGAGGAACCCGCACTTTACCACGGCGATATCCAAAATTGGTTCAAACTGCCCGCGTTCTCCCATAGAGTTCCATTAGGGCGGTGGCGCGGTTTCCCCTCCGTACCAAATGCAACAGACGAAGAATAATTGCAACAACGTGTCACAATGTCGCAACAACATCCCGAATTTGATGGGCATAAGCAATCTCGTCTTTACAAAACGAATGCGGAGGGTACGCAGGAAGCGTGCATGGGATGCATACACGTTTAGTCATCACAAGGAGTCTATTATCGCTACAATGTTTGATGAACCGAGTCTGTAAATCGGACTTCCGAGTCATCCATCGGTCACCAGCCGATTCGTCATCAACCCTCTAGAATTTTGGACAGCCCGCAGCCTGCCCGCACAAAAAATAAGAAATAGGAGTGATCAAGCTTCTCCACACCTATATTGTCTAGGACAAGCCTACTTGGAATCTTCGTATCAGTCACTTCCCGCAACCAACAGTACACAAACTCGGAGGGTACCTAACAATTGTGACAACAACTACTGCGCCGGAAATAATCACGTTCGACCCGCTACCAGGTAAATTTTCCCACTCTCATTTACTCGTTAAAAATGGACGTACATGCGAGTCAACGGCTGAAAAAAATAAGCCTAGCGGTACAAGATTTGATTAACTTCTATTCCGACGACGCTATGGAGTGGAGTTACAGAGAATGTGAGTGACATTTTGCTTATGATTCTGTTCAGTAAAAGGGCAATGTATACCGACCTATTGGGTACACCTGTGCCATATGGTTATTGAATGGACATATTTGTAAACTGTAGTGTCCTGAAAAATATTTGTCCTTTTTTTTGACACAGAGTTTCTTCTGATTAACTGTACCAATGTTCCAAAGGATACGAAGTCCTTGAACAATAAATATATATTATTATTATTCGATTTTACAGAAGGCTTCCAAATTAACCATTGACCTTCCTCATTAGGATAGTAAAAGGCACTTGATTCAACCTCCTAGCTGCGTTTTTCTACCACCCATTGCGACAATGGTTCCTTCCCAGATATTTTCGCTAAGTACCTCGGCATAGTACTCGCCCATACGCGATACTCTGCCATCTACGGCGTTACGAATACATTACCAAATCTCAAATGGCCATTGACATTGGAATTTCGATCACTATAAATCTGAATAAAATTTAAGCCTTTGTAGGCGATGGATATGCCTTCCTTCTCCAGTCCTTTCAGTGATAATGAATCATGATATTGTAACATGGGTTTTTACTATATAATCCTCCTTTCTTTACAGCTTCCACTGACATGTATCATGAATATGAAAAGCTAAGCAGTCAATACAAAGAAGAGACTGGAGCTTACCAGAAAGCACTGAAACAGGCAACCTCAGTAAGTGAAATATTCACCCCATACATTTGCAAGTAACCCTGAACAACCAAGTACTAACTATAAGATTATTTTTTTAAACTGAAATTCAGTCAATATAAGTCTGATTTTGTTAATTCTGAGACATTAAAAATGAGGTCTCACATAAAAATGAAATTGAATCATTTGAATAGGAGGTAGAAACATGTCAATGCATTGTCAACCACTCGCTAAAAGGTGCCTTAATAATGTTATCAATTTAACTACCTTTCACAGGCACTTATCTGCTGATTCATTATTTAAAAAATCACAATTTAATTGTATGGAGATGATAGATCCATATCAAATAATGGATTCTCAAAATTAAATCCAACATCTTTCAGTGGTATCGAGAAAATCAAGATCTCAAGAGGAGAAGCTTTGCCCTTGCACAGAAGTTCATGAATGACTCACCAGATCTTGCTTCCTTGGATACATTAGTTGAGCAATTACAAATGGACTCAGCCTCTTGCCAAGACAATGGGGAATTGGAGGACATAAAGAAGAGTGTCAAAGGTAAGAACCACCATCATTATAAACGTTACATACCAATCTAATTTTTATCCCACGGTAATACTTCCCATTGGGTTTGAATTAATTTTGATAAGCTATAACACAACTCCATGTTTTTAATGGGCAACATTTGGGCTAGTTTTACCAAATGAAATCAAAACATAAAAATATGTT
Organism: Ceriagrion tenellum; assembly: GCA_963169105.1. Classification (NCBI taxonomy): domain Eukaryota; kingdom Metazoa; phylum Arthropoda; class Insecta; order Odonata; family Coenagrionidae; genus Ceriagrion; species Ceriagrion tenellum. Next base: position 51,463,886 of record OY720633.1, on the reverse strand, counting down.
AATAGATTTAATGGTGAGATAAAAACATGGGCTTCAAAGAAAGGGGATGATCAAGTGTATTTCACCATGTGAGCAATGATACAACTGGATATTCTTAAATTGTACAAAATGTGGTAATTTTGGTTATTTCTTGAGGTTATTTTCTTATTTCTCAAAGATCATTGATGATGTTACAAGTTCAAGTACCTATTGATTATTGGCTTATGCATAAATCAAGACAGTTTTAATTGAAATTGATGGAATTTGTTTCTCTTCCCTGAAAATTCATCTTGAACAATAACATACAATAATGTACAATTTTCACAGAAACTTGTATTTAATTGTACTAACTTTAGTGCACTGGTATCATCCTTGAATGCCAAGTACCAATTACTGCAAACATTAACTGTTGTATGTTTTCATTCTTACTGATAAAAGTAATTCATTCAACTCCCTTATATTTACTTCAAAACACCAGATATGAGTGAGACCATAGGAAGGCTGCAATCTGAGTTGAATGCTGCACGTCTTGAGGAGTTTGAGGCTCAGGAGGCTGCGACCGCTTTATCTGGAGAGCTGGAGGAATCAACGATGGCACGCAAAGCGGCCGAAGCACAAGTGAAGGAGCTGCTGGAAGAGATCAAGGCATTGCGAATGGCAAAGGAAAAGGCAGAGGAGGAAGCAAAAATGGAAGCAAAGAGGGCAGACGAAGCTCTCAGGGATCGTAACACGATTGCGCATCAGAGTTCTCTCCTACTGTCTCAAGCGTTGGAGGAAGACTACGAGGGGAGGATGGCAGCAACCCTAATAGAAATGGAACAATTGAAGAAGGAACTAGAAGAGGAGAGGATAGCACATGAGAGAGCCATCAAGGAAATGGAGGTTTGGCCAAATTTCATCATATTCAAACATTCAACTAGGTGTAACATGTTAGAGGAAAGTTTTCCACAAAAGTTAAGTCATGCATCCACTTCATAACAACTCTCTATTTGATTCAATGTCATCTTCAAACTGATTATTCGCATAATGATACATAAAAATACCTAATTACTCAAGGGTGAAATTGCCAAAAGGCTAATTCCTTCCTACTTCACTCAATAGTCCAACAACATCCCTAAGAATTCCACAAGCATTAGGACTAAGCACAGATTAAAATGTGATGTGAACAGGATTCAAAGTAAAGCTATATGCTTCATTAAAAACTTTGACAAGCAAACAGGGTGTGTAACATAGCTCATGTAAAGACCAGACTGGGAGCGGATAGGGACTTGGAGGCTACAAGCTAGCCAAAAATAACTGAAAATTTCTATTGGGCGAGATTTAGGATGATGCCCCAAACCACACACTAGAACTGATAGATGTGACAAAATGGTGATAAACAGTCTTATAGGCACAAAATTCCTTCTTCATGTACACCATAAATGACTACCACAAAAATGAGAACCCCAAGGGTCATTGGTGTCATAGAGGGGCGATCCCAGGGGGGTTGGGAGGGGGGTCCTTATGGGGATACATCCCCCCCCCCCAAAAATTTAGGGTTTTAGAGAACAATTTTAACAACTAGATGTAGTTATCAAATATAACATTGAATACTCCGATCACTGAGGTAGATCCCCCCCGAAATAAATTCCTGGGATCGCCCCTGGTGTCATCACATAAATATGCTCCTTTCAATTATCACAAGTATTAGTCAATCAAAAGCATGACTGAGGTAGAGAATGCCTTTGCTGACGATTGCCATATTTTTCCAAATATAACCCCTGTATAATTATAAGCTATCTCCCCACCTCCAAATTTCAAATCTAGCTTTTGGAAAAAAAATCAACAAGAACTATCTTTCGTTTCAGGTAAAATATAATTTTCATGTCAAAAATTGAATGTATAACCGAATTATGAACCGACCAGTTTAACTTGAATTTTTTATTGAAGCAAGAGAATAACTAGAAATTTTCAATACATATAGGTACATAATGAAGTACACATAGCTAATGTTTGCAGGACCCAAAAATATCCCCCAGCACTTTTTATGGCTGATATTTTGTCAAAAATGGAGAGCTATGGTATAATTTTACTGAACCCCTTCTCATACCCTAGGAACTGAGCAAAGTCCCATTTTTATTTAAAAAAGGCCTTCGGACCAAAGTACTGAGGTTACATACATACATACATACATACCCATCACGTCGTTCCCTTTCGGGGTAGGCACAGGCAAAATGTTTCACTCATTAATTCATAATTGTACACCTAACTCTGCTTCAATAATTTCCTCCATACTGACCTATCCTTGCAGACCTCTTTTGCTTCATTTAACCCCATACACGCCCTCCTGTTTTTAAAACTCCTAATATTCCTCCTCCTAAGAATTTCCTCAACCACATTCAACCACAACTTTCTCGGCCTACCTCTACCTCTCACACCATTCATTCTACTCTCATATATCTGTTTCGTTATTTGACTCTCATCCATTCTCTCAACATGGCCAAACCTACGAAGCACACCCCTTTCATACACATCCATTACTGGAGCATTTAACCCACATTCATTCATAACCCACTCATTCCTGACCCTATCCATCCTACTTTTGCCACAAATACTCCTCAGATAACTCATACCCACGGCGTTTAGTCTATTCTTATGTCTATCCTGACATACCCATGTTTCACTACCATATAGCAAAGTGGGAAGAAGAACACTTTTCTACACAGCAATTTTCGCTTCCTTAGACAAGCACTCATTCCTTGATATGCTCCACGTGCTACCTACCACTTTCCTTCCAGCATTCACATGTCTCTTTATCTCCTCATCTATTCTTCCATCTTTCGCATACATCTTACCTGAGTACACAAAATCTTCCACCTGTTCAGTTACTTCACCATTCGCCCTAATCATGCAGCTATTCTCCCCATTCTCCTTATCAAAAACTACTACTTTAGTCTTGCACGCATTTACCTTCAATTCCATCCCCTCCGTTGATTCACAAAACTTATCTAGGAGCTTCTGTAATCCCTGTTGACTGTCTGAGATCAAAACAGCATTATCCGCATATAGAACTCACACGTTTACATTTCCAATCAAAACACCGTCGTTTTTTACAACATGTGTCTCTAACACATTTATCGATAAATACATTAAACAGCCATGGAGACATAACGCATCCTTGCTTTACACCCCGATTTATTACAAACAAATCACTCAGAACACCGTTAACTCTTACACTTTCCTTACTATTGTCATACATCGCCATCATAACATTCAATAACTGGTATCTATTATGATGGCGATGTATGACTGAGGTCATTCATCAATAATTAAAATTTTTTTACAGATTAGTGCCTTCATTTTATGGCCATTTCATATCATGGAAAAATTAGCCCCTAATATGAGTTTTCAGCCAAAATAACGTTTGTATTCAACAGAAAGTTATTATATTTTCCCCACACTTCATGTTTAAGTTCACCTTAAGTAAAAAAAATGGAGAGGGTAAATGGGATTTCACAGACATTTTTGGTGTTGAGCAAATTTTCCTAAGAGTGACAAGTATAGGAACTAAAGGACTAAGTCGCCCAATGGTGGGAATATCTGAGGAGCACTAATTTCCTACTCCTGTGATTTCAAGATGATGAATGATCAGAATACCACAATGATTATTGTTGAAGTGGTCATGCCCTTTTTCTTGTAAACACAAACATACCATTCCATCTTAACATTCCATTTCAGGATATGGACAGATAACAATTGATGTTAGGCCTACGAAGCTGGCTAATTCAAGAACCACTTCCATACCAACCCAATCTTGTTTCTTTCACATTCAGTCATCTCTTCACACACATTCTCTTGCTCATGAGTCATGCATTTATCTTTTTGTTCAATATTTCTTCCACCTAATTCACCAGTGACTCAAAAGGTCCCTTCTCTTTATTTTATTCACTTCTATTACAAGAAATGCTACCCTACTCAGCTCTTATACATTCAAAATTTGACAGAGGAGGTATTTCATATTGGTACCCATTATACTCAGTTCTTTACTAAATAATCTTGATTAGGTAATGTCAACACGAATACAATTCACTATAGATACAAATATCTCATCTATTCTCTCAACATGGTCAAATCAACCACACACTCTCCTTTTGTATTTTCTAATAAAGGGATTATTTGTATAGTCCATTCATGTCTATTACTGAATTACAGGAATATCCATTCCACATAATTTCATAACTCACTCATTCCTTACCTCTACCCCTCCTACTTCCACTGAAAACGCACCATATATACCCTATAGCCACTGCATTGGTCAAATAATTAAAAAAAGAGGGTAAGATGAGATTTTCACTTCTTTAGACAAACATTTATTTCCTTGTTATGCTCCTCACATTACCAGTGACATCCCTTCCAGCATCCACCCACTTTAATCTCACCATCCATCTTTTAATCTAACACAAACATTAAGCCAAGGCAAACAAAATCATCCACTTTTTCATTAATTACACCATGCAGCCTAATCATGCAATCCCTCTTCTACTTCCTCATCATTGAAAGAGAAATGTATCTTTAAATGATTAAAAACTATCACTACAGACACCCTATGCAAAGAGTAAGTGTGAAGCATGTTAGCCAAAAAGATGAATAGCAAGAGTGGTATTTCACAATGAAAGTATTATTTCATTTCATGAAATAATTCTCCCTTTTTATGGTTGATTTTTGGTACCTTGCATGCATGAATACTTCAGTCAGTTTACTAATGCCAATTTCTTTGCAGAGCAAACTAGAGAGTAAAGCTGCGGAGGCACGTTTGGAGATCGTCGAGGAGCAACTCGAAGAAGCGAAGCATCGGGCAGAGGAGGCAGAGAGGAGACTTTCTGAAGCCGAAGAGAGGGGTAAATATGCACCAGAGCTCCACAACTACACTTTAAAATTCTCCATATAAGGGATCATTCAAGTTTAACGCAACCCAATTTTGGCCACTTTTTTTACCCTTCCTACTAACTCTCATATAGAACAAACATAATATTTCAGGAATTTCCACCTCGTCCTTTTCCCCCAAAATTCTAAAGTCAGTTTTCATAGATATTTGTAAGCTTTGATAAACTTTTTTATGAATGTTGTGTAATTTCTGCATCACATGAGAACATTGAGCACAAGGAATTGAATGTGTCTGTTTGACTAACGAGGTAGTGCACGTAAGAACATTTAAGAATGGCAACAGGTTGAAGGTACCAGTCTTGGGAAAGTACAAGTAAAAAGTACATTGATCCAAACTTATAATGTCCCTCCCTCTAACAACAGCTCCAAAAAGATCCATAAAATTTCAATTTTAATTCTATTTCAATTTCTAATATTTAACATAAGATAATCTTCAACCCCTAATCTCCCCTATGGAAGACAATGTGGACCTCTCCTCCCCTCCCAAAATATGTACATAACATACATAGGTAATACTTAAATGCCCCTAATTCCAAAATAATTTCTGTGATAAACAACTGACTGACTAAGCTAATAAACAGTTCCTGCTGATAACTATCTGGTTCCACCCATAAGGCATGTTCGCCTGACAACAACAGGTTCAACAATGATTAGTGCTTATTTTTGCCTGATGGGCGATACCAGTTGTGTTGTGATTAAGAATCTTTCGAAGAATTGTTCTGAAGTTACTCATATTTTCTGTCAACATGAATACATTCCTCTGTTACACCAAATAATATTCATTTCACGCAGAACTTATGTAAACGAAGTACTGTAAGAAAAGAGCAAACTTTTTGGATATTTGCAGTTATAACAATGTCCATAATCCAATAGTTTGAATGCATATCTCCCATCATCACAATGATCAAAACTTGGGATGTGCCAATTCAGAATTGACTAACTTTTGCTAGACAGAAATTAAAAAACATTAAAGTGTACCACGTCTGGGATTTTGCTAAGTTACCTGGGTAATATTATACTTTTACACAATGGGCACAGGAAAGCTAAAGAGAAATTCACAAATTAAGTTAAAAACCATGCAGAATGCTTTGGTTTTTCAAGAAGATAGCAATTTTTAGCAGTTTGACTCGTTTACAAGGAGTCTTGGCCACCCTCATCGAATGTATGTCACTTATCACACTCCTCATTTTTATTCCACAGTGAAGCAACTAGAGAGTCGTCTTCAAATGAACGGCAATGGAACGGAAGACTGCCAGCAGCCATATCCTCCTCCAATGGCCCCTCCTCTGCCAATGACTCCTCCACCAATGGCTCCTCCTCCACCCCCACCTCCACCACCACCGCCTCCTCCCCCACCTCCCTGTCCTGTCTCCCTCTCACAAATACTCATACCCCCTCCGGCACCATTTGCTACGGGTGATGATAACAAAGGATGCCTGGTGAGGAGGCAGACTTCTGCTTCCATCACACCTGCAGGTAGATATCCTATGCACCCACCAACATCTCCCACTGTCTTTTTTTTCCTGGACTAGTAAGACGTATTTCCTGAGACTAAAGACAAAGAAAACCTCCTTCACTTCCACAAGGAGAATTTCAAGATCACACACTGCCTGAAAACTACCTGTATCCAGATGAAATGAGAACTCACTTTGTACATTTCACACTATTTTATTTTCACTGACCACTGTATTAAGACCTTGATAATGACAGATATTGCCGAAACCATGGTCGGTGAAAATAAAATAATGTGGAATGTACAAAGTGAGTTCTCATTTCTCATATTTGGTCAGTTCTCATCACTTTTCCACAAAGTAAAGTCTGAAATCACCTCTTTTAACCTGTATCCAGATTAGGTGACATGGTGCTTTTTTATTTTCACTGAAAACCTACATTGAAATTTCACACAATTTGATCTCTGATATATATCTGTCATCAGTTAAAACTATTGCAAGCAATCGCTATATATGGAAGGTAAGCATAACTGCAATCTTTTTTCCATAAAAACGCTGTTTCAATCAGTGTGCAACAAATATCATGGTGGGACATAGATAACTACATCCTTGCAATGCCTTGATAGTGCCATGTTGCCCTGTTTCTTTAGATAGTTGGGTGAGAGATCACCTCCAAGTCCCAGCATGATCCATTTCAAAAAGGTAATAGCATGTTTTTTTTCCCCAAAGTTAACACGGGGATAATTACGATTAGTCTAACATGACCATGCAAAGTATGGGCTGGGAACATATATGTAGAGTATTGTGATTGGTAAGCCTTAATGCAATGCCAACGAGGAAAATAATAAGAGTGCCTTTGGGGAAATGTTGATGTAGGACCCTGACAACTTTAAATATTCCCAATAAACTTTAAGATTTCCATATTGTAAACTGCTATTCACAGCAAGAGGTTTACCCGGCATAAAACCTACTAATAGAACTTTTATGATAGCACTAGTCCAGCTTTAGTGTGAAAAGATATCTTAATTATCGAAAATTGTTTGATACCAACTGATCTCACAATTTACACAGTTGTCACATAACAGTATCAATGTATGAGAAGAAATAAGATTCAAATATCATAGCGGCATTAAAGAGGGTATGATAAGCTGGTGAAAACTACTTAAAATTGTCAATCATGACTGGTACAGAAAATTACGGGTAAATTGTGACAAAATATGTCTAATACGACACAAAAAGAAAAGAAGCAAGTTATCATGATATATTTAATATAAAACATGATACCCACAATTATCAAACATATCAATCCATGAGTTGCTTGAAATATTTTCATTATCATTACCCAAGACGCAAATTACTCTAGATGGGAAATAATCACAGACACTCTCCTAAAACGTACTCCATTAAGATTAGTGATTTAGAGCACCTAACAAAATTGGACTGATGATGATACCATTTCCGCCCTCATGAGCACATTAGAAAATTAGTGATAACACAAGGACATACGGTATCAAGACCCATGATTGCATCCCCGATTCTTAATTTAAGAGAAGCAAAATATGAATGGTTTAATTACATAAAATCATGCAATTCCTATTTACAGCACCACCTCTGGATGACATCATAAACCAAATTAAAGGAGGAAGATTCACACTGAGAAACACCGAGGTAAGTCACCAGTTTTATTTATTACTCTTTCCACAACTGTGCTATTTTCCACTGACATTTCTTGATTCCAGAAATACTCAATATAGATTTCTTATCTTCCCTGTAGCTTCCCACAGCATCAAACTATAAATAAAATTACATCCCCTTAAAAAAGATAGCAATATATCAACACAATTCTTTTTGCCTCTCTGTGCTTGCAGAATGTATATCACAAATTCACTATCAGTTTTAAGCAAAAAAACAGTAAATTCAAAATATAAAAACATTAAAACAACATTTTAGAGCTTCAAAATCAATCTGTACACTATGTTAAGAAAAAATTCAATACATGTGATTCGAAAAGAAGGAAAATATTTGAAAAGAAACCTTAAAATGTTCCATATTAAAAACCACATCAATTTTGCCAGAATTATACATTGGCTTTTATAACCCCTCATTTAATTCTGGTGTTGCAGTTTTTTTTTACATATTCATCGACCAATTACTATGTATTCCCTAGGTAAATTTTGGCAAAGTGTATTCTTAGTTTTTCCCTTAACCCTTTTGCACCGAAGCCTCTCGAATGGAAATGCTTCCCCAGCTACCAATAGCATGAGAATTTTCTGTACTCCTCTTATGGAGCTCTCTCATGGCAACGAATCGCTCAGGTATACCTTTCGCCAGTTTCTGAACCTCACTCAGTGGAACACCGTGTCCTTCCCCCAGGCACTCGGCTAGACCCCCCCAACCCTTAGCTGCCCCTCTCTCAGCCAGAGGCTGCTGTAAATTTGTTGCATTAAGTGGTTTTTTAAATAATCCTTTGCTGTATACCCCAAAAATTTGTACTTTTAAACAAATTTCTAATGTTATTCTGAGCGTTTTACAATTTTAAACGAAATTCTAGCGTTAATATTAACAAATTTAATTGATATACGTGCACACAAACTATTTAGGGTTCCGCGCGAAAACTTCGTTGGTATCAATGCTAGAATTTAGTTTGAAAATTGCTAAGACTCCGCCTAAGACAAATAATTCATTTCTAAGTTAAAAAATTAGTAGTGTGCAAAAAATAATTGACTCAAAAAACCATTCCAAACACAATAAATTAACCATGAATTCATGCAGCAAGGAGGGCTACTACTGAGACAGAGGGTCGAGCTCATTTGCCGAGGAAAAGGTCTGGGATGTCGCTAAGCTGGGTCACAAGGTTTACTGCATACCTGGGACTATTGCTCCCGTATCTGTCACTTCCTTCCCTCACATTGGCTATAGCCAACATTAGGTCTTTTGCACTGGTTTTTCTCTGTCGGCTACACCCGACATTCGTTCGTTTGCATAGGAAATTTCACGTCGACTATTGCAGTCGCTAGGTGCAAAAGGGTTAAATGTATAGTTGTCGAACAAAAATTTGTAGACCCTGGGGATAGAGTGAGGTACAGGGAACATTTTAAAGCCACTGACTTAGAACAGATGCCAGGCTACCAAGTTATGAGCTCATTCACTTACAACGTTAATATGGCTATTAACTACAAATAACATGACCTGGTTTCAAAAATGTTTTCCTTCTCACTGTAACTGCCAGCCTTGAAATCATCTTTATTTTCCTTGAGATTAAATGACTTGGTGATCACTAACAAATCAAAGAATCCACCATCCCTAGATTACTAGCAGGGTTTATCCTCATGCAGTGACTGCCATGTAACAATTTAATACTTTTCCAATATAGGCTCAAACGGGACTTTGACATATATCTTGAGATAATATTGTTAATCAGCATATATTATTCTGGCTCCATGTAGCCTCACATGGCTCTTCACTTAATTTTCCATTAACTGAGCACCATTGCATGTAATAAATACTTCCATAAATGATTTCATCCAAAAAATGAAAGTGCCTAAATAATCCAAGAGTAAAAATTACACGTGTCTATATGCACATTCAAAATAACTTCTTAAGTTACTATTCCTGTAGTGTTTGTCCATTCTTCCTCTGATAATTCTGGGATGCGATAACATAACAAGAATAATTAGCTGTTTTTGTGAAACAATTTGTATACTTACTTCCAAATTTCTTTGAACGTTCTTGTTTGTACTGCTTGCTATTATTAGCAGAATTGTTCATGTAATAGTATGAACAGACATTGATTCACAAAGAAAGAAAGAACAACAGAAATTGAAGTTCAGCAAAAAATAATGACTCTACCCTCATTTCTAATGAATAAAAGGGCTAGAATTTATTTTACACATCTACTCCTGTGCACGGTTAGTCACCAATTGCAGTGAGTGCTGTTAAATATGCCAGGTACAAAATAGAATGTGATTCCACCAACCTGAAATAATTTCTTAATATTTCAGAAAAAACGACTGAAATACATTGGGAAGGTTGAAGATGAGCAACCACCAGCAGTTAAGGAAATGCTTGGAATTCTTGGTACATTAAAAAGACGACCAGGTCTGGCAAAGGAGCTGATGAATGCAGAAAGCCAAAAATCAAATGGAGATGCCTGATCAAGTTTCCATTTCCAAAATTTAACTATCAAATCCTATGGATTTAAAAGTATATTTAAAGTATCATATTTACATAAGACCCAAAAGGGAAAGTCATTTCACTTGCCAGTGAATTACAAAAAGTGAAACAACAGTTCAACTAAACAAGGCCAATCAGGTGAATAAATTCACTAGGCTTATGCTTTCGGGGATATGTTTTGCGAACAATTTCACGACCACAGAAATTCCCCTGCGCATAAGTATAAATGGAAATAAGAACTGTAAAACTGTATATCAACTGTAGCATGGTAGTACTAAACTGAAGAAGGTAATGCACCATGTTATGTAAATCTGAAATAGCTATGCGAGGTCAGCAAACTAATAACAGCTGATTACAGCTTAAATACAAACTTCTAAAAAAATTTTCCATTGTACATATGTTAACATTTACCCAGAAAGTTCCTTGTGTATAAAAGAAGTTTATTTTTGGTTTCTTCTGAAAGATAAAAAAGATTGTAATCGTCTTTAGCAATAAATTTATAAAAATTGACCAAAAGTTTTTTCTATGTATGTATGACAAAAAAGGTGGTTAGTATTGAACTGGCCGAAGATATTCATTAATAATTTATAAGTGAAGGTATGCTGTTACACTTTTATTTCTTGAAAGTGTGTTCGTTACCCATGAAAACACAATCGCAAACTACTCTTCTAACACAATTTTGGCCACTTAGTACAGAATTAACTATGTTTTCAAAGTAACTTGGACCAACAGATGCATTTAAAAAACTCAAAATTTTCCCCTGAATGTTTACGGATTCTTCCATACAGATCTGAATTTGCTTAAAATAAGTTGTCATTGATTGTTGAATCTCTTTAAAGCCACAAAATAATTTCCTGAAGAAACACAGTTCCATCCTTTACAATACCATTACTTAGCTATTAATGCAATATTTCCCATCTATAGCATAAAGCTACAAGTATGAATGTCTCATTAAGGAGGTTCCATCATACAGTCACTACATGTCTCGGGGAACTACATGTCACAATTATACAAATCAGAATGAAAAGCCTTGGCATACCCAGCAAGAGCCAGTTCTCTTTGGAGCCATTTAAAAAAGGAAAGCATTCTTTAAAGCATACTTAGCTTTAAGCTATTTACCACTGTTCGCTCAGCAGATTCTTTTAAGAATACATCTGATCAGATTTAATTCTCCATGCTAATGGCACTCATTAGCATAGGCAAAGTTAAGCATTGAACACTGAATAATTCCTCTTGATTGGTATTCTATAGGCCATTTATACAGACATTTAAGTACAGTGCTAGCACTTGTACCGGTGGCACGCCTGCTCAGATGTTTTCCTATTCAGATATATACCTACATATGAAGCACTTTTCTCCTTTACTATGTGTTCCCCAAGTACCTATAATCCGTAAGGTATGTAGTGAACAAATGTTATTCCCTCCTTTTCATTCCGTAACAAAATAGTTTCTAACATTGAGCAGTAGTTGGATATTTTGTTCTTCATTCTTCTTCTAACTTGTTATTTAGGTACTTTAACATGAAATAAAACCCAGCGCTTTTGTTATTAGTGAGCAAAAGCATGTTTTTATTTAATATTATAAGCCATTTTATCACTCCTGCAAAAGGTTAGATTAATTGGTTTGCAGTTTTCAGGCTAGTACGCAGAATATTTCTTAATAAATGGATATCTTAATTACTAGAGTTATCCACTTTTTAGCAGTATTTTTCTCATAATCAGCTGATCAAAATTCTAAACAAAGATTCTGATGGAGTCATATGCTAAAATTGTGTTATACATGGATCACACTGATCTACTGCCTTAACAGCAACAAACATTTTACTAGGAACCTTAACTGACAGACATGTCTCAAAGATCATTCTTACGATAGACTATCATTGACTAGACTGTTTCCACACATTTTGATACCCATTTGTGAACTCAACAAAGTGTGTAGGCAAACCCACAATTTACTCACACTAACCCAAGGCATTGTTAGAGTCAGCTCACCCAAGGTGTGACGTTAATGACTACATACAGATGCTAAATTTTCTAAAATGATTACAATCAGCCTTTATTAAAATAAATAACTGAATTAAGAGTATCCAAATCTCCAAGCACTCACCAAGGACAGTGAAAAAAGATGCGTAAATGACATGCACTGCTAAAGTAAATGTTAAATATGCAAAAGTTAATAATGACAATTGGTCAATGGATTTCTCTCCCTCCATTATTTTTCTATGTATGACAGTTAATTACAAGCAGAACAAAATTAATTGGGATCAAATAAGCTCCTTGCCTTGTGTGTGAGCATTATCCTGATTCCAACAAGGATACCCCACCATGGTATGCACAGTCCTACGCATGTATGTACCACCCACTTACACGACCCATATCTAAATGGAATGAGATAAAATTCAAAACCAGAAATGTCGGTTGATGGGAATGATGTTTCCAAGGGTAGGCAAGGGAAGTCAGCTTACTTACTATCCCTTCAGCAGCCTGATATCAGAGAAATGACCACTCTACAGCGGCTTAAATTGTGCCATACACAAATGTATTTAAAGAGTAATGATTCCCTCATAGATATTATTCCTTAAGCTATTAGTAGTCTTGTAATCACGTATCTAATTGTTTGGTAAAACATGTTCTAACATCAATCATTGTGCAGACCAAATCAAAATTCATGTATTAACATGAACAAACACCAAGCTGTTATGCATTATTCGTAACGACGTTATTACATAGGGGTCTGATGGCACCAGTGAAGTCATAGTTTCAGTGCTGTGTCAGATCTCAAAAAATGCAACAAAAAAGGTTTAAGTAATTTCTATTGAACCAAACAGATGACAGGTTTTGGCAGTTGTATCCACTTCAGCAATGAGCGAAGGCTGCTTTCTTGTTTATTCTTCATATGAATTTGTAAATACGATAGTTGTAATATAATTATTTAATTTGCATGATAGTCCAAAAATAAGGTGAAGTCAATGACAAATGTGCACAAATGAGAAATTTTCCAACAATGTTCAGATTAATACAAAAGATAAAATCTGGTGTGAGATGTATTTTGTATGTTTTTGCATAATTTAACCCACTTCTTCCATTCATGAGATAAAATGAAGTACTCAAAGCTGACTTTCAATGCCTAATTCACAGAATCTGCAGCTGCAAACATTAGAGAGGAGCGCAAGGAAATATTTAGATAATTTCACCTATCGGTCAATGATGTAACAAAGAGTTCAAATAAAGTTCAAAGTAAGAAACAAATTCAATTGTTACTATGTATACCATGTATACTTTAAAAGGAAATTGCTTCATAAAAGGAAGTTATTAGAATAGAGAGGCACAAACGTCACACTTAGTGCCACATACTATGTATTAGACCAAGTGCCTTCTAGCAGGCAATTTTAAGGTATTATATGAAACTATACAACCAATGGAAACTTGAAAGTTCCACCTATATGTGGTAATCATTTCTCTGTAATACACCTTGTTTTCCTGCCATATTTATGTGAAATTGGACCGTGTGAAAAAAATAACTTGCAACGTAATTTATAGGCTCAACCCCAAAATATTTAAACTCTTGCGGTGGTATGTACCATTGCAATCACCCTCCCTTCAGCTGCTCAACATGGTTATACCATTGATAATAAACCAAGGAAAGTTAAAATTAAAAATGACCAGCAAGTAAGACAAAAGAGATACCAACATGAGTAACATTGCCCAGTTTTTATGTTCCAGTTTCTACATTGTCATCAATATTAAGAAACAAAAACACATTGATGATGCAGTTGATTCAGAAAAGTTTCAGAGTCAAAAAACACTTTGAGGAGCCAAATTTGACGATCTGGAAATGTCTATTTTTCAGTTTTTTTATGAAATGGCATGAAACTAACATCCCAAAAAATCAGCCTATCCTATGAAAATAAAGAAGATATCGTCATTCAAATGAGGATAGAAAATTTTAAGGCATCCCATTACATAGTTGGCAAATTTTAAAAGCTGGCACAATGTTGCATTCTTTAAAGAATGTGGAAAAGATGCAGCTGACATGACTGCAGTCACAGATTGCCACACTGAGATTGCACCTAAGATGAGCAAATCCAACCCCAGGAATATTTTCCTAGGGGATATCCCCTCAGTAGCTCGTGGAGAAGAATAATCCACTCCAACCAAACACAGCACCGCACCAGAACAACCAGCACTATATAAGGCTGCCATAACAGCATTTTTCAACCTGAAGACAGTAAGACAGCTATGGAAACCATTGTCAGCCCAAGTCAATGAACGCAGATGGAGAACCCGAAAATGTGGAACACTCATAGACAACACCACGAAAACCTTGACAAGAATTTCATAAACTTAGTAGATCATTACCCATTAAAGTTGGTAGCTATAGAAGGTAGTCAACCCACAAATTCCGCATAAACGTGTCATGTGGATCAAATGATTACACCAGGGTTGAAATTTGCCATGATAAAATATTTGACTTCACTGGGATTCGAACCCAGACCTCCCAATTGCCGGTAAGGTGTGTTAGCCAGTTACACCACCAAACACCATTTAGATGAATAAATAAAATGTTGTCTTTGGTTACTTGGTGGTATTCCATACTTAATAAAACAATGGATAAGTAATAAAAACTTTTGTGTGAATATCTGTGGTTTTAGTAAAAGTTTTTATTACTTATCCATTGTTTTACCATTTAGATGGCTTGGTGGTGTAAATGGCTAACACACCTGACCGGCAATTGGGAGATCCGGGTTTCAATCTCGGTCAAGTCAAATGATTTTTTCATGGCGAATTTCAACCCTGGCATATGTGCACCCGTGCGAGTGACTTCGTACCACATAATTTGTTAATGCAATGATTGGAAACAAATGACTATAATTGAAACACCATTGCCATTTTAAAAAAGTGAGAAAATTTATTCACAAATAGCTTAACAAAGTAGAAATAAATCAATGCTGTAACAACAGGTGCAAAAATGACTAGACTTCATGCTGTCAATTCATTGAAAATTGAAACTTCAAAAGAGTTGGGATGGCTGGTATACTTATACATCTACTCTCTCCCCGTCCAAGTACTCACATTCAAGTAGTCATTTCAAATTACAAATGTGTATAGTCATAACAAATCCTACAGTGGAAAAGTAGAAAAATAGTATCCTATACTAAGAAAGGCAAATACGAAAAAATCAATGGGCACTTTCCTGGTATATTAACAGTTCTTTCAACTGTAAACATTCATTAATGTAGGAAAAATGGTACTTATTAAATACACTTCACACAATGACTAGTCATTATGCACCTGCTTAAATTGAAATATCATAGGAGATCCATTGGACATGGAACATCACATTACCATAAGCTTGCACGCAATTGTCTTAGAACTTAAGACTGTTGATATGAAGCGACAATGCAACATCATCAGTTGGCCAGCTGGTCAGCATTGCACGAGGCCCAACCAATGAGCTATTTCTTGGAGGACGTCTCCTCGGACACAAAAGCCTTAACTTTGGCAATTGCATGCTCAAAACGATCAGCACGAAGTATTAATACACGTCGATATGGAATCATTTCAGCATCACCTTCTCCCCACTTGCCTCCCAGGCCAGATCCAGCCTCGTCCTTAACACAGAATTCAAACCTATAGTCTGCTTCCTGAGATAAAATGGAAACAAAAGAGGAGAGGTTACTAAAGGGTTATTACATTAAATATTGCAAACACATAGAATTCACTGCATACCATGTGATTTTTTGGAAAATTATGCACCAAATATCATCTCAGAGTGGAAACTGTAGCTATCTTCAAACAGCCATCACTAGTGAGCGTACATATGATACCCACGGCACATTTATGAGGCCATATTACACATCGGTTCCTCAGTACCCATCACTAACGTAAAAGCTTCAAATAGAGCCATGAAAGTGGCCACTCAGAACAAGAATAGTGTAAGTAAAACTACCATTTTTTTTTAATGAGGCTTAAGGGGAAATACAGTAAAACCTCTGTAAATCAAAACTGAAGGGACCAAAATTTTGGCACTTCCATATTGAGAGGGTTACATTAAAGAGGTTAGACGGACTGGCATTTTTAATTGGATATTTGAATAAGTTTGGCAAAACAAAAGAGTCATTATCTAGAAATGGCACTGCACAATACTTTTCCACAAATAAAAATTAGTCATCTGAATGCATGAGTAAATGTTGTTGACCATATAAAAAATTAACTTAACAATTACTAAGTACTCAAATAACAACAATAATGCAGAGGAACACTAGTATGAAAACCTTATGTGGCTTTAAAGTTCTGTTATTAGCTGGTGATGTTAAATACAGACATTTCTACATAATGATCATTCCAATACAAAACTGCAAAGTACCAAAATTATATGACATAATAAGTCAAGTAAATGTAAGTAAATCAAGCAAGCAAATCAAAGTAAATCAGGCAAGACAAGTAAATAAAAATCGAAATAAAATAGGAGGGTAATACACGAGTGTTTTCTTTTATATATTCGCTACATGGGCTTTCATGCGGTGTCAATGACATTTTAAAATATTTCGTAAGCCTTCAAATAACGAAAATAGCAGAGTTGTAAACAATAAACAAAATCCGATATTATTTATATGTTTACAACATTCTAATTTGACATTATTACTCTTAATAGTCATATCTTTACGTATATAAAAATTCTTGTGAATACAATCTTAAGTTTCTTAGTTATGAAAGTAAGAAGTGGAGCTACCGTTTTAGGACCGGCAAAAAGCGTGCCTTTTTTCAAATAAGCTCAAATAAAAATAGTTAAATAGTAGCAAAAAATCGCAAAATATACTAATTCAACAGACATATAAATGCTCTTTGAGATGCAGTTTCCCGTGTTACAATAGGCTTAATGATTACTGAGATACAACATCTCAAACTCGGGTATCTCGACTTTTTGCATGGACAGAAAGACTAAGAGCAATGTCTTCGTAAACCTTATTCAAAAATCCAGATGTTTCTGTCAGTGATTTCCCGAGTCTCACACAAAATTTAATGTTGCAATGTTGATCCCCAAAACTGGGGTATTGAAAAAAATTGCCACGGCAACTAAAACAACTTCCATATACAAGGGTATAAGACGGAAACTAAACTAGATTTTAACAAATGGAAAACCATGGCTACTCGGGAGGAAGTGGAGAATGCAGCGCTGCCAACCAGAAGTCCAGAGTCACCTTCCTTCTTTCCGAACAACAGTTGCATACAAATTCTAATGGAAAAATAAGAGCCCATCCTCAACTCAGGCATGAAGAAACTTCTGTTCCGGAAATAGTACAATTTGCATATCACAATATACTATACATACACAGATAAGGATGATGTGTAAGAGAAAATCTCCAAGAGACTTGTGACAAGGGAGAAATGGGGTTTACAAGGTAGAAAGGCAAAGTCCAAAATTACCTCATCGATGACTTCCTCTTCGGGGTTGGACCATATAACACTCAAATCCTCAGCACCCTCCTTCTTTCCTTTCCCGCCCTTCGATTTGCGCCCCTTCTTGCTAGATTTCAAATCCATTTTGTACAATTTACAAATAAGTATGTAGTACGCAAAGTCAAAGGGCATCCTCTTCTCCTGCGCTCTCTTTATTTCTTTGCTACAAATAGACAATGAGGAAAACATTAATGGGAAGCAAATTAATTGAGAAATATATCAATTTCCATTAACACTGCTTCAGGAATACCATTTTTTCTCTCACAGCCATTCTATACACACTCCGAATATTTTTTCAAGAGAGGTAAACTGAATATTTGAAGTGATCACAACAAAAATCAGAAGGCACTCTACTTTGATAAATTTTAGAATTCACCTACAGCACAATGGAATTAGGAAACTTTGTACTTCTGGAATTATTATCAATGTATCTAAAAGTAATAAAGATGATTTTAAAAATTTCAAGTTGTTCGACAGTTTCAAACCTATCTTGCGATATGCAAAATGTTACACATATAAATCATATACATGAATAGGTATAGCAAGACAGGTGGATTCGCCAAAAGAGATTTTGAGGTAATTAAAGGTGAAACAAGCCTTTAAGAGCTGGAAGAAGTGATAGACAAACTCTGCAGAGACTTCTCAAAGTACTCCAGCTCCTTGGTCCCACCTGTCTCGCATGCTAAACTCTCCCTCAACATCATGCACTTCACGAGGGAATGCCACCGACTATTTCAACTCCTACCGTAGAGCAACAAACTTGCATAGGAACATGGTCACTCAGGATTCACACATACACTCACACAACTTACGCAGTAACCACATGTGGATCAACAATACCAGCAATTCCCACGACCCAAAGGGTGAGTTGACCAATATTTTTAATGTGCTGATTCTGATTTAGTTTAAAAAATTATTTCATTTTTAATCACATGTATACATACAAGCTGATCTTGGAGTAGTTGAGCAATGGACAGTAGTCACCCAGAGTAATTTAATAACTTTTAAAGCAAAAAATTTATAATTACAGCACTGAGGTCTCCTGTACATGAGTACCTTTGGCATTATCTACTATCTCATCTTTTACACACAAGAGCCCTAAATTACTTATACTATTTCATTCTTATGACTGGCATACATTTCAAATTATCTCTAGATCACAATATGGTTTCCTTAAAGGAAAAAGCACTGAGATGGCTATTTACAAGTATGTAGACTCTGTCCTACATGCCCTGGATGATCACAGTGACACCATTGGGATCTTCTATGACCTAAGGAAGACCTTTGATGGTTTAGACCGCAGCATCTTGCTGGATAAATTAAAAAGTTATGGAATTGCTGGTATTGCTAATCAATGGGTTAAATCCTATCTAAGCGAATGTTCCCAAGTAGTCAAAATAAAGGCCATGTCAGATCAACAGGTAGTATCAATAGGGGTTCCCAAAGGCTTGATCTTGGGCCCCATACTTTTCCTCCTCTATATAAATGATCTTCCATCTTATCTCAATCACGGTGACATTACAATGTATGCTGATGATACTAATCACTTCATGAAATATACTCATGACACTGTCAACACCCTCCAACAAGGCGTAGATTGCATTGTAGGGTGGTGCACTGAAAATAGAGTAATCATCAACGAAGACAAGTCTACATTTGTTCAGTTTCACCCATATCAAGAGAAAGTTCTAACTTGCCCTCTACTTAAATTGAATGGACAAGTTCTCTCTCGCGTATCGAATTTTAAATTCTTAGGGGGGGAAATTGATGAATCCATGCTATGGGGGACACATATTAATGGTCTTTGCTCTAAAATTGCCTCGGGGTGTTACCTCCTAAGACAAATATTGCCAATATCAAATCTGTCAACTGCTAAATTAGTCTATTACGCAGATATTTACAGTCGACTTAAATATGGTGTAGTAGCCTGGGGCCACTCCCACCACACATTAAGGCTTTTTAAACAACAAAAGTGGGCAGTGAGAATCCTGGCAAGAGTAAGAAAAAATTACAGCTGCAGGTCCATTTTTAAGGATCTCAAGCTTCTAACGTTCCCCTGCATTTATATATTCTTTTCAATTTTGTATATTAAAGAAAATTATTCTGCACTAGAGCTAATAACTAATATGGATGTGCAAAAGCATGGCACAAGAAGGAAAAATGACTTCAGAACTGTTACTCATAATCTAAAGCTAAACGCTAAAAGCCCGCTCTATGCAGGAGTGATGTTCTATAACTCCCTACCTATTAAAATTAAAAGCATTAAATCTATCTCACTCTTTAAGGTAGAACTAAAAGAGTATCTGATAAAAAATGCATTTTATTCGGTGGATGAATTTCTTACCTCTATGTAATTGAGTTTAACTGTACGCCATGTATTTTTGTATTCAATCTGTGTATATTTTGTTATTTCTATTCCGGTGTTCTTATTATACATATACATTGTTAATTTGCCTATTGGAACTGTCCCATACATGTAAACACGAGTCCCGGGATTAATAAATAAATACATCTAATATCTTCAACCCATCTGTTGAGCCTATTCTCTTCCTTCCACCTCTTGCTTATTCAACATCCTCCCCTCAACCAAGAATTTCAGCATCTCTCTCATCACCTATCCCATTCGTCTAGTAAGGTATTTTAAATCTTGTCTTTCAGCAGCTTATTGCAATTTTGTGCAAGACATTAACTAGGTAAAGGATCCTAAGCCATTTTAAAAAATTAGCAACCAAAGACATTAACAAAACTCGGCCACAGAAAGACTCTTCAGCCAAATGGTAGAGGATCCCTATTCTAGATAACGTTTCCCACAAAATTTGAAAAATGTTGCCAAAAGATAAGATTAAAATAGCAAACTATAATCAACTGAACCTCCAAAACCTGCTTTCCCAAACAAAGGGCAATATTCCTAAGAATGAAAAAAGTGGAGAGTAATGGTTGCAGTGAGAGTGTGACGCAGTGTATGTGGGGCAGACAGACTGGGAGTTTCAAGAAAGAGTAAAAGAATAACAAGCCTCAGCAAAAAAACTAGAGGTTGATGTCACACTTGCAGCGCATTTCTTGGAAAAAAAACAAGATGTTGACTTTAAACTTCAAATTCTACACATAAAAATAAAATTGGGTCACTTATGGGATGGGAGTTGGTCATGACTAAAAATACTGCCCATATAGATGGACCATTCCGAAAATTACCAGAGTAATTTTTGTTTATTACTGTGGTATTTCACATAATTTACTACAACCACTGAAAATTACCAAAATTTTCAGTATTATTCACCTCTTGTCTCAGATATTTTTCATACCAAATAATATATACCAAACACACTATTTTAAGCCAAGTCTGCATATATTTGATACAATCTTAATTATAAATTGAGGCATGCAGAACTCATTTGTGGAATATTTTTACTTGTGGAATATTTGTGGGACTATCATTTGTATGGTTTGAACGAAAATTTCTCATGCCAGACAAAAGAACCCCAAATTGAGTGTTGGCTGCTTTATTTGTTATTAAATTTTCTATATTTCCAATAATTAATCTGGCAATTTTAATGGTTAAAATGCTGCTAATCCCTTGCAAAAGCTACCGGCTTCCCTAATGAAACCTACAATAGCTATTTTTTGCAGAACATTAAAAATGACTGGAAAATTATGGCAATTTTCAAAAATTACCATAATTTACCACTGTAATTCAGCTCAAAAGGAAATTATGGCAATTAGCTCATCTCTAACTGCCCAACCCCACTCGAGTCCTTGGCCATTATGAAGACAATGAAACCTGGGGCCTGTTTCTCAGAGCTGCAAGTCTACAAGTTACTTGTCTACTTCACAAGGTGATAAGCCAAACAATACCTGTGATTAGTCCAAAAAAAATGGCGGAAGTAATCAAGATCATATATAACTCATATTTTGACGATTACAATATATTTCGATAGTGCACCTTGCAATATTTCCTCTACAAAAGTCGGTGCCATATTTTTGGGTATGTGCAATATATGTGTGTAATGATTGAATATATGCTCAAATATATTTTAATTTTGTAACTTACCTTAAAAAATCCTACGTGAAGTCGGGAGTTCGGAGAAACCTAACATCATATGAAAAAAATAGCATATTTTGTTGCATTTCTTGAGGGATGAACTCAAAATGGTAGTTATTTAAAAATCCTACCGGTCAAGATATCATGCTGAGTTGGTTTTATCTTTAACGAACCACTATTAATGGATTTATAATGTAATATCATAACATAACTTCACGGTAGTTTATTGTATGTAGACTTCAAAATTCTTTATCAAAGCTTAGTCAGGGTAGCTACTGATATCCAATTTTCAAATTCCCTGACCTTTCCCTGATGGATTTACCAATTTCCCTGACCGACTGCCAAAAGGACACCTATTATTGTAATATTTTTTTCTGCTGAATTAAATTCTCTATGGCAGCTTTAAATTTTCTAATCATTGTCTCGTATTTTTAGAACTACAAGCATATATTTAATATAAGCTACTGTGCTCCAGCTACTTCTCGACCCGAGTTTCAGAAGTGAAAATAAAAACGAGAGGTAACATTTTCCAAACAACATAGCCTCGGACTCATTGTGATGAGCATAATACAATGTGATCATGATTTTTAACACAACTAAACAAAATTACTAAGATTCACAACTAAAAGATTCACAAATGAGTACTCCACGAATTGATGGTGCTTACTCATACACATCAGCAACGGACGTTAGTTCTAGTTGGTGAAATAAAGGGCGGGAAAAAGTGGCCGATAAACGGAATGGTAGAAAAATAATGAGGATTCCTATTCCAGTTTCTCCCCGACTGTTACGAGAATTCCCTGACTTTTCAAAAAATTCAAAATTCCCTGATAATTCCAGGTTTTCCCAGACGATCGCCACCCTGTTAGTTTGTATTTTCAGTTAAATATGATGAAATTACTTAATAAAAATGAAATGATAAGAACATTATTATTATTTAATTAAAGCGTTCGAAACATCAAAATGTTTAATTATTTCCTCTCGCCTACTGTGGCATAGTGAATATAGCTCAAAAAGCTAGACATGTGACTTGTAACTTGTAGCTCTGAGAAACAGGCCCCTGATCTCCGTCCTAAATTTTGAGACCAGAGCTCTCACCTAATCTCACCTCAGGAAAATATCACTTCAATTTTGTCTTTGATTAACAAATTACAATGGACACCTTGAATAAATGCCTCAGAAATTAGCTGCAGAGAAGGTAGCTGCATTAACAGCATCAAATAATATGAGTGAATGTCACGCAATGTAACTATAGTTACCTCAAGCTATCCAGTAGAGGAACAGCTATTTGGACAGGAATGTTTATGAACCGCTCCGTAATTAGGAGTCCTACATGATGCTGCTGACCAGCTGATTGCACCAAGGTCCGCACCAATTCTTTTGTCTCATTGGTCCCATGCTCCTCACATAATTCCAGAAGCAGAGACCTCAGTTGGCGCACACATTCTAAATCCTGCAAAAAGGGCACTTTTAGAATCAAAATAGACTCATAATAGTCTAGTCAATAGAAAAAATCATAGTTTATACCTAAATACAAAACAAAAATATGTATCATGCAAATCAGGGTTGATTCATGGCACACAGGTTACAATGTAGAATCACAGGGATTGCAGAAGCTCCTAGATAAGTTTTGTGAATCAACGGAGGGGATGGTATTGAAGGTAAATGCATGCAAGACTAAGGTAGTACTTTTTGATAAGGAGAATAGGGAGAATAGCTGCATGATTAGGGCGAATGGTGAAGTTATTGAACAGGTGGATGATTTTGTGTACTAAGGTAAGATGTATGCGAAAGATGGAAGAATAGATGAGGAGATAAAGAGACGTGCGAATGCTGGAAGGAAAGTGGTAGGTAGCATGTGGAGCATATCAAGGAATGAGCGCCTGTCTAAGGAAGCGAAAATTGCCGAGTACAAAAGTGTACTTCTTCCCACTTTGCTATATGGTAGTGAAACATGGGTATGTCAGGATAGACATAAGAATAGACTAAACGCTGTGGGTATGAGTTATCTGAGGAGTATTTGCGGCAAAAGTAGGATGGATAGGGTCAGGAATGAGTGGGTGATGAATGAATATGGGTTAAATGGTCCAGTAATGGACGTGTATGAAAGGAGTGTGCTTCGTTGGTTTGGCCATGTTGAGAGAAAGGAATGAAACAGACATATGAGAGTAGAATGAATGGTGTGAGAGGTAGAGGTAGGCCAACAAAGTTGTGGTTGAGGAAATTCTTAGGAGGAGGAATATTAGGAGTCTTAAAAACAGGAGGGCGTGTATGAAACAGTGTATGGGGGTAAATGAGGCAAAAGAGGTTTGCAAGGATAGGTCAGTATGGAGAAAATTATTGAAGCAGAGTTAGGTGTACAATTATGTATTAATGAGTGAAACATTTTGACTGTGCCTACCCCGGAAGGGAACGGCATGATGGGTATGTATGTATGTACGTATGGGTAACACATCAGGATAACATTGCTATAACACCAATGTTTCAGCAAAAAAACCAGGCAGATGGAATGGCTATGAGGTCCCCATTGTCTCCTACCATTACTAATTATTTCAAGGAGGCCTTAAAAAAAAGCTCCCTTCAATCAGCCTCTGGGAGACCTAAATCATTCTACCGATATGTGGCTGATATATTTTTCATATGGCCTCAAGGTGTTAATGCACTGAAATCATTTCTTCCGCACATAAATAACCAGCATCCAAACATTCAACAAATTCTTCTCGTTCAATAGAACCCATTGATTGAGATATCAAAATTTTGCAGGCAGAAAACCAAGAACGGCACAAAACGATATTCTTCATTAGTATTTCAGGATACCAGTGCACGCACCTCAGCATTGTCTAAGTCAAAATCAGCTCTATCAAAGTCAAACTAGTACATGGGATCATTTTAAGTATGTCTTTTGTCAGAGCCACAACAAAGTATATACAACCAGAGCAATAAGGTACATCCATTCAAATGACCCTTACACTGCCAATAAATTCTAAGAAGGGAGTGTTTAGAATTTTGTTGTTTTTAATTTATTAAACAAATTATTGTTAATTTATTCTGATAAGATTTTCCAGAGAATACACTAGTTCAATTAATAAGTCTGTTACACATTACAACATGCTGTAGATCAAAAAATAATGCATCTATATTGAAAGTTCGAGATGATGAAAATTAACACAATTGTATTGATATGTATGAAAAAATGCCAGCCAATAAAGGACCCACTGGCAGCTGAAGGAATGGTAACCTCAGTCACCAAGTCCCAGTTCAACAGATGTCTCAGACATTCTCCAGTGAAATATTACCTCAGCATGGAAATTGATGTAAACACATTTTCCCATTGATAACATTCATTTAATTTAACCAAATGTCAGATTGGATACATACATCCCAAATTCTCCATTAAGAACTAGTGCTGCTATCTTTCCGTCAACATTAACCTCACTTTATAATACTGAGCACAGATATATAGCCTCAAGAAACAACACAACCTATATCGACACGTACCTTCTTGTCAGTTAAATTAACAACAGATGTGATGCCAAAAACATCATTACTGTCCATATCTTCATCTTCACCATCACTGTCTTCATCCACCTCGCTTTGCTGTAAAGAGGTTTTTGAAACATTAATAATGAAAGCATCAAATGATATTACACTGCCTACAGTTATTCAAACAGACATACATGTATCCAATTTATCATTCAGTTTAGATTACTGAATCATGAGTCCAGCTTACAGCTGACACAACATGGAGAACATGATAAGGCTACTTCTAAGACACTGAGATGCAATTGAACGCAGAGCCAACCTCGCTGTAAGCTGCTCAAGAAATTAACAGTGGCACTAGTTGAAAAGCCTGTAGAGATGTGCTAAAATATTGGCAAAATAGCCAAAAAGTAATGCATAGAGAGCTTATATACTAAAATAGATATTAGTTAGAATTAGAAAGTGTGGTTTGACCTTCAGTTAGTTTGAGCGTGATGTCGTTTCACCAAGAAATCAATGAGCCTGGTTTCATTTTAAATAAAAATATCTGACCCTTCCGAAGGTACCAAAATATCAGCCCCTTACCAAACTACTTTCCGAGATAACTGACAAAAGATACCAGCCCTTTAACACAGGAAATGGAGTGTGCGTGCACTCTAGAGAAACCTCATTTAAAAAAGAGGAATGTCTATTACCTAGATCTTGTAAAAAAATTGTGTGTAGTTTGTATGTTTTTCAACTATTTTTGAAAATAAATCATATCGTCACAGCAGTAATTTATTTCAGGATCACAAAAGACCTTATACTGTGAAGGAGTTTTAAAGGTACTCCACCCAAAAAACTAGTTATTTTTTTAAAATTAACTAATAAATAAATTAATTTAAATTGAGTTGGTTAAAATTAATTTTAATTTAATTAGTTAAATTTAATTTGTGGTTAAAAGTTGAAGACTTAAGAAGATATTTTCATTTAATTACTATTATTTTAACTTAAAGTGTCTGAGATTTTCTATTTTAAATTAAAATCAAATCTGAGATCATCCATTGCATACACCCAACTAAGCCAACAGCTAAGGAATGAGTGATTTACTGGGTAGTAGATTATCCTCGGAAACCAGAGAGGGCAGAGGGAGAAATTCTGAACTACTACCCCGATATGTAAATTTCATTACATATTCTTCAGCATAACTTGCAAGTTCAAGCCTCATTGGTCAAAGAGACTTTAGTATTGAAAACCATCCAGGCTTTTAACTCATCACTGGCATAAATGGTGTGGCATTTTTAGGGTATACTCCCCTTCTTTTGCTACAAATTCCCTTTTTGGGCAGTTTCCCCTCTGCAGACTGTTTATCCTCTGAATTTACCCACCATGCAGGCCAATCTAACTAAGCAGGCTAACTATATCGACCCAACAATGCCTACAATTCCTGTGACTCCTAAATTCAGTGACTCCTGCCAGCAACTTCTGCCTGCAACATTTCCCTTACCCTGTCCTCCTTCACTTGAATAGCAATTGATGTAAGATAACTATCTCTATGTTAACCAATCAAACTCAGATCAATATGATCTTAAACTAGATTAGTTCTGGCTTAACTTTGTGAAAATCCATTCTAAAGAATTCAAATGTGATATGGTACTTTTTTCACAGTTTTTATTTCAGGTCGACCGATTTCGTCACATAGGCGACATCATCAGGTGGTGGCCACCTGATGATGTCGCCTATGTGACGAAACCGGTCGACCTGAAATAAAAACTGTGAAAAAAGTACCATATCGCATTTGAGTTCTTTAATATGATCTTAGACTGACCTGAACATTCTAAGCCAGCTGACCCGGATCGCCTGGCTTACCAATGCAAAATCCATCAAAATTTCGATTTGAATCGGTTCATAGCGATTTGAAATCTCAGACTGGCAGAGAAAGTGGGCCGAGTTAGCCCACTTCTCAATTTGATCTTGCTAGCCTGTTTCGTTTACCATTACGAGCTAAACTGGCCAAATCCACCCGACTTCGATTGGTAAACATAGTGTATGAGAACACCTGAGACTGCTGACCATGCACAAAGGCAAAATCCTGTTGGAGACTATGAACAGTTCCCTAAGCTCAAATTGAAAACCTCCACCACATATGTGTACTCATCCCACTATTTCCTCCCCTGCAAGACTAACAATTCCCTCTATTCCATATCTCGCCCATTCCACCATTAACCTCACCAAATACCTACCCACCTATAAAGGCATGCCTTATCATTCACTCTCTTACCACATTGCTCAGCAGTTTTTGACAGAGAAAACAGAGCAGTTGGCACTTTGTTAAAATTGGTGATTAATTTGGAGTCTTTCAAAGGCACAACACAGGTGAGTTGTCCCTTGAAATATCTGGTTTTCAATTAATAAACTAGTGAAATATACTTGTTTTATTAGTAGTTTATTCAATACATTTTTTTTGTTCCCAAGTTCCTCTTTATCTCACCCTACCTTTGGAAAAAGTTAGCCTTAGATGGGTGTTTTCGAAGAGAAACTCTACCCCTCTCGTGTTGACACTTCATACTACCAGTTACAGATAAGCTATAAATAGCCTTAAAGAATATAGAGGGTACCCAAAAATTAAGGTCTTTGATGTCATTATGGATAGCTAAGAATGTTGGCTCAGGCAGGGTTGGAAGGGAATGGATGCAGAGAGAAACCTTTCATTAGCCTTAGACTTCAAAAAAATATACCACGGGGGCCACAGTTTTATGTTCATCTGAAGGATGGAGTACTGTTCATGATGCCCTCTTCACAGAGTCACAGTTACCAGGTGATTTCAGGGCAAATTTGTTGCTGTCGGGATTTTAACCAGTGCTCTCTACACAGGAAGCCAGTATTTAAGCCACCCCTGCAACCAATCCTCAGCATGAAGGTTTCACATCTATCATCATGGATGAAATTTCCAGCCAGTGATTTTCAATGTCTCATAATATGAACACAGATGTGATACTATGGCATGATTTTACATGATAAATATAAGTCAAGAACATGACTACATACTTCAATGCTAAGGCTTTTTATCATTCCCAGAATGAGTTTCATCTCTTGTATTTTTCCAGACATAAACTTCAGCTCAACTCGACAACCTCCCACTTCCTCCTTATTCGGCTAATATAAGTTTTTCTTGAGCTGGCATAATCTCAGCCCAGGCCTGTCCTAATGCCTCCACCTTCAGCACTACTATGGATTCAAAACCAAATGCTTTTTTCCTGATAACTAACGCCATTGCCTCACATTTTACCACGCAATTCGCTCGTCTAAACTCTATCACAAAAACTTCCACGCCACCAATATTCTGGCTACACCGATAATAAATGGGGAGGGGCAGGATAGGAAACAACTATCTTTATCTGAGAATGAAAATGTCGTCAAGCAGAGAAAGGGAGAAATCCGTATTTTGCTTCCCTTAGTTAGAAAGGAAGATTTTGAAGAGCTCAGAGTCTTCCTCCAGTATCTACAATATACGACTGCTATTTGCTCAGGAGCATTAAGAGTGGTTTCCGCCATCCATTGGCTTTCAAATTCGCATGGAAAGGCAGTGGCGGACGTTAGACACCCAAGGCTTTGACAAATCCATCCCCGTGAGCACCACGCCTAATGCGCACAGCTAAACTGGTCTGGCAAATGCGCCTGCGTCGTGGGAAAATTATATATTCTATACAGTTCCGTTATTTCAAATGAGCGTCCAACTCTTCATGAATCTGATAGCACCATAAATAATTTAAATATTTCACATTTCCTTCCAACTGTAAACTTTGCAATGCTCTAAATGCATCACGAATATTCCACCGATTGGTCACGCAACTAAAAAGAAAAGAGGCAAATGAGGGGACGCATGATGTCCAAATACAATGACACTCAACTCTAGAATAAACCTCTCGAGTTCGCATAAAACTAAAGTAATTATTACCCCAATCAGTGCGTAACAAATGCCGTAGGAGCAGAAAATTTCCACCGATACCCCCTTGAACACTTTTCATATCATTACGCACGTTCCACGAATCACATACATCGACTGTAAACATACATAAATGAAAGGCATTAATCAGGACATCTAATTAACTTCTATGATATTGGATTTCACCAAAAACTTACTTTGACAACACTCCCGACGTAGTTCTGCGAAATTATAAGTTCAGTTAGTTCCGATAAATTCACATGAGCTTTCAAAAACAACTGCTGGAGAAGTTGTTTTATGCCGTGGAAGTCGGAGTCAATAGGATTTCTTCCCTCGAAATCCACTTGTATTTCCTAAGAAGAAAACAGGTGCAGCATAAACAAAACATGAATTCGCACATTGAGTTATACAGCAAAAAAATAAATGCTATGGATGCCACATAAATTACCCACCTCCTGTTCACCAGCACCAAATTCATCTTCTTCCAAGGAACTATCATTGCTGTCAGATCCGTCATTTTCGTCCAAATGATCGGAATCGTCACCACCCACCATCCGCTTCTTCACCGGTGCCGCCATATTTTCGTCTTCAAGGGACACATGGAGTTAGGAAAAGTAAAGTATTTCGAACATCATAACATAAACAATGGAAATGTCAAAAAATGAGCAGGATAATCCTACTAATTAGATCATATAGAATAATAATCCTAGTTCGGTAAAGCATGCACTTACGTACAGGAATTCAGAAATATAAAATTTCTACTTTAATACCTTTAATATATCCGCTCTATCGCATTCATTCGTTTCATTTGAAGAGCTACCAACATACAAATATTAGTTGAAACCTTGGTTGAAACATTTATTTTTCATGTAGTTAAATACTCACCTTCATTTTTTACACATAATGACCATTATATCCGCACAAAATCCTCCCGGTTTTATCACTCATTATTCATTCAACTTATATATCCTTTTTATTAACTAAACAATGCCATGTAAATTGACCTAATCGTACGCTTAAAGCGGTTAAAATATTCATAGGCACCGATGAAAAAAGTGAATTTTTAGATTTGACAATGCAGTCATGATGGACCTCGTAAATCATAGCAATGGCTGAAGAAGCTACAGCCTAAAACAATGTACAACAACTAAAATCAGAAAAAAAACTTATTACGACGAAATTCAAGCATGTTGGCAATGATGTTGTCGATTCAAATAGCTGAGTTGTCGATTGCGTCAATCGATATCTGGCCATTGTTTTGAAATGCCAAATCGTTCAAATTACTTATAGAAATTTCGTCTGCCTGACTTTTTAACCCCCCAGGTATGGAGTTTAAAT
The DNA here is from genome assembly GCA_963169105.1 of Ceriagrion tenellum. Lineage (NCBI taxonomy): Eukaryota > Metazoa > Arthropoda > Insecta > Odonata > Coenagrionidae > Ceriagrion > Ceriagrion tenellum. The sequence continues at coordinate 51,433,118 of OY720633.1, read as the reverse complement.
TGGTCACTTCACCTAAATAATGTTCGAATATCCAAAAACTAAATGCGTAGCTGAGAGATTTATGTATTCAGTGAATGAGCTGTCTGTGTTCAATGCCGGGTGCAGTGACCTTCGTTCTTTCGTCAGAATTGAAAAAGGCATTTTTGAAATGCTATAGAGATGTATTCTTTCGTAGTCTACGACACTATCCCAAGAGACGTTATCCTGTAAAGGTGGAAGAAGCTGACAGTTTACCAGGTAAGACATTTATTGCGAGGAAGCTGGTCCTGGGTAGCTTCCTAGTGGCCAGGTGTATTCTCGGATACTCATGACCGTCCAATTCTGATACTTGAGCCGATGTTCCAATTCAAATGTAAAAATTGCTTGTTGCCTTATCTTTTTTGTGGGCTTGGGCGATCTGATGTGTGGTGAACGAGAAACGCGTCTTTCTAATCATGTGATTAGTTTTCAATTACAGCCCCGGTGAAGATAGGTCCTTCCGAGTGTATGGTTGGGGAAATGGAGAGCATGGCGGGCTTGGGAACCAGATCCAAATCAAAGGCAAACGCTCTCCTCCGCGAATGCTCCATCGTCCGTCAAGATTACATTTTGCGGAAATCCATAAGGTTTTTATTAATTTGTTACGACCTTTATTATTTGATTCTCAAAATGCAATGACCATTTATTCGTGTGATAGTTCAGTCTCTTCTCTTATTCTTCATTATTCACCTCAGGTTCATAGTTGCATATCAATTTCCTGATGTTACTATTAGAAAGTCAATAACCATCAATAAAATCATCAAACTGCAACTGAGTGCTGATATTGATTCTCAGTAAATTTATCCTTAAACTACCTACTTTTACATTACTGAAAATTGAATTTTTGTTCTGCTGTCGTCACAGTCTTCTGTTTTTCCTCCATCCAAGGAATTAGTTTTCCCTGAAAATGATTCGCTTTGCGTTTTACATTCTTGTTGTAGTTGGTCAATCATTATGTCTGTTTTTCATTTTTTCACCTGTCTCAGTTTCAGTGGAATCTCTCTTTGAACTCCAATCCTGAGTACTTATTGTGTTTCTCTTAAATAAATTCATCTCCAAGATGGGATGGCAATATTGAATGGGTAGCATTTAATGGTGTCCATGTATTTATACTGCATACTATACATTTTTATCATGCCAAAAGCTTGAACTATTAGTTGAAAAAGGATCTTTTTATCTAATTCTAGCAAGTTGATGGTACATGTGTATTACCTTTATGCTTTGACTGGTCTCTTCAATGCACTTCATTATCATTTTACCCCTTAATTCCTTCATAATTATAATACCAACTGTGTAATTTGCTTTGTGCATTCCAACCTTGGCCTTCCCCAAGTATGCTTCCCATCTGTTGTTTTTCGATTATAGATATTGGAGGTCTTTGTACTTATGTCTTCAATGGTTTTCGAGCTTACTTTGTGGAATTTTGACATCGTATTGAGATGAAATAAAATCACTTTGTACGATCCACACAAATTTTAATTGGTATAAGCCCGACTGGTTTCAACACTTTCGTGTCATTCTAAAGGGGGATAATACCCCCTTGAGAATTACATGAAGGTGTTGAAACCGGTTGGGCTTATACCAATTAAAATTTGTGTGGATCGTACAAAGTGATTTTATTTCATCTCAATATCTTTGTACTTACTCGTCTTAATTTCTGTTGGCCATCTTTTCTTCCCAGCTGTTCACATGACTTCTTCACCTGTAATTTTTGGTAAATTTTCACCAAGCAGGATCCTCCAATTTTCCTTCATAACTCAGCTTTCATAATGGCCACTTTACACGGTATATTTTATTGCGCTAACAAATGTATCATAGATTGGACAATAAAATGAATGGAAGTAGAGCAGGTTCTATTTCCCGTTCAGTCATTCAGACTCTTACACTTTACCACTTTACACAGTACAATTTTCCTTGTGAAAGAGTTCATATCGATTTGTACAATACAATGTACATCTACATCTACGTACTACCCTGCAAGCCACCACGAGGGTGTGTGGCAGGCGGTGAAGATCACCAAACATACACTATTGACATGCAAGTAGGATATTTATGGGAGATATGCTAGATAATAGGGTCACATGGAGCTAGATGGTTAGTATCTACATAATAAGGAAGGGATTATTGGTTGTTATTACTTGCATCATGCACTACAGACTACTCGAACTATATTTCACCTACCTATCCCTTTGCTACGCTGCCTCTCTTATGGTACGAGGGAAAAATGACATTTTAAATCTATCGGTACGACAATCTATCTCTCTAATCTTGTTAATATGATCAAACCTAGCATAATACACAGGGGTTCTCAATATATATCTAACGTCATCTGTGAACAAATCGGTTTTGAATTTACTTAAAAGGTTTAACCTAAATTTTAACCGGCGTTCTGATAGTAATTCCCATCCTAGTTCTTCTATTAAACTCGTAACACTTATACAGTTATCAATGTACTGTGTAAAGCGGCCTTAACACCTGGAAACATCATTTATGCCTCTTTTTAAATCTTAACAGATTATGGCTAAGTGAAATAATATTATGGTTTCACCTGCGTATGAGAGGAATATGTGCATATTTTTGAATTGTTAGACCATTTGAATTTTCATCTACAATGCATTTTGTTATTTAGGTACATATTTGCTCTTAAGCATTTGTTTTGTGCCTCTCTCCTTTGATATATGCTCCTTTATTTTTTATGTTCTTAATTTACAGGTGACCAATGTTGCATGTGGATATGGATTTTCAGCCTTTGCTGTAGATTCAAAAGAGCATCACCTCTTTGGTACTGGGATTAACACTGATTCTCAAATAGGTATGATTTTCTCTTTCTTTTACTCTATGATTCAATCCTAAAAAGAATATCTAAACATGCTCTGGAGGCACAGTTCAGACTGATGTTATACTCCACTCTAGAAGGGTTGAACAATGTCTCTGGTATTATGGGATTGCTTTGATGACAGGAGATTTATATTCAGTTATTAGAATGAGTGTTGGAGTCAAGGATAAAAGAGAGCTCTTTTTATGTATTTGAAATCATTTAATAATTTAGTGGGTGTGATGCAAATGCTCCTGTATTGATTCCAGATGTTTTCTGCAAATTTTTAGCTTTCTAGCTGGAAAGATTTGCTCATTTTATTTCTAACCTTTTCATTTGTCATTAAGTATGGTTTGTTGCTGACTTCTGGTAGTTGCTTTGGTCCATAATCATCCAATATCAATAGTATTATTCCTTTGATTTGAATCAATAGACCCATGCTTTGGTCTTGGCTGGTGGGATGGTTTTTGTGACTAACAAATTTTGTTTGTGATGTTTCAAGGGTAAAAAAATTTTTAGGTGATGATGATTCTTGAAAAATTAAAAAAATATCACTTTTGGCTAAAAATATTGATATGAAATTTGTAATATTCAAGATTGATATTTGTTAGGCATAAATAGTCCCCCAATTAAACACTTGAGGTGAATTGGTACAGAATAGGATGTGCCACAATGGTTTCTACTTTGAAATTTCTTCCATTAGGCAGATAAATGAAGTGGTGAGTCACAAGATATTTTGTATACAAATGAAGAATAAAGGTGAAAAAATATTTTTTTACCATAAATTTGAAATCTTATTCAAAAGAAGATGGAAAAGTGTATGCCTTTGGAAACAAATAGTTTAGAAGGCTCCCACCCTCTATAGTTTGGAAGATTTCCCTCAAGGGTGAGATGTACTTTTGCTGCCACCTTACGGAGATACCGAACTCTGTGAATTACCATAATTATAGCCCACCCATTGACCTGGATGGCAAAAGGCCTTACTAGTACCAGTTATCACTTTTTTGGCTGTTGAGCTTCATGGGTCACCATGGCATGCACCACCCCTATAACCACATCAAGGTTACAGTACATGGGGAGAAGGAAAATACTTTTTTTTAAGGTATTCTACCAGCTGATTGGTTAGGTTTTGGACATCCATTTTCACTCCTATGGATGGCCCGCCATTTGATCCCTATTGAATTCCTCATATCACCTCACCTTTTTTATTTTGTCCCGAATCCCTATCCTATTCCTTCCTGTATTGCACTTTCAAATTTCATTGTGTTGGGATTTCTAATCTAGTTTGACTCATGAGGTCTCACGTTAATCTTTTGTACATATGAAGTACGTGTTTTCGTGGATTGCCTATCTAACAAGGTATGACCAAAATGTCTTGTTTGCATTATATTTGCATTGGTCATCTCTCCCTATGTTTTACTTCTGAAGCATTTCACAGTCCAGTGTACCAATAAGTAAGCTATCATATTTGCTTTCATTGATTAAAATTATATAATTGACTGGATAGATATTCCTTTTCTCATTAATTGGAATATATTTCTGGAAACTCATTACAAGAAGGATTTATAGCCATCTCAGCTAAACATTTAAATCTATTTCATACAATATTAAAGCTATTTTGTCTATTTCAGGTTACCATGCCGTGCGACATGGCCATCCTCTTGGTCTCCTCTTGGCCCCTGTGCCCATAAGTAGATTTCCTCCATTAATCTCTAGCAAGGGTATCCAGCAATCAGATCCTGTTGCCAGTCTTTCTGCTGGCCGTGCTCACCTTCTTGTTCTCACTGAATCTGGCTCTGTCTACACGTTTGGGTCCAATTACTATGGTCAGTGTGGTCACCCATCAAAGGCTGCCAAAGCACCAGGCTCCTTGCACATCCCTCATTGTATCTCCAAGGCACCAGATGGATCGAAATTTGTTTCAGTGGAGTGTGGCCAGGATCATAGGTTAGTCACTTGTGAACTTCATTTATGTTTGTTCCCAACTGACCGGCTAGAAAGGTGAAACCCCGATTTTATTCTCCTCCTTTAGTTGTACTAATTTTTGTGTTTTGTCCTTGATGTCACTCTTTAGGCTTTTGCTATGGATGTAAAATCTTCCCTTTCTTCCCCCTAGTGATTTTCTCTGCATCTGCTGATGTTACAAAGGAGTCTTTTTACGAATTTGTAGCAGATATGGAGAATAAACCTGATTGGAAGCTGGAGAAAAGTGTACATCCATTTGCAAGAAAAGCATCAAAGCTTTTGTTGTGATTGATGATGACTGCGAGGTTTCTAATTTCATCCAATTTCAGTTCCTTCTGGATGACTATTTTTCCGGTATTCCAGTTGTTTTGAATTCCAAAAGTTAAAATAAATAGGTAAAGCTTCTGGCAGTAATGCTGGTGTGATTGTGGTCAATTAAATTACCCAATGTGAAGAAAGGTGACAGTGAATTTTTCAAGTCTGACTGCATCTCGAGCATTTTTGGCCTAATGTTTCACCCGCGTGGCAGCAAGTGTCTTCAGGGGAAAGTGATTTCTCGGAAAAATCGCTTCACCCCAGAAGATGCTCGCTGCAATGTGGGTGAAACGTTGGGCCAAAAATGCATGAAGGGACCCTGAAACCTTTCAGTCATTTTAACCTTGATGTTTCCAGGAAAACCTATCTGTTTGTGTGTATAGCAGAAGCTTTACCACTGGTATGAGTTATGTTAGGGACCAATTAGTGTTATTTGGAATATTCAGTAACTTGGTTTTACCATTGAGTACAGTCACCTGGGTGTTTGATACCCAGAGGGATTTGAAAATTCTTTATTTAGAGGAATTTATTTTGTCTACTTAATCAAATCCATTTCTCTAGTTGATGAGTGTTAAGTCCTTTTTAGTTTATTGAATGTAGTATTAGGTTAATTTTATTCTTTTCTGTTATAAAAATTATATTTGTAGCTGCTCTGGGTCATGGTCACATATATTGAGATTGATTCATGTTAAATAGTCCTTATTGTCTCTTGATAAATCAGAATCTGCATTAGAATTATTATTTATAAAGGTGGAGAAATGAAAGAAGTGAGGAAATAAATCAACAGGTGACTCATTTGCCTACTAGAAGCAAAAATTTGACATCTAGTCACACCTCACTTGACAGGATATTGAAAAAATTAGGTTTGTCGTAAAGGTTAGGTAATGTTATCCAAAATCCCTTGGCATCATGTTGGTTCCAACTTCATCGGATTGTGAACTTAGTGTTGTCCGTATTCTGATTTAATTAATAATAATCAATACTGAGTAAATCTGTTTTCACATAGTTTCTGTTTTTTTAATTTCTTTAAAATTTTTGTTTTATTTTCAATAACATTTCTCTGTATCAATTATATTTTTCTGGAAAACAATTTGATACTACAACTCTCTTATCCCCTGATGTGCTTTCTGTGGTTGAAACAGCCTCTTCCTGAGTGACAAGGGCCAGGTGTGGGGATGTGGCTGGGGAGCTGATGGTCAGATGGGGCAAGGGAACACCATTTCGTCATGGAGCCTGAAGCAAGCCTTAGGTGATCTTCAGGGAAAAAGAATCAAGAAGTTATCCTCATCGGCTGACACGATCCTTGCTCTATCTGGTTAGTGTTAAGAGTGCTCCATGACCTTCCATCTTGGTTACAACAGTGTCTGGAGATTGGGTTGGTGCGGTGGTTATGGTGCTACCTTTCCATCCTGCAGGTCTCTGGTTTGAATTTTGAATGTATCTGAGATTTTTCTGCAAAATCAGGATCCCCTCCCGCATATCATGAGTATTTCAAATACAGTACATACCCCACCTTTCAAATGGGTTTGTGGGCTACAAACTTTGTTTTTCCTTCCATTTAGAGTAGGCTAGTATCAATGTTACTTCCCTCCATGCCATGCTTCCATCCTTTACTCCATTTTCATCATGAATGTACGTGAAACCTGTTCTGCTCAATCTTATGCTTGGATGGAAGGTACTAGGATAGGAGTAGTAGGGAGTATAGAAGCTCACCACTGGCACTAGTCTGATCCTATTGTGCATAGTTATGGACCATTGAATCTGAAAAAAATTTTGTGAAAGACTCATGTTTGCCTCCACAAGATAAAAATTTGAAGGAAGTTTGAATCATGAGGGGACATAAATATGCTGAAAGCGGGCTATTTTTCTTGGAATAAGTCACATGTATAGATACTAAGAGTGTTGCATTTTCTTGTTTACTTTTTTCTTTATTAGTATATCAGCTGAAGATAAATAAATGTAATAAAAATCAGCTGTATCTTATGCTGTGCAATTCTTTCGTGTTTTCAAAAAACTTTGTTCTCCTGTAATAACTTAATCATCTCTATAAGGATCCATCATTCAGTGGCATAATTTTTATGGTGACATCGATGCAGACTGTGTACCATATATTGAGATGGTCCTGACATGTGCACCCCTTACCCTCCGAAATAGACTCAGACGTCGTCGCGGGCGATGCAAGGGATGGCAGACAGGAGCGCCGTTCACATAAGAGTTTCCCATTTGATGGTATGGTCTTGGAAGCTGATCGCAGAATGGCGGGAGATGCCCCCAACCAGGTTTTTGATGACCTTAAGGGCATAAGCAGGGATCCCCTGAATTCTGCGGCCAGCGGGTTGGATTCGCAGTGAATCCGGTCATAGGAAAGACATCTAGAGGCTTTGGCAGCAAATGCCAAAGACTTACGTGCACTTTCAACCTAATCTTTAATAATTTGAACACAAAAAAAACACTAATTGATATACTTCCCAAATATAATAACATTTAAATTAATCTTGAAGATGGGCCACCATGACGCACCTCCCTCCCCACCAAAATACAAATAAACACAGTGAATTGACCCTTTTCTACATGGCTTCATCTCAAGTGAAATGAACGAGAGTAAGAAATGACCCTTTTACAACAAAACTTGGAGTAATGAAACTCTTGATGGTGATTGCAATAGTGACACACTGACAATTAGAGTTTTGAATAATGGATGAAGAGAGTTCCCGATTTGGGGACTGGATAAGTTGAGGAGTCTTGATCCTTGGACGAGATCACCTCAGAATGGGGAGTCGAAAGGGATAATTGAGTGCGTCATCGTTGAGAATGGGAGGGCAAGCAGAGGCTCATGGCAGGATACCACAATATACCTGTGCATAGTCAGACTTTTTGGGACAAATGGTTGATCAAAATATTTGGGGAGGATGGACTAAACATGCATCAAACTTCTGACAGCAGGAATTTTGGCACGAAAAAATGTGGTTAACCTTCTCCTGACCACAGATTTTGACGAAAATGCAATATACCAATCTCAGAATCTGCCAAAATTGTATGTGTAAGAAAGGTAGAGCACACGGTGAATGCATATTGAGTTTGAATAATTGTGTTCAGTGGATATTCATCACTCGTATTCAGTGACTCATCAGTATTGTGGGCTTATTTTTTGCATTTTGTGATTCAAATCAAATTGCCTGACATCTGGTGGTGTCCTTTAGAACTAAGGTTTATTACAATATTTAAGGACTGGATGCCCTAGTATGCGTTCGTCTTCCTGTTTTTCCCTTGTAAATTGCTCAATGAGGAGCTGTGCATGTATTGTGTAGGGAACTAGTTCAACCAGCCAAGTGTACTTAATGTTCTGCATTTGGGAACTTCCGAATGGGTGTATGACCATAGTCCTTTAGTTGAGTGTTGGTTGGAAAGTTATTACCACTATTCAGGAAATGAGACTGAATGCTGTTGTACATGTATTTTTAGGAAACTAAGTATGCCAGCATTATCATTTTACATTCATAAGAATAGCTGGCCGATGGCCTCCTCCATTACCTCCATTTTGCTGGTGTAAGCCTAATATTTGTCTGCCATAACTTTTACATGATGACTTTTTCATAAAATGGAAATGAATGGCTCATACCTATACAGGTGTGCGACATGTCAGGATTCAAAGGGTGACATCATTCTCCCAACATATGTGACCTGCGTGATGCTTGAAAGGGTTGTAAGTATAATGATACAAAAACAGCAATAAACCACTTTTCATTACAAATTGTTCATAAAACCATGAAAATGTTTGACATTTCTCGAATGGTGCATGAAATTACCAAAAAAGCAGGATTAATGTTGCAAGTATTGAATTGAGTAACCATTCTGTTCTATTGAATGTATTTTTTTTAATATTAATAATTAATGCACAATCAAATGACTTAAATGACACAGACAAGGAATTATTTAGTTTTATAATTTTACGATGCTATAGATTTCTTTTTATTCTCTCTTTCAGAATCATATTCGCCCACGTAATTACCAGTAGTTTCCCAATTAAGTGATATGATATCTCACAGAGTGCTCATAAAATTTAATTGCTATTTAAAGAAATACAGACTAAATGAAGAAAAGTTCTAGAATGCTACATTTTTTATAACAAAAATAAGAAGGTAACAACAAAATAAGACTTTTGAAAATCACTCATTGGAAATATTCTTTATTTAAAAATCGCTGAGGTCTTTCAGCACGTCAATGGTTAAGTGTTGTGTATGTTAGAAGTTAAGCATCACATTTTTTTGCTGTAAATTTTTCACGTCAGTGGCTCGTGATTAAAATGTTTGGCTCCTAAAATCTAACTAGAAAAATCACTGTGCAACTTATTGGCCATTACTTCATATACTTAGTCCAACAAATACAGTACTTATGAAAGGTGGAATTTATTTTTTCATTTCTTTTTTTGTATCTTTCAATTTCAGAGGATGGTGAAGTGTTTGGCTGGGGAAACAATGAATATGGTCAACTGCTAACTAACGATCCAATTCCCCAGGTATCCTTACCAAAGAAGTTGAAATTTCCAGACAAAGTGGGGCGCGTGAAAGATGTTGCTGCTGGAGGATCCTTCTGCCTCATATGCAATGGTAGATATGTTGAGTTATGCTTCAACAATGAGATGATTAATTAACACCTATAGTTTTTTAAAGAGGGCTGAGGTAATTGACTTAATGGCAACTTCACTGTCCCCTAATTTTAATCTTTGAATTATTAAAATCTCATTATGTCTCCTATGCCAAAACTAGCCTTCAAATGTGCTGAATATTCATTTTATTCAGTCATATCTAATGCATTCACTCATGCCCACTCACTGAGAGTGATAAAAATTGCCTGCATGTATTTTTCAACTTATTTAGATGTTTATGTCAGTATGAGTCCTCTTATTGTATTGGTTGTGGAAACCTTATTTTGCTTTGCTTTTCATTCAGGCTTTAGTCAGTTTTCTGTTTCTTATTCAAACATTTTCATGGCTGATATATAATTTGATGCATCAATTTTTCTGCCTCTTTCTATTCCTCTTTCTAGCATTATCTTTTTTAGGAACAGCACCAGAGCTTGTAAAGATTTTTTGATCTATGAATTCTAAACCCTCTTGATTTCAATGAGCCAATTCATCAACCTTCATGAAAGCTGTCCCTATTTCATATGTGTAATTATGTATATTCTGGCATTTTTGTACAAAAATTTTCGTTTTATAAATTTTATAGCTTAAAAATAGTATTTTAAAGCTTTACAATTCATGTTTCAATTCCCAAAATGTAGCTTTTCTTTGACAATTTTGCTATTAGTATAAATTATCATTATAATTTATGAGAAATCTTGAGCAGGAACATTGAAAACTTATTGAAAGTGGCTGTCAGTCATAGCATACTCTACCTGATGGGCAACTCTGTTATTTTCGTTAAGTTAACATTGAAAACAATATCTCAATTAATAAGACTATGTATTACTGGTTTGTAACATGGCACTACTAATACAAGGAAGGTCATTGTGTATCATTAGGGTTGAATACAGTGACGTAGTTTTGATCTCATCATGCTCCAGCTAGGCACAGAGTGAATAGTGTATTTGATACTTGCATGGTATTTTGATACAATAGCAATGTGTAGAAATACATGAGCGAAGAGAACTTTTTTATTTATTTCAGTTATGCATTCACTCAGGTGGAGGAGGTCCAGGTTTGCTGGTGACAAGACAGCTTTGTTGTCAAAAATGTGAAAGAGTTACAACTTTCATTTGTAAAGAAATCGTTTCTATGGTTATTTCTGCTGTAAAAAATTTTATTCTCAATATAAACATTTAATAATTAAAATCGATTAAATATGTTGCATATGAGTACTTTGGTATGGAAATATTTAAAGTTGATCTGAAGATTTCTACAGTGTTTAGCACATCAGGTGTCAGCTTTCAAGTATCCTTCCTCGTGTTGTATTTTTGTGACCACTGTATCTCCAGCCATCCTGCTGTCGTCTTTAGGTCTGAAGACTCCAGCTCCAAACTGTCGTGAAAAAATGACAACACATGGAGGGATATCTGAAAGCTGATAGCCAATATACAACTATCTACTTGACTCCATTATAATGCTAATTATGGAGTTTTAAGCTGCTCGTGATATCCAGGTGATATCACGTGTAGAACAGACTCTTATTTGGTCACAGGAATGACCTACCTTGGATTAATACTACCAGGGTTTGTAAGATAAGTAATAAGTATCCACAGCAGAAATCAAACCTACTACCCTCTGCATGGTTGATGCTAGATGGTCAGATCACAGTTTATTTGACTCAGAATGCAAAAGTTAATGATTTTATTAAGCCTGACAATCTTGTTAGTCTTATCTTTATCTCAAACCCTATCTCTTGAATCTAAAGCCCATCATGAATTCCTATCTGTCAGACGTAGAGATGTAGTGAGGCGTCATGGTAAAGTGTTGCTCTTAGAAACATCAGTTCTGAATTTCTCAAGCAACATTAGCCTAGTGTGTAGCCTCCGAGTCTCTATGGGTTCCCACCTTAATTCCTCTAAAAGTTGTGACACACTATATGTATGCTCATAGCAGTTTTTAATGAAGCACGCTGCTTTCCTTTGTATTTTATTAATTTTTTTGGTCAAATCTTTATGAACAGGGTCCCAAATGCTCGCAGCATATTTGAGGTGTGGCCTAACCAGAGCGAATTAGCATCTCTCTTTTACTTTTTCATCCGAGGACCTTTCTATTATACGCTTAACAAAACTTAGTTTCTTAAATGCTGTGCCGCTTATTGTTTGTATGTGTAAACCCCACAATACATCAGAAGTTAAGGTAATTTCAAGATATTTTACACTATCTGAAGATTTTGTTTACTCCACCCACAGTGTCTGGTTTCATGTAAGGCTTTTTCAAGGTTCTTGGCATAATTTACGGCAAGGTCTCATTGTTAGCTCTGTGGTGAAATCATAACATCTGTAAATTACCTCAAAGTTGTTCAAAGTATTTTGTAAATTGAGGTTTATAAGACTTTTAATTGTCGATAAAGGTTGATGGGAATATGTGACATTAACTTTTGTCTTCTCAGTATTGAAGGTATAAATGATTTATCTAACAATGAAAGGGTTATACTTTTATCCAACTCTCCCATTGTATGACTCACAGGGTGAAGGGTGGGTGAAATGAAAAATGAATAATATCTCCTGAACCAAATAGATTAAGTGTCTGATTAGTTCTTTTTATTATTTCTAGAATCTGGAGATGTGTTCGTGTGGGGATATGGATTATTAGGGCTTGGTCCATCTGCTGATTATTCTAAGCAGCCAATGCAGATTCCACGCACACTTTTTGGTGCTGGCGTGTTTCAGGAGCAGCCCAAAGTATCTAAGGTTGCAGCTGGTCTCTCGTATTCAATTGCCATATTGTCCAATGGTGACATGTATTCATGGGGCCACAACAGTCATGGTTGTTTAGGTCTCGGACACACAAAAGACCAGTCCTTTCCTATGAAGGTAAATTGAAATTCATAATTTTCTTCTGTACTTTTAGGTATTTTTACTTTTGCGGAGTTGTATATCTTAACAGAACTAGAAGTATTCCTGGTCAGCAAACATGACATTTCCTATAGATAATTTTTATTTGCATATACATTTATGCATAAAACTTGCAAAGTTAAAATTTCCCTACCCTTTCCCTACCCTAACTTAAATATCCATTGAATAGTTTTTAGAAACTTAAAATTGAAGTAGACCTTGATTTTTGGCAGAAGTGGTAAGTTTTTTTATTGTTCTTCTGATGAGTTAGCATTTTGCAGATTCAGGTATATGAATTTTTGTGGTGCTGTTGGACTTTTTATGCATTTGGCACAATCTAAAATCCACTGATAATATTTAACTGTTGTCATTCAAATTTTCCATGCTTGTTGTGATGGTTGTCGAATGCAGGGACTCCAACTGTCATATAATATGTGTTTAAACAATATGTCAATCAAAGAATGATATGATCATCATGCTACTCTCCCCAGAAACAAAATGCACTATTAAAACTCTGCATTGGCAGTACGAAGCCTTTACTTCATTTCAGTTCATTCATTGATAGCAATGCATACTTCTGTAAATGTTTGCTATTTTGTTATTTTTTCTTTTTTAAATTAAGTATTGTTGTATGATTTCTGTTTATGCCAGTGCAAATTAAAATTTGACTTTTATCTAAATAATTTGTTATCCATCATCCTCAGGTTGCTGTGGGTGCGGAGGTCATAAAAGTTAGCTGTGGCATTGATCACCTCCTGGCACTATGTAAACCATTTGTGTAGCTGTGGAAATGTGTCATCATATTCCAAGGACCAAACTTCAAAGTATTTTAATTTATTCAAATAATTTCTTCCCAAAATCATTCAATTTTGTACAAAATGCTGGTATAATACTTAAGTTCATTGCCTAAATCTCATTGCACAGGGAAATACACTGACCTTTTTGTGGTTTCTTAAATTTTTATGTATGGTTAAAAATGAGTATGAAGCTATGCAATTTATTAGTAATATTATTCCTCCATCATCTCTTTGTAGAATTTGCTATCATTGCATTTCATGAGCACAAAATTTACTTTTTCTATCATCTGGGATCTCACTAAAGCTATATCGCCTATTTTGGGCATTTTAAGAATTCTTATGAAGAGTATAAATCAATGTATTACACTCGATCAGCATGGCCATGTATACTTACATTTTAATTGTACAATGAAAAATTCTTTTCTATAGTTAGATGTATGGTAAATCTTATGTAAGCACTTATACTGTGATTAGAAATAGGTGCTAGTAATTTTTTATTTTTTTCATTTTACAGAATGCATTGCCATGATTGGCAAGTTGAGCATAATATATTACGAAATGTTTTTAGTTAAAAAGTAATAAATGTTAATTATGTATGCAGTCATCATTTAATTTTATATCCAGTTCTGTTTTTGTAAAATGTTATAATCGAGATGCAATTTTCAATTCCTGGGGTTGTGAGACTTCTGTGTATTCTGATCGTAATACTCTGAGGAACAGTGCCGTGCCTTGGGTGGTGTTTCTGGTAGAGATGGGAAAATTGCCATTATTATCATTATTGGTAAATTACTGTGGTAAATTAAGATAACTTTTGAAAATGACCTTAATTATCTGGTAATTTGTAATTTTCTGCTATTAAAAGCTGTAGGAGGATTAAAGGGGAGAGCCAATAGCAATAGGAATGGGTTAAAGACATTTAAACCATTGTTATTGCTATGTTAATGCAATAGAAATAAAGAAAATTAAAAAAACACATAGCCTACGTGCAATTGGGGGTTCTTTTTTTGGCATGAGAAATTTTCATTCACACCATTGAAAATGATATCCCCACAAAGATTCCATGTGTGAAAATATTCCACTGATGATTTGGATATGCCTTTATTAATAATTAAATGTAAATTAAATTGTATTAAATTATATAGACTTGACTTGAAATAATTTGTTTGTGATATATCAAGGAATGAGTGCCTGTCTAAGGAAGCAAAAATTGCTGTGTACAAAAGTACTTCTCCCCACTTTTTTGTATGGTAGCGAAACATGGGTGTGTCAGGATTGACTTAAGAGTAGACTAAACGCTGTGGGTATGAGTTATCTGAGGAGTGTTTGCAGCAAAAGTAGGATGGATTGGGTGAGGAATGAGTGGGTAATAAATGAATGTGGGTTAGATGCTCCAGTAATGGACATATATATGAAAGGAGTATGCTTTGTTGGTTTGGCCATGTTGAGAGAATGGATGAGAGTCGAATATCGAAACATATATAAGAGTGAAATGAAAGGTGCGAGAGGTAGAGGTAGTTCAAAATGAAAACACTTCGTTTTTTCCAACAATTTATTAAAAACACAAGTCGACCAGTTTCAGCCTTTTCAGGCCATTATCAAGATTACAGAGTAAAATACCAAGAGACAGCACAGTTTATATAAGAGATCCCAAGGAGAGGGAGGTGGCTGAAATAAGGGGGGATGATGAGAGGTGATTGGGCAAAACTGCAGGGGAAGGAACAAACAGGTGGTGACACCAGGCTCAAGGACTATGGCGATGGAGGTGGGGGTACTGGTACAGAGAACTAGGGTGAGGCGGTTGAAGGGATTATGTCATTGAGTAGTTTATCGCCGTACACATTGTAATATGACAGAATTTCAAAATTTTCCAGGAAGTCCAACTTCCCCCCTTGTCACAAACATGTAACAGCCTAGGGGTAAAATTGGATCTGTGACCCTCATCAATTAGATGCTCTGCAAAATTTGCTTTTTGTCACCATTGATACTGGATTGAAAATGTTCCATTAGTCTTATATTCAACTTTCATCCAGTTTGACCAACATACAAAGAGTACTCCTGAGATAGAGGTAGGCCGAGAAAGTTGTGGTTGAGGAAATTCTTAGGAGGAGGAATGTTAGGAGTCTTAAATACAGGAGGGTGTGTATGAAGCAGTGTATAGGGGTAAATGAGGCAAAAGATGTTTGCAAGGATAGGTCAGATGGAGTTAATTATTGAAGCAGAGTTAGGTGTACAAATATGTATTTATGAGTGAAACTTGGTGACTGTGCATACCCTAGAAGGAAACGGCGTGATTGGTGTGCATGTATATATCAGTATGAAAAATATCTGAGACAAGTGAATATTACCAATATTACTGTTGTAATTTTCATAATGACCCATCTGTAGTGACAGGTGCTGCCTACACCTAGGCTTGCCTTATTCAACTGGGGAAATGCTGTAAAACCCATGCCTGAGTATAATGTGGTGGGTGTAGCCAATTCAACTGATCTTATATTAATGGATCTTTCCCAAACCATCTGAAAGAATCTGACTGGAGTGGCCCCGTGCTTGTGGACTCGGATCAGAGAATGGTACTCAGCAGTTAAAGAGTTTTCAATAGGAAACATAACATACAACATATGAAGTTTCTTCTCATAGTTTATCTGAATCTATCAAAAATGATGAGATTCCTCTTTTTATTTAAGGTTTTTTTTTCTTCGTGTATCTTTTTTCCCACTTCTTTTACTTCTGCCTGTAGTAACTGATTGTGGTCCCCTGAAAATTCATCTTTCATGGGTGAGTCTATCAACCAGAGAAGCTTCATTACATGCCTTAAAAATTGGGTTTTGCTTAATGTTTGCATAGCACTGTGGATCACGTTATAAATGTACCTACCTGGAGGAATTTTATGAAAATAAAAATCAATATCTTTTCATTGGGGTTATGTCATGAATAGGGACATACATTTTTCATATTTCTGATTGTGTGAATTTTGTATGATTTGCACATTTTTTGCATGAAAAAACACAAGATGTTTATGTAGAATAAAACCATTTTGAAATATTTCAGCAATTTTTTGCCGCGAAGGAGGATGGATCATTGAGAAAGATAGGGAGGTTCATGAGGGGAATGAAGCCTATAGGCAAGGTATTGTCCCTTCCCTTTCCAGTTTGTATGCTCGAGTCACTGGGCACACTCTTCATCCTAAAAATCATTGTATTCACTACTCTTCATGCTGTTGTATGTGCAGCATTTCTGAAATCAATGTACAGTGGATTGTGGTTTTTAGGTTCCTAACTGTTTAGCAGTTTTGATCTCCTTCCCTACTACAGCGACTGACTGTTTCTCTATCTTGGGAAATCTTTTTCATCTCATCTTAACCTTGCAATTTTGATGCTATTTGTCTGACAATAACAAATAGGCCCCCATGCTTTTCAAGCATTCTCTTTGTGACATTTTTGCCAGGGTATACTTAAAAGCATCAAGTACGAGCATTCCCCTTTCGCAGAGTATTTCAATAGAGCACTGGCTTTAGATTAATTCAGCCTGTAATGCATAGGAAGTTGTCTGCTAAAATTGATCTATTTGGTTATAAAACAGATTTTTTTTCAATCTTACAGCAGTGTTACCTACCATAGCACAGCATCAGGGTCAAAGTTTTGCCAATTCAAAATGTGTGTTTTTTTCTGTGAATAAAAACAGTCCATGTAGCAATCACACCATTTGAGAACTCCTTTAATACTAAAATTTCAATCCTTTTGACTTATTCATAGAAATAATGACTAATACTAGGCCTGCAGGTTGGGTCCCAGAGCCTTGTTATCCTCCCTTGATTCCCCCACTCGGGGCGATACAGAGCAGTATATGGGTGCACACCGGTGTGCAATGACATTCATTCATATAATAATCTCTAAACTATTAGTTGTTGAAATGCCAAAAATTAAGGGCAGGTTATTTTCCAACCAGCAGCATCCATTTTCTGATAAAACTCCAGAAGTGAAACCAAGACAAAATTATCGCAACATGTTAAAAAAATCATGTAATTGTAATCTTTTAATCATGTCTCTGGCCCATCTGGCCAAAAAATACCTAGTGCTTTTCCTGGGTCTTCCCCGTGTTCAAGCTCTCAAGTACACCCTTATATCAATTAGACTCCAGGAGGAAATTTCTCACACCAAAGGAATATAGCAGTGATCACATTAGGCAAGGTATTACCGCAAAACAAACTTGAGGAAGAGTAATTTGGTCACCCTGGCTATTTTTTTCTTTCAGGTATCAGAAAATTGTCATCTGGCACATTATTATTGCACCTGTTTTGAGAGAGATTTTATGATTTCTTGTTTTACTAACCTCTCTCATGCCCATCCTAACTCCACAACCATCTTGAGACTGCGTACTGTTTCATCAGTGGATTTTTCAGTGGTTTGAAAGTTTTGATGGTGATATTTCCAATAAATCTTTTTCAAACTTATTAATTGTACATTGTTCATAGTTGTCTGAAAGATGTTAGAGACTTTCTGAAAGACATAAATTATCCCTCTTTCAAACAAAAAATAACCTCACCTTTTGTAGGTCATCAGTCATTAAACATGGTGAATACATTCATGTATAAATTTTAATCAACTGCAGATTTGTTGCATAATTTCCTTCATTCCATGGTGTATTTGTGAAAGATGGTACTACATATATCAAAGAGTGCTCTGTTGAGGGGCCCTGACTTTCATTTACTTAGGGCCCCTTAATGTGTAAATGCTGAGGAATTATATGAAATACTGGTACATATTTGTAGCTGTAAATTTTTCTCAGGTTTCCATCCGGGTATGATGGTGGGTGGTGGAGATGGTGGCACATCTTACCCGATTGAAAACCCGAGAAAAATTTATAGCAATTATTCGCCGGGAGACAGTTAAATCCTGCACTGGTATTTGTATAATATTTAATATTAAGCCTGAATCTTTCCTCAAAGTCAAATAGAGCTTAACATGAATGAGTCTACTACTAAATTCCATCTGTGACAAATCAGGTAATATATATGTGCATTCACTTTCTGGCATAAATGTATACATAGAAACTACTAACATTATTACACATCTGGATTTTCTATTTATGCATTTAGCAGTATAAATATATTTGCCCTTAACAGGGGTAATAATTTGGCCACAGAGTTAAAGTCATGAATAACATAAATATAATGATGGGAACTATAGCATCTTGGTTGGTGTATATTAAGAGGGAATTTGTAACTATGTGCCCTGATGAAAGAGGAATAAAGTGATTTGCTTAGTATACTTGTTGCTCATCTAATTAATAAAATATGTATTGTTGGTTCAAAATGCACATGCTTATTTTTTCATTCATGGAAATATGGAACATTGTAGTATCTGCAAAAGAAGAAAATCATTCTGCAAGGGTATTTTTCATTTATGACACTTCAATTCATTCTCATAGTGCTGGCAATTTTTATACGAGGAAACTAAAAAATCGTGCTATTTGACTCTGCAAAGTTTTGTTGCTGATGGGATCTTACTTTTAGGAGTGCTCTTAGTGCCTTGAATTATGAAGGCACCTTGAGAAACTCAAATGTAGAGGATGCTCTTGAAATGTATTTTGGCTTTTAAATCATGGATTTTTTACTGCAAGAAATATTTCAATTTTATGATTCCTGGAGCCACTGCTGGTCATTGATGTCCCTAGATGATAATGACGTGGGTGTAGCCAGTAGGGGGCTGCTGCTGCAGCTGCTCCCCCCCTCCTGGACAAAACATTTCATACAAAATGTGCTATACAAAGCCAGATGCCTTCCTCCTCCCCCCAGCATAAATTCTGGTTATGCCCATGAATAATGGTGATGCTGCTGCTGTTTTATCAATGTTGATGCTGCTTCTAATGGATGTAAAGGCTTCGATGATAAAGCTCCACATGCTGCAGCTTCCGATATCTACAAATAGAATTTTTTGTCGGGCTTTGTCATTACCATAACAAGGAAATGGCTACACCATTACACCTTGTCCTTGTTTTGTTCAACTTGGGTTACCAGAGACTTTTAGGAGGATAGCAGGTTGCTGAACAATTTTGAGGATACTGAGTCTAGCCGCAGATTGTGTCATAGCCACTGAGTCTAGCCACAGGCTGTGGCTACCTTCATGGCATAGCTCCAAAGTACCCGAAAGTGCAAAATTCCACTGTGGGACAATCATTCGCCTTGACAGGGACTCAAACCTGAATCCCTTGATTTCAAGTGAAGTGCTTTAGTTAGTTGAGCTACAGGGGCATCCTCCTCCCAAAGGATTTTTTTGGTTTTAAAGGACCAAGGTGTTTAACACTTCCAGACATTCAATATCGATATCGAGCCATCGAAGACTTCTTTGGAAGGAAGCTATGCACCATTCTGTAAGGTTAAAAGTAAAAATCCAAGTTTGAACATGCTGAGGTGCTGTGTTTGACAAATTTTGAGGATACCAGGACTAGCATACTAACAATGCCATGGCTGTTGCAGATCTGAAGGTCGATCTTCAAAAAACTGATTTTAAGATTTGTTCCATATTTCTCAAAGTCAATGGTCACTACGAAAGTGGTATCAGTCCATCACAATGCCTTCCAAGTTAGGAGACGCTAGTTCATCAAGGATAGAAGTGAGCACCAACTTTGTCTGTTCTTATGAAATTATTTGTTTGCAATGATTTAGGTTCCTAAATCTTTTGTGTATGCCTTAATTCCCAAGGGTGACAATGGGTGCAGAAACCTAGATCACAATGAATAAACTATTTCTGAGGAATCTACATGGTGTTAATACTCCCAATTCTATTGATGATCAGATATAGTATGATTTATTATATTTTATCATGGATGTAGTAATATTGAAGGAATAATAAATTGGAATGGAAAAAAATGCATTTTCAAATTGGTATGATTTTTAATTTAAAAATCTTTTAAAAAGAGGAAATTATTTTGACACTCATGATTTCTATCCAATTTCGTTCAATTTTGTGGCTTAAATATATTACCCATGGAAATACTTGTCTCAACATTAGCATTATGATTATCTTAAGATTGGATGGCTTAAATGAACTCAGCCATTTCGAAAAGGTGAACATGCATCTCTTGACACATTGTCAGTGCTGGATTATGAATGCATATTTGCCTAATTTTTTATGCTCTACAAATCATATCAAATACCTTGTGATACACTCAAATGAATGTGTTTGAGATACCGTGGTGAAGCACTTAAGAAGGAGAGGGAAAAATACTTTGAACGAAAACGGCAATTCCGCCGAGGAAAGCATGTAGCTGGAGAAATAGAATGAGGGGAATGTATGAAGATTCAGGGGGGAACAGAGTCAATATATTTAAGTGTGGATAGAATAGGTGGCGTAGGGAGTGCAGAATGAATGAGACGTAGTTTCTGCTAAGTGTATAGATGTTTATTGCGTTTCTCGTACAGAATGCTTTCAGAATGAATTTCAGTGGAAGGAGACGCAGCTTTTATAGAGGTGAGGAAGCGTCTAGATTTCCACCCCAGAATACAAGAGAATATTCTAGAAGTTACTGAGAAAACCAGAAAAATAACATCAAATTAATTAACAGAAAAATATTAGCCGGCACTGAGGCTCAAACTCGGGCCGCAAGCTGGTGATGTGAGTGCGGATTTGAAAATTTGCCGTCCCTAGGCTATCCAGATAGCGCCGCTCCCCCCCCGCGCCAAACTGTTCTCCTTCGCCCTATTACTATTGTTTTTTATGTTAATCATTACCTACTTTACTCATGCTCTCCGACCACTTTCGGTACTTGTGACAAAATATACTATTCAGTTTATATTTATCTGAACTTTCCTCCCCAACATTCTGCCTGGCGGTGAAGATGGAAGCGGCGTCGACGGAGTAGGCGGCGGAAGAAATGGTGCTGGCGAAACGGTAGGCGAAGAGTCGTCCTGAAGATGGGCTGGCTTAAGACGGTCGATGGAGACAGTCGAAGGCTTGCCATTGATGTGAAGCGTATAGGTCTTCTCGTCACGACTGAGGACAGGATATGGTCCCGTGTACGGCGGTTGTAAGGCTGGAAGCACGGCGTCATGGCGAACAAAGACGTATGGAGATGTGGCCAAATCTTTGTGAATAAGGACTTGGCGATGGGTGACGTGACGCAGGGGTCGGACGATGCTGAGCCATGTAGTCACGCAGCTGAGAAACGAGATCCGTCGAGTCTGAGTGTTGAACGGAGTCGACGAAGAAGTCCCCAGGAAGACGCAACTGTTCCCCAAAGAGAAGTTCAGCAGGCGTTGTCTGCAGGTCGGCCCTCCAGGTAGTGCGGAGGCCAAGAAGAACTGTAGGTAGGGCGTCTATCCAAGAGTCGGAAGAATGGCACATAAGAGCTGCTTTGAGAACGCGGTCTATCGTTTGACGAGTCCGTTGGCCTGGGGATGGTAGCTCGTGGTGTTGTGTAGCGTCGTTCTCAGAGTGCCGCAAAGACGTTGTAAAAGGGAGGGCACAAACTGGTGGTCGCAGGTGATGTATTCAGGGCTAGGCAGTGGCGTAGCCAGGTTTCGGGTCTAGGGAGCGCCGAGGGGGAGGGTGGACAAAATTTTTATGGGGCGCCGACTCATAAATTCACCTGCTTACTAAACATACTGTTACATACTTTTACTGTATTATTTTTCCCGTAATGTACTATCCAAACTTGTAGACCTTGTAGAATTTATTGGTGATAATTGATTCACGCACGTACTTGGGACTTAAGAGTGGAAACATTCTCAGATTAGGGGAGCCAGAACACAGGGGGCGGGGGAGGCATTCGCCCCCCCCCCCCTGCCTACGCTACTGAGGGAAGGACACGATGGACGGAAGAATACTGGATATAAATGCAAAATAACTAGGGCGACTATCAAAATCAACCTCCATTAGCCCTCTGCCACCATTACGAGCAGTAGAACGGCAATTAAATACTAGGTTGTAAATCCAAAAACCTTCCATGGAAAAACTAGTATATCATTCATGCTAAGCATTTTCTTTCAAGTCTTCGTAAACGACACAGTTGATAAAATATATTCACAATGTTATCAGTCAAGAAAATTATAATGCTACCCTGGTTTAGTGTTTAGGACACGAAATCCGGCGTACTTGAGATTACTTGTGAAAATATTTAATTCGCTAGTTGGCTAAACTGTTTGTTGACGGAACCGCCTTACGGCGCAATTTGACAACAGTGTTTTGGGCGCCAAAGTAATGGAAACACTGACGTAGCTTGAAATTTAGTTTGTATTTCGTTGACGTTTTCGTTATTGAATTCGTTTGAAATTAGAGTTATAAATGGTGGTAGCATCTGCTCCGGAGGATATGAATAGGCTCATCCGTAAGTAAGAAGTTTCTGACCATGTTTAGTCGTCTCCTTCAGGTGCAGTTACTTAAGGGTAAGTGCAAGGTGAATTCAAGTTTCACAAATTTCTTCTGTAGGGCTGCGGAAGGAGTACCGAAAGATCCTCAAGAATTTCTCTGATGTAGAATTCAAAAGGTCCTTCATTGACTTATTTGGTTGGGAGAAATGGAACAATATCGTGAGATCGTTTCCAAAAAATCAAATAAGTTCCAAAGCTCAAGCTGATAGAGCAGTTGCCATTACCGTTGAGGTTGGTTAATTTGGATAGACATTTAGAAGTATCATCGCTATCAAATGTTTTTGAGAGACAAATTCTATGATTTTCGGTTTCAGGAGGTCAATGAAGAGTTTCTTCAGAAGACTATTCATGGACTGCAACTTTTGGGTTGGTGAATGGTAACAATTCATTTGTTTACTTTTTATGTCAATCAAGAATGTGATTCTTACTGCGAGAAATATTTCTAGATGTTTTGCTGCACAGCAAGAGGAGAAAATGGTATGCTTTCAAACTCTGTGGGGAAAGAAACAGTACTGTTTTATCTGATCGGAGAGTTGAAGATGATATTAAAGTGTCCAGTTCCAAGCTAAGGGCTCCCTGCGTAAGCAATTTCTGAATTATGTGCATTTTCATCGGCAAGTTTTAGGGCTGTGAAATTTTGTACTCATGTTGTAAATTTTTACTTCAGGATGTCAAAGTGAAGGCGCACGAAGAGATATTTTGGATAAGAATTTCTTCCGTAAAGGGAAAAAACTGTAGTCCCACATTTTTTGCGTACTTCGCCTGTGAGGATGTCATATTATCCACAAGGAAGAGTCCTAATCGCAAAATTTTACAAGTAAGTTGGGTGCTAAATGCAACATGACTTTTTTACCTGAAGTGTTCATCTAGTTATACTTGGAGTAATTCACCTGTTTCTTCTCCTTACCACCGTATCAACAGGCAATCGTGAGCACTCTCAGATTCGAAAATTACAAGAAACTGAGCTTGGAAGGTAATGATGTGTGGTCGCTCTATAAAATGATCGAACGGAAAGATGGGAGGGCTCCGGAAGGGAATGACCACAAGATGTTAAAAGATAAAGAAGGTATGCATAGGCTTTTTTCTGGTATTTGCTATTTCTTACCGCCAGTTTGATTTTTTTATTTGATTACTTTACAGATCATCAGAAGAGGCTAATTGCCGGGCAGGATAAACATTCGGGCAGGAGAAATGAAATGAATACGATGTTTGGCGTGAACCCTCCAATTCTGCAGTCATTGGAGATAAAGGTTGGTGGACATGAAATATATATTCATTTACTGGAAAATATATTGTTTCATACTATATAATATACTGTATCTAATTTATACTCATGCAATTCCTTGCTTGGCTCTGTCTATAACCTAATGCTCTTTAAGAACAGGATAATGGATTGTAGTGTTATACTGTTGACCTGAAATTGTACTTGACTTACATGAAATATTTTTAACTTTCACAATTAATGTATTTCAAAGTAAGTTAATGAGGTATCTTGGCAGATCTATTTGAGATATGGCTTTCGTCTTTAAAATAACTAAGATATCACATAGTTATGAGATGTACTGTGTGGTAATTATGACCACACAAAGTAGCCATCTTTTGCCATGAGCCCTCATTCTTTTCTCACTTGTGCTCAGATCTAACAAGGTCGTGCTGTAATTGCAGTCATATAAATAGCCTAACAAGGGCATGTTTATTTCAATTGTGTAATTTGTCACTTAGTTGTGTCAGTGAAATTATCCAGATACCTTAATGTTGGACTGATTTTTAAACTTCTTAGTGTGACTAACTTATTATTATTAACGTTATTAACTTATTCAATTGATATGAAATTAAGAAAAATGCATACGGATATTTAAAATAATAGCTTCATTATGTTTATTGTGAAAGAATAGCATCTTTATTAACTTATTCAGTTGATATGAAATTAAGAAAAATGCATACGGATATTTAAAATAATAACTTCATTATGTTCTTTTTCTAAGGTGATGCATGTCAATAAATTACCCTTCGTCTTTCTCACTTGTACCATTAGCAAAAGGCAGCACTTAAAGGGTTTAAGGTGCATTCACTCATAGCTAAACTATACTTTCACAAGGACAAATAATATTACGAGAAATCAATGACAGTTGCTGGCCTTCTTTACCGCCACACTGACATTCATGATCTGCTTGCTCTCTTGGTGGTATTTTTAGCTGTGTCCTGCCCATTCTAGAATAAAGTGCTCCGATTTGGTCAACTGCCTGCCCAACAACCTTGAAACAGGGTGGTGATCATCAGGGAAAACCTGAAATTGTCAGGGAATTTTGAATTTTTGGAAAAGTCAAGGAATTCTCATAACAGTCAGGGAGAAACTGGGATATGAATCCTCATTATTTTTCAACTATTATGTTTATCAGCCAGTCTAAAACTAAAGTCCATCGCTGATGTGCATGGAATAATCCCCATCAATTTGTGGAATATTCAGTTGTGAATCTCATTTGTGGTGATTCTTAGTTATTTAGTTGTGAATCAGACATACAATGTATCCCTTTTGTATATCCTTATTGCAATATTTGCCTAGTAGTGTTAAAATTCATGATCACTATGTATTGCACTCATCACAAGGAATCTGAGGCTATGTTGTTCAGAAAATGTTACCTCTCGTTTTTTTTTAACTTCCAAAACTTAGGTCCAGAGGTAGCTGGAGTGCACTAGCTTATAGAAAATACATGCTTGCAGTTCTAAAAATATGAGACGATGATTAGAAAATTTAAAGCTGCTGTGGAAAATTTAAACCAGTAAAAAATATTCCAATAGTAGGTGACCTTTTGGCGATCGGTCAGGGAAATTGGTAAATCCATCAGGGAAAAGTCAGGGTATTTAAAAATTGGATATCAGTAGCCACCCTGTTGAAACTGCTTAATCATCCTATTAACTTCTTTCTCACCATTGCACGTAATCACATTCCCTCCCTCAGAAATCGTACTCAAGAATTTATCCTGGCTTCCCTTGGAATCCCCCACCTCTCTCTCTCTCATGTGCTCTCTGACATGAAGTTCCTTTATAGCACCTGGAGTGGTTCTCTCCACATCAATAACCTTCCTCTCTTTCCACTTCCTGTTCCTCCTCATACCACATGCAGTTGTCTTATTAACATCCCCAAATGTTATCTTTCGATATTCCAGTGTTCCCTACTCTATCACATTCCAAAAATGTTGAACTCCGTGGATTTGTGTTTACCCTTGACCTCTTCTCGCCACCCTCCACTTCCATATCCTTCCATACCAACCATGTGAGCAAATTAGCCCCATCAACCCTGTTCACTTATCGCTAACTCTCCATCCACGTGTTTCTGTTCTTTTGTATGTTGTCCATTTTCTGTCATTATTTTTATATCTTGTTAATGTGTATATGTATTAAGCCTTTGTGCCGTTTTTGGCAGTTCTTTCAAAAAATAAATAGCTGAGTGGTGAATGAAAAAAATTCTCTAATTCAATTATTTACCTTCATGGTGTATCGGCACATGTGAGATCAGCAAATGTATGGCACAGCTTCTGCTTTGTGATAACACATTGTTGATATTTCCATGGTAATTCTTCTCATTCCACTAACCTTCAAGTTTTTTAAGTATCTTGCCGCAAGAATATAATTATTGTCCTTAAAATAATATTAGAATATGATTTTTCTTTTATAGAGTGAATCTGGTTTCCGTGTAAAACGATGGTTGCCTGAAATGGAAGGGGTCCCTGTGAAATCTGTACTCCGAGTGAAGCATCCCAATATAGCCGAGTACTTCAAAGAATTGGCTTTATCAAATGTCATCATGGACCCCATGTTTTATAAATCAATACTTGCCACTGGGAAGAACATAATTACTTTGAAGGATCCTGCTTTACGGAAATAGGTAATGGTTCAGTATAATAGGAGGTTGATGGCATAGTGCCTCTCAATGAAGTATGGCAAATTGTGCTTGGTGTTTGGATCTACATATTTTACCAGGCAGGCCAGTAGTGTCAAACACCACTTATGCTGTGTGTACATTGGGACTAATATCTGACTCACTCAAGAAAGTGTTAACTTCAGAGATGTATATACATTTTAGTTTTAGTGAAATTTTGGAATTGCTAAATTCTTAAGGGTACCAACTTTTCTAATTTGAGTATATTTTTTTGGGGATGATGCAATTTGAAAAGGCAATGGAATATAAGAATTTAACTGTTCTGTTAATGAAAAATTTTATTACTCAAACAAGCTCTATCTCAGTTTAGGAAATGGTCTTTCATTATGGCTTAAGTCATTCATCACCAAATTGTATTTGGTATCAAAACTAACACCAGAACCTGCTTTCAAAAGAAAGTACTTTTCATTATTGCCATCCTTCATTTTCCAAGTCTCATGATCATGCATCTATATGAAAGGAGATGTTCTACTTGAGCATCACTGAACAATCATGTTTATGAACAGCTGCCTCACTCTAGGGAAATTCTTCAACATCTGTCTTTCATCCTGAGTAATTGCATTTAAATTTCAAGAATGGATGTGCAGCTCTGCCAAGTGTGGCATCATTTGTGACTCCATCAATTGATTAAGCTTATGTATTTCTTCAAGCTCCACCTAGTCTTCTCAATCCTGTGAAATTCATGTAGACATCTTCTGTGGTGTTACATTCTCACCTTTTGGAATTCAGTTTGAATAAGCGAAGGGTTTTTACTCATCCTTTATTAATTATAGTAGACTAACTCTCTGACTTTGGAAGGGTTAACACTCCATTGATTTCTCTTGAATGTAATGAGAAAAATCCACGATAAAACAAAAATGAATTACACTAAGTGGCATGAGTTGATGTTTCACCCATCACCAGAAATGTTTTGCCCTCTTTTATTAATTTTAACCAAAGATTCACAGTTGCTGAATATTATGCAATGCAGCTATTGCAGGCTATCTTGTAGGATGACACATCAATATGTTTGGTAATAACTCGAGCTGCAGTTATGACAGGATTCTTTTGAGAGGGGCTCATACTATTGCTGGCCTCATCCCAGGCTGTTATCTCAATAAAATCTGTCAGCCTTGTCATCCTCATCTTTGTAGGGATCTTGAGCAGTAGCAGTGGCTGGCCCATCCTGGCCAAACTTAATTTTGTTTAAATAAATCATATCTCTGGTTGTTGCATAAGGTCAATTTCTCTGCTGTGCCTTTTCATGTAAGTTATGTACAAAGGGTGTTGAATGCTAATTTATAATTATTTTTAAATGTTATATTGTAATATTATCCATAAAAAAATGTTAGACAGGTTTAGTCTCGTGAAAGAGATAATAAAATGTATATACATTGGTGGCTAATATGTATAGCTCCAGTATTTGGGGCTTGTTAAATTACTAAGGATAATGTTATGAAACTTTTCTTTAATGTGCATTCAGTAGGGTGTTGTAAAAATTTTATTTTCTGTGTTGGTCATTACAATTAATGCTTGAATAAAACTAAACTTGTATTTACTGAAAAATTTTATGGGAGACCAAGGTATAGTTGTGCACTTATTAGTAATTCAGGCGTTGGGCTCAAAACAAATTGCATTTAGCATCACTATTCAACTAACTAAAGGTAGAAATTCGGTACAGCAGGTGGAATCACATCTGTTAGGCCACATGACTTAAACCTTCAAATGGGAAAATTTAAAGCATCTATACACAGTCATTGGCAATACCCAAGTTCATTAGTGCTTTCAAAGCTTGAAATAATATTTATTTAATAGTTATTAGTCCAGAGACATCCCCTCATCGTCTTCATCTTCCTTTTTGTCCTCACTGGCATCCTTGCTTTCTTTTGCCTTCTCCTCTTTTTTCTCTGCTTCCTTAAGGGCTCCTTGAAGAGCTTTAACAAAGGCTTCAACATTTCCCTGCTCTGCAGCTGTCACAGCCTCATCTCCAACTTCAAACTGCTGCACGACAGGTCCTAACTGGCCAGACTGCAATGCTGTGCTGAACATTCCCAAGGCCTATAAGGATCACAGATGAAAAGTGAAAATTTCATATTCCAGAACCTTAAAGCATGTATACAATCTGGCCCCACTAAAGATATAAAACAAGGATAGCCCACGCATCGTCTATAGTACACATGCTCTAAGTCCAGAACACACATTGTAAATTTTTAAAACTCCAAATAAGCTTCCAACATGAATACATAAGCAGCTGTTCATATTC
Organism: Ceriagrion tenellum; assembly: GCA_963169105.1. Classification (NCBI taxonomy): domain Eukaryota; kingdom Metazoa; phylum Arthropoda; class Insecta; order Odonata; family Coenagrionidae; genus Ceriagrion; species Ceriagrion tenellum. The sequence goes on along the minus strand of OY720633.1, from coordinate 51,404,138 downwards.
TGCAGTTTTGTCATAATATGACTTGTGAATTCATCCAGGTGGATGTTTGCAGATGGTTCATTTGCTCCACAGACTCAAAGCAGCTCTACAAACAAACCAGAGCTTCCACCAGCAGCCACAGCATGTACACTAGTGAACACAAGGTTTTAGTCCACAACAATGGTAAAAAAAATTGAGGGCAATAATGGGTCTTTTTCAATTAAGCCAATCTGCTTTTCTGAAATAATCTTATACAGAGTAGCAAATCTGCAACAAAATAATAAATGGTGAACCTCATCACACATTCCAAAATAGCACTGTGCTGTGTGAATTTGCAAACATAATGGAAGCACATAAGACAACAACAGTTGCAGCCCATGAAGCAACAAAAGCCATATTTTTGCTCCCAAAATTATCATGGAAAGGTTTTAGAGCATCTTCTACAATTAAACCTCTGGACTGCCCAAGCATAAAAAATTTTAGTGTCTTCAGCATTCCCTACAATTTGGTTAATGATACACAGACCAGATCCTTACAGAATGAGAACACTCCATTTGATAGGCGAAAATTAACAAGCTAATTATGTTCACTTAACTTTCTTGATCATTTTTATTTTAAGAAGAACCATTGTAAAGCAAACTGCAGCTCATTTTATTTATTCTTCAAAGCGATAGAATTCGTGTAATAGAGAAGTTAAGAGCTACTTTTCGTTCACACGTTAACATGTAAAGAAAATTCAAAATGCATTAGGATTATTTTTAAACAAAATATGCATTGGCAATGAAAATTAACTAAGATTCATAATTAGGCACAAGCATGATTTAGGGCCGTATTCATAGTCTTATTCTGAGGGATTACCTGGGTATCCCCTAGCTAATTTACACAGGAGTCACCTATGCTGAGCAATTCATAAACCCTACCTGAGTAACCCCCACAGCCAGGGGGCATCTGGGTAAGAGATTTGGCAACAATTCTGGGGGAAATACCCATGAACGTTTCCCAATGTTTTTGATTCTCATTTTCAACCATAACTAAGCAAGCAACGTAGTAAACACACTGGGAAGTCAAGCAAGAGATTCAGTGCATTTATCACACCGAGGTGATATGTTGCTAGTTTACACGGGATTGGCCCCATATTATGTAATTTACATAGAGAAATGCTGTTGAAAATAAAAGAACCAACACCACCACTAAGAGCGAGAAGAATAAGGTTTGACAAGACGTCTTAGAAGCCTTTAATACCACCAATCAAGATGTCACAGAGAGGACCAGCTGTCTACTGCAAAGGCACATAATTTGTGTTGTAATGCACTTAAAGTGCTGATTCACCTAGCTTGGATACATTCAAATACTTAATAAATGTCACAGGTGGAATTTATAATGACAGAAGAACTAATTGGAGATGCACCAAGGTAATGATGATAATACCTTTATCCCGAATAGTTGACAATATTGTGTAGTTCACATGAATGCACAGTGACTGATGGATGAAAAAATTTTAAAGTTTAGCAATTCTCCCCTCTAACTCAATGAACCAAACAAATGAATCTGAACACTGCGAAAACTTTTTTTCTCATAATTTTAATCAATTAATAACTTACCCATTAAATAATGAAAAGTAAAGAAAACTTTGTAATTCCACATAAATATTGAATGTACGACCTAGGTTTCGACGTGGCACGTCATCATCTGGTGATGACGATGACCAGATGATGACGTGCCACGTCAAAACCTAGGTCGTACATTAAATATTTACGTGTAATTACAAAGTTTTCTTTACTTTTCATTATGTTAAGTCGATTCCACGAAGTCACGCCTGAGACAACGAATTACCCATTAAAAATCACTTCAGTCCGAGCACATTTGCACTATTGCTGATTTTTTGCTATTATCAGTGAATTGCCAATTTTAGTGAACAACTCAAGTTACATCATCATGAAGATGTACTGTTATTCTCATCTACCCTCTAGGTAACATTTACGTCCTTGGACACTCGTGCTTCAGTCAATATTGCACATTTACTCAGCTTCTGAACATTATCAAAACTCTGCCAATAGACCCTGGAAAACTGTTATGGTTGTCTTTTTTATACAAACATTTCCTGCAATGATTTTCCACTGAAATAATTCTAAACTTTCTGATATAAGCTGTAAAACACATTGCTTTTAACGAAGTTCATTATGCAAGATGTTGTCAAAGGGCAGACGTGTTAGGTGGTGGTGGTATTGAGAATGCTATTTTCATTCATGGTGAAGCTATAACGCATATGATAATTTGATTCGTTCAAATAAAAATTCTGCTTCATGAAGAGCATCAACTTGAGTCATTCCATGTAAATTCAAACAATTTTTTGGGAGTCTCATACCCACTATCTCAGATTTTCTTAATTGCTTCCCTGTTGATAGTTTAAACCTTAGTTGAAATTCCAAAATATTTTCTAAAATTTTGGAAAATGCTATCACAAGATTCTCACTTTTAAACTTTCATCGTAATAAATATTCAAGCATCACAGTTGTGACAAATTTCCACCAAAAATGCCAGATTCAGACTCTTGTGCAAATCACATTTCAAATGTAAAAGGCGTGAAAAATGAAAGAGGGAGTACTATAAGATGAGGTAAAGGAAAAACACAAGCCATATTTACAGTGAAAACCCAAAAGAATTCAATCTAATACAGCAGTATCAATTAGTCCCATGCGTGGGCAGCAGTCCTGCATTATGGGACGGCCAGGAAATCGGCAGCCTGGGAGAGAGTTAGGGGACAACAGTCCCCTGGGTAAGGACTATGAATACCATTTCCGAGCCAAGGGGTTCCCCCACACCTGGGGGACACCCAGGTAACGACTATGAATACGGCTCTAAGATTTGACCCATCAACAGTTATTTAATCACAAAAATAATAATCATTTTGCAGAATCCTTATTATGGCTCAATACCTACTTGAGAATTTCACCACATTCACTAAAAGTTATTCTCAGTAAGTTGAAAACACCTTACCAATGGAAGTATATCTTGTGATAAAATTATGTATTATGGTACGTGATGTGTATACTTGGAATTTGATATAAACAAGTAAATGTACCAACTACACACAGTTACATTTCTAACACAATCTGAGGCTAGGAACTAAGCTTTATATTATTAATTTCTCTCTGTAATTCTCTGCGATATTACATTCCATGAAAGTAAGGCTAGCAAGTTTTGGCAAATATTTTGAAAATTAGCACATATAAATAAAATATTTTGGGACTTCTAGAAAGAGGACATATATATATTTTAAACAAGGTCAAATCCAATGAATTTTAGTGCAGCATTGTCTAGCTCAAGCATACATCAAGTACTTGACATGCCCCACAAGAATACACACATTACCTGCTGAAATTGTGGTGAATGGAGGGTGGCTCGTAGTTGCTCTGAAGGCTGCTGTTCAGAACCTGAAATTGCCGGTAGGTGCGACTGCAGCTCTCTAACAACTGCAGGATTTGATAAGGCTGCCTGCAGATTCTCAGATGATAAGGCAGATGACAGGTCAACTGGAAATACAATCCCAAACAAGCATGATTAACTTCCCCCAACTCCAATAATCATGAAAATGCTTCCCTAGTGTTCATACAGCTCAACTTAAGACGAAGACAATATGCATGCAATGAATGCCAATTGTCAGCTTGAGGGTATTCAGGTTCTTCCTACATTTGGGTCCCGTCTAGAGAACAAATGGGGACAGATCCTGGGTGGGAGTTGGCATACTCCCATCCAACCCTCCCTCTTCTATTTCATACCCCTCCACTACCATGAATTTGTGTATACATTATAAATGATGTTGTATTGCACCTGAAGATGACAAAAAGTGTCAAAACCCAGGTCATGACAATAAAGCCTCAAAATTGGAGTTATCGAAGTTATTTGATTCTTCTGTGATGGACAACTTCCACACGCTCACGTCATTTAATTACCAGGGAAGCCTTCATAGCAATGCCATGTCACTTTTTTTCCCCAAAAGTGAAGAAAAATCTCAGCCATACCATGATACACCTGACTACCCCAAATTGAAATCCGAAACATAACGAGAGACAACTTCTTAAGCCATTATCCCATGGTCAATTCTGGACACAATTTATTTAAGTTTGGTACCCCAGATGTCTACCATGTGGCATGAAGGATGTAACCAAACAGCTATCCTGAGGCCTGGGAAGTTATTATAATTAAAGAAAATAGTCAAATAAGATGATCAGTTACAAGTTAACAATACAAAACCAAAGACGATTAAGAAAGGTCAATATTCACCACAACAGAAACTAAGGACGCACAGATAATATCAATACTCAACAGAGAAAAACTAAAAACGCGATGGGAAATAAACAGGCAACGGAAGGAAACGAGATAGAGTGAGAGTCAACCATAGGGGAAGGATGCAGAAGGGGCGAACGTGAGAGATCTGGAGAGAATGCTGGCAGATTTCAATATAAAAGTATTCTCAAAGAAGTGGTATTCATCGAAGTATATTAGCAAGACTGGGGAAGTAGCAGCAGACACATTTATGACGGGACCCATTAGCGTGAGGACGATTCACCACACAGCGTGTGGAGAAAGGATAGCTTACGCAGGCAGATGCCAGAGATCCAGATAATGATAAGTGGAAAAGCAAACAATAGATATAAACGTTAATTAAAGGAACCTTTACACCCAAATGGCTATATAAATCACAATAACAAGACTAATTGGATCTGTAAGAAAAGACTCTCATGAACAATATGAATAAATAATTCTCGGGCTTCTAGCCGAGTAACAATTTTTGTGGCTGACGTTTCGATGGATAACACTTCCATCGTCCTCAGAGCAGTAATGAAATGCAGGCCTTCCTTCCTGCGTTTATATAGCCGCTTAATCTGGGGGGCATTGTTGTCTCCTTCTTTCCGTTATTTTTTGAAATAACAGTCTCCATTCCCTGCTTAGTATGTACCCAGAGTGGCGATTTAAGTTGTTCTTCTCCAGCCTGAGTAAAAAAGCCATTAAGATCAGGTGGAGAAGAACAACTTAAATCGCCACTCTGGGTACATACTAAGCAGGGAATGGAGACTGTTATTTCAAAAAATAACGGAAAGAAGGAGACAACAATGCCCCCCAGATTAAGGGGCTACATAAACGCAGTAAGGAAGGCCTGCATTTCATTACTGCTCTGAGGACGATGGAAGTGTTATCCATCGAAACGTCAGCCACAAAAATTGTTACTCGGCTAGAAGCCCGAGAATTATTTAATCATATAATTCGCCGAGAAAGGACAAGATCGTACATTCTCATGAACAAGTATTGTAAATTACTAAAATATGAGTATTTTCATTTTAAAAGGACTCTTATTCTTAAGTGGTTATTGATAATTCAAAAGAAGCTAATTCAATTTGTGAAATTGGAAAACTCACACTGTTGCATTTTTTAATTGGCCCAATAATAGTTCAATATCAAATTTGAGTTCATTTAGGTTTCAAAACTTAACCTTTCTTCTAATCAATGTGTTTGTTATTGTGTTGATGGCATGTGAAATGTTTTGTCAATGTATATATTATAGTGACTATGGGTTCTTTTAAGAAATAGGGGGAGTGTTAAAAGGAATATAATCCAAATAGCTCTTGCCACAATTTTATAAACATTTTCTTCAGGACCAAACATGATTCTTTAAATTTGTATCCTACTGCATTAAAGTCTTAAAAAAAGAAGCATACCATTTATATGAGTGTTATGATCATAGGCATTAAGAAATTTTGAACATCACCTAACATGTGGAACTTAGAGGAAAAAAATGGATTCCGAGATTTCTAAGCAAATCAAATAAGTACCAAGTCAGCATATTAAAACAAAATGGAATAGGCACAGCCACACATACCTCAGTTTTTAACATACAAAAAAAGTGTATCAAAATGGCAAAATTACAGGAACTATTTCCCATACCTTGGCATTTGTTCTCTTCAGTTGCTGGCACATTCAACCCAGAAAGAAAATTTTGCAAGTCACGCAGCTGAATAGCAGGTTGACTACCTGGAAAGATGGTTTCAGACCAATTGTAAGAAACATAGCTTATAATAAATGAATTTACAGAGTTAGATGTAGAGTTTCCTTAGCAACTAGCTAAGTTTTGATGGGATTGTGCATCACAGTAAAAGATGTACAGCAGGAACCAAGCTAGAAAAATGAGTTATTACAATATACGTGAGTATAATGATAATATCTGTGAATAAGAATATTCAAATTTTTCCAGGAAAATAAACGTAGTAAAAAAGTACCTAATAACAGAATTCTGAGTCAATATGAACTCACGGCAACAGTTACAGTAAATGAGGTGGGATAACCAAGTTATTCACCACAAGAGTGACACTAAAATAGTACAAGATAATTTTTCTTAGCTAGGATTTGACAAACCACAGCATACCGGTTGTGTCAGGTGAAACTTTGTGGAATTTGCTTAACATTATGAAATGAAAGCTATACCTTAGTAATTTCACATAAACTTGGAATAAAGTTTATGTAGAATTACTTAGTTACAGCTTTCATTTCACAAACCACAGCATGTATTCAATCTTAAAAATACAACAGTCAACACAATTCATGATAATGGTACTATCCACCACAAGCATAGCTAGCTTGCTAGGATTTTTGAAACTCAAGGCATACTTTTCCCCAGAAGATTTTATGGGTTTAAAAGGAGCAAGATGTTCGTCACCATCTCAGAATCACACAAAATGGCACAGAGGTGCTTCACCCTAAGATAAACATTTATAACACAATGAGGAGTTTGCTCTATCTTACACATTTGTGACAATGGATCCCGGCACAAGTCCTTGTCAAGAAAGAATATTTTTTCTCACGAGAATTTTGACGCAAATGTTAGTCTGCAGATAATATGAATTATTGAGGACCCAAAAAATTCGTAGGCAAAATAGGAGCAGAACTGTATCCACCAAGCAAGCAGCATAAATAGGCCCAACAACAAGATATTAATTGCAATAAACTTACATGACATGTGTGGCAAGATGATAACATGCATGTAACCACAAGGTTCATGTAAAAAATTAGTCATACTAAAAGTTGGATGAGAAGGGATTATTTGATGCTGATAGTACTAAGTTATTTATAATTAAAAATTAGTAATAAAGTATAATAAAATATATATGCAGCATGATACTTGCAAGTGGCACCCATAATAAGCCTCCTATGAAAGTTATCTCATGCTTATCCTCACTTACTTCAAATATTCTAGTCCAAACTTCAGCACAAAATGATTTCTTATTAGTACTATTCAGCATATTCACTCATTGTTTAAGAGCTGAGCATATGTTGTGAATATGAATGCTATGGAATATCAGTTTTCACAAAAATTTATATTTTTTTATTACAATGGATACTGGGACCAGGGGGTCACTCTGTATTTTGACAGTTCCGTACCGATCGGTAGCCTACCGACTGCATGGATTCCGTGCCAACCGGGTCCCCCACGGGGTCCCCTCACCGACGGAGCTTTCTCGGGTGATTCTATAAGCAAGTCGGGCACTGCTCCAGTCCATTTGATAACTCCTCCCTCTCAAGATACCCCTCCCTCCCAATTTTCCGAGTGTTGCCGAAGCTAAGGGTCATATGGTCCATTTTAACCAATGGAGACAATAGAATAAACAAATGACTAAATGAAGCCGCCTAGTGCTCTCATGGTTATCAACCAAAACAACATCCAGTAACAAAGATTATAATACACAGACACAGTAATGTCGAAAGTAAAGTCATTCACACACAGTAATGTCGAAAGGAGGAGGATGATAAAGTTCTGTGAATTGAGTGTCTGACAATGTATATTTGTACAATAAAAAAAGTGCTCCATATTTCAAGTACATTGCAAGTAGCTTATTTATGAACATGAAGTTTTCCAAAGAGATATTGGGTGTAACGAGAACTAGAGTGTTATGATTGTATGCATGTAGAAATATGATCTGTCAAGTATACCAATTTATTCATTGTATGTATGTGATAATTAACGCATGAGATGGAAAACAGACAGTTGACCGCATTGTATATATTTCATCTTTCTAGCCATGGAAGTGGCCTCCGTGTGAGTACAAACCTTCGGAAGATGGTTCGAATTAATTGTAGAAACTAATTGAACAGTATTATCATGAATATAGAACGGCCATGTAGTCCATATTTGTGGGGGTGATCATGAAATGTTCACATACATATGCTTTATTAGTGTGTATAGCAATGGTATTGCTGCACGCTCGTGCCATGAAACATACATTTAGTGTCTTCATGGAACAAAGTTGAATGTAAAATGACTTGAATGAGTAGTATTAAAAACTATGATGAGAGAAAATGAAGTGGAGGTGCCACTAAGTATGTCGTTGAACACTTCCTTGCTTTGCCGTTGTAGCATATATGTCATTGTGAGCACAAATATATATAAATTGATGTCAGGAGCCATTAAGTTTCACTGAAGCATGCTTCACTCCTTAACAACATAATTCCTAGTTATTAGCATGTTACGCCATGTAGGAACGTTTCTTGTGGTTTAAGTGCAAAGTTTGTCGTTCGAGTGTGTTACACTATTGGCAGTATTTACGTATTAATCAGACTTTAATTGAGGCACAGTGGTAATTGACAGTTCAGTTTAAAGGTGCTTCAAACTTGTTTAGTGGTGAAAACAGGGACTGAAGCAAAAAAAAAGTCAATAAAAGCACCGATCTCACAGTGGCATGATATAGCCTATTTTCTCAAATAATAAACTACTGTAGTGTGTATAAGTGGGTTTCATGTGTGGCTGAATGAACAAAATTGGACCATATGAGAAAAATTTATCTGAGAATATATATTATGCCACAATAATTAACACCCTTTGTCGCAGAGGATTTTCTGGGAATCAATTGGATATACTATAATAAGGTAATCCAACATGCTTCATAGGCAAAATATTGGCCGATAAATATGTACTTGATAGTGTCAAATAGTAAAACATTTTGAGGAGCCAAGCGATCAATACAATGCTACACATCAGAATCCTAGTTGTTTTGAGGTTTTTCTTTCACGCTGTCACTTCTACTATCATAACTTCAACCTGTGCATTGCATACAATATATCTATTAATCCTGTGAATAAATTATATCGCGATTTAAGCCTCAAATAAACCTATTTCAGACAAAAATCTAACTACGTTGTCCATTTGTCATGGTGTCTTTCAAGCAAACCGACTGATTCCCCACAGTACCAAAAGCCCTTGTGTGTCGGTAGGATCTACCGATGGAAGCTCCTCGACACACCGATCAGTTTCATACAATACCACAGTAGTCAGTGTGACGTCCCACCCGATGAAAAGGCTCCCATACCGATCGGTTTGGAGTTACAGAATGACCCCCAGATGGGTAAAAACTAACTAATACCAGATGCTGAAGAAGAATCCACTGCAACAGTTGACGTTTCCAATGGAGCAGTAGTGCTCTGAGTGGTCGAAGTTGTGGAAGGCTGGGCAGAGGTTGTGGTGACTGTTGGTGTGACTGAAGACGTAGAAGATGCTGAAGCCCCTGAGGTCCCACCAGAAGTAGAACGTGATGCCTGGCTTGAAGAGGGCCGACTGCAAACATGATAAATGGATTACTCTCAGATAAAGAAACAGTATTAAAATTTATATATTAACATGAAGTGGTTACAGAAATAATGCACGATAACTCCAATACTGGACAACCACCCACTGAATTCGTTGGAAGCAGTTTAGACATTTGCACCCCAATTCATGCAATTTCGCTGGCACAATAAGAAATTCCGATTATAACAGCGGAAAGATTCTTTAGTGTTTAGCAGAGACACTGACAAAGAACTGCTAAGTATCAGCACAAATGAATAAGCTTCATTAATATTACTACATCTTGTTTTAGAAATCTAAAACTCAACATCATTCGTCATGAGTAGTCCAATGATCAAGCTAATGCCACAATTTGAGAATGCCATGTTCAAGAAAAAGGCTGAGTTGGGAAATGATAATTTTATGCAAATATATTCCATAAATAGTGCAATAATTGGTAATATTGGTCAGACACGTCAATGAAACAAATATACCTCATCGTTCCCAGTAAACTACCAAGTCCTCCAATTTGCCCCACACCGCCAAAAAGTTGCATTAACTGCTGCTGAGACATATTATTCAAAAGATTCTGAAGGTCGCCATCAGGAGTTCCACCACCACTTCTTTGCGAACCAGGCGTTGGAGGATTATTTAACATTTCATTCACACGACGGCAGTGGTCATCGTCTTTGTCAGTTTTCGGCTCCTAGAAATTTTCCAAAAACACTTGATTCACTGGAACTCTTTGTTCATGGCAATATTTTAAGATCTAATTATAGTTTACCTGCATCCAGAAGAAAAAATTTCTATTTGAAGACTTGAACTTAAGCACATACACTCGACCAGTGGTACATTGATTCACACGTTTATACTCGCAATCATCGGGAAAAATTATGAGATCCTGAAAAAGAAGACATTAATGAACATCTGTCAAATCAAAACGATCCTGAAAATCCCTTTAGTCTAATTCTTACGTCTTCCACTGCTCCAGTCTGTCGATCCTTCCAACAGAAATGCATTAACGAATCATCCGACTGGTAAACATAAAGTAAGCCTTTCCTTTTATCTGGATGGACCATTTTTCCTTTCTGGGTCATTTTCCCAGCCTTAAACTCCACTAAATTCTTGCTCTGAGAGCGAGAGGAGGTATTTCCAAATAATGCTGCACCGACCGCCATTTCTGCCGACTACGGATACGATGAATGCGCTGTAAGGCTGTAAGTGCTGTATCATTGGCTGCATAGGCTATTGGGAAATTCGTCTGTCGTCTGGCTTTCACCACTTTCACCACAGTGAAAACCGTAAAAACGCTTATTACCGAAAAGTTTATTATTTTATGATGGAATTAGTATTATCTGTTACTCATTTAATCATTATGAATTGTGAGTGTGAGAGATTATTAAAATGTCAAATATTAAATGGAATTAATGGGAAAGTGACTCGGCCGAAAAGCGCATTTTCATCATTATCATTGTGGAAGTAGCATATTAAATAGATTTGTTTTGGTCGGCGGTGTTTCATAGAATACTTTGAAAAAGCTTGAAAAAATGATACCTCACGACGAAAACAGTTGGCATGAATATGGTGCAATTTAATATTTGTTAACAGCTCATGGAGACGTACTCGGAGCGGTCACTACGCTGTAGAGTTCCTTAAAGAACTCGTTATGTGTCTCTAAATTAATTAATCATTTCATTCAGCCTTCATAACTCGCGATCATGGACAACGACGGACAACGATATCTTAATGTTTAAATCTCATTCTCAGCGTCTCCATCTATTGAGCGATGGGTGAATAAAATTTCAAAGTTTCTTTGCAGCCTCACCAGATGGCACCTCGGTCCCGACTCAGTTCAATTTTCCGGCCGTGACGTCACCCCGTGAACACTTTGGTTTTTGCGTTAGTGTGTGTGTGTTTTCCTTGCGTGTGTGTGGGTATGTGTGGAGAAGGGAGGGGGAGGGGTGGTAGTGGACCCGTGGCTGTGTTGCACTGTTTGAGCGTGCAGAGGTTCGCAAGAGGGAAGAGAGAGGGGAAGACTGCGGAGGGGCGGGGTGGAGTGCGGGAGGGACACTGCTGCCGCGTCGAGCGATCGTGGTGGAGTGAGTGAGCGAGAGAGGACGCGTCAGGGAGCAAGAGACCTCTGATAGAGAGGAAGGACGTCTCTCTCGCTGGAACGGGGAAACCGTTCTGCGGGAACACACCGACCGTGTGTCTGTTCGTTTTCTGGGATTAAAGTGTCCGAAAGGAGGAGTTTATACAGTGTGCTCAAGATGGCTGTGTGAGTGCGAGAGAAGTGGGCAAGATCAAGGGGGGAAAGGGATGCCTCCCCGGTGCACGCTGGCTGTCTGACCGACGGGGAAGAAGTTTTGTGTGTGGAGAGAAGTAGTGAGAGGCCTTGGCTGCTGCCCCTGCCATGCCGAGGAGGAAGACCGCTGGGGCTTCTCCGGGAAAACGTGAGTACTACTTTCGCGTGACGTAGGTCCCACGGAATTCCTGACCGCCGGCGAGTCGAAAAACACTTCCTATACACCCCCGGATTGCGATGCTGTTTTCATTTTACAGGTCAAGGGTGGTTTCCTTCCAGTGTAAATACGAGCCCGTTTCTCCGTAATCGAGGGGTGAGAACGTAAACTTTACTACGTCGACCGTACAGACGAGCGTCGCTCGTCATTTATCCCGTGTTTTGTTGCATCTACCGACTTGTTTTGTTGCGTACACATATCACATTCGACCATATAACAATCGGGACGCCACAAGGAAGCCTCACCCATCTCGGCTCTTCATAGTGTGCATGTGTGAGTGAATTCGCTTGGCTCATACGAGTCAAGCGAGTGGTTTGATCAGTTGGAGGCCGCGGAAGGTCGCGACTCTTTGCCGGATACATGGCACCAGAAGAGCAGGCGGTCTTCGTTGTTGTTTTTTTGTTATCCCGTCCTGCTCTTCCCACGCCCTTTTGAATGCAGGATTCGTTTCTCTCATTCTGGCCGTATCCCCATAACGAGTCGTGTTGCTCATCGCTCACGCTAGACACGTGTGTTTTCCCCGCAACGATAAAGCTACAGCGCGGAGGATAATAGTTACATTCTTGTTCGAATATCATTAGATATAAGTAATAGTAGCAGTAGTGAAACTTAGGTCGTGTCTAAAGGCCTGGTTACTCGATATATTAGTCCGTACGGTTTAATCTAGGAATGCATGAACCAAATAGAGCTGGTTTTATTTCCCTGTTCTTGAATTCATACAAATTGGTGTGGTTACTGTGTGAATTTTCGCGTTCATGCATTTACGTATTAACTCGTACGGGTTGATGTATCGTGTAACCAGGGTTACGATCGTGCATTTTTTGTCTGGAAGTGTTTGTTCAATAGAGTTATTCTATGGAGGGTTCTTCATTATGGTTTTAAGCCTCGTCGCATCGGTCGAACACACACCTTGTACGACGTAAGAATCGTAACTTGAGCCGTAGATGTATTGCGTTCGCTCTTTTGTGTCCGTTTGTGGGTGCGTGCTTGAAGCGGGAGACGCGGAAGGCGATCTTTCACACTAGTTAACGCTTTTGCCGCATCAATCGAACGAAGTCGACCACTTCTGCGCCGACACTAGAGAGAGAGAGAGAGATCCCCCTCCCGCCTTCTCGCAGTTGGGCATGGAATCTCCCTCATTCTCTCTTTATGAACGGCGTGACGTCAGCCGACATCGGGATCTCCCTTCGTCCCCCCTCCAACCCTCTCCTCTTCCCCCCTCCACCCCTGCAAGACGAGCTTTCCTCCTCCTCCGCAAGAGCCTTGGAGGTTGTCCGCTCGCTCGCTCAAGAGTTCCTTCCTTTTTTCCATCTCCTTCTCGCTCGCCCCGTCTCTCTGCCTCCCCATGCACAACCACGCACTATCCGTGCAGGCCGCCTCGAGGGCGTGTGGCAGGGGGCGTATTTGATCCGAAACGCTCCTCACAATGTATGCTACGAATTGTTCATAGAAGTTGCTGCGTTTTTTGTACGTAGCGCGCAGTGTTGGGGTGTAATGATTTCGAAAGTTAAGTCTATTTACCATGACAAGCTTATAGTACTGGTTATAAATGAAATTCCAGAAAGAGTGATTCAATGTCGTTGTAATTAAGTCTCGGCTCCTCGTCATTTCAAATGTATAACAGGAGTGTTTGTTTGCATAGATCCTTTGGTATTTCAGCCTTTAGCCCATAGATCCTGTGTGGTGGAGAGTTTTCTTTTAGCAGTACTATCCGCCCGAATCTCACACCCTATGGGTGGCTTGCAGGGTATGACGTAGATGTAGATGAATCTATAAAAGTTCTCCTCGACGTTTTCCAATATATCGCCATTAATCCTCAGTTTCTGTTAGCATGTGTTCAGTATTTCCCGAATTACTGTTCGAGTGTTGTGTACCTTACGTGGTGTCCTGAGCCAGTCTCACTCCCAGGTATTTTATCGTAAATTTCTATGCTTTCCTCGGAATCCTCGGAAGGTTTATGAATGCATGTGATTTGCCAGTACAAATCGCATAATAGGTTGACTGGTTTTTTACTATCTTCCACTTCATCGATATCTGTTATCTATAATTGGAGATAGAAACGAACAAGTATTACGTATTCAGGCCATGGTGGGGCTTTTAGATATCTGCGATATGTGACAGACTAACAATTGTTTCCTAAATTAGTATTACTTCTGCGGCAAGACGTATTTCACCTCTCAGTTGCTTTGAACATTATGTTTGTCGCGATTTCCAATGCATTGGTCCGTGACGAGGACGATATTGGTCCATAAAGGCCACTTTACACGGTACATTTTATTTTACAAACAAATGCATCATAGAATGTCCAAGAGACGGAATGGATATAGAGCAGGCTCTACTTCCCGTTAAGTCATTCAGACAATTTGCCGCTTTACACGGTTCAATTTTCCTCATGCAAGAGTTCATACATTCGTTTGTGCAATAAAATGTACTGTGTAAGATGGGGAAATGGGTACGATGGGGATGGGGTATGAGGAAAGCTGCAGACTTGCTGGCGGAATCTCGTCCTCATCATGGAACGACGCTGCGCCTTCCGCGGAAAGCAGAAGATTGTCTTGACAACCACCGCGGAAGCCGGCATCATAACGCTGTGGAATTAACGCGTCATATTCATGGTTCTGTTTTCCGGTGATAAACCGTGTTGTCTCTCTCAAGTAAAATTGTGGGAGAGTGCTGCTGTCTTTCATTCATCAACAGAAGTGAACCCGTGACGCATCCCTGCGGCACTGACATAAACATCTCCGCGTCGCACCCGGTCTCTTCCATTCTATACACGCCATCCTCTTCCTACCTTTTCTCCTCCCGTCTTCCTCGAGAAGGGGAATATGTCCTTTCCCTCGTTTTCCCCCTCTTAATGCCACCTTCTCTTCCTGTGCCTCCCCTCTGGAGAAGACTCGGCCCCAGACCCTCACCCCCGTTTACTACTACGACTCCTTTTCTGCCCCCTCTCCCCCTCCTCCCCACCACCCATCCCCGGGGTCCTCCCCCCTCAGTGTTAACAGGTGGGTGGGTCGGTGCCCCTCTCCCTCCCTCCTGTGAGGAAGGAATGGGGGCTCTTTGTGATGGGGGAAGGGGCAGGTCGCCTTTCCATTTGAAATGATTCTCGTGATTTAAGCGGCTTGACCCCCCCCCACCCGACAACAACACAGGTTTGTGTGTGAATTCCTTCCGAGGATATCCATCCAAGAGCACACGCGTCGTCCCCCTCCCGTAATGATATGATGGGTGGTTGGGTTGGCTGGTGTTGCGAAGCGGGCAGGTGTTTACGCGCTCACGTTTTGTTGGGTTTTTGGTGCGTACGGTGCGGGGCGGAATGGGACGGCCGGCAGGTGGAAGATACCCGCCTTTTTTCTCCGCTCTCCTCCATTTGGGACCGTGCCTTGTTTTTATTTTTTTTTTTGCTTTGCAGATATTTTTTTCTGTTGAGTACGTCGGCAGTTAGGGGCTAGGCGCGAAGGACTGCGGAATGTTTTGGCTTTGTAATTTTTGCGGTACACTTTTCTTGATAACCGAAGCAGCTTTCGGGCCTAATTCTAAGGGGTGTGATTCGCCCCGGAAAAACTTGAAAGTCGTAGGATTTTTTCGTGGTGAAATTAATCTTTGGTTTATCATCCCCTGTTGGTGATAACTCGCCCCCTTTCCCGTACTGTCGAGGTTGCTCGCATTGTATTCTGTATATGAAGATATCTTTGCAACCCTGCGCGTAACAGCTCTCCGAATCATCTGTGTGTTTTTCGTTGTGATAGTTTCAACCCAGGACGGCCGGCAGGTGCAAGATGCCCGCTTTTTTCCACTCTCTTCTGTTTGGGACAGTGTCTTGTTTTTATTTATTTATTTTTGATTCGCCGATATTTTTTTCTGTTGGGTACGTTAGTATATACGTCTGCAGTTTGGGGCTAGGTGCGAAGAACTGGGCAATGTTTTAGCTTTATATTTTTGCGGTACGCTTTTCTTGATGGCCGAAGCAGCTTTCGCGCGTAATGTAAAGTCGTAGGACTTTTTCGTGGTTAAATTAATCTTTGGTTTATCATCCCATGTTGTTGATTACTCACCCACTTTCCAACACTATCGAGATCTTTTGTCGCTCTTGAGATGGCTCGCATGGTATTCTGTTTATGAGGATATCTTTGCAACCCTGCGCAGCATTCCGAATCAATAGTGTTTTTTTCGTAGTGATAGTGTCAACTTTTACTGCACTTTATTAATTATTTTCATTGTTTCTCCCTGTATCTATCTACATTGACAAATTACCCTACAAGCCAACTCGAGAGTGTATAGCAGGGGGTGAGTGAACGCCATCATTCGCTATATTGTATCAGTAATTTCCGCCGACACGCAATACGCTTCAAGTATGATTAGAGAGATAGATTGTCGTACCGATAGATTTAAAATGTCATTTTTCCCGCGTACCATATGAGAGAACAATAGGCAGCGTAGCAAAGGGATAGGTAGTTGAAATATAGTAAAAGTAGTCCGTAGTGCATGATGCATGTAATAACAACCAATAAACCGAATTTGTCCAACCAAATTTGTCGGCCCCGGTGGCGGCGGGGTAAAGTCCTCGCCTGCTAACCCGAGGGTCGCGGGTTCGAGTCCCGCCTGGGTAGAATATTATCTGCCCAGGACATAGGTGTCTGTGTCTCGTCCGTTGTTACTGTTGTTCACCCGACGTAAAATGGCCTAATGTGCTGTATTCGGGGCAGTGAAAATAAATAAATAAAAATAAATAAATAAACCCTTTCTTATTATGTAGATACTAACCATCTAGCTGCATGTGACCCTATTATCTAGCGTGTCTCCATTAAATTTCCTAGTTGCATGTCAATAATGCATGTTTGGTGATCTTCACCATCTGCCACACTTCCTCGTGGTGGCTCGCCGGGTATTACGTAGATATAGTTATGTATGCCCTGTTGAGCCCGCCAAAATGTCGCTGTATCTGACAGCAAAGTGGTCCCTCTGTCGTCTCCTTTTGGCTCCGTTCCTGTTCCGGACAGTCCTCTATTTCCGTTGAGGTCAGTGGCGGTCGTCATGAGGATCCAAAGTAAGTCCAAGCCCTCGTCAAGATTAGTCGTTCTGTTTCTCTTTTTTGCACCTTTTATTGGGTAGGGAAGGTCGTAGTTGTATAAATATTGACGATTCGGCCTATCTTGTCTGGCGATTGTTCTCGGAATTTGGAGTTAAGTAGCTCATTTGCGCAAGAAATGTAATATTTTCTGCTTTGCTTGGTTGTTTCAGCTCTCTTAATACCTCTTACATTTTTTGTGCTTGGACTTGGCTTAATGCTTAGAGTTTGTTCAATTGCTTGTCCTTGTGCGTTGTCTTACTACATCGTAATGTATTTTACAACTATATTAGAAATGTATTTAATTATTTAGTGTACGTATTGACTCGTCCATATTAATGCTCTCGTTGCTATAGTAATCACCAGGTAAAAATTATGAAGTTGTACCTACTGCCGAAGAACTATTGGTAATATTTTTCTAAACGAATATCTTACATATACGTACGGATTTGCGATATGTCGAATGGAACTGATGAATGCGTGCATAGGAGATATTTTCGAATGTTTGCATGATGCAGATGTAAGAATGAAGCTATTTTTCTCCGCGGGCCTTTCATTGGAGTAATTGGACGATTCTGTCTGAATGTAGTTATGAATTGCGAATTATGCATGTAACTTCTCTGTAACTTTTTTCCGTAAACTTCCAAATTTACAGCATCATGGGTACTTCTTCCAGCCACTTCTTCCTTGTGTTTTAAGGACAAAATATATTGTCGCTAGTTTCGTTGTTGTTTCGCTGTCTTTCCTTACTCATTGGTTGGAAAATGCTGAAATGGCTATTTTCTAAGCGTAGGCATTCTCTCGGGGATTTGTCGTTTTTTCCGATGATAGTGCTCTAAATTTCGCATTTAACATATAAATACTATGTCTAGAAATGCTTGTACATTCTCTGATGTATACCATTTTGGCGTCCATTCAACAATATATATTGATTGCTGCTCTTTGTGGCAAAAACATATTTTGCTTTCGTTTAATGCGTCTCTTATTGTGATCGCAAACTGTCCCGCGATACATTCTTCGCTGGAGCTCGTTCCAGCGCTCTCGAGAGATACCAGTGCGTGAGATCACGGTGAACGTGTTTTGTCGGGTTCGTAAGTTAGCGCTCGAGATAAAAACCCCTCTGCACTGCACAGCGAAACAATTGTGAAGATTTGGATGGTGCTTCTCGAAGTCATCATTTGGCCGCATATTGTCAGTTTAGTGGACTAATCGTGTATTTTGTTTATCTTGTTAATTTTTTCGCGAGCTTAAGAAATACTCCCATTGGTGGTGATGTAAAGGTGCTTTTTTTCAATTGAGAACGAATTATTATTTTTATTCTGCCCCGTAGTTCTAACATCACTTTTCGCATGATCTCTTTATGACTTTTGTATCTCCTTTACTTGCATCTACTTCATCTACATCTACTTATTAACCTGCAAGCTGCCACAAGGGTGATTGGCCGGGGGTGGCTTACCACCAACATAAACTAGAGTGAAGTAATCGATCTGCCGAGTAGTGCTAACATCCTATGTGTTGCATGTTCCCAGCATGACTCTTGTGTCACGTGTACATAGTTGCAGTATAGATTATTTTAGTAGGTTCTGTAGCATTTGTAGCATACCGATAGTGTGGTGCTTATTGATGGAAGTAAATTTCTTAACTGCATTTCATGCTGGTGATTAGTCACCCCAGCCAAACACCCTTGTGGTGGCTTGCAGGGTAATAAGTAGATGTAGATGAATGAGACGCTTGTATTTTACATTTTTTTATTTAAATACAAAGAAAAGCTGCACGCTTCGTTAGAAACTGCTACGAGCGAACGTATTCGCATATAAAAACCGCTACAAGCTCGTGGTGGCTCGCAGGGTATTACGTAGATGTATAGTGTGTCGCGAATTTTAGATGGATTAAGATGGGAGTCCCTGGAGACCTGAAGGATGGAGGGAGTTACAGAGAATTGAAGGGGATGGCAGAGGACAGAGCGAGATGGAGGCACCGAGGACCTGCGAAAGCAGACGACTAATGATGGGTATCATCAAGGTTTTACAAGGTATTGTAATGCGTACGACGCGTTTCAGCTCACAGAGCCATCATCAGGTACAAGACTGCAATTGTTTCTGTTTTATGACGACCTTCCACGATATCTCGCCTGAATCTGTTGAAAAAATTTTCATGGGTAATTCAGAAGTGGTGTATTTCAGAGCGATACAGAGAATATCATCATGACACCTCACTACATCTCTAGGTCTTACAGAAGCGATAAAATAAGAGAGATACGTTGCCGTTCTTTCCGCGCACAATAAGCGATTACAATAAACACTGAGCTCCACTAAATACACTCCCATAATACATGTCACCATTTCACCTCCCAAAACCTTTCCTCTTTACGCAGCTGGTGACCAAGAACCCCGTGCCACACGCACATGCGGCGGCTCGCAAGGTAGTATGTAGCTATATTTTTTTTCTATTGGGGCCTTTAGTTCCTTGGGAGTGTCGTTTCACTCGTGGGATAGAGTAAGGGAGGCACCTGGCTCCGTGCTGGTGGAAATTCCATCCCCATTAACTCATCAGTTTCTCGCGATTCAAGATTTGCTTAAATGATTCTCAGAATTCCCTTCGGTTTGTGAGCGTCGGGCGAGAGTAGAAGCTTTTAATTATTTTACCGCCTTTTTTCACCAATTTAGTGTCGGTGAAATGAAATGGACATCGGCAAACCGTTCCTTCCCGCTTGTAGTCCGCCGGAGATGGTAAACGAAATACGGGGTCATCCTCCGATGGTCCGTTCCTCGGATCGGACCCTTAGAGATTTTGGTTCCGCTTTCGCAAGTCGCTTACTCATCTGCCGGGGATGCTGCGCGAGTCAAGCGAGGAATTTTCTCATTTATGAGGCCGCGCCAGTGCTTTTAATCTTGAGTGTACGGCATTATCACTATTAACGCTTGCTTCATACTAATTTTTTTTCTTGTTCAGGACCAGGGTAAGATGCATTCTTAGCTCAGGTTATGACTTTCTGAATTGAACATTTTCATGGCCAGCGCGAATGCTAAGGACCAAATGGCTTTAGCTTAGGCAGGCGTTTACATTGTACCCGGCAGATCACGTCACCAATGAGTGGGAAATGGTTAATGTTTACTAAAATATTTATTGCGACTGATTTAGCGAAGATTTTATAAACTAATTGTTTTGATAGATAGCACAAACAGGCATTCGTCTAGGTTTAGTAATTTCGAAAAATAGTTAGGGATGGGATACGTGCTTGCTGTTATTTCTGGTTGACATGATAATGAAAAAAATACTCGACGCACCGTTTTATCTGCCTCTTCTATATTCTGAACAAGCTGTTTATTTAATCTCAATCGGAACTGTTACTACAGCTGTTTTCTTCGTGGAAAAAAGTGAAGCCTTCAGATAAACCCTTCGGTTGATTCCATTATTGCATTCTCTTGTTTTCGTCTAAGCTTCATTTAATTTCAGAATGTGTTAGGAATGCCACATCGCCGTCGATGTATCGTACTACTCGATGTTTTTTGGCCGAGACATCGAAAACATCTAGAAGTAAAATAATCAAATGAATATTGACTGAGTTAGGAGTACTTTTAAAAACATGGAAATATTGAATACTCGATGTGGCATCCCTACTTTGTTTAAAAGAAACGTTTCACAAATGAAAAAACGACTTCGTTTCCTTCCACTGATTTATTTTCTTGGTACGACATGTTTCGACACATAGAGGTCATTTTCAAGTACATGAAAATGACCTCTATGTGTCGAAACATGTCGTACCAAGAAAATAAATCAGTGGAAGGAAACGAAGTCGTTTTTTCATTTGTGAATATCAACTTCCACATAGTTGAGCCTGATACCATTGAACGTATAAAGAAACGTTTCATTGGAGCTGCATGGCTTTGCATGTAACCCAGTGACAGATGGGGGAAGAACGAACACGTTCATTACAAATTAACGATTAGGTAAGTCCAATGACTTTAGTTGTTTGAGCCTGTCGACCAGGTAGTCTCTTGACGTAGATTGATAGCTATCTATTTGATTTCAGTAGTTAAAGTCGCGTATTATCCCGTATTCCTTTCTTGTATTTTAGTCGGAGCGTATTTTACGGTGTTTATATTTAAGATCTCATTGAAATGTCAGGAAATTCTTTTTTGTTACGCTTTCATTTATTTCCATTCCTAAAACTGCGGAAAAGTAACCGTGCCGGAAGAGTATTTTCATAGCGATAGTTAAGTTGTTAAAGAAAACGATTTTGGGGCGCTTTCTAGGCTGGAATGAAGATGGCAATTCTTAGCTCCCAGACGCGATGGCCCGCACCACGAGCCTTGGTCGGAAGTCAGGAGATATCTTCTCGGAAACCATCCGGTTACGGGATCTCTCTTCTGGGAACAATTAATGCGATAACTTGTTAAAAAATATGTTGCAGACGTCAGGCTTCCTGTCGGCCATCGCGGTTCTCCCCACGAATACCTCATGCCATTGGACTCTACCAGAAGGTTTTCCTGGCTCTTGCCAGTCATCTCCCGTAATTCTCTAGCCAGTTTTAGCGATTGGGCGTTTCAATTTTTAAAAAAATATTATCATGGAAGCATGTTGTGAAATGGTCCGGTCAAAGTTGTAAATCCTGCCTCGGACTGTTTAGAAGAAACGAAACTCGTGCCGTAGGAGTGAACCTGAAAGTTTAGTCAGCTGCTCCTTTGTCATCCTCTGCCTATCCCCGAGTGTTTCTAATCCTATAAAGCATTAATTAAAAATTTGGGTTTAATTTCAATATTTAAATAAAAATTAAGGCTCGGGAATTAGACACAAGTTTTACGTATTATTTTTTGCCCATGCCATCAGATCATGCCTGTCATTGACGCTTCCCGCGTCAAGATTTATATTTCTTGAATTATCCTCTCAAATCCTGAAAGTTTATCATTCCTGAGATAACCTCCAATGATTTCTAGGGCCACGCGTCTCAGCTTCACTTTTCGAAATGTTCATATATCCATGTTTATATGCCTGCTTCATCACACCGATCAACTACTCTCCACCTCCTAAATTTTGGGCGAAATGTGAATTAATGTTCTGTTAAAGTTCAGCCAGTGTCATACACCCTTAAGGTGTTTCTTTGTTGTAATGTTGATGTAAGTGAGAGGTCGTGGTTGTCATCACATGCGCTGCGCAAGCGTCCGTCGGCTTGCTGGACTTGGCGCCCTGAGGTGCCGCCTCTATGTCGGCATTGAACGTCGGTGCGCCTCCTCAGTTCAATCTCAATTCGGGTTGAATGTTTGTTGTCTTCATCTTCCAGTGAAGTGGTGCGTACCAGTATTCATGGAGTTGTTTCTGTCATCAACTCACCCTTTCATGAATTCTCCAACGAATGACGTAATGTTGTTTTTGCTCGGTTTGGCGTTAGCAATTCGTTATTCACATTTGCATTTGATTTCTGTTCGTATTAGCTGAACCATCACGTTTGACTGCTTTGTTCTCTTTTTCTTTTTTCCCTGCTATTTATAGAAATTGATATTGGTCGTTTCATGTTTCTTATGTCTTTAGCCTTCTGATGAAGTTTAAGGAGCGATTCAATCCCTCATAGAAAATTATGCTTGCCTATTCAAATAGCCCACGAGATGTTATGTTTATGTGCCTTAATATTACTAGATATAAATACTCTGCATGTTTTGAGTTTGCCCTTTCCGTGCTAACGAACATCGTGTTTTTCATATCAGGTAATCCCATGCAGATATTCGTAAATACATTAATAGTCGTAATTTGAATTGCTTTTGTGTGATAAACCTAGTGTACATCTACATAGTACCCTGCGAGCCGCCGCATGGGCGTGTGGCAGGGGGTGTTAGGTCACCGGCCGTGTAAATATGTAAGTTTTTGGGAGATGAAATGGTGACAATTATTATAGGAGTGTATTTAGTGGAGCTCGATTTTTATTGTGATCGCTTATTGTGCACGGATAGAACGAGTTTTTGTACCTATCTGTTCGGGAGTTTATCTATGGGTAGTGCGTCGATGAAAACTCGCCCCCTGACACACGCCCTAACGGTGGTTTGGATATCACTATGAACCATAGAATGGGTTACTTTGTTCTGTGAGGGATGATTTGTACGTTTCAAAAAAAAATCTATTGTCCTTCATTAATTGGGAGTTAAGTAGCGTTTGAGTAGAGAATACATACAAAACTACAATCTGTTAATTTTTTACGAGACAATTGTTAAAAATGCTTCATTTTTAAATTAGGTCTCTCTGGAGAACATAAACCTACCATTTTGCATGTAAAACGGCTGGTAAAAAATATCGGAAAGTCGTTAGGTTAGGGGCGGATATTTTGATATCTTAGGAAGGGTGAGATAGTTTTCCTTAAATGGGCCAATTTCATTGATTCCTAGGTGAAATGACATTTCGCTCAAACTGCCTTAATGATTCTATATGTCGAATCCTTAATTTATCCTTTTTTAGGTTGATTTATATCGAGGAGTTCTTTCGGTGGACTATCTCCGAACTTTTCTTCTGCAACAGAATTAGCATCGCAGCGTAGCCGATATTCGATAGCTTTCTAATGGAGATGGAACTCGAGGACCTTTCTTGAGTGAGTGTCCAGGATGAAGACAGCTCGTTGAGACACAGGGGACTGATGGGATCATTCCTCCGCTCGAAGAGAAGGGCGTGTTGTTTGAAGCGGAGTGAAGACTTTTCCGGAATGTTCCCGTTGCCTTCGAAATTTGCCCTCGAGGGTGAGAGTTGAATGCATAGAATGTTTCACTATGTGTGTAAAGTTACCGTCGCCGCTTCCAGCGTCACCCGTGGGACATTGTTTTGTCTCTCGTGGGAGTGAGTCGACACTAGAGTCGGTTGTTCTTGTTTGTCGCCAATCCTCCTCGGGAACTCCGAGGGTCAACATGCATCTACACGGTCTCATAAAATATTCAGACCAAGTGGGTGTGGTTGGAGGTGAGTACTATGGAACGCTATTCCGAAAAGGAAAACCGGATGGTTTGGACACATACCTTGTGGCATAATAGGTTCGTGAAGGATGTAAATGAAAAAAAATGGAGGAAAGAGTCCCCAGAGTAAGACCAGAGAATAAGTTCTTAGGCCAAATAAAGTGGAAAGAACATAGGAAGACCTACTGGGTAGTAAGGGAACTGACATTTCGTAGGAAGGGTGGAGGATTGCAGTCAACCAATCTCAGGATTGAAAAAAGTAACAACCTGATGACGACAATATAAATCGTGATTTGTGCTGCATACATTGATGTGGTTAAAAATACATCAATGGGCACTCAAAAGTTTTGATAGTTACAGCATGCAGTATGGGTCAGTATTGGCATCACCAGTTTATAGCCAGCTCTACTCCAAAATGTCATGGAATCTTCTAGCCTCAATTTGTTCGCGGTAAATATAATACCTTTAGCCTGTTCCCTACCCCGTACCCTAATGATCCAGGATACTTATCTAGTGTTCGCCTATGATTCGTCGTCTTCAGAAAAAAAGACACTCGAATCAGCTGAAATTTATCAACTTAAATATTGCGAAAGAATGATTCCCAAACTAGTTGTAGTGGAAGGCTGGTGACACTGGTAAAATGGTGGCATATACCTTTTTCATTTGTCTTGCATATACATTTTCACTTCACGCGTTCCGGCGTGTAAGCGTGCGACAGTCGAACGTTCAATCCCTTGTCAACCTTCTCGTTTCGTGTCATCCGCCCCGGGACAAAACATCGATTGCACCTCTCGTGTCCAATTCGTGCGGTGGGATGTAAGTCCGCGTCTGTCGAGCCGTGAGTGACGCGGGCACAATTAAATTAGTGTGACGCCCGAGTGCGTGTCCGAAGTAATGTATTCTAATTACCGGCGATCCCTCCATTCAAGACCTCTGCAGTCCGATTTTTCGCTCTCCCGTCTCAACATGGAACTCGAGGACGAGCGTCACTGTAATTTCAGTTTCTCGTCCAGAATATTAATGCGTCGCTATAAATATGGTCGCAGTTCTAAATTTTGTGAAGCGTATACTTAAATGAAAGAATATTGATTAAAATTTCAATTTTTTGTTCTATCAAATTTGCCGTGGTGTGTTTTCATTTCCGTTCCGCGACAATGAGTACTAAAAGCACCTTTTTATGCAAGGCGATATGGTCACGAATAAATATTTATTTGGGATCCTTTGGAAGCATGCTTGACATAGCAGTTAGATCGCGTACGACTTGGTGCTATTTTTCTAGAGATGTGTTATGGTTTTGTGGCTGTTTGTCGAGACTATTAAAATAATTTAATTGGGAATCATGAATAGATACGCTATCACAGCTCATAATAACTCTCCGAAGACTTCCTCATGCTTTCCATGCAGGCTGACAAAGAGCACTGTAGCATCAGGATATTTTAAATGTAATTATTTCATATACTCTATAATTTGTCCGAGTCATTCCATTTGTGGTTTTCCTCGGGTAATCTCTTTCATTTCTTGTTCTTAGGATTTTATTGGTACTTATCTCCTACAAGTCGTAGGACTTCTTCGTTGGTAATTCTCTCCTTCCGAGTGATCTTCCGATATTCTTTTAGGCTGTTTGAGGAGCCTCGACCGTTTTAAAGTTGGGCCTATAATCACCTGCATAATGATAGATGAAACTCGAAATTGAAGCAATGTCCCCCGTTACAAGTACTTCCGTACGAGTTGTTATCAGTTAGTTTCTTCCATCGGAAGGTATTTGCGGTTTCGCCTGCGGCTGCGTCGCCGTCTATAGCGCTTCCGGCGTGGGCGGTCACTCGATGATGGCGTTCATGTAACCACTCGCTGGGAGGTAAGATGTTTAAGAGGAAACGCTGTCTTGGACGTGACCCGGGATTCTTGGAATAATCACCGCCACCAGCCCTCTCCCTTCGCTGGAAGCACCGGATGAATCTGTGTGTTCACCCCGTCGTTCTAGTGAATACTTTAAAAACGTTCCGAAGGTTCCGTTTCGAAAGAAGCTGGTGATTTTCTCCTGCGCCGTTCCCAGTGTGATGATTTAGCGAATTGGCAGCGAGACGAACTTAATTGTTCCAGGCTTTTAAAGGGCCTCTGAGACTAAGGCCAATCTTGTGTATTCTCTAACTTGAGTGTGTGTTTAGATTTGCGGCAATTAAGCTGACTACTCCGTCCTTTACTGTGTGAATTTCTTGTTAGTAATAACCGCGTAAGTGTTGTTCATGCAATTCTCTACATTCGTTATCCATGGTTTTGCTAAGTTATTTTCGTCTAAAATGAACTCACTCTTTCAAATTTCATGCCTTTTGTCCTGACGATGATCAGGATGTCGTGTCGTAGGTAAAATCCTCAGTTAGGTTACCTCACATAAGTTACAGGCGTTGGTATTTAACAGAAATATTCAAAAATATGAGTGTCTTGCACCATGCATCCGAGGCCTAAGAAAGTTGCGTAATATCTCCGGCCGTTATCATTCATCATGGTGCTTTACCTTACTATCATGTAGACAACATAAACCACGTAGCTTTGGCGTGGTTTAATAAAGCAACTCCCGTTGTTTGAAATACGTTAGATGAATTGTTTCGCTAGAAAAATTGATAACGAAATTCGCTAGATAAATTGTTAGAAATATTCGGGCAAAGCCGAGGACTCAATACTCGTTAAAGGATGTATTTACGTTTCCATTATTTCAGAGTCATTGGTGCCTTACCCTAGTGTTGTCCATGGGCTGTCGGTCATGACAACTGATATACAGTGGTTAGATGGACCATCAGTTCGGTACTCTTTCAAATATTGTTTTTCCACGCCACGTATATGGAATCGGACTACATGAATTATGCATACGGTCCTCTTTGTATTTATTTTCTTTACAAGGGATCGCGTTTTATTCGCGCGCTCAAGTGAGAAAGTTTAAGCACTTCTATTCTGCCATGTTTTACTAATGGTCGACGCCTCGTGTATGATTTTTCATCGTCATTTCGAGATCTCTTATCGTTAACCGAGAAAATTGACGTTATACTAAGACCCAGATGCATGAGTGTTCTCGGGGAATGCGGTCTCTTGCGGTCGATTGAGGAGGCAATCTTACGCAAACTGATCTGAACTCCTGT
Organism: Ceriagrion tenellum; assembly: GCA_963169105.1. Lineage (NCBI taxonomy): Eukaryota > Metazoa > Arthropoda > Insecta > Odonata > Coenagrionidae > Ceriagrion > Ceriagrion tenellum. The sequence continues at coordinate 51,376,923 of OY720633.1, read as the reverse complement.
CGCTTGGTCCTTTGTTTGCCACGTCTTAGTTGATGTCTTTATAATTGCACTCGTGACGTGGGCGATTATTTCTTGGGATCCCTTCGCAGTGTACTCGGAATCGTACGAGTGTCTGGTGGCTCTGGAAAGGATGGATCACGTTTTTTGTGCTATAATTGCTTCCGTCACGAAGAAGCGAAGCTTTAAAGACGTCAACAATGTGGAACGTAATGTTTTGGTGATCCAATCACCCGAATGTTTGGTGGGTGTTAAGTACACTGGGATTTTTTGCTGTATACCTCCCATTGATGTTCACTTATTAAATGATAGTTGTTGACTATGTGGCAAATGCTGGTATGTTTCTTCTATTATAAGACTTGATACCTACCTAAAATCGTTGGCATAGCGTTAAAAGTTGTATTTTGATAAAGAAATTCACTTATTTCCCGCCGTACTTCGCACTACGAAAATTTCATAAATCTTCCTATCAGTACTTCGCCCATTATTTTATGACGCAACTTAGCAATAGCTATATGTACTGTATTATGTAGATGTGATATGGATGGGAAAGCTTTTTATGTAAATAGTCGTTCTGCGTGAACTTGTAAATATCTGCCCTTTACGGTTTAAGTTCCGCTTAGCAGATACTGCCCCCATATCATAAAAGAAAGTCTTTGTCTGCGTTCGAGGGGTTCGGGAGCCTCTGTCGAATGTTTCCCTCGATTTTGTTTTTCTGCCGTCACTCACAAAATCGTTTCACCATTTTCGGAGAAGTGGAATTACAACGGATTTCCCGTATCCACCCCATCACAGCATCGTATTAGCATTGGGTATATTTCTTCAATAATAAGACTTTATACATGCCTGAAATCGTTACCTATATGAAAATAGTCATTCTGCGGGGTATTCCTAAGTCTCTCTTGCTATACGATTACTGGCCGGTTGCACAGACGTTTAGCTCATGAAAGGATACTCAGTGACGTGGTGCATAAAATTATCACCGCCTACGTAACTTATCTACATCTACGAAATACCGTGCGAGCCACCACTACTATAAAAATGAAATTAAAAAAGTAGGTTCATATTAGAACCGCGCACTTTCCCCCGGCCGCTTGGCGCTGGTGGCAGTCAGGCTAGCAATGCGCGGTCGGACCAGAAACTAGGAGAGTGTTACGTAGACGAGCATACTAACATGCAGTACATTAGTTAAGATACCGCTGCTGGTTAGTATTATTAATGGGAAATTGTCCTCCGGGAGCTATTGCTGCGAGCATTTAATCTACTCTTTTACTGCTGGATACCATTAGTATATATGTATATTTTTCGTATGAAGTACTTGTGCACATTATTGATGGTCGGCCTAAGTGAATAAGTTCGTGATTTGCCGCGAAGTAACACTTTTATCAAGTTATTGCGCCTCGAAATGGTTCATTGTGCATCCGCCATCTTGGTTATTTCTGGAATTTGGATGTATTAGCCCCCGATTCGACTATTTAAATGAGCCATGGCCTCTCATGCAGCCAATGAAGTGGGGAAATGTTTCTGTGAGGCGTATAGAACGAGTGCCTCGACTTAATAGATATTTCACTACTCATGGGGATACATGTTTCGTTTCTGTAGCCTGGCACAAGTTCCGCACAGCCTGCCTCCTTAACAGTTAGAGAAGATATAAGTAATTTTTTTTTAGGGTTTGGTCGCATTCCGTCGAATGTTCGTTTTCTTGGAATTGTTTCCACTCAACTCTCCCTCCACAGACAACCATTTCAGAAGAAGTGCGATGACTTGTCCTCCCCCTACCCTTTCCACCACTCCCTTCTTTGCATCGGTTTAAGATCTCCGTTACAAGTGTGGCCTCGACGTAATCCATAATGGTTTGCTACGATGTTTCATCGCGTGTCGGACCTCACTTGTATTTACTCTCTTCTCGGTAAGTCGTGTTTCTTACGGGTTTTCGTTCCCCGAAATCGCGCGAGAATCTGGCGTTCTCCGTTCCTATAATAACTGCTCAGTATGCGGGTCTCCGGCAAATCTGTTATATTTAATAGAATCGAAGAATTTGAAATTTTGGAATTCGCCGAAGAGGGCCTACATGTTATATCATTGCTATGCAAAGTGAAAATTATCCCTGACACATCTTCTTGATATTAATGCAATACATTTTGCCACATTTATTGGCTAAACCTTCCTGGGATATCCTCCTTCGTACTGTGCGGAGTTGTAAGGACTTCCACTTTCGTTTGAATTGAATTCGTCTCACTGCATATCATTACCCGACTTGTTTTCTGCGCTCATATAGTGTGTGAAATGTTGTAATTTGGGGAAACGCAAGAAGTTTTTTTGAAAACATAGCATCTACGGAATGACCATAATAGGGTCTTCGTCGGGTTTTTCTGCTTCTCAGATTTAGGTGACCCTTGGAAACAAGCATGTCAGGATTTGCTATAGCTTGGGAGAGGATGGCCTCGCCGTATTCGCCCCATCATGGCTAAAGGAGCTCAATCAATTGATTTAGTCGGAGTTGTTTGCAGTGTCTTATAGTTAACTATTAAATACGCTGATATTTATTTTGCTGTTGCTTCATAATCCTCGAAAAGCATCTGGCTGTTGTATTTCGATGCAAAATGATGGGGAAATTTGTTTCCTTTCGTGTTGATATTATATTTTCATCGTGAAATTATGACACTAGTGCACGGAGGACATCTGCATCCGGAATTATTGCTCGAATTCGATTAAAGGTAATTTCAGTCAATCATTTAATGGAATAAATTTAGTTCAAAGACGTGAATCCCAGTTCAAAGCGGCGACATTTGACCTACCAAGGTAACGAACTTGATCCAAATATAAATATCCTAGATATCGTATCCGGTATATTTACTCCTCCTCCTCCTCCAATAGAATAAGTCGAGACTATTAAGGAATGGGGTCGTCGAGGGGCCAAAGACGGCAGTGGTATTTCCTCCCTGGTGTTCCTGGATGCACGCCCCTTCTGCCCTTTACGTTCGCCATAAATTCCAGAGTCCACATTCCCCAATATAATATTTTAATCCCCGGAGCACTCCATCTCAAGCACCTCCGTTCGGGGACGTCCGCGAAAAGCCTCTGGCGGAATTCTAAGAACTGTAGCAGCACCAGTTTAGGTCTGTTCCGAGAACTGCCCGTGGCCACTTCGTCTTGTTCCTGGTCACTTGTGGGTAGAGTTTAAAGTTTTTTGATTTATTTGTCACTTCCTATCGTGTTGTTTAAATGAAATATTGTCCTTCGAATTAACGAAGTCTTTTTCCCCGAGGCAAGTCTCCATGCTCGAAGCGGTTTGTACAGTTGTTTAGGGTGGCCACGTCATTAGTTTTAGGAAGAGCATCAACTGATGTAGACAATTACTATTCCTATACCTTCGGTCGTATTATCTTAGCCCTCGAGTGGTGTCGCCCGGTCTCTCAGACCGACAATGTAATCTTTTTGGTGGTGCAGGCGAAGTATGCAATTTTGTTGTTCATGCTATTCAGTAGTTTCCTATTTTATACTGCTCCTCCGATATACAGGCCAAAAAATCACTTCGTTTAAGTATATCGCTACTTATAGCTACTTTCGATCCAGCAGGCCGTGCCTTACCATTCGTGTCTTCAAAAGTACCAATTTTGTTGTGCTTTATAAAATATGTGTTAAAAATGTGGGTAATAGATTTCTGACGCATTACGGAAATCAACCCTTATTTGTACCTAGTTCTTGTAACGGTTATTTTTCTCTTATGAAGAAAAAGTCCACCTCTCTCTAGTCCACCCATTTTACCGTATAACATAGATTGAATAAAATCTTAAGTAGATATCTTCTCCATTTGCAGTAAAAATTTTGAGTAAATATTTTCAAATTAACGTTTAAATGCTGCTATTTCGAGAACATTTAGAAAAACTGATCTATTCTTTTTAAAAACTCCTTAGTCCTAATCGGCCCTGGAGACCTACGTCATAGCGCATGTCCCGATAATTCACGTCTCTACTGTAGGGTTAAGCGTTGCTCTTGTCATTTTTTCCCCCCAAGTGCTGAATTTTTCGCTCGTTCCGTGGTGATCCTTATCTATTCGACAACATTGACTCCACTGCAAGTTCCCAAAATCTATTCCTGGGCTGATGGTTAAGTAACGGCTTATAAGAGAGCCACCGCTGTTATTTCTCGCCGGCCACTGCACACGTTTATGTCTTCCTCGTAACAAGTATACATTACTAGCTGCGTCTTCTAGTTAAACGATCGTAGGTACGTCGATGACTTGCAGATTCAGGCGACTGCAGTGTCTCCATACTTCTTCGACCGCTATTCACCGATTCATTAAACCTTGGTTTGCATAGGTACGGTGATTCATCAGTGGTATCCTTTGTGTACTTTTCATGGTGGAAGAACCACGCCTTTGTCGTGCTTTGAAGGTGGATGAACCGGTAATTGTGGATCATTGAGTCGGATATTAATAATTGTTCAAGTAAGCCGGAAAATTCACGTCCCTCATTACGTTTAATTGCATTCGTTTATGCGGTGGAACTCACTACTCATGCAGTAATAGATATTATGCAGGAATCATATATTATATTTTGTCCCTAGTTTAATAATATTATGACTTGAGCTATGGATAGTTTTCGGCGTGGCTCCTTGATATTTGTTAGCAGCCGTTAATAATGTTGGAGTAATAATATGGACACGCTAATTATATGGAGTGTATTCTTTTCCATTCAAAAGAAAAATTTCTCATATGTATCTCGAGTTATCACGAAATATATCTCGTGTGCCGTAAGGCTACTCGTTAAAATAGTTTTTAATAGCCAAAATAAAAACAAAATCATCGAAACGCATTTTAATTCTGAGTTTATCTGTAGATATCACTAAATGGAGCCCGCACGCCAGTCATGCGAATATGTATAAACATAGGCAATTATCACTCCTGCCACCTCGAGGAAGGCAACCCGGCGTCAAGTACAAAAAAATTGCTGCCACTTACTCGATACAGAGAAATCTACTCAGTTCAATATAGTTAAGGCTTTGCGAACCAGTGACAATCATAAGAAATTTTAGTCAATGCAAAGTTGAGTAACGTATATTTAAACATTTAATGAGGCACCTAAACATCATTATAATCCTGCGCGATGTTTACTGAACTTCTGCTTTATGGGGACCGTTGAAAAAACCTCAGTCATACTTACATGCCCAAATAAAGAAATGATAAAATTAGCATCTCCTGCATGAATAAAAAATTGAGATGTGAAGTTTGAAAAAACAGCTCTACAATTAGTTTCCAGTTAATTTATTAATACTATAATAAATTCAAATGTGTACGTCCACACTTTTTTCTTATGTGATCGATGCTGCTATCTTAATGTGTCTGCCCACGAGTGGCTATCTAGTACATATTCATAAATTGGCTATTGCTGAGCGGAATGCCCTTGCGTGAAGATAATTCACGTCATCTTGGGTATTCCGACTCGTCGATAGCTGGTGACGCAAACGGTGTTATCTGCGCGTGCGATTCGTGATGATTTCGGGTGTTTATGCTCCCGCGGTGGCAGTGATGTGGCCGTCCAAAGTGCTCCACGGCGCAGCTTCACTTCTATGTAAAGAAGATCTAATGCAGCCTCCCATTGTCGTTGGGATCCTTTTCGAGGACGGGACACGAGCAGTGACCTACGCTTCATGAAATATTTAATAGCGCTGAAACAATTCTTGGAATTAGAAAATCTAATTAATAGAGTGATGACGATTGATTGCTAATTAAGATGATAATTTAGCCTTTTTAGTATAAATAACTTCGTTCTCTCGTATGCTCCTTGTTAGTTAATCTATGTTTTTTTTAATAGAAACGAGATAAGTATACACGAAAATTAAGAGTTGTTCATCGTCGTCTTATAACAGCTGTAGAATGATGTTGCTTTCCCTGGACAGTTAATTATGATATTCTTTTTCGGCAGTCTTACGTTTTACATAACTCACAAGAGGTATTATAAAAATGCTTAAAACAGTGTATGAGCAGTGGTAATTTCACGCTCCTGCTCTGGGATTGGTCATGATGAAATTAACATATTTCATGTTCATAAAACTAATTACCCTTGCTCTCAGGACTTATTTTCCTTTATTTCGTTTAATTTAAGTTAAATATTGTGGTTTGGTAATATTTTAATCGTGTATCTTGTGTACTAATTGCGACCTGTTGTCTTGAAATCGTCGGGTGAATCCTGTCTGAATGAGTCGCGATTTGATGAGACTGGAAATCCTCAGTAAATGTTTTATTTTCTTGCATTTACTGGTGTTGTTATGTCACAAAATTCAAAGTTCACTTATTCCTCAAGCTCACTGTAACTAATGAGTTAATATGCCTAGTGTTTGACATGCTGTCGATGATTTTCTGCGGTTTCTTTTCGATCATGGACAGCTGAAATTTTATTTAGTACTTGGCGTCATTCAGGTTGCTTGCGGTGCAGTGCATACGGGCGACGCCTGCGCAGACTCATAAACTCGAATCAGCGATGGACGACGACGTCCAATTTTATTTCCATTCTTCACAGTACAGGGATTTTTCTTTTGATTCAAATAAATTGTCATTCCAAACCTAAACTCGCTGAAACTTAAATAAGTCGCATCTGGACGAGCGCTCGACATTCTCGGTCGAAAATTTGACTCGATATTCATTGGGGTACTTACGTCTGGAATATCTAAATATACTTTCTTACACCATTATCGTCTCTGCTGGTGGCTGGGACCCACATGAGTCGTTTGACTTCAGTGGGATGGTTTGTGTTTGTACGATGCAGAAATATGTCGATGCGTTGAATGAAACAGGAAACGTGAGAATAATATTTGTCGCGTGACTGGTGTCTCGCTCATTTCGCGAAAATGCCCCACTTGCGTTGCTCTCCTGCTCTCTACAGTTATGTTTTTGGTCTGATTTCCCTGTGCTCTCAATCACAGGCGAAACGAAACTAGTTGTGGTTATGGAATTATTCGCGAAGAAATATTTTGCTCGTTGAGTTATGACAGAATGACCGTCTTTATTGGTTACTTTTTTTTAGAAAAGTGCTGGTAACTGGGGCGATCGTGTATTATCCCTTCTGATATACGAAGCGAGATACGGAGATGATTTATTTTGCAGTACAAATTACAAATTTGGAAAGGGTGTTGTGAGAGTCCGTGTAAGATAATAATGCAGTTTAAGTATACTGATTTGGCTCAGAAGTAAATGAAAATTATACATATTTTTCACAATCGTATGATTTAAACAAAGGCCACCATCATGGACACTTCGGTCACGTGATTTCCTTCCCCTAAAGGCATTGGACGTGTTTACTTATTAGCTTAATTTCTTTCAACTCCGCTATCATCTTGGGCAGGGTATGCGTCTAGTTGGTACTCGCTTCTTACGTTCTGTTTTTCGTGATGCTAATGTTTCGAACGAGAAGCTAAGCGATATCGCCGTTTTCGTGAAGAAGTGACGTCGTATTTGGATGTGGCGTTTGAAGCTTGCATCGGGATCACGAAGGGTCAAAAACGAGACGTAATTGGGACAAAGTTCTCATCTTTTCGAATGACATCACGAAAGAGCACGGACTTGAGATCGCACGGGTCCGCGGAATCGTACGAGATTGGACGTCATGCTGGCGGAGACTTTGGAGACACGGGGGAGACTGACGAAAAACCTCGGCCCGTCTTCGGGCTAGCATAAGTCTTGGGTGCTCCACCCCGGGGGCTATGACCTTCGCGACTTCTTTCGTCGTCACACGAGTCGCTCGTTTGCTCGTCCTTGTGGCCGGAGACGAAAAACCGATAAGTCACATCGTCCTTCCTGCGGCTTGATGTCTGGTGTCTTAACACTTCTGAATTGTTAGGCCGTGTGTGCATATCATCAGCGTTTGTATCGAGGCTGTATATTTCGCTTCGTGTGGTGCCCTGCTGTTAAGGTTGTGTCAGTAATTGCCAAATATCCGCCCGTAGTGGAGATCGCGGCTAGGAATTTGTGAAAGTCTAATTAGTAATTTGGGATGTATCACGTACGAAATACATCTACATCTACAAAATACGGTGCCAGCCACCACTTGGTAGAAACAATTACAGGCATAAGATTAAGGAAATAGACCTCCAAACCGATAGGTTTGAAATGTCTTTTTTCCTCGTACGATAAGGGACCATAATAATTGCGATAGATCAGTTCTAGGATAATTTGACCCTGACTAGATAAAATATGTTTTTGCACGTGTATTATATATGCTAACTGTTAGTCATCATACATGACATATATGTAACATCATTGTTAGTCAGTAACCTCGCATAACATTTCCGACATGATATAGCTCTTGCACCTTGTAGAACTATTTATATGTCGCAATAATTATAACCATATATCGTATCTTAAGTAATGTATTGCATGGTAGCATGTTCGTCCATGCGGCACTCTCCTAGTTTCTGATCTGACCGCGCACTGTTATCCTGACTGCTATTGGCCTGTGCCTGGCATTCCGGGGAACGTGCGCGGTTCTGATTTCAGCTGGGATGAGGGCTTCTTGCCTGGGATGGAATCACTCCGTGCCACACACCCTAGTAGTGGCTTGCACAGTATTTTGTAGGTGTAGGATGTGTGGCACGGGGTGATACCACACCAGGTTTGCAGGGTTCACTCCAGTTCAAATCAGAGCCGCGTCTTTTCCCCCGGACGCTAGGTGCAGGCCAAAAGCAGTCAGGACAGCAATGTGCGGTCCGACCAAAAACTAGGAGAGAACTACGTTGACGAACAAATGCTACGATGCAGCGCACTAGTTCCTGCTCCTGGCAGGTACAGCTCCTGGTTAGCGTTATTAAAGCGATGGGTATATAGTTCTCCAAGGCACTAAATTATGCAAATGCTGAATTATGCCGGAAATGTCTCGCGGGGTGAGTTGTTAATAATGGTAAGGCATTTAGAACAAGTACGAAACCTACTTAAATAAGAGGTTCGTAGTAGACTATCGGAAATTGCTGGTGGCTATTAAGGAAATGCGTCTTTGAAGGGTGTTGTACGTCATTATATAGGTGCAAGACAGTTCGCAATGATCTTATTAGACCATTTTATTTAGGGGTTTATTCGCGTGCCCACCTCTCTGAGTTCTCGTGTTCTATCTTCAAGCAGTGGAGCTTCAAGATGCAAGCCACTATAATCATAAAAAGAATAAAAACACTGAAAATCCTCATTGTTCACGAATTCCTCACAAGTTTAGCCCGAGTCTTTTCATCTCCTTCGAACACTTCGTGGCAAGTTGTTGCTGTATATGGGGATTGTGCTCGTGTTCACTTTTTTGAAACCCGGTCACTAAATTCATCGTGGTTGCCTGTATGGCATGGATATTCTCAATATCCATGGCAAAAATGGTAATTGAGGAAAATTGGTGACATAAACTCGATTTCAGGATGACTTTTGATGAAGTTACATTCAGTCCGCTTTGATCGCTCTTTGCTATTTGTCTAGCGGTACGATTTCTTTCGGCGATACGTAGCGCCTACCGCGAAACTCAACTAGTTTGGTAAGTTTTTAATAATGCTGAATGCTAATCTAAAGGAGTTTTCGATTGGATAGCGTGATATGAATATTTTTTTTGGAAATGTGCTTGGAGTCTATCCTATCGTTTACGTAAAGGGGGCGATAATAGTATACATGCATGTGCCATGTAACTATTTCATCGATAATTTGTCATCCTATCTACCAAACTTTAGGGATCTAAGGGAGATGCGAGAAGCCGCTTGGTACGCGTCCCAAACACGCAAAAGTATGTTTAATCCAAAAATGAAATGGTCAGGGTTTTAGTTATAGATGCACAGGAGGCTACGACGGTTACTTTCGTTTGGCTTCTCAGCCACGCTTAATTTTTTCATATATTTTAGCAGACGATCATTATCTGAAGAAGATTCTATGAATTTTTATTTTTAAAAACTCATCTAAGCCTTTATTAATTAAATTTATTATTTATGATAACATATAAAGGTTTTAATTTATGTATTAAAAGATTTTTTGTAAGTTTTAAAAAATAACCAAAACAATTCAGTGCTATAGACTATTGGCGCATTTAGTGGACCGAACATTGCTCGCTCTCCGTGTTCTGTTTATTTAATTGCTGATATTATATTTTTGACTGTGTTGTCACGGAATAAACTCCATTGATGCAGTAAAAGCAATGGCTCGATTGCCAGCGGACATGTTGATTTTATTACTGATAAATGAGGATGTATATGAATCGATCATGCATGCACGCCAAGGCCGCTGCCTTCTCCTCATATGCGGCTCCCGCCGCCGTGTGCAGCCGATTAGAAGCGGCATCAGCGCTAGAGGTGGAGAACGGAGTCATCGCCGTGACCTTAGCAACGGGTTGCGTCACCACTAAGTCGGGTCTATTATCAAATTCTCCGCGTCACCGCGAGACATGTAGTCGCTTTCCTGTCGCACGAATGTCAATACTCCCTGACGATTGCAGGGATTCGCATTCAGACGACGTTCCAGGTCGATGTAGTCTTTTAAAAAATATGGCGATATATAATTCGCTTCTTCTCAGCGATGTCGTTGAGGAATGTGGAATTGCGAATTAATTCAAAATAGATTCTGCGAGAGTATCTACACTTTCACAGAGAGAGGCTGTGTCTCATTGTGCTGTAGAATGCAAGGGAAGTATATGCAACGTATGATTTCAAGCAGGAATGCCTTGTTTCATTGACAGTGTATCAGGTGCCTATAAGTTAGTCCTTTGCCTACTTGTTATCTTATTTAAGACTTATTTCTACATTTCATTTCCGTCCGCTATCAGATCGGGGGAAATATTTCTCTCGAGGGTTGTAAAACTCATACATTTGACTCTCGCGAAAGCAGGAATCGTCGCGGAGTCTCAACAGTTGCCAATGTTCAATATTAGTATATATTGGAAACCCAGTTTTTGATCAAACTTTTTCGTTGAATATTTTTTTTTGATACAGATCGAATCGACACGATGAGTGTGGAATGTTCATAATGTTCATAATGTTCTTTTTTTCTGAAATATTCATAGTGGGGCTTTTTATAATTTTCTGTCGTAGGTTGTATGTAACCTTATGCCTTGAATTTTTTAATTCCTCAGTTATATCTTTGACGACGAATTTTTAATACCCCTCATATTTACTTCCTAAAGTGGTGTGTACTGGTATAATGATTGTTTTGACGAAGCTCTTTGCATGCCAGTGCTGATAATTAAGGGAGTTATTTGGAATGTGGAGATTCGTCTTAATTCAAGATTAATTCGTTATTATTTTAAGATCATAAGATAGTTAAGATATTGTCTCTAACCAAATCCTTTACCGCTGCGGAAATCTGCATCGAGATCTTTCAAATGCCTCGGACGACAGCTTTGTGGAGATTAGATCATGCGATTAAGTCGTCAGTTAAAAAAAATGAGCCGTTTCCGTAATGCGGCTTTTTAGTCGGGCGCGAATTTTTCGGCAGTTTTTTTTCTCTTCATTTTCCTTTATTCCCATTCTTGGACGTTTGTTACGCCTGCGATATTTCATATTTCATTCTCTTCCCTTCCAAGTTTCTTATTTCTCTCTATTTTTCCCTGGAATTCTCGTCCAGTGAGCTGAGCTCCCGTCAGCTGCACGCTTTGTTAATACGATCACCGTCATTACATTTTTGGTGCATGTCGTAAGGACTCGAGGAGGATATTAAGCCTCCGTTGCTGGAGTCAAGCTCGCGCAAATGGTTGTTTTATTCGGTTCGAATAGATGACTTCCTGAGTGATGCGCCCTCGTTATGCTTTTTTTCTTCATTTTCTCTCCCAGTTCCTCCCTCGGAATGTATGATTTAACCCTCAGTTACTGGAGTTTTTTTTTTCAATTTGGTGTTCAGAATGTCCTCTTTTATTCGCTTTCATGCAAACGTAAAATATTATAGTACCATAATTCCCATTTGTAATGCTCCTGGATGTTGAGAGTTGGTGAGATCGTTTTCTAACGAGACCTTCATCAATCATAGATTCCTTTTTTGTGTCACGCTCGTAATCTTAGTTAAGAATGAGAAAATCTTTGAATCTAGGTGTGATAACTTATCTCACGAGGAAGAGGAAAACACGAGGTGACTTTCCTAGTCGCAAGTGTCTCAGTGATAAATAAATCTCAATTTGATATTGAAAATCTTCGGTTGGATCTTTCCCTACTGCCCTTCATTGTATTTCGTTGTTCTGCTGTTGTAAATTCTGCCGGCGATCCCTACTAAAGTTCATTGTTTGTATCCGCAATCGTGCGAATTACATAACTCTGTAGTGATTCCCACACTCTCTTTAATACCGTCGTTAAAAACTGCTACGAGCGGACATATAGTGTCTCGAAACTTTTGAAGGGATTAAGGTGGGAGCCCGTAGAAACTCGGAGGCTATACGCTAGGCTTAGCTTGCTTGAGAAATTCAGAATTTGTGTGTTTCAGAGCGGCACAGAGAATATTATCATGATGCCACACTACATCTCTACATCTGACTGAAGCGATAAAGTAAGAGGGATACATCTCCGAACAGATAGGTACAAAAACTCGTTCTTTCCGCGCACAGTAAGTGACCGCGATAAAAACTGAGACCCACTAAATACACTCCCATTATACACGTCACTATTTTAACTCCCAAAGCCTTACAGTTTTACAAGGCTGGTGTCCTAAAACTCCCTGCCACACGCTCATGCGGCGGCTCGCAGAGTAGAATGTATATGTAGGTATGTGGACCGTGGATGGATATAGAATATTTCGCAAAGTATCGCCAGATAGTCTTTCGTAGTCGTTGTGAACATTCGTGTTTCACATATGTTGTCCTCGCAGTATGGTGGAATGTGGGGAATCGTTTGAAGAAAAGTGAAGTAGTTGAATCGTGTGGGCGACTGGCGGGTGAATGATGACTGCAAGCCTTTCGACTTTCGTTTGTCGCTGACGCAAATGGAGCGTACTTATGAGGTCAACTGTGATAAAGTTTGAATGAGTGATGCATGAATATATGTGTGTGTCTGTTTATATAATAAATATGTATACGCGTCCGACGAGCTGAGTCAAAACACCGAGATTAGTTCTCCGTCGTCTCTTTGGCCGTTGGGCAGTCGCTCGAAGAAAATAATACATCCGTGCGAGGGGAGTGGGGGGAAGGGGGGGAAGAATGAGGCTTTTTTGATGATGGGCGGGGGCGTCGAGGCGCACGTGCGGCGGAGCAGAGATCAACAGCCACGCCGCCGAAAACATTTCGCGACCGAGGTCATGATCACGCCAGGGGCTTCCCTTCTGTCCATTGACCTTTCTTTGCCCCGTGTCTCAAAACTCCCCGAGGGAGGCGATGTTCAATTTTTGTATGTTACTATTGGTATAATTAATTATGAGAAGGAAAGATCGAGGGAAAAAGAGAAAGAGGAAAACGAAGAAATCATATCTTGATTGTTATTAGGAATGGAAGGAGTTACGAAGTGCTGAGGGGGACAGCATCGGTTAGACGAGCATGGAGGGAGCAGTTCAGTTGAAACCTGTCTGAGGACAGATTCAACTTAGAAGAAGGTTAATATAATATTACAAGTGGGAAGTTGTTCCCTTGATAAAAAAATATCCATTCATGACTTGGTAAAAATGTCCAAGTACATGTTTGTAAAGAACTAATTTTGTTTAATCTTGCTACTGATAAATTTCAGCTGTATATATTGATACATTTCGTGTCAGATCTGATTTTTTTTTAACCTTTTAAATTTGAAATAAATTATAGTTTTTTGGAAGGCTCAAATCATTTTGCTGCTAGATCGTTACAGTCCAGCATGTTCTATTTGAATGAAACTAATTTATTTCTAGTTGCTACTGAGGAATTTCAGCCGTATGTATTGATACTTCGTATCAGTCAAATTATTAAGATATGAATTATATTTTTTCGGAAGGCTCAAATCATTTTGCTGCTTGATCGTTACAGTCCAGTATTTTCTATTTGAATGTGAATATATTTGTATATGAGGACATTCGTCCTATCACAGAATATATTTACTCTATTTACATAATTACTCTATTGTTATTTACATTATTACTCCATGGTTCTGTGTAACTGGCACTTTAGCTTGAACTTGTGATCATTTTTTCCCCGTCAAGCTTGATTTTTTTACGTCCTTTCCAAGTTATTCTCCCTAACAATTAGGTTCATCCCACGCTGACAGCTCCTTTTCCTACTGAATTGTAAGCTCTCAAATTCCAGTGCAGTGAGTATTTCAATTACGCTCTCTGTCCTCTTAGTATCTTCCTGACACGTACATAGCAATCATTCTTTTAACCTTTTCCAAGGTCGTTTTTAAATCCACTCTAATGTGAATTTTCTCTGGGATTAAGTGTTAAGTTACTCTTCTGTCATACTCGCAGGTGACTTGTGTTGTTTCAATGCCCTTAAAGTTATACTCTTTGATATCTACTAATTATTTCAAAACGAATTGGCTCGTGGAATTAACCACTGCATTACAGCTCGAAAACCATGACATCATCGCACCTCGCACTATTCTTCGTGCGTGCTGACCATCAAGTTGACTCCAGACAGTCGTGAAGTTCTCGGGTAGAGGCGTTGCATTAATGGTGGTATAATTTCCATTGCGGCGCAAGTAAGCAGACCCGAGGAATCGAAATGAGTATAATGCCTTTCCCTTAAAGATTGAATTAGAGCTTTGAATGTCTGGATGTACTGTCGCAAGGTGCGGAATTCCACATTGAAATCAGTGGGTGTATCCTACGGTAATGCGTTGCCTGAAACATAATTTGTTTCCCAAGTCTGTTGTGTTTCAAGTCTCATTCCCCCGACCATTTGCCACGCGCATGCCCTGGGGTTTCTTGAGCAGCAGCTTTTCAACGATCGCGAAAGATACTAACTTAAGCTAGTTACACCGAGATGGTTCCATCGTCATTGAGACCATATTCGAGTTGTGACAATCTGCAATGTCTACATCCGTTGGAAGCATGAATTAAATATTGCATTATTAATATAGTGCAATAGCATACGTCTATATGACTGAAATTCTCGGTAATTTAATAAAAATATAGGTCTTTAACTGGACTCATTCTTTCGGGCATTGCATTTAAAACGCCTTCACAACGGAAGGTTTTTGTTATTCTGAAAATATCACTGAGGTGACATGCTTTGTTTTCAAAAATAGTGGAGGAAATGTAAAAACTAATTCAGTGTTCATTTTTTAAACTATATTTAGGTGTTAGAGCTTCCTTGTTTTTTGAGTGCATACACGTATCATTTCCCGTGTAAAAGAGACGGTATTTTTCGTCAAAAATCTCGGAAAGTGTTTCGGTTATGTGGGTGATATATTGATATCTGTAGAAGGAAGAGATGCTTTTCTTTACAATGAGTCGAATATTTTTTTATTTCTAGGTAAAATAATATTTCGCTCCAACTACCTCGAACCGTCGTTTTCCTCATCACCGGGTCATTTTTACCGTAGCTGAGAGCAACGTTTCGGTAATGTTTACTATCCTCATTTGATCGAAACACGTATATGGCGACTCATTCTTCATTTGCTAGCGTGGAAACGATTGGCTGTGGTCCAGTTCATATTCCTTTGTGTTCATGGTCGGAAGACTGGATCTTTTCAGATGACAGAAAATGGGTAGGGAATCCTAATCATTATCCATATCCTTGACAATAGTCGTGTCATTGAGACATCCTTTGAGCCATCATTGCTGCATATCCCTGATCTTGCTCGAGGAAAGTAAGAGTTTGAATCTCGTTCTAATTACCTGGTCTCCTTGATTGATGAATAATTTTTTCACATAAAAAGGTGGTTGAGTGAAGATAAACAGTTTTCGTTTCGATTGCGTTATGACTCCCATGCAGAACGCTCTCCTGGTGTTGGAGTCGATGGTTGATTTGTTTGCGTTATTCTATTCTAGTGTCTGTTTAGTGTAAACCGTGTTAAACACTCAATTCCGCATTGATAGGGCGTTCCACCTTGGACCCATAGTGCATTGAAAAGTAGGTCAATGATCCCGGCGGAGTCCTCTTCGTTACGTGAAGTTAACTTCCCTAAAATAAGATAAATCACTCCATTTAGTGGTTATTTTCGATGAAATCCGACTTGATTCCATCTTCCCGCGCTGACGGAGCGCCGCATGATCGACTCGTCCTTTAGTTTTTTATGATTGATTATTTTCCCGAAACCTACATTTATTTTCTTACGCACGACAGTGGCGATGTTTTTTTTTGTGCGCGTTTTTCTTCGAAAACGAGCGCTGCGCTGAGTGGATGAACCGAGCTGAGATAACTGACTCTGCCCTCCCGACACGCGTGCCAGGGTCACGAGACGAGCGAGAAAAAGAGAATCGCGTCATACGTTCCGAGACGGAATAGAGCTTGTGAATCCTCGAACCCCTCACGTATGAGCAATTATTAGAAAAGAAATTCTTCGGGTATTCTAAAAACATTAGAATCTCCCGTATGTGAGCCCATAACAATAAACGTTGATATCAAGGCGAGTTTCGTGTGGGTTTTACGCGAAGTAGATGTTCACGTCTCAATCCCAGAGAAGTCAAATGATTTTTTTCAACGCTAATTTCAACCGTTGGTGTATATGCACCCTTGCAAGTGACTTCATTCCGTATCATTTTGACATGCAATTATTGTAAATGCATTGATGTAATAAAATATAATTATTGCTGGAAAGAGTAGTTTTCTTAACGTCTAATGGATGTGTTCGTTTGGAGAATGCTTGAGTTACGAACATTTCTGTTATCTTTTATCATTTAACTGGTTGCGAGCGTGTTACTCTTAGTATTTATCTAGACGGAGATGTATAATTTTCCATTCATGCATGTTCATCGCGCCATTCTCCTTCGGGGTGGGTACATTCGAAGAATTCAGTTATTGCCGTGAGCTCTAAGAGTACTGGCTCCCTTTTAACGGATTCCTACATCATGATCAATCCGAAGAAAAATCTTTTGCTTACCTTGCACTAATATTTTTGTTTATATCCGATCTCCTATCCTTAAGACTCATATTTAGCATGCCCCATCTTTCGAGTCTCTTCTGCTACATTCTACCTCGACTTTCTTCTTCACCAATTGTTTTCCGTAAGAATAGTTTTTTTTTTATTTTAAATATTACTTGCGTAATAAAAGTCCTACGGAACATTGCTGCTGTGATGAGTTCATTAACGATGTTGTCTATGCAACGCGCAGTGTGGTATTTATTTAATGGTAAGACGTGTAAAATTACTTGTGTATTAAACTATGTAGGATTCCTTTTCTCCCCTCCTTACGCTGTTGAGTTGGGCTTCTTATTCCTTCTGTGGTTCTCATGTGTATACTAATGAGTTTCAAGGCAATTGAGGTGTGCCAAGCTCTTTTAAAATTTAAAGGTCAGAATTCCAGGAAATATATAATTCTCCGTCTCTATAGGCTTTCCAGTTTGCTTCTTATCTTCACTTCTTCTTCTCTTCCTTATTTCCATTGGGGCCCATTTCAGTCATCCATAACCCTTTCCCAACTCGCAGATGCTCGGGATGATGCGCGATAAATAAAAACGCGCCCCGCGGTCGGAGAACAAAAGACTGAGAACGCGCGCGCACTCTCTCTCTCCGCTGGCTGCCTCTCGCGCCGCCCCAGCATGACAACATCTTCCCGCCATGCGTCGTCGTCCCCCGTTCGTTCACGGCCTCCTCTCTCTCTTCCGCCCCCGCTCCTGCCCCCCGCCCCTCCCCCACACTCGGCCGCCCCCGCTTCCACCCCTCCCCCTCCGCCCCCACTCACTCCCTCCGCCATTGATCCGCTCCCAGCCTGTCTCCATAGTAACCTCGCTGCTGGCTGCCTCTGGGTTCAAAAGGGGGATGAGTTGGGATCGGGGGGGGGGGGGCGGGGGTGGTGGCGTATGGCGGGGGATGTGTTTGTGTGATGTGGAAGGGATGATGGGGGAGGGGAGAGAGTGTGGGAGGCAGAGGTGAGTGGAAACTTGTCATTTCCTAGGAAACCTTTCCCCCCCCCCCCCGCTCCCCCTTTCTTGCCCTCTCATGCGCCACAACCTCTAGCCTCTCTTTTGTGAGCGCAAGATCTTTTATACGCATATCTATCGTATATATATATTTTCTCTCTGGCTTCCATCATGAGCCACCCCCCTCAAGTTAACAAGACGACGCTGCGTGTACTACACTGTGGTGTGATTTCCGTGGACCACACCACTTCTCATCACGGGAGATCTCCCTCCCTTCCCTCACGTCCTCCCACGCCGTACCCTAAGCTCCTCCTCCTTACGTTTAAGTCCCACCCACTCCCTCGTGTGTATGACATTACAAACAGTAAAAGGACGGAAAACGGACGCAAAAAAGTGGACTAAGGCGTGGACGGTGAAGCCGCGTCTTCGGCTCCCGATGCTGTCGCACTCTTTTCTTTTGGATTCAGGTATCTTGCACGCCACCTACCTGCGTTTCCATTGTTTATTTTTTGTGTTCCCATCACCATTATTTCCTTTACTCTTTATATCGATATAAATGAATGTCATATTGGCTCATAGAGTTTTCGTGAATGGATTTGTGTAGTGTATGTATCCATTTCCCTCTTGACATTCTTTGAGAAATTATAATCAAATGCGTGACAAATATGAAGGCCGAATCAGTCTATCGTTCGTAACTTTGCTTTGGTATTAAAAGTAATATGTCAGTGGGAGTAATAAGCTTGACCTTCTTTCCTTTAAAATGGTCGTTATTGTATCCCAATCGAAATACTTTTAGATTTTAAAGATGGTCTTTCGTGTTTTCTGCGCCTCTCCTATATCGTTTTTGTGTGTGATAACGTATACTTAATATTTTTTGCGTTTTTATTTCAAGAAAGACCTTCATCTTCCCATTTTATTTTATTCACATCGTCGCATTAGCTATCAAATTTGCGAATTTGTTTCAGATACGAATCTGCGATTCTTAGTTCATATTACTATAATTCTACTAGAAATAATCCCCAGTGAATTAATGGACAATCTGTAATTTTGATATCAGTTCGATTGCGTTTTAAGTTGGCGTGTGAACGAAAGTGACATAATTTAGTGGTTAGTTTATTATTTCTTGAAAAATCAGTTTTTAATATCCGCGCAAATGTTTAAGTTCGCATAATGATGAACAGCTAGAAAAATAGTTCTCTCGTATAAAATTCGCGTCTCACCCCCACACCCTTAAGCTACGGTAGTCACTCGCGCAGACCCTTGTCTGCGCGACAAAGCGATTCCCCCCACTCACCTTGCAAGAGGGGGGTTGTCGGGTCTTCCCTCTTCTCAGCAGAGTCAGTTCCCCTCCCTTCCCCTCTTTCTCCTCCTCCCTTCCCCTCCCTCCCTCCTCTTTCGTTCCCATGGCGTCATCCACCCCTCCCTCCCTCTTTTGCCTTTACCTTTCTGACGTATAATCGCGTACGGAGGGCGTGAGGGGAAGGATCTCCCTCCCATCTCATTCTGCTCAGGGCGTCATATCGCTTCCTCCTTTTCGACGTCCATTTTTCGCCACAGCGCTCCCGATTCCCTTTAGATTCACTCCCTCCCCCCCTCTCCCTTCCCCAATACCTCGTCCCTCCCCCCCTCTCACGTGACTTCTTCGTCTTCATCTACCCCTTTGCCTCGGAGATGAGATTCGTTTTCCTGAGATTCGAGAGGTGTCGACGATTTGTTGGCGAGATGTTTAGGCGGTCGAGTTTTTCCCCCCCGTTACAGTGCTACTGAAGGGGTCTTTATCATTAATCGTAGTTCGCAAGACGGTCCATCGCTTCTGGTGCCGGAAGTATTTTTGCTTATGCACGGATTTGCGTGAAACCTTACATTTTGGCTACTTATTGGAATTGCAATTTAATGCTATGTTAAAACGTATCCTGATGGCACTCGATTCGCAATAATTCGATGAACACGTTCAGGTGTTCCCATGGAGGCGATATAATGCGTTTCATAATAGCATAATGATTGCTACCAAAGGTCAAACATATCGTATCCAGTAAAGAAAAAAGTACGTATTTTCCTAAGGATTTCGCTTAAATTTTGAATTCCGCGCAGTAGACCTAAGTCGTACAAATGCGTTGGTTTAAAAGAAAATTTTAAAATTTAATGCTTTTATATTTTGTTAGTCATAACCGTTGAGTTTTATGGAGAGGGCGCTACGTCATCAAACTGAAGTCAGAAATGAGAACCTCATCGTTTACCCCTTCTTTTTCCTAAATATCATATGGACAGCTCGACGGAATGGATGAATTAGCAGATGTAAAGCAAGAATATCAATCATCTGTTAGAAATTTAAGGCAAGGAACTCTTGAAACATATTTTCGCATCTTAGTGCTATGGATTCCACTCTTTTATACTCTAGTTATCGCCGAGAATGCGGATTATTATTTATTTTTCATAAATAAAGAATTTATTTATAGAGGATTCGTAAAAAAAAAGTAAATGCATGCTGATTTCTAGTAAGTTATTGATGGAAAACATCGTAAAATTGAAAAATTAGTGCGTTAGCCCAAAAGCGCTATAGGATAATGAGAGTTAACGAAGATGGTCTGGCTTCAGCTTCTAGCATTGGCCAGCATAGCAAGTGCCCTCTCCATATACCGCAATAGTCATAACAATGCGTTGGTTTAGAATAAAATTTTTAAGTACTATGCTTTCATTTTTTATTTTAGTATATCGTTTGCTTCATGCATTTGTTTCACTCTCATAATTTATTTCCAACGTATGGGGGCGTCCATTAATTACGTAAGGCGATTTTGGCGATTTTTCGACTCCCTCTCCGCCTTGGTGAGATGTCGTGAGAATTGGCTCGACCCCTCTCCCCCTAATCTCACGTGAAATTTTTCAAAATGCGTATTTTTAGTGTAAATACGTTAATCTGTTCTTGATTGCGTCGGATTTATTTTAGAAAACATAATTTGCTTAATTATTTTTATTTAAGACTAGTATGATAGACTACTAAGAAAGTAGTCTATAATCACAGTGAGAAAATCGAACAATAAAATACTTGAATAGGTACTACTAAAATACCTAAAAGAATGCTCATTCTAATTCAGTCCACGGGGACTCATGTGTGGTCTCAAGAGTGACTACTGGAACCAACATTTCCATGTGATTTTCAGTAAAATCATCTGCTCCTTCAACCTCGCTCTGATTTAGCCACTCTAAACCGTTGTCGCTTGCAGGCGTTTGTCGCGCGTTTGGCTGGCCGATGGCGGCTAAACAATCGAGGGTCTACTGTGCCACTTTGTGGCGTTCGCATAACCGCGATAAATACTATTGTGTAGGATTTAGCCATATTTTAGTGGAGAAACATGTATTATTTAATTTAACCCAATTTTCTCGCAGCTTTACACTGTTTCTTGCGGAAAAGAAATTACGTGATATTTTCCGGGACCCCTCCTCTCCCCCACGTGAGATTGGGTGAAATTCAGCTCGACCTCCTCCCCCCCTAAAACGCATCACGTAATTAATGGATGCCCGGATGTTCTAGTAGTGAATTGTGTCCAAGAATTTTCTTCCGACCCTCTTGAAAAGTTTTTAAAATGTGCTCTCAATGACCCACGATTACTGCGCCGGCAACCCTGATGCTCTCCAGCCAACGTCGCTCCGTTGACTTCTACCGCGGCTCCTCCGGGCGATGCCGTTCGCTTCGTGGCGTGGTGGCCTGTCTCCGCCCCTCCCACATCTCCTCCCTCTTCGCTTTCCTATTTCTCAACCGCTCTTCCGCTCTCCTCGTGGAACGGCTCCTCAGCGGCTCTTCCCGTCTCCTGTATTCCTGCGTGTGGGTCGTCCCTCGCCGTCTTTCCCCGCATTTGCCCCGGTTTTACCGAGAAGCTATCGTAAGCGAATCGTGAAGACTGCTTGCGTGTTCGCTGTTACTGTGTGTGTGTTCCCGGTCACTTGTCTGTGTCAACATAAGTTACGCTGCACCAGTGATTCCGCTTATAGCTTTCCGGCATTACTCATTCCGTGCGTCGAAATGAAAGGACATTTTGGATAATTTACTTTGCACGACTTTATAGTGTCCTACGGCCGTGCAGTTGAACGTTGTTGTATTAAGATCTTTTATTTCAGTCAATTCAGTATCCCGCATTCAACGTTAATTGGTCCACAAAATATAATCTGGTGCATCTCCTTCGTGTTTTTTTGTGTTTGGTTCAAATTTTAAACTTTGCTTAACGTCGGTGGGATGAGTAACGCAATTAGAGCCAACGATTGGGCTTGCTGTATTGAAAATGTTGCGAAAGATTTACATCTGAGGACGGATGTTACTATGTGTTTCGGGGACGAATTTGTGAAGGAAATTCTGAGGAATTCAAGGCAGGAGAACTGAAGCGACTCGGGGAAATTTGCTTGGAACCGAACATTTGGACGATGATAAAGCTGTCGTTAACAATGTTTTTTGAGAAATAATGCGTATTAGCTGATGGACGACTGTTTTGGAATGCAATACATTAACTTCTGTGCCTTTTGACGTCACGTATTGTTGTCTTGATTATATCAACATATTTTCTACCCCTCCATGTCTTTTTCTGTCTCTTTTCTGTGTTTTTATATTTTTCCATCCTTCGACACCTAAAATTCACTTCTGCGATTATGCTGTTCTCTACATTTCTAAGCTAACATCTTCTGTTTTTCCTCGCTTATCGTCCGTCAAGTTTCTTCCGACATGTTCTTTACCCATGCAGTATAAGACGTTTTCCTACACAAAAGTACTCTTTATTATTTACCACCATCTTCACGCATATATGGAACTGTAATTTGTGCGACTTCAAAAGTAACTTAACATACAAGTTTTCGTTTTGCGGTGGGGATTATGATCTGTATCTTTTCTGGACCTCTGTACAGGCTTCTTTAATAAATAATTAGAACGTCACATTGAAGATGTTATTGCAGTTGGTAGATCAGAAACGCTAGAATTTCGCCGTAAAATTTTAAAATCTAACAGGACTACCTGTCGTGTTTGCGGAATTGGTTATGGTTTGTGATGACAGGTCTTAGGTTTTTACCGGTATATCTGCTGAATTAAGGTCTTTCGGGTATTCCACCGGGTTAGCAGCTTCTTATGTCCCATGGTTTTGAAGAACGACTTATTCTCCATCCTCGTGTGCTCTGTATGTGGATGTGTGGTGGTTTAAATTGGTACTTCCTTTTGTAAATGTGAGTCTTTGGTTGCACCAACAGAACCCTCCGGATGAAGAACAAGTCGCTCTTCGAAACGTGGGGAGATACGCAGTTGCTAACCTTGTGGAATATCCATGGTTATGGTTTTAATCTTTTTTTGCGGGCGACTACGATTTTAGAATGAAAAATGGAGGATTCTTATTTGGCGATGCGTGAAAAATATTGGACTTCATGAAAGAGTTCTGTACGTAAATGTGTGGTGGTTCAAATGAGTACTCCCTTTTGTTAGCGTTGAGTCCTTGGACGCTCGCATCATTTCCTAGTGACAGGCCTTCAGCGCGGTGTACACCTTGGGACGGCCGAGTTTGTAGGTTTGATTGATTGGCGGCCCGCCGGATGAATTTTAATATTCGAGAAGTGTCAATCACTTTTTCCTCGTCCTTCGACAGAAGCGGATAATTTTCCCCTTCTCGTGTGTCAGACGTGTGCGGACGGAGCGGGAGGGGCCGACTGTCCAAGCGCAGTTCATTCATCGCGAGAGAGAGAGAGACCCTCGGGCACTCGGTCGTCCTCATATTTCCCTGCCTCCCCCTCCCCCCCCTCCTTCCCTCCCGCCCCGCCCTCCAACGCGAAAAGCGAGCTCCATCCTCACGGTAATAGCTTCCCTCGTCCCCTCTTAGTTCGACACATTTCGATTTCGTTCGAGTCATCTTTTAATTCGCCGTCGACAATTTTTGCGCCGTCCGTGGATGATCGTGTCACTCACTGGTCGGGCAGTGGCGCACAGGCCTCCGCCTCCAATGAGACGGGTTTGGATCGTTTGTCTCATCTATTTGCTCTGCTCCATCCGCATCGTTTCCGCTCATCTACTTCCGTCTACAACAGGGTGGCTTTCGATCCGTAAATTAGGCGTGACTTATGAAACGAAAGAGGAAATACGTTGAATTAGCCCTGAATTCCGTGTGTAATCCTTCGAGCATTTGTGGGCACTTGAATGTTGTATAAATTTTTTGAGCTGGTAGAAAATTCCGTTGTATTTCGTCGTAGAAACTATTTCTAGATGATCTACTGTGATTTTTATGCAATATTCTGTTTCTAACCCTTAAATTCTACTTCAATTGGCATTTTAAATATATCCTTAACGGCGACACATATGCGTCTCTTAATGTCAAAAGCGCGGGTAAGCACTGTGTCAGCATATGGAGAAGCCATCCATCGTTACTAGTACTTTAATTTCTGCCATATCGAGGAATTTTAGTAAATGGAATTGTATGAGAGATCAATAACCATTTCATCTCGATATCCCAACGTCTGGCATCATCTCAATATAATGTCTATTTTCTTGTCCTACCTTAATTTTCTTCGTGGACTCGACTATGCTTTAAGGTGTGACCACTATGTAGAATGTTATTGAACTATCTGTGAGTAACCCAAACGTTGATTCTAGGTGCTACGTGATCTCTCGATAGAATTAAAAGACGTACGTGAACTTCAAGGTTTGTAAGCAATAAGACGTTTAAGAGCCTTGAATGAGAATCATGCGCTCTTGTGCATTATTTGCATACCCTAAAAATGCATTATGTGAAACGAATCTGCATGTAACTCCTACAAAATCTTGAAAATGGCCTTTTTTCACCTGATAAAATCGTACGTCTTCGGTAATTAGACTTCATTGAACGTGGAAACTCACCAAAGAGTGAGGCAGAAACATTTGTTCGCAAAAATGTCGAATTTATCAATGAAATCATAATATTGATTCCAACGTTTGCGGTCATTACAGGAAATATGCATGTTGGCCAGAATTAATCGGGGGCCAGTTTAATTTGCTACCTTTGACAATTACAATTTCTAAATGTTGACTTAAATTACACTGAGTTAAGTAGAAACCCGTTCCTCCGTCAACAGGCGGAAACGAATGCAATAACGGCAGCAGATGCTTTCTTTGCCCAAAAAACTCGAGAGGTCAAGTTTTTGCCCATGCGAATGCTTCTCATCGCAAGATGGTGATGTATTGACGTGGTTGGAAAGGCATGCCATGAATAAATCAAGCTTTGAGTACAAAAACACAATACGATAATTGCACTGTTCCCTAGGAAAATACTGAATGATTGAGACACCTACTGATAGACTTCGATTCGGGGCACTGGAAATGGGAAGCACCATCTTCAACTAACGAAAACCAGCCTTTTGTTTCATTACCCGTTTAGTGATTTTCTTAATTAAAATCACCCTAATTGTCGGTAAGGTATTCGTCATAATTTTGTAGGCGTCACGAAGAGCACGAAATGAAACCGAAGGCGGAATCGTTATGGTCTAAGACTGAGGTCAATAGCCGGGCACGTGTTTGCCATTTGGAAGTTATAAAAATAAATAAAAACGTGGGACGTGGCTTATTTTCGATTTAAATGAAGCAATTAATTCTGTTTACAAATAGCACGGTTGATTTTAATGACTTCGGTTAATGTTCTTTTTTGGTAAGTTATTTTTGTTTTTCACCAAAATATTTTGTTTGTAAAAGTGAGCGTTACAAGTACTCCTTGAAGCGCTTGATCCTTTGCGAAGCCCTGGCTGAAATCCAAGGTCAAACGATTTTTTTTAAACAAAAAGCCGAAAAAATGCCTTTGTGCGCTTTCTTTCTGTCTTCTGTTCTGGGATTCAAAAATTGGACCTGTTCCACCTCTCATTTGTTTGTTGAGGTTGTGTACGTCAGCGTTGTAATGGGTTGGCAATTGCTGTAATTTCTCTCTCACAGATTTAAGAGGTGACAGTAGCCTTCTAGTGGGCGTTAAATGAATTATTTTTCAAATAAATTATTACCATCATCACTAGGTATGTATAATCCTAATGTGACTTTTCTCTCGCCGAGGTCCTCTAGGTTGTTATATCAAGATTCTCTTTTGTTGTTTTAGCCTATCTCTATGACATGCATCTACTGAACTTAATTTTTTTAGAGGTTCTGCTCGGAATTTTATTATTGCGTAATGTTTTCCTTGCCTGTAATATCTTTGTTTTGATGATTTATATTAATAGATGTTTCGAGTCATTCAACTGTCAGGTATAGAATGAATGGCTATTTTGAAGCTCCTTTATGATAGCATTAATGGTATTGGCTGAAGCATGTGGAATTCCTTCATAATGAAATGATGAATTTCTTAGTTTTCCACAAAAGATTTGTTACGCCCTTACGACCGGGTTTCATCGCTGCGCGACATCATCATCCTTTATGATTTGAAACTCGTCAGCAATCTGTGAGAAACATCCAGACTTTTAGTCATTTATTGTCCTTATCATAAACGATGTTTTTAATTCTACTAATTGATCGATAGTTTTTTTCACCAGCGTTAATTTACGCCTTAAAGAGGACACATTTAACCTAACTATACCAGCTAAAATTTTTAGCCTAGTATCCCTGGAGATCCTCATGCCTCCCTCCCCCGTAATATCTTTAAAATTTCCTACTCATCCCTGTCACTCCCCGATGTTAAATTTGTTGAATTCATTTTTATGAAAAGAATGTTAATTTTGAACAATAATGCTGTTTATTTGGTTTGTATTAATTTTGAGTTGTGTTATTTGTAAAATGGCAGAATAATGTTGTAAGTGACCAATAACTAGAAAAATTAGCTCGGAAAGTTGTTACAAGATTCTCTCGTGGAGAAACCCCTGTGGTGACTTGGAGGTACGATATAGATGTATGTATCTATTCTCCTCCCTCATCTACGGCGGTTACTTAACGTTATCCCCCTATCGTCCTCTCCTTCGCCATTTCTTTTAGGTAGTTTGGGCGAGATATCTTTTCAGTTCAGAATTCAATGAACTTGGCCCCATTTTAAAGAAAAATATCTCATCTTCCGAAAGTACCAGTATCTCAATCACTCACCACTCCAGTTTTCGAGATATTTTTCCGAAAGTAGAAGCCGTCTGCCTTGGGAAATGATAAGCGTATCCACTCAAGAGAGACTCCAGTTTCAAAAATGGGGAATTGCTTACCCAGTAAGTTTTGCAGAAACCCAAAAAAATCCTTCTGTTTTGGCGCGTTTTTTGCCGTACGGTGTGTAACGTCCGACCTTTGTTTACGTAATTAATTCCTTATTTTCCATTGATACAACCTTAGTAACACAACATCTTTTGGAAGCAATCGCCTTTACACCTCCGATTTCCCTCTCAAATGCACAACAATTCCACCCCTCGTACAATCAACAACCCCTTAACTCCCTCACAAAAAATTTACATGCAACCAGATAAAATAGAAAATTTTATATAAAAGTAATAAATAAGAAATGACCACCATATCATCCTGCGTGTCCTTCCTGACTGATGTACCCCTCCCAGTAGTCCCCACCCGGAGATCCGATGGGGTTAATATTTTACCTCCGGAATATTTTACTGGGAGGAATTCCATCTTGGCATATGTAGTTAGAATGCAGGGATGCGGAGATTAATGCGGCGTTTTCCCCGTTGCCTTCCACATCGTAGTACCCCGGCCGATTCCGTGAACTTCACTCTCGCCCGAAGCTGTGGCTGTTGATACCGGTCCGATCTCCTTGATCTGCGCCATCAATGCCTTCTCCTGAGACCACCATGTCATATTATCGTTAACTAAACCTCATAATTAATGAAACAAGAAAGAATTAATCGAATTATGCTTGATGTAGGGAAAAATACCAAACGTTACAGGAGTGAAAAAAGAATTGTCAAATGAAAGCCTAAAATTAGTGTATATTTCTATAATTACTGAGAACTTCCATCTCATAAAATTATATTATTATCAGCACAGTTTATATCGCAATCAGCACAATTTATATTTACTTTCCTTAAAGCTGCTGAAATGCATAAATGATATTCGAGTATGGTCTCCGTTATGGCTGGAGAAAAATCTCCCTCAAACTTCCTGTTTTGCGTTCCCTTACCGTTCTGCCCTTCTTCCTCCGAAATTTCGCCGCCGACTTTTATTTCTTCCTCGCCATCACTAGGGCTTCATCTTTTGCCCATGTAAATGGTATAATCTAGATTTTGATTCGCATTATCCACATTGTTCCTTGAGTTTATTATTCTTCTCGTATGAAAACGCACCTCTCCCTCTTGTTTGGTTCCTCGCGGTCGACTGCCTCCTTGACCGGACGCGGCTTCAAAATCGCATCGCTCTCGGCCCAAGTCCATCACGCGAGATTGCCCACCTTGCCTCTTTCCCTTGCTTTCTTCAGTTGTTTGATTTTTTGCGCCCCCCGCCCCCACTGTCCCCGTGCTCTTTAATCGGGGGAGCGTAGGTTTTTTGTTGCCCCCCGCCCCCACCTTCTTGCTCGTTAACCTTGAACCCGCTTTTGGCACCATTAACCCACCCCTGTTCCGCTCTGGGTGTCACTCACCAAAGGCTCCCCCTCCTGGATTCCATTAGAATGGCCCTTTCCTCACAAAAAACCATTACGCGCCAAACTGAGCCTGACGTCTAAATTTTAATTTAGTCGAGATATTTTGGGTGTTGAAGAAGTCTGAGCAATGCCAGATTTTCCCATTTTTTATTACACTAGATTTTCCGCTTTTACTGTACTTGTGGGATAGAGAAATAGCGGTGGGCGGAAAGGAAGGCGAGCGAGGAAGTGCTTGGTAAAATTTCTGATTAAAGGAACTCCACCAAACACTCGAGAAAATTTGAAGACAGTCGGAGGTTGCTACGGGAGAGGCGAAGCAGTGCTGAAGGCCGTGATGAAGGGAAGGATGTTGAGCAATCGGGGAAAGGGCTGTAAGAAAATAGGTTCCATGGACGCAATGAAGAGAGGACGAATGCTGGGATGAAGACAGAAATCGTGGAAGGAGATAGGGGGCCTACAACAGTAAAAATCTGGTGAATGTCTACTCTCTTCCACCTTAAATTACATCATCTGGCAGACAATTCTCATTCATTCATTGGTCGTTCAATCCTAAGATTGGTTGACAGCAGCCCTCCACCCTTCCCTATCGTATGCTAGTTCCCTTACGTCCTTGTATCTCTTCCTATGCACTTTCCTCTTTATTTGGCCCATGAACTTATTCCTGAGTCTTCCTCTGGGGGCTATTCCCGAAATTTCGCCTTCAATTTTGCTCTTCGCAAACCCATTGTGCCTGATGGTGTCTAATCCATCTGGTTCTTCTTTTTTCTATGGTTTTCCAAATGGTCCTCTTCTACTCTTCTGTACACTTCATTTTTTTATTTAGTCCGTCCATTTTATCTTGAGCATTCTCCTCCTGTGCCAGGTTTTGAAAGGTTCTAGTTTTATCTGGTCGGCTTTCCCAATGGTACATGCTCCCGATCCATAGAGTGCTACGCTCCACACGAATGTTTTCACTTACTCTTTCCTGGTAGAGATGGCTCTACTTACCTACCTAGTAATATAATCTTGGTAGGAACAGTAGCGATGACGCTCGTCTGAATATTTCGGTTATAATATTTAATTTTCTGCTACGTATTTCAAGTGGTTAGTTTAGTCTCCAATTCGTGTTAGTGTTTTTCCCTTTTTGTACTCCTCTTTACCCTTTGAATTGAATGGTCGTGGACTTGGCAATTGCCTATATCTGTCGTTAATCTTAACCTCAATCGTCGGAAAACTCATGGGTAAGAAGACCATTAATAGTAAATTTTACTCGGCTACATCCTTTGAAATTTCGTGGGTGAAAAATAGTGAGCCTTACTGGAATGGCGCTTAAAAATCTGAGGAGTTTTTAGTCAAAAGTCCATCTCAAGTCGCCACGTTTGTGATGTAAACATATGCACTATTTCCCATTATAGTAGACAATTTATTTTTCCTCGATGACAGGTTCCAGTAAAACTATGTCTCCTCACTGAAATACTCATTTTAGCCATTTTGCCGAGGGAATTTAAATCAATGGTTGCCCAAACTGTTTTTTTTAATAGGTCAATGGTGTTTTCAGCGGATGAGATCATCAGCAATTTTAGCATAAGTCATGAAGCTCGTAAAATTTTTTGTACCACATGAAGTTCGAAGAGCATCCATGTGTCCCACTCGTGACACATGGATTGTTATTTTGGCCGTGGGATAGCTCGGAAGAATTTTTTTTTATAGTCCAGTCGAATCGACCGCCCTATGTCCACTCAACAGATTGGACAGAACAGATTATTCCTCCCCCAGAGGCGTGATCGGAATTTTAACCGTGCGATAACGATAGGTCGAACGCGTAACGCGCGGCGCCGCTCATGTGTGTCGGGTTGAGAAGTGGAGTTTCGCGCAGAAAAAAAACTCCGCGTCCATGACTTCCGCATATCTCTTCACCCGAGGAGCTGGATGAGGGTTTGTGTTTTTTCGCTGCCAAGTTCTTTCGACGAGCGCTAAGCTGTCTTTGGAGAGTTCAGGGTCGTGCGCTCGGGTTCCCGAGCCAACTTCATATTTCTTTCTACTATCGTTTTTCTTCTTCCTCCCTTTACTTTTGCCAGCGTGTTGCCACATGTGTTCGCCCATTTTCCTCGCCTGTCTCTCGCCTCCACCCTCTAACTCCTTCCCTCTTCATCGTCGTCAGCTTTTTCGTGTCACGTGGTCATTTTTCATTGAAGCATCTTCCTTTTCTTTTGATCTTCCTCGTTACGTAACGACTTCTCCTCGCAATATCCGCAGTTCCAGTTAAACAGCCCCATTCCATTTATTTTACGCTTAAGGCGAACTGAGAGCTAAGACTCATCCTCTTAAAATACGATGTTGACCTCTTTGCACTCTCTTTTTCTTGCTCGGATTATCGTCTGCGAATCCAACCAATTGCTGCTCGTTTTCGTTCTGTCTTTCTTTCCTCATTAATTTTCCTCCTTGCTCGCTGTTCTCTGCTTTTTGCTTCTTTTTCTTCCCGTTCATTTTGTATTCTTAACCATGTTGTTAGTTACGGGTTAGTACGTAGTTAGCACTTTCGTCAAATCAGTATTCATCTATCCCTTCATATCATTCTTCTTTTTCTTTAACAGCGACAACTCTGCTCTCTCCTATATCACCTAATAGACTTCTACGTCGCCTTATGTCCCCCCTGCCAATCGCCCTTCAGGTGCTTTACGGGGTAATATGTAGATGTTTGGCTGTAATGAAGGTTTATGTTGGCAGCATTCCAGAAGGTAAAAATTATAGTTCACCAAGCAAGCATGTTCATGTAGAATTATTACCCAATTATGTGGTCACTTTCTAATGGTAATATCAATGGCCTTACTCTAAGAGTTACGCTAGTGTTTATTTTTTTTAGTGATGAGGAGAGCACTAGTGGAGCATTAATCTTTTGATTCTTCCCTTGAATCCACCCTTTGACGGCTACACATCGACGTCGAGCCGGCATCATCGATTCTGTCGAGATGGTCGATTGTTTGACAAATTTAATTGGTATAGCCCTCGTCCGACTCCGAGCGGGTCAATCTTGCCCTCTCGCCTCTGAACCCCGTCTTGTTCCGACCCTCCCGCACCCTTTATCTGCTCCCGGGAATTGTGGCCCAAGCATCCCCCTCTCATTGTTTCGAAGTCGAATAATCTTTTGTCAATTGTTTGAAATATCACTCATTTTTATAAGAAAAATGTCGCACCTTCCCCAAAGACCGCTTTACACGAGGAATGATCATCCTAGCATTAATTCGCGAATGAAGTTTAGAAATGACCGAACTATACACGGTGAATTAAATTCGCAAATGATATACGCCGAAAAGATGCGCAGTCGCACGCCTATCGATGGTTCATATCGATTCAAGGAAATTTTCCGACCGACGCAGCTGTTTCGATCATAGCTCTAGGATATCGACAGAGGATTGTTTACATGGTATATATACATTGAACGTCAACTTAGTCTGTGGGTTTATTTCTATTTATTAAGCCAAGTTGTGCAGAATGGGTAGTAGACGTAGAATTATGTCAATCGCTGCTACCATGTCATTAGTATTGGTAGCAACCGTGCTAATGTCTCGGAGAGTCAGGAGAAGAAGGAACGTTTGGACGAGACCCTAGCGACTATGGACCTATAGATAGAAAAAAGCTACGGCCTACTAATAAAACAGAAAAAACACCCAAGAACGAATATACGTAAGGACCTACAAATCAATTTTTAAATAGCGGAAAAAATATAAAAATTTTAACTTATTAAAAATGTTATTATGAAAAATATATTATTGAAAAACTAAAGATACAAAAGAAAGTTAAAAATCTACTGTCTACAAAGTCCTAACGCAACACCAGGACATATTTATAATATAAAAACTATACTACTCTAGTGCTAATAATTGAAAATATGATAAAAAATGAGAAGTAAAAAATTAGAAGTGAAAAAATATGAAAAAAAATTACATTCGCTCGCAAATCGCAATGTGTTCACCAGAGTAACCTCAAGTGAAAAATTTTTTTTTAATTTTTTTAATCTTTCAATATCCCGAATACTGCACAATGTGCCAGTTTACGTCGGGTGGATAACAGTAACAACGGACGAGACACAAACACCCATGTCCTGGGCAGATAATATTCTACCCAGGCGGGACTCGAACCCGCGACCCTCGGGTTAGCAGGCGAGGACTTTACCCCGCCGCCACCGGGGCCGACAATTTCACAGTTTTCCGCTATTTGGCGTGAAAAATAGAGTGTATTGGATTAAGCACTGTCGAAATCTTGTAGATTTGTACGAGAAATTCCGTGGGACGCTCATGGTTCACTGGTTCCGTTTCTACATTCATAGTTCAGTAAACTAAAACAATCAAGAAGGATGTGGTGCGTTCGGATCATGCCATCATTCACGGGATCGTGTGATCAAAAATAGTCATCATCATTAGTCGTCTGCTTTCTCAGGTCCTTGGTGCCTCCATCTCTCTCTGTCCTCTGCTCTCCTCTTCAACTCTCTGTAACTCCCTCCATCCTTCAGGTCATCAAAAATCTTTCTTTTCTTTCTTCCTCTTTTGCGGTTTCCATCTACCATTCTTTCCAGTACATCTCATGACAAACATTTCTTTCTCAGTGCGCGTCCCATCCAGCTCTTCTTCCTATCTTCAATGTACTTTAAGAGCTATTTAAATTGAAAATACAGTTAGTATAAAACAGAAAATGTTCTAATTTTGCTCGAATTATCATGCGCACGGTTTTTCATTCGCCGAATTTGCCGTAATACGCGATGCATGAACGGCATTCGCGTGATCCTTACCCGTGTAAAGCGGCCTTAAGATACCAAGGTGTCAGCCCCTACTACTTTGCAAAATATTTCTCACCAACTATCAGTCATTTTACATGAGTAATGGTTCGTGTATACACTTCAGAGAGACTTTTTAAATGAGAAATATCTAACACCTAGATCTCGTTAAAAAATCACCGTGTAATTTGTTTGTTTTTTCATCTATTTTTAAAATTTACCTAGTATTTTTTTCAGAGTAGTGTGTTCTGAAATCCACTCGTCTGCCATGACAGGTAGTCTTCTATTAAAATTTTGCCTGAATTTACGGTCGTGCGTGAGGCAATGTCCTACTAACATCCCTCTAGCCCCGAATCTGCTTTTGTACTACGGCGTATTCATATCTGTTCGAGATCATAGGTTCGACAAAAATGCGAGATTTGGTGGAACTACTCGATATTTTGTCGAATCCATTTTGGGATGTCCCGACTGGTCCTTCTCTATCCCTGTCTATGTACACTTTGTTGCTCAAATCCTCACTTTATACCCTACTCTTACCGCCATAATATTTTACCTCCCGTCCCTCCGAATCACTATGGTTATGTCATTATGTGAGTGTTTGTAATGGATTAAGTACGCCTCGTTTTCTCAAAGACGGAGAGTGTACTACTAACATTTTTTCAAGTATTTTCGATAATTTGATTGAACGACCCTCTTTTTATCTTCCTTCCTCCTCGAATCCACCCGTGCTCATGTAGGCAATGCCATCGATTCCTCTTCATCAGTTCGATACTGTGCGGGAATCGGTCAAGATAGCGATGTTTTGGCGAATCGATTTTGCGGTAGTCCTCATTTGCTCCGAGCAGGTCATCATTCTCCCCATCTACGCCCACCCTCTGCCGCTCCTCTTGGACCCTTCTCCGACCGCCATGACCTTTCCCTTTCCGTTCCTCCGAACTGGAAATTCCTATGTAACTTAGAGTTTCGCTGAATTATTTCAAAGTGTCAACTCTAAAAATGTTGATGTAAATACGAATTTCAATGTCATTTTGTGCTAAAAATTGCCGCATTTTGTGCATTCGGCGGCTCAACTCCCTCCCGCCTTTATCCGTTCATTGGTCGTTCAATCCTAAGATTGGTTGACTGCAGCCCTCCACCCATCCCATGCTAGTTCCCTTACCTCCTGGTATCCCTTTCTATTTACTTTCCTCTTTATTTGGTCCATGAACTTATTCCTGGCTCTTCCTCTGGGGACTTTTTCCCTTCTATTTTTCCATCAATTATGTTCCTCACTAACCCATTTTGTCTAAGAGGGTGTCCAATCCATCTGGTTCTTCTTCCGTCCCTCGTGTTGGTTCTTCCGAGATAGGTGTGGGTATATAATTGCCCTAGTTTCTGTCCTCTCAGGGTGACTTTTACATTCAGTTTCTCTCTTCCGCATATTAGGAT
This sequence comes from Ceriagrion tenellum, assembly GCA_963169105.1. Lineage (NCBI taxonomy): Eukaryota > Metazoa > Arthropoda > Insecta > Odonata > Coenagrionidae > Ceriagrion > Ceriagrion tenellum. The sequence continues at coordinate 51,342,304 of OY720633.1, read as the reverse complement.
TTTAGTCTTCGTCTAATATACTTCCATGTTGTATTCTTGGAGAAATTGGTCCATTACGTTTAGTGACCTTTGAAGATCATGGCGATTTCCAGTTTTATCGCCTTTGATCCATCCCTGTTTAATTTCGTATCGACATCGATCCTGTATCATCGGTTCGACCAAGTCCGGGATTGGGTCCAGATGATCGATTGATCGGCGGATCGAAATTGGGGATATCCCGCGTCCGCCTCGGAACGGGTTATTCTGCCTCTCTTCCTCTCGTAATCCTTTGCCGTTCTCAACGCCCCACCCCCCTCCTGTATCCTACCCTTGCCCTAACCTTTCCCTTTCCTTCCCTCCCTTTCGTTTCAACCGCTCCTCTCCACCCACGCCCCCTCTCCCCCATGTGGTCCTGTCCACCCACCTACCGCATATTCCGGCCTTCCCCGCCCCGATGAAGGAAAAAATCCCCCCTCCAGCATCCTGGCGATCTCGTCCCACCCCCGCCGCACCCTAGACGCGAGATTCGACCCCCACCGCTGTCGTCTCCTCCCGCTCCACCCCTCGACACATCATCCCCCGGTCTCTCCTCATCTCATCGTGCCTCTCCCTACTACGGTGCAGTGCATCAGCGCGCATGACTGGCCTGGCATGTGCCTTCCTCCCTCTTCAACCCCCTTCACTATGCCTCCCGCCGCTTCCTCTCCACCCTCCCGCGCCCAGGGAGTTGGGGAGAGCCGTGCTACGCAGAAGCGCCCAGAACTGTCCCACTTTACGATTACCGAAGGAGGCAGGCCTCTCTTTTTCCTCCCTTCTCGCTTTATTTCCTACAGTTTTTTTCTCTCTGCCTTCTCTGATACACGTATATCTCTGTGTGCTTAGGAATTTTTATATTTTTATTTGTCATTATTCCCTGGGCCATGATGCGGAGCGGCCGGGGGAACCCCGAGTCGCTCGATAGTGTGTGCCCGTAGTCTTCAGTTGTTTTTTTATTCAATGCATGCTCCTCTTTGTGTGCCTTTTTTCTACATCGCGTAAAAGGAGATGGAATACAATGGGCTCGCAAGAGTGCGTACGAAGGGCAAAGAATAGGAGAAATCTTGTTCTTGGTTTTGTCTTTCATTTGGAGCGTAGCGTAATACGGAGATGGTGCCTTAGGAGTTCTAAATGAATAAATGTACGTGGTGTTCCTTAGAATACTGCACAGTGTAACGCTCTTGATTAAAGCTACCATAATAATTTAGGGAGCATTATTTGGGTATTAATGAAGCGATGGGGCTTGGGATTTTTTGAAAAATTCACAATTTGTCGTGCGAAGAAATGAAAGTGATACTTTGTTCAGAATATCATTTGAAACATATTTCATGTTCACTTACAGTTTATGGTTCCGAGTTGTCTGTCGACCTTTCATCGCGTAGAATATCCTTCCTTGGGCCCAAACGTGCTCAGTGATGCTGCGGTACTCTACCTTTTTGACAGAATTCCCCAAGCGTGCCTTGATTGCGTACTTTATGCACGGAGTTAAAGATGGCAATTGCGTCCATCATCATCCATCAAGTGGTGTCAATACTATGATTGATTTTCATTTTCTCTCTAATCCTCACTCCTCAATCAGTTATCTATTTGAATCCTTCATTAGTCGTCATTTTTATGCCCTTTTCAGTTTGCCTGATGTTTTCCAGCATTTGCCTTCTTGTTTCAGACATAAATGCTGTATCGCTGTCTGAATTCAGTGTTCAACGTCTTCTTCTTCGATGTTTAGTTTTCTGCAGCTCTCCACTCTCCTCACTTATTCGTTTTTTCTCTCGTAAGTTTTCATTTTATCCATCTTTCGTAATGTGTCTTTACATATTACTCCATTTCAGTATTTCCTTTTATCCGTAGCGTGCTGTGTCGCCGAGGGTCTCCATACGGCTCTCAACCTCTTCTTTTGCGGACGTGTTCTTTTACGGCAACCAGTAGTCTTAATTATTGTAAATTTTTATATTTCCCATTTGGATATAGGACTTGGGTGTTTAAATCAGATATGGTAATCATTTTGACATTTTGACTGCATAATTTCTTCGCCACTAGTCAACGAAAGTTATCATTTCCTAAGCAGTGGTCTAGACAGACGCCTGATACAGTTAAGTGAGTGCATGGAAGTGATTCGGAGTTTTAATGTTTAGCGATTGCTCAAAGCGACGCGCTGGACCAAATATTCATGCTATCAATTTTTCCCTCCAGTCCTGTTTTCAAGAGGTTCTTCAATCTTCGAAAGGTGTCCAAGAATTTGATCTCTTCTTCTCCTCAGATGTTTTATTTTTCACGTTCACTATTTTTCGCAGTACTTCTTCATTAGTGTTTCTTCCCATGCATTGAATCTCTTTTTTTGCAGTTATCATACAAGCTCCGCTCCTCTATGTGAGCGTGCTCTTAAATATGCAAATTTTAATGAAGCCCCTCCTCGTTTCCAAATCCGTTTCGCTGCCTTTGTGGCAAATCCATGGAAACTTTATCGTAGCGATACGTGAAATCAAATCTACTGTTTTCGCTTTGTTAAGTCCCTCATAACGATATGCAATATTTTCAAGCTTATTGGATTAGACGAAGAACTTAACCGGCTGGCTCCGTGGAACTTATGGAGAGTTATTATCTATTTTGGAAGCTGGTAATCTGACAGCTAAGATTTCCCGCGAATATTCTCGTCTCAATTTCTTCTTTAAGTATCCCATATTTCATTATTGTCGACCGTTGATTTTGCGTCACTGACTTGTGAGGACTAATCAAGCTACCAATTAGCCCCCGTCGACTCCATGTGCCCCAGTTTGCTGCATTTAATAGGCTCATGTGTCTTGGCTAAGTTTCTGCCAACTTTGGGTTGAGGTTTCTGTATGCTACATAATGAGATAAACGTTTATGGGAATAATCGATTTTGGAAGCTTCTTCCTGGCATGATATCCCACCTTGCTGCAGTCATCTCATTTTTGGATTTCAATAATTTTTCATGCTATGTGGAAATGTTCATAGTTAAGTTTTCTTCTATTTCTCCTTGTCATCTTGTTTATAATATGGAATGCACAAATTTTTACTCTTTGCCATGAGTGTTTCAGACACATTCTTGACGGCCTCTTACGCCGGCCGATAGAAGGGCATGTGAAATGAAAATTCTGAACTGGTGTGTGGGTTAAATGTTCTTTAACTTCACTCCGCCTATTCATGCTTCACTGCCAGGAAGTTTATAGTATCCATGAGGAATAATACTTGTAAATTTCCTTAGATTTTTATTTAGCTGGTACAACGCGTTTCACCGACTTGCGGCCTCGTGGTACCTGATGATGCCGCAATTCGGTGGAACGGGTTGTACATACCAGTTAAATAATATTCTGAGGAAAAGTACAAATATTTTTCCTTATGGTTGATGAACTTTTTTATTGTGTGAACGCAAATGACTATCAGCGTCAATTTCTTACGTAATATGCAGTTAGACTAGCTAAATGTTATTCATGGAGCGTTTTCATGTATGGATGTGAAGCGTAGACATTAGGTAAGAGGGAAAGGAATAGAATAGAAGCTTATGAAATGTGGGTGTGGAGAAGGATGGAAAAAGTAAGATAGGTAGATAAGATGAGAAATGAAGAGGTTTTGAGCAAAGTAAAAGAAGGAAGATCGCTCCTAAAGGAAATTAGGGAAAGGAAACTGGCTGGGCCATGTGATGAGAGGGAAAAGTATTATAACTGTGGCACTTGAGGGTTCAATTGAAGGAAAGAAAAAGAGAGGAAGGAGAAGAATTAAATTGGTGGATCAGGTGAAGAACATCAGCTATGATGAAACAAAGAAGGAAGTTCGGGCAGAAGCAGATGGAGACGACAGTGGTGTACGGGACCTGTTAGCAGACAGAACACCAGATGATGATGATGATGCAGTTAGTTGTGTGATGGAAGACATCTACTAAGGAAATGTTTTACAGATAACGGATTCTATTTTTGTTATTGATTTGTTTTGGAGATCCTACCCTACTATTGGTGAAATGAGTTGGTGGAGCAACTATATTTTTTAACCGTGTGACCGAGAGAGATGAAGGAATGTGATGTCCATCGCGGACCGCAGTTTGATTATGACTATAAAGAGTAAAGAAAGCGCATAAATCATTGTGCTGTTATTTAACTTGTGTTTCCTGGCGGTGGACTGGATGCGGCCTCAATTTGGGTTCCCGAACGAACTTGACGTCCCCAATAAAACTCACCTTATGTTCGGCAAATAGTTACCGCCTTCGGTCAAAAGCTCGACTACGTATAGCTAGCATTTTGCTGTAGAAGATCGGATTGGTGTGTTGGTCATTGTATTGGGTTCTCATCCTGTAGTATTTTTCCCTCACTGGCGGAAATTTTTCAGTGGAATCAGGATCCCTATATGGGTGCCATAAGGAGAGGACTGGCAGTGTTGAATCCATTCTTCGATTGAGTCGTACAATTGTAAACGAAGTTACTTCGTTAATCCACATAAATTGTATTTAAGTCGTCCTGGGTTTCGATGTGGCACGTCTTCATCAGGTTGATGGCACGTCACCACCTGATGATGACGTGCCACATCCAAACCCGGGTCGTCTTAAATTGAATTTATGTGAAATAACAGAGTTACTTAATTAACAATGTACCTATAGTAAATTAAAGACTGAGACAACGGAGTATATGTTGAGACGTAAAATGTGGACCGTTAGGCGCCTTTCGTTGTGCGCAGGCTTGTGCCGACGCCGAGTTTCCCTCCACCCTTCCCCCAACTCCCAGTCTTTTCCCTTATCAACGTATCCACCCGTCATCAATAGCGCCAACGACCTCGGTTGTCTAATCGACTCCCCTCACGTATCAATTTCGTTTTTGATGACAATATTACTAGAGCAATTGCTATACCGATCCCCGATGAAGTGTAATGAGTATGTGAATTTTTAATGTAACCTTGCAACTGTGTTCCTCTATTGTTGTTCTATTACACTTTTCATATAGTCCGTGTACCTGAATCATACTTGGAACAATCTGTATAATTGTATCATAAATTTTGCTATTGTGATTAAAAGTGGTACGAGAATTATGGTGTTACAACACAGAATGTAAATGGGTTATTGTCCGTGGGTAGTATTAAACTACAAATTTCATCGGAAAAACTGTTTTCATAAATCGTTCCAGTTAATAGGATCCAACTTCTGGAATTTACTCACGGATGAGGTTAAAAAAAAGTCCCCACGATAAAAACATTTCAGTCAAAAATGTGTACCTTATTACTAAATGCCTCATAATTATTGTGCCCCTTTTTCAATTGAATCTTTCTTTATTTATTATTTCTATCTCCTGGATTTTTGCCATCGTTTATTCATCATTGCCCTTATACTGACCGTTTGTTATGGTCCCTGTAACTTTTTTTATTTGTTTATCGGGAATCCCGATTCCAATCAACCGATGAATTAACTACGATGCCCGCAGGATTAATACTATCGGTGAAACTTAGACAAACGTAAGCAGCATGTTGGGGCATGTTATGAAAGAACAGCAGTGCTTAACAGGTCGGCCGTTGCGTAAATTAGCGGTAATTTTGAAGCCACCGGTCCCTTCGGCACACCCAGCAGTTATTTCCTGTGTCGTGACTCGTGAAGGATGAGGATGGAACATGAATCGAGGTTACATCGATGAACTCTGTCGGCCTTCGATGCTGTGCACCGTGCTACCCTCCCCTCGGGGCGTGTAGCGTAAGTTAAATCTTAACCCATTGTTTTCAAGCTACGCGAAGAGTTATCGTCTTGCGGCACGCTATCAATTGATCGGGAGGTTATTGGACATTCCCTGCCGTTATTTCCCGTTTCAGGGTCATCAATATCGTTTCTCTGTGGAAAATATCCATTTTTTTTACCGCATCAAGTCTCTCCAAGCTCGCCATATTATTTCTTCCTGTGTTTGTCTGCATCTAGCTCAAGTGTGTGTGTTACGTGGGTTGATTCCACGTTGGGCATCGGTTAACGATACTAAGCCATTTTATTCTAGTAAATGTATTTATTGTTATTTTAGTAACGTGCTTGGAAGGGTGCAATACGGTTGCTTACTCATTGCTCTACTTAATGCGGGTTAGACACCACCTTCGTGCATCACGGGGACCATTTTTTTAGAAATCAGCCGTTTTAACACGCAAACAGTTTTACTCTTGTGGTCATAGTCTTTTTGTCTGGTACCTCTTCCGCGGTTAAATCGTAACTCAGTGTCTCAACGCGTACTCACGAACTTCGTGGAGCTAGGTTTATTTGAATGAGAAGCGAATACTTTTCTCGATTTATCGCGGAGAAAAAAACGTAAGAACGCTAACGGAAAGCTTTGGTATCAGTCGAAAGTACTGCGGCCCCAAAAAATAACTCGCGAGAGGAGAATGATGAAAGCCATCGATTTTTTCCTCCGACGCTTATAAAAGCGGGTAAAACGGTTGTGCGTGATACACGGTTTTATTGGTAGGTATTTACGTATGACTTTCGCTTAAATTTCGGATTCTGCGCCTTAGCTTTAAATACGAGCCTTAGCAGTGCTGGAATTAAGGGCAATAAAAAAAATAACTCTTTGATCAGTTATATTACAATATTGATGGTTATTCCACCGTATAGACAGATGTTAGGGAAGGGTGGAGGTCTGCAGTCAATCAATCCTAGGATTGAACGACCAATGATGAAGACAGATGTGCGTAAGTGAAATGTGGGACGAGAATAATTGTCGAATAACTATAAAAGTTATTAAAATGTACAGCCGGTAACCCACCATTAACGCAACCACGTTAAATAACCAGTGACTGCAGGTTGCCGTAATAGCAGTTGGGAAATTTGTATATATTGTTGATTTCGTTGCCTGAAAATGACTAAGTCTAAGGGAGACATAGTTGGCTCAGAAATCAGTAAGTGAAGATCACACGCAGTCCGCGAAAGCTATCGTGATTGATCGGAGGCTACTAGGTTGTACTAGGAGCTTGTAGCGAACTACATCATCTTATTACGCTGCAAGCCACCTCAAGGGTGTTTGTCTGGGAGTAATTTATCACCAAAATGCAATGTGATGTAAACATTAACTAACCATATTGATTTACTGATAAATGAGTACCGCTTCAATTATGAATTCAAGTAGCTCAGTATATGTGATAGCGGTTATGTTTGTTAGTCAGCATGCTGGTACTGTACCGAACGAGAGAAAAATAACACCGCTCCTTTACCTTCTCGTCACATTTTCCTAGTATTCTTTTAATAAATCCTAATTTACGACTTGCCTGTCCACAAATTTCTCGTAAATGCTTCCCCCACGACAAGTCCTGAACTGAAATATACAATCCAACTTGTGCTGGGTCGAGTACCGTGCGAAAGGGGCTTGAGACAACGGGGAGTTAGATACCAGACGCGAGCTTGACTCCGTCGCCTCCGTATTAATTCGCGTCCCCTCTTCCTCTCACCATCGCGTTTGCTTCCCCCTTATCTCCCCATTCCTTGCCGTCGTGGCAGACGGGTTGGAGGAAACCAGCCGCCTGTTATATAGTGTGGGGAGGAGTTGGAGGCGTTTGTGGGAGAAGGGAGGAGATAGGAGCGGAGCTGAGCCGGAGGGGCTGACTCACTACGCGGTGGAGCCGCACAGACCGGCTCGAGGGAGAAGGGATTGCCTTCGTCGAGTCCAGTCGTCGTCGGGAGGGAGAAAGTGTTCTTGCCCTACCCTGAACGGTCCCACGTAACCTTCTTCTGCCGGTGAGGCCTCTTTTTCCGGGAACTTCAACAGCGAAAGCACGCGTGTCAGCGCAGATGAGACCGCCGCTGTGGCTCATTGCTAGAGTATTATCCGCATCGACCGTTTCGTCCAGTGAGTCAGGTGATCGAGTGTAGGATTCGGCAGACGCTCGCTGCGGTCCACCTGAGGAAAGTCAATCCGTATCCGGTTCACAGTGTGTCCGCAAGGAGGATGATTTGGGGACGTGGGGAATAACGCTCATCGGAAAACTTTGGGGAAACCGCAGATCATCGGAAAAGATAGTCATTTTGGAGATATTTTCGGGATGTTATGTTACCCGTCCATTGAAAATAATCCAAGATCATGAATAGACATAAGAAACATATTTTAGGCTGTGTAAATGATAGGATTGACTTTGTTATTCCTTATAAATTTATTTAAAGATGACACTCTTCAATTAAGTCAATTCAATCATTTACAACGTTAAGTAAATTCCACCAAGTCAACTAGCCTAAGACAACGGAGTTTTAGGCTGTTTCAGTCGAGATATACTTATCACGTCAGCGGTTAATTTGTGTATGGACCACACTTGCGCAGTTGTGCGGGGTAAATAACACTCGTGTATGTCTGTCTTAAACTAATTGAAGACAATGAGTGACGGCAGCCGTCCATTAAGAATGTGCGGTGAAAACGCTTTGGACGTAATTTTGTTAGCCGAACAGAAGTTAATGGGGCAGCTGTAGAACGTTATAAGTTTTCTAGTTTAAAAAACCCTCAAGTGTGGAGGTGTAATCACTATAAGCATCAAAATATGACTTACAAGATCAGTCACGATGCTCACGACCATTGCCGTGCGCCTTCCTCTCCTAATGTCACACTTCGCGCAAGCGACTGCCACCAAGTTTCACTACTTCTGTACAGTTTTGCCTTGCTTTTCTGCGCGATGCTGCTTTCCTACGAGAGTTGGTATTCGAGCGTAGGCTTTCTCGGCCATTTGTAGGGGCCCACGGAACTGTTTTTGGCTTCGTGCGGCTAGTTTTTCGACTAATGTGTCTAGTGCCGAGGATGTGCTCCTCTGGCACACTCAAGCCAGCTCCGAAAGCGTCCCCGACATATGCGACGCAATCGGTCGTATCTATTTCCATCAACCGCCTGCCAAGTTAATTTCTATCATAACCGTCCTGATCTGGAGGTCCTCCTTGACTTCATATAATCCCTCCCTTTACCCGAAGACGAAATTAGAAGATATAATATGCATTCTCCAAAACAGTATTAAGTTATATTAAGAGCAGTATTAGGTTATCATTAAAAGCTCTTGAGCCGCACAGTAAGGTCTCGATTTACGTCAGAGATGATGCGTGTCGAAGAAGAGCGACGTTAGTTGAGACGACGTAAAACGAATTCACTAAGATAAATCAAGGCGTTAATTTCAAATTTCGTTTTTTGCCTTCGTCTAGGAAAAAAAGCTATTTCAGATAGGGTAATTACGTCTCAGTTATTAAAAAAACGCATGCATATACACATTGTCTATTTTATTAGGATTAAACAGGGAAAAATTTTCTGACGACCCTTGTCAGCATGGACGTAACATCGAGTCAGACGTAAATGGAAACGACGAATTCTGAGGACTTACTGTATTATCGAAATGCATTGCTAGTGATTTGGTTTAGCTTAGTTATTCATGTTTTGGGGGTTTTGGTTGATCATACTCTCCGAGAAATGGTTTTTCCACTAAAAGCTAACTTCGCGAATAATGACCTAATGAGTGGATGTAACATCTTTTAGGGGAGGCGATCGACATATGGAGACATTTGTGAAAGTGAAGATATATGTTGGTAGCGGTGCGCTCATTACAGAATCGGACTAAGATTGGAGAGAAACATTTCGGAATCCATCTACATACTACCCTGCTAGCCGCCGCATGGGCGTGTGGCAGGGGTTGTTAGGTCACCAGCCGTGTAAAGAGGTAAGGTTTTGGTAGGTGAAATAAGCAGGTGTATTATGGGACAGATTTTATTGTGGTAGCGCGGAAATAATAAGATTTTGTACCTATCTGTTCGGCAGTATGTATCTCTCTTATTTTATCGCTTCTGTCAAACCTAGAGATGTAACGAGGCGTCATGATAATATTCTCTGTGTCGCTCTGAAACATACCGGTTATGAATTTCTCCAGCATCGCAAGCTTAGCGTGTAGCCTCTCACTCAAATAACTACGCCTATAAATTGGAATCATGGCGAATTTTTACAGGTGCTGCTTCCTTATTGGCTACCCTTTTATTTTTGAACGCAAAGTTTCTTTTCACGTCATGAAAGCTTTGTTTGCTTGAACAAATCTTCGTCAGACGTCCGTAGATCGGTTTTTTGATGGTTCCTATTGATGGTGTAAAGGTTGGACGTGGTGGTCTGAAATATCTCAAGTCAGTGCGACTAACAATAAGAGACTTGGAGACAGTTCTTGCGGAGTTGACGCGCAGCGAATCCCTTTGCCGTCGTCCATTCCGCCTCCTGCAGTGCGGACGCGGCTCAATCAACGACAGACCGTCGTAAATCTTCGGCAGTTGTTGGCACACTTATCGTCCGTCTCCCATCCTGTGATATAGCTCGGGAAGGTTGTAGTGTTTTTTCTGGAATGCGTCGGAGAGTAATGGTTCCAATTCATGTGGGCGATGTCTGGGCGTGTTTTAATTCTCTCTCTAAAGGGAGTTTCGCCCGGATATCTTATCAGCGCCTTGTCTACAAAGTATGGCGAGTGAATGCAAATGTATCAGATGAAGTCTAATACCTGGAGTTGAGCTTAATTCCAGTGCTTTCCCCGAAAGAGTTTATTCAAAACATTTCAGCGTCAAATCGTATCTCTCTACGCTTATTTTTATCGCAAGTGGAACTTAAAAATGATATGGTGCTCAATTCATGAGTGAGTAAAACGTGGGGAAGATGGTATTTTTTAAAAATATGGTGCAAATAAAATAATATGCAAATAAAACTTTTGATAGGAAGTGAATGTTCCCAGAGAAGTGAATAATGAACATATACGCATCTATATTATATTCATATCTGAGTCATCGAGAATTGCGAGCAATTTTAGAAAATGAAATCGATTACTTAATTAAAGGGGAAAGTTGGTAAAAGGGGTTGTGAAAACTAGAAAAATTCATTGAAAGAACGAAATTTGTGTGGAAATCTGCTTATCAAGTCAAAATTGGATCGATTTCAATTGGTGATAGTAACCATCTTAGGCACTGTCTATCACTGTGATGATTTATTGTATCTTCTCTGAACGAGGCATTGGAGTTCTTATATGCTGTTTATAAAATAATTATGCCCCCCGAAATAAACTACATGATCCTAGTCTTTTAACTCGTGATGAGGAAGATGGAATCTTGGTTTCTCTGCGGATTGCTGAGAGATAATTCGTGTCCCTAGTCGCAACCGATACCTAAAAATAGTATACCATGAAAAAGAAAGTGGATTTTCCCCCAGAGTGTTAGTTTCGATGAGGTGTTAGAAAATATTTTTACCTCACGATACACGCGTTAGTGTGTTTTGCTTTTCTTCGTTTGCAAGATTTTGGCCTGGAAAACCTAGAAAAATCCTGGAATTACATAGTCCGTGGCAACCCTGGATTCCTTTATCCTCTCATAAAATAAATACCTCCGAGGAAAAATCATTCCCCTTGACCGGGATTCGAAACCGAATCCCTCGATAACCAGCCGAGAGATTTAGCTAGTTAAACTACCGAGGCTTCACCTTCCCATGTGGATTTTTTTGCGGTGTTGGAAAACTTTATTGCCTCACAATATATTCGTTGGTGTGTTTTGCTTTTCTTTGTGCTTTCTTGAAAATACTCCTTGAAGAATAGAATTTACACCTAGAAAATTTATAATTTTGGCTTTGAAAATCTAGAAGAACCGTGAAATTCCATTATCTGTGGTTTGTAGCAACCCTGACTCCCTTTTCAATGTTCCCTCCCCTCCTAACAGCTGATATTCTTACACTGTCCATCACTTTCCCATTGACGGCTCACAGTATATTTCGGCGATGTTAGACTTGTGTTTGTTCAAAGGTGCCGGTAATTGAGGATAATTTTGACAAATCATCTGAAGGTCCGTTCGACGTGGGAGACCGCTGGCATCCTCCCCGCGGGGAATTAGCGCCCGATTCCAGATTAAGTGCGCTTATGAGTTTGGCCATGAGTCGTTCAACTGTTCAGTCGTCTGCTGCGTTGATTCTCAAACACGTGGCAGGGGGTTTGCTCACGGGCGGCCTTTTCATTGGAAAATGCGCGATGCCTTCATCGCTTTTTTTTTTCAAGGCTAAAAACAGAGAACTCGGCGGTCGGAAAAAATGTCAACGGAAATTAACATTTTTTTCGACCTTTAATCAATTTTCAGTCAGCCTAATTTTTTGTATCGTTCGTTAGTAGCCGAGTGTGATTCACGTGTTATTCGGTGGCTACGAATTGTACTGTATGTCTAGTTTTCAGAATCAATTCCCGAAAGGAGAGATTCTGGGGTTGATGGAATCAGCTGCAAAGATGTAAACATTTCTCGAAAATAACCATTAGATCGGTGCAAAATTTTCTCATAAACCACAAGCATATATTTTAATTTTCACGAAAGTTCTGTGAAAATTTGACTTTGGTGTAGTTGTCATTCGGGACATTTCTCATCGTTGGCAATGACATGAGGCTTTGGGCCTCGGGGTCAGGTTATTTTGGGGCCAATTTTTATTTCTTTGGTTCCCCATTTCAAGGACCATGGTACGAATTTCGATAGAGGTGGATGATTTTTCCATGGTGGATCCCATTTTCTCGTACTATATCCTAATTATATCACTCTCCGATTATTGGCTTTATTGTGCCCAAACATTATGTAAATACCTCTTTCCTGTACCGCATTTAATTGATTACGAAAAGAGGACAGTGGTAGGTTTTAGCTTCACTGCCACGAATTAAAGAGACATGGATGCGACAGATACTTGCATTGTTTTTCATTTTTCGGACGCCGGCACTCAACTACCCTTCAAATAACCTGGGACACAAATCGTCTAAAAGTTGACGCGTGATTTCCCTTACAAAATGGGCCGACATTTCCTTGCCTGTCGTCATTTGCCTCGTCGCTATGCGATTTTATTTTCTCCTAGAATCCCCGTTGGTGCACGGCCGTTCGTAATTCATGAAAGATAAGACGTTTCGAATCGCCGTCCGAATTAGGAAAAACATTGGCCGGAAAACCGGAGTGAATTCTGAGAATTTTGCCGGATGGTCTCCACGTCTCACGCTTTCCTCCTTCGCAGCCCTTAGCGGTACCTAATATTCCCCCAAGGCCTCCTCCAAGCGTCCCCTACATCCTATCCCTCCCCCTACTTCCTCATCCCATCATCCCCGTCGGCGTCTGGCCATCCTGCGGCACCGTGCTTTGGGGATTCCCTTTGGGGAAGTGTGAGGGGTATATTTTACGCTGTTCTGTTTGATTCACTGTTAGTCACAATTTCTTTTATAATACCACATCATTTTGATAAAACACTCGTATAATATTTACGAAACATATCAGGGTAAAATAAATAATTTTTCCGTGACTTAGCTTCACGAGACGAAGGGACAGAAGACAAGGGGACCACGGTTTAACGTCTCATCCGACAGACGGAGTACTGTACTTGAAGTACCCTCCACAAGACACTCAAGTAGGGATCAGGTTTCCTTTGTACAAGTTTAAGAATGATAACGTTGTCATTTTCCACTCTAGAAAAAGGCGTGGAAAATTGCAAGGTTCGTTCGTTCGATTCGTTAGCTAGTGTTCTTACTGTTATAACTTCGTAGGTCCCAAAGGTGGTAGGTTGTAGGTCCCGAGCGGTTCTAAGTTAGAACCGTTCGGAACCTACTTCCAATAGAACTTCTAATACGATCCCCCCCTGGGCTCCGGATTCCGAGCAGAAGTGCTCCAACGCATCGAACTTGGCGCGCCCGGCCGCTTTGGGCGCCTCCGAAGACGGGGCGACACAAAGGCGGCCGCTCTTGGGGGGTTGAGGGGGCGGGGAGGTGAAAAATGAATCAAGCAGTCATCCACCGAAGCACCCCCTGCCGCACTCCTCCACTATTTCCCCCTCCCCTATCTCTCCCTCCCCTCTTCGCGATGGTGACGCGGTAGTGGACGCCTTCTCCGCGACCCCTTGGGTTCTAAAAGGGTCCATCCCGTTGGAGAGTGCTAGGGTGGGGGCGTGGGGCGGAATTTCGGGGAGGGAGGGTCTCCCCGCCCCGTGGCGCCTTGGCTGGACCGAGTGGGAAGAAGGCCTTTTTGAACCTCGTGTGCGCGCGTGTCTTGAGCGGTTTCTAAAATTGTAAAATGCACGCAAATGGAACGCAGGCTCCGCTCTATTAATAGTCCGGAATATTAATCCCACGCATTCTTCACCCAGTCTCCACAAGGGAGTGTTGGGCACTTTAAAAATATAACAAACCTCGGGCAGAAGGGGAGGGAAACACTACTGTCCTCCACCGCCGTGGATACCCTCCTCTTCCCCGCCGAGGGGAAACCTTCAGTTCCCATGTGTTCGTCCGGCCAATTTCGCTTTTCGCCGCTCGTTAAACTTAAGGTGGTTCCGCCATAAGAGGATATAAATGTCATTTAATTCATATTCTGCGTACTTACAAATAAAGATTTCCTGTTACTGGTATACGCGATAAAATGTTGCCTTCCATGGGTATTTTTCTCTGAAATTGTACTTGAAATTACGTGATGTTAAATGCGAAACTGTGATAAAAACGGGAAAGAGTTTGTTCTTCAAATTTGAATCGCATATTCGTGTAGAGCGTAACACTCTATGGATTGGAAGCATGGACCATTGGAAAAGTTGATCATAAAAGACTAGAAGCCTTCGAAACCTGGAGGTGCTGGAGGAGCACCCTGAAGATAATTCCACCCATCCTTCACATCCTTGAGGAGACTCGCAGTTTACTATGTAGGCATATATGTATATATCACCATATCCATACAGTATGTGAAAATATCCATGTGGAGCGTAACACTCAAAGGATCGAAAGCATGGACCAATGGAAAAGCTGACCAGAACAGACTAGAGGTCTCTGAAACCTGGTACTGGAGGAGGATGCTGAAGATAAAATGGACGGACAAAATAAGAAATGATGAAGTGTATAGAAAAGTAGAAGAGGATAGGACCATAAGGAACACCATAGAGAAAAGAACTAGATGGACTGGACACACCATGAGACACAATGGGTTTGTGAAGAACATAATTGAAGGCAAAATAGAAGGACAAGTCCGTAGAGGAAGCCCCACGTTCAAGTTCATGGATCAAATAAAGAGGAAAGTACACAGGAAGAGATACCACGAAGTAAGAGATCTAGCATTAGATAGGGAAGGTTGGAGGGCTGCTGTCAACCAATGGTGATTCACGGAAAACTTCGTCAGAAGTGGGAACTCCCTATAAATTGGTTAAATATAAAATAGATGCATCGTTCCGCCTTATTATGTAGTTATTTGCCGATTGCTTCGATAATGGGAGTCCAAATGTGGTAATACATTGGTATAGTTCTTCAGTCGGCTCCTATAGCTGGAAAAATTGTTCATTAATTAAATATTTGCGGAATTATCTGCACATTTCGTGCGTTAATTTCCTGTCTCAAAAGTTGGGCGGCACTTGCGGATATACGATTTATTGTTTGTATCTCTTCAGACTCGCCTCATGAACACGTCGAGGATGATCTGAAGATGACGTTGAACGCAGAAACCCGGGTCGATCTAAATGAAGTTTAGTGGAATTATAAAGTCACTATTTTTCATTATAATGTTAACAGATCCCATAAAGTTTCGCCTGAAACCACCGATGTTTCAAGTAAGTCGCGAAAACATTCTTGGGCCCTATTTCCCTCAATTGCGTCTTTTCCTGCTGTGGAACTCATTATGTAGACAGTAATGGAACTTATAGAAGAAATGTATTTTAACTTTTTATTAACTTTTTATCGTTAATTAATTATTAACTTTTTGCCTTTAATGAAATCAGGTTATAACTACAGTTTTTAGCCCGGCATTCGAAAATTATGCGTGAATTCTTCCAAAAAAAGTATTTTTCGAATCTGCGTGATGCCTTGATGTTTGTTGGAAACCATTATATTTGTAAGCATTTAATACGTTGCTACGGGTACCCCGTTATCTGCGCTTGCGCAAAGAAACTAATTTGCACCGATTAGATGTTTATGCTTCTGATGACGTGTTTCTTTGCCCAGGGTTTTGCCTTGTCCTTGGTGTTGCCATGACTCTTTTCGGTTCATGATTATGGAAGATACTTGACTGTGGCGCCGAGCATTTATCGACCTCTTGGTCGTAAGATGATGAATTCACGAAAATTATTCGATCTCCGAATGGCAACATCCTTTGAAGATGCGGTCGAAAGTGGGCCTTGAAAAAAGGAGACCTCTATAGATATCGCCTATCCTTGTCAGATAGGTGCGAAAATTCTGAAATGCCTATCCAATTAGTTTTGTTCCATGATATCTTATCACAGCATATTCTTAGTGTAAGAGGTTTGTTTCAAATAAATTGATTCACACATAATTAGATTATTTGGTGAGACATTATGTAGGAGACATGATTCAATACACTTAAATTATCCTTCCTATTGATTATGTTTGATATTCTTCATATTGTAATGTGCAAGTCGGTTTTTCCACATATTCAGCTGAGACCAACCGAAGTTTAAGTATAAGATTTAAGAAGTATAAGATTTATATCATTTTTACATATTGTTTGCTTGTAGAAAGTTGACTAGCAAAAATTTCTGGTTTATCTTTACTCGCCTGTAGGTCAATCGTTTTTTACCTCTTAGCTTCGAAGTTATACTTGGGTATTAGATATAGAAGGAGCTCTCAGTTCTCACGGCCTGATTCTCCCGATGCTGCCTAGTGTTGCATAATCTTTTCCATTAACAAGGTACCTACGTTATCGTCGAGGATGTGACTCATTTAATCAACTGTATATTTCTTATCTTGATTTCTTTTTCACCTGTCGTCTTTCACGGAAGAGTCGTGATTGTACATACTTTGAAGCGCGATTGGCCCTACCGACTATTCTTTTTCAAGGCGGTCGGTCATACATTCATCATTGACTTGGGTTGGCAAGAGTTGGCGAATCTTCCTTTCAGCGAAATGTTATTTTATCACGCGGAGTTGAAGTGTTGGAATATTTGTCAACACCGTCGTCACGGTAATGGAGGGAATAATACGAGATAATAGGTGTTTAGATTGTGGTTGGTTGACTAATTGCGTGACGAAATTGTAGCTCCCTTTACTACGTAAGTCAGACGGTTAAATCCGCGTGCTTTGCCTCATCGATTTACGCTTATCTCACAATGAGTGATGAGTATGAAGAAGGTGTTCCGTAAAATCAAACCGTCCCACTTACGATCAAAGTGTGTTGGATGTTTAAATAATATTGAAATGGGGAGCTTTCACTTGATGGAAGGTCGTCATAATGATCGAGATAAATTTTGTGACTTCCACAAATTGTCCACCGACCGACCGAAACTGGTCGGTAACTTCTAAATAATTTGTGCAAGTCACAAACTTTATCTTGATCTTTGTGTTGGATGGTGTTGGAATTGAAAGTGCAGTTTACGTTTTCAGGGTAAAAAACCTTGTGGTGCCGTTTCTGTAATTTCTCCCTCATTGGTCTTTAGTATAGTTTTAAGAGTACGGAAATCGATGGCTTCAGACAAGGCGTTGTTGAAATTATCCGCAGGAAATAAATGGAGTGACCGTGTAATCACGGGACGCTTACAAAACTTTTTTTTTTGTCTGTACCTGTTGATGACTTGTTTATGTCGAAACGGTTCATATTAGTTAAATTCAAGGGGAAAAGATTCTATGGGCTCCCAATGTAATAATAACAATAACTTTTCTCTATTGAGCGAATTTAGGACTGTGGAGTCCTCTCTTACAATTAACTCATTTGACGAACACAAGCATCCATATCCTGGGCAGTGAATAATTTACCCAGGCGGAATTCGAACCCGCGACCCTCGAGTTAGAAGGCGAGGACTCTACCCCGCCGCCACCGGGGCCGACTAATGTATGTTCATAATCATTGTATCTTTTTAATAATTTGTATTGCACGATGTTTCTGTCTCTGATTTTCGTTTCTGGTTTATGAATATTTTATCGGACTTGCTTCGCTCAGGACCTCCCATAAATTCAGGACCGCCTCGGGCAGCTGTTGTGGTAGATCTCGATGGTACGTGACGAAATGTTACATCAACCGGGAGATGGAGGTGATGGATCGTGTAATTTGGTGTCAAAGTTCATGGATGAAAGACTCGGAAGTCTTCCCTAAACGAATAAAGGTATAATTTGGTTCTGTCGTCGACGTGCAACGATGCGTTGAGGTCGGTTCAGATACCTTATCACGGGGTGTTTGTGGGGGGGGGATGGTAAGGGGTGAGGTCACGAGTTGATGGGCAGCGTAATTTATCGCCGGTGTACATCCTTGCAGTGTGGAAGTGCGTTGTCCGGTAGAATCGCGTGAATTCGCTCGGAACTCGTCCGGTCCTTCCGTAAGATAAACTCTTAAATGCACTTTTTCTGGGGAAGATTTGGACGTTCCCTCGCTCTCTCACACGTCTTGAACTGTGTGTGTTTGAGAAGTTTTCCCGAAGGAAATGGATGCGGAAATTTGGGCGTCTGGAAATGTGTTCACCGTTTTCGCATTTTTGTCACTCGTTCGCCACCGTTGCCAAACGCTTCTATTATTAGTCCCACTCGAGAATTGGGCTACTGTTAAAACCGTATGTTTTCAAGTCTTACGTGTCCATGTGGCTAAACCCGCGTCACCCATTTATGCGGTTTTCTGTCGGAGCGGGCAGCAAAGTGACGGAAATATGTCTTTTCGCGTTTATAATGGTCCTTTGCTCCTCATCCATCCAACGGATCTTCCGTTTTTCCAAATATGTTTCGTGGCATGGTGAGTCAGCATCCATGAGGAAACTCATTTCATATTGGCATTTCATTTTTTGAAGTGAAAACTTCTTATGTCGCGTTGAGCACTTTTGTAGATGGGTAAAAGACATTGGACTCGCGTCACCGTCACCGCTACTACATATATGTATAATTATGTATATTCTGTATATACACAGTATACTCGCTATATACACAGTACTTGTGGATGGGTACAAACCATTGGACTCGCATCACCGTCACCGTCACCATCACCGCTACTAAATATATGTGTAATTGTATATTCTGTATATACACTTTTGTGGATGGGTAAAAGCCATTGGACTCGCGTCACCGTCACTGCTGCTAAATATATGTATAATTGAAGTGAAAACTTCTTATGTCGCGTTGAGCACTTTTGTAGATGGGTAAAAGACATTGGACTCGCGTCACCGTCACCGCTACTACATATATGTATAATTATGTATATTCTGTATATACACAGTATACTCGCTATATACTCAGTACTTGTGGATGGGTACAAACCATTGGACTCGCATCACCGTCACCATCACCGCTACTAAATATATGTGTAATTGTATATTCTGTATATACACTTTTGTGGATGGGTAAAAGTCATTGGACTCGCGTCACCGTCACCGTCACTGCTGCTAAATATATGTATAATTGTATATTCTGTATATACACAGTATACTCGCTATATACACAGTACTTGTGGATGGGTAAAAACCATTGGACTCGCGTCACCGTCACCGTCAAATAAACTATATTATAATTTTATTCATATTATATTATGAAAATATCTAACATACGGTTTAGTTCATTCAATTTGGGTTGCTACAAATATTGTGCCGGATAATATAATAGTCCATACTCGTGCAGGAGAGTGTACTCGATACAAGAATAGTGAAGGTTAGTACAATATATCTCAATTTCTTTTAATACGTCAATTTGAGTAGCTTATTCGAATGTTGTGCCATAAAATTAATTTATAAATGTCAAGTGTTTACAATTATATATTGTAGAAATATAAAAAAGGAAACACGTGGAGAAAAATTTTTTTATCGCTAGTGTATACATATACATATAGACAGCTGTCTCGTGAACTATTATGTAGCGCATGCGCGCCTTCCGTGCTTTCAAATCCAGAAACACAGAACAAATTATGCGCGGTAAATTCAAAATGTATGTTTTTATTGGAATTTTTTAAAATTGTTAATTTTATATTACGATATATAGAAAAATTTGTACTATGCGGTAAATTTGAAATATTCAAAAAATACATTTGTTAATTTTTTTAAATTTACGCGGTAAATTCAAAAATGATTTTATTATAATTTTATAAAATAAAGTGAAATTTTTCCCTACATTCAAAAATGCTCACATTATTTCAAGTTTTCACTTCTGTCGGCACTCCCGGAGTGCCTCTTTGTTTTTTTAAGTAGTTATTTCATTTCTCTGCCTCTACCAAACCGATTAAAGGCGATAATATGGTTGTGATGATGTATATTTATTGCGTTTTCCGCGATTATTCATATATTTATCACTGTTGTTTGTTTTATCTCTTAAAATTTGTATTTTTTGCGTGAGTACTGCAGCGATGCACACCTATGACTCATTTTGTCTTGAATAAATGTCATTGATTCGCTAATCACTCTCACATTTTCACGTTTAAGGAGTTCCTTTAATTGTAGCTTTTTTATAATTCAGAATTTTGAATCGGCACTCATTATTGAATTAATGGTATCTATTTTTTACGTTACTATCGATATTTTCGTACTAATATCACTGGAGAATACAGAATTTTTTTTTCCTATTAGGAATCTTAGCTTTAATACCATCGTGCATATGGGAAATACTAATGGCACCGACGAGTAAGTTTTTGCAAAAATAGAGCGTATTGCTGGTGAAATTAATCATGACCTCTTCTATTTCACCAATTTTTTACCTTTGGTAAAAGTTCGTTGATTTGTGTACATTTCTCGGGCTCGCCACCGGGTAAGATCTTCGTAGGCAGCCGACGTTTCGGGTTCAGTAGCCTTGAGAATGGGTAACGAGTCGGAACCCGAAACGTCGGCTGCCTATGAAGATCTTACCCGGTGGCGAGCCCGAGAAATGTACACAAATGTTATTCGCTGGGAAAGTGTTAAATCGTTCGTTGATTTGTTTGTAAAGTGCTGAGAAGTGGTATCCACCTCTACTCCCTCTGGTACAGGATTCTTCCATCTACGAATTCCAGAACTGTGGATGAATTGACACAGTTTTTGTTTTACAATCTGGAGAAGAATCAGCCTCAAACCGCACGGATTAAGATGTCCGATCCTCGACCCTTGGGAAAAGGGTACTAATTCCGTTCTTTCCTAGGAGGAAAATGGCATTTCTATCGGCGTTATTCGGCGTTCACGTTCACCGTTTCTCTCTATCACCGCGAAGCTTTTGGCTCTTTCTCGCGTGAATGCTTCTCCCGTGCCCGTAACCTTAGCCGTGAAACACTTACGCGTCTTTTGAAATCGAAGGTCGCACACCGGACAAATAAGTTGCTTCACTCACGGGCGTGATCGGCATAGGCGTCCCCTCTTCAGCGTCTGATTGACGTCGGAGAAAACTTTCGACGGCACTATGTTACCGTTTTATTTTTTTATACATATTTTTCATGGAGGAACGCTCTTTCCGTTCCTTCCCGGTGGATGACTCACCCACCGGGTGCTTTGGTTCGGCGGTGCCGTAAACGGCCTCCGGCTGGGATCTCCGGCCTTTTCGTCGCCGCTATTCAGATTTTTGGATTCATTCCCGTCTCGGGAGAGACAGGACGGGAGGAGGATTTGCGGAAAGCAGCGTTATTATCCCTCTTCTCGCAACTCGCGAAGGAAGTTGTTGCCGCGGCTGGCCTTGAGAACGCTTCCGAGATTAACTGTCGAGAGATTTTTCTTCATTTCTGTCATTCATATCTTTTTTCGCAATGCCACGATATCGTAGCGCGTGTGTGTGTGTGGTTGTTTTCTTTTATAGATGAGAGCTACCGAAGTGTACGTACGTAGTCTTCTTTCGTTTGCCCTCATTTGCCCCGAGTCTGGGAGGGCATTGATTACGCCCCGAGTCTTGGGTCCCCAATATCATTATGGCCGCTTCTGTGTGTCTCCTTTGGCCTACTTTTTATAAGTGGGGACGATGTGGGCTTTTATTTATGGGCCAATGCGCTGCGCAGACGGCGGCTCTTTAGCTTATCGCGACTCGCTTGAGAGCATCCGAAGGAGCCCCCCAACGTAGGCGGTGGGGCATTTCCACCAGCCTGCCCTTACCCGCAAGCATCTACCTGGTTGTTTTGCTGGGGATGCCCTGAAATCGCTGTCAGCCATCAAGTAATTGATTGTGTCGACTTGTAAATGAGTAATTTTAGTCATAATAGGATGACAGATTTTAACATTTTTTTCTACGGAAATTTACCCGAATTTAAATTTACCTAAAATAACTACGTGGATATTCTTGATTGGTTAAACGGTGAACTTATTTACACGTACTGCTTTCTCAAAAGCCTTTGTGTTACTCCGTCCTTCCTCCCTCCCCGACCACGCGTACCATTTCCCATGTGAAATGGCTGGTATTTTTTGGCAAATATCTCGGAAATTAGTGGGGTAAGGATTGAATGTTTGATATCTTTGAAAGAGCGAGATATTTTTCTTTAAAATGAGACCAAAATCATTGATTTCCAGGTGAAATGATAATTGGCTCAAACTACGGCAAGAAGAGCTATTCTGGGCCGGTAAATGCCCTTTTGGCGGTACCGAGGTACTCTACGGCATGGTTTAACGAGGGAAGCCACGATTCGTTCGGTCTAATGTAGATAGCATCTCTCTCAAGATTTTTCTCCTCGCTGTTTATATTAGTCGGGGATGTCACGTGGGCGTCAGCGTTTACTTTATACGGTAGGGATTCGAATTGTCCACTCGGGTGAGTATTTTTGAATTTATTGGGAATCCGAGGCTATCTATATAACAAACGAATGCGCGTGGGGTTAGAGAAGCCGTCCGCGTGTCTCTTGTATGAGGGCGTTTCTCGGAAACTCGTTTCTGTGAATCGAGATTGCGTATGGATTCCCCGTCGAGAATCCCATGAGGGAGCGTTGCCATCATCGAATGATGCCGCTCCGTGTTTTGCGCATTGCCGTACCTAGCTCGCGTCATATTTCACGTGGCAGGTCGATTTTATCGGAATCTTCTATTGCTGGTATTCCATTTGAAATGAATGGAGTCTTCCTTTTAATTTTGCAAACAACTGTTTTTTTGATAAGTGTAAGAGATTCATCTCGGGTTGAATTGTATGTTATCTCATCATCGTTACCTTTGATTATTGATAGATGTTATTTTACTGAACGTTGTTTCATTTATAAACTAAAAATGAAATGAGTGTGCTATCAGTACTCTAAACTTGGAAAAATAAATAAATATGAGCCTCCAAGATGCTGCAGAAATAAGGCGATTAAGTTTTTTTGTCCCAAACTTATTTGACGGTATGATAGATAAATAAAATAAAACTCTGTTCAACTTTGTGGAGTTCCATGTTGATTAGTAAAAGTTACTTTTACACTCCGCTGGTCCGTTCACAGGCCAAAAATTTATTGCACAATCCGGATTTCGGTGCCTGGTATCATCTTCAGGTGCTCACTGACAGGTGATAGAGGATATGATAGATGATTTTAAAAATATTAACTCTGGAAGGGATGTTAAAAGGAGGACAAAGAAATCGTTGATGCAGAAAATTTATTGCTTAGCAGAACCAATTATGTTGAAATATTATATCCAAATGGATATTTTATTAAATATAAATCGCAGTTTATATGATTTCCGTGTTGAATTAGTTGATTTGAAATTTTGAATTTTAATAACATTTTGAAGGTTGGAAAAATAGAATTGAGAACGAATCTGGTCTGGTATTACTTGCGATTTGAACTCAAAGTGAGACTCCGTGAATAGAAATAATAATAACGGGAAGACGTAATAATTGTAATTACTGTAGTGCGCGATTCCCCTTTTTTTTCTTGATTCAATCTCTTTTCTGTAGAAATTTTTGCTTTCTGTTTTGTTAAGTATTGAAGGCTGAATGTGTTAAAAAATTCTAAGACTTTCCTGATTTTATGTGAATGGTTACTATAATTGTAGTCAAATGTCTGATAGTGAATTAGTAAGTTGTTTGATCGAATGTGGAAAAAATCTCATTATTTTGAAACCTTATTCAAACTTATTTACTGGATTTCTTGCCTTCTGATTGTAGGGTCTTGTTATAGACCTATTATGCATTATCTCTTAAATCGCGCTAAATTACGAATTAAACTGCTGTGCCAACGTGTTCTCGCCGTTTTGTTGGGATATTCATTAGGGTTGGAACGTCTTTTTATAGTTTATTATGGGTTATTAATTAGTTTTCCATGCCATGTGAAATTTTAGCTTGGTCACGTGAACGTGATGGTGTATTTTGGTATCTAGGCTTATATAATGTGTTTTCTGTGGATCTTTGCTAAGTAATTGTGAGTGTCGGTGCTGGTATATCCCACTATTTGTCCATCTGGCTTTCGTCACCTGTTTGGCTCGTTAAGATTCAATATTCATTGTTAGTATGCCGTTGCCGTTTCGATTTTACGACCATTTTTTGATCGTTTGTCCATGTAAATTTCTCATAACGTCGTGACCTACATTTTGTGAAATTGTCTTTATATTGACTAGCGTTAACCATGAAAAGATTGTTTTGTTATTATAGGAGTTGCTGATATTTCATTCGAATTGGGCATCTCGTGAAAATCGGTAGTGCCAAGCTAAAATAGACGTTGAAAAATGGCTTTTAATCCAAAAAAACTCGCAGCTTTGTGTGGCGTACTCATAGCTCTGATTCTTTTATATCGTGGATCGATCCTTATCGAGTAAAATAACTTTCGTTGTTGTCAGATTGACTTCGTAAACACTGATTATCATTTCAGGCCGAAGGTCTTGTGGTGCGAAATTTGATAACAAAATAGCCTTTTGACTCACCACGAATCGTTCGAAAACATTAAATCATGGCCGTGGAATTGTGTATGCTGGTTGGCCCGTATCCTCAGCTTAGCGGTTTTCATGGTTTAGGTGGATAACCTATGAGAAATGTATATGTAACTCTCACTTTTCCTTTACTATCGTATCTATTGCATTTAGTGCGTTTCGATATCCTTAATGAGCGACGTTAGGAAACCTCAAGGACTATCTTCTTTACCTCTGAGCACTAAAATATTTTTAAGCTTTTGAATTTAAGTTGGGAGAATAAACTTTTCCCGGGGAATTATAGCGAGCGTTATAATCCAAACTACCAGTGAGATGCTCAAACATGAATTAAGTATGCTTTGGTCGAGTGCTTTGGTTTAAGAAGGAATTGTAAATGGACCATGCCTCAAATCTGCATGTAATAAGTAAAATCAATATTTTCGGCATTGATTTTGATTGTCTGTACATTTACAATAGTTATTCCGAGCATTCTGCATACCTGATCGTCGATAAGTTTTAATTGGAGGAAAACTGGGGTATATGCTGGCTTGTTCGTCTGTAGAAAAACCCGGTACAAGATGGTAGGTGTTGATACTCCAGATTTCAATTCAAGATTCAAGTGATAAGTAACGGATTTTGAAGTGTATCGTCGGTTTTCGTCGCCACAAAACCCTATCTCCAAGTAAAACGCATAGACGTGAGAGCACCCGGAAAATTCTGTCTGCTTTGGGGAAAATGATAATTATATTGAAGCTGGAAGAGTGAAAGGGAAAGATACTCATCTACGTCGAAGTTTTAAGACGTTAGAGAGTCACAATTAGGACGTGCGGCTGAGGATAAGGCTTGATGGAGCTAGTTGAATGATGAAGATAGTTGAAAATAGTTCGAGCAAGTTATTTCTCTAGTCGTAATAGAGACGTTATAGTTTTATTTGAAAATTTGAGCTGTTGTTGGAAGAGTAGTATCAGTGACATTCAAACTCTAGCTAATGTATCAGAACATTTAAGGAACCAATTCAATATATGTATTTGAGGCTTTATATCGACTTGTTTTACGCTGGACGTTGAAAACACATTTTTCAACCGAACCTTTTTTTTTTACTATAAAAAAGGCAAACAATTTCGATGTAAGAAATTTATTCTGATAATTATTGAGCCGCACGTATTCACATTTGTGGCGCGATCCATGTGCCTGAACTTCATTTTTTTAATGAATTTAATTTGAAACACATCCGTACCAAATCCAATTGAAATTGGCTACATTTTTGGCAAACGCCTAGGAAAGTTGTGCAATAAGTGGCTGATATTCTGTTATCATTAACAGTATGATATTATTATTTTTCTTTACAACGAGGTCAAATTCATAGAATTTCATGTGTGCTAATTTGGCCCTCAAACTGCCTCAGCATAGGTTTGGGTGAAATTGGAAAACCTATTAGTGTGTATGTATACCAATCTTCTACAGTCGTATGCCCTTTGTCTTCTCGCACATTTTCATTCTCTAGCTCCGCCGACGCCCTGCCTGTTCATCATATCCACAAGCCTTTACCCTTTCTTAATCCAACCTCGATTACCCAACGTCCTATCTATACCACACGGCAGCATACACTCGCCACGTCATCACCAGTTCCAACCACCTTACTCTGCCTCCATTCAGTGTCCTCCAGAAGCTTCCTCTCCTCACCCGCCATGCCGAACACCCCCTCGTTCGTCTTTCGTCTTTCTTAAGTGCGTGTAGTTAATTTGAGTTGTTTAGTTGATATTTCTAAATCACTTCATTATTCTATGGACAGCTTTAATATGAGTTTAATTGAATCATCCAAAAAATAATAACTTCACTAAGAAACCGAAATAAATTTCGATAATTTTTTTTGCTAAAAAGCGTTTATTTTGAGGGTATTTTGAGGGTATGATTTAAAAGAAGTGAGCGAAGTTTCAGCCCCAAACGCGTGTATTTAACTAAATGAACTGTCCCGGGCTTGACAACGTTGGATAGCTCCCATCATGGACGTAATGAAGAAAAACTATTTAAAGTTCCAGTTGAGAAACAGTAATTTATATCGACCGGGATGTGGACACTTTTTGACAAAAAATCTACTAATTACAAGCAGGGTCGAAATAAACTACATTTTCTCCGGTGGAATTGAACATATTTCTTTCATCGTTACATCCGTGTGGGCCTTTCGTCGATTTCTGAGAAGTTCAGTCAGAACATGGAGACGAAGCTTGTGCGTCAACTTTTCTAATTACTTTTTACGCTTTAAAAATGAAATTACAAGTGTACATTGTGATAAGGAAAAATCTCGACCAAACCTCCGTGACCTTTGGTTCAATTTTGATGAAATGATCATATTATATTAATTTCTAAGTGTCGCTGCGTCCGATCGATCACACTTCACCGATGAACATCTATTTATACATTGTAAATAACCATACATATTGTATTATAACTTATGTAAGAATTATATTTTAAAATTTTCGTTTCAATTAAAACATTATTATGACTTGGGTTTATGGCATTGGTTTCATAATTTATGCGAAAACTGTTAGTAAAAGTATGTTTTTTATTAGGTAAGATACCTTGGTACTTGTTAGGAACCATTATAATAATATGAAACGTAGGTTTTTGCATCAAATCAATTGATTATGGTGTTACGTTATGGAAGGACGAGATGGAGTACCTTATAATAAAAACGTACAGTTCCACTATGTTTTAATGCTCTCTGCCGGTCGTGTTTACTTGTCGCTGCGTCATTTTCAAGACAGACAGAAGGAAGATTACAAATGCGAATATTTTATGCCAAGTAAAAGAGGATGGGGGAGGGGAAACGGAAGGAGAGGGGGTTGGTAATGGAAGTTTACAGGCTTAGGGATGGACAATGAGGGAAGCGGAAGGAAGGTCAAATGATGATGATATCTAGAGGGGAAGGTAGGGTTAGCAAAAAAGATGTCAGATTTTAAAACTGTGATCAAAATTAGAGAACATTTAAAGTCCATCATATCATTTAAAACAGTCAAGTCGGGCTAAAGAGAAAATTTAGTGATTTTTTAGGATTTCTAGTACATTCAGTAAAAATGTTTTCGCGCTGAGGAGAAAATCTGTGTGTATACATTCTAATCATTTTTTGGTTCCTAAATATAAGAGTTTTTGTTGAGTTGTCTAATGGATTGTCATCACTAAGTTATCTTGAGCTGGTAATAACTTGAGTTTTTCTTTTTTGCAGTATGAATGCACAATAAGGCATAGAATAAGGTATAGATTATTTTGAGGTAATGTGTTTGATAATTGGTCAGCACCAGCTCTGCCATAATAACATTCAGATGATGGTAACCCCAAATCAGGTAGTTCCTCTGGGGTACCTATGCTCCTATACTTTGTATAAATAACCAAATGTACATAGATATGAATGTAATAAAGACTGTTATTATTTCGAAATATATGTCGAGTGACATGAGGCTACGTTTTAAAATAGCATAAAATTGCTAGGAAATCAATTCGGTAGCATGGATTTTTTTCGTTTTTATCTGTGCGTATGACTTACAGCTACGCGTATGCAAAGTTTCACGACAATCTGTTCATCGTTCTTAAGGTGGGATCACGCCAGTCTGTTCGTCGTGCCTTAAGGTGGGGTCGTCGGATTCGATTGGTAGCTAGCCGCCCCCCCCCCCACTCCACCTCTCTCCCTCCCGCTCTCACAAATCAAACCGACTTGTCGTCTCCTCCCCTCTAGAGCGCGAAGTCGCCTTTTATCTCTCTCTCTCTGTCTCTCCTCCCGACATATATCAGAATCCGTTGAACTGGAAACCCAAGGTCTAGTCAACAGTCGAGTCTCTCTCTCCCACATGTCGTCATCCGCTGTTGACGCGCACGGCGAGGCTTTTATGGACGGAGGAAGAGTCTCTCTTTCTCTCCGTTCTTTTCTTTCATTTTTTTCGTGCATTTTTCCCCCTTTCCCTCCATCCCGGAGTTATCTGTTGGAGGCGGTGGGTGATTCTCGGAAATGTCGAGTAATAGTAGACCGCCGTCGTTGTTTCTGGCTCCGCACAGGTTCTCCTGCTTGCTTTCCCCTCCGCGCCAAAGCCTCCTTCGTTCCGGCCCGAAGAGTGATCATTGTCTGCGCCGCGACTCTTCATTATCTCTCCTACGGCCCGTTGTCTTCGTCAAGGAATTCTCCGCTCACGGGCAAGCCGAACTCGCACGCCAGTGAGATGAGCACGCTGAAGACAGTGCTTCGACTACGCGAGCCTCTTGTGTGACGGGATGGCCGGCCACAAGGATGTGAGATTGAACGTTTTAAGGCGGCTTTCAAAGAACTACACAACTAGCCGCGCAGTAACTTCGACGGAGTCACCACGGAGCTAATGATCACACAATCGTGTGAAATTCACCGTGTAAAAATCAATCGCTCGCATACAGGTGCCTCTGGCATTATATGCACGGTACCTGCGAGGACATCTTGTTCCTTAAAGCCCCCATGAGATTCACAGTGGAAGATGACTCCTGGGCAGCTTAATTGGTTAGAGCACTTTGCGCGAAATCGAGGGATCTGGGTTCGATTCCCAACCCAGACGAATGATTTTTCCGCTGTGAAATTCACACAATTGTTTTAAGGCGGGTTTACTCATGTAAGTCACTCCCTTGACAGTAACCTTAGAAGTCGCTTGTAAGCGACACTTTGATGTGTATGCACGCACTTCCATGGCAGTAGTGGTCGATAGTGATGGCAATCGACCGCAGTTGATACTTGCAAGGAAAATAGAGTAGTTTCTATTTTGTCTGCAAGTAACAAATCGATTCTGCGATATAGTCGCATCCGGTGGAATCTTGGTCACATGATAGCAAACGGAGTTTTAAAATGTTAACAACGAATAACTTAGTAGGAGGAGAACTCATTGTTGCAGTAGTAAATATTACTTTGTACTTAAAAATATATTAAATGGTAAAGAATCCCTTAGGTACTTTTAATGATATATCTCTTATTTGATAATTATAATCATCGTCTTAATTCTCATTCTCGATACTATGTAATATTGCCCAATTAATGTAATTCGTGCAAATTTATTTAATCCACGAATGCCTTAAGGGCTCAATCTTGTATACAAACGCCATTATTGTCAAATTTGGGCGATTTTATTGATTACCATATTCATTGTTTACTTCATTCACCCATTTACATATTTGGAAAAAGCCGGAAGTTACGTACGATCAGAACGATGTGCTGCAAGTGGCGATACGATACGAGATATCGATATACTCGCTACTTCCTCGGAAGTCAACTTCTACATGTAAACCCGCCCTTATGTATTAACTTGAAAAGTCCCACGAATCGTTGGATTGAAAAGAAGTAAAGAACCCTCAGGGCAGGAGAAGAGATCACTCATTGGACATTTTTTGCGAAACAGTTTATTTTATTTCAGTATTCTACCTGCTGATTTGTAGGTTTTCGGACAGTACTAATTCTAATCACCTAATTCCTGGCATATCGTTCTGCCTTCCTTTCTATACGTGGTCCGCCGTTAGATCCCTGTTAAATTCCTCATAACGTCTGCCTCTTCTTATTTCGTCCAGAATTCCTATCCTATGCCTTCCTCTTCCACGGTTTCCCAAGGTTCCCCCCTCTATTACGCTCTATAACATTCATTTTCTTTTTAAAACGTCCTCCATCCATCTTTTCTACCTCCTCCGAACCTCCGCCGCTGTATCCTCCTCTCTTCTCTCCAACCATATCCAATGCCTCGTTCGTCCTCTCGCCATTCAGCTCACCCTCTCCATCCTTCTCCACACCCACATCTCAAACGCCTCAAGTCTACGTACAATCTCCCTTCGCAATGACCAAGTTTCCGACTCTTGCTCCATTTTAGAGTTTTCACCAGCCTTTTCTTTACGCCTCTGCTCGGATCCACCCCTCCCCCCCCGCATCTATTCCCTCCTCTTTGACAATGCTTCTTTAGCAATGGAAATCCCACACTTTATGTCCCTACCACTAAACCCATTCTCCTCCAAAACCCTAACGAGATACGTGAACTTCCCGTACGCCATCTGCCAATATTTTACACTGGTAAATATGATCTGTAAATAGGTATTTGAGTCATTGACATATAATAAATGTGTAGAGCAGGGTTGCCAATCCACATGAATGCCTCCTCGCTCGGCCTTCTCGTCATCCAGCTCACACTTTCTATCCTTCTCCACGCCCACATCTCAAACGCCTCAAGTCTACGTACATCCTCCCTTTGTAGCTAATTTTGAAAAATATTAACGGAAGGAGGAAATGATGGGAAGGATTACAGCGGGAGACCATGTACTGAATAAATCAAGCAAATCAATCGTTGAGTACGTAGTAGTGAAGATGTAGGAAGGAAGCGATTGGCTGAAGGAGGGGGGAGTCCAGAGCTGCAACCGACCAATGCTCGCATTGGTGACTGCTGGTGATGATATCGACGATAATAACCTACGCGACGATTGGGAAGATAACTATCCGTCTATTTGAGGAAATATTCCAGTGGACGATATTCTCGACGATGTCTGTTATATCCGGCATCCTCTATATTGCTCCATATACCTTATGCAGTTACTTTGGTATCGAATTCGATATTGACTTCATGAATTTTCCTGTAGAAAAATCGGTATTGAAAATTGAGGATTGCCATGTTCTCCCCTGATCGTCATTAACTGCGATGTTGTACGTAAATGTAGTCCACATCTTAAGTCATTTATCTTCTAATTATTGTTTTGAGCGATACTTTAACTTGAGCGGTTGTGAATTTTACGATGGAAGATATCACATGGCTTTTAATCTCTCCAAAAAAATTCGCTGAAAAAGATTGATTTTATTTTTCTTGATAATAGTCACTAACACATCATTTTGTAAATAATTTGGATTGTAACCATCTAGCTAACCGTTTGGCTAATATTTGTTCTTTCCACATTTAACGCCTTTGACAGCGTAACGTCCTTTGAGACTTAATGATACTATTTCAAAGGACCACGGAACTAGCAGCGCAGTAACTTCAACGAAGTCACCCGCTAGTGATCACATCATGAAATCGATAATAAAATACTCTATAATAAAAATCGATAAAAATCATCATTAAATAGGGAAGACATTAAACTGTGTGAATTTCACACAATTTCATGATACTTGACGCCTTCGCACTTCGCGTGAACTGCACCCATCCGCTGTGTAATGTTAGGCGTGTAGCCGTATTTTTTAATTTGTCTCGTTCGATGGTTGAAACAAACACTGTAAATTACGATGAGTCATCGTTTGAGATTAGGCCGATGGAGAAATTGCGTTAAGATTGCGTGCTTAATTGCTGTTGTTCAATCATTCCTTTGCTCGGATATTACCTCAGGGTTCCAGTGCATCCATTATGAACGATTCTTAAAATTCTTGGCGAAGAAAGATGTATTCCCTAGCGACTCATGTCGGCCAAGCTTTACTTTCGTTTGATTTACGACGCGGGGTGATGTCGGCTCGCATCCCATGCGGCGTCACTACAATAAACAGCGAGTGAAATCGTTGCCGAGTGACGCATTTATAATTGCCCAGAACTCTCGTACCCCCGCCCCCTCCTCCCCTCAAACCACTCCTTGTTCGTTATCATCTCGCGATTGCGGTAATTATATTAGAATCCGGTCTCAGACGATTCGTCTCAAGACCAGTCGGCGAATCTCGAAAACCGGACCGCCATTAAGGGTTTACGATGGCGAAGGTTCGGTGTTGAGAATCTCATCGGCTCAAATGTATTCATATGAGTCACATTCTTGGATTTCTCCGAAATTCGCGTTTTTTTAAATGTAGCGTTTTTCCCTTTTGGCTTCTTCTAATCCAGCATCAATTCTTTATTCGGCGCAAGTTCGAGGATGCTCTCTGCTAAGATAGCTTTACATTATCATGTGATACTGAACACTGAGTAGGAAATAGGCGATACTGAACCAACTGGCGTGAATGCTATCGTACTCGATGAGCTACTGGGTTTATAATTGAGTCAATTGATTGCTACTGGATCCTAGTTAGTTTCAGTTGTCGTTCACCAATCACATCGGCTTTTACGGTCGCTATGCCGCCTTCCCTTACTGTAAACATTGTCAACTATACATAATGCGGCTCCTGGTTATTTCCTTGTTGTGAAATCAGCAATGAGTGAAATTAACCCAACCCAGAGTCCTCTAGATTGCCGATGATACACAACCCTATGTGTAGAGAACGGCCATCCAGAGGACTCTGACCCAACCTACCGGCTGAACTTAATACTGAACCAACCGGCGTGACTGCAATCATACTCGCTGAGCTACTAGGTTTTATAATTGGGTCAATTGATTGTTACTGGATCCTATTTGGATCCAGTTGTCGTTTACCAATCACGTCAGCTTTTACGGTTGGTATGCCATCCTCTTCAATTCCTGTGTACATTGTCAACTATACATAATGTAGCTCTAGGTTATTTCCTTGTTGTGAAATCAGTAATGAGTGAAATTATCCCGACACATTTTGGTCGCGTGCTTCCTTATATGTACTAATTTCAAACTGAATTTCTCTATGATATGAAATAAAATGCCTCATCCCCGCCGGTACAGGTTCAATGGTCATGTGAATCCTTTCCAGGATTCTCGAATCATTGTGGATTTCGTTTTCAATTCCAAGTATCGACGAGCACACTCGGTCATGTCCTGGATCATGTGTAGTTGTTGTCGACGTTGTTATCATGTTGGGGACGAATACCAATTTTTCCGCTTGTTCCACGTCACGGTAACAACGACGAAACTTTTCGGTCGCTCGGGGTCGTGAGTGATACAAGCCTCGATGTTGTCACGTTTCACACCTCGCCGACTATGGATCGTGAATCTGGCCTGAGCGTAAATCATGAATGTAGCAACGTAGTGCGCCTTATCACTCGATGCTCATCGATCGCTTTGTTTCGTTATCTCCACCCGAGTCTGCCTGCCGAGTGTCGTACTAATCGAGTGGTATTATGGATTCATTTTTCATTTTACTTGTGGCAGGTAATCGCTCGCTTCAGGTGGCTGGAGCGGTAATTGTGAGTCGTCGCGTTCACATTATAACAATATTTTAAGTCAACTGGGAAAAATCTTAGTACACATACACTCGAGAGCATCTGATTATGGGTTTGAGCACACCAAAAATGAATCAGAATTTTTTTTATTATTTCCCTTAAAGCATAGTATTCCTCGAGTTTTCTGCGCGGTATTCGAAAATAAGGCGACATTAATTGTAATAATTTATTAGCGATATAGGACTCGAAGTGTTTACTTAATAGTAGTTAACAACAGTTTTATAATTAATAATGTATTCATATTTTGAAGAATGGGAGAAATGGCATATTGACCGTTATCTTCGTGGTGAGTGAAATATAGCAGAAATTGTTTGGATTTCAGAAATAAAATTTTGTCTTTAGGCGTCACGAGTACAATTGCGACTGTGATTTATTTCTCTGACTTTTGCGTCGCTAACTTTTGATTGAATAAAATGCCGACCGTTTTTTATGACTGGAAATTAAATTATTAATTTATCAGTCTTATAAAATCAATGAATGAAATCAGCATATTCAATGCTTAAAAAAATCATTGTACAACTTATTCCATTTGTGTATCTACTCTTATTTTACGAAAAGTTTGTGTGTAAGGGAAGTTCCTGACCGCATGTCTATTGTCTGCATCTCTTAACCCAGCACAGCAAAATTT
Source organism: Ceriagrion tenellum (assembly GCA_963169105.1). Taxonomy (NCBI): domain Eukaryota; kingdom Metazoa; phylum Arthropoda; class Insecta; order Odonata; family Coenagrionidae; genus Ceriagrion; species Ceriagrion tenellum. The sequence goes on along the minus strand of OY720633.1, from coordinate 51,307,940 downwards.
TAGATAACCAAATGAAACTCTCTAAATAAAAAAACAATATATTATTTAATATTAAAATTCATAAAAAAAGTTTTTAGTATGCTTTTGTACGCTGTTTTATCTTGTTTCATACGTATGAATATTGTAAACTTTGATTTTTACTTTATCTTGGTTTAAAATTAACCACTACACTGGAATTTTAATTTGAAAAGTGACATGTTTTTTCAGCCCCACTGAATAAATAAAATACACGAACGGGTTTCAACGGCGATCACCTGGTGATGACGTTTTAGCATTAAACCCGGGTCGTGTGCTTTATTTATTGCGCAGCACTGTATAAGATTACCTTTATCAAATATTTTCATTCAAAATTATTACTATATTCAAAATACTATATTCAAAAGTTTTTCATTATGCGGTACAACATAGGCGCTAAGGAAATTGTTTAAACAATTTGTCATTTAAAAATATTCAAACATAGCTGGTGAAATACGTTGAAATTTCTACGAGAAAAATTCGATCTGGTACGGGAATGGAACCACGGACCTTTGGTTTGCCGGACCAATGCGCAAACCAAAGGTCCGTGGTTCGATGTCAAGGTATTTGTCATTTGCTTGCTGTATTGTTCTTACTGGAACGGCACGTGGTCATTGTTGGCACCTTTGTGAATTGGATCTCTCTGAATGATGTTTTCCCTTTTGAAGGCCCACTAAGCAGTTTGGTATCCATAACTCAGTGCCAGTTTGCGGAATCGAGTGCAAAGTCGTCGAAAAGAGAGTCACGAAATTTTTTTCGACGTCGTCGACATTAGCCCTCTTTTCTTCCAGTCAATTCGTGGCGTGTGTACACGTGTGCACGCATGGGCCGTGCTCGACGCTTTTCACGGCGGGCACGCGGCGATTCCCCCCTTAAAAAGTCCTTGCCTCGTTTCGTTCCGGAATTCTTTTTTTTTCGTTTCTTCCCCGAACGAGTTGTCGTTCTGGTGGAGGGAGAGAGAGAGAGGGCTGAGAACGCGGTGGCAATGAACGACAAACCGCGAAGGTCATTCAGTCATTCACGAGGCGGGGCGAACTGGTGGCCCCTCTCATATTCTTCGGGAATGCCACTGGCACGACGGGGAAAAGGAGAGAGGAGAGGTTTTAAAAAAAATGAACAAAAGAAAGCGAAAAACGGAAAGTAAGGAGACGTCCTCAACCCACTCCTCCATTGAGCCAACCCGACTCTCCCCCAACCCCTTCGTATTATCCATCTCTTTTATTCTAATTTGTGTCATTAAAAAAAATATTTTCGTAGATTTATTTTTTTATATAATACCAGTTAAAGTAAGTTTTGCTGAATATCAGAGAATCTCATCACGGTTTTCTACACTTTCCGGGGCCTATCTACCTCTAGTATATCCTTTTTCGCCTCAGAATACGATCTACCCTTCTTCATCCCGTCCATCAAACTCTTTCTTCCCCTTCCCCGTTTGCCCAGCATCCTTCCCTCTATCACACTCTTGAGCAGCCCCTCGCCCTTTATTACATCCTCAAGCCTCCTACTCTGCCGATCTCGAATTTCATACTAAAGTTTCCTTTCCTCGCTCACAATATCAAGCACTTCCTCGTCAGTCTTTCTGTCTGCCCACCCTCTTCATCCTTCTCTACACCCACATCTCAAATGCCTGCAGCCTATTCTCGTCCTCCTTTCTGAGGGTCCACGCTTCCGCTCCATACAACGCTACGCTCCATATCAAGCTCATAACCAGCCTCTTCTCCACATTCTTACCCAAGGACCCCGTTATCAGCTCCCTTCTATTACTAAACGCTTCCTTAGCTAGCGCTATTCTCTTCCGTATGTGTTTGCTTATTTATATAGTTATTTTTAACTTCGCAGTTTTGTATAAATTTCCCTTTTGTCATCATTATTATTTCATGTGTATTTGCGGCAAAAGTAGGATGCATGTGGTCAGGAATGAGGGGGTCATGAATGAATGTGGGTTAAATGCTCCAGTAATAGACGTGTATGAAAGGAGTGTGCTTCGTTGGTTTGGCCATGTTGAGAGCATGGATGAGAGTCGAATAACGAAACAGATATATGAGAGTAGAATGAATGGTTTGAGAGGTAGAGGTAGGCCGAGAAAGTTGTGGTTGAGGAAATTCTTAGGAGGAGGAATATTAGGAGTCTTAAAAACAGGCGGGCGTGTATGAAACAGTGTATGGGGGTAAATGAGGCAAAAGAGGTTTGCAAGGATAGGTCAGTATGGAGGAAATTATTGAAGCAGAGTTAGGTGTACAATTATGTATTAATGAGTGAAACATTTTGACTGTGCCTACCCCGAAAGGGAACGGCGTGATGGGTATGTATGTATGTATGTATGTGTATTTCATGCATTGTTTTTGTTGGTGTTGCGTTACCTTAATCTGTGAATAGGTTTTCGCAGGTTTCTCGCACTCCCCTTCATGTGTGGGAGTTTTCCTGCGGTGGGTTTTTTCGTCAAGGATATCGCCTCCTTACTTTATTACGTTTTCTGTACAAATGCATATATGTTTCTTCGCTTCATATATTTTTCTGACGAGGGTTTGGATAGAAGAAGGGGCTGCCTTAATTTCAATGTCGCCCCAATAAAGACGCATTATTTTTTATTATTTTCTCTCCTTTTTATTCCTCAGTCGTCCGGGAACATTCAGAAGTACGGGTAATATACCAAGTACGCCCAGAAAAAAATCATTCTGTTGTTTTACCAAAATTGATGAATTTCATTACTATATGGCATATTTCTAAAATGACAGCCTTCTGAATTTGGATATATTCGTTGTAATGTAATTTTAGAATTTTAGTTTATCCAGACTTTTTCGAAGTTATTTTAATACATTCCGGTGGCTGATACTACTACGAGTAGGTATAGTTATGGTAGTGTAGTAATCTCAACCTTGTTCATTTTCCGTATCCTTAAGACCTCGGCTGCTAAGTGCTGATACTTGCTGGTTTTCTCCAGTATGGTCATTTCCAAATTATCTGTCAAAAGAACTGTTATATGTAGTATGTACACAGTTCATTTACAGTACTACGAAGTACACAGTTTCATTTAATTTGTCAACAAAATGATATCAGGTCTATTGTGTTGTATTATTTTGTCCGTAATGATAGCTTGGTCCAAATATAGTTTGTAATTTTTGTTTTCAAGTACGGACTCAGGATTATATTTATAATATGGTGAACAGTTCTTATTTATTGGTTTGTTTTGTTTGCCATTTTGTTGATATATTATTTTTTACACGAAGTTATGTCTTTGTAAATGGTTTATTATCTCACAATCCAGTCCCAAAACCCATGCTTTCTCGTACCGCAACACTTCGACCCGGACATTTGCGTCGTTCATTCATGCGTGCATACAATCGCGTAAGTCTCGATGTTATGTTCGTGTGTATACATGTAGAGGCAAACCTACCAATAGCGGACGCATTTGGGCCCGGAAAAATCGTCAGTTATTGAGAGGAGTCCGCTATTCAGGAGAACGAAATTACGACACGTTTCTCTATGCAGGAACTACGCCAGTACATAAAAATATTAAGGCGTTAATATATTTCATTTATCTTTTGTCTTATTATTGAACAATTACACATTTTAACACAAAATATGGAATTAAATCATGATACATTCGTTCTCCATAGAGAAGCTAGTATCACATCACCAACAAATCAAAAGTTGATAACGTGGCCTCTGGGAAAGAGCCAATAGATGCCTTTTACAGTTTAAAATAGATCAATTTCAGTGCCCGAAATTATCCCGCAGCAAAAAAGTGCATCGTGGTTTGTCACGAGGGGAAAGGGAACGGGCAGGATTACTAACTCGTTGACGGACAATATATTGAACCCGAATTGCTAATATAAGCTTTGGTCTGGAAAAGTTCCCAAGTTCCTTCAAGAAATGAGGCATATTGTTCCGGAGAGGAGACATTTTACAGAATATCTCGTCGCGAGTGTCCGTTAATGGAGGTAATATAAGGAAAAATGTTTTTTTCCAACTGTCCGCGTCCGTTATTGAGAGTGTCCGCTATTCGGAGGTATTATTTCCATACGTTTCCACGTTCTGCTGCCGGGGATTGAAAAACTCCGTTTTTAGGTCTCCGCTATTTGGAGGTGTCCGTTAGGGAGGTTTGACTGTATAAGGATACTGTACTACTACCCCCTTCCAGCGGTTATCCTCAGTGCCCCTATCTCCCCTCCCTCCCCACACCTCCTTTCTCCCTCCCCACGCCACGTTCTCCCCCCTCCTCCCCCTTTCTCTGTCTCTCTCTCGCACTCTGCTTGCTTTGGCAACAGGTGCCCGTGTGTATGTGCGAACCGCGGGGTCCTCGCGTGTCGAGAGGCCATTTTATGGGTCCGGGTCACGATATATATATATGTACGCGCGCCGTCGGTGTTGAAAGTGTTCACTCTCATTCACTCTCGTCCTTTCTCCCTCTGTCTCTCTCTCTCTCTCTCTCTCTCTCTCTCTCTCTCTCTCTCTCTCTCTCTCTCTCTCTCCGTGTGGGAAGGAAAACAAAGGGAGGAAGGTGGGAGGGGAATACTACGAGGGAGAGGGCGCGGTTTTGGGCGGTTCCGCGTCCTCCGTGCGAATTACGGTAGTCTGAGCGAGATTTTTTTTAGTTGCCGTAATGGAGACCATATACGAATTTTGTTTTTGAAGTTTTTAAGGAGTTGTTAGGAGCGTGAATCGACGTTAGTTATTGTAAAGCACGTTTTAGCCGGGGCACGTGATTGCATAAGCTGACGTATGTACGAATGTGCTTTTCAAATTGCATCGTGTAATACGGTGAATTGTAAGAATGCATGAACGCGAGATAGCAAAATAGCCCCTGCTCTAGCTTCAATTGTTAGGGCAGGCCAGATTGAGGAAAAAATGCAGTTCAAAATTGTGCAAGGTCGTGCCCCGTGTAAAACGGGCTTAAGGACGTAAATATGTTAGTTTTATCTCTGGAATTCTGAATAAGTACTCAAACCATCCGCTGAAAAAGGCCTTAGATCTTAAGGTTTTTTTCTTTGAAGGTGCTGATGGCAAAAAAGCTTTGCGGTGAGTGATAAATTGATTTTTTTAATAATGGGGACATTAATGAAATGATGAATTACTTAGTTTTCCACAAAAGATAAGTTACAAGTTTTCCGGAAGAATTCATCATTTCATTATGAGGAAATTCCACCAAGTTACTGCTAATACCATTCATTCAATTGAGACAATATTGTAGCTGTACATCTCTACATTTCTGACGAGATGCTTGGGACATAACTTTCTTATGTCATTACTTTTGTTACTCGCATCCTTATTTGGTGTTGGGATACTTTTTGTATCACAGAGAAGGCGGCTTCTATTTTTTTGGGCAATTGTTGCGGAAAGTGGTGTTATTAGTGACTGACATTTAGGCGACATAAGTAAGGTGAGGTATTTTTCCCCATTATGAGCCCAAATTCATATCATCTCCTAGCTCATTAAGCCCGACTCGAAATATTTTGACACTGTTGCGCATTTTCTCGCCTCTGGTTCGATATGGGGGTCGGAGATGCCGTGGGAAGCCTACAGAGGGCCAGTAAAATTGAGGAGAGTTACGCCCGATTAATATGCATTAGATGAAAGGGATCATAGTCTGCTTTGTTGCTACAAAGTTGTCGACGAATGTCTCCATCCCGGCTAGTGAAAAAATCTTTAAAAGTCGAATCAGATAATCCTAGGATTCACAAACTATCCACCTGTAGGATTTGAAATGAATAATAATTAAATCGTTTGTTGTAGTCTCAGGCGTAACTTTGTGGAATTTGTTAACATTTTAATGATAACATGTAACTTTGTGATTCCACATATCTTTATTTTGAACGACCCAAGTTTCGACGTTCAACGTCATCTTCAGGTTCACCTTCACTTCACCTCACTTCAGTACCTGAAGATGACGTTGAACGTCGAAACCCGGGTCGTTAAAAATAAAGATATGTGGAATCACAAAGCTACGAATTATCAATATAAATCGTATGTTTCCAAACATTGCATGTAACAAATGATGTGGTACGAAGTCACTCGCACGGGTGCATATACACCAGGGTTGAAATTCGCTATGAAAAAATCATTTGACTTGACCGGGATCCGAACCCGGATCTCCCAATTGCCGGTCAGGTGTGTTAGCCAGTTACTCTTGCAGTAGACTTGAGGCCTGAACATCTAGTTCGCATAAATCCCCCTCGAAATTCGCCTTGAAGGAAGATGGCTTGGTGTTGTAACTGGCTAACACACCTGACCGGCAATTGGGAGATCCGGGTTCGAATCCCGGTCAAGTCAAATGATTTTTCATAGCGAATTTCCAACCTGGTGTATATGCACCCGTGCGAGTGACTTCGTACCACATCATTTGTTAAATGCAATGTTTGGAAATTTGTCAATTTCGTCGTTTTAATAACGAAAATGTTGGGTTTATCCACCGCGACAGTGACTTTGTAAGCACGACTTCGTCTCATGTGCTACAACGTAGACTTGAGGCCTGAACATCTAGTTCGCATAAACCCCCCTCGAAATTCGCCTTGAAGGAAGATGGCTTGGTTGTGTAACTGGCTAATACACCTGACCGGCAATTGGGAGATTCGGGTTCGAATCCCGGTCAAGTCATATGATTTTTTCATAGCGAATTTCAACCCTGGTGTAAATCGTATGTGTTGTGCCTATATATAAATATCTCGGTTTACACGTTCTGCGTCTTCCGATTCCCAATTTCCATGCCTCCCAATCATTCTACAGTTCTTCTTCTAATCCTCTTTCTCTCATTTCTTTCATGTGTTTTAACTTAATCTTTAATATTTTTTGTGATATGATCATGGGGTCGTGTGATTTTGAAGCCTGCAGTTGGTGGGCATTAGATATAGGTGTTTGGAACTAAGGTGGCGGGGTCTCGAAAAAGTTTAGGCAACACCGCCCTAAACTATTATTTAATTTTAAAAACTAAATTGAGATTACTCCAATTATTTTACTTTGCCTTCGCTTCAAGGGTGGTGTCATTGAACTCCTTGCTACACGTCTTTTTAGAGGCTCCCATTTGTAGCATGCGGATAAAGATATATGAAACCGGGTGTTTCATGAATTCAATTAACCGTTTTCCCCGTAATTCCCCGCCAGTGCAAAAACTGAAGCAAAGAGCTCAGACGGCTATAATTAGTTGCTCAAATTAATTCTTGCCTCCTTTTTTCTCGCTGATATTAGACTTGATCGTATGGAACTCATTTATCTTATGAAATTGATCGTCTATTTCACGCTTTGCTGCTACTGCGACTTCACGTGTGAAGATAGTGCTCTCAGATTTCACGTTAAGTCTTAGCTAACCTCAGCTCAGGCGTTCATTTTTTTCTACTAAGTCCGTTTTATTGGCTTAAGCTACAGTAAACTGATTTATTATGACATTTTCGTATGTATTGTCTTGGCACGTTCGCGTACCGATGTTCTGTAGCAAAACCGGGACTAATCGTAAGACTTTGTCACCGTGTGCAATCATTCCATTTAAGCGCTGAATAATTTATAGTCTACTAGAATTTACATCGATCCTCAGTGCGCGTAGCACTTTGAAGTACAATTTGTTGTGTACTTCGCTCGTGCTGTTGACGGGAGAATATTAGATGGGCGAGTTAACGATTACGTGACGTAAGTTGTTCGAGGCGTTCTTGGCGCTTCGCGGGGGCGTCGCGGATAGAACAAAGTTTCTCACGCGATTCGCGTCCATTCACGTGCCACCCCGAGTTGACGACACGTCGGCTTCTTACGCGCATAATGCTTTAATAGCGAAGACATGGACTTCGCTCGTGTCACCGCCGACTATCGATGGGATGATCATCACCCATAGAAAATAAAAACAAACATTCGCGAGGCTTCATCACGTCACAGACTCGATTAGAGCGCCCGCGAAAGCTCGTACTTTTCGTAATTCACTTTTACCTTTTCACGAATATTTTGGGAATCGCTTCGTTATAATTGAGTATGTGTTGTCTTTGCACGTCACAGCAGCCGAAAAATTTCATCCAGTTATTCGTAGCACTTGCAAAATTAATCCTTCATGAAAAATCTCTTTGCATGTTTCCTCAGATAAATGTTTAATGTGACCGGCTTCAATGTTTACATCATTTTCAAGTCAGTGGTCCTGGTTGGCTGGAACTATTGGCTTGACAATGACGTAATACATCAAAACCGGTAACATTGAACATATATCTTAGTAAAATTTCATAGTTTTTTCCTGTGCAAGTTCCACTACGTCAGTCGTGAATTATCATGAATTGCACCTTCGTTCCTAAATAGAACTTTGATAACACAATTTCAAAGATCGAGAGGGCTATCCGTAATACCACCTCCACCGTGTATTCTTCATGACTACTTCTGGTCTTGATGTACATGTGGAACGACGATTGTCATGTGTCAGGTGACATTTACCAATAGCAATACGCATGCGCCCGAATAAGCTAATTGCGAGCTCATCTGAGCGTTTAAATAGTAGTAGTTTAGCAACATACCAAAGCGAATACAAAAGTTGTGTTCATTTTTTAAAAGAATTCAGTATCCTGTCGCGTCATCAGTAATGTGTTTTCTTTACTTAAATGGTGTCTGTGAAAGGAATTGTTTGCTACGAGAGAGGAGAGAGAAAGCTCGGTTATTGGTCGAGCTGCATTCGCTCCGATACATTGTCCATCTGTCCATTTAATGTTGTTAGCTAAGTGCAGTAGCACTTCTAATGTCATCAGGCTGTCACTAGAGCTTACGCAGGAAAAGATTTTGGGCCTGCGCCTGGCTTTTGTCAATATATTGTTCTGCTTATTATGACATGAATTTAATCACATTAGTTATAAAGCCGTGGTCTGTAAGAGACCGAAAGTTCATAATTTTTGTTATTTTAGTTTTTGATGGAAACATATAAGTAGTAATTTTTTAGGCTTGAGCATATTAAAGGGCGCCGTCTTCTGTCGTTAAAGCTCTCGGCTAACCGACATTTTAATGTACTTTGTGTTTCTTAAACTTCTCTCTTCATTTTGAAAGAGCTATTTATTTTGTCTCGCTGTATTATATTGATTTAATTTTATTATTCCCGTGGTACAGTTACATGTGGCTTTACCTTGAAGAAATCGCATATGTTATTAACTATGGAAACAATAAGTTTATCAGTGGTAGATATTCGGTATTTCGTATTTACCTAACCTGGCAAATTTATCTGAGTTTCTTGGTAAGCAACGCATTAACTTGCCTTCCACGTTGCTTGAAGAGTCAAAGTTAACGAGGCATTACCCCGCCGCGGCGCCGCGCCGGGCTCGTATGAATTTTCTCCACGAATAAAATTATCACCCGTGTCCGTTCATCCATGTGCATTCTGTGTACAGTCCTGCTCCATATTGGGCCCATCGACCGCGTGCGTTTCCGTGAACTCTCTTCGCGTGATGGGATTCCTTTCGGCGTCCTTCGCACGCGTGCGCCTCGCGAATCACGTGATCCCTTTGTTGGCGTGCGTGCGCGAGAGAGAACTACTCATGGTGTTGGTGGTGTATCGCGAGTCGCCATCTGCCCGCATGCTTTCTTGCCGTCTTTCTTTCCGTTTCCGAGCTTTCGCTTTCACTGGGTGCCTCAATGGTTAGAGATGGGCAAACCCATTCATTTTTGGGAACTCGTTCTTTCTGGACCGATCCTTTTTGGGACCCGGTCCTTTTCACTCGTCCGCCTTTCCTTTTTATTGGTGGCCATGTATCTTTATTTGTAGCATGTTCTTGGTGTTTATAGAATGTAAAAAAACCCCTAGAAATATGGAGTATACTGCATTGACGGCGTTTAAGAATTTTGGATGATAATACATGATGGAAGGTGATATAACCAACTTTTTACATGGCAACGTAAATAGGTTTAATTTATATAAAGCAGAAAAGCACTGCCAATTAGACCGCTAACATCAGCAGATGAATTTTTGGATTATTTCAAAGAACATTCTATCTCTTAAAGATAGGAGCGAAAGTAATGACGGACCCGAAAAGAACGAAGGACCGACGGACAGAAAGGAACGAAGGACCGAAAGGAACGACGAACCGAAAGGAACGACGGACCGAAAAGAATGAATGACCGGCAGACAGAAAGAAACGAAGGACCGACGGACCGAAAAGACCAACGAACCGAAAAGAACGAAGGACCGACGGACAGAAAGGAACGAAGGACCGAAAAGAACGACAGGCCGAAAGGGCCAACGGACGGAGAGGACCAACGGACCGAAAAGAACGAAGGACCGACGGACAGAAAGGAACGAAGGACCGACGGACAGAAAGGAACGAAGGACCGACGGACAGAAAGGAACGAAGGACCGAAAGGAACGGTCGTTCCATAGAAGTCGATCCTCGGTCCTCCCGTTCATTCCATAGACCCGTTCGTTCGTGAACGACCCACCTGTACTCTATGGTGCTGTGGTACCGACTTCTCTCCTTTCCCCTCCCTCGCTGCTCCCATCGATGGCACCTCCTGTCAGTTGAGCTTTTTGCAGTCTCGGTGAGGGTGAAGTGGGTGTTCTTTTCGGCGTGTGCGTGTGTGGGGGAGAAGGAAGGGTAATTGTGGGGGCGGGAGGTGGGGGGCGTGGTGACGGAGAGGTGGGAATTGGGTAATCAGGATCTCTCCCTCTCGTGGCAGTGGTGTTTTCGCTCGCGCACGCTTCCTACAGTAGTCTCAAGGTCGCCGTGGTGATTTTTCTTCTTTTTTAAGTCCCCCCCCCCCCCTCGCAAAATTACGACGATTTTTGATGACCAACTTTGTGACTAAGTCTCCTTCGCGTGACTGTTTCGTGTTGTGGCATCATCTTTTTTCCCCCCACCTCCGTAAAAAAAAGGCTCTCGGTCGCCATTTTATTATGTGGAGTAGCTTTTGTATTTTTCGAGTGCTCTCACTGCAGAGTTATACGGCTTTTTAGACAGACTCCATAACGTATTGATTCTTTTAAACTAATGGTTCTCCTGGAAAAAGACTTGCTTCTCCCATGCCCCCGATATCACCTATCTGCTCTGTAAGAGATTATATATATTTTTGAAAATAGAACAGAATCCTAAAAGTATACGGTAATTCACAAGCCAAAAAAACACTAGTTCTTTCAAGCAGAGCTTTTTTCATTAGTAAACGAAGCAAACTGAAAACTGCCATGAGATAGATCAAGCAAATCGGGTTGACGGAGTATGTGGAAAGTACGATTTCAATCGTATTGGTTGTTGAAATAAATTATAAGCGTACGTCATTCGTCGTAAGAGTTTATAAGCGTACGTCATTCGAAGCGGATCACTAACTTTTTATCTGATAGTCACTTCATACTTTTCAGCATATTTTGAAGCTTTTTTTCGGGCTTTTAGTTCCCATCGAGGTAGGTCATAGATTAAGGCAGAAAATATGTGAACCGTACGTTACAACAGCGCTGGGGAATTGGTATTGAGGTCATTAAAACTCGCGAGAGATCAGTTTGATTGGATCGGTTGTGCATGTGGTAGTAGTCCAAAACAATTGGTAGAGTATGGGCGGAATACTCGCGGTACCTTTATGATTTATCAATAAAAATGCAACATGGAAATGATTTCGTTAAAAAAAGCACTGCCCGCTTCATTATTTTTATGGATAAATCACGAACGATAACCTTGATTGGTGGATCTTATTTCGAAAAAATACAGGCTTTCCTTTTTGTGAGCACTAGGACTAACTTCGTTCTTACAAGCGTGTTCACAAGCAGCTATGCGTTCTAACACGTCTACGCTTACCGTAATGGTAAGTTTAAAGAGATCGGAAATCGCCAATATGGCGGAAGGTGGTTACGCTTCTGTGACGTAATTCCCTTCCCATCCAACTCTCTAGTAGTTCCCGTCGCCGAATGCTCTTGACTCTCTCTCTCTCTCTCCGCTGGGATTTAAATGTTTTCCTTGCGAAGGATATTTCGGGAGGCGCGCGAATAGGGAGACCGGTCTGGCCTATTATAAGCCATTTCCATCTGGTAAATGGGAAGGAAAACAAAAATCATCGCTCTTTTCCCCGCCTCTCTCCTTTTTTTCCCCTCGAAAATTTCATTCGCCTGCTTCCTCTGCCCTCCTCCCCGGCTCCAACCCCCAAATCTATGCCCCCCCCTCCCCCCCCCCCGCAGTTAGAAATTCCAAAATTCCGGAAATCGCGATTTTTGGATTTCGACGCTTTTGAAAATTTCGAAATTCTCTCTCTTCCCCTCTCCCTCTCTCTCATCGTCGGGAGCCGTTGGGGTTGAGAGAAGTGGATTTACTGCCTCCCGTCTCCTCTTCGCCCCCGCTCTTTGGGACTCCCCGACCGTTTGCCAAGGCGTATTTTTGGACCGTGTGTTGTTGGTCAAGGAGGATGAGAATAGCCAAAGCGTTGTAATTGGCTGGATTTGGAACTACCGCACGGGAGGAAACAGAGAATTTCCCTTCCTCCCCCACGTCTCTAACCCCTTCCCCCCCCATCGACCCGTGTGTGTTATGCATGAGGGGAGCGCAAAGTCAACCTTGTTTTGTGTTTCTCCTTTCTCCATCGCTCTTCCTCGCCGCTCAAGATGAGCATGGACTGGGTCGGTTTGTTATTTATGGAGGCGACCAACAACTAAGGTCATTTGTTCCTTTTAGGGTTGGTGTGCGTGTCGGACAGTGAGGGAAGGGTTGTAGTGAGAATTTGTGAAAGTTGTGTGAAACTCAGTGTCGGCATTTGTTTCTTCTCTTCTAAAGGGTACTGTAGGGTTGCCACAGGCGTGGAAAACCTGGAATATCTGGGAAAACTCATGAAAATTGAAAAGTAATTTGGAAAAGTCGTGGAAAATGAGAAAATAATATTCAAGAAATTTTCTTAAATTGTCTTAATATGATAATTTTCAATCGATAAGTCAGTGGTGTCTTCAGTGGAATCATTTTAGTCAGTGTCTTTTAATGTGTGGACTTGAGGTTTGAAGTAACTTAACTCTGTGATGGATTGGAATTATTATTTGGTCTATATCGGTTCAATTGTGCCCCTAAAATAAGCTTTTCGGTGTTATTCTCGAAATTCATGCTTCGGAAAACGGAATATTTGTCTATCCTCGGATTGTTCTCGGTTGATTCTTTGGCAAGACTTAGAATAGTATTCCTTTTTAAAGGTAGCCACTCTCCCCCGAGAACGATAGTGGTGGTGCTGTGGTTGTTGGAAACCTTTTTTCCTCTCGTTACGTAAGTTAATGCGTTGTGCATCTAATATTGTGCATTCTTTGTAACGCACTCGGAAGAAAAGGATTTTCACGCGGCCCAATTAAAACATAGTCGAATTATTTTGGCCTGGAAAACGAGTCGTCGAATATCCGTGTCTCTGGTCTCTAGCCAGTCTCTCTCTAGGGAGGAAAAGGATATCTGGGACGGAATAACTGGGGGAAAATATACGAATTTGAAATAGATACAATTTCGGGTGATAGGTGGTGTTACGTGGGAAGCACTGAAGAAGATTTCCCGAAATGAGTGAAATTGTTAGATATATACGTGTATTTTTTAATTCTATATTCAATATCATTCAAATTTACATCGGGTGAATAACAACAGCCGAACACAAACACCCATGCCCTGAGTGATGATAATAATTCCACCCACGAATTTCCACAAACCTTCGGGTATTACCTCGCATAAAGCATCAATCAGATTACTTGCAAAATATCGTATTGCACGACTTGAAGGGGTCTTCTCGATATCTTGAATCCCTCTCATTTATCGATTCTTTCATCTTGTCATTTATCAATGCTTGCTCTTCAAAGTGATGATGTGTTTGCAGCAGAATCAAAGCGTCCACCATTTTGTTCTCTCCGTCGCCACTCGGAATCCTCAACTCGATCAGTGTCCTTCGAGTGAAATAGTTCCGAGTGACAATGCCGCGTGAGATCATTCCCAGTGTTTCAGACTCACCAAAATTCCGAATCGCTCGGAATTGTGCCACGTGACTCCTTGGTTACGTGCACGGAATCATTTTGAGCGATTCAAACACACACCCCCTGGCGAGATTCGAACCCGCGACCCTCGGTTCTGCAAGCGAGGACTTAATCACTTTACCCCGCCACTGGGGCCGTCCGTATAATTAATGATGTGAGGATGAGCATGTGACTCGGTTTTGTTTTAATTCATTTATATGCACCTCGAAACAACTGTATTTTCACGGTAGTTAATTAATTGACCGGGGGTGGCTTCGACACTTTCACGTCCACAAGTTGACGATTTACTAGACTTTGTATATGAAGAGTTTCACAACCAATGTCGGTTGTAACACAGCAACTATGATAAATTGATAAACAATGTGAAATGTACTTAGTGTCTCAGACTTAACTCCATGGGACGATTTTCATTTTCGTTAGAAAAGAAAAATATAGGTCAAGTGTATATCCTTGCTCTTTTAACTATACACCTACCTATAGGTTTCAACGTGTAATTCATTTTTTGGCTTTTCTCCCGAAAGTGATTTATGTTTTTTTTTAATTTAGCTTATAAAAATCCTGGTCCTCCAAAGCCAAAGGCTTGTCTGGAGGTGCCAATTTATATAATTACAACTATAAACAAGACAATACAAACAATACTTTAAATGTTTAAAATATCATTAAATATAATATATATTATATATATATTATATATAATGTATTATATATAATTAATGTATAATGTATTATATATAATTATATATATATATATTATATATAAATAATATATATTAAAATATTTATATAAATAGTATGAAAATATTTCACGTGCATTTTACGACAGATATTTATGTATATACAGATCATTTACTACTATTAATGATACAGATTTGTATATCAATTGTTGCTATCAACCACTGTTTAATTTCTTTTTTTACCTTCGATATTGTTTTAAAATTTTTAAGGTGTGCCGGAAGACTATTTAGAACCTTGGCACAATTACATGGAGCTGTCTATCACCATATTTACTAAAACAAAATTTATATTGTTATGTTCGGGCTTTTTTCTGTCCATAACGTGCTTGTCTTCATTTTTTGTTCTAAAATTTAGGCAAAAATAATAGTCAACTGTCAACAAGTGTATGTACATCTTATCCACAGGTAGAACTCTGTAGTTTTTGCGCAATACGCAAAAAACATTGCTTTACTGCAAAGTACACTCTTTATTATCGATCAGTTTCAATGTCCTTTTTTGATTTTTAAGTATTGGTGATAGACTTGTCTTTGTAGCTCCTCCCTACACTGAAAGGCCATATTCGAGATGAATACCATGATATTTGATTTTTTTTTAATTTGACCGAACTCTGAAGAGAATACTCAACGTGGTCGGGGAAATCATCGGTTTGCTTGTTCATGGAACTCCCACTCCCTCATGCGGATTCATTCCTGATGATGTCTTCCCATCCATTTCCTCGCCGCTTTTGTGATTTTTTTTATCATCTCGGGCGTCGCGCGACGGTGGCAACGACGCCACCGACGCCAACATCGACGCCGACTCTTCGACGCCTATACACCCTCTCCGTTCCCTCTCCCCTCCACTCACTCTCCTCGTCTTAATGGAGGCCAAGAAACTATCCCCCGGACGGCAGCGGGGGCGGCCGCCGTCTCGTTGGACGCCGCGCGCGCGGGAGTTACGCACAAGAGAGATGAAGTTGACACCCGACCGCTCCGCGATAACCTTTCCCGTCTCATCGGGCCGTAAGGAGGGGGGAGGGATATCCTAAATTTAAATGCGTCAACTCTCTAGCGGGCGCGTCTCGGCGCGATGAATTTTTCGTTTCGCGTCTCGTGGCAGACGCGAAAAACGTCTTTGCCGATCCTCCGGGATGTCTCGAAAATAGAGAACTGCCGGAATGCCGTGGGAAAATTGGTGTGGACGCCCAGAGAATTCTAACATTTTTGAACAGGAAATCCCCCCACGGGATGAAGTGGCCCCGGAGTAAATATTGTTATGTTTTCCGAGGCGTTTATTTTTCAACGATGCGTGTTCCGCGTGTTCCGTGATGGACGCGGAAAATCTTAGTAAAGTATTTCGGAACTGCGGATCAATTGTTCCTTTATAATGCTCGTATGCGGGACGTGAAGGAAAATCTTTGGGACCTCGCTACGAGTTTGAAGTCTTTAGGAAATGAGTTTTATTGTTTCTTGCTTAATAAGTTTTTATTACCATTTACGATTTATACGCCGTAATTTATTTCAGTTGGAGGAAGACTTTAAAATACTGAGTCGAAGAAATTTTATACCTATACCGTGGCGAAGTAAAGCATTCGGCTCTAATGATCTTGGCAAGATACATATGTACGGATTATTTCGTTTGCTTTACCCCAATGGCCGACTCCGCCCCATATCGCCATGGGTGCTGCACCGCCTGGACTGATGCGTAGATTTTACTTCTAAGATATTCAGGGTTCATATTCTTATTGAAGAGCATTTATCAGTTTTAAACCCGCCGTCATGAGTGGTTGAATTCAGTGATTCGCGAGTATGGTTTAAAATAGATATTGGATGCTCGGATTAAAATCATTCACATCGCCCCAGGGTTGAGATAACACACTGCCCTCTTTCCGTCGGTCGATACTTCTCCGATGATCTCGTTCGGCCTCTATGAATCGTAATTTCTACCTCCCCTTCCTCCCTGCTGACGTGTTTTGTTTAGGATTTGCTTGTCAACGTTCAGTCATACGTCTTCCCTCTCAGGTCAAAATGATGATAACTCATTATCAGTGACGAACCTCACGCGGTTATGTTTTATTTAAATTTTATTCCTCATCAGCAATTAGCAAAGCTATCTGATTATTGGATCCCCATAAGTCGTACGTTGTTTCATCTTCTGGACTTCATTCGTTTTGTGTTCTTCACTGACGTGCCTTATTTCTCGTCATTTACATATACTTGACGATCTAATGAGTCCCATAAGTTTTTCTTCTTTCGTCGGGTCTTTCAGAGTCGGGAAATTGTTTGTAGCTCATAAAAAAACCTTACATAATGGCGGGTATCGTACATGCTGTCTGAAAGTGATCACGCTGGCTGCTTTATGAGGCTGCACGGTCTCACAGAAACTATGTTGACAACAATCTGATTCATGTAATCGTCGTTATTCTTCAAGGGAGATACATTGCCTAACAGATAGGTATAAAAACTCGTTATTTTCGCGCACAATAAGCTACCACAATAAAAACTGAGCTCTACTAAATACACTCCCATAATACACGTCATCATTTCATCTCCCAAAACCTTATCCCTTATATCTTTGCCCGGCTGGTGTCCTAACACCCTCTACCACGCACCCATGCGGCGGCTCGCAGGGTTGTATGTTGATGTCCTCAGATTTTTGGAAACGTAGTTTCATTTTTTTGACGACCTTATTAGCTGAGTTGACATTTTTATTTCTTGTTTTACGAAAAAAATTGACAGCAAAGTTATCCATGAGTTACAGGCATTTTTTCCTTCACCGAATATGATCGAAATGCCCCTTCTGAGGGGTCTGCTTATCATTTTGAATCATTGACAAGGTTGGATGAAGTGGTGAATAATTCCTTTTAAAATGTGTTTAAAAATCTCTCTGTGGGATCGTAGCATGCATCAATCTCAACAATTACTTCACGAGCAGACGAAACGTGCTCGGTTAATCTTTCCCATATCTTCCCGGGAAGGCGGACGTTCTAATTCGCCCGAGGATTCATTGGTCGAGACAGTCTGCGTGCTGTACCGTGCGAAAAGCTCAAGGTAATCAGTGGGACAGCTGTCTTGTTAGTGGGGTGCGAACAAAGACCAGAAATGCGTGACTCTTTGGGTGGAAATCGCTTTCGCCGACGTATGTTATCTAGTGATCGGAGCGGGCACGGAGCATGTTTTATTCATGGGATAAAATGATTTCAATAGTGAGTGACAGCATGTGATAATTTGAGGTATCGATTGCGGTGCGTGGTGGATGCCTGACATCCGATAAATATAAAATGCATTGGAACGTTATGTTTCCTTTGTTCGGTCCTTTCTCGTTCGTTTTCTTGCCAACGTTGTCATCTCCATGTAATTTAGAAGTATATTTAACGACTGCTCGGGCTAAAAGTTTCGCTGTCAACATGGAGTTCACGATCTGTGTGGTAAATTATTTAGCAATGGAAATTAGCCGGTAAGGGTTTGCTTTATGATTTCAAGTATGCGAATATATCATTGTTTATTTCTTTTGAAAATACATTGGCAACCTAAGTGCAGCTGGTACAGTACGGACTAAGGTATTTATTCCGTTGAAATACCGGCATTTTTCATGCATTTAATCTCTGTAATTGGAACTTTAACCTGTTATTAAATTCTATGGGTATCCATCACTGATAATCCAACGTGATTTTATTTAATTTGTCCATTGTACTCCACGTTACATTATTTTAACCGTAGCTGTATAAATATTTTATCTTTACGTGGGGAAACTATCGTAGAGGTATGAGTTTTTACGTTCTACAATGTCTACGTATTCATCTTGAAAGATGAATTATCGTGTGCTGAGTCGTCTGAAATCCTCTACACGCTTTTATCATTTTATTTGTAATAGAATATTATATTTTTCCATTTATATATTTTTTTATTATTTTATTGTTTTATTTTATTTGTATTATTGTATAATGACGTGAGAGATGACGTTAAACGTCGAAACCCGGGTCGTTCCAAATAACAACATGTGGAAAAACAAATTTATAAATGATCATCATTATGTTAACAAATTCCATAAAGTTACGCCTGAACCACCAATTGTATATTTTCTTTACTCTATACACGCTGATTTAAGTGTGGTGCCTTTCTACGGTGGACTGAGCGCAGTTTGGAAGGGCTCAACGAAATCAAGAATGAAGTGAATCAAGATAGTGGCGGTTATCATCTTATTCGTATTCACTGAATACTCGGAAATTTTTACATCCAGTTAATTTTATTAGGCTACCGTTTGAAATGAGATCACGAAAGGTGAACAACAGGTGAGCCCAGAAATGATTACCCACATTCGTTTTACCCGGTTGTTCAGAGTGCGAGATGTATCACCCGATATATTGTAAACAGGTATACCGATTACGTGTTGTCATGGCAAGTACAGTCTCCATAAAATTCGGGAATTATCAGCGCCTTAATCCGGCCAGGCTTTTTGGTGTTATCTCTCCGTTTTCGTTCCATGGGACTCGTACGGTGGGCCTTGCAGTGCATGTCGGGATACTCCTCGCTTATCTCGGCGATAGGCGACCGTGTGGGCATTGAGTGGAAACCATCACCCTTTTTCCCGTGAAAACTCTGTCGTGCCTGAGTGAGCTCATTATTCGTTGACTCCGTGTTTATATTCTCCCTTATCTTCCGGGAGAAAATTAATCTTCGTGGTTTAAAAGTTTCGTTGATATGTCTCGATGAAATAAAAAAGGTGAAATAATTTTCATTCAATCCGACGCCCCATGTGTCCGTTTTTTCTCGTAAGACTATTTTATTCTTCCTTTTAGGATTGAAGATCATAGGAGCTCTGAAATACTTGAGGCGGGTTTATACATGGAAGTCATTTCCACAACAGTAGCCTTGCAAGTCGCTAACAGTCGTAACTTCGGTGTGTAAGTACGCACTTCCATGGCAGTAGGGATCGGTAATGGTAATAATCGTCCGGGGTTCGCACTTTTAGAGAAAATAGACTCGCTTCTGTTTTTCTTGCAAGAAGTCTATCGATTATACTTTAAAATTGCAACGCATCCGGTGGAATCTTGGTCACATGACAGAAAACGGAGACTTAAAATGTAAACAATGAATAATTGAGTCGGAAGATGACTCATTTTGCTTATGTAAACATTTATTTGTACTTGAAAATATTTTCAATTCTTAAAAACCCCTAATGTAAGGTTTATGGCTTATCTCTTATTAGATAATAATTTTTACTGTCACAAATGACGCACATGATTCGACGTAATAATGCGTAATTATTGTAATTCATATAAATATATTAAACCCACGAATGCCTATGGGGCTCAAACAGCAATATACGAACGTCAATATTTCCAAATTTTGGTGATTTTCCTAATTACCATATTCATTGTTTACCTCCGTCCTCCATTTGTTTGGAAAAAGCCGGAAGTTACGTGAAAGCAGAGCGATGCCCTGCGAGTGGCGAGACGATTCGAGATATCGCTTCACTCGCTACTTTTATAGAATTCCACTGCCGCGTGTAAACCCGCCTTTAGTTTTAAATTGCTCCTTTGTGAGGTTTGAAATACGGATAATTAATTCCTTTCTTTTTTGCTAGCTTACCTCCACCTCGCTGGATTTTCTGCACTTGTCGTGATAAACATTCAGAATCATCGCCACTTCCACCTCATTAGTTTTCTTTCAATGAATTTCAATGCAAAAATTATTAAATGTGAGCATAAATTATCAGTATTGTCCCGCACTGGGAAACTGCCCGCATGCTTTCTTCTTCCGTGTGTGTGCACTTCAGTGCTGCACTGTGCTGATGGGGTAGATAACGCGGTAAAAGGCAGAATATTTCGTGCTCATTAGCTAGCCTCGTATAGTAGTATATAAAGAATATCCACTTCGATATTTTTGGATCTAAGGTCTCCAGCCTTTGACACCGCTGCAAAATTTCGCAGTATGCCGGTCTTTCGAATCTGTCCAGACATAATATCTTCTATATTGAACTTTCTGCATTTGTATTTGCATGCATGCATGCATGTAAAATGTAATTTCACTGTGGATGCGTGAATTTAGTGCTCCAATTTTTAAGTCGGTGTCGGTTTTTTTTTTTATAATAAGTACCAAAGAATCCACGTTTTTGATTTTAAGGAGTGAAATATTTTATTTATTTATTTATTTATCTTCACTACCCCGAATACAGCACAATTGGCCAATTTACGTCGGGTGAATAACAGTAACAACGTACGAGACACAGACACCCATGTCCTGGGCAGAAAATATTTTACCCAGGCGGGACTCGAACCCGCGACCCTAGGGTTGGCAGGCGAGGACTTTACCCCGCCGCCACCGGGGCCGACAACGACGACGACGATTTAACGATGAATTCAACTATTCTACCAAAAAATGAAGAACGGTAACCGTGAGAGAGATAGAAAA
This sequence comes from Ceriagrion tenellum, assembly GCA_963169105.1. NCBI lineage: Eukaryota > Metazoa > Arthropoda > Insecta > Odonata > Coenagrionidae > Ceriagrion > Ceriagrion tenellum. The sequence goes on along the minus strand of OY720633.1, from coordinate 51,286,892 downwards.
GCAAGAAATCTAAAAGGAGTGGAATTAACAGCAAGTTGCAGTGATAACAGGATAAAGTTATCGAAATTAGCTCCAACTTTACTTAGTTAAGTTTACTTTGTTTTAATCCATAGCCAATACTAACCAGTTGTTAAAATATCTTGCCACAGTGTTAATGAATGTTTTTTCCTTTGGGAAAAATACCTTGAAATATCCTTGATGCGATTCTTAGCAGTAGTTTGCCTGAAAAAGAAACAGTTTCCATCGCGGATCATGCCATATCGTCATGTTTGTTAACATAATTCGATTAATGATCGCCTCATAGTTTTACTGTAAACTATATTGAATGTTAATCACAGTTATTTTTTTTCTAAATATGTCAATGAAATGATGAGTAACTTCGTTGTCCACTAAAGATTTATTACTTACTTATGACCCGGGTTACATCGCTGCGCGACATCATCAGGTACAGACATAGTAAAACACATTGCTTGAATAGTCAAAAATGAGGGGGGAAGAAAGTAGTCTTCAGGTGACGATTGGAGGTTATAATTTTTTTACATCATCTTTTCATTATCGTATCATAATATTATCATATCATAATTTCATTATGAAGGAATTCCGCCAAGTTACTGCCTATACCATTAATTCAAAATATGTGGCCACAATGTAGGTGCGTCTTCGGAGGCGATGTGGAATTGGAGAAAATACGGTAAAACTTGGTATATTACTATGGATTGGCCGTCGGCACGCATCATTGAGAGCCCTGTGCTAGTTGAGTGTTTGGCCGGTGCGGGGGAATCCCTTCAATCTATTTGGTTTATTAATGTTATATTGAAGATTAACATAAATTCCATTGAATTTTTTCTACATTACATTCTAGACTTGTTTCTTGTGAGGTTGATAGTACACCTGGGACTGCTATTTTCCTACCGAATCAGTTGAGTGTAAGATAATGAATTTATGAAAGTGTTCGTGCGGGGAAAGGACTGGTGAAATGGTCATATTCCAGACACTCGTGTCAGGATAGAAAATGTTCGCGTTCTCGCGTCTCAAGCGTTTTTTTTCTACACGGCGTGACTCAATTGTGGCGGTGAGAGACTTATGGATATTAAACGATGGTTTTTTTGTATCATATCTCTCCCCCAGTGCTTTGAACGAACGGGAGAATAGGCAAGGACGACATTTGCACCCGTGGTTTGGCAACCATGCTATGGTAGGAGATCGGAGAGGGGGGGAGGAGAGGGCAGGCAACAGCATTTCTCTCCGAAGAGAATACATTCCTTTCGTCCTTGAAGATTTTTGCGGGCGCCAAACTTGAAAAGCCCTTTTGGTCCTTTTTTCTCACCCTTCCCCCCCTTCCTCACCCAAGTGGCCGGGAGCGGTTAATGAACCGCGTTCGGCGGGAGAGGAGGGGGTTGGGGGGGGGGGCGCCAGGCGTCGTCTTGGGGTCGCCAGCGTATACGTATGCCTTCCTTCCTTCCTTCGCACACCGCGCCCACTTCCCCCCTTTTCCTTCCCCCCCCCTCATCTATCCCCCACCCATCCCCCCCCGACCCTGCACCTTGGGGGCCGGTCGCGTGGTTGTCGGTGATGTTAGTGGCTGGTGCCCTTCTCCTCCCGCGTCTTGCCTCCACCCCGTGCATACTTCGTGACGCCCACGCCAGCACCTGCTCCTTCACCGACCGTCGACTTCGCAGGGATATTCGACTCTGCCACGTGACGTGGACAATATTCAACGGTATCGTGAGGGCAAGAAATACTAACTTTTGGAGGCAAAGGGGTCCATTTAAGGTAATACGGGCGAGATAGTTCCCCATTCATAATAGAGACCATATTCGAATTATACGTTTTAATTTCACCAGCTGTGACACACACGAATTAAATATTGCATTATTAATGGGAACATAATACAGTTTTACATGACTGAAATTATAAGTAATCAAATGAAAATATCTAAATAAGTCTTTAACCCGACTCATTTTTTTCACGCGGTACGTTTGAAACTCTGTCAAAACGGAAGGTTCATTGTGATCCCGAAGAATTTACTGCGGTGACAATATGATTAATTTTCAAAAATAAACACACAAACTTCACACTTGATTTTTTGACGAGATCTAAGTGTAGGGAATGCCTCATTTTTAATATAAGGTCTCTCTGGAGTGCATACACGTACCATTTCCCCATGTAAAAGGGCTGGAATTTTCTGGCAAATATCTCGGAAAGTAATATGGTAAGGGGTTGAATTTTTTATGTCAATGGAAGGGTCATATATTTTTCTTTAAAATGAGATCAAATTCATTGGTATCTGGGTAAAATGATGTTTCCCTCAAACTACCTTAAGGTATTTTGAACGAGATAGTTCTCCAGTCATAATGGATACCATATTCGAATTATACATTTTAATTTCAGCAGCTGTAGGAAGAATGAATTAAATATTGTATAAATTCAATCATTTCAGGCGTAACCTTGTTGAAGTCCATTATAGAATTAATAATGACAATACCAGTTGTGTTTAAATCCACAGAGTTCTTTATTGGCACAAATAGTTTCAACGCTACTGCATCATCTTCAGGTATATATAAGGTACATTAAGATGACTCATTGGCGTTGCAACTAGTTGTACCTATAAAGAACTCTGTGGATTTAAACATAGTTGGTATTGTCATTATAAATGTTACATTATTAATGATGCAATATTATACTTATAAACAGCATGATTAAAGAAGATAATATCTTGTGAAAAACATAATTGAAGACAAAATAAGAGGGTCCCCAAAAGAAGACCCAGGAATAAGTTCGCGTCAACTAATCTGCACCCCATGTATTAAACAAACCTGACAACTGAGTTGACATCAAGTTAACAAAAAAGGCAACCTTATCTTACGTGTGACGTTACCCTGGCGTAAAACTTAAGCTAAAAGTTTTGGCTGCTGTATTCTCTGGTCGTTACTCTGCCAATGTCCTCAGGTGACAGACGGTTTGTGAGAAATAACTTTCTCTCTCGGCCAGCGCTAAAAAAAATTGCGTATCCTGCTTCTAAATATTGTTTTTTCGCTCTAGGCTGATTAAATAAATTGGACGTAAGAGCTCAGTGTTAGGCTATCTTGCTATTCTTTGTAGGTGCATAACGCATCAGCTAAACATACATCATTGCGAGAGGATATTATGAATATAAATGGACATCGTTAAAATGAAAATCGTTCGATTCGTTGGCAACCGGTGCCGGTGCAGATGTAAAGCTAATTGTATGTAACAGATGGAAAAATATTGTTGATGTACTGCGTTGCTATGCTTTCAAATTACTGCGATGAAGGTCAAACTCGTTCAAAGACTTTTCTTCAAATTGCAATACAATCTTATGTATGAATGACCATTAATCGTATCCAGCGGGGATAATCTTGGCTCTGCCGAGAAGTCTAGAACTATGTATCGTATTCATCCAAGTCGTGTCATGTTAATTTTTATGATACTTTACGGCTCTTGCTTCTTTTGATTGTAATTCCTCTTGTTGGTTATTTTGGGCGTTCCCTCTCAGTGTATTCTTTCAAGTGATGAGCATAGTGGAATGTACACTTCTTATAAGTTAGTACTGTGAAATATGAGCGGTACATCTCATCACCAGCGACGTAGTGGCTTAGTATTTTCGTTGATATGACCTACATTTATCTCTTAGCCGATGCCTGTCTCTGGTTTTCATTTTTCAATGCTGACCATGATATGATGTAGTGGCTCATAGACAAGGACGGTCTGCTAAGTAACAGGAGTTTCTGAGGAAATATAAGTGTTAACTTTGAACAAAGCTGTGCACTCAAGTCCCAGAACTAATTTCTAGGTCACCTCTGTAACCCATTCATTGCCAAAATCCTCAAAACAAAAATGTCCAACGGACCTGAAGACGCCCCCAGGAAGAGGGGAGAAACTGTTGTCAAAAAAACCAAACACGCGACGGAAATACCTGAAAAGAGCAATATTAATAATTATAAGAGTCGCGGAAACCTTCAAAGAAGTGTACAAATTGTTTTTAGCAAAACACACAGCCATCGTCTTTTCTCCATAGCCTCCACATTCAACACATTTTTGACTCGCTCTCATCAGATGAAATATCTACTTCTCTGAGAAAGCATTAATTGTAATGTTTACTGCGACATTGGAGGATAAATGGCGAAAATTCGAACTTATTCAATTTGACGCAATAATATTCCTTTTTTTTACTGTAACCCTCTTATTCCCAGTCACCTGTCGCGTAGGTTGCTATTGTAGACAGTATTTTCCTACGCTGGAGTTGTGGAAGTATGTCTGCTGCCTTCTGGGCAATATAATGCGAGTGATCATACTTCGGATGCTCATTGGCTACAATTTTTTTTAGTAAAATAGCAAAATATATTTTATTGTTACAATAGCATTTTATTGTGTGTGTCGATTGAGAATATGAAATTCGCAACGTACGGTAGAAATAGAGTGGTTTGACCGGGTGAATGGTCATGGCTCCCTTAAATTGAACATGTGGAGAGATTTATGTGAGGATAGCTCCGCCCTCGCCAATCCAAGCCAACCCTTCGGTTTGAACACAATGTGAGTTCGTGACCTGTCACGGGTCGATATCGGAAAATGAAATATCGCCCGGGGCGCCTTCATCTTTTGACCGTCTCCTGCCTCCTATAACCCCCCCAATCCAGCGCAGCCGATGGAAGCCCAGAATTACGCACTGCGTCGGGATCGCTATTCGGAGTACGAATAGGGTGTTAGCCCATTTGACTCTGTTTTTTCTTTTTTATTGCGAGTTTCTTGGGTCACGTCAATTTATCTCTATACAATAGAGCATTTTCTGTCTTTGGAAGCACGTCTCATCTCCGAAAATTTAAGGAGCATTTGCTGAACCTAAGTGTACTCTGCTAGTTTACGTTATTTATACGAAACTATATAGTTTATTCTGGTAGTCGCTTTTTTGTCATCTTTGGATCGTTTTTACTCTGTGTGAAAATCCTTTTAATTTTTTTTATTTTATCTTTATTATCCTGAAGACAGCACATTTGGCAAATTTGCGTCGGGTGAATATCAACAACAAAAGGCAAACACAAACACCTATGCCCCAAGTGGTGATAATTCCACCCAGGAGGGATTCGAACCCGCGATCTTCGGCTTAGCAGGCGAAGACTTTACCCCGTTGCCACCGGGGCCGGCAAAGCTAACTTTAAGCTGTATATCCCCCTTTTATTGCCGATAATGTGAGGACTGAATATCTGCGTACGTTGTTCTTCTATACTAGTAAAATTAACTAAGGGCACTTTTTGACACAATGTTAATATAAAATAGTAGACAGTCTCAGGTGTATTTATGTAAAATTATTTCATCTCACGAATGAAAGGTGAATTTAAAACGCATTGCCACAATGTATGTTGTCGTTTACGACCATGGTTTTGTTGCCAAGCAACATCATCCAATAGCCCTCTTCTTCTTGATGATTCTGCTCTGGAAAGAAACCGTGGTCGTTGACAGAAAAAAAGATGTTGTAAATTGGATTGTTATAAATTCATTTTTCTCTCCAACATTTTATAGAAATTTTCGGGTTCGAATACTATTATGAGATGATTTGAGAATAGAATGATATATTCCAAAGCCTTCTTTAAATTGTGGCGTGTTATGATAGACAGGATAAGGCATGTAGTGATGATAATTGAAGTTGATTTGACTCTCGATTTTGTGTTATAAGCGTTGTTTGTGTGCCTCGATAGCCTATCTCTGTACTAAGATCGTTTTTGGCGTATTTTTTGGAACTGTTTCATGTTAAATTACGAGGAATGAATTTGTGAATCCTTATAAAATATGTATTCCTTTATTGTCATAAATCAGTATATATGACATTTCACTGTTACAGTGCTGCATCACCAGGTCACCCGATGATGCTGCAGTGGGAATTTATTTAACGGCGGGAAATTTATTTTTTTAAACTTGTGTAGGCTGGTAATTTTTTTTTTTTTTACTTGTTAATTCTACATAAATGTGAGTTATGGAGGTGGGAAAATCTGTTTTTGACTCGCCGGATATTGAGTTAATTATACCCATTTGTTTTTATGAAAACAACGTGTATTTATAATGTAAACAACAAATGGAGAAGAATTGTTGTTTTACTGAAAACAACAAGTCTTCTTCTCTTGAAAAGATAAATATGTAGTATTAAACAAGAGGTCTGGGTTACTTTATCATTTTGATAAACCATTTTATATGAATTAACGAAGTTATTTTTTGTCATTCATCTTAATGTATAATTTAGTGTGGGAAGCACACGTCAGGTGAGCCGTCCCACCCCCTGCCGCACGCCCCCCTCCGTGGCTCGTGGGGATGCTGCGCGTGCGAATCCGACGGCGCCCTATTTGAGTGACGACAAAGTGGTTTGCGATAGCTGGTGGGCGCCAGAAAGAAGCGCCTCTGATGGAAGTGCCCGCGGTTATTTATTGCCTCCCCCCTCCCCCCCCCCCCACCACGCCGTAATCTATCCTAGCCTGCGTCTGTTGAATCACGTGGCTTCGGAGAATTCCGTAATATTTTTTTTTCCTTTTTCTTATCTCTCTCCCTCGAACCCTTCCCCTCGCGTTTGCCCCGTGCACTCAACTCTTCCCTCTTCACATGTCTCTTACTCTTCTCAAATGATAGATTCATGTTGAGCGTATGGAAATTATACATAACTGACGCAAGGAATATTACATAACTTACGGGCAGGCGGCGATCGCCCGTGTCTTATAACCAGACGGTTAGAGTACGTCTTTGTTTCCTGATATCAGCTGCAGATGTTGTCTTTGAATTACCATTCTCGCTAGCCATACTAAAATTGGTATTTATGTTTTATTGGCTATCATAATCATTACTACTTACCTTTACCTTACCTTGCCTTACACCTCACCCTTATGGAAATGTGACCAAGATGATTTGCTTTCCCGCAGGAATTAATTTACCGTAGTATTCTTGTTTTAGTGGTAATATTATTAGCTATCATTGTCTCATAACCCGTGAATTGCAGTTAAGGTTATTTATAGCACTCCCCTACCGTATTGTCAACCTTTGTATTGTTTCCTGACATGGTTCTGCTTTTTGGTCTTATGGTAGTATATTGTAAGTTTTCCGAGGAGGTTCATTGATCTAACTTGTCGCAATGTCCTAGAACGATCCCTGTGCCTCCTCGTAAATAGGTTATAATTTTGAATTTTTCAAAGTTGCTGTTGCCGCCAGGAAGTGGCTGATCGTAATGGATCTTTAGGAGACGCGACCTTAAGCATCTGGTATTTACTTCTCCAATTCTCCAATATCTTCTCGCTGGTGTCATTGTTTACTAGCCTAGGTACCTACGAAGCCACTCACATTTAAACTAATAACTAGAGCGTAAGAAGTACTCTTCTTCGTTATCAGCCAAATGCTTCAGCGATGAACGACCGTCATTTATGCCGTTATGCTCTTCAGCAAAATTTTCCTCAATATTATTGATTTTTTTCTAGATCTAAGTTTTAAAGGAGTCCTTAATCGAATTGGATTTTAAATTGCAGCAGTTGTTAGAAGCATGAATCTAGTATGGCAATATAAATTACGCAGCATCTTTGTTTCATTTGACTAAATTTCTCAGCAATTAAACTCGATTAATTCTGGCTTAACTTTGTGAAAATCCATTCTAAAGAATTCAAATGCGATATGGTACTTTTTTCACAGTTTTTATTTCAGGTCGACCGGTTTCGTCACATAGGCGACATCATCAGGTCCTATGATGGTCCTGAAGACCTGATGATGTCGCCTATGTGACGAAATATTAGTGTATGGGCTGTATGCTTTCTCAACTAATTTAACAAATGAACCAATGACTCACCGCATTAAATGTTAAAGAATCGCGAGAAAATATGTGGTAATGACGGCATTATCAGTGTTAGGGGTGGAAAATTTCAATGAAGTTAAAACCTTGTGCATGTATATTCGGCTCATTTTTTAGGATTTCAGCAATTTAAAACGTCACATAGGCGACATCATCAGGTCCTGATGATGTCGCCTATGTGACGAAACCGGTCGACCTGAAATAAAAACTGTGAAAAAAGTACCATATCGCATTTGAATTCTTTCTCAGCAATTGACATAATACGTATTCATATTTATGGCTTTCACTTGCCTTATATGTCTTAACGGTTTCGCTCATGGCGGTTTCACGACCGAAGGATTTTTCGCGATGTTATAAAATGTATTACGGTGAGTCACACATTTATTATGTTTCATAATTGAGAAAACATTCGAACTACCCTCTGCTGCGTGATTAGTGTTTTAGAACTTCCTCATAATAATGTCTCTCTAGAGTCCTTTCGATACCCTTTGTTAGTTTATTTCTTCAGCAGGTATCTGGCAAAGTAGTGCGAGAATCAGTTGCTATTACAGTATGATTAGAAAGATGGGATGTTTATATTTGGAGAGGCCAAATCCATTGAATTTTGTACGCATTTATATCTCGCTTTAACTGCGTAAGTTCAACCGTCCTGCGTCGCATTCTTACGATCATTGTGAGTTAACGTATACTCTTGATGCGACATCGCTGCCTATGATTTGCTGGTCACGGTGTTAGTGTGCTCGAGGAGGATGACGAGGAAGGAAAGTCTCCATACTTTCCGTCGATGTATTTCATCGCTTTCCAGGAATCAAGTGCGAGCTGCTTTCTCATTAGCGAGTGTCTCCTCTATTCATTCCTCTTTGTGGAGTTCCATTTCATTCGTGTCTTTGAGCGGTGCGATTTATTTGTGAAGTTCGACCTTAGTTGTAAGTGTAATGTCATCTCGGGATTTCCACTTGTAAGCCATTGATTAAATGGAATGAAAATGCAGTTTGGGGAAAAAGCCTCCGGAATTTCTGTGTTAAAGTAATGGCCTGTATTTCCGCCCCTGCTCCACTATTTCTTGTTGTTTCTTTGTGCGTTAAGGGGTGAGTTTTCCGCTAAATGTACTACACAATATCCTGCCACAGAAAATGAAGCTTCGACTATTAATGCATTTCCGAAAACATTCGAAGTGCTTCAGTTTGTTGACGTAGTGCCTACTCCGTACGCGTCAATGATAGGTGCCTTAATTTTATGCCCGGATGAAATCGCTTATTGGAAATAGCCTTTCGAAAAAATAGGAATTTACTTTGAAAAGAAAAGTATATTTTCCCCATATTTCACTCTTTCTTTCATTTAACGCCGCGTACTTTCAACTTAAATTTGCCAAAAAATGGAGTGGAAAGGCTTACTATTGTTTTTCGATTAACAAAAGAACGCATTTTATAATTGGCCATAATATGAATAAAATGATATTGTCATTTTACGATAAAACCGCCAAAACGTTATGCGTTATCAGGACCACGGCTTAGCGTCCCATGTTCCTTTGATTCCACCAAAAAATCTTCTCCACTGCCGAAACTCGAACTCGGGACTTCCACTTTGGTTGTACGTCTATACTAATCATCCCCACTAAGGACGCTCAAGAGTATGAGCTTACAGTTGTCTCGCTTCACTGCTTTTGGGAGGTCGCATTGCCGTGGCTTCAACACAGCCTGCGTGCGACTGCGTTACTCGTCATGAGGAGAAAATTCCAAACAGTGTCATGCCCTGTGAGCAACATTCCTGCGGCAATAGTTACTCATGCGTACCCGATGACTCTAGGTGATAGTGGTTGGAAGGGTAAAGTCGACCATTGAAAGAGTTTTAAGTAGGCGCCAATTGACTCTGACCTTCGGCGCTCATTAGTGTGCGAGATGGAGGCGATAGGCGCCAAAATTATGAATGAAGTAATTCTGGGCGAGGTAACCCAACTGGGGAAGTATCTTTGTGGCGCTGAAATGTGTATCAACGCTATCTGGTGGTTGACCAGGCTAATTGATCGACTTTCCTTTCAGTAGGCGTCGAGTCGCCCCTGAAATTTTGTAAAATTACCTGTGATCATATTATCCTTTCCTCGTCGTCATTTATTGGGGCTCATTGGAATATTTGATCATAGGAGGGAAGTGCGGAAACATATGGGGTCCACGGCAGAAAGATTAAATCCATGAGTTTTATAAAAGCCAGTGAAAAGTCTTGCGCTTTGTCAAAAACTTCGACTAGATATCAGAAAGTGTGACGAAACTATCAGAGGGACAGGGCTAGGAGTCACTTGAGTATCGAAGGCCACATGCTAGACCGGCATTACTCTAAGATTGTTATCTGAAGATTTTCTTACCGTCACAATGTCGAAGGTATTGATTTTAGAATTCCGCCCACCTCATATTCTCATGAAAGAATACAAAGCGAGACACTTATCTTTCGAAATATGACATACTTTTCTTCCGTTCCCTCCCCCGGCTTATTTTTCACCATTATTTCTTTTTATCGGGTGTTTTATCTTCCTTCCCTTGCGTGGACCTGCGGCGATGAAACCATAGTTCCCGACAGCATTGGAATGATTAATCCATAAAGGCACTAAATGGGCGACACTGACGGGATTAGTCATTCATATAAGATATCAAAAATTTGTTCTAGTCGTAATATTTATTATATCAGTGTTACTAGTTATATATTAAGCATTGTCACTGCAACGTGTTGATTATTCTGAACTCGCTCAAACTTCAATCGGTCTAAGAAATGCGTAGATTTTTCGGGATTACTGGACAGATTTCGCGCAGTTTATCTACTTTTTAGTTTTTCCAGAAAAAAAGAAATGATTTACTTGTCAGGGTGAAGACTTCATCTTTTGTATAGTGTATGATTTCAATAATTTACGGCCTTGGTGATGGGAAAATTCCATTTACTAATCATTTTTCGAACCAGAGATCCCTCAGTTCCTGTAATTAGGGCCTTTCGTGTTGTCCTCATACAGTGCGTGTCTTTATTTCATTGAGAGAATTCGCGTGACCGGAGTCGTTGATCGCTCGTCTATTCGCTGCGAAGAAATTCGAGCGTATGTTTTTACGACGGATAATTGCGCTTGCGGCACATGAAGGAAAGCGATAATGTGCAGTTTTTAACGGAAATCTCCAGATCGAATGCAATGCGCGCTCTGAAAAATAAATATCCTTCCCTCTTTGGCGTTTTGTTTTTCTTCCCCACCTTGGCGTTGTCGTGCTGTTGCGGTGTCCTTGACACTGAAAGAAAGCGCTAATGAGGCGCTGAATGGCCGCTGTGATGATCGCATTTGATAATCAACGCTGCGAACGTTTCCTAGAACTGCTGTCCGGCTAGGAGGCTAGTAGAAGGAAAAATATGGCGAAATATTTTCCGCGAGTTCCCGCGGAGTTCTGGCCCGTAGGTCATGCTCCACGTACCAGGGCCCGAGTAATATATGTCATGGTGACATAATTTACGTAAGCCACCCTCGTAAAAATTTCCGCGTTTCTCCTCACGTATGGTGTACATTTCTTCTCGCGTGGTCTAAATTTCTCGGCTCGCAGTGTACATTTCTTCGCTCGATAACGTGTCTCAGTTCTTTCGTGTACTGTTCAAGCGTGCACTAGATTTGAGTTCCTCTTTGGGAAGGAAAATCCTGTTGTATTATCACATATCGACTCGTAGCGTTTTTTGTTGCTTGTGGAGGTAAATTTCATTCAGCATATCTCGATTCATTTCGATACCATATGAATTATGAAGTTCCAGCCGTAATTAGATCAACCTGGTGCCAGAATTTGTGTAGATATAAAACTATTTTTATTGTCAAATCTAGTGGAAACTGTAGCAAAAATAATGTAACCTACTCAAGCACGTGTTAAGTTCTTGCTCCGAAAACTTGCAGTATTCGTGTTAAAATTTGTCTCGAAGTGTAGGAATACCTTTCGAGTACGAAATCCACCTTTTGGCTATTTTTTCCCGCGAGGATTTTTTGGCGCCGGTGATGACCTCTTGTTGAGGCGGAAAAGGCTTGACGTCTGAAGGGTTTCCCGTAAGTGTAGAAAATCGGGAGGAGTTTTTTTTTTGACATTCAGCAAAACCTACCTTGGTATGGTAGGACGTCTTTAAAAAAATGACCGCGTGGAATTCTTGTGTCAAACAATGATACTCAAACGATATCGCACTGTCTACCAAATTTATTTCAAACTCTTACAACACGTGTTTCAACTGTCTAGCAGTTATCATCAGGTAAGACTGTCTTGATGACTGCTAGACAGTTGAAACACTTGTTGTAAGAGTTTGAAATAAATTTGGTAGACAGTACGATATCGTTTGAGTATCATTGTTAAACATGCTGTTCTACAATATCTCGCCGGAGAAAGTGGAGTTTATTCTTTTGTCAATGTTAAATTGTGGGCCCCTGCATCAGCATCTCATGTTTAATAGACTCTTTGCTTGTATTTGCCGTGTAATTTTTGGAACATGCTCGTGATCGTTTGTTTCGTTGTTATTTTTGCTAGGAAGTCTTCTGCGGATTTCTTTTTCGTGTGTAAGGTTAGGACCTGATGAAACCGACTGGAATGCCGGCGAAACGGTCGTCCATAAATATGGTTCAACGCGAGGAGAACCCGAAAATTACCGATCATTGCTATTTTTGTTGGCTTCGATGTAATTTTTTTGGAATTCGAACAGTAATAATCATATACTTCGGTCACGAGAAACCTAGGAATGAAATCGCTTTTACTTGGACAATTGGGCGTGGCAGATTGATATCCAAATTCTGTACCAATTTGATTGATTTTGTCGAATGGGCGGTTAGCTTGCTTCGATATGTACCTCTATTTTCCTCTAAAGAAAAAGATCAGTATTATAGGATATACGTCACTGTCTGATTATTTTTAATTCCCTTAATGCCTAGCTGTAAGAGGTGTCGGATGAGCCTCGGGGTGGCACGAGTGGCTGGTGTCTATTTTTGCCGCGGGTGGCGTTATTCAGTAAATCCCCATGACGGTGGAGATTTAATAGCTACTGAGTTTTATTTGTATTATTGGTACAGTGGGGAGATTTTGTCAAGCCCTTCAATGTGGCTCCCTCGACGTAATACTCAAAAAGCATCCGTTTGTCCGTTTGTATCACAAGAGCCAGTTAGCCGTGCGGATCGGAATGCGTTTTTACTTTTAATTTAACATTTCTCTCCCTGTACATACTTTAGCTCCGGACGAAGAATTATGTGTATTCTCCATTTTAGTGCTTGGCGAGATCAGTTTTCTCTTGACTTGAGGAAACCCGTTGAATGCTGAAAAACTTTTCGTTCATGGACGTTTTCTTTTTCGTGGAATTTCCCCCACATCTTTTTTTTTATAGAAAAATGTTTCCCCTGCTGCCCTAGGGTTTATCTACGATCATTTAACCCTTAGCGTTATACGCTTATAAAGGGTCATACGCTTTACAAAAGCTCTCGTTTGCATAACCCTCCTTGTGTTTATGTCTTAGAACAAATACTGCTTACGGCTTTGCTCACATCACTCGCGCGGAATTACCACTAACTGTTACATCACATGTTATAATACGATTCATGCGCGTTATACGTGTGGTACTGTTGAAAATGTTCGTATTTACATTCGTACTATACATAAATTCGATTTTTTTGTTACATTTGCCATTACGCTTTCGTTTCCTTTTCCCTATTTCCCGCCCCTATACCGCTTTCTCGTTCGAGCCATTGAATTTCAAATATGCTGGAGTCTGCTTCAATTCTTCGTTTATTTGATTAAACATGACGGTTGCCACGATGTTCGGGTAATCTCGATCAGCAGAATCGAGTTATGAGGTCGCATAAAATAGTTAACGTTGGGACCAAATAGCTCGTTTCAGTGGCGTGAAATGTAATTTACTGCGCTGAGTCACATTTCATGCGTTTCGGAATATCGGGCGGAGAGAATAAAGTTGATCGCGCTCCTAGCAAAGGAATCTGGTCTACGCCGCGTTTCCTTGTGTCTGTCGCGCTAGGCGGGCGGATAATTTATCCGGAGGCAGGATTTAGGTCCACGTTACAAGCTCCCTTTCGAATAAAAAAAACAGTCTTTCTCCCGGAATGTGACCGAAATCGGATTAACAAGATACGACCTCGTTTTTTTTTTAATGTGCGTTTTTTCCGGCGCTTTGCGCATTGCGGTATGTGTGCATGCACATACCTTTGTTTGTCTTCGGCACTGTTTATACCCCCTCTCACACGAGAAATCAATTCCCCAGGTTTGCAAAACGCATTTTGCACCCTCTTTCAGCTTCGTCCGTTTATTCCCGCGTCCCGAACGACGTCAAAGGCGCGAGTTTCCGAATGAGTGTATATCAAAAGCGTGAGCGTATGTATGTATACAAAATCGATAGGGCCGCCACATCATTTGATTACAAAAGTAATTTTCCCCTTGCCTGGTCCCGTTCCATCGCCACGTCTGGTGATGTAATTTTTGACCTCCTCGGTTCGCGGGAAGTTTTTGTCCAACGCCGGGATAAAATGGAATGTTAATCTATTGCCGACGGAAGTGTTGATGGTCATTTTGATCGTGTCCCTGTCTTTTGTAAAAGGGTCCACGCTGCCTGATTGGTTTTTCGTTCGAGTTTTAGGAACGTTAACGAAGGGAATGTAAAATTATCGTCGCCCAGATAAGCTTTCCGGCTTGAGGGACGTCCGTACTTTCTCGTTAGATTTTGGCTGATGATGAAAAATAAAAAAATGTTTCACAAGTTCGCGTCAATTTTCGCATCTCGCCCAATAATGGCGTCCATCTTCTTTTAAAACTCCGTATGTCCCTCGAAATAATTTTCACTTGCGTCATTCTGGAATAGTAAATATGGAAATGCGACTTCCAAAAATATGCTCATGGTTTGTGTGGTTTCTTTGATTACGCTTGGTTGTTTATTGTTTGATTTAATGCAAATGGTTGCTATTATGTCGCTCTTGGCGATCCTTTTTATTTGGTTTACCCAAAATCTCTTCCGGTAATGAGCACACACCGCGATGTTGAGCAAACGTCCATGATGTGCCCGACGTTACGGTTGGGAAGTCACGAGTACTCTGGATTTTTCAGTACTGTCTCATTTTACGTTTTCGCTTGATGGTATTCCTCATACTCGCTTGATATAATAGATGTTTGGAACTGCAATTAAGGTGTTGTTATAAGCGTTTCAAATACAGTTCCACTTAAGTGTCCCAATACTTTACTTAGGTGTTTTTCCGGAATATTCTCCATTTCAATTGCGTATACCTTGAATGCCACCTAAAAGGTGTGTGGCAGGAGTTGAGTTGAGTTTTATCACTATATATATGCTACATATTTCCTAGTTTAAATCAGGTAACCCGCCTCATTCAGTACCTTTATACAGGGTGTCCCATAAATGTCACGCCTCAGTGACACTGGAGCTAGGGCAGCCTAAGAGGAACCGAACCAGCCTAATATGACCTCAGTAAAAGTTGCACAGTTTTCGAGATATTGTCAAATTAAAGCTTTTTCAAAAATTTCACTTTTTTTACATTTCTAGTCCCAGAATTCAATCGGATAATTTAACGTTCTCATTGGGGCCGCTCTCTCAATCTTCCAACTGTGACTCATGTGCCGACTTCTACCTGGAACAGAGGCCCGAGAGGGAGGGGGGTCATGGGGTCCGAACAAACAAAAGAAACGCGAAAGCCGCTATACCTGTCTAACTTTATCGGCTTTCAAAAAATGGGATGGATAGAGTACTTTGTTTGTTAATTTGTGGCAGTAGCCCCATCAGAGAGCCAAATTGAGAGCTATTCAATTGAATTCTGGGACTATAAATGTAAAAAAAGTGAAATTTTTGTAAAAGCTTTAATTTGGCAATATCTCGAAAACCGTGCAACTTTTACTGAGGTCATATTAGGCTAGTTCGGTTCCTCTTAGGCTGCCCTAGCTCCAGTGTCACTGTGGCGTGACATTTAAGGGACACACTGTAGATATAGCAGATTTATGCGAGCGAGTGTAGGGTAGTCCAGTATCACATGCATCCACGTGCTGCACTCATACCAACCCATCATCCCCTTCGCTTTCGGGGTTGGCTCTTTCAAAAGAGCTGAGATGTTCTGCCTAGAAAACATGTTCTATTGTTAATAATTTCTCGCATACTGTCTTTTCTGTACTCAACTGTCTTTCTTTGATACAATCATGCATTGCTTCATGCGCACCATCATGTCATCACGGCCGTTTTACTCCGGGCACTTAATTCCGCAATTTGAAGCTACATCGGTTTTCCCAATGCGAAAATCCAGGCTCTGAAATAGAGCATTAGCTATTTTCCCATCTCTCGTTGATGCATATGTACATACATGCATTGTAGCAATTCACCGCTTTACAAGACGCAATTTTTAATCCACCTCCCAAATCCATACGGACATTAGTTCGTGCACTAAATTTCCTAGAGTCAAACGGCCTTTAAATACTCGTAATATCCCTTCCCTTCAATGTGTCTTCCTCCAAACTCAATGCATGACCCTCTTCTCTAACTCCTATGTCTTCAGTCTCCGTTACGCCTATTGTCACAACTAATGCCGCACACCTCAATCAAAAGGAACTTTAACTGCGGAAACGTCATCGTGGTGCCAAGCGACCTCCTACGTAAGCGATCGGTCCTTGGGAATCCTGCCTCTTCAATTGATTGATTACGTGGGGAGGTGATCGACAGGCGAGGTCATTAGCGCCATTGAGGAATGGTGTGTCGGTAGGTAAGGGAAGGGCCTGTGGGAAATGGAGAAAAACCCGGCGTCGATATTAGCTTTGCTGCTTAGCTAAAGGTGCCGCGGGTTTCACCACTCGGTTTAACTTCTCATGAGCACTGACGGAGCACTACACTTGAAGTGCCCTCCACGAGGCACCCATGTAGGGTATACACAGGGCCGGATTTATACCTGATAAGGCCCTAAGCTATTTGAGATATGGGGCCCTTTATAAGTCCAGATATTCTATGTCAGTGCCAAATATGATTTTCGGATACCTAGAGGGTTATACTGAAATACAATTAAGAACTATATAGATAGTGAAATAATAAATCTTTAACTTAACATCATTTTTATTCATTGCAAACTTAAAAATGCAAACTCTGGTGAAAAGAAACAAAAGTTCTTTTAAAAGGCACAATTTACAAAGGCATTATTATCTAATCTCTTGAAACATGTTATAAGGATTAAGTAATTATATTAAACTAAAATATTGTCTTTCTTGCCTTACCAGAGCAGTGTCACTGATGACAGCATCAAATGATAAACTGCGTAGTTTGTCACTTTCTATTCACATGAGACTGAGGTATATTTAAGTATATATGACAATTGCTCACTCGGAAAATTTTTTTTGGGGGCCCTAAGCTATAGCTTGTGTAGCTTATACGTAAATCCTGCCCTGGGGATACAGTGTAAAACATCCGCCGGATTTGAACCCGGGCCGTCCGGATGACAAGCCAGCCTATCGAGCCGCCTCACCAATTAGATTCCCAATGCCCCTCCCCCATTTCAATCAGCCCCTTCCACCGAAGCGAGGCGCCCCCTACACCCCCTTCGCCCGGAGTGAAGACTTTCACTGCCAATATTCCGCCAGTATTGACTCGTAGTGAGTGTGTGCGTGGGTATGTAGGTGTGCGTGCGTGTGTGCACCACAGACCCACCTTCCTCGGCCGCCGCCTCATCCCCCGACTGTCCTGCACACTTCGATCCCGCATCTCCGATGGACGGAGGAGGATTCAATGGCCGACAGTTCTATCGGCTGCGGGGACGGGGTGAATGGGGGGGGGGGAGGTAGAGGGTATGGGGGAAGCTGAGGCTGCAGCGCTCCTCCGCGTAGGTCGTAATGGCATAACCGATACCCGTGTCGAGAGCTGTTGTGGCGAAACGCCTTAATCATGACGAACTGCCTTCTTCACGAATTGAACGAAATCTTCTCGGGTCTTCCACGTGGGTGATGTCAACCTACCTATAGTCCTTTTTTTTCCTACCTCTATTTTTTACCATTTTGTCCTACCTCTAACCTATATTTTTTCCATCGACTGACCTACTTTTCGTGAACCTACGTTTCGATACTCGAGTATGGTCATAAGGTATGATGATCATCATTGGTTGTTCAATTCTAAGATTGATTGACTGCAGCCGTCCACCCTTCCCTATCTAATGCTTGTTACTTTACCTCCTGGTATCTATTCCTATGTACTTTCCTCTTTATTTGGTCTATGAACCTATTCCTGGGTCTTCCTCTGGGGACCTTTCCCTCTATTGTACCTTCAATTATGTTCCTCACAAACCCATTGTGTCTCAGGGTGTGTCCAACCCATCTGGTTCTTCTTTTCTGTATGGTGTTCCACATGTTCCTCTCCTCTTCTACTCATCTGTACACTTCATCATTTCTTATTTTGTCCGTCCATTTTATCTCCAGCATCCTCCTCCAGTACCAGGTTTCAGAGACCTCTAGTCTGTTCTGGTCAGCTTCTCCAATGGTCCATGCTTTCGATCCTTAGAGTGTTACGCTCCACACTAATATTTTCACATATTGCATGGATATGATATATACATAAGTATATGCCTACATAGTAAACTGCGAGTCTCCTCAAGGATGTGAGGGATGGGGTAGGTTTTGACCTAAACATCCTTCCCTGTATCTTACCAATGTTATTTAAACTACTAGTAATTATGTATTAGCAAATACCTGCAAATGCGTGATAAGCGGTGAAATTTCACCTCCATGCTTTGTACTAGATCCTGCAAATGTCATTGAAAGCATTACTATTGCATTTGCTTTGATGCGTCGGCAAAAACCTGCGGGCGCGTATTAATGGGTGTATTTTCTCTTACACTCTAGACACTGTAAGTTATATCAGTGCTATAACAACTGTGTGCATATATCGAATTTGTATTTTCATAAATGCGCTGAGAATATATGGGACTAAGCATGCGAAACGTGCCGTGGGTTAGTTAGCTTAGTTAATTTAAGGCGAAAGCTTGAAAACTAATTAGCTACACTACCTATCGAAAAACTTAACTTTGAAGTCTCAATGGCAGATGTTATAGTTTCCTATCGCTCACGAAAAAAATTAAAATAGTATTTGATCTTTCTGTCGTATTTATATATTTGCCTTGTTTAATTCTAGTGATATAATCTATCGTAATGGTTTACTTTAAGGTAGTTTGAGCAAAACATCATTTCACCTAGAAATGAATGAATTAGGTCTCATTTTCAAAAAAATATATATTTCTATTCCAAAGATACAACTCACCGAACCACTTCCCGAGATTTTGGACGAGAAAAAAGAGACCTCGTTTAAAAATGAGGAAGTTCTAACACCTAGATCTCGTCAAAAAAATTAAGTGTGTAATTTATACGTTTTCTCAACTATTTTTTTAAATAATTCATTTTGTCACCGCAATAATTTTTTCAGGATCGCGAAAAACCTTCCGTTGTGGAGAGGTTTTAATTTAACTACGTAAAAAAATGAGTAAAGTTGAATACTTATAGGGATTTTTTATATAAATCCTCTGAAGTTTTCGTATAAAAGTATATTATTGCACAATTAATAATGCAATATTCAATACCTGCTTCCTACTGCCTCTGAAATTAAAACGTTTAATTCAAATATGGTCTCCATTATGAATTGGGAGCTATGTATCTCGCTCGAACTACGTTCAAGAGTTGCGGAATAGCTATTTGTAGAGAATAGCTCTTCACTGTGGGTGGAAAGCGGCTTTGGAATTGAGGGGAGGACTGTGATGGCTTTCCTCGGGCGTTGTGCGTGTGTGTCTGTCGCCGATAGTCCACTCTGAGTGACTCAACGGACGTCGAGAGTCTATTTGTGGGACAGGTAATCGTGATACGCGATCGGCAAGGCAGAGAGAAGAGAGAGAGAGAAAGTTCTATAAAAGAAACCGGGCTTTAATTAGCGCCTGTCCGCGGCGTGGCAATAATTTCTCATTTTCACTCTCCACTCAGTCCTTGGTCCGTGGCTTCGTCTCGTCGGAATCGAACGCGGCCTGGAGCCCTTTCCCGAAAGAAGTGGCAGCCCATAACTAACTATCCTCTTCCCCGTCCGCGCAGACTGCCAATTCCCATGGTAACACTAATCCGCGAGGTCCCCGAGTTTGAAACGCGGAAGTCTGGCCTTGTCTGACACCGTGTCGATGCTGTTGCGAGAAAGAAGTTGGATTGGGGAGCGATCACTATCAGACTGTCGATCAAAATACCGCGAACCTCTCGGGACAGATTTGAAGCCTATGGGATGTGGGTTGGCGAGGTGATAGTATCAGTGGTGCATACCAAGCAGTCTTCACATCAGTATTATTTCGCGACGAGAAGCTAGGTTTTTAAGGTGGCTCGAGCGTTAGTAGCGAGCCGTTGAGTGAACATTATATTTACTGTTCGAGTAAGCCGAAAAAAATTCTTGGACCACAACTCACCTGAGTCGTTCTTTAGTTGTTCAATCCTAAGATTGGTTGACTGCAGCCCTCCACACTTCTCTATCTAATAATAGTTCTCTTGCCTCCTCGTATCTCTTCCTACGTACTTCCCTCTTTATTTGATCCATGAAGTTATTCCTGGGTCTTCATCTGGGGACTTTACCCACTATTTTGCCTTCAATTATGCATTTCACTAACTCATTGTGTCTCAGTGTCAAATCTATCCTGTTCTCCTTTTCTCTATGGTGTTCCATATGGTCCTTTCCTCTTCTATGCACTTCATCATTTCTTATTTTGTCCATCCATTTGATCTTCAGCATCCTCCTCCAGCACCAGGTTTCGAAGGCTCCTAGTCTGGGGACTTCCCCTTTGTTTTTCCTTCAATTATGTTCTTCACAAGCCCATTGTGTCTCGGGGTGTGTCCAATCTTTCTGGTTCCTCTTTTCTGTATGGTGTTCCATGTGGTCCTTTCCTCTTCTACTCTTCTGTGGACTTCATCATTTCTTAGTTTGTCCGCCTATTTGATCTTCAACATCCTTCTCCTGTTGCAGATTTCGAAACTTCAATTTATATGTTGGAAATAACCATTCATGAAGTAATATAAATGGTGCAAGATTTATATTTGAACATTTTCGTTTCAAATTCAAACATGGCGGGTGAATTTTTTTGAAGAAATTGCCATGAGAAAAATTCGGCCTGGATCGGGAATCGAACCACTGACCTTTGGTTTGCCGGACCAATGTGCAGCCCACTACGCTACGGACTACGGAAAATCGGGAAAAGTCGATCCACCGGTTCGGTAAATCGTTATTCATTTTAAATTTTCATCCCGCCCTTCAAACGAGCTCGAAAACGTTGTTGCAGAATATAAATTTCCGATGTGCTTTCATTTACAATGCAATTGCTTTACCTCGGTGTTTGTGTACACAAATCATCCTCATTCCAGCGCTTTGTTCGCGTGGCGCCTGTAGTATTGATTTATCCTGCGTGTTGACCCTTGCCCTGGTGAATCTCCCTGCCCGAAAATACATCTCCGAAATGTTAACATTTATACACGTTTGGCTATTCTTAGTAGCTCGAATGAGCCAAATTTTGACTAGATATGGAACAAGGAGGGACAAAAGGTATCGTTTAAGCGTCTATTGTAGAATGGAAAGGATAGGTATAACCTTCTCTGTGAAGTATTGTGAGTGGAGGGTATTCAGCTCTTGTAGTACTGCGTTAAAATGGTAAAACTCTTCTTGTGTAAATGTTAGAATGTTCTCTGTCTAGTGTGGTTGCTCTTTGAAAATGTGGCTATTAAAATTATTTGGCGATGTTCATTCCGCCGTATTGCGACGATAAAACGCGAAAAAACGTTCGCGAGGAAAAATTGTCGTGGACCGAGAATAGAACCAATGCATTAAGCTCATGGGTTCGTGGATCTATTCATGTTCCAGGCCGATCTTTTCTGGCGGAGGATTTCGCGCTCTGAGATCTTTTTTAGTCAATGTGTTAATATGAATCAGTTAAAGTGCTGCTCATCGAAATATTTCCTGATATTTTAATATCCAATAGAAATAAATTGTGGTATATATATGTGTGCGAAATAAAGTGCAATGTAATTAATTGAAAAATATCTCTTTTCAGGTAAGGACACCTTTTTTATGTGCAACTATTAGCAGTAACTGCATTCTCACGTCAAATGGTGAAAGGTAAGCTTCTTAACTGATGATCCCAGGTCCATTTAGTTAATTATATTGCATGCCTTAGATGTAAATCAAAGTCTGTGATTAATGCGCATTTCTGTAAAAACGAGGCGTTTCATGTCACGCCGGGAGCGTTCGTTTTTTTGTATCTATTGGTTACCATTTTAATATTACTCGATCATTTTTTGTATGATTCGAGAAGTCGAATTAACTATTAAATTCGCTCATAATATTTAACAATTCAAATAGAGTATTACTAAATGCTCGTGAAACACGTTTGATAACAGTTGGACAAAAATGGTCGGTGCTTTGAATTCGCCATACCGCACGGCATTATAGCGTCTCCTGAGCTACATACAACGTAAGCTTTAAATCTTTCCGATCTTTGTGACATCTTGAACCACCAATGAAGCTGGATTATAGGTACCGATATTTAGTTTTAAATTCTTGATTTGATGTAATTTGTCATCAATGAGTGGGAAATCTAGGAGAATATGTTTAGACATTTCGAGCATATTTTCACTCTCTTCTTTTACCTGATTACGAGTAATTTTCTCCCGTTCGATTCGGCTGCGTTAGGTCGCTAACGTAACAGTTCGCACGTTTCAGCCGCTTAAAGGACGTTGAAAAAATCTCGTGCGAAGAATCTAGAGCCGCCGTGCCCTTGCGTTCCGCCGCGGTCGTTAATCATTTGTGTATCGGAGGAAGAAGAGGAAAGAAAAAGGAAACGTTTTAAAAATAGTTGGTTAAAAATGAGACGATGGAAATATAAAGCTCGCCGATTTAAATTTTATGGCCTTCTCCCATTAGCGATTATCTACCTCGTCTCGTCCGTAACGGGATTTCGGAAAAAAATATTTATATAAACGTGCGGGCTCCGCGTGTTCTTGTGAGTGAATGTGTAATCCTCGTCCTTCCGCGGGTCGCCGCTCTCGCGTTCGGAGGGAGATTATACGAGTTTTTTTTCTGTTGTGGATGGCGCGGCGGGAAAAAGTGGAAGCAGAAGTCGGGTTTGTAAAACGATTGGGCTGGGTCGCCCGCCTCCCATCTTTAATTGAGTGCTTTCGCTGCTCTACATTCGTCTCTCCCTTTCCCCCAACCGCTCCCCACTCATTCTTCCCCCCCCCCCTTCCCTCATCTCCCTCCTTTTGGGAGTAGGGGTGGGGAGGAGGCGGTCGGGGAAGGAGTGGAGTTGTGTGTGTCTGCCCGTTTCTCCGTGAGGGAAACTTGCAGCAACTGCGCGAGGAGAGAGAGGAATAAAAAAAACCTCCTCCCACGTCTGGGATCCGCGCTTGCGGAAGTCGCGCGTCCTCCCCCATCCTCCTCCCCACCTGACTGCTCCCGACACGCGTGTCCCGGGGGGGTTGATTTTGAACCGCTCGAAATAATCTCTATCACATAACTTAAGGCGGGTTTACGCTTGGAAGTTGACTTCCATGGAAGTGGCGAATGTAGCGATATCTCGAATCGTATCGCCACTCGCAGGGAATCGATCTTCTTACACATAACCTCCGGCTTTTTCCAAACGAATGAACGACGCAAGTAAACGATGAATATCGTAATTACGAAAATCGCCCAAATTTGGAAATAATGGCGTTCGTATATCGCTGTTTGAGTCCCATAAGCATTCGTTGGTTCAATAAATTTGTATGAATTGCAATAAATATGCATTATTACGTCGAATCAATTGTCCATCATGAAAATAAAAATTATTATCGAATGTGAGATAAATATTTAAGCTTGCCGTAGGAGATCTTAAGCATTTAAAATATTTTCAAGTACAAGTAAAAATTTATAATAGAAACAATGAGTCCCCCTCCTACTAAGTTGTTCGCTGTTTACATTTTTAGTCTCCGTTTTCTTTCATTGACCAAGATTCCACCGGATGCAATGCAATTTTAAAGTATACTCGATAGACTTCTTGCAGGAAAAATAGAAGTCAGTCTATTTTCTCTAAAAGTGCGAACCCCGGTCGATTATTACCATTATCGACCACTACTACCATGGAAGTGCGGGCTTACACATCGAAGTGTCGCTTGCAAGCGACTTCCAAGGCTATATTCATAAAAGGGACTTCCGTGTGTAAACCCGCGCTAAGTAGTCGATTGGTACAACAATGAATGGTTTAAGATGTTGGTGTGTTTGATGTAGCTTGAGCGAAATATTTGCCCATGTCATAATGGAGGCCGATTTCGATTTTTACGTTTTAAATTCAGCAGCTGTATGGAGCATATAGTAAATATTGTAATGTACTTTTCTACATTATACTTTTATATGGCTGAATTGATTGATAACCGAGATTCTTTTGTGCTTAGGGTATCACATGATTATTTACTGACAATGTAGGCTTTACAATAATAGTGCTGGACAAAGTACGAGTGTTGCTTTTTAAATCAAACAACCATTCTGCGGCAGAGTTGGTACACACATCCGAATAAATACATAATTTCATCTGCTGCCTGCGGAGATCGAATATATCCACGGAAGTATTTTATCTATGGTAGCAAATTCACTCTCTGGCGAAAACAGATCTAATATAATTTCGCCGTTTCGGCCTAAAACAATGCCCATTTACATTACTTGGCGCGAAAAATTGTTAAATTTTTTGTGGTTAATCGACATATCCCTTTTTTAAATTAAACCAGCATTCGTTTTACGCACTGAATGGGTTCAGCCTGTCGGTTCAGGTGAGGGATCTCAATTTTAGAGTGTACTCGCATCATTTATGATGTTGAGAAAACATTTTTCCTGAGTTAAAAAAACCGGGTGTTAGTAACGGCGTACTCGCGGGAGAGAATGGACGGGACATTTCGGAGAGAGTGGTGGTGCCGGCTATTTTGGAGATGAGGTACTGGACACACGAAACTCCAATCTGAGGAGGGGAACCTTGATCCAGTTCCGTAGTCCCATTTGTCGGCATATTCCGCCGCGTTTTTATCCTGGAATGCAATCTTCGATCCAATGAGCACCCGCTCCCTGATTACCTCAGGAGCGCCATCCTTGTAAAAGGATTCAGCGGGAAGGCAGGGAGGAGTGGCCGAGGATATCTCTCCTCCGCTCCCCGATTCCATCTCCCCCCGGGATGATAGTCATTAGCCGGCCAGGGTTGCCTCAAATTGTTGTGCACGGGGCGAGGGTACCGCCCCTGGGTCTCCACTGTCACGCCGAACCCCTGGCTGGCATATTGATTTAAGCAGCTGCAATTGACGAGGAACTCTGTTTCAGTCCGGCCAATTCAGTCCTTTGGGAAGGGAAGGAACTATTCGAGGTTGAGATGACCGCTGAATGCTCGGCGAACCAATCATATTCACATCAAGAACGTGAGCAAAAATCTTTGGATATACCCTCTGTGTGCCCTTGCGTAAATTTGTTGGTGAATGTTAAACTGTTGAAATCCTCCACGCAGTGATCGAACCGTGTCAGAGACGTTGATGAACGAGACTAATAGTTTATCCTCATTTATTTAAAATTATGTGAGTCCCACAATGTCTTTCGATGTTTAAGCCCCCCGCGTAGAGTGATTATTGTCTCAATGCGGAGGTAATGCTCACTTATTGGGCAGTATTAGGAAAAAGTTCTAAACGCGAATACTATTATTTCGGGAAATATATTTCACCGAAAGCCGGTTAAGGTGATGGTAGCGCGAATCGTGAGTCGTTGATTTTTATTAACTTTTCAGGTAAATCAACAATTCTTGGATCACAATTCACTGAAGTATATGTATGTCAAATGCGTCAATGAATGCGTCAGAAATAGCCTTTCATGTGGTAATATACATGGTGGAAGCTTGATATATATCAAAAGTTTTGTCTAAGTTTAACTATTGCTTTGTCTTGTGTTTACGGCGCGTAATTAAAAATTTAAGGAACATTGTTTATAAATATGTGTTATATATTCGGCATATACCCTTGATATTAAATAGGAACCATAATAATAATCATCAGAGAGTTATGTTTTCGTGTTTGGGAGAAAATCTGTGCTTATGTCAACGAATTTTTTCGAAATTATCTCACATCCTTCTTAAGTGCCATCGGGCTAAGTGTTAAAATATCATTTATTTTCCAAGAAACCAACTCAGTAACATGTATTTTTTCACTTTTACCCTTACATATTACTAATTATAATAATAAATACGTCGTCTTTATTGAGTGATATTAGGATCGTCGAGCCCTCTCTTACCTATTACTCATTTTACTTACACATACAACCATGTCCTGGATATAGAAAAATCCATCCAGGCTGGACTCGAACCCGCGACCCTAGGTTAGCAGGTAAGGACGTAAACCTGCCGCCATCGGGGTCGACAATGAGAGTACTTGTGCCAAGTTTCGCGCAAATCTGTACTGATACGAAAATCGCACCAAACATCTGATCTTAAATGAAAATCTCTCAAAGTATTCATTTTTACAGCTTTTGATTATGAAACTTTTGGAAATGCACCTGCTCTACCTTCATTTCGCGTCCTCATAGATTCTTTTTCTTGGATTGACGTAATGTTTTCATGCGTAAATTTGTAGTCGTCTATTATTAAGTCAAGGATGCATGTGAATGAAATTGTGTCTTCATTCCACCCACCCCTGATTTCCATATAACTAAAATAAAAATCTGTCTTTTGAAACTTGATGGTATTCCACGGTTAACATATTTTATTCACCAAACTTTAAAATACCACGTCTTAAGTAGTGCAATAATACTTAGTGATATAAATAATTAATACGTGATATTGTAAAAGTTAGATGAATAAAATTCGTTATCCATACAACTTCCTCCACCACTACTTCCGTCGTGACCTACGTTGATTTAAATCTTTCTCTTTTCATTCAACGTTTTTTTATCCTGTTGAACTGTTCCATCTCCCCACTTCCTCACCAAATTCCTCTCCATATCCCTTCCCGATTGTTATACACCTCCCAATTAAACCTTCCTGAACGTAAATATACTCGTTCGGTGACTTGTGCAACTGCCTTGATGGCGACATAGCAAGTCGAGACCTTGGTTAACTAGTGAAATGAAATTTTTTATTAAATATTTCAAGTTTTCATGAATTAATTTCATTCACCTTTTAGTGACGTATACGCCCTTTCCCCCATTATCGAATTCCCTGATGCGTGTATGTAAGGTCGTCGATTGATACGTTCGCTCTCATTTGAGTCTACTCTGACCCGGTCACCGAAATTACTCCGATGTTTGTTCGTCCGCGTTGGGCGACTCCACCGGGACCGCTCCCCCGGATCCTCGCCTCTCTCGCCCTCTCCCTCGCTCTCTCGATTAATTTCGCGGGTAAACTCTCCTCTGCTGATTTAAGGGGCGTCGTAATTAATCGAATCGTGTTTGTGCTCGAGAAATCGAGTCGCTTTCGAGTCCCACGAAGAGAACTTCACTCGTGGGGATCCGCTTTCGGTATGTTTGTACGCGCCGCCCGTGACGATGATCGAGTTGTGCTCTCTGGACACACTCGTTATTTCCATCTGCTTTCGCCTATTACCCTACGAGCTGTCGCGGGGGCGTATGGCGGATGGGTGTTAGGAAATAAGCGTGGAAGAAGGGGAGTGGGAAGAGTTTAGAGCGATTTGTGTCTGAGAAAAAATTTGCATGAAACTGCGTGCGTGTAGAATGTAAAGCTCTCGGATTTCCAACCGGGTGATGGTAGTTCGTGGTACGATGGGGTTGAAATCGAAGAGGTAGTGTGCCATCGCCCTCGGGGTGAATGTTTTGGCCTGGAGGGGGTCACTTATTTGTCGTTGTCGACCCCGGTGGCGGCAGGGTCAAGTCTTTGCCAGCCAACCCAGGGTCACGGGTTCGAGTCTCGCCTGTGTGGAGTTTTCTACATCCCGGACATGGTTGTTTGCGTGACGTAAAATGACTTGTTTGTAAGAGAGGGCTCGACAGTCGTAATATCGCTCAACAAAGACGACATTATTATTATTATTATATACTCTGTGGTTGGTCTCAACTTGCTTCTGATTGGCCCTCTTTTCCCGCTCTTTTTCCTGTGAGTCTCATCATTGGTTTCCACGTATTGCTTATCTGAAAACCTCTCTCTCTCTCTCTATTTGTATTTTCTCTGTGGTTGCTGATTTCTATGTACATGTATTTATTAGTGGTTTATGTAAATACAAAAAATATGAAAACATTGAATTTTATCGATTTGGTTTTTTTGCCAACCACTGCTATTTTAGCTTGTAACCTTATGGCACACGAGATATATTTCGTAGTAATTCCACCACATAAAGGTAGTGGCTCCTAAACCGTAAACAATATTGTGGCCGAAATACGCTGTTATTGTTTACGGCTTTTGGAATCACTGCCTGTATTGTTTCAATTAGGCCGCAAGAGTTCGCTTCTTTATCATTTTCCGCAACATATGTTAAGATATCTGCAAATGGCGGAACAAGACATTTCATATTGTTGTATTGGTTGCTAACAAATATCACCAAGAGTGAAATATTCCGAAATTCATGTCTTAATATAATGTTCGCCTAAACATTTTATTGCCCTACCGTGTGCCTCTCCTAAAACTACCAATAGCTTACCTCCTACACGCCATGGGCGTGTGGCAGGAGGTGTTAGGACACCAGCCGTGTAAAGATGTAAGGGATAAGGTTTTGGGAGGTGAAATGGTGACATGTATTATTGGAGTGCATTTATTGGAGCTCAGTTTTTACTGTGGTCGCTTATTGTGCGCGGAAAGTTCGAGTTTTAGTTCCTATCTGCTCGGCAATGTATCTCTCTTATTTTATCGCTTCTGTCGGACCTAGAGATGTAGTGAGCCGTCATGATAATATCCTCTGTGTCTCACTGAAATATATTTTATTACTTTAAGAAAGGCAAACCTTTTGAATTTTATGATTGCTTCATATCCGTTGTTGTAAGTATGGTGAATCTCTCCGTATAAATAGATATACTTCAATGAAATTTAGACCTACTATTTTTTACCCGAAAAATTACAATAAAAAAATTAATACTTCTAATAAAAAAATCAATATTTCTGGTTACCCACGGTTACTGCTCCGGCTATCATTAGGAAAAAAGGAATTTGCAGGAGAAAACGGATAGAAGGGAAATGTAATTTTGGAAGATTAGCGTCTCGCTCTGTTTGGAAGTGGCAATTCGTACCTATTAATCTCCTCCACTCTGTGTTGCCTTATTGCTTCTGTCTGTCCGACAAATGTAGTGATGGGGTTGAAATTATATTCTCCTGAGTCTTAAGATGATCCCAACCTATGTAGCACTTTCATCAAACGCTCATGAAAGCGTGCAGTGGAGATGTTTTCGGACCTTTGCGTAGAGTATGCCGATGTGAGGGTGATCCTATTTTAATTTGTCTCCGAGGGTCTTTCATTTTAGAAAATAGAAGGACTCTTTCTGAAAATGTAAAAAATAAATACGATTTATTAATTTAATTAGTTTTTCTCCATTAATTGCCAAATTTACAGTCTCATGGGTATTTCCTCCAGCCAGCATCCCTTCTTCCTTATGTTTTAAGGAAAAAATGTATGGCTGTTAATTTGTTTGCAGTTTTTACTGGCCTTCTTTACTCATTTGTTGGGAGATCCCAATAATGAATAAGAGTATGTGAAATATTCCACTTAGATAAATTTTTATTCTACCTAGGTTTCGATGTACTACATCACCAAAAGGCACAAACAGCAAAAAGGTTATTTGTGCCTGATGGTGATGTAGTGTATCGAAATATATATATACATCGAAACATTGGTCGAACAACAATTTATCTAAGGGGAAAATTGCCTTTACTATTATTCATGAATTCTTTCCCCCACATCCAACCTGATACTTTTCTTTTTGGGATATTCCAAAATGGCTATTTTTTTTAGCGAAAGGTAATGTCTTGAGAATTTGTCGTTTTTTTCTATGGAAGTGCTCTAAGCTTCGTATATAACTTAAAATTATCAAGTCATGTTCTTGTACGTAATGGTGCATGTTGGTGATAAATGTATGCAGGGTAATATGTAGAAGTAGATGTTTTACTCTACCTTGGCTGATGGCAGGTTTTAATGAAACGTGCGGCTTCAGTAATTTGTTTATTTCGCGTTTTAAATAATTCTGTGCTGGGTCCCAAATTTTCTAAGTGGCAAAGTTGTGGGGATATAAGTGGAATGTATGTATAAAATGAGTGAGGACAGCGGGCCTATCACGCTTCCTTGTGGGACGCCGGTTGTCACCCTCACCTGCCGATGCAGATTTTGAGTGAGCCAACGATCGATCCCCTGCGGACCGTTAATGTGGAACTCGAGCAGTGTGCAGTGACTCTCCTCCTTGCCCAATCCTGCACTGTCCTGATAAAGTGATCGCTGCGAAGCACGCTCGGTCGTATTCGGCTTGTATATACCTCAAGTTTTCATATGCCTAGTTGAAGATGGGGCGTGATTAATTACTTTGTCGGACAAGGCTTTCATCTCGACAGATCCCTTGTCCCCATCAAGTTTTCCGGTGTTCGACCGTAAAATCGATGCAATGACAAGGATCTATTTTGGTAGTCAAATGAATCCAGGGGGAACCTATTCAGTGGCTTCCTTAAAAAATAGCGTAGGTCAGGAATTGGAGAATGGGGGTGAATCTTAATGTAAGATGTCGACGACCTCCGTAAAGTTTTCGTCTCTTTTTGGGATTACACTCCAAGTTGGGCTCCTTTTAAGTAAATATAATTTTGGAAAGTGTGTATTAACTTATCAAAAACTAGGTCAGTTTCTCTACAAGACTTATCTTTATTTAGCTCAAAATATTTGTTTGGTCAGACTCTCGGATATTTTCTGGCTAATTTTTCCGTCTTGTCTTCCTGTTGGCTCTTCCTATGTTATTCTATAAACTGTGAACTAATCTATTCTTATCCCATGCTGGCTCTTATTTTTTCCAACATATGAAGCCTTGTGTTTCCAGTGAAGAAACGTTAATGAAATGGAAGTAGAGCGGCCGTCGCTTGGCGTTTGATGTTTGTGCACGCGGACAATACGATACATTTGCGGGCTCCGCTCGCTAAATTCGTCGACGGTCGATATCCTCGCTAATTTTAAGGAATTAGTCTAAAGAGTCCAGTTTCAGTTGAAAATAACAATTTTTAGCGAAGCAGATACTCAAGACACATCACGGAAATTAGTCAGCTAGTCGAAATGTGGAAAACCAAGTATAACCCTGAACAATTATCCGTCATTTCCGTGTGTCCATTGCACCTCCGCGACTGGTTTTGACGTATCTACTGGGCACATTACGACTTAGAACGGCTTAAGCATCGTTTCTACTTTTTCAACTGATCCAGTTGCTACCAGATTCATTCAAATTGCTCAAAAGGATCACGTATGAACATTCGTTGACATCGGTTGTTTCATCTAAATTTAGATTCGCAGCAGTCTTCCTTTATAACGTAGTCATTGCAATTGCATTGCATTGTCTCTGTTTGCCGCATACCTTTACCCCTCTTCATTTGGCTAATGTGTCGTTACAAGAATTTGGCACTTCCCCTTCTATTTAGCCTTGTGTTTCATGTATTTTACATGATTATATTCCTCGAATAGCTGTTGTTTTGATTTTGATTATATTTCATTCTTCTTGTTGTTCAATGTTTTTATTTAGTTTGTTACATCGACATACGTAATCAGCCGTGGTGTTGTTTTTTGTTTTGCTGAATAATAAATAAATACTGAGTCGGCTCTATCCGTCTTTTTTTCTTGTTCTATTTATTTCCGCAATCTCGAAAACAGGCACTAAGGCCTTCACCACCCTCTGTTACCCCACCTCGCCAGCAAGTTACTTTTCTGTACATTGTTCCAAGAAGGTCCTCACACCTTCTGCTCTGCTCCTACGTCCTTATTTCTTCATGTGAAATCTAAATGTCCTCTCAATCTCCAGCAGCCGACTTCTACACACAATGTCTAAGGCTCTGATTCTTCTCTGTTAACTTTTTCCTATGGCCCGCGTCTTCTCTCCTTGCTGAGTCAACCCCCACGTAAATGGTTTCCGGCACTGTTTCCTGGTTTGTAAACGCATCCCGTTTGTGTACAGAAGTTGTTTCTGTTTAGTGAATGGGCGTGCATTCTTCGGGAATTACACCGGCGTGCCCGTACTCCCCGGAGAACGCCGATTTTCATGGTAGTCCCTTTCCCCCTCCTCATACTGCTCCACTTCGCGTTGCGTCGCGTGCCTGTGTAGTTTCGCGCATGCGCCTTCCCCTTATCCCCTTCGACTCTCTTGCTTCGATTTATTTTCCTTCCGAGAAGTGCACGTGCTTTCACGCGGAGCTTCCGTGAAAAAAATTTCGGCCATGACGCATCCACTCTTTTCGAAAATAAAGAATTATAAGATGGCGATACGGCTGGATAGTTTATCTTCCGCTGTCGCACTGTCTTTTCCTCGCAACTCGCCGGTAATATTTTCATATTTTCGTTCCGAGCTGTGCGCATGCGTTTTGCGCGAAGCTGCCGTGAAAATTTGACCATGTATCATTCACCAGGCAACGAAATGCCCCTCACTCGATTTCCCAACGTGGCTTGTCCGACCTAATCTCCAATTCTGCCATTTCATTATTTACTTTTTCTCATGTAGGGCGTTGAAGTAGAGTTTCTGTGAAACTGAAAGAAAAATCATCTTCCGTACTATACGACGGGAGTACAATG
Organism: Ceriagrion tenellum; assembly: GCA_963169105.1. NCBI lineage: Eukaryota > Metazoa > Arthropoda > Insecta > Odonata > Coenagrionidae > Ceriagrion > Ceriagrion tenellum. The sequence goes on along the minus strand of OY720633.1, from coordinate 51,254,297 downwards.
CGACTAGTAAAGTGGAATTCCTTCATCGCGCCTTGCTCCTCATACTCGCCGATTTAGTTTTATACTCCCGTACGTGTGGGTTGTACACTCTGTGCTTAAAAATATATATTCGCCCTATTCTCCCTAATCAACGCGCCTGCCCTTTTTCGTCGACATCCCAATTTCGATGTATCGTTTTTTTTTACTAATATCTCACGTGCTGTTGCCCGTAGTTAAGTTTTTATTAGTCTTCCATTTCGCGTCTGGTGTGCAAATAGGAGAGCAATAATATAGGAGGATTTGTAGAAATAATAGGAGAGAAATTTCCACGAGCAAGACCAGGAGACGAACTATTTACGTGGGGGAAGCCAAGGTCCTTCCCCGTTCTTAAGCTCTTTTTACTCCGGCACGAAATTGCACAATTTAAAACTTTTTTCAATCTGGCGTGCAATAATTCTTGAAATAGAGCAGGAGCTATTTTGCCATATCGCGTTCATGAATTCGCGCTAGCTTACTTGGAATATACTGCTTTACACGACGCGATGTGAAATGAGCGTTCGTTGATACATCAGATTGCGCTATTACGTGCCGAGTGTAAAACGGGCTTTAAAGTTGATTCAACAGTATTAGTAAAATAACCAATAGAGTATGATACTGTGATTGAAATTTATTTCATGCTATGTGTGTTGTCACCCCGTGCCATAAATCCATGAGATGACTCACGGAGTAGCTCTTAGGTGCAGGTTTCGATGCATATGCCAGGTAAAGCGGAATATAAAACAGAAGAGCTAATGGGGTATCGTGGAGTTAGCAGGGTTGTATGGAGGGCTGCAGGCAGCCAGGATTCTTAGGGACGGATGGTTTCTTCTTATGCCATATCCGGTCCGAACGTAGGTTATCATCTATCTGCGATCTGCGATTTGCTTGATGCAGTTCGTAATAGTTCCTCTGTTGTTTGCACATGACATTTTCTCAGATTTGCGAGCTTGAAAATTCTTTTGCTACCAGGGCCTCCTCTTCCTTCATCTTTCCCATGGAGCGGCAACTCAAGAAGTCCACATTTAACGACATTCCTCATTATGTATTGGCTAAATCTTTCACGGAAGTTTGATGTCGACTAATTTTTGCCGGACGCTTGAGCCAAAATATTATGGTAGAAACGATCATAGGCACAAAACTAAGGAAAGAGACTGCAGAACTGATAGATTTGGAATGTCATTCTTTCCACGTACAATAAGGGACCTCTATAGTTGATATATATCAGTTCTAGGAAATGTTTGCCTTCGCTAGATAGATAATAGGTTTGGCACTCATGCTTAATATGTTACCATCATTACTAGCAACTTACCTCCCATGAAATTTCTGGCATGATTTTGAATGAATTAGTACCTTTCGTACTGTTTATCTGTGCCGTTAATAATTCTAACCAGTAGTTGTATCTTAAGTGGTGCTCTGCGTGGTAGCGTGTTCGTCTACGTAGCACTATCCTAGTTTCTGGTCTGACCGCGCATTGTTATCCTGATTGCCACCTGCGCCTAGCGGCCGGGGGAAAGTGCGCGGTTCTGATTTGACCTGGGATAAGTGCTGAATGTCTGGTGTGGAATAACCCCGTGCCACTTACCCTACTGGTGGCCTGCGCGGTATTTTGTATATGTATGTCCTTGATATTGTACTATCCGTTATTTAATTCTCCTTATTGGATCGGGCTACCTAACCACTCTGTGAATCACGTCTTCATTCGTCTCATGATCCACTCAAGAGTGTCCTCACAACGCGTCTGTAGATCAACATATCTGTGAGGGCCATATTCTTCTCCTCCGTGGAGTTCATCAGAGTCCAAGCCTCTACAGTGAAGTCGTTGAATGGATAACGATGATTAATGCGACGAGTAAGTGACACGACAAGGCGGCGACACGACGGGCACTTGCAAATACATGTGATGAGTCGAGATTTCTTCGTCTTCGCCGTTCGAGGAAACCAACGTATACATATAAAGCGCGCCGAGCGCGTGGCCGGCAGGACGAGATGGAAAACGACCGAAATTTCCTGGTAGAGGGCGCGAAATCGGAATTCGCCCATGCGGGAGGACTTTTCCGCACGTTTTATTTATTTTTTTTTTCGTCAGCCTCCCACCACCCCATCCTCTTCCCTCCCCTCCGTCCCTCCCTAAACCTCTCTCCCCCAACCCTCTCTCGACAACCATCCCTTTTCCGAGAACCTCAACGTTGAACCTCCCAAACCCCGAGCCTCATCGCATAACCCCTCCCATACACTTCCTCCTCCACTTCCCCTCCCGATCCTCCCCTCTCGCTTTCAAAATATCGATCTACCGAATTGTAAACAAACCCACCCGACCCCTCCTCCGCCCCCCCCACCCCCGCTCTCTCCCCCTCCCCCACCGCCCCCACCTCAGAGCCTCCCCTCCCCCAACGTCCTCTCCGCCCCCGCCAGTTGGGAGGGTACAGTCCCGCGTTACGATTCCCAGCGTACTACGCTTATCTCCTCTCTCACCTCGCCCCCTCCCGCCCACTACGCCTCTTCCTCCCCCGCGTCACCCTAGGTCCTCCCTCGCCTCTACTAGATCCGACCCCCCCTCCCTCCCCCGCCTCCCACGACCACCAAGTGACTGCGCAACGTGTGTGTGTTGGTTTCGTGCATAGAGCGCGCCGAGGCAAGGGGCGGGACTAGAGACTTGACCTGGGGGAAGCTGAGGTCAATGAGGAACGGGGTGAACGTGAATTTCTGCTATTTCGGGGTCGTTTGCCTGCCCGCGGGAACTATGCCGAAGTGTTGGTGATGTTGTCGATGCGATGAATGTGAAGCGTGCGGGATATATTTGTCGTATTTATTTTTGCCTATCCATTGAACTCCTTTACACACGAATGGCTAATGTTTGTTTTTCGTTTTACCCCGGTTATTTTGTCTGTTTAAACATTTTTGCGAATTAATAACTGGTGAAGGAATATTTATTACATCGATGATGCTCATAATAGATAACAAATAGTAATACGACTTTTTGGTAACCCAAATAATGTTAACCCTTGATACACCGATTTTTTCGTCCACCATGTGTAGTCGCTTCACTCGTGTGAGAATCGGCAACTAAAAGTTACGAATAAGATATATTTTCGTTGCCAAGGTGTTAAATTGATATTTCAAAGGTATATAGACGTAAAGAAACCTTATCAGAGACAAAAAATAAACTCCTCCTCCAATATGTTGCCTTGACGTCACTCAGCGTGATAGAGGGTTAACATTGAATTTAGGCTCGAACCATGCCATTTTAAAGCATACCAGGCATCATATTTACTTCAATCACCCATTAGGTGGGTCTCGTCATGTTAGTTCTCTTTCTCTGTATTTAAAAGGGATTTGAGACCTTTTAATTGGGGAGCCAAACATTTTACCACGCTGGTGTTCATACTGGGGGGAGGATGGAGTTATGGGGAGAACGTTAATCTATTACGGGGGCAAATGCTCCCCTTTGTCTCCCAAAATCCAGCTCATTAGGTGAGTCTCCCCGCTTCGCTCCAGTCCAGAACGTCAGGGAGGATCAATTATTTGTGCAAGCAATCTACGGGAATTTGAGGTGCAGTGTTGCTCTCCCCTGGGAGAAGATCCATGCGTTCCTGTATTGTGGTCTCCCTCTTCCCCCCGCTCCCATCACATCCCCCCCCCCCTGGGTGGAAGGAGGTCTACCAGGGTGGCGCCCGCAAGAGGGAGCGAGGGACTTCCCGCTCACTCTCTCTCTCTCTCCCTCCGCGTGGGTGCAAGCCCCGGACAAGGGGGTCGCCCGCCCGCGCGCTCCAGAGACCCCCCCTCTCCCTCCCCCACGAGAAAGGGGAGTTGACGTTTGGGGCAAAGGGTTTGAGGGCGCGGTAGGGGAAAGAGAATCGGAGGGCGGGAGAGCTCCCAGTGTGTGCCCTTGTAAATCGATGTTCTCTCTCTCCTTCTCCCCTCCAGCCGTCCCCGTATAGCTGGATCGTGCCGTGTTCCAGTACGGTGCCAGGGTCTTCCTGGAATACGTCCTCCGCCTCCTCCTACCGCACGGCTCCCTCCCCTCCCCTCAAAGGTATTGGTCTCTCTCTCTCTCTCTCTCTCTCTGGGATACCTCCTTTTTCCCCCCTTCTTGCCTCCTGCCTACTACCCCTCTCTCCCCATTCTTTCTTTGTCACTGAACAAGAGTCGCTTCCCTCGCGTTCTTTTAGGAGTTGAGGAAGGGATGGGGAAAGGAGCGGGTGAGCTCTCTTGGATGGCTTGCTTGCTTTGAAAGCGGCGAGGGCGGGTTTTTTTCCTGCTCCCGTGAGAGCATGCGTGCGTGAGAGATAGTTCACGCTGCCGGGGTAAGCGGAGGGAAATGTGTGAACGCCCAGTTCGTATCGTCGTAATTTTTAGTCGCCAACGTCGCTTACGTACCATCTCAGTCGCTGGCATCGTGAGGAACAAACCTTTATAAAATGCTATCGAAAAAGAAAAGAAAAACAGGATGGATAAGTGCAAATATAGGTATTCTTTTTAATGAAATAATTTAGAGGTGTGTCATTTTACTTTCGTAAACATTGATTCAAAGTCACGAAATATATCTGATGTGTCACGTGTTATCTTATATGTGAGGTAGCCTACTTGCTTGTCACTCGCAATTGACCCTTTAAATGACAGCTTGCTACTTCCAGTGCCAGGAATAAGTGTTTTCGAATTAGGAATCCTGTATGGGATATTAGTCCATGGATTTCCCCGGTCATTTCAATGGTGCGAGTCCTTGCCTAGGACACCATATCACCAATCCTTCCAACCTGCAAATGGTGAATCCCGGAGGGTTCCATTCGTGCAACTCTCTCTCTCGTAGTAAATGTGTGAATGCCTGACGATCGGTTACGTTGGTACGCACGACACGGTAGCGTGAACGGGGCACTGGAGAGTTGAAGGAAGTTGTGTGATGTGGAGGTATTGGGAGTCGGGGGGGGGGGGGGGGGGAGGGGAGTTGCAGGGCTCGTGGAGTGGCGGGGAAGCAGTTGGGAGGGGTTCTTTCGGAGTGGCGCGGTGGGGTGGAGCGGGGGGGAGGGAAGGGGAGAGAGGCCAGATTCCCTTGCAAGCCGAGCCAAAGCAAGCGGGCCAGCCAGCGGAGTTGAGTGTGGTGGTAGCTAGCGGACGGCAACGCTGTAGGTTCCCTCCCACTCTTGGCAACGCCGTGCCTGCAGGAAGGGCTGGTCGAGGGGGAGGGGAAACGGAAAAGGGAGTGGGTATGGAGGGAGAGAAGGAGAGGAGTATATATCTGAGAAGGGAGGGAGGGGTTAGGAGAGGGAGGAAGGAGGATCTGAGGACATCCCCTGGCGCCTGTGGGTGGAATGGCTTTTCCACTTCCACCACCCCTACTGTCTCTCTCTCTCTCTCTACCTCTTTCTCTCCCTTCCTCCTCGCGTCCCTCCCTTCCCAGAACTCCCCTCGCCATTCTCTCTTACTACGATCTCTCTCCACTCGCTGAAGAGATCCCCGCCCGCCAACTCTTTTTCATACGCATGTGTATATACTCGTCCGCATCCATTCCTCCCACCCGGGGATTCTCCCGTCTTTTTTTTTAGCCGTCTTGCTTATTTCCCTCTCGCGTGGTCGCCCACTCCGGGCCCTGACTGTCGCCCCTGAGAAAGCGCTCGCACTGCCAACATTCCGGCCATCGTATGCGCAAAACGCTCTTGTGATTGCGCGTTCGCACCATCGTAATTTTTAGTTCGTAAACCTGCGGGTAAGCGCTGCCGTCGTGGGGCAGCCGGGAAACACTAAAGCGCGGTAACCAAATTATGCAAGCAAACTGGAGAAGGATAAACAGTCTTTTTATGAGGACTATGCATAGTGTCGTGTTTATAAAATAACTGCATAGTCGTATTACACTCAAAACTTGGTTGCGTTGACAACCGGTGAGTAATCCAACCGGTTTTCAACGCACTAGCGTCAGTATGAAGGGTACGGTGAAGTCCAATAAGTCCAGCGCGAAGCATAGGGATTATTGTTATTTGCTTCTAAGCACACACTCAAATTTGCAAAACATCAGAAGTGGTGCGGGATGCTTTTGTCTTCTGGGATTCGCAGCTGGCTTTTCACTTGTTCCGTTACTCATTGTCGTTCTCATTGTGAATCGCGAAGATGGCAGTACCGAGTGAAGATGGTTACTCTACTCTTCGAGTGAATGCATGTCGATTGGTTACGTTGGTAGTGTGAACGGGGCATAAGTCTTTTTCTCTCTCTCTCTCTCTCTGCTCTCCGCCCCCTCCACTCCTTTGTTCCTCCCCCATCGTCGCTGGCTCGCGAGAAACCTCCTCCTCACTGTCCCCTCCCCCCCGCAACGTGCATGTACTCATTCCTTCGACTTCCTTCTCCTCCTTTCTAAACTCCCCTCCCGTCGCGTACAAGACAGACTTTATTAAGCCCGTGCCGTTTCAATCGTCGTTGTGCGCCGCTGCTCACGGGAGAGAATGGAGATTTGTCACCTGCCGTGCGTGAGCCACCCTCAGACCGCGGAATTCCCTTTCTCCTTGCGCCCGAGCGAGGGAGCTGCGCCTCGCTTCGTTGTTGTTGTCGCGGTTGTGTCGGCTTGGACTCTTATTAGTCCGTCATGCGTCCGTTTAGTGTAGAGCCAATCGGTCACCTAAGTGTCTAACCCGGTCGGACTTCGATATGTCGAACGCTCCTCGGATTCTTTTGAAAGTTTTCGAGCTACACCAATCTCGAGTTAGTGACAATTTACTTTCTCTGCGCGGAATTGTACGGCAAACCATTGTTAGTCGAACTTCTTTCGAGTTTTCGCATGGTCAAATGTCGTAAATTTGCGTCATAAAAGCTCTACTCAGTATCACTACCAATGCATTGCTGAGGCTGCGAGTGTCATGATTGTTATTATGCATGCACTTTAATTACCATGCCATCTTGTTTTGTTTCTTTCTTGTCACTAGGGAAAACAGTTGGGCATTGTTATAGAGGTGACAGCATTTTGTACTCACACTTCTTTGGTATTTTGAAATAAAGAGATAATAACATGGCGCATTCAGTGGGAAATTGAAATTCAAGTGAATTTATTTCAAGATTATAAGATAGATTATAAGTTCTATGAAATCTTCCACTCCTCAAGTTTTTTAGAGTAATCGGGAGGAGAACTATACAAGATATTACAGTAATTAAATTAAATATATTATAACAATCGTGACAGCGAGTACGTGTGTTTTTTGGGGAGGTAGATGCGAGTCGTCAGAACTTTTCCATATCTTTCCCGCTTCGGATCGGAAGTGAATAATGTGCGTATGGTACGTAGAGAAACGTAGATAATCGTCTATACTGTGGTGAGATCGAGACTATGTAAATTGTCCTTTCTTAACCCTTGGTATGCGTGTTAGCTTGGTAAGACTGCGAGCTACCCCTGGGACATGGTGAAACAACGTCCTTCCCCCGTCGTGTCTTACCTCCAGCTCTGCCATTGTTTGGTGCAGATTGCTTCCCTCGCTGACAAGAAGTCATTGTTATAATTGCCCACACAATGGCCCGTTCTCCCGTAATGCTTGCTAGGTAGTTTGGTTCCCGCCCATGTCGAGCTGGATTCCGTCTGTCCATTTCTCTGTAACCTTTTTCGTCTCGTCGATGTCCAATCAGCTCCGTCCTTTTCCTTCGCCAGTCTTCCGCCCTCGCGGTAGCCTCGACCTTCTGCCAGGTGCTCATTCCTCAGATCTATCTCGAGGGGTCTGCAAGTTGTCTCTATTGTCTGCTCTTCTTATCATTTGTGTATAATTGGAAGATTGGAAGTCTACTTCACCTGTTGTATTATCAAAAGGCTGAGTCTTTCTGGATATCTCCTTATCCCCCCATCGGAAACTCTCAAACAAGCTCTCGTAACGAGGAACATATGCCTCAATACTCAAATGATCATTGTATTTTTGCTCGTGCCGAGTTGCTAATACTTTCCCCTACACTCTGATAAGCTTATTTATTTGTCATTTTATTATCTCAGCAGATCCTAAATCATCCTCTAAGAGCAACACTTCTATTGACTTCATAGTCTCACTAGGTTCCACACACTTTCCGGTCGAGGTTCCACTGGGCTGGGCACTGTTTATAGACGCATCAGCTGTTAACCTTAATCTTCGTGAGTCGCAAAGTAGTCAAAATAATTTGTAAACATTCTATAAATATTTTATTGAGTTTGGTGTGAATTCCACCCAATGTCACGGAATTTTCAGATTCCCCCTATAAATCGCAAACAATCCTGATGATCATAATACTCACCGTTGGTTTTGTGAAATTATTTTCTTTTGCAACGCGCTCTCGGTTTTTGTAGTTTACTTTTTGTCGCAAAATTTCCTTTTGGGGAGCTCAGAATTAGCTTTTCTCTAACAAACATGTTGCCGCGAAGTGCTCCGTTGTAAGAGCGTTTTAAAGTGGTAAGTGTTCGGATCTACTAGTAGCTATCGTGCGAATTAAACAATGCTCGTTTATTTTCTCGCATGAGGCTTGTGATAACTCATGCAAACGATAAACAGTACCATCTCCATCTACGAAATACCGTGCAGGTCACCACTAGGGTGTATGGCACGGGGGGATTGCGCACCAGGCATGCAGCACTCATCCCAGTTCAAACCAGAACCGCGCACGTTCCCCCTAAGATTCCTACCGAAGTTCCCCCCAAGTTCCTACATCTACATCTACGTCATACCCTGCAAGCCACCCAAAGGGGTGTGTGGCCAGGGGTGCTTTCACACCAGGCATGCATCAATAATACGGCAGAACACCGAAACTACATTGCAACCAGCGTACCACACATGCAACGCGCCCATTAAAATCTACTAACGAAGAAACATTCTATCGTCAATCGTTCCAACATGCAAGGGGTACAAGGAATACTACTACAGATTCAAAATCTCATGCATAAATCAGAGCATCCTACCAAAGGATATCATCTATTGTTCTACAACTGACGGTTCAATGGTTGATAAATTCTTTGCATTTTTAATATAGCTAAGGCGTAGTGATTTGATGTGAACGACAGTAGTTTTATATTCCTTGCTCTTCCTGTATGTAAGCATAATACTAATTTCCTTATGCAGCGCTCTAGAGTGGAGCCCCACACACACAGCAAAAGCGAGATCTCCTCTCTCGCTGCTGTGGGCTTTCCCATTTCAGATGTCGCTGGGGGGCGGGAAGAGAGAGAGAGAATTGCGGAGGCCGCGGCGCCCGCCATCTGTTGACAGAAGCGCGAGCCACTACGTCGCTCGGGCGAGGGAATCCCTTCGTGGAGGACAGACGAGGCTCCAGGAATGTTGGCCGAAGAGGAGAAAGGGGAGGGGAGGAAGGGGAAGGGAAGACCGGGGAGGGAGACGTTTTAGGAATAGGATGAGGAGGAGAACGGAGGGGTTGGAAGGGGGAAGGACGTGAGAGAAGGGCGGGAGGGGGGGTAGTGAGAGAGAGGTCGCGGAGGGGAGTGGCTAAACCGGGGGAACCCCTGTGTTTCTCTGTCTTCCTCTCTGCTTCGCTCGCACACGGCGCTGGTTTGTAGGAGTTCCCCCCCTTCTTAGCTCTCGCCTTCTCCTCCTCCTTCCTCAACCCCTCCCTTCGCTGACTGGCGTGGAAGACGACAGGCTGGGCGGCGACGGGCAGGCAGCAACTTCTTGTGTACCTCGAAGCTGCGAAGGAATTAGTGCGAATAGGAGAGATAGGGAAGGTCTCCCAGAGGTCTCTCTACTCCCTTCACTTGTATCGTGCATCTTTATGAACTTTTTCGCTTATATGAATAAAATCGCTTTTATCGTTTGGGAACTTATATTTCTTGCCGGACGTTCAAAATATTTTGCTAGAGCCAAATCATTATGGTAGAAACACATCACAGGAATAAGATTAAGGAAATAGACTGCAGAACAGATAGATTTCAAATGTCATTTATTCCACGTAGAATAAGGTACCATAATAGTTGCGATAGATGATTTCTAGGATACTGACTAGGTTAAATAGGTTTTTTTCAGTAGTGCTCGATATCATAACATGATTATTAGCTACTAACCTCGCATGCAATCTCCGGCATGATATACTCTGGCATGTTATAGTACCTTGTAGTGCTATTTATTTGTCGCATTAGTTATACTAACTAGCACTTGTGTCTTGAGTAGGGTACTAAATGGTAGCATGTTCGTTTACGAAGCACTCTCCTAGTTTCTGGTCTGACCGCGCACTGTTATCCTGACTGCTTTTGGTCTGCGCCTGGCATCCGGGGAAACGTGCGCGGTTTTTATTTTTTATTTGTATTTGTGCGGGATTTAAACTGGGATGAGTTCTGCATGCCTGGTGTGGAATCACCCCGTGCCACGCATCCTAGTGGTGGCTTGCGCGGTATTTCGTAAATGTAGATATTTTCCTTCAATATGCTATATGATGTCGAATCCACAGGATAATAATTAGTATTCATATTTTAACCTGTGTACTACATGTCTGATGTGTAATCACACCATGCCACTCTTCCTCGAGGTGGCTTGCGCGTTATTGCGTGGATGCAAATGTAAAATTAAGTTTTGCCGATGCTCTTATTTTACTCTCCGCATTCCGCTCTGCTGTGTCGTAAGCTTCATCTTTATTTTACATCTTTGATCTTTCATCATCAACATATTTCATGACCTGCTTGGTGTATCCCGCATTTTGCAATGTAATCGATGGGAGACTTATTGAGAGGTGAGGGTGTTTCGAAGAAGGGTGAGACGGAGGAAGGCTGGGAAAACGCGGAAGAGGGTGGATAGTAATTTTGGACGACGTGAGGAGGGGCAGAGGGTTGGGAGATACTTGATGGCGGACAAGTAGTTCTTAGGAAAGTGGAAATATATCTAAAAAAAATTGGAAGTTAATGTTGGGAATGCCCGAAAACCTACTAATTGGCTATTACCCAGTGAACCATGCATTTCAATCATATTCCAGGGGTCACATGTAGATTTACCTTGAATTAATAAGGCTGTTACAATCACGCTAGAAAGAAGATTGATCTGTATACTATGCGTCAGCCATTTGAGGCAATTTAAACTCAGTCAAATTTCTTTGAACATAACAAGCGACTGGCAAGCTTTATCAAAAATTCATCTCTTACCACCCACCCTCGAGGTGCCTTGCTGAGTTCCGGGATGTAGGTGTAACTGTCAGTTGAGTCGCGCGCTCAGCGGATATGTTGCGCTTACGAGTTCTCGACTTCGATGGAGCTTCAAACAGCTTTTGTCTTGCATGCCGTTGTAAGAATCATGTGGGCCAGTTAGCGCATTACCATGTAAGTCACGAATGGAGTGAGAAGGTAGGCTCCCCAAGAAAGCTCATCTTTCCGACTTAACGTATCGAGCGTTGCCGAAGTGTCAAGCAGCTGTTGAGTGCGCGGTCGTGTTGGTGTAGCGGCCAGAGCTCCGCTCACTCTCTCTCTCGCAGATTGTATATATTTTTAACTCTCGCGAGAAAACCTTCGGTGCTGGACATTCCGATCGCTCCCGTAAGAGGTGTCTGAGCGTGTGATCGCCGGTGCCTCATTGGTCGGATCGGCGCGATGGATGCTTGTGAGTACAGGAAGTCACCTCGCCTTACATCCTCTCTGCTGATACGTCGGGCGAAATTTGACACCGATGACCCACTCTCAAGTCGTCTTGATACGACTTAATCGATATTGCATCGACAATTTTTGTACGGATACATCTACGTCATACCCTGCAAGCCACCCAAAGAGTGTGTGGCAGGGGGTGCTTCCACACCAGGCATGCATGAATGATACGGTAGAACACCGAAATTATATTGAAACCCGCGTACCACACATGCAAAGCGCCGATTAAAAATCTAATACCCAAGAAACATTCTATCGTCAATCGTTCCAACCTGCAAGGGATACAAAGATTACTACTACAGATTCTAAATATCATGCATAAATAAGAACATCAATATTTACATCATGCATAAATAAGAAAGAGGAGAATATAAAGAAAAAGATTTACTGTCTGCCTATTGTCACAATTCGAACTATTCATGACGACGCTCACAGTTGTTATGGTCCCGAATGGTACGCGGAAAAAATGACATTTTATACCTATCGGTTCTACAATCTAGCTCTCTAATTTTATTGGCGCGATCTAATCTGCCGTAATACGAGGGGGTTAATAGTATGTTTTTTACGTCGTCAGAGAAATGATTTTCTTGAAATTTAGTTAGGAGGTTAAGCCTATAATTTAATCTACGCTGTGATAGCGATTCCCATCCTAATTCTTCTAACAGCCCAGACACACTAGCCAACTTGTCGTAGCATCGTTTCACAAACCTAGCTCCTCGTCGCTGCACGCGATCTAACTCTGACATCAACCCCGCTTCGTATGGATCCCATACACTAACAGCATATTCCCGATGAGGCCTAACGATTGAAAAATATCAACGTTCTTTCACTTTCTCATCACATTTTCCGAGTACTCTCTTGATAAAGCTGAATTATAACATCTGAAGAAAAATATAGAGTCGTTTTTCGTCTCTGTTAGGGACTTCTCTTAGTGTCTTTCCTTCCAGTGGGCTCAGGTTCGAGTGAACTTAGCGAAAACTTTCGTTTACAATCAGATTCACACTTAAGAAATGGTGCTCCAGCTGTGGATAGAAATATTCAGCCGTGGTACTTAGCTGTACTTTGTCGTAAAGTGGCAATTATCGGCGTCAGGCTTATTGTCTCCAATCCAAAATTCTACTCTTACCCCAATATCAATCATCTATGTTCTTAGTTGCCGATTTGCGCGGAATTTATAAAAAAGTTTCGGTGCATTAAGATCAAGATAAATTAAATGCGATATCTACATTTTTCAGCCCTAAATATGTGAAAATTCATACAATGAAAATGCTAAAAATTTCAACAATTTTATTTATTTTGATACGTACTATTTATCATAGGTGCCATTTTCCGATACACTAACTGTGGAATAATTCAGTAGTATGCATACTTAGCAGAGTATGAGAGGGCATATAATTGCAACATGTGAGGGAAAGAATGCGAATTGGACGTAGGGCATTCTCTGGTCGAACATGAAAAAAAGATAAAATTAAATGCGATTTCTATAGTTTTTACCTTAAATATGTGCAAATCCATGACATGAAATGATAATAAAGCTATAAATTTCAACAATTTTTTTTTTTATACTTACCAACTATTTTAGGTGTCATTTTCCGATACACTGTCTGTGGAATAATTCAGTAGTATGAATACTTGGCAGAGTATGAAAGGGTATAGAATTGCAACATGTGAGGGAAAGAATGCGAATTGGACGTAAGGGGATTCTCTGGTCGAACATGAAAAAAGGAAAACAAGGCCTTAACTTGAAGCGTTGCGTTGTGTAGCTTTGTCGATTCGTGCAGGACGGACCTGAGTTACACGATGACCTGACAATCGTTTGCATCGGTGTCTTCTTGCTTCTCCTCGGGTGATGCGCCTGGCGTACCTCAGGGACGCGGTCTGGGGCCGAGTTTTTTTCTCTCCGTTCCTTCCCGGACCGCCTCCCTCTTTGAGCGGGGAGCAATTCCGAGAATATCGACTGTCGAAGCGTGCGATTACTCGGTCGCCTTTGTGAGCTAGCTCGTCGCTTCCTCTCCTCGCCCGCTTCGAAGGGAACCTGTTTCATTACGTTCTAACCCTTCGCTTCTCTTGCGCGACATGTTTATAGGTGCGGTGTCGCTTCTGTAATGGCATTAAGCCCTCGGCGAGCGTGCATGGCCTTTCACGTAGCCTAATTATTGGTTGTCTAAGCCTGGGAAACTGGTTCTTTGTTGCCATATTCCTCCATTTCTGCCCTATCCTTCGGTTTTCCTCTCACCACCGTTCCATTCTTTCAACCCTTATGCTTTTTGCTCCTGTGGGTTTCTAGTTTTCCTCTTATCGAGTGCCTTTGACCAGAATCACCGCAACTTCCTCGGTTTACCACTCTTTCTGTTCTGTTTCAATGACTCGACTCATACACATCCTCATGACCTAGCACACTTCATTTATACTCTCTTGTTACCGGAACATCGGACCACCATATCCTACATCTCTCGCTATTTGTCACTCTACCGCGTCTGTTTTGCCCGCAAACACTTCAAACAAAGCGCTCCCCAGTCTGGAAGTTTGAAGTAACATTGGAGTTTGCGCATTAAATTGAATTGAAAAAAGAATACCTAACGTATTTTTCTCACTCAGCTCATCTGTTGCAAGTGCACACATTATTTTGAATATGTAGTAGTTGTCTTTGTATCCGCTGCATGTTGGAACGATTGACGATAGGATGTTTCTTGGTTAGTAGATTGTTAATTGGCGCTTTGCATGTGTGGTACGCGGGTTTCAATGTAATTTCGGTGTTCTACCGTATCATTCATGCATGCCTGTTGTGGAACCCTTTGGGTGGCTTGCAGGAACACACCCTTTGGGTGGCTTGCAGGGTATGACGTAGATGTAGATGATTATATACTACCTACTCAAGTGTGGGTTTATGGGAAAGCCGTTTTATCTTCGCGTTGTGAAAATTATTTAAGTAGAAAAGTATTTCGCAAAGGAAATCTCAATGCAGACCTCTATCATTTGCACTAAGGGTTGAAATTCGCCATGAAAATTTTTTCTGACCGAAATTCGAGCCTGGGTATCCCAATTGCCGGTCAGGTGTGTTCTCCAGTTCAACACCAAGCCATATTCCTTCAAGGCGAATTTCGAAGGGGGTTTATATGAACTTGATGTTCACCCCTCAAGTCTACATTGTAGCACATGAGACGACGGACGTGCTTGCAAAACCACAGTCGCGGTGGATAAACCCAACATTGTCGTTTATCTAGCGACGGAAAAGACGAATTTCCCTTAGAAACTCTATCATCTATGTGATTTTTGTGTTTCATTGCGAGTGGTTGCCCATAAATTGCCGAAATAATTCTGAAAAAAAATAAAATACGCTGCCATTCACCCTTGAGGTGGGTTTCGGAGATCCTCGTGTAATTAATTCTTTCAGAGTTGTGGAATTTCAGTTTTACGTTGTAAGAGGAAACGGTTCAAATATTTCGAAACTACGCCACTCTACAAATCCTTAAAAATGCAACGAAGTTCCCGTTTTCTTGTTTGCCTCTGTCAATCACCTGCTCTACAAAATTACCTGCAGTTATTAAGCTCTCATTTTCCTTTGAAATGGAGATGAACTCATTCTTTTATGACGGCCACACTCAACGGGAGAGGGTTTCGCAAGCGTCTGCCGTTCCAGTAGGTATGGTGTTATTTATAAAATTAATTGAGTCGCGTGCGAGCATTCGCTCGGATTCATTCGCGGTGCGTTCTCCTTCCGTCTTTTTTTCCTGATGCATCAGATTATAAAAATTAGAAAGCCAGGATGAGTGGAAAGCTATTTTGCTCCCTGGCGCGTAATGCGGCTTCGGGAGCGAGTGAGGACGGGAGGAGGAGAAATTTCAAGAGACCCCGAAGAGCGGGTGATGGACGTTCGGTGCAACGGTGGGCGTTGGCGCCCCCTCCGGAAGAAATGAATTGGCACGTGCAACGCCCTGAGAGATCCTCCACTTCCACCGGGGTGGTCAGTTTCAAGGAGGATGAGCCAGTGATGAATCTCACGTTTCGCCTCTCGCTCGCTTACTCCTTAGGACAGAGCCGCGCATCATATTCTCGTCTTTGAAATTGCACCACTAACTCTCAGTATCCCTAACGCTGATAATCCTCGGAGGGTTGGAGCGGTTTGTGGTAACCATTGCTGGTTTTAATTTCTTTCTCATCCTCATCGGACATGTTACATTCTTTGTTTTTTTAAGGCAGGATTTCCAATGGACACTGAAAAGGTAAAGTGGATCGGGTCGGTGTGGTGGCTAGAGTACTGGCTAATCATACGGACGGCTAGGGTTCACATCCCTGCAGAGGATGTCTTAGAGAGAAAACTCGATCCCTACTTTAGTGTCTTGTAGAAGGCACTTCAAGTGCAGTACTCCGTCAGTCGGATGAGACCGTGGATAAAGCGTGTCGGATAAAACGTGGTCCCTTTGGCTCCTTTCGCAGGCTAATGCCGACGCCGGGTTCTATCCACCCATCCTCCCTTACGTGTCCCCTATGGCGCCAATGACCGTAGCTGTCTGTCGCCTCTCCAAATATCCAATCCTGAAAAGTTAATTCAAACTTGCTGGGCTTGAGTGGTGGGTTAAAATTTTACCTAAACCACGTGTGTCAATTTTGAATCCCGCCCTTAATTTCGACAATTGGTCTAACTAAAAAACAATGATCTACTGACCTGCATCCATGGACCTCTTGTTTTTCATCCCGCTCATTTAGGTGTTTTTATCAGAAATATTTGATCTTCGCGATTACGCAAATGTGAATATAAATCGTGTTTAGACTTAAAATACTCGACGAAAAATTAACGCTTTTGAGGATCATCTGGAGAATGCAATCGCTTGGCTGCGTGGTGTCTTATTTTAACTACAAAATAATTTTGGCAAATTACCCGCCAGTGCCGAGAGATTATATGTTTAATCAACGATGGAAATGGCTACAAGTTGATTCAAACGTAATGTTATTTAACCTTGACAAACGAAGGTTTAAAATATGTCAATTGACTCATCTTTTACCATTAGCTCATTCCTTTCTTTTCATTTCCACGCCTCAGCATTTCGGTGTCTCAACTCTCAGCTCGTTTAAATTAATTCAGCGAGTTATGTATGTGTTTCATGTGCCTGAGTGCCCCAAAATTATTACTATGCAATGTCATTTGGACAATGCCATAGCTACTAGTCAATTCTTTGTCATCTGGTCGAATGGAATTAAGGTAGTTTGAGCGAAATATTACTTCTCCTAGAAATCAATGAATTTGGTCTCGTTTTAACGGAAAACATCTTACTCCTCCAAAAATACCAAAATAACTGCCCCTTACTGCAGTACTTTCCGAGATTTTTGACAAATTATACCAGCCCTTTTACATGGGAAATGGTACATGTATGCACTCCAGAGAGACCTTGTTTAGAAAATGAAGCATTTCTAACACCTAGATCTAATTACAAATTAACAGGGTGTGGTTTGTATGTTTTCTCGACTATTTTTTAAAATAAATCATATTGTTACGGCAGTAATTTTTTCAGGATCGCAAAAAACCTTCCGTTGCGAAGGAGTTTTGAACGTACCGCATGAAAAAGTTGAGTAAAAAAAAAGACATGCTGATATTTTTATTTGATTACCTAGAATTTCAGTCATATGCAAATATATTTTCGCACTAGTAAATGGTGTAGTAGTTAATTCATACTTTATAATATGGTCTCCATTATGACTAGGGAACTATCTCGCTCAAACTACTTTAATTAGATAGATCCCCCTTCCTCACACCCTTGGGGTTCCTTGCAGGGGACTATGGAGATGCAGGTGACCTTCGCACGAGCTGGACCCAGCTTCGCTTCCCAGATGGGAACTTTCGTAAGATTCTCACCGTGGGCGCATAAACACGCGTGCATAATTGCGCGAACGCCCGCGCCCCTTCCCCCCTCTTCATCTCAAGTCTTCCCCTGATCCGCGGCTTTCCTTCCAGCTTCCTGGTATTTCCCTCTTTCTCGCCGATTAGACGTCTCCTGCATGACATCACACAATCGGAGGAGGAAGTTCGCACGTCGGCTTCACCTCGACCGCGTTTCCAGCGTTGCGTCAACTTTCCCGTTTTGATGGGCGTGCGATTATCACTCTTCGAGAGGGAAGGAAAGCTGGCCGCGAGTGTATAAGAGCCGTCGTCTTGTCTCTCTCCGTCCCGGTGGGGATTATAAACGTTCCTTCCCACCACTTCCTCTGTCTTCGCGGCCCATTCATTTTTTTCCCCTCGGCCGCCGCCGCCGCAGAGCTCCTTTTCAAGTTCACTGCCTTAATTCTCGACTCGCGCCGCGTACTAATTGTCCAGCCTTGTCAATGGAACTGCGCGGACGCGTTGATGTAAGCCGAGAAGCTCGCGTGAGTTATTGAGCAGCTTAACCTCGGAGCAAGTGGTGCCACGTCGATAATGCGACAAGTGCCCCACGGCGTTGTTCAAAGTGGTGGGTCCTACTTGCGTCATTAGGTGATACTCCTTGTTGATGAGCCCATTGTATGAATCTACGAGTGTAGCGAAAGTCTTTGTCATGCATGACTGTGTATCGTAGACCAGACGAATGTGATTATGGTAGTTTCATTGTAATTTTCTGAGGGAATTTCAAAGATCTGTACGGCCTATTGTTGGCACTTCAACGTTTGCTGAGAATAATTAATTTTTGATTAATAAGCTACCGTATAGAAGACATTTACTGGTGTCGATTTACCTGCTTCCGTCTGATCCCACGGTGCACATGACAGAAGGCACTAAGACTCCTGTTACTAAGTTTTTTTTTCATCACAGGTGTTACACGGCTCTGTTATCGTAGTGTTTTATTTTGTTCTTCTTGGCATCACGAGAGAAACTTATTTGATAGCTTTCTAAGGTTATGTTCCAGAAATGTATGTACGACTGGAAAATGATTCCTAAAATGGAGATGTTTGACTTGTCTTAATTTATACATTGCTATATTACCGCAGTTATAATTCAGTGTGTAACGGAAGGCTTACCGTTCGTTCTAATTTTGTAATCATACACTTTGAATTCAGTGAATTCAAGTGTACGATGTTCAGTTAAAGAACGAGACGTGAAGTAATCTTGTGTGGAAACGCCGAACAGTGTACTAGTATAAACGGATAAATCATTGTATTCATGAGTTTGTGGAGATATTTAGAGGAAAAATCTTAAAATTTTTCTATCTTTTGGGGAACTATTACCCATTTTCCCAAATTATGTATTCAGACCATTTTAGACCATTTAAACTTTTTTCGAGTATTTTACCTAGGACTTTGTCCTACTTCATGTGTTATTAATGCCAAGGATCATCGTTTCGGTAACGTATGTCGCACGTGAAATAGAATTTACGTGTCACCTGTTGATAGGTGTTGGTTAAACTGTTCAATCTGACATTCTCTTGCCTATATGTTTTTTGCCGAAGAAAAGCGTCGCCCAATCAACGCTGCACATCGGACAAAGGTGAATCGTTTTAACCTTCTTGCTGTAAATGACCCTGAGTGCATTCCCTCGTTTACTCGAAGGCTTTGAGCGAATGGCTAAAAATAGCAAGCTCCCGTAAGGTGCTCTACCATTAATCACAGTTAATAGTATTTCATCACGACTTCTCCTGGAGTCTTGAGATTCCGTGACTTGAACTTGGCGTCGGTAATTGGAAAGGCATTTTCGTAAAAATTTTTGTAATTTGACATTTTAATCCTCAAAATATTGCAATTCGTCGAGTGAACTTGTGGCTATAAATAGTTAAGGGATAAACCTAAACAAACACTAAGGATTTAACTCTAGAGGCGTGGAGAATATTTGTTGTTCGAAACTGAATGCTAACATCAGATCTCAAGTGCGTGTTTATGCGCATTAATTTGCAAAATATTCCGAAGAACTTATGCTTGTAAACGATATGCATACCGTTGCTGCTTATTAGAATTTCAGTTAAAGGGTAAACCCGGGAGAAGTAGGATGTAAATTAATTAATGTTCCGTTAATTCTGCCGGGAGTCGTTCGGCATCGGCGATGGTGACGCTATAATTTGAACACGAAGTCATTTTTCCAATCGGAAAATTCTTCGAACAGAAATTTCTTCATCTAGACAATTCGCTGTATTGTCGTGCCATCGTTTTTGAGGAATTAAAATGGTAAACAGCGATGTAGTCACCTTTCCGTGATCTTAAAGGAGGCAGCAGACCTAGTGGTCTGTCACTTGATGATTTGGCGGTATCTTCTAGCACGCAATAGCAATCCAGCGTGACCGTATCAAACAATTGAAGCCGTTTCTACCTCACACAGAATAAAGTGACGGTAATGGACCATTGGTATATTGGTGAACCATCGTTCTACCATTGTAGGTGATGTCATTTGCAATCTTATTCAGAAGTCGGCTAAATATTATATTCAGTGGAACTTAGTTGTGTACTGAATCCAGTTAATAAGGGAGCGTGGTTGCTTTGTGTGCGCAACGTATTTCCACGGATAGGACTGTCTAGAGTTGATGCCCGAGTGATTATTCCGAACGACCTAAATGAAAATAAAAGAGGTATGATATACTGAAGATAAGGGCTTTATAAAAAGCCACAGTTAGCTATGAACTGGTTTCCCTATCCTGAATACGTGACTCTCTTGGGCTTGGCTGCAATTGAGCTTCGAGCGACTTCAGCTGTCAGCAACGATCACCTTCGTGAAATCCTAAATTTAAATGTTTAAATTTCGATGCGAGCTGTCGCTGGTTTTTAGCACTCTAATGTGGCTGCGGGCTAGGAGTGAAATATGACTCACTCGTCCCTGGAGAAGAAAAACATGATTTTGATAGGACAATGGATCTTATCGTTCGTTGATATCTTGTTAATTTTGTTTTTTTCCCTTTATAATATTTTAAAGCAATCGGGAGAGAAAAAGAGGGACTTAAATCCCTGGAATCGGAGGTTCGAACATGATCAGTTAAATAAATCAACCTGTTTACGTTTACCAGCCTCGCACTAAAAATACCATCCTTTAGATACCTCGGAAGTGTTATGACATGGAATGGAAGTTGTAGGGAGGAAATAAGAAGTTGAATCTCTCAGGGAAAGGCAGCCTTCAATAAAGTCAACCAACTACTTTCAGCCAAATCTATCAGCATAGGAAAAGATTTGCTAAATGTTTTATTTGGAGTCTTGTGCTTTATGGAGAGGGAACATGGGTAGTCAGGAGGAAAGAGGAGAAATATCTGAAGGACTTTGAAATTTGGTTACGGAGAAGAATGGAAAATTTTAAATGGAGTGATAAAGTGAGAAACAAGGAAGTGCTGGCAAGGATAAATGAGAAAAGGAGTATTTTGAAATCAATAAGAAAAGAGGACGAACTGGATGAAACATGTCCTCAGGAATGATTGCCTGCTGCAAGGAATATTAGAAGGAAAGATCGAGAGAAATAGAGGAAGACGAAGAAATAATATGTTGACTGACATTGTGAGTGGAAGGAGTTACGAAGAGCTGAGGGAGGCAGAACAGGAAAGATAAGCATGGAGGGAGCAGTTCAGTTGAAACCTGTCCGAGGACAGATTCACCTAAGAAGAAGACTAGAGGCGTATTATTCGATTGGTGTTGAGGTGGGTGGGGACTTTTTGCGAAGGTATTGTCGTGTAGTCATTCAGTTGGAATGTATGATCTGTTTCCTGACTAATCATTATGTAGAATTTTTCTTTTTAATTCAGCGCGGGTACCCGCGGGAGTTATAATTCTGCGCTGACGTCCCGGGTGACGTAATGGTGTGGAGCTGGCGGACGCCTGCGAATCGGCCTTGGCCGTGAATGTTCGTTTTCGGGTGCTTTCTGCACAAGCCTTGGCATTGGAACATGCCGAGGTGGGTGACTGTGAAGCTCTCTCGTTTTCCGCCGGGCTATGAATACTAAGAGAAATAGTTTTCAATGGGGAAAGCGTGGAGGTGGGCCTCCAGTTGGAAAAACCTGCATTTAATATGAGATGGTTTCCCTCAAGGTAGTTTGAGCGAAATATCATTTCACCTAGAAATAAATCAATTAATTTCATCTCATTTTAAATATCAATCCCGTGCCGCGCTATTTTCCCCAATATTTGCATAAAAATACTAGCCATATTAAATGGGAAATGGTACGTGTGTGAACTCTTTAAGTGCGCCTAATTTAAAAAATGAAGAATTTCTGAAGCCCAGATCTCTTTAAAAAATTAACAATGTGTTGTTTGTATGTTTCTCAACTATTTTTCAAAGTAAATATATATTCACCGCAATAATATTTTCTGGATCACTAGATCACCTTCCGTTGTGAAGGTGTTTTAAACGTACTGCGCGACTAAAAATCAGTCGAATTAATGATTTATTTGAATATTTTTAATATATTTCTAATACATATAAGGTATAATTTTGCACCACTTAAGATGCAACATTAATTTAAGCTTGCTAATTTGGCTTAAATTAGAAGGTATTACCAGGGAATTATCTTGTCGAAACCACTTGTTAGTATTTTCGTAACTGATTAAGACCTTTAAATAAAATGTTACTTTCGGTGTATTTTTCACGTTGATTATTTCTTAAATATCAGCGTTTCTCCTTGATAACCGATGGCTTATACTGGTAATGCTGGGTTGATAGTGGGGATATTCTTATCGAGGTGGGAGGAGAGTTTTTACCTAAATATCCGGATGTTTAGGGGAAACGTTGGATTTTAACTTTGCTTGACGCGGTAAATATCCAGAAAGAATTACTGTAATCAGTGTCATCATCAACAGCAATCAATCCA
Organism: Ceriagrion tenellum; assembly: GCA_963169105.1. Taxonomy (NCBI): domain Eukaryota; kingdom Metazoa; phylum Arthropoda; class Insecta; order Odonata; family Coenagrionidae; genus Ceriagrion; species Ceriagrion tenellum. Next base: position 51,231,986 of record OY720633.1, on the reverse strand, counting down.
AAGACTGGTTTGCCGCATCTTACCACTCCTCTCGGCTTACCATTTTATTTCTCCATATAATTTCCCATTTTAACTTCCTTCGTAATTTGGCTAATTATTCTGAATCCTTAGTCTTCCTGGATAATTCTGCCTTCTCCCATTGTTATTTTCTATGGGCTGTGGGTCTTATAATGACCATTACTTTCCCATTACTTTCTCTCTCTTACTTCAGAGGGTTCTCATTATTCTTCATTTTTTCCCACTCTTTATATGACTTTTTCATGATTCTCTCCATCATTTTGATCTTATAATTCTTCGACTCTACTACTTATTTATTGCATCCAACCTTCTTGGTTTTGACGAAGCTATGCAACTTGTGCATGAAGAAAAGAAGGAAAAAAATTGTTGATCCTATTGCAGGATGAGATGAAAACATTCCTTCTTGCCAATTTTAATGTACAATGCCCGATTGCATAAACGCTTACGTTAGCAATGGGGTCGATTGCTTCGAAATCTATTACATTATGGACCTCATTCAGATAACGGGAAGTCCCGCTTAGATATTACGGCTCTGCCAAAATGCTAACCGAAAATCGTTACATAAATGAAAATAGCAGTTCTCTGGAGTTTTAAAAATATCTTTCTTATGTTATTATACCTTATGCCGGTTTCACATGAAGTTATGGACCGTTATATTGATTATGGGTCGTGGAACTATCATTGTATTTACTAATCCCTCAATAGTTTTAGATTCAAGTGTTTGGTCCACCTTTATGCCGCTACGTAAAATTTATGTGTTTATCTTATACATTTAAAATTTTTGGCTCATTATTTATATTTAGCTTGAGTAAATGAATTCATTATTCTTCGCATAATTAATTTTTGATCCCGTAATTATACCTCCGAGCAGTTTATAGTGTATCCTTCGTTATAGTTACTAATGGAGCTCATACATATTGAACTCTATTCAATCAATCCAGATAATAATTTCAATGCTAATCGGACAACCCTGCGAGTGTTCAAACGTAAAAAATGTAGCCTTGTAGGGGTTTAGTGTGATGAGACCAAAGCAATTATCGAAGTTTCCGCGACACATATTGAACCAGAACTTCGACTTATATCGCTCCCTGCCTCTTGTATCGCTTCTGCAATCGGCCAAAGTTTGTGGCACCTCAATTATGTACAAAGTCGTGGCTCCTTTAAAAATCTCCCCGAGTTCCTCTCGTGGTACCCGCTGATATTTTCTTTTCCGCTAACTCGGAATAGAGCGACTTAAAATTTCCAGATAATGAGTGGGTCGCAAGACGGCCGACGGTCTTACTTGGCGTACAAAGGTTGCTCTTTTGTCAAAGGCCAAAGACGCTCTCGTCTCTCTTCCTTTGAGTGGGGAACTCTGGGAGCTCCCGAACCGTCCATTGTCTTCATCCCGTCCCAGTTATCCGCGGTGCTTGAATTTTACGGGGATGTTGACTTAGACGAGGCTTCGTGAATTCACCACGTTCCACCGAGGCCTTGCATATTTAGCACAGCTGTTATTAGCGGGAGCGTGGTCCCGGTTGACCCCTGTGAGAACGAATTACACTTAACAGGATTTTCTAAGGCATGAATAGACTCCCAACTATCGATTTTTCTCAAAATAACCATTCGTTGGTGTCACCGATATTATTATTTGTTCCATCAATGTGATATTGTCGCATTTTAAGTTCAGCACTTGCGTCTTTATCTTTTTTTATTAATAGCTCGAATCAGGCTGTAGCAAAATAACTGACTCCTTCATTTTATTTTTATCAAATTCACGTAGAAGTTATTCATCGATTTCACGAAGAAATTGTGCCATTATGCTTAGAGTTATTAAAAAAAAATATCTTTGGTTTATTAAAGGAATGTGGGCCTGGCGAAGATGTATGAGTTTCATACCGTTAACGACAACCGAGAGCCCAGATTTACCTTTCGTCTGTATCCTTTAATCACTTTTTTAATCTTATTCAAGCTATGTTATATGTTATTTTCTGTGAGCATTCAGCGCGAGTAGGAAACTATCAGTTTATGGTGAGTTTAATAAGCATTTTGTCTGGCATCGACGCCACATTACGATGAATTACTGCTTACCTTTTCCCCTAGCTTGCGGAATTTAAGGAAATGTGAAACAGGAAATTATCAGAAATTCAACATTGTTGTTGTGGTAAAATATGTCTATAGGGATACGATTATCAGTTATAATTCCTCATCATCCCCAATTATTATTTGAGAATGATTTTTCAAATAGTACTTATTCATGAGCTCTGAGCCTTGTAGGTATTCTATTAAGCATAGATTCGCATAATTAGCTTGACAATTTGAAAGCGGATTACTGTCTTTTAAATATGAAGAGTGTTCATCGGGGAATGTATTTGGAAACACGGTGTGGAGCAGAAATGTATGCATCTCCTTTACTTTAAGCAAATGACTGACAAAAAGTCGTTGAAGAACCGGTGACAAGATTGCCCCCATAAGTTAGTGTGTCGCTAATTCTAGGTTGATTCATTTCTTCGCTATTTTTACTGTTTGACTTTTTTATTATAAATTCTAAATAATGGAGACAGTAGTAAAAAATTGCCAGCTTCCGTGAAACACCCAGCGTTATAATTAACAATGCTCCAATTACTATTTTTCGTGTTGTCCTCCCGTCGACTGTGGTGATTTTCTGAATACTCTGTATTTGTTCTTACGTGACTTTCCTCGGGACTGTAAACGGTGATTAATAAAAATTTGCATTTATTTTCGCATTAAGTTTTTCAGTGGTCACTAAAATTGTCGAAAACACTTTGGAAACTCTAAATCAGCCCTATGAAAACCTCAATTTAACGTTACATCTACATCTACGTGATACCCTGCGAGCCACCACGAGGGTGTGTGGCAGGGGGTGAGGATCACCAAACATGCACTATTGACATGCAAGTAGGATATTTAAGGGAGATATGCTGAATAATAGGGTCACATGCAGCAAGATGGTTAGTATCTACATAATAAGGAAGGGATTATTGGTTGTTATTACATGCATCATGCACTACAGACTACTCTAACTATATTTCACCTACCTATCCCTTTGCTACGCTGCCTATTGTTCTCTCTTATAGTACGAGGGAAAAATGATATTTCAAATCTATCGGTACGACAATCTATCTCTCTAATCTTGTTAATATGATCAAACCTAGCATAATACGCAGGGGTTCTCAATATATATCTAACGTCATCTGTGAACAACTCTGTTTCGAATTTACTTAATAGGTTTAACCTAAATTTTAACCTGCGTTCTGATAGTAATTCCCATCCTAGGTCTTCTATAAAGCTCGTAACACTTTTACAATTATCATAACGGCCTTTAACAAACCTAGCAGATCTCCTTTGCACGCGCTCTAACTCTTTAATCATACCTTCCTCGTACGGATCCCATATACTAGCAGCATATTCTAAATGAGGCCTGACAAGTGATAGGTTAGGAGGAGTCTGCGAAATAAGTCCTCGTTAGTTACCATCCTCCGTTATTTTTTCTCTAAACAGTCCTCAATAACCGTGTTGCCCGTTCACCTTTCCCGTCGTGGCTATTCTTCCACGGATGCTGCAGATTTGGAGTCGCGGGGTGGTGGAGGGTTTGGGGAGGGAAGTTGGTGTGAAGGGAAGGTTTACCGAGTCCGTGGACGAGAGCCAAGCGGAAATTCTCGCGTGGATGCGTGTGGGGCGCCATTTTCAGTCACTCCCCCCCACCCCGTGAAAAAAGAAAATAAATGAAAAAAAAATTCGGTTCATATTTATATCTCATCACTCGACATTTCAGCTTCCCCTAAAAGAAAATTCTTTCATTCAACTCCGTCGCTACCCAGATTTCTTTTGTCGCGCATAATGGTCTAGACTTGTAGTTCCAAAATTGGCCGCCTTCACCCTCTGGAATATTGTGCTTTAATCTAGGGGTCGAAATGAAACATTGGGGCGGCGTGGGAGGGCGCTGGAGGTAGGGCACTGGCCGAATGGCATATGTGCCATATAAAGTACGGGTGAGTCGATTCCACTATTTTTCGATTCCGATTCTTTCAAATCGATTCCCGATTCCGATTCCATCGATTCTTATTCCTAAAAACAGGTGGGATATTAATATGCCAGTAGGGTACGACTATTATTTAAATTTAAGTCTTGGCTGAAATAAAATAACAAAGACAATTATGTCATTCAAAAAGTATATTTATTAACAAATAGCAAATATTTCCTCGGCTTATTGAGGTAGATAAAAAGTGCAAATAGCCTACGCCCATAATTACTGAGGCAGATATTATGTGATAATTTAAATTTTATTTGAATATATATCGATCTGGAATCGATGGAATTGGAATCGACTCTAGGAGATCGATTCTCGATACCGATTCTAATCCTGAGAATGGTGGAATCGAGAATCGACATTTGGATTCGACTCATCCTTAATATAAATGTATGTCTGGGTATGAATTAACTATTTACCTATTGACTTTCAAATAAGCAGTTTAATCAGTTCTTTTTAGGTGGGTCTGGCCTCAGGGTAGGGAATATTGGAAGCTTAAATACTGCATCTTTTGAGGAGCGTATTATATAGATTGAGATCCAGTGAAACCCCTCTTAACGACCACTCCTATCAAGCGTCCGCCCCTCTCAACGACCATTTTTCAACGGAACCTTCGGTGGTCGCTTAACCCTCTTTGTACGGAAGGACGATATATCGACTTTTGCATCTCAGGCGAAAAGTGCGGCGGGCCGATGTATCGACTCAAGCGCCAATATTGTTGAACTTTAGTACACTAATATAATTACAATTATTTATCCGATGATGTAAGAGTCTGTTATAATTATTACCTATTTAAATTCATACACAATACAAAAAACTGCATATGGATATTATAAACAATAACTTCATAATATTTTTTTCCTCAGATGATACATTTTGTTAATATACCCTCCGCATTTCTCGCTAGTACCACTGGAAGGAGTCAGCAATTAGAGGGTTAATTCAGGTTTCACTGTATGTGTACATGAAATTAATACGCATCGAAATTTCCCAGGAACAACTACATTGCGAGGAAACAAATTAGTAGGAAGTGTGCGGAAAATGTAGGATGGATAAGGTAAGGAGTGAGTGGGTAATAAATGAATGTGGGTTACATGCGCCAGTAATGGACATATATGAAAGGAGTGTATTTAGTTGGGTTGACCATGTTGAGAGAAAGGATGAGAGTCGAAAAATGAAACAGATATTTAAGAGTGAAATGAATGGTGCGAGAGGTAGAGGTAGGCCGAGAAAGTTGTGGTTGAATGTGGTTGAGGAAATTCTTAGGAGGAGGAATAGGTATTAGGAGTCGTAAAAACAGGAGGGCGTGTATGAATCAGTGTATGGAGGTAAATGAGGCAAAGGAGGTTTGCAAGGATAGGTCAGTATGGAGGAAATTATTGAAGCAGAGTTAGGTGTACAAATATGTATTTATGAGTGCAACTTTGTGACTGTGCCTACCCCCGGAAGGGAACGACGTGATTGGTATGTATACCTATGTATGTATGTAAATTAGGAGTTTTTCCATTTTCTTCAACTCAGGCATCCGTTCATCAGCATACTCCTAGGTACTCCTAGACTGAACCCCTGTCAAACGACTACCCCTCTTAACGACCATTTTTCGGCGAAACCGTCAGTGGTCGCTTAATACAGGTTTCAGTGTTTAAAAATGAGTGTTTCCAGGCTAGTCTTACTGTAATTCAGCATTAAAAGTGGAGAATTGAACATGGGCTGTTATGGAGATTGCTCATTATTCAGCAGAATAATGCTAATTTGAATGAGAAAGTAAGTTATTAGCGAATTTCTGCCGCAATTAAAGTCGAAATGCGTTGCTACCATGTATATAGCGCTGTTGTCGGTTCCAATGGCTGGGAAAATGTGGCCGTTAAAAATATAATCGTGAATTAATTTGCATATTTTGTACCCCTAATTTTTGTTTAGGTTGGTAACCAATTTAATCAGCGAAAGCGGGTTTTTTTAACCAAATAAATAAAAATGTGTAAATCAGTCGCATATAAAAAATAACCTGGTTTTCTTTCATTGATTTATTTTCTTGGTACAACATGTTTCGACGCAACGGTGTCATCATCAGGTATCTTTGTGGATACCGTTGTGTCGAAACATGTCGTACCAAGAAAATAAATCGGTGGAAGAAAACCAATTTATTTTTCGTTCATGAAAATCAACTTCAAATAAAACAGTATCTTTGTTTACTTGGTGGTAAGTTTCTTTAGCCATATTTAACGGTAACTTTTACTAAACCACAAAAAATACACTCAAAAACAGTGTTTTTTGTGGTTTAGTAAAAGTTTCCATTAAATATGACTATGGAAATCTACGTCCACATAGTTGAGCCTGAAACCATGGAACGTGTAAATCAGTATTTAATTTGGCTCACATAGTCAGGCCAGGGCTGCCTCAACTGCATGCCAATAGTGCATGTTTGGTGATCTTCACCTCCTGCCACACACCCTCGTGGTGGCTCGCAGGGTATCACGTAGATGTAGATGAACTGCATTTTTTATGACCTTCCTGATTTTGCAGCGTATTCCATGATTGTCTTGGTGACGGTTGTAGGGTTGGGTATAGGGTTGTGGAGCCAAGGGAAGGGTGGCTCGATCAAGTTTTGGAATCACCGGTCTAGATCGGGCCACCACTAATTCGATTAGATCTCAAGTGGTGCTTCCAGTCTTCCTCTCCCCGGCGATTTTCGGCCTTCGACTATTTCCATGAGTGGCGAATGCAAGAATCCGAAAATTTCGTGCTTACTCACCCGCTTGCTCAAGCGGATCTGATGATGCAGTCCGCGGTTTTCGATAGCTACCCCCGATTTTGATCAGATAAACAGCCCACCACTTCAAATTTGTCATCGCTGTGTAAAGCCGGTTTCTCACAGTCGAAATTGATGAGAAATATTTTAATCAATTCATCATCAGACAGACATTGTGTATCGGTTGCGGGCGAGTGACGGGTAGGAGGAAAATGTTTTTCTCTTTTAAATCAAGAGAATTTTTTCGCATTGGAGGCGTTTTTTCGTGTTTTGGCCGAGGAATCCCCCGCGGAGAAGGTGATTTCTGAGTGGCGCTTTTTAAGTTTTTTTTTGTCTGTATTTTTGTGGTAATTTTTGTGGCTTTTTTTATGACTGAAGTTTAATTCATCGTTCTATTGATTTTTGAGTTCAGTGTTCAATCTGCGAGAGTAAAATAAGATTTGAAGCCCTATGGCACGTAAAATATTCTTACAAATACGTTGATTAAGTCTATAATTAGTGTAATGGTGAATAAAATTGAGATAATGTGTTTAGCAATTAGGGGATGCCTGGTGAGGAATCACCCCCTGCCACTCACCTTCAAAATGGCTCGCAGGATGTCACGCAGATTTCGCCTCTCGCTTGTAATCATTCCGATTTCAAGTTGATTGCAGCTAAATCAGTGCCAATTTTTGCTATTAAAATTACCTTATATTGCCTTATTCATTGCTCATCAATGACCAAGCGGGAGAAAGAAACGAGCTAATAGCAGCCATGTGCTGCCACAAGAAGTCGCAATGTGGAGTCCATCTAATGGCATCTAATATCATTTCAGAATATGTCTAATCTAATCATTTATGGCATGGCATTTAATGGCATATGGCATTTCATATTGCATTTAATGGCATCTAATATCATTTCAGGATATGTCCAATCTAACATCTAATATCATTTAAATAGATGGCATCTAATATCATTTCAGGCATGCCACGAGGAATTCTGGAAACAAAGTATAGAAGGAAGCGAAAAACCCTTCTTCTGCTTCTTCCATGATCCGATTTTTATCTTTGAACTGAACTGTTCTTCTCGCAGAAGAGTCTGTGCGTATTATGACTAAATCTGATGGAAAATACAAAATTATAAAATGATTCAATAAGATTTGAGCGTGTGACGTGAGCTCGAAATGTTTCATCTAAATTGAAAATTGACAAAAATTATTCGAACAAAATTTTGACTTTGGAAATTGGGCCTAGTTTTAAAAAAAACGTCCTGTTGATTTGTTTGCCTCGAAGTACTAACGTTTAAATATTTAAATGATATTTACACCTTTCAAAATGACGAATTTTCCTATTATCATCCCGTTATTTTCCGTCTCTCTCCTCAAATTATATTTTTTCTAATATTGTTGAGAAAAGTTGTTAGATCGTCAAGCATATCATTAAGTTTGCTTGGGCAGCTTGTCATGGCCGTCGGGATGCAGTCAGTGGCTCGATTTGCGTTTGCTCCGTTTATTTCATACCTATTATTGTCTAGATCCCTCTAAAGTGTTTTCCGAAGATTATCTTGCGAGTTTTGTGTTATAATCCCGCTTCAAGGAATTCATTTGCATAACGTAATTACTCAAAATGTCCAGTCCCGCGGTGCGTATTACGCGCGACTCGGCCAGTGACCATTGTGAAGGGGAAATTGCCATGATGGCATTTAATCTACTGTCATCCCCATTGAGAGAGGCGAACTTTTTGCGGAGGCAACTGATCCACTAGGATTGTTTTCGCTCTTGGAGGACCGTTATCAGTCACGCGAGGTCTCTGTGAAAGTAAAATTAACCACGCGCCTCGATTTCATTCAAGCTTTCGCTGGGGGTAAACTTGCCAAGTAGACAAATTTGAAGCTATCCGGGACTAGCCACGGAGTTCCACTTTTACGGAGTCACCCGCAATACACAATGTGCGAATTTCCACAGAGAAAAAATCATCCGCCTTGACCGGGATCCCGGTCAAGAGGAATATTATGACTAAATCTGATGGAAAATACAAAATTATAAAATGATTCAATAAGATTTGAGCGTGTGACGAGAAAAAATCATCCGCCTTGACCGGGATCCCGGTCAAGGCGGATGATTTTTTCTCTGTGGAAATTCGCACATTGCCAAGTAGATCCTAGAATACCCGATGATGATCAATAATGATAACTTATCTTGTGGGTATCTTTTTATAGTATTTTATGTGGGATTGTTTCTCTGAGATTTTAGATGCTCAACAATAGTACAGCTTCCTATTGAGATGAAATAAGAACACTTTGTATTATCCACACCAAACTTAAATAGTATGAGCCCGACCGGTTTCAACACTTTCGTGTCATTATCAAGGGACTATACGAGGAATAGGTATAGTCCCTTACGAGTTGTAGTCCCTTGAGAATGACACGAAAGTGTTGAAACCGGTCGGGCTCATACCATTTAAGTTTTGTGTGGATTATACAAAGGGTTCTTATTTCATCTCAATATGAACTCTAAATTCTAAACATTTAGCTCGCAAACCATTGAAGAAGTACAGCATCCGTTCGAGACGTTGTGTGGGTCGTGTCCGGATAGAGTGACTAGGTGAGTGGTTGGTTGGTCATTTAGGGGACGCAACCGACAACTGAGGTGATTGGCGCCACAGAGGAGAGGTGAGTAGACTGGTGAAGAAATAATTATGCTGAGAAGGAGGGAATTTAGAGGGAAACATGGCGTTTGCGTTAGTCTGATCTTTGTGAAAGGCGCTAAAGGAAAACCAGTTCGAGGTAGTTCGAACGAGATATTTAATCGCATTTAATTCATTTAATTTGGTCTCATGAAAGAAGAAGAATATTTCATTAATGCAATGATAACAGTATATCTGCCGCGTACCACATTAAATTTCGAGGTAATTGTCAGGAAGTAAACACATTTTTCCAACAGAAATGGTTCGGATATGCTCTCCAGTGAGACTTAATTTAACATAAGGGATTTATAACGCATGGATTACGTCAAAAATTTAACAGTTCGTATGTTACTCAACTTTTTAAAAATGAATCAATTGATCTTTGAAGTAAGGCACCGATGAAATTTATTTTCCGATAAAGTTATAAATATCTTCCAAATACCTTCGGCTGGATTGCCGTACTTGAAATGCTCGCCACCGAGCGTTAACATTGGGATTTGGGCTCCTCAGCAAAATATTTGCCGTGTGAGATGGATCCGTGGAGGATATTCTAGTGCCTCTGCCCTCTACGTGTGACTGGTTTTGAGGCCAGAGTCTCTGTTGTGGTCGTGTGCAGTTAACTTTTATCTCGAGTGCCTCCCTGATTACGATGCGTAGATGTATGCGGATTCTCGAGCGATGACTTGTATGCTTCCGCGAAATGACTCCCTTCGCGTCCGATAGTCGTGTGTTGTGCTGCTGCAGCGGGTTGGTTCTTGGAATCTCCACACGAAGAAGGTGCTCCCCACTAGATAGGCAAAGGAAAGTTAGTATTCTCACAATCGACGTATGCGTCTTTACGCATATATGGAATGTATCTACAAGAGTTGATATATTACGAGGTTTTCCCCATTATGTATTTTTTTCTTGTATTGTGTCATCGTTGTATTCATCGGTTAATGTTTTCTCTCACCAATGTAGTATGCAGTCACCGTATCTACATAGAGTGTACCTTCCGATCTATCTCAAAGATTTTATGGTGGGTGGGATTTTCATTAATCACCTGCTGGATCCCATGCTTTAAAAAGATGAGGAATATATAGTGGTTAACTTTGATTAATGGTAAATTCGACAGTGGAAATTGTTTGAAGTATTTAGAAAAGTACAGACAAGGTGGGATTTTAATAATGAATAACTTGTATGGTGCGAGTTGTGCTGTTTATAGTTGTTCGTGTGATTTTTCAAAACCCTTTGGAAAATTCCATGTCTAAACGACAAAAAATTACCGAAAATGCCCTTGACCTCTCCGATCTCGACCAAATTTGTGAGACGTATTCCGTTTTGCTCCATTGCCGATCGAAACTAATTGTTTTGCAAAATATGCATCCGTTATCTAGTTATGTGAGTGTGAAAAAGTGATCTTTTCGTAAATTATTTTTGGTTTGTCTTCGATATCTCAGGATATGAAGTACATATTTCAAAACACAAATGCTCATTTGAAAGAGGAAGCTACTGTGCATGATAATGTGACGTCATTATTCAAGACTTTGCACTTTTATGCATACATTTTTATTGTGAAAACTTCAAACGTGTTTTTGTCAGCACACGTCCCCCCTCGATTTTTCTCGTTTTCCTATATTTTGAAGCCTAAAACCTTGGCTATGATAATACTTAAAAATTCCGATGGTAATTTGGGTGTTAAGGAAGAAATTACATTTAAGAAATGAAGAAGATTGTAAAAGTGTGTCCTAATGTTCGCTTTTTGCGTCCAAGTTTCGCGGCATCTTAGGCTAGGAAGACGATGTTTTCATATCGGCGTGCGATCCAACACCTTTTATGTATCATTTTATTTGGGGGGGTGATTTAGAGCGAAAACTGAAGAATCAGGAAGTATCAAGTCGAAACAAAGCTGTTTTAGTGATGTCTCTATGTCGACGAATCCCCAATTTGTTCTCGCTTTGAAACGGGGCCTCTTTCTCCCTCATTATTGTTGAGTATATGTGTAACACTTGATGAGACTTACGTCAACAGAATGTACGAATAAGTCTCATCGTACCGGGTGGATTTGACTTCTTCTTGATCAGGTCTCTTGTGAACCCAAGTGCCATAAATTGTTTTCGAAAAATTGAAAATTAAATTAATATATCAGTATTTGTAAGTTTTTACAATGAGAAAAGTAATGAGAATTTTTTCCTATCTGGAATTGGCCTCCTTCGTAGGAGCATATGTTTTCATTAATCGAATTCATATCTCTTTGTCCGCGGACAAATATTTTTAACTGGTCCCTACAGCTGCCAATTTCCCTCCTTTCCTTATTTGCCTCACCTACCGTATTAGGACGGGTTTGTCAGAAATACGCTCCTTGCTATCCATGAATCGTGTCATACTTTCCAATATCCAGTTCATGGTTTCGAGATCGTTCTGCGTTCTGCAATTGTACCTGCCTTTTGAGATAATTTTTCCATCTTTTCCGCATTTTAGCGATCTGAGTCGAATTACGCGTCGCCGTTTCTCATACACCCACGGCGTGTATTGTGCCATTCCGAGTTGAATTCCCGTCTCAATCTCCAACATGCATTTCTATCAAGTTATAGAGCGGTGTCGAGTTCATTTGCGATCTCATACTCTGGTCTTTGCGTAGGTTTCACCCCCTTTTGCTCGAAAACTTACGGAACTTTCTATTCTTCTCCATGGCAGCCAGAGCAGAGGTTTATGCCTCGTTCCCCGTGCCTGTAATATACCCTTTTATTCTCCTATGCCGTGGGTCTGGGCGCATGCTAATTTTCCTCGCCCGCTATTCACACCCCGTCGCGTCTATCTCATGGGGGCGACGACCTAATTCAGTTCCCTGGCGACGACGTCCTCGCCGATACAATGCGAGTTCATTGAATGTCTTGGAGAGCCCGCGATGAAGGCCTGGGCCCTTAGAACGCTTAGTAATATTTAGGATGGTGAAACCCCCCTCCCTCCCTCCACCGTGAATATATTCGTGAATGATTCATACACACGCTTGCGAGGCTCTGGAAGCGATGTTATAAAGTCATTCTTTCCTGTTGATTCGTGCGAATCCAAAAAAACCTTCGTAGCCTGGGACGTCATTTGCGTTAGTCACGGTAGAGTAGTATCATTGAAGACAACCCCCAGTTAATTAAAGACAAATGGTGGTGCAGCTGATGTCATAATTTTTGAAAACTTGAATTTTTTTAAATGTTCCTCATGATTTTGTAAGTATTCCACTTTCATGAACGTATTTGAATGTAATAGGCACTAGATTTCGTGCAGCCAAACTTTTCACTAAAAACCAATTTGGGAATAGATTTCCCTTGGTAAAATCTTCACCTCTTCACCAGGATAACCTGAAATTATTTCTATATTCTTAGCATTGTCTTTCATTATGCTTGTTCAAATATCGTGGGCCCTTGAGCCGGAGTTCAATCTAAGGAGATAAACCGTTAGAACGTATTTAGAAAAGGAGAGCTCACGACGGCGAAAAGGGATAAATACTGAGCGAATCCCGTGCGTACGTCATTATCTTTATTATTCCTCTTCCTTCTGCACACAGGAGATGTAATTCTCTTCCCATACTGCGCAGCGTCTTATATTGCATATTTAATTGCTTATATATATTGCATAATGTAGGTATAATTTATTTTGTTATGTTCAAGTTTTGTATTTCTGTAATGGCTACTAGTTAATTCAATGTCTTATGTGTCTGCAATTGTAACTATTGGTCCCCGTGATTTATGGGTGCAGTATCTCACCCGCTTAGGTGAAATGATGGTTTGCAGCTTTACTGACTGTCAAGTCCCTTCCACGTACGTAGAAATGGTAACTTTTAACGTGAAATTGGGATTTATATTGCAAAATGGTATACCTAGCTGAAAACATTGTCGTTTGTCTGACGGTAAGTGCATGCGTGGTGGGGCGTTGCCTCCTGCCATGTTCTGCACTTCCAGACACCCCTTCTTGTCTACATAATACGCTGTATGCCAATGCAAGGGTGTGTGGCCGGAGGTGAGTTATCACCAACATTCATAAACGAAACATAACTGGCAAATCACAAAACGCGCAAATTCCACAAGTGTAAATTCATTACGACCTAGTTGTCGCTTATTACAGTATCACCAGGTGGTGATGATGCTGTAAAAAGCTAAATAAATTCACCTGGACGGAATAAATTTGTACTGGTGGAATTTGGTCGTTTTGTGATTTGTCATTTACCCAAATAAAGTATACGAACGAAACCACGGCCATCAATGCATTACCCTGCATCTTAAAAAACTTATTAAAAGGTAATACTTCACCAACATGCACTACTCTCTTAGTATGCTACCCTTGTAATGTATTGTGTTAAATAATAGTGTTGGTGTATTTTTCAACTGTATTCAGGCGGCTTTCAGGACACCGCGTGGAGGCTTCCTGCCCCCAAGATTGATCTCTTTTATCTTCCGCTTCCGCCGAAGCCTCATTTTGTCTCCTGGCTCCGTGTCAGATCGTCGCCGTGCCTCCTCCTCAATTTCCCGCTCACTTGCATTCACCCTTCACCTAAAGTGTCTTAACTGTCGTGCAATTTCATTTTACGGCGTCTCTCGAATCCGGGATTCAAAAACTTTTACCGGTCTCATCGCCTTCGTATCGCTGCCAATCAGTTTCTCCGACGCTGATCCTCCGATATCTCGTCTCAATCCAATTCCGTCTCTCTTTCCCACCGCGCCCGCCGTCTCCCAAGGACATCATCCATTCACTCCGCGTAGGAAATCAAAAGTTTTTCATCGATGTAAACCGAGATTCGATCGCTCTTTTCACTCTCGGCGATCAATATTTCCTTCATGGTATATTCATACAATCGAACGATGTTATCGTTATTCCTTTCACACCTTAACGTAGCTTGAATTGGTCTAAAAGAGTTAATGATGTGGTCGGGGATGAGATGTTGAGTATTCTGTGATGTGGACATGAGGGCAGATGGTAAACATTGTTTTGGGTCTACTAAAAAATGAAGAGCAATGGCAGGTTCCACAATTATTTATTAAGGTGACCGGATTCGATATAAGGTATCATCGATCTGCCATTGCTCTTTCTTTCTGAACCATCATGAAGGGGTTCCATCATGTTTTGCCTGGCACTATTGCACTTCCAGACAAGAGTAGTATAGGATGATGGGGAAAGGGGCTTCTAGGAAAGGAAGGAGGGAGATTTGAGTAGGACTGATACTGAAGTCTTTTGCAGTCTCGAAAGTGCCGGAAGACGATTGAAACCATTTGAGATAATTTAGCAACGCAAATGGGGAAGTTAATTTGCTCTGGACTTCCAAGCTTGAAAAGTATGTGATCATGGTTTACAGGGGCATCCTCAGATCGAATTGTACTTCGATGAATATTCTTATCGGGGTAATTGTTATTAATACTTATGGGACCCACTTTCGAATCCGAATCTTTTCTTATGTCTTTTTGTTTGACAAGTACTGTGTTTAGCGTCTAATAAAAATTTCCAACTTCTATATATTATTTAATATAAATTATATTATTCTCCCTGAGGATAGGTCCAAGGCTATTGAGAGAGTTCTCCATTTACGCTTCGCAGAGATGATAGTTTGGCAAGAGTACTGAGCAATGAATGGGTTAAATGTTCGGCTCCATTTTAAATATTTTTCTTGGTCGTTGAGAAATTCTCTTAAAGTAATCTTGGAATTTATTGATGAACATCTCCCACCCTTCCACTCGGAATCCACTCTTCATAACTCCGGGAAATCCGCAACTCTGCCGGGATTGGATCGTCACTCCACGAGATGGATAACCAATTTCCTGCCCGCCGTTTAACCCGATGTATATAGTTCCTACGCGTCACTCACTGCATTCAAAACGATCCTCGCTAGGCTAAGATTGCGTACTTCGCTTTCTTTGAACTTATGTTCTTGAATTCCGATTCAGTTACGCTCTCCTCCAAGACTCCCCGGCCAGGTAATCTGGTTTTTCTCGAAAGTGGGTCCCGGAATTCCTCCTTCACCTCCTCCGTCACTGGCTCGTTCCTCCGTGTGCAAGTGGCGTTCTTGTCTTGCGAGCACGCCTCTCTTGAAAATCCCTATCCTGTCGGGAGGTCGCCGTCGAATGTCAAGATTTAGTCAGTACCTCGACCAAAGCTTTGAGTAAGTTGGAAGCCGGCCTCTTTTCTTGCAGCTTAGGAATCCGAAATGTACGCAGGAGGCTGTAACGATACGTTGTTGCGATCGGATTTCAACAAATCACTATCAGACCTCCTGTTGAAAATTGAAATTATTATTTTCTATTCTAATATGCTATGAATTTTATATTATATAAAATATTCTTTTTCGAAATTAATAATATGGTCAGGTAGGTAACATTTCGGAATTTGAATGCCGAACAGACAATGGAGAAATTTAAAATTCATTGCGGAAGATATGAGATGAAGATTAGATTAATTTTCTGTATTTTGTTTTCATTGAGGTACCTACTCTACTTACCAGTACTTAGAGCACGTCTTAATTACATGCTAACCTTTCTAATTATCAAATGTGTTTGCGCGCAAATGTTTGCATGATCCATTTACACTCGTAGTCCCTTAAACCTATGTATCATGCGGTGGAGTACACATATTGGTTAAAATTCAACCCCTGCATATACGTTGGAAGTGGTAAACAGTGTTTTTGTGGTTGTGCGTACATTGATGCAGAGAGCACGCAATGCCTTGTGCTGCCTTACATTGTTGATTGTTTTGGAAAAAGCACTAGCGGGAAGGAAGGTGATGGAACCGAGGAGAGACAAATTTGTTGGTAACAGAGAGTAAATCCAATGAAATTATAAAATGATAGATGCCACAATCCATGTGAAATATATTTTCACATGGGGATCTGGTCAGTGTGGTGGCTAGAGTACTGGCTAACCATGCGGACGGCCAGGATTCAAATCCCTGCGGAGGAGAATGTTTTTCAGTGAAAACTCGATCCCTACTTGAGTGTCTTGTGAAGGGCACTTCAAGTGAAGTACTCCGTCTGTCGGATGAGATGTTAAACCGTGGTCCCCTTGGCGCCTTTCGTTAAGAGCAGGCTAATGCCGACGCCAAGTTTCTATCCACCCTTCCTCTCTTACCTGTCCGCTACAGCGCAAATGACCTTATCTGTCGGTTGCCTCCCCAAATATCCAATCCAATATCATTTCACACCCGTTACTCTACAGTAAAATGAGTATAATTCCGATTAGTATTATGGTTGTTTGTTGAACAGTTGGTGCTTGCATGCTAAGGAATCACCCTTTACCACACAACGTCGGGGTGGCTAGTAGAGTATCATGTGGATTGTAATGAATAAATTGTTGGATAAAGTGAGATCAGGGTAATTAATAAGTGTCCATTTTTATGACTTATGACCGGACTTTTTTGGTTTCCTCGTGGGAGGCAAATCCTTGCATGACTTTTGGACGGCATCCGGAACAGTTATGTGCGACTCGTGCGCCCCCGTGCCTTGTTTCCGTGTCTCCCGCCCGTCTCAGGGCCCTTTTTTCCCGTGGAGGAGTGCCTGGCGTGTCGTCACGGCGGGAGCCCGCCCGTTGACACGTGTTCGCTAAACGGAAACTCTCGCAGCTCCACCTCCTCCCCCCCCCAGCCCTTTCCCTTTTCGTCCATTGATCAGATATTTATTTATTGCGGGGACATGGGTGCGAGGAGAGAAACGAGAGAAGGGAATGTCACACATTAGTGTTGAAGCCGATAGCGTAATGGGATGTCCGGCTTTGCTTTCGATGACAATAACACGAGTTTATTAGAGATAAATCAGGCCTAGTCTACCGCCAAATTTACATGTTTATTTATTTTAAAGTAAGTATCCCACACACCGTAATATTGCCAATTTGCCGTGTCATCACAACGCTCACTTTAAACATAAATATGGAAACTATTTCTGGAAACATTTTTGACTGTATCACTCGGTCATTTTTGACGCGCAAATCCAGGGATCACTTGAGCTATTCCTTTGAATGATTAGAAAAATGACCCCTTAAGCGATCCTTACCTACGACTACCGTGGTCAGTTAAAGCATAAGGTGATTGCATTTTCATCTATCATTGCAAGTTTTTCCGGGAAATCGCTGCCGTCGTATTGATAATCTAGCTTTCTATCCGAGAAGTGCGTCTTGTAGATAACGTTTCTTCCCTAGCGAAGAGTCTAGTAGATATTCAGTCAGTTTTCAGTTGTTTTATGATTTTTATACAAACTTGGCCTAAGTATCTGGTAATTGCCTCTGAAATGCTTGTTTCTCTCTCATTAGCATTATTTTCATTTCCTTGGTCGTTCAATCCTAATATTGGTTGACTGCAGCCCTCCACCCGTCCCAATCTAATACTAGTTCCCTTACCTCCTGGTATCTCTTCCTATGTACTTTCCTCTTTATTTGGTCCATGAACTTATTCCTGGGTCTTCCTCTGGGGACTTTTCTCTCTAATTTGCTTTCAATTAGCTTTATTTACAGTCATTAAATGACCAAAGGGGCGAGAGGTGTCTAAGTTAAACAATTCTTTCGTTTACCTGACCCTCCATCTATGTATCCAATTGCGGAAGTAATTGCGGAAGCATCCAGCCGAGGATTTAGTGAATAATCTATACGAGCTGTTGAAAATGACGTATATTCTTATTGTAGCTTGTCACATAATAGTGGCTCAAGAGTACGTGTGGATCAAAACAAAGTAGTATATCTGATCACCTCTTTTTATTATTATTTATAAAATTTTTCCAGTGATAATGAGATAAAGCGCGGTAAATTCAAGCTATATGTTTACATTCGTTTTAAGAGTTTTCCCTGGGG
The DNA here is from genome assembly GCA_963169105.1 of Ceriagrion tenellum. Classification (NCBI taxonomy): domain Eukaryota; kingdom Metazoa; phylum Arthropoda; class Insecta; order Odonata; family Coenagrionidae; genus Ceriagrion; species Ceriagrion tenellum. The sequence goes on along the minus strand of OY720633.1, from coordinate 51,213,734 downwards.
ACGATGTTTACGTTTCCAAGTCGCAATGTGGATTCGTTGTGTGATAGCTTGGATGTTTTCCTCCATTCCCATTTAAGTGGGAAATGATACTTTGATTGAAATTTGCCCTCGAAAACGGTTTGAAATCGGTTTTGCATCGGGATCCAATCGGTACAATATGCTAAAACTTTTCGTTTTTTTTTGCAAAATAGATATCACTTCAAACTCGGAGACTTTCATTTATTTTAAAAATTGTTTTCAAGCTACGGAATCGAAGGGAATGTAGAACAAGTTCCACTCTTTCTCTATCCTATTTGAGTGGTTATTTTCTCCAAGCAATAATCCAATGCGCCTCACATGTCGTGTTCTCAGTGTTGTCTTTCCGTGCTAAAAACTTAACATTTTGAAATTAGAAATTTATTGTTAAATAGTTATTTTTAATTTAAAAATGTAATTATTTCTAACAATTCTTTGACATTTTACCAAGATTTTCTTGTGTCTTCGGTACTTTAGTTATTAGATGGGTCTTGTCGCTCGCGCCACGCTCGCCAATAAGGACACCATAGCTGAGCTATACCTGCCTCGTGATGGAACGTTGAACTATCGATTCGTAGATTACCTCACGCTAATAAATAGACTGAAGCTGCCTCCGTATTTTTTATTTTCTTTCATCCTTCTTGCTCTAATTCTTGCTGCGCCATTTCCTTCCGGCACGTAAACACTGCATATCCCTCGACTCTTTGCTGCGGAAATAGGTAAAGATTAATTCTATGTTAGCAACATTCGAATATTCGCCGCCGAAAATAACGCAACATTTTGTGGCATCATTCAAAAGAAATCCACGAAAACCTACTTAACTAACTGGAAAATGTTATTTAAGTGAATCCAGGTTGTAGTGGAAGATCACTAATGTTGCGTATTCTTCCTTAGTTTTGTTCGATATCATTAGTTGACATTTTTGCGTTTGATTTGTTACGGATGAACATCGAGTGCCGGTGATTGAGTTCATCATTATTTGGCTTCTCTACCATCTGATCGGCGGGTTTTTTATGAGTCCTTATGCGAGTACCCTTGTTTCTGAGACGTCGCTCGCTTTTCTCAAATAAATGGCTGGTCATCATGGCTCTCTTCCTCCCAAAATTCCCCTCCCCAAATAAATTCCACAGGTGAATATGCCTCCACCCGACCAATAAATATGCGCAGCAAAGAAGAGAACGGGTGCAAAGACTTGATTGATTTAGGGGATGGGCACGCCATACTTTGCAATACCGTGAAATTACGCCGTGAAAGTTGCATAAGTTGTGGCCGAGGTGTATTGTGAAGTTATTTCGGATGATGTCTAAGGTGTTCTAATTTGGGAATTGGTGGTAATTAATATATTGACCGAGAAACAGTGTGTATCGGGAATGTAATTCATATAACTTTTTTGTTTTGGTGCTAAGGTATTGATTTCATTTTTATTTAATGATAAAATTTTGCGGGAATGAGGGATAAGGTAGATTATATTTCTCGTATGTTTCCGGAATATGTGCTACATGCTCTCTTCCAGTGGATACAGAAGGCTGAAGGACGCCCAAGTATTTAATCTACATATACGTCATACCCTGCAAGCCATCCAAAGGGTGTGTGGCCGGGGGTGCTTCCACTCACCAAGAACATTCTATCGTCAAACGTACCAACATGCAAGGGATACAAAGACAACTACAACAGATTCAAAATATCATGCATAAATAAGAACGTAGAGCATATAAAGAAAAATATCTATTCCAGCTAATGTCACCACTCGTACTATTCATGACGGCGATCACAGCAGTTATAGTCCCGAATGGTACGCGGAAAAAATGACATTTAATACCTATCGGTTCTACAATATATCTTCCTAATTTTATTGGCGCGAACTAATCTGCCGTTATACGAGAAGGTTAATAGTATGGTTAACCATCTGTTAAAATACCGTTTTGAGGGGAGGATGGTGTAAGCAAGCAGTGGTCACCTTCGTTTCCCTCCTCCTAAGGAAGTCCTCACGCCCTCTACGTCTTTTTAAGGCGTCCAAACCTCCGATGTTCTTTTCCTACCTCTTCCATGTTTCCCCTGCCTTCTCCCATCTTATCAACCTTATTAACATGCTCTCGTCTCGAGAAACTTCTGCCATCCATCTTTTCCTGCCCTATTCCAATCCTTCGCCCTTAACTTCCTTTCTTTTCCCATCATAGGCAAGACTTAGTGGTTTGTCTTCCTCAATACCCTACTCACCCTATGTATTCTTCTCCAAACCCACCCCTCAAATGCCTTCAGCCGGCGTACATGCTGTCTACCCAGTGACCAAGTTTCCGATCCATGCAGCGACACTCTACGTTCTAGAATGTTCTCCTATGTTTCTTTTAAGTTTCTTTTCTGCCCCCTTTCATCAATTCCTTGCAGGAAATAAAGTTATATTGTATGAATGAATATTTCTCGGGTATTCACCCAGGTAATTGGCTTCATTAGGGCCGGCGTTTCGTGCTGCGACTTGAACCTCAGCCCTGAGGTTGAAGTACAAGTCGCACTTCAAAACGCCGTCCCTAATGAAGCCTATTAACTAGGTGAATACCCGAGAAACATTCCTTCATACAATTCACCAGAAAAGTTTTAGATCGTTTTTTATGTTGTTGCGCTATCCTATCGGTAACGGTTACTGATTGGCATTTTGAACTTCCATGATTTAGTTTTTAAGAATTGTCTCCTCAGGGAAGACTGCCATGGTAATCATTCTGGTTGTGTCAGGCGATACTTTGTTGAACTTGCTAAACATTGTGAAATGAAAGCTATAACTTAGTAGTTCCACTTAAACCTTATTAACGACCTAGGTTTCGACTTATGAAGTCATCATCGGGTACATGCAAGTACAGCTTTCATTTCACAATGCCATGGTAATATTTTTTCCTCTCCCTGAAATTTTCCTTGGCACATCTCTCGTGTTTTCTCTCCGTATCCTCGGTGTTCGATGCCTTAGGAGAGAGCTATTCTGGAGGTTTGCCTCATTGGAGTAGCAGCATGTCATTGTCATAAAATAGTTTTGCTTCCCACGTGCTACGTGGAAGTGGGCACTTTTTAATGGGTATCTGCGGTCGAACTCCTCGCGCAATAACTCATAAGAGTTGCTGGATATGCACAACTAATGAATTCGTCCGTCATGTAAACCAGCTATCGCTTTGATGTCGCTCGAGATCGTGCTTCATAGGTCGCATGTATTCAAAGGTTTTTTTTGTCGTTTGAGAAATTTGTTCTCGTACATTTTTAGTGGAAATTTATGCCCTGTGTGATTCACATTATGTCATCGGTATTCTTCAAATCATCTGCCTTAGAGACTCAGTTTCCGAACACGTGGTGCTGGTGTACTATTATTAATGTGATGAGGAGATTGGTTGGCGAGGCTTACTTGGTTTTACTCTCTTATGGAGTGCATAGGAGGACCTCTGATTATTTTATTAAATCTTAGAATTTGTTTGAATAATAATTAATACTAGATTGTCTTTCCTTAAAGACTGGAATGTAGAATTCAATCCTTTCAGGTGGAACCTTGTGGAAGTCCATTTTTGAATAAATAATGACAATACCAACAACAGAGTTTTTTTATGGTACCTGAAGGTACCTGAAGATGACGCAGTAGCGTTGAAACTAGTTTTTAGTGTAAAACATAATTGGTATTGTCATTATTTATTCCAGTGGAAAGTCATTCCTGAAAATTCAGCAATATATGCATTTATAATAATAACTATTAGTAATATTATTTTTCGTACGTTTCAACGTGATACCAATACCCTTTATGTTAAAAGAAGGTCATTTTTTCAAGGCGATCTTTTTGTAGTCCGGGTGAAAATTTAATATTTTCCATCTAATAATTTATTACACATTAGTGCTCGTAATATTAAATAGTTAGGTACGTGCGTAAGAAGGTGTAAAACTGTCTCCGTCTTAGTTGCTTGCATCTGTCTGATGTATGCAGATAGATTTTAATGTGGGGATGTTATTACAGAATACCCTATATTTTTTGCCCCTTAACTCTGTAGTGATCCGTATCTTTGGTGAAACGTGGAGTGGAGTGGTCCCTTACCGTCGACGTCCGGCGGTGGCTTGCGGAACGACGAATTTGTAATGGGGTACTAAAGAATGAGGCTGGTGAGGAGACCGCGATATTTAAAGCTTTTGGTAACACCTGCTGATTGAAAAAAAATGAACCCCGAAACCGAGGCGCATAATCCCGGAAATATACTTTTATATTGGCCGGACTATCGGGCGGATGGAGGGGGCAGCCCATTTCCGGCTCCGAATGCAAGAGGTCCGTATTGGAGTTTTAAGCCGCAGACCTCCGGCGACATAAACCATTCGGTTCCATCCTTGGCAGGGATCCATACTTTGATACTCCGTTTATCTAGACACACTCTTTCCCATTCCCTCCCCCCCCCCCGCTCCCCCTTTAACTCAGCACTCTTTGCCTCCTCGTTCCCCGTGGCGCCATTGATCGCCCTTCGCCAGTAACGGTCGCTCATCCTCTCTCTCTCTCTGAAGCGCGGAGAGGAGAAAAAAATCCGACTTCTCTCAGATTATATCTCGCGCCTGGTTTGCTTCCGAAAGGAGGAAAGCTTTATGGCGAAGCGGTGATCGGAGATCGATGTTGTCGTTCGCATTAATTTATGAATGCCGACAAGGGGGATGATGACAATAGTTGTGACTGGAACATAAAACTGACCCTCTCTACGCGAGTTTTTACGTCCATGCTTTTTTTTAAATTTTGTTCAAGCGTATCGTTCTGCGTTCTTATTCAAATGTTTGTTCTAGGTGTCGAGATCTCCTCCTGGTGCTTAGAATTTGGGTTGAAAAACACCTTATATCGCGTAAATACGTATTCATTTATTCGCCTTTGAAATGTTGGAAAATGTAATTCTCGAGTATTCATAGTGTTGGCATTTTCTCTCCTCTGTCGACTTTTGTTTTAATGATTTATCTGTCTTAAATGGTTGACTCTTTTCCTTCACGATTTTTATCCCTCCCTCCAAAAAAATTATCGTAATAGTCGTGGATTATCTCTAAGACCTCATAATAGATAACCAACAGTCTACAAAAAGCCAATTCGTTAAACTCATTCTTCAAAAGCATTTTCAGTACTTATACACCACATCTTTTCGATCCGCAGCCAGTTCGTTCCCAAACATGTATGCCTGAAATTATTATAAATTGTCGCGGCATAGAACAGCAGCTAAAAAATATTAACCCCAACAAATCCCCCGGTCCAGATCAAATACCTGCTCGCGTATATAAAACAATGGCATCAGACATAGCGCCTTACTTAGAATTAATATTTACCAAATCTTTAGTAGATCATGTAGTGCCTAAGGACTGGAGAGTAGCAAATGTCACACCTATATTCAAAAGCGGCGACAGGGAAGACCCTAGTAACTATAGGCCTATTTCTCTCACATCCATTTCCTGTAAGGTATTTGAACACATAATCGTAAGCTCCATTATGAGTCATTTAGATAGGGAGGAATTGTTAATAAATAACCAACATGGATTTCGAAAGGGTAGATCTTGCGAAACCCAATTGGCCCTCTTCGTTCATGACATCTTGCTCTCGGGTGAAAATAATGTCCAAGTTGACGCGATATTCCTCGATTTTAGGAAAGCTTTTGATAAGGTACCTCACGTTAAGTTGCTCTCAAAACTAGAAGCATATGGAATAGATAAAAACATTATTAGTTGGATTAATCAATTCTTACATGGGCGGGAACAAAGGGTTGTCATAGACGGTATCATGTCAAACACAGTTAGCGTTACATCGGGTGTTCCTCAGGGAAGTGTGATTGGTCCACTTTTATTTCTCTTGTACATTAATGATATTAGTAACGTCGTTAAAAGTAAGCTTAGACTCTTCGCAGACGACGCGGTTGTGTATAGGGATATTAACAATTCCGAAGATAGCGACTCGTTAACAATCGACCTACTTGCTATTCATGCTTGGTGCGAAAAGTGGCAGATGGAACTAAACATAAAAAAGTGCGTAGCAGTCAGCTTTTGGAAAAAGAAAAATTGGCCATTTAGGGCATACAGAATTAAAAATACAGAAATTATTCACGCCGAGTCTGTTAAGTACTTAGGAGTCACAATTAGTCACGACCTATCTTGGGGAAAACATATTAGGGAAATATGCGGTCAAGCATATAGGAAGCTAGGCTTTATCAAGAGAGTACTCGGAAAATGTGATGAGAAAGTGAAAGAACGTTGTTATTTTTCAATCGTTAGGCCTCATCTGGAATATGCTGTTAGTGTATGGGATCCATACGAAACGGGCTTGATATCAGAGTTAGATCGCGTACAGCGAAGAGGAGCTAGGTTTGTGAAACGATGCTACGATAAGTTGGCTAGTGTGTCTGGACTGTTAGAAGAATTAGGATGGGAATCGCTATCACAGCGTAGATTAAATTATAGGCTTAACCTCCTAAATAAATTTCAGGAAAATCATTTTACTGACGACGTAAAAAACATACTATTAACCCCTTCGTACTACGGCAGATTAGATCGCGCCAATAAAATTAGAGAGCTAGATTGTAGAACCGATAGGTATAAAATGTCATTTTTTCCGCGTACCATTCGGGACCATAACAGCTGTGATCGTCGTCATGAATAGTTCGAGTATTGACAATAGGCAGGCAGTTAATCTTTCTCATTATATTCTCCTCTTTCTTATTTATGCATGATGTAAATAATGATGTTCTTATTTATGCATGATATTTTGAATCTGTAGTAGTAGTCTTTGTATCCCTTGCATGTTAGAACGATTGGAGATACAATGTTTCTTGGGTATTAGATTTGTAATTGGCGCTTTGCATGTGTGGTACGCGGGTTTTTAATGTAATGTCGGTGTTCTACCATATCATTCATGCATGCCTGGTGCGAAAGCACCCCCTGCCACACACCCTTTGGGTGGCTTGCAGGGTATGACGTAGATGTAGATGTAGATGTAGATAATTTTTAAACCATTGCACAGTTTTTCATCTTCGTTTGCGAAGTACCGGTACTTGTACGTTGTACTCTTATGGTGTGTGTGGCACTAAATTTCCGTTCCAGACATTATATTATATCACCAAATGTTTATCAGCTTTTTATTATTTAAACGCTCGTCAGCATAAGTATGAGGGAATACCACTTGCGCAATTACTAACCTTAATTTTGCTTCGCTACGACACTGACTTAACCTACCTTATTATTAACCAAGTTGTAAAGTGCTGTCTCAGTAAAAAGAAGAAACATTAGTGATTAGGGAATTACGAGTGATCGATAGAAAGAGATTTTGCCTCAAAGCATTCAAGTCTTCTTACATGTCTTCATCTTTACCTTCGAAATACCGTGAAAACTACAGCTACCTTGTACATCTACTGATTACCCTGAAAGCCCCCACAAGGGTGTTTGGCAGGGGGAACTACCTTCAGGATGTGATAGTAGAACTGATTTTTTTTACACCAAGCACATTCCTCACAGAATATTTACTCATCTTTCATTATTTGATACTCGTTGAAATGTTACGGGAAAAAAGCTACCGTAGGATTATTTAGCTTAGCTGTACCATGATGTGTTTGGTGATCTTCACCCCCTGCCACACACCTTCGTGGTGGCTCGCACGGTAGTACGTAGATGTAGATGATAAAACAGGTTTGAACGATGTCGTTAAGTTCTAACCTAACTAAAATGAGAAATTGTTGTCGATCGGTCGTTGGTCTCGAGTAATCGTTGAAAGGAAGCTTCGTCGCTATCGACGCCTTTTCTCTTTCGAAAAACTGAGCGCTGTTTTTATGACGAGACGAGAAATAAACCTTGTGAGGTGTGATCGATGTTTAGAATAAAAGTAATACGCGGACCCAAGGAATGGGGATGTACATTTTTTTGTAAAATTTAGCACTCACACATGTACGGCTTGCATTTGCGACTAGCGCTTGGGATGTCTCGCGGGTCACCAACTCGAGAAAGAGGGACGGGAATTCATTTGGGGTTGGAAAAAACCGGGCACGCCACTGCATTTCTTGTGACATCTTTTCACGGCGGAGTGGTTGGTTGATGGATTCGAACGCTTGGGTTTCGCGCGTTTAAAAGCGGAGGGGGAGGAAAAAAACATGGAAGACGAGATAAATGAAATGTCGAACGATATGAGGGATGGCGAGGAGAGATGGGATATCCACCCTTCCCCCGTCTTTGATATGCATAAATGTCTCTTCTTCCCCTCCCCCAAGCCTCGCCCTCTTTAGCAGGCTCTGCCATCATCCCTCCTCCCTTTGAGCCCCGTTGTGAAAAGAATCGAGGCAAGTGCAACATTATACTTTTAATCCGGAATGCATAGCGAGAGCTGAGAATTTTTTCTATTCCGTATTTAACTCATGCCTGCAAAAAGGGTTGTACCAGCAAAACGCGTCGCTGGATAAGTTATAGATTACATTAGAGCCTGCTTGAAAATAGGATCTTAATGTTGTAAACGTACTAGAAATCTCAGAGTGCACGTAATGAATTCACCTTCACGCAACTGCTGGGATTTGCTCGTGGTTGTGATGAAATTTTCTAAAGGAATTATATTCCATGTTTAATTTGTTTAGGGTAGAGACATAAATATAGAATTTTTTACATATAATAAAATCTGTGTGTGGAACATGACTTAAAGTACTATTTGCTTTCAACGATCACTATTCTACCGCCTACCTTCATCATTCAATTCCCTTACTAATAGTCACCCCACCCTTGATCTTTTCTCATCACGCAACGTCTTTTTCTCCCAACTGAGACGTAATGCGTAACTTTACGTCATCGTCGCCTCTTACTCCCATTTTGAATATTTCTGTGTTTGTTTTTACTGTCGTTTTAATGTATTCTGTTTCTTGAACCCTACTTAATGGCCTTAGTTGCTGTTTTTGGAGTTTTAATAAAAGATTAAAATGTTGTCTGAAAGGTTGAAAGTCAGCCACTGAGTAAGGTTGTACGAAAAAATTGCTAAAACGAGCCTCATTTTTTATTCTTATTCATTTGAAATATTGTGGTAATGGAGATTGGGTGACCCATAATATTGTAGTCAATGCTGAAATTAAGTCATTTTACCTGTTTTGTTGCCGAAATGCCAAGTCTCAGCCTGAATTTAACACAATTATAGGAGAACCTCCGCTCTTGTGGAGACAATGGACCGCTGCAAATAATGGAACTAGCGAGACCCGAGAAATTTATCTCCATAGCATCCACCGGGAAAGCCTCAAATCATACAAGGGAACGGTTGTTTTCCACGGATGAAGTAGGAGTGGACGCGGATATTTAATAATTTTGAAGATTAAAATGGAAGTTAATTTATTCCGCGATATACCCCATTTTTTTCGCGACTTGCGCATTTATTTTCCTCGAGTTGTTTTCATAATCGTGTGGCGTCACGGCCGTGAAATATATCGCCACCGAGTCTTGAGCCGGCGCTAATTACGCATTCGCCGTCATTCTTTCCGTCGTCATAAAAGTCCCCGTTTTGCGCACCAACGCTAACGATCCCCCTCACCGGACTGCGTTGATTTTGTGCGCGGGTCCCCACATAAAGACATGCGCGCTGCATTCATTGCCTGAGTCCCTCCACGCTCTTGCACCCCCGCACAGCCCCAGCCAATGCACCCGTGCATCGCACGAATCAAAACGCACATGAACGCTGTCGAGCGTGGTAGCGCTGTGCGATGTTCTAGTTTTTAACATCACCTAGTGATGTGAACTGTAAAACTGTGCATTCCAAAGGCCTGGATGTGTCTCATAGCGCACGATATCGTGATGAGGAAGAGGCATACTAATCAAGGGTGCACTTTCATACGAATAGGCCCTAAATTTCCCCCTTCCCAAGCATCATTAATGGCTGCGCTTATAGATGGTTGGTGCGCGAATCGTATATCATTTGTGCACATTTTTTATAACTTTTCAATTAAGTGGAAAAATTTCTTGAACCATACTTCACGTGAATACAGCGATTTATACGTTGAAACTGACAGCACATGTAGTACTATAAATGATGCAATATAATATTTTTCGCTTTAAAATATACACAAATCGCTGACTTGTCCACGTATGCAAAGTTTCACTCAAATCTGTGCATAAATTAAAATCTCTCCAACTACTTTAAGGAATTAGTGTTCCATATATTTCCATCGCCATGAGTTCGGTTATAATTGTCAATATATAGGTTTTCCCACCGTGATGATGACGATTATTTTGTCGAATTCATGTTCGGAAACAAAAAAGTGTGGAATACACGTGTCGTGTACCAGCCCCTCGAAATTACGCCGAAAACCTTCGCTTTTCTCAATGGCTGCAATAATAATAGAGCTACACTCAATCATGCCAAATGCATCTCGAACAGTACCTTGAATTGGGAACACTATTGCATGACTGGGGACTATTTTGTGCTTGAATCATTCGAGATGATACCGCTAACGTAATTAAGTAATCACGTAATATATACAATCGCAAAGGTTTCGAGATTTTGTTATACATTTACCTCACGTTAAAATCTCACGCAGTCTTTCCAATATAGTTTTACTCGCGGCAATATTGTTTATAGATTTTTATATACCGACTAGAGACACAATAAACAACTTATCAGCCGCTAAAGATATCTTTATGTGTAGAAAAACTCAAAATTAATCCAACCATTCGTTGTCGTATCACGTGTCTATTTCGTTACGTAGTCGAGTTTATCTCGAGCGATGAAACACAGCCGATATAGAGTCAACTAGTACCACACACTCTGGTAGAGGATTGCTCGCTGTTTCGTAGGTGTAGATCTAGTAGAGCACCCTTGGGTTTATATTCTCCAGTTGTCTATGTTATATAGCCCCGTCTCACCTGAGATACTGGTCCTAAGACAATCGCAACATCCGTACGCGAGGCGAACCCGCCATGTTTGAGGTAAGATGTTTCGATTCCGTAGGAAAAACTTTTCTCATTCTTTTGCGAGAAGTTACTTCGTTAAATTGTGAGCGCAGAGCTCAACTCTTTCGCGGAATAATGGGAAAAGACAAGAAGAATTTGAGATGTGGCCGCCGCGGAGAATTGTGAAGGATGAAATGCGCTGGCCGAGTACAAAACAAAAGGGCTCTTTATAGGGGGAGAAGATATCCCTCTGAAGCTACATAATACCCCGCAAGCTGCCGCACATGTTGTGGCCGGAGATAGTAGGTCACAGGCCGGTGAAAGGAGAGAGAAGAGGACGACGGGGTTGGAAGAGATACAAAGTGGAAAGGGTTCTGTTTTGATACGTAAGCCTTCCGCTTTATTTTCTAGCAGTGAATTGTGCGCTGGATGAAACGCAAACTTGAATCCATCCGTCCAATCCTATTTTGTCGATACGTATAGATGTACAGTAATGCATGGTTTACATCCACAAATGTCAAAACTAATGAGCTAAGTGGGATGGTAAACTAAATGGAACACTTTACATCTACGTGATCCCATGCAAGCCAATTAAGTGTGTAGCAGGTGGTGGCTCAACACCAGGGGCGCACATAAACATACTGTTATTATTTAATTTAATAAATATGCTGTTTAATGACATGTGCGTTAAGCATGCTTTCATCATATTTTTTGTATATTAGAACATATTTTTGTTGCAAAATGTATTTATAGTGTATACAATTTCTATATAATTCGTAACATGCAGTGTTGTGCAGTTTGGTGAAAAATATCATTCCCTGGCTCGCGGTTTCTTGTGTAAATGAAATGACCGACATACTGCCATGGTTTCTAATTCTGAGTTACATACATTCAAATAGCATTATTTATTATCCTTAGATTCCTATGTATGGACAGGAAATGTGCAATTTTCTAGAAATTAATAATCCTTTAATATCGACATAGGTTTTACGATGCTATTGCAAAAATGCTGGTTGAGTGACTGAATTGATGGTGGTGTAATAACATCTCAACAACGGCTGTGTTTACTTTTTTGTTTGATTGTGGAAATTTGTGCGTCTATTCATTCAAATTTAAAAGTCCTCGTTGTATTGCTCAAGTAAAATGAATTTAATCCGTTGTCTCAGGCGTGACTTCGTGGAATCTTCTTAGATTTGTAAATTATAAGTAACTTATTTTTTCCACATTGATTTATTAACAACACTACCTAGGTTTCGACGAAGCTCGTCATCATCAGGTATCGCCTGATGTGGAAATATAATCAATATATGTGGAAAAACTAAGTACTTAACATTTACTGTAAAATGAATTTGTCTCTCCATAATTCCCACCACAGTTTTCTCTGTCAGTCAGGCCAAATGCCTTGTTCCGCCGTTAACTCGGGTGTTCAACTATTTCTTTTTGTTTATTTGTGTGTTATGTTTTATTTGTGGATATTTGTGCATTAATCCATTCAAGTTTAAAACTCCTCGTATCGCCCTGGTAAAATGAATCTTTATCTTTTTGTATTGATGATTGTATTGATGTAATGAATTTTTATCTTTCTGTAATCCTCCCCCCCCCCCTCTGTTCACTCTGTCAGTCAGGCAAAAATTTCTCGTTCCGCCCTGAACTCGGGTGTTCAACTAAGTGTCTCCATTACCTTTTATTATTACCCGCTGGGCACTCGCGGCTAGGCTTCAGCCAGCTGAGCCGAACGGAGGGGGAGGTGGACAGTCGAGAGCCGTTTGACTTCGTGAGACGGAGGGAGATCGAGGAAAAGTGGGCGAGGAGCCAGACCATCGGCTATACCTCTCTCTCTCTCTCGCCGCGAAAGAGCTCCCCCTGCTCGCCTCCCTCTTGTGATCGTCCTTTTACCCCACCTTCCGCCCCTTCGTTCTTTACCTCCCCTACGTGCTTTCCTCCTTCCCCCCCTCAACGTGTGGCCACCCACGCCCCGAATGCCTCAAATGTCCCCTTTCCCTCCCCGCCTCCATCCCCCTCCCCCCCGCCCCGTACACAGCATGCGACCGAAGAGGGCGGGGAGGGAGTGGACGGGACGAATGGCCTTCGACAGACAACCTGCGCCTCCTCATTTGCATCTCTTTTTCCCGAGAATCTCCCCCCTGGGCCCGAAATAATATGAAAAAAAATGAGATATAATAAGAAGAAAAACTTGGGATGGAAGAAAAAAAGAATTGGGAAAATAAGGAAGGTCGAAACGATGATGACGAGATGGAAACGAAGTCGTCTTCATTCGCCGTTCTTATTCCCAATGCTTGTTTTCCATGTCTCCTTCGCTGGCCGGCCCCGGTGGCGGCGAGGGTCAAGTCCTTGCCTGGGTCCACGCGTGGGTCGTAGGTTCAAATCCCGCCTGGGAAGGAAAATCGACTCCCTGAGCGTGGCTGTGTTCGTCCGTTAGAGAGTCAGAATTTCGCTTTGGAATCCTGACACCATTAGAATCGTTCTCTGCTCTCGACTCGTCCGTGGATTGTTTGTGTGTGATTTGGTTGGTGTGGTGGCTTCTCTACAGAACTGCTCGAGTTCTAATCCCGGATGATTGACGGAGATTTTCCAGCACAATCCTGGTATACCAATACGGGTGTTTCTATCTTAATAAATGAATCTAGTGATGAAGTATACCACATAGTTTCAGAGCGGTTTATTTTAATATGCCAAGTAGTTTGCTGCGCCAGCACGTTCCGCATTCTTCTTGTATACCTCTCTGTATTTATTTAGTTACAAAATACATTGACACTCGTTGCTTCTATGTCATTTATAGCATATTGAGCGATGCATTAAGATCGAAGGTTTTGCCTTTTGACAGGCATTTTCTGTTTTCTTAGCTTCATTTACTCATATTTTATATATAGTCGTTCATATTGGTGATAACTCACTTTTAGCCACGCCCCCTTAAGATTGTTGCCGAGCACTATGTGAACATATGCGATGTATCCTTCACCAACAAACCCAATCATCGTCTACGGTGCAAATGGCTTAAGTAGTCGGTCGCCCGCAACAATAATTAACCCATCGATTCTCTGCAAGTAGTGCGTTAATTGGGTCGCGTGTCTTCAGTACGAGTGCCATTTAGATCATGAGCACAGAAATCAACAATTTATCAAGCCCCATTGTGCTTGACATCACCATATCACGTAGTTCGTTAGTGGGAAAGGATTCACCGGACAAATCCCCGGTCACCTATGCGAAACATTTAATCCTGTGAGAGAGTTCATTGGCGAAGGCTGGAATGGCTCTGAACCATTAGGGAAAGGAAGGGTAACAAGGAAAGGGTAGATTCAAAACCCGGTCGAAATTAGTTTGACCGCGTAGTGAACCAAGGAACCTGGTATTTGCTTTTTGGCGACAGAAGCCCGAAGTCCGCTTTAGGGAAGGAAGCAATTCTTTTCCTCCTTTTCCTGTATTTGTATACCTTCGTACATTCGCCAGCAGCAGCCATTCGTGCCCCCCTCATACGAACAGCGAAAGTGGCTTGTTTCCTTGGGTCACCCCCCGCCACAGGTGTCGGTTGTATCCTTGCAGCGAGCGACTCCCGTCCCGCCACTCACAGGAGACCCAGCTGTCCCTGTTACCACCGGTCACCACGAGCAGGTCGTACCAGCGGCCGCTTTCCCATCTAGAGGTCTTCTGTTCACATCAGTGAATCGATTATCTTACGGACTTAACCCGATCATATCACGGTGTGGGGGACCAGATTCTTTCCGTCTGCCGGCTTAAGTTTTCCGAGGAAGATCCAGTAAATCACTCTTCAGGATCCGTTGGCGTATGTGGATGTCCCCATGAAGTAGTGCTTCCTCAAAACAACCAACTTGCGTGAGTCAAGTCATTCGGTGAATCGCGGGGAGAACGCCACCGTCTTCAAGTCTCGCCTCCTCGCGATGATTTCCCCGCGGCCAGAGAGAGGAAGCGTGTCCGCCTTTTCAAGTGTCCCTCGCATCGGTAAGAATTCCGCTCGAGTCGCTATTTTCAGTCGAAACCGGATGCTTCGGTGCGCTTGTGTCGTCTTTTGCTGTTGCACGACGGTGTGCTAGGGGAACGGAAAGTGCTGTGGAGATCTCTTTTCCGAGTGCCGTGCAAATTGAGCGGTGATGGAATTAGCCCGCGAGGGAAGTCAGTAACCGTGGCTGTAATTTTGTCAAGAGTAACGGTTGGGCACGGTATTTTTCTCGCTTTTTGCTCCACGAAATAATTCACGGATAGTAATCTCGCATCGTACTTATTATGACTTAATCGCACCGGGATTGTATACGAAGAAAATACTGTATCGTGATTTTGTCTTTCGACATTTGAGGGGAAAATCCTTTCCCGCGAGGAAGCACGTACTACATAAGAAATGCTTTAATATTTAAGACCATGTCTCAAATCAAGTTATCAGTCGCAGTATAAGAGTTAGAAGAAGGTATTTTTTTGCATTCTCGATTATGTTCGTGAAATTGATCTTTCCCTTTTTGCCAATTCCCGGCTCGCAAGTCTCCGCTTCCGTATGGACCACGCCCACTCCACACCCTTCCGGTCAATTGAAGGATGCAAGGGAATGACAATCGAGCATCATACAAGGTCGAAATTGAGTCATCACTGCCATCCGAGGTTTGAAGCGACTCCAACCTCGTCATATCAACAGGATGTTTGCATCGGATCTTGGTCTTCGTGATCATGGCAAGTAATTTCCGCATCTACATCAAGTACCACGTGTTCGAAAGGGGTGACTTTGCTCCGAATGTTGCAGTTAGTTATTTCGTGCGTTAAGTGCTGACAACTCTGTGGATTAAGCGCACTGACATCGAGCACATCCACAAACACCCTCATGTTCTCCTAATTTTTTTTTGTAGACTATCATCGCCTTTTTTATTACTTTTTCATGTTCGGGAAGCGACCTTATTTTCTCCCCAACGCACAAACCTATCTGTGCGCTCTCCATTGCATCAGAATTATATAAAAACATGGGGTATTTTTCCGTTAAAATCTAAATGTCATCTATAAATTATGGAAATAAAATGAGGAAATAATCTCAGTGTATCTTCTATTTCCCGTTTCTACAAAGTGTGTAAAAGTTATCTGGGAAAATTTCACGTTTTAAAAGATTAATTCAGTGACTCCTTAAGCATGTATGTGGTAGCTTACAAGCCTACTGGAGGGTGTGTGGAAGGAACTTCCGCCTCATCAGCCATGCATCGACCGTCAAACACACCATTATAATGTTATCTAGTCTACCAATTTTACTGCTAAATAACGAATGAGTCAAGAAATTTCATATGCAATACGGCTTTCAGTTATGTATTATTTCATGCGTATTACCTGTGTGCTACTTCCAAATCCGTTTAGATAGATCGTCTTCTATTATTTCCCTGTAAAAATATCGCATCACCTTGTCCCGTATGGGTGAGTGTGTTTTCAAATTCGAGGTATCTTCTTTCGTGCTGTGAGAGTGCTGGTGAATCCATTTGCATAGAGTCCTCGCCCCTTGTTAATTAATGGCGGAAGTCGCCCAATTCACAATTCTCGAGTGGTTGCGCCATTGCGTCGCGGCCGGCGGCGGCGGTGCGGGTCATCGGGCTGCGGTTTCCGCGAAATGTTTTCCGGTGGTCGCCACCCCGGTTGCACCGGTGGTCCCCGCCAAAGCAGCGAAGGGATCTCCGCGGAGCGGCACAATATGTGTGCGCTTAGTGTATACCTATTCAGGCAGCGTGTCAGCTCTTGTGGGTGCGTGGCTGGGGACTGAATCTGCACTTAACTTGATGTACGCTGCTTGTCATTTTTTGACGCGAGCGATAAGAGAATTTTCAGGTGCAATTTGGTTGTGCGACAGATAGTTTGTGATAAGTTGATTTTCTGTCAATTGCTTTGTAATAGTACGCTAATTGGTGTCTCGCATGCTTTCTCTGAAACTCTTGCATATCTATTCATTTGTATTTTTTCGATGCATTAATGCCCTAAATTGAAAAAAATGTAGCATTTGGTTTGGTACGTGTCGATGAAAATGCACCCCCTGCTACCCGTCTTTAATGTGACTTGCAGGGTACTATATCTTCATAGTTCCCTGTTGCATCAGAAAAAAACTGCGAACACGGAATACGAATTTTCTCCAACGTGCACTGCACTAAAGATTTGGAAACTATGTGTATTAGTGTATTTAGCCGCTAAACGTATGGCTTTATTAGATGTGTTCGTATGCGAGGAATGTGCTGTCTCCGCCAGCCCTTATCGAATAGCTGTGGGGATCTCGCGGGGATGCTAAGAAAGGCAAAAAAAAAGAGCAGAGCTAGTCTCATTGTGAGCGCGTGGGCCGCAACGCCCCGCTTTATTCTGCGCGATGATCGAAAACTACGTCACTCGGTGGGATGGGAATGGGGAGGTTGAGGGCAGTCCACGACGTTTCGTCAAGTCCATGAATGGGCGTTCACATGGAGACTTATTGCAGCCAGACCACACATTAAGCTACGCCGCGCTCTTGTTTCAAAGAACAATTTATGCGGCCGAGTTTGTGTTACATGGGAAATAAATTTGGGCTCCGGTTTTCAAATCTGTTCTATAATCTATTTCCCTCATTTTATTTTCATGATCTGATCTACCGGAGTATGTTGGAGTTCGTAAGATATTGAAAACTTCTGCAAGTAAATCGGTTTTCAATTTACTTAAAAGATCGAGTCAAATTTTCAATCGACGGTCTGATAGCGATTCCCATCCTAGTTTTTGCAAGAGGTCAGTTACACTAACGAGACTATCATAACGGCCTTTCACATATCTTGCTGATCTTCTCTGCACGCGTTCTCTGTTTGTATGCCTACCTCATGAGAATCCCAAACTCTATTAGCGTATTCTAAGTGGGGTCTAACAAGGAAGAAGTAACTGATTTATCTAACTTTATCGTTGCACTTTCCTCGTTGTCTATTAACAAATCCCAATTTACGATTAGCCTGACCAGTTATATCCCGAATATGTTTGCCCCACGAGAGATCATTCGTTAGTTTAACTCCAAGGTATTTTACTGACTCTACAGTCTCTAATTTGGCATTTTGTACGTAATAACTGTACTGAGGGGAGTTTTTCCATTTCCAGAAGTTAATTTCCAGATTTTAATATCGTGAATTTATTGAACCACTGATTATAAAACCGGGACGAAATGATTTTGCGTGACGTTTCTCCCACTGCAATTAATAAAAAAAGGAGCTTTCACAAAATAATGCAAAATACATCATATGGAGGCCTGGATTTTTTTCCGAAAGTTTAAGTATGCTCTTCTAAAGCTTTGGTGTTTACTTACTGGCTTACTATTGTAAGTATATCCGCCGCGATGATTGCGGGTTCAGGGGAAATGAATCAGGGAGCAAGTCGGTAGCTTGTTTGACACAGACTTTATTCCACCTTCTGCGTCTACACCGCACCAAGGTCCCCGCGAAACTCCTCGAGGCACGCTACTCCCACACCCCCGCTCCCTCAGAGGGCATCACCACGGGACCACACCCCTTCCAACTCATTGGCCGCCAAGTGCTGACGCCATTCATCTCACCCATTTTCGACAATCTTAATATTCTTCTCTTCCTTGGTCCTTTATGGGAGATGAGATAGTGCACGGCCTAATTTGCTCCTCTCGTCCTGTTTGGGCAATGGGAGGCGAGATAGTGCACAATCTGAATGGCTCCTCTCTTCCTCTGTCCAGAAAGTGCACCGCTCAGCATCGTTCCCATGCCCGAATGGTCTCTCGTCTCTCGTGCCTTCCTTATCATACTAACAATATACTTACACTATGCTACTACCATACTAACAATATACTTACACTGCTCGGTTTGTTAAATGTCGTTATGATAATTGTATTAGTGTTACGAGTTTAATAGAAGAACTAGGATGGGAATTACTATCAGAACGCAGGTTAAAATTTAGGTTAAACCTTTTAAGTAAATTCGAAACCGATTTGTTCACAGATGACGTTAGATATATATTAAGAACCCCTGCGTATTATGCTAGGTTTGACCATATTAACAAAATTAGAGAGATAGATTGTCGTACCGATAGATTTAAAATGTCATTTTTCCCGCGTACCATAAGAGAGAACAATAGGCAACGTAGCAAAAGGGATAGGTAGGTGAAACATAGTTAGGATAGTCTGTAGTGCATGATGCATGTAATAACTACCAATAATCCCTTCCTTATTATGTAGATTTTAACCTGTACTATACCGTAGTAACTAATATTCTATTGTAATAACTACTGCAATTACTTGCAATAACTAATAATCTACTGTAGTTACTAATAAACTATGACCCTATTTTCTAGCATGTCTACATTATATATCCTACTTACATGGCAATAGTGCATGTTTGGTGATCTTCACCCCCTGCCACACACCCTCGTGGTGGCTCGCAGGGTATTACGTAGATGTAGATGTATGCTTATTATTGTTTCTGGCGATGAATTTGAATTTGAGATTTTCCCTGAAAACCTCAAATTCAATCCATTTCCTTAAATAGTGAACTTTATCCATGTTATATCACCATTCGCCTTGGAACGACCTCCTGAGTTTTGTTGTAGAAATTTAACATGCTCTTTAACTGCCAGTCGCAAGAATTTTGGAACATTTCGGTGGAGGGATTTAGTTTACCTGAAATCTCATGCACGTCTGCGCTTGCGCGGTCCAAGTTGTAAAACACCATAGGATATGCAAAATTAGATATATTAAATATAGACTGCCATGTAATCGAATACCCTCTTACTCACGGCATATCTTGGGGAAAACATATTCGGGAAATATGCGGTCAAGCTTACAGGAAGATAGGCTTTATCAAGAGAGTACTCGGAAAATGTGATGAGAAAGTGAAAGAACGTTGTCATTTTTCAATCGTTAGGCCTCATCGGGAATATGCTGTTAGTGTATGGGATCCATACATCTACGTGATACCCTGCGAGCCACCACGAGGGTGTGTGGCAGGGGGATAGGTGCCAGGTGGCATACGAAGCGGGGTTGATGTCAGAGTTAGATCGCGTGCAGCGAAGAGGAGCTAGGTTTGTGAAACGATGCTACGATAAGTTGGCTAGTGTCTCTGGACTGTTAGAAGAATTAGGATGGGAATCGCTATCACAGCGTAGATTAAATTATAGGCTTAACCTTCTAACTAAATTTCAAGAAAATCATTTCTCTGACGACGTAAAAAACATACTATAAACCCCCTCGTACTACGGCAGATTAGATCGCGCCAATAAAATTAGAGAGCTAAATTGTAGAACCGATAGGTATAAAATGTCATTTTTTCCGCGTACCATTCGGGACCATAACAGCTGTGATCGTCGTCATGAATAGTTCGAATTGTGACAATAGGTAGACAGTAAGTCTTTCTCTTTATATTCTCTACGTTCTTCTTTATGCATGATGTTAATATTGTTGTTCTTATACATGCATGATATTGTGAATCTGTAGTAGTAGTCTTTGTATCCCTTGCATGTTGGAACGATTGACGATAGAATGTTTCTTGGTTAGTAGATTTTAATGGGCGCTTTGCATGTGTGGCTCGCGGGTTTCAATGTAATTTCGGTGTTCTACCGTATCATTCATTCATGCCTGGTTTGGAAGCACCCCCTGCCACACACCCTTTGGGTGGCTTGCAGGGTCTGGCGTAGATGTAGATAAGTCTCAGGTAAGTTAAATACTAGTTAGCATGAAAGCATGTAATCCTCAGCCATATGGCCAAAAGACTTGGTAGATTTCATTGGATTGTTCTCCGAAATTATTGTGGTTATCGATGAGATGTGAGGATTCCGCTTGGCAGATAATGACATACTCACCTATATCCTCCAAGCACTCATATAATTGCCTATCCAAAAAGATCATATCTAGTGGGGTGGAAGTTTGGAGCCAGCATTCAAGTATTAGATACAATGTTATGATACTTTGAGTAGTAGAAGGAGGTTTAAGGCTTGTAAGGTATATTCTTCTTCAAACTCGTTTGTAAGAGACCTCACCTTTATTAACAATATCCAAAGTTACAAAATTAACGTAGTGTATGCAAATTTTTTACTGATTGACCTGTAATAAACAATTCCTGACGTAAAATTAAAAATACTTGAATAAGTTCAGCCTGCTGGTGACATCAGAGAACCCCATTACGCTTATCTTATTAAGAATTAACAAATAAAAATGCTTAAAGGAAAATGCAAAAGTGATTCTTGAATATTTTAAGAAATAATTAAGTATTATAATTACCTACTTGAGTTTGATCCTCGCCGGTACGTGAATATTTTCTGGCGTATGGAGTCGCATGCCATCGCAAATACTCTTCTTCCTCAAGATTGTTTGTCTCATTCATTGGTGCGTGCGCCATACGCATAATCCTGTGATGATATGAATGCAGTATGCTGGAGTTTGAAGATGGAGCCGGAAAACTTTCTTTGTAAAGAAAGCTTTTTTTACCCATGCGAACGTAGGTGTGAGTTTGTTGTTACACGATCGCAACTCCTCGTATTTTAATTGATGCACGGTATCAATTTTTTTATTAGGCTCTCGTAGATATGATTCCACTTCAGTATTATTTGTTAACCCCCGTTTGAGTGATGTAGGAATAATCATTTCCCTTCGCCTTCAGCGAACGACGCTGCTACTTGATTAAGCATTTCCAGGAATCTTTGTTACGGCAAAAGTGAATCCCTCGCGGCTTCTTCATTTTCTTCCCTCTATCCTTAATTGAGAACGAGGTTAAACACCTCCCTCCCTCGTCTACGTGTGTGTTAATTATTTAAAATCTATCGAAATTCATTATGAAATTAATCAATCATTGGAGACATCCGCTGCTTGGTGGTTCTTCACCTGTTCGTTTATCCATCTTCCTCTCACCAAGTGCGAAACACCCCTTTGGGTGGACCCCTCAATTGACCTTTTTTATGCCCATTGGTGGTGCATTAGTTGTAAGCAAGCTATGCAAGTACATAAAGAGAACATAGAGAGAACAATAGGCGGCGTAGCAAAGGGATAGGTAGGTGAAATATAATTAGAGTAGTCTGTAGTGCATGATGCATGTAATAACAACCAATAATCCCTTTCTTATTATGTAGATACTAACCACCTAGCTGCATGTGACCCTGTTCTCTAGCATGCCTCCCTTAAATATCCTACTTGCATGGCAGTAGTGCATGTTTGGTGATCTTCACCCCCTGCCACACACCCTCGTGGTGGCTCGCAGGGTATTACGTAGATGTAGATACATTTTTCAAGGGCATTCGCCTTTCTTTTTTTTCCTAGTAAATACGTTTTAAATTTTTTCTCTTTTTTTAATGATCCAACTACCGGGAAACATGGTCCATTTAGGAATAGAGCCTACTAAATATCATTTAATCGAGATTGCGAACTAATGAACGCATTCGTCGACTTTGCCAGTAGTGTTAAGGGCATCGTAGCCTTGCGTAGCACTGTCAATTTATCGTGGGCCCTCATATACATCTACATCTACGTCATACCCTGCAAGCCACCCAAAGGGTGTGTGGCAGGGGGTGCTTTCGCACCAGGCATGCATGAATGATATGGTAGAACACCGACATTACATTAAAAACCCGCGTACCACACATGCAAAGCGCCAATTACAAATCTAATACCCAAGAAACATTCTATCTCCAATCGTTCTAACATGCAAGGGATACAAAGACTACTACTACAGATTCAAAATATCATGCATAAATAAGAACATCATTATTTACATCATGCATAAATAAGAAAGAGGAGAATATAATGAGAAAGATTAACTGCCTGCCTGTTGTCAATACTCGAACTATTCATGACGACGATCACAGCTGTTATGGTCCCGAATGGTACGCGGAAAAAATGACATTTTATACCTATCGGTTCTACAATCTAGCTCTCTAATTTTACTGGCGCGATCTAATCTGCCGTAGTACTAAGGGGTTAATAGTATGTTTTTTACGTCGTCAGTAAAATGATTTGATGTACGCGACGATATACATTATTAACAAGAACTGTCGGTGAACTCCTTTGCCTTTTGATGCGGTTAAAGATCCGTTAAATCTGTTCTTCCAGTACTGCAATAAGAAGCCCTTCATTTCTGCTTCAGTTTAGAAAATAAGGGAGTGGCGTGTTTGATGTTCTGAACTTCCGGAGCAGTTATTTAGCCTGTAGCAGAATTCATCATTCTATAAAAAAACTCCCTATCAAGAAAAAGGAAAAAGCTAGATTTAAAAATAATTTACTTTTTTAAAATTGGCATCATTATGCTCTAATTTGGCCTTTTCGTTGCCGCCTTAGTACTCGATCAATTGTTTTGTCTAAATCCCATTTTAATCAGCATTTCACCAATGTCCTCATCTGGACTGCCATGTTTCTAAGTCAGCCAAGTAGTGCTAGCACCATGTTATGCATGCTCCCTGTTGACTGTTGTGCCACGTTTCTATAGTTACGTTATAGATTATTTTAGTAGTTTCTGTACCATTTGTGGCGTACCGATAGTGTGGTGCTTGTTGGTGATAGTTAATTTCTTCACTGTAGTTCATGTTAGTGATATGTCAACCCTCGCCAATCACCCTTTTGGTGGCTTGCAGGGTAATAAGTAGATGTAGAATTTCTGTCACTCTACCCATTTCAATTATTATTCAAGTATTATTTTATTTAACGATATAAACAACCGTTACTTTCCTGTCATATTACCTTTGTTTACTTCTTATCTTCTGAGCCTTCTTTCAAAATTAGATCTCTTTAGTAGATCATGTAGTGCCTAAGGACTGGAGAGTAGCAAATGTCACACCTATATTCAAAAGCGGCGACAGGGAAGACCCTAGTAACTATAGGCCTATTTCTCTCACATCCATTTCCTGTAAGGTATTTGAACACATAATCGTAAGCTCCATTATGAGTCATTTAGATAGGGAGGAATTGTTAATAAATAACCAACACGGATTTCGAAAGGGTAGATCTTGCGAAACCCAATTGGCCCTCTTCGTTCATGACATCTTGCTCTCGGGTGAAAATAATGTCCAAGTTGACGCGATATTCCTCGATTTTAGGAAAGCTTTTGATAAGGTACCTCACGTTAAGTTGCTCTCAAAACTAGAAGCATATGGAATAGATAAAAACATTATTAGTTGGATTAATCAATTCTTACATGGGCGGGAACAAAGGGTTGTCATAGACGGTATCATGTCAAACACAGTTAGCGTTACATCGGGTGTTCCTCAGGGAAGTGTAATTGGTCCACTTTTATTTCTCTTGTACATTAATGATATTAGTAACGTCGTTAAAAGTAAGCTTAGACTCTTCGCAGACGACGCGGTTGTGTATAGGGATATTAACAATTCCGAAGATAGCGACTCGTTAACAAACGACCTACTTGCTATTCATGCTTGGTGCGAAAAGTGGCAGATGGAACTAAACATAAAAAAGTGCGTAGCAGTCAGCTTTTGGAAAAAGAAAAATTGGCCATTTAGGGCATACAGAATTAAAAATACAGAAATTATTCACGCCGAGTCTGTTAAGTACTTAGGAGTCACAATTAGTCACGACCTATCTTGGGGAAAACATATTAGGGAAATATGCGGTCAAGCATATAGGAAGCTAGGCTTTATCAAGAGAGTACTCGGAAAATGTGATGAGAAAGTGAAAGAACGTTGTTATTTTTCAATCGTTAGGCCTCATCTGGAATATGCTGTTAGTGTATGGGATCCATACGAAGCGGGCTTGATATCAGAGTTAGGTCGCGTACAGCGAAGAGGAGCTAGGTTTGTGAAACGATGCTACGATAAGTTGGCTAGTGTGTCTGGACTGTTAGAAGAATTAGGATGGGAATCGCTATCACAGCGTAGATTAAATTATAGGCTTAACCTCCTAAATAAATTTCAGGAAAATCATTTTACTGACGACGTAAAAAACATACTATTAACCCCTTCGTACTACGGCAGATTAGATCGCGCCAATAAAATTAGAGAGCTAGATTGTAGAACCGATAGGTATAAAATGTCATTTTTTCCGCGTACCATTCGGGACCATAACAGCTGTGATCGTCGTCATGAATAGTTCGAGTATTGACAATAGGCAGGCAGTTAATCTTTCTCATTATATTCTCCTCTTTCTTATTTATGCATGATGTAAATAATGATGTTCTTATTTATGCATGATATTTTGAATCTGTAGTAGTAGTCTTTGTATCCCTTGCATGTTAGAACGATTGGAGATACAATGTTTCTTGGGTATTAGATTTGTAATTGGCGCTTTGCATGTGTGGTACGTGGGTTTTTAATGTAATGTCGGTGTTCTACCATATCATTCATGCATGCCTGGTGCGAAAGCACCCCCTGCCACACACCCTTTGGGTGGCTTGCAGGGTATGACGTAGATGTAGATGTAGATGTAGAATTAGCATTTTTTTACGGCTGACTACATTTCCCCCGAGCGAATCCATCATGCACTTTTCGTGAGTGTTCTTTGAAAAAAATATACTTCACCGTAGGTGTGGCCCTACCTTAAGTAAACACGGTTTATTTCGACTGGTTTTGAGTATTATTCCCCATGGCTATCTTAGCCGCAGTGGTATTTTGCCTCCGCTACGGACTCGTCATTAGCCCTGGTGCCCTCGAGGGCCAAAGACCATTAAACTCGCGACATTTCCCTCCGTGTCCTCGTCAGTCCTTTCCGAGAATCCCGGCCGCCACAGCTTGGGAGTGTTTGACATCCCCACTGGTCTCTCCGTCCGGTTTTCTTCTCTTGTGACTAATAACAAGAAGTCCACGAGAACCAACGGGAACCCCGTCGCCTCGTGTCTCTGCTTCTTGGAGGAGAATGCCGTCTGCTTCACAGGGTCCCCTTTTGTTCAGAGCACCTGAATGCACATACCCCCTCTGCCCACACACCTCTTTGCTTTCCTCAAAAGTGCTTTTGTTTTCCTCCTGCCCTCGCGTCTCCCTCTTTCCCGGAACACTTATCTGAGTTCCTCATAAGCCGTCTCTCTCTCCTCCTCGCCCCCATGCTGCGGTTTCGCTCGTTGGTTGCCCTCGTCCCTCCTTTCTTTCATCCTCTCTCTCTCTCATGCTCCTCCCGCTCGACCTTCGCATCCACGCCCCAAGATTACCTCCCCGAAAGGACGCCACGCCAACGCATCGTCAAGATACGTCGCAAAGGACGGGGAGCTGGGAGGGTAAGGGGGCGGGGGGCAATTGTATATACGTGCGACTTAAGGTATTTTTAATATATATATATATATATACACACACACACGTTGATGGATTGGAGTCAGCCATGCGGCGATGAACACACGATGTGGATAGGATGGAGGAGATAGACACAAAAAAAGAGACGATCACACTTACATAGCTAGCTTTCGGAACTAGTCCGTCTTCAAGGCGTATCACGGAACAAATGTCCAATGAACATGAAACTTAGGTTTGTTAAAGTCCGTTATGATAATTGTATAAGTGTTACGAGTTTAATAGAAGAACTAGGATGGGAATTACTATCAGAACGCAGGTTAAAATTTAGGTTAAACCTTTTAAGTAACTTCGAAACCGATTTGTTCACAGATGACGTTAGATATATATTGAGAACCCCTGCGTATTCTGCTAGGTTTGATCATATTAACAAGATTAGAGAGATAGATTGTCGTACCGATAGATTTAAAATGTCATTTTTCCCGCGTACTCTAAGAGAGAACAATACGCAGCGTAGCAAAGAGATAGG
Source organism: Ceriagrion tenellum (assembly GCA_963169105.1). Taxonomy (NCBI): domain Eukaryota; kingdom Metazoa; phylum Arthropoda; class Insecta; order Odonata; family Coenagrionidae; genus Ceriagrion; species Ceriagrion tenellum. Next base: position 51,187,153 of record OY720633.1, on the reverse strand, counting down.
TAGGTGAAATGCATCTACATCTACGTGATACCCTGCGAGCCACCACGAGGGTGTGTGGCAGGGGCTGAAGATCACCAAACATGCACTATTGACATGCATGTTGGATATTTAAGGGAGATATGCTAGATAATGGGGTCACATGGAGCTAGATGGTTAGTATCTACATAATAAGGAAAGGATTATTGGTTTTCATTACATGCATCATGCACTACAGACTACTCTGACTATACTAAATAAATTTCAGGAAAATCATTTTACTGACGACGTAAAAAACATACTATTAACCCCTTCGTACTACGGCAGATTAGATCGCGCCAATAAAATTAGAGAGCTAGATTGTAGAACCGATAGGTATAAAATGTCATTTTTTCCGCGTACCATTCGGGACCATAACAGCTGTGATCGTCGTCATGAATAGTTCGAGTATTGACAATAGGCAGGCAGTTAATCTTTCTCATTATATTCTCCTCTTTCTTATTTATGCATGATGTAAATAATGATGTTCTTATTTATGCATGATATTTTGAATCTGTAGTAGTAGTCTTTGTATCCCTTGCATGTTAGAACGATTGGAGATAGAATGTTTCTTGGGTATTAGATTTGTAATTGGCGCTTTGCATGTGTGGTACGCGGGCTTTAATGTAATGTCGGTATTCTACCATATCATTCATGCATGCCTGGTGCGAAAGCACCCCCTGCCACACACCCTTTGGGTGGCTTGCAGGGTATGACGTAGATGTAGATGTAGATGTATTTCACCTATTATCTAGCATGCCTTCATTAAATATCCTAGTTGCATGTCAATAATGCATGTCTGGTGATCTTCACCCCCTGCCACACACCCTCGTGGTGGATCGCAGGGTATTACGTAGATGTAGATGTAGATTATATATGGGAGTATAGGTCACCATTTCACTTCCCAAAACCTTATCCCTTACATCTTTACACGGCTGGTGCCCTAATACCCCTTGCCACACGCTCACGTGGCGGCTCGCAGAGTAGTATGTAGATGTACATGTAGATGTACATGTACATATACACGTGATGTAGATTAAATGCTAGGTGAAGTGACATCTCGCTCAAATCCCCGTAATTCGTCCCACCCATCGCCTAATCGTGTTCAGGATTTTGTGACCAAGGCGACGCAGAGGTGGCCTCAAACTCGAGGATTGTTTAAATACCTTCCCCTGTTTTATTGGGCATATCGATGTCCGCCCATGGCTTATAATTCTACCTTTCCGTTCACATTACGTTGAATTATGGACAAATGGATGCCTATATTTTATTCATTGTCAAAAGTCTCGTATAGTGGGGTAATAACTCACTCGGCTCATGTTTACGCCAGGAGGGTCAATTACAGGGCACAGACGCGCTTGTGTGAATGGGGCAGCCGTTGGAAGGCTAAAGGCCGATGTAATCTCCGATTTACGACGAGGGCAGCTGATTCTCCGCCCATTCTCCGGTACGCCCGCTTCCGATTGTTATCCGAAAATATAAAGTCCCCTCCAGTGCTCCAGGTTGCCAAGCTTCTGGTTCGTTCGGCCTCTACCGATTTAGTGGCCAAAGAAACTAAACTATGCATTTGTGAATTTTGGAAAATGAATTAAAATTTCACTTGATTGCCTAAATCATGGCGAATCTTCACTTTTTTCAGTACATGAGGGGCTTTTCTTTGAAACCTGTAAGGCGTGATTTTCTTATTGATGATGACATAATGATAAATAAATATAATCAATGTAAAACTCTCTGTGCTGAGCAGTAGTCAGCTGCTGTAAAAATTCTTGGTGTAAATGTCTGGTTAAACCAATTAAAACATTATTTCTCACCAGAGTTATTGTGAACGTTGTACATAAACTGAATTTTAACCTCCAGTTCAATCAATTTAACACGATTGTGTATCATAACATCAGATTTACTTTTAGCAAATATTCCACGAGTCAATTTTCGGTTTTGGTTAACAAGAATCACATACGACACATAAAATACGACATAACTCATTTTTTTATTAATGGATTTGATAGAGGGTGGTGAAATTCATCTCATTCATTCACATCACAATATTGCTGATATCCTATTTGGCAGTGAATGTGTCGTGTCTCCCAAAACACAGATGATTGCACAGATAATAGAATTTGGTCCTTTGGTCACACTTTTGCCCTTATATTCAGTTCGTTCAGTGTTCAAGGTAGTTTGAGCGAAATATCATTTCTCCTTGACATCGATCAATTTAGACTCATTTTAAAGAAAAATCTCTCACTCTTCCTAAAATACCAAAATGTCAGCCTCTTGTCTAACTATTTTACGAGATATTTGCTCTTTTACATGAGAAAAAGTGCTTGTGTGCGCTCCAGAGAGACCTTATTTAAAAAATGAGGAAAAAATGAGGAGAAAAATTTCTAACATGTTGATCTCGTAAAAAAATCAACCGTATGTTGTCTGTATGTTTTCTCTACTCTTTTTGACAATATATCACATTGTCACCGCAGTAATTTTTTCTGGATCGCAAAAACCGTCCGTTTTGAAGGAGTTTTGAACGTACCGCGTGAAATAAATGTAGTGAAGCATTAATGTAGATCCATATTGCAATGAAACAGTTGGTAATAACTCCACACTAAACATTTATAGACAACCGACCGTGGGGTCGACACGAATTGCCATTTACAAGGATGATTTTATACGGATTTATGTAGATATTTTTATTTAATTACTTTGAATTTCAGTCATATAAAATCGTATTATTCTACCATTAGTATTGTAATACTAAAATCATGCTGTCTACAGCTGCTGAAATTGAAACGCATAATTCGAATATGGTCTCCATCGTGACTAGGGAACTATCTCGCTCAAACTACCTTAATTCTGCTTTATTGTAGAATTTCTTGCTTTGATAGAAATGGTAGATATATGTATAAAATCCGAAGTTTCTTGCGATATTGAGTTGAATTCATTCATAATGCAGAAATAAAAAAAATTGCAATTATCCACAGATATTTCTAGAAATAAAAGATTTCTGTGGATTATTGCAAATATTTTAGTCCTGCAAAATGGTATATTTGATTAATATGTCTATACTAAGTCCGAACATGACGGTTGACACTGATGTCATCAGGTAATTAACTCTAGAATTTATTTTTTATTCAGTGCATGTTCAACGCATCATCGTTAATATAAAGCGATTTTAGCGAATGTGAAGACAAAATCATTCATTGCACACACCCTCGTGGTGGCTCGCAGGGTATTACGTAGATGTAGATTCGTGGCTTGTCCCCAACAAATACTGCTCTCACAAGCAATTTTCTCCGAGATGTTCCTGTTTTATCTCCTTACCCGTTTATTTTTCGCGTGCAGTCGAATTCTTTACGCCCTCTGTCGAGAATTTTTCCGCACGGCCATAGGAATTTACGACTTCCTATTAGCATCGATGGTCACGTCATTACGGATATTTTTACGGCGCCAGATTTTTCGATATTTCTGGCCGCGTGATTTAAATGGCTGGGGCTGTCTTCCCATCCTCTCAGTCCAGCGAGAATTTGGAATGCGCTACACGGACGATTTTGTTTTCGCACGCGGCGAAAGTTAAAGAGAGACAATCTTCCCCAAATATCCGGACGCCGAGCGCCTCGAGGGCTCCACGATGAATCACTGATCGGCGTGACTCGGCCTCCGCATTCGAATTCATGAAGGAATACATTTTCACCATCAGGAAGTTTGGACTTACAAGGACTTGAGGTAGTTCGAGCGCAATCAGTTAATTTGGTCTCGTTTTAAAGAAAAATATCTCACCTATCCAATGACGCCAAAAATTCTACCCCTTACCACATTACTTTCGGAGATATTTGCAAAAAATACCAGCCATTTTACATGGGAAATGGTACATGTATGCACTCCAGAGAGACATTATTTACAAAATGAGGTATTTTTAACGCTTAGATGTCGTAAAAAAATAACTGTGTGTAGTTTGTGAGTTTTCTCAACTATTTTTGAAAATTAATCATATTGTCACCGCAGTAGTTTCCTTGTTATCACAATAAACCTTCCATTTTGAAGTAGTTTCAAACGTACCTACCGCGCGAAATATTGAGTCAAGTTAAAGACTTATTTAGATATTTTCATTTAATTACTTACAATTTCTGTCTTATGAAACTATATTATTGCACCTTTAATAATGCAATATTTAATTGATGTGTCCTACACGTAGTGAAATTAATACGTATATTACGAATATGGTCTATATTATGTCTAGGGAACTATCTCATTCGGACTACATTAAATGCCATTTTTATGAGTCTTCTCCTCTGAATTTTTGACGGCGTAAAGATAAGTTAAAGTACAAGGAGGTTAGATGGGATTTAATTCTGGAAATTAAATAGATATTGGATTTTCTGAAGAGTACTTCTCGAGTTACCGAAAATATTTGAGGGGCAGAGCTGACATTGTTCCTACTTTTGATATAATTTATATACCATTAGGAAAATGTGACGAGAAATTAATGGAGCGAAGCTATTTTTCTCTCGTGAGGCCTCACTTGGAGAACGCCGTTCGCATATGGGACTCTGACAAAGTAGGACTAGTTTCAGATATATATCGAACACAGCGGAGAGCAGCAAGATTTGTTAAAAATTGTTACGATAAACTTAAAAGTGATACAGAATTGTTGAATGAAATAGGATGGGAACATCTCTCAAATGGAAGGGAAAATATTGCTTAAATATTTTACGTAAGTTTGATGTAGACTGTTTCTTGCCGGTCTGTCAACATATTGTGTTCGAGCCAAACTATTATAGTAGAAACAAGCATAATATGTACTGAGTAATTAGGCTGCAGAACCGATAGATTGAGGACGACATATTTTCCGCGTACAATAAGGGACCATAATAGTTGCGATAACCTTGTTCTCTGCTACTTTGGCCATCACTAAGTAAAGTAGGTTTTGTAGATGTGCTAAATATATTAACATCATTAATAACAACTCACACTGTATGAAATTTACAGGATGAATTGCTTCCTACTTGATTTAGTACCTTGTTGGGCTATTTATCAGTTGTATTTATAATACTAACCATTTGTTGTATCTTAAATAGTGTACTGCATGGTAGTTCGTCTAGGTCTAGAAAAGATAGAGTGGAAAGGACCGGGGGAGGAGTTTTTATTGCAGTGAAGGATTGTTATATTAGTAGGAGGGAGTCATTTTCCGACGACCAGGTAGAAAGCGTATGGTGCTCCATTCAAAATCCTAAAGCTAAAACAATCTATGTGTGCGCATATTACAGACCACCAGATACCCATATAACCTCAATATTAGGACTAGAAAGTCAACTCAGTAAATTAACCACTCAAAAAAACGACTGTCATATTATAATCGGTGGGGATTTCAATCTTCCGTCCATAGACTGGGACACGTACAGTTTTATCACTGGGGGGAAAGACAAAGACCTTTGTGAGTCACTCCTGTATACATTCACATCTCACTCACTACATCAATTAGTCACTGCTCCAACTAGAGGGAAAAATACACTTGATCTTTTAGCGACAAATATTCCACACATGGTTGTAAACATAGGTACGGATAAGGGAATAAGCGACCACAAGATAGTTAAAGCTAATTTTTCCGTGAGCATGATCAAGAAACATAATCCACAAAGAAAAATCTACTTATATAATAAGGCTGACTACGAAGGTATGAAACGAGAGTTCCAAAAGTCATTTACTAATTTTCAAAAAATAAGTATCAACAGTAATACTGAGGTTTTGTGGAATACTTTCCTCAACGTTACACGATCAGTAGTTAGCAAATACATACCAAGTAAATGGAAAAGAGCCAATGCAGAGCCTAGGTGGTATAACGCGGAGGTTAGAAAAACATTAAAGCACCAAAGAACATGTCATGCTAGGTTAAAAACGGCAAAAAGTAACAAATCCTCCGAAGAACTATACACAGTCACCGAAAATTACAAAATATCTAAACTCTTAGCAAAAAAAGCGTGCCGAAGGGCGTTAGCTGATTTCAAAAGTAAATTACTGGGAGAACAATTGAACGATAATCCCAAGGCATTTTGGTCGTATGTTAGGGACACTCAAGGAAATAAATCAACAGTACACACGCTTAAGAATATGAAAGGGGAAAAGATAACCAACAGTCTACAAAAAGCCAATTCGTTAAACTCATTCTTCAAAAGCATTTTCAGTACTTATACACCACATCTTTTCGATCCGCAGCCAGTTCGTTCCCAAACATGTATGCCTGAAATTATTATAAATTGTCGCGGCATAGAACAGCAGCTAAAAAATATTAACCCCAACAAATCCCCCGGTCCAGATCAAATACCTGCTCGCGTATATAAAACAATGGCATCATACATAGCGCCTTACTTAGAATTAATATTTACCAAATCTTTAGTAGATCATGTAGTGCCTAAGGACTGGAGAGTAGCAAATGTCACACCTATATTCAAAAGCGGTGACAGGGAAGACCCTAGTAACTATAGGCCTATTTCTCTCACATCCATTTCCTGTAAGGTATTTGAACACATAATCGTAAGCTCCATTATGAGTCATTTAGATAGGGAGGAATTGTTAATAAATAACCAACACGGATTTCGAAAGGGTAGATCTTGCGAAACCCAATTGGCCCTCTTCGTTCATGACATCTTGCTCTCGGGTGAAAATAATGTCCAAGTTGACGCGATATTCCTCGATTTTAGGAAAGCTTTTGATAAGGTACCTCACGTTAAGTTGCTCTCAAAACTAGAAGCATATGGAATAGATAAAAACATTATTAGTTGGATTAATCAATTCTTACATGGGCGGGAACAAAGGGTTGTCATAGACGGTATCATGTCAAACACAGTTAGCGTTACATCGGGTGTTCCTCAGGGAAGTGTAATTGGTCCACTTTTATTTCTCTTGTACATTAATGATATTAGTAACGTCGTTAAAAGTAAGCTTAGACTCTTCGCAGACGACGCGGTTGTGTATAGGGATATTAACAATTCCGAAGATAGCGACTCGTTAACAAACGACCTACTTGCTATTCATGCTTGGTGCGAAAAGTGGCAGATGGAACTAAACATAAAAAAGTGCGTAGCAGTCAGCTTTTGGAAAAAGAAAAATTGGCCATTTAGGGCATACAGAATTAAAAATACAGAAATTATTCACGCCGAGTCTGTTAAGTACTTAGGAGTCACAATTAGTCACGACCTATCTTGGGGAAAACATATTAGGGAAATATGCGGTCAAGCATATAGGAAGCTAGGCTTTATCAAGAGAGTACTCGGAAAATGTGATGAGAAAGTGAAAGAACGTTGTTATTTTTCAATCGTTAGGCCTCATCTGGAATATGCTGTTAGTGTATGGGATCCATACGAAACGGGGTTGGTATCAGAGTTAGATCGCGTCCAGCGAAGAGGAGCTAGGTTTGTGAAACGATGCTACGATAAGTTGGCTAGTGTGTCTGGACTGTTAGAAGAATTAGGATGGGAATCGCTATCACAGCGTAGATTAAATTATAGGCTTAACCTCCTAAATAAATTTCAGGAAAATCATTTTACTGACGACGTAAAAAACATACTATTAACCCCTTCGTACTACGGCAGATTAGATCGCGCCAATAAAATTAGAGAGCTAGATTGTAGAACCGATAGGTATAAAATGTCATTTTTTCCGCGTACCATTCGGGACCATAACAGCTGTGATCGTCGTCATGAATAGTTCGAGTATTGACAATAGGCAGGCAGTTAATCTTTCTCATTATATTCTCCTCTTTCTTATTTATGCATGATGTAAATAATGATGTTCTTATTTATGCATGATATTTTGAATCTGTAGTAGTAGTCTTTGTATCCCTTGCATGTTAGAACGATTGGAGATACAATGTTTCTTGGGTATTAGATTTGTAATTGGCGCTTTGCATGTGTGGTACGCGGGTTTTTAATGTAATGTCGGTGTTCTACCATATCATTCATGCATGCCTGGTGCGAAAGCACCCCCTGCCACACACCCTTTGGGTGGCTTGCAGGGTATGACGTAGATGTAGATGTAGGTAGCTCTCTCCTAGTTTCTGGTCTGACCGCGCATTGTTACCGAGACTGCTTTTGGTCTTCGCCTAGCGGGACGGGGAAAGTTCGCGCCTCTGATTTTTACTGGGATGAGTGCCTCATGTCAGATGTGGAATCACCCCGAGCCACACACCCTAGTGGTGGCTAATAGAAGTTGATACATTGTCCATTACTAATTGGTGAGTTTTTATCGAAAAACGGTCTTAAGAGTGGAAAATTTCCAGAATATATGGAAGTAAAATGAAGGTACCGCACCTCAATACTCTTGGGAATCATCGCAACTATTGCAGCGAAAATGCAGTGCAGCCGGCTTGTTGTTGAGCTTAGAGTATACATTAGAAAGTCTTCATTGAAATAACTACGTAAATCTACGCTGAATATTTTTTTTTGTTTTGTGTAAAAAAATGAATTTCACTGTACATGTTTTACTTGTCGCTGGAAAATACTTTTAGATATCCTGTAATAAAAATGTTTTATTTTAGTTTTGTAATTCGCTTTAGCGTAGTTCACGTTGTTTAAAGTAAAAGGAAAACACGCACTGATAGAATTCTGTGGTAATTTTTTTTTCAATTTTTTGTGATATCCCTTTGGCTTTTTGGTGAACGTTATCAGAAGTAAAAGGAAATTACATTTAAGTGATTTTGCCATGTGTGGCACAGTGAGCAGTGCTGGAGTTTTTAATACCTTACTAATGTTTTCCAGTTGTTAGAGCTCGCCTTCTGTGAAAGTGGTGAATTTTAAACGAGCTAAAATCTGGGACTCCGTATTTGTTTTGACTCACTGAGTCGAGGAGAGGGAATCTCGTCGTAATCCGCAGTCTCGCGCTCAGAAATGCTCCTTCCCATATTGTTTACCTTTTCCCGGCCACGCGGACCTGGAGCGTGTCACTTCCGTGGCGATTCGCGTTTCTCAGAATGTGGGGCGAATTTTCATGAGCAACACAAGAGTCACTGAGCTTCCTTTAAGGTAGTGCGAGCGAGATAGTTCTCTAATCATAATAGAGTAGATAGTCGGAATTAAATATTGCATTATTAATGGTGCAATAATATGGTATTACATGGCAGAAATTGTAAGTAATCAAATGAAAATATCTAAGTAAGTCTTTAACTTGACTCATTTTTGTCACGCGGTACGTTTGAAACTCCATCAAAACGGAAGGTTTAGTGTGATCCCAAAGAATTAAATGCGGTGACAATTAGATTAATTTTCAAAAATAGTTGAGAAAACACACAAACTACTCACTTTTGATTTTTTACGGGATCTAAGTGTAGGAAATGCATCATTTTTAATATGAGGTCTCCCTGGAGTGCGTACACGTACCATTCCCCGTATAAAAGGGCTGGTATTATCTGGCAAATATCTCGGAAAGTAGAATGGTAAGCGGGTGAATTTTTGGTGTCAATAGAAGAGTGATATATTTTTCTTTAAAATGAGACCAAATTCATTGATTTCTAGGTAAAGTGATATTTCGCTCAAACTACCTAAATTGAGATATTGACTGTGCCTGTTCACCCTAAAGGTGTCGGCAGACTACGTCTTCGCTCGAAATTCGAAAGCTCGATATTCTGAGCGCGTTGACCGTTGATTTTCTCCATCGGCCCTTTATGGAACTCACGACTTATGTCTTGTAAGCGATTTTCCCAATAACTTAGGACTCTGTTGAGACCATAGTCACAATGATGGACTGTGTGATGAGCAGTTTTTTTTCCCTGAAATAGTGAAATATTTGGGTGCTACGGTCATGTGTGAGTGCGTTATTTCTTGGTACCTTAACAATCTTTAGGAACTCCATCTATCAGCTTTTATTGGCCCTTGTTGAACGAAATCGCGCGGACTTTTTGCGTTCCCAGTGTGTGTATATGGGGTTTTCTTCTCTTCTGAGCTCTCAGCTGCTTTCAGACGTGATGGAGAAGTTCTGTTCTTAAATTTTAAGTTTAGGTAGAGTTAAATTTCTACTTTTTTCCATGTTCCATTTTACCGTGAAGTTTTCTGTGTTGAAAAAATCCCAAAACCCTTATAATGTCGTAAAATTCATGCTTATCCGATCGCTAATCAATGAGGAACGTTAATGCGCTAAATCTCTCAAAGAGTATGAGTCTCTTTTTGCAATTAAAGAAGCAATTTTTTACTGTCCTCCGTTCCTTTGAAACTGACTCACACAACTCGTTTCTTTGACGTAGTCATTCTCAAGTTGTTCCAAGTCGGACTTTGGGTGGCTTGTTTTAAATTGAAACGTGCATTATTCATTCTCTTTTTCCATCCATAGTCTTTGGTTTCTGCCGTGGAGATTGTTGTCAAAATCATTGAGTATTTCATCCATATTCCATCAATTAATGAAAAATGTGTAGGGATATCTTCCATGCATGCTTCGCATCAATAGCTTTCACTTCCACTGCAAGGCAGTCTAATGTAACATGCAGAACCCTAACTCTCAGTTAATGTTTATATAATCTAGTTTATATAAGCTTACGTTACCTTACGGTGAACCAGACATTTTTAAACTGGGTTTTATGTACTCTATTCCATTCGTTAGGATGGCATTCTCCGTGCTCATAATTTTTTTTTAAAAAGCTTCTCTTTGCCCTTGATCGCCCTGATATGCCTAACCCTTCCTCCTCCATCACAGCCCTCTGCTTTCCATCTCTCTATTTTCTCTATCGTTGAAATATTCTGTTGTTTCATATCTTAGCCTCTCCAGGGCAGCTCTTCCTCGGTTGGAATCATTTCTCCCCTATGCATCCTCTCAAATTTCTCCTTTATTTTCATCTCAGTTGTCTTCTATCCAAATCATATTATTTTTTTAAATCCCCTTACTTGTCACGTATTCCCAGAAATAATTTCCTAGTTTTTGTGGCCTGACTCATGCACTGTAATGTCGATCCTCTTGCCTAAGATTAAGCGCAAGGTTCGTAACTGAATGTGGTAACATAAATAAGTTGGGTGTTACAAGGGAGAAGTAGCTGATTTCTCTAACTTTGTCGTCGCACTTTCCAAGTACTCTTTTAACAAATCCCAATTCACGATTAGCTCTACCAGTTATTTACCGAGTATACTTGCTCCACGAGAGATCATTGGTTAGTGAAACTCCGAGGTATTTTATAGATTCTACCGTCTCTAATTGGGTATTTTGTACGTAATAACTATACTGAGGGGAGTTTTTCCTTTTCCAGAAGTTCATTACCGCACATTTTTTCAAATTTAATTATAGCTGCCTCGCGTCGCATCGCGCTTTAATTGCCTTAATGTCCTTCTTTATCGCTTCCTTATCATTATTGCTACGGATTTTCCTGTACACTACAGCATCGTCTGCAAATTATATCATGGCTCAGTGCACGGTTTTCCGGTTTGAGTCGCGCTTTTCTTCCCCCGTATTTAATATTTTTTCTCAGGTTTAGTGTGGCCAGTTGTCCTCAACTTCAGCTCGACAATGCATTTTCGTCATCTACATTATACCCTGCAAGCCACGCACGCCTTCTTGAAACGCCTGAGGACGAAAAATGACAGCGTGCGATTCTACAGACATTTAGTCTGAACGCTTTAGATTTGGGACCTCAAAGTTGGAGATATTGAGGTGAAAATACCTATGACTCGTAGTGAGGGATGATGTTGGTAGGTGAGAACTCCGTTCGCACGTTGCATGCATCTACATCTACTCACTACCCTGCAAGCCACCACAAGGATTTTTCGCAGGGGATGACTTATCACCAATATGAACTACATTGAAGAAATTTACTTTCACCAACAAGCACCACACTATCGGTATACTACAAATGCTACAGAAACTACTAAAATAATCTATAATGTAACTATGAAAACGTGACACAAGAGTCTTGCGGGAAACATGCAAAACATGGTGTTAGCACTACTGGCAGATTTAGAAAGATGCATAAGGGTGCAATATGAATAAATCAGCTACACTACCTGTCAACTAACCTGATTCAAATCCTAACGTAGCCATTATGGTCTCTTGTTGGTCGCGGAATCCTATCTCTAATACATATTATCAGGCTTTTGAATCGGATTACCTATCGTCCTCTCCCTCTCAACCATCGTAAACCGAATGATTTCAACAGACTCAAGTGAGATATCGTGGAAGTTTTCTCATATTATAACAGAAACAACGATAGCACTTTTCCACAATATTTTAATGAGTAGGTACGACGCGTTTCAGTTCACAGAGCCGTCATCTACATCTACGTCATACCCTGCTAGCCACCCAAACGGTGTGTGGCAGGGAGAGCTTCCACACCAGGTATGCATGAATTATACGGCAGAACACCGAAACTACATTGAAACCAGCGTACCCCACAAGCAACGCGCCAATTAAAAATCTACTAACCAAGAAACATTCTATCGTCAATCTTTCCAACATGCAAAGGATACAATGACTGCTACTACATATCCAAAATATCATGCATAAATAAGAACATCAATATTGACATCATGCATAAATAATAACGTAGATAATGTAAAGAGAAAGATCTACAATCTAGCTAATGTTCACCGTTCGCACTAGTCATGACGACGATCACAGTTGTTATGATCCCGAATGGTACGCGGAAAAAATGACATTTTATATCTATCGGCTCTACACTCTATCTCTCTAATTTTATTGGCGTGATCTAATCTGCCGTAGTACGAGGGGTTTAATAGTATGTTATTCACGTCGTCAGAAAAGTTTTTTCCTGAAGTTTAGTTAAGAGGTTCAGCCTATAATTTAATTTACGCTGTGATAGCGATTCCCATCCCAATTCTTCTAACAATCCAGACACATTACTAAACTTATCGTAGCATCGTTTTACAAACCTAGCTCCTCTTCGCTGCACGCAGTCATCAGGTATATACAAGATGGCTCTGTGAACTGAAACGTGCCGTATCCTGTAGAATATCCTGTGGAAAAGTGCAATTGTTGTTTCTGTTATAATACATCGTAACTCCGACTTGCAGCTCACGCACTTACTTTTGTTTGGGATAGTAACTGAGTCCATTCATTGAATTAATTGTTGTCTGACGAATTAGGTATATCATTTTTTCTCTTGTAAAACTAGATGCCTGTTGTAGTTATATTTTCCACTCCTTTCGCGACGACTTTTTCGTTGACTCTAATGCCAACTTTGTATTTTTATTTTTTGCCTGCAGGGGTGCAGTCTGTAGCTGCGAAGGAAGACCTGTTGCTGCGAGGCTGTGGATTGGGGCCGAGGAGGAAGGCTTGTGATACCAACGGTGAGCCTCGTGTATACTTGCATGAGAATGGCCTCTTTTACCATGTGAAGAAAATTCCTTGTGTGATTGAGTTTCAATAGTGATGAAACGCAGAGTTTTTCCCTTTCTTCAATCCGTCGTCTGCATGAGAATCGTGTCCCGATCCCTGATGACGTAGGTAATCCGGTGCATTGGACGGTAACTTTTGGACACTTCTTGAGCGAATGGATGCCATCAAGTAAATGAAACTTGGCAATGCCTCGTTAGTATATTTTTTGAACTCAACGCCCGTATTTTCACCACAAACGCTCTCTTAGCTTGGACTATTCTTTGCTTGAGGTCCATTGAACTTAATCCGTCCCATGTGATGGTACTTATGAGATAGGTGTAGGAATTCACTTGATCTACTTTCTCTCCTCTCAATGTGACTTCTGCAATCATCTTTTCTCTTCCACACACTATGATTTTGGCCTGCATCTTATTTAATCACATGTTGTATTTCTGTAGACTTTGATCCATTGTGTTTAGTGACACCTCGAGATCATAGCAATTTCCTGCTATGACTGTGGTGTCATCTGCGAAACGGAGAATGTTTATTTCTTTCCCGTTAATCTTAATTCAGCTCATTTCAATTTCTTGTATGTAGGTACTTATAATAATAAATATCCTACTTGCATGGCAATTGTGCATGTTTGGTGATCTTCACCCCCTGTACACCCTCGTGGTGGCTCGCAGGGTATTACGTAGATGTAGATGTACTTCTGTTATTGCCTCCTCCAAGTATACATTAAGTATGCAGTATTAAGTACAGTATTAAGTATTACAGTATTATAAGTTATATATTAGTTATTTATTATATAAGTTATATATTAGTTATATATTATAAGTTATATATAAGTTATATTATAAGTTATAAGTATTACAGTATTAAGTATACAAGTATACATCCAAGTATTCGTACTACGGCAGATTAGATCGCGCCAATAAAATTAGAGAGCTAGATTGTAGAACCGATAGGTATAAAATGTCATTTTTTCCGCGTACCATTCGGGACCATAACAGCTGTGATCGTCGTCATGAATAGTTCGAGTATTGACAATAGGCAGGCAGTAAATCTTTCTCATTATATTCTCTACTCTCTTATTTATGCATGATGTAAATATTGATGTTTTTATTTAGGCATGATATTTTGAATCTGTAGTAGTAGTCTTTGTATCCCTTGCATGTTGGAACGATTGAAGATAGAATGTTTCTTGGGTATTAGATTGTTAATTGGCGCTTTGCATGTGTGGTACGCGGGTTTTAATGTAATGTCGGTGTTCTACCATATCATTCATGCATGCCTGGTGCGAAAGCACCCCCTGCCACACACCCTTTGGGTGGCTTGCAGGGTATGACGTAGATGTACATTGCCAACATGCGCTGTAGACTCCCCTGCCAAACACCCTTGTGGTAGCTTGCAGGGTAATATGTAGATGTAGAATAAATATTAACTGTAATCAATATGCACTGCACTATAGGTTTGTCGCCAATGTTACCGAAAATATTGAATTAATCTACAATGCAAGTATGTAAACGAGTTACTAGAGTCATGCAGGGTATATGCAAAATATAATATCAGTACTTCGTGGCAGATTAAGAAGCATAAGTTTTGAAGGAGAGTTTTACTCGAACTCGATTTTGAGAGTCCATTTAAATAATTCTGGAATGAAGAGGTAGTTTTGGGTCGAATTGAACGGACGACCCCGGTTATCATCGCATTCGAATGGCGGATATTACATCCGTCGCCCTCCCCCGATGTGTTGCGTCCACCCCCCATCGCTAATCGCTCCCGTTTCCGGGCCTCGGGATGAGACGCGCGTCGGCTCTCTTGCGACATAGTTCGTTTCCTAAATTCGGAAACGCTGAATCTCATGAATTGCCGGTATCCGACGCTGTGAAAAGAAAGCGTCACAGTCTCTTGTCAACCAAACCAGTGGTTGATAAATTTATCGTGGTTATGTAATTGTATAAAATGATGGAAATAATCACTAATTTGTGGAAACGTTTTCTGTTATAGATAATGGTTTGAGGGAAATGGCGAGATTTCTTCGAAGCAATTTGTTTATAATTGAGTTGATGTAATTCTGTTTTCGTTTTACAACGTTACTTCATTAATGATAGAAGAGAAAACTTTATCTAACCATTTCGCCATTTCCTTTCGGGGAAGGCTCAGTCAGTGAGCTTAGTTGTGGCTTTCAGGCCTAGGAAACTAGTTCCCTTTCAATCAATTCCTCCTCGGTGTTCTATTTTTGCATAACTCTTGCTTTTGTTATGTTCGTACTTTGCTTAGTATGCACATGCCCTCCTATTATGGAACACCTAGAGGACACTATTATGAGCCTCTTTAGTCCAGTGGTAGAGCACTGGTCTCGTAAACCAGGGGCCGTGAGTTCAATCCTCACAGGAGGCAAAGTTTTGTCGGCCCCAGTGGTGACGGGCTAATTTCAGTACCGGGGCGGGAGCCTATGTGAGCATACTTGTTCTATCTTAAATAAAGAGATCTCATTTTTTTGTGCTGCAATGCATATCTCCCTTTAACTATTAAGGTTCTTCCCTTTCAGTCTCATTCCGGAATCTTAACTCGCCGAGAAAAACGCTTTTGAAACCTTAAGTATATACATGTGTGGTTCTCTATACTTATATGATCTGCAAATTAAATCAATTATACCTATTGATTATGGTGGTAAGTCATAATATCACGATTTTCCTTGTTAAAATCGTTCAGAACTTGTATATACAAAATGAGATGAGAAATGAATAAGAAACATTTGGTGGTGTATGTTCGGCTGTCTCACTTTTGCAAATATGCTCATAGGGATTAATTTATTCGTTTATCTCACAGAAATCACAGAAATGTCACAGAAATTCTAATAACACGCATTTTAATATAATTTTAGAAATCCTGTATTTTTTCCTTATTGAGAATCGGACTGTCCAGTACGGAACCGTCTCAGTGTGACGAGTGCTCTGATATCATTTCATTCGTGGAATCTACCGCTGCGATCTCGGATGCGTCAGATAAATCCTTTTCTCAGATTCGGTCTTTATCGATAACAATGAACTATTCTGCGAAACCTCGGGCACGAGTCGTACATAGACCTTGTTATACTGCTCCGCCCTCATGATGGTAACTGAACCGTGATCGACATGATTTATTTCGTTATTAAATCAGCCGGCGTAGAGAGGAAATCTTCCTGGACTTTAAAGCTCCATTGGTTAAAAGAATACCCTGGAAAATATGAACGGGAGAATATTATCCCCGTTCATCAGTTGCACCATAACTTCGGAGAGAAGGTTGATCATAATAGGAAAATTGGTTACCATAGAAACGTCGTGTAATAGGCTTAAGAACGGGTGCAGAGAAGATCAGCTAGATATGTAAAAGAGTACTTGCAAACTAACGAGATTTTATAGTATGTTATAAGAGTACTTGGAAAGTGTGACAATAAAGTCTGGGAAATCAGCTTCCTCTCCCATGTTAGACCGCACTCGGAATACGCTGCAAGTATTTGGGATCCTCATGAGGTGGTAGGCTTAACAACAGAGTTAGAACAGATGCAGAGAAGATCAGCAGTGTATGTAAAACTTAACGTGCAAAATAACAAGATATTATAATTTGTTAAAAGGGTACTTGGAAAATACGACAGTTAGCTCAGAGAAATCAGCTACTTCCCCCATTTTAGACCCTACTCGGAATGCGCTGCCAGTATTTGGCATCCTCATGAAGTTAGCTTAAAAATAGAGTTAGAACGCATAACGCATGCAGATAAGATCATAAATAAAATTATAAATTTTTAGTCGTCAAATATAAATATCCACTCTGATATCCTCATTTGTATCCACACTTATCATGTTTTGGCCCGTAAAGATTTTTTGGGACGAACTCTGTCCTTTGATGAGTTTTCCTAAAAATCAGACATAGACCGTTGAATTTCTCGTCCCTAAAGCCCTCAAGTATATAGTCTCCTCAAAATCGTTTGAGCCGTTTTCGAGATATATTTTTTAATCCGGTTGTAAGTGTGGATAAGGTGAGGTGTGGATAAGGTGAGAGGAAGACTAACGAGGAAGTGCTTGAGATGGTGGGCGAGGAAAGGAAACTTCGTAATGAAATTCGAGATCGGCAGAGTAGGTGGCTGGAAAATGTAATAAGGGGTGATGGGTTGCTGAAGAGTGTGATAGAGGGAAGGATGTTGGGCAAGCGGGGAAGAGGAAGAAGGAGAATAGGTTTCATGGGCAGGATGAAGAAGGAAATCGTATGCTGAGGCGAAAAAGGATATTCTAGAGCGAGGTAGGCCCCTGAAAGTGTAGAAAACCGGAAGGAGATTCTCTGTCATTCAGCAAAATCTACCTTAACCGGTAGGGCAGGTTCCTCATTGACCGCAAGATAAGAATTGACTGCTGATGACAATCATTTATAGGCGCCCCGCCCCAGCTCCCCCTAAATTTGTGAATTAGGTTACGAATCGATATTAGATTAGATATTTAAAACTCCCTAGTCATTCAAATAAATTATTATTCTCAACACTTGTGACACCGTCGTCCTATATTACTAAATAAATATTGTGTTTTAAGTTTCGATTTATTTTCTTAAAATTCAGTTTTCGGTGAGCAGTCCTGTCAAAACCTTTTTATCTCAAATGTATCGAACGGTGTTATATACGGTCTCTTCCTTTCAACCTCTTTGATGGGGTGCATTGGCGAGGGAGCGTCTTATTCGGTCCCTATCTCACTGCCTCTTTCGCCCCTTTACACCATCATCGAAAGGGATGCTCCCTACCTGACGTCACTTCCGGGGACGATGAAGAAATTACGCGAAGGGCAACAATAGCGAATTGGAAAGCGTCCCATAGAATGGAGTACGTGAGGAATGTGATGAGAAATGTCAAATAAAGGCATCATGAGGGAACTTAGCGGTTACCTGAAAAAAAACTGGGAGGCATAGCTCGTATCTCTTCTCAGATCCGTTGCTAACGAGTGTTATGATTTACGGCGCTTATAGTTTCACCATTTGGCGTCAAATACGCGTTATAATTCGTGTTACTTTGCCATTGACCGTCCCAATTCGTCCGCGCAGACATTATGTAGCAAGACTTTCATCGTCGCTGTTCAAGCTCCATCCGGGATCGTCGTTAACGGGTCTTGTCGTTATTTTGGTCCAAGGACTCGGCGTTTGCCATTATTTATGGCTTGAGCGTGCCTGAATATTGGACGGTAAAATCAGGTTGCTCTTCCAGATCTATTTCTCCGAGCAAATGAAGCGGTAACGTCCCAAAGGACGCTAATTGATCGATGTCCTCTGGACGTCGGGAGCCAAAGCTAGTTATTTTCCGGGCAGGGACCTGTCGCAACTTTTTAACCACTCGGAAAAATGTTTTGAACGAGTGACTCTCGCCGAGTTTAAGCGGTGTGCGCTACTCGCGGATGTCATTGGGCTGTTTTTAAACCTCAACTGTGTGTCAATGTGGGTTGGTTGTTTTCCCACGTCTGTGGTGTATGTAACAGTTGAAAATCGAATGCATTTTTCCTAAGGTATCATTTCCATTATGCGTTGGTGTTTGCGCTCGAGAGTTTCCCCCCAAGCTTGATATTCACGGCTTTCCGGGTGTATTTATGTCTTTCGATCGGACTAAAATACTCAAACGATGAGGAGTGGCTTATATTGGTCATCTGGTTTTGAAAATAAAAAGTCAAACCTTTCGGTTACGTCATACCAAATTGTCTTTATTCGCCAGTTACCAAGACCCTTAGGACCCTTAGCATATACTATACTATACTATAAACTATTTATGTATTTGTTTATTTATAAAGGTTCAAACAGAAACGTAGAAAGAAAGTGGATAGGTACACAGAAAATATACGAACACAGTGGTGTTGTGAAGGAGTAAATATATATATTTATATGTATTTATCTATTTATTCCTAAAACATAGGGGATCGGGTTGATCTGGTGGCTAGAGTGCTCGCCTACCACACGGGCGGCCAGGGTTCAAATCCCTGCAGAGGCGGATGTTTTTCAGAGGAAATCCGATCCCTACCCGAGTGTCTTGTGGAGGCACTTCAAGTACAGTACTCCGTCTGTCGGATGAGATGGTAAACCGTGGTCCCCTTGGTGCCTTTCGTTAAGAGCAGGCTTATGCCGACGCCTGGTTTCTATCCACCCTTCCTCCCTTACCTATCCCTTATGGCTTTATTGACCATAGCCGTCGGTCGCCTCCCCAAATATCCAATCCAATCCTTAAAATATAGGGGCAAATAGCGTGTGAGAGCCGTTTTAGTTTAATTATTTTCCCATAAAAGACCAAAAATTACGTGCCTTCACAGGCTGTATACTGTCTACACACTATCTACCGCTCTTTTGAAAGACCAGGGGCACATCTAATGAACTCGCCCTGAGAATGCGGGGTATATCGGGCTGAATAGAATCCCTCGATCTGGTTAGCGTGGCGGGGTAATGAAATTACCTCCCGGATCAAACATCGCGAATCCCGCCGTGTGCATAGACGTCATGTTGCGTAATTGTGGTCATTTGGTTTATTGACTGTGGGAATAGGCCTTGGCCGGTCCGAGGATCACGTTCAAAGGGATGCAGTTTCTGCTCAAGTGGCTCTTTTGACTTCCGAATGCACTAAAGTTAGTTTATCGCCGAGTCTAAAGCCACTGGGGGAATTTTTAGTAGGTTCTAACAACGCCCGAGAGTGCACGCTTCACGTTGGAGGTGGTGATTCGTTAGGAAGTTCATTTTAGAAAGCGGTTTAAGATTCCCTGGCTTTTTTGGGCTCATATGCGCTAAAATTGTCTCTTAAGGTAGTTTGAGCGAAAAATCAATTTACTTAGGTTTTTAGGAAATTTACCTCATTTTAAAGTAAATGCTCTCATCTTTCCATTAGTATCACAATATTCACTACTTACCAGGCTACTTTTCGAGCAATTTCATCTACATCTACGTAATACCCTGCGAGCCACCACGAGGGTGTGTGGCAGGGGGTGAAGATCACCAAACATGCACTATTGCCATGCAAGTAGGATAATTAAGGGAGGCATGCTAGAGAACAGGGTCACATGCAGCTAGGTGGTTAGTATCTACATAATAAGAAAGGGATTATTGGTTGTTATTACATGCATCATGCACTACAGACTACTCTAATTATATTTCACCTACCTATCCCTTTGCTACGCTGCCTATTGTTCTCTCTTATGGTACGAGGGAAAAATGTCATTTTAAATCTATCGGTACGACAATCTATCTCTCTAATCTTGTTAAGATGATCAAACCTAGCATAATACGCAGGGGTTCTTAATACATATCTAACGTCATCTGTGAACAAAACGGTTTCGAATTTACTTAAAAGGTTTAACCTAAATTTTAACATGCGTTCTGATAGTAATTCCCATCCGAGTTCTTCTATTAAGCTCGCAATTTGTCTGAAAAGCTGATTTACATAGGATATAATGACGAGCTGATTTACATAGGATAGATAGGAGCCGTGCACTCCAGAGGCAGAATTTATTTAATAAGAGGAATTTCTTGCTCTTAGATTTCGTCAAAAAGCTAAGTGAGTGTAGTTAACATGATTTATTAATCACTAAAAAATAAAAAGTATAGGTCACCACGGTTATAGTCATAAAATATTTTTTTTTTAAACTTTTTGTCGTGAAGGCCTTTCCTGCAGACGACTGGAAACCGTCCGATTAAGTGAGGCAACGTTGCATTGGAGTTATTTGTAAACAAACCGTGCGATCACAGATGAGGTTCAAGCATTCATGGAGTATTTGATTGTGTACATGTTTAAGTGTGTTAACGTTCAATTTTGCCTCACTAATGCAGATTCCAAAAAGTCTACGAAGGAGTCGACGACGATGAGGAATAAAATAGGTTCGCAGTTTCATAAACTGTTAAACAGTAATGCAATTGTGAACTTCGGCGGTGACTGAGGTGTTTTTTTACTTGTACATGCGTAAATATGATTTGACATGCTGTGAGTAGAAAGAGACGGACTTTGTTTATGCCTAATTAACATACCTACGCATTTCTTTCGAAAACTATGACTGCATCTGCATAAATGACCTTGCAATCGGTAATGAGTATGCATGGCTATAGGCCACCCTTTCGTTCAAAGTATTGAATAAAAGCCGTTGAATACCGTAAATAATATTGATAAAATACTTTGCAAAGTTAATGGCGCATACCTTATGTGGATTTACTGCTGTTAATCATATCAGGGTGTAATGATAAACGTCCACCTGAGTTAAAGATTATGTGCTTAGTGATCCATACTGGTATCTCGGAAACCCATTGAAAACAATTTAAAAAACGATCGAACAGGCTTAAGAGCCATAAGCTTTGGTCTTCATCAATTTCAGATGCCTTACCCTTGACGCAAATATGTACTTGAACAAAGTAAACCGGAATCCATAAAACCTACTCTTAAATTAAATGCTTGCTCCATTGTTATCTCGAGCCCGAAAGCTTTCATTTTTAACTTTAACCTTCAACTCACAAGCTGGAATTCACCTGACAAGCATTTAACTCCAGTACTTACTCCAAATCAATTTCATCTATCTTCTCCTTTCGATGATGGAAATGCATTAGATAGACTTAAATGCAAAGCATAGTGCTTTACCGGTGAATCATTACAACTAACCTACATGAACAAAACTTTCACCTCGTATGTGCCCTCTATCTCGTCAACCATTTTAGTATCTTACTATCATTTCATTAGAGAGCTTCCCTTAGTCCAAGCAAAGTTTGTAACGATTTCAAAAATACTTAATTCAAATCAATTTCAGCTAGCTTCTCCTTTCAATTATGGTAATGCCTAATGAATGGCATGGTGTGTTCCCTCGTCGTTATAGAGGCCATATTCGATTTATACGTTTTAATTTCAGTAACTGGAGAAGGATGAATAAAATGTTACATTTTTATGGTGCAATGGTATACTTCTATATGCCTGATATTTAAGTAATTAAATAAATATATCCTCTTATGTCTTTAACTTGACTAATTTTGTTCGCGCGGTAAGTTGAAAACTCCTTCAAAACGGAAGGTTTTTTTGTGATTCTGAAAAACTTGCAGTGA
Organism: Ceriagrion tenellum; assembly: GCA_963169105.1. Lineage (NCBI taxonomy): Eukaryota > Metazoa > Arthropoda > Insecta > Odonata > Coenagrionidae > Ceriagrion > Ceriagrion tenellum. The sequence goes on along the minus strand of OY720633.1, from coordinate 51,164,779 downwards.
CAATATGATTCTTTTTCAAAAGTGGTTGTGAAAACATACAACCTACATGCTGGTAGTTTTTTTTACGAGGTCTGAGTTTTAGAAACTCCTCATTTTTCAAATAATATCTCTGGAGTGCAAACACACATCCCTTTCCCAAGTAAAATGGCTGGTTTCTTTGGTCAAATATCTCGGAAAGTAGTGTGGTAAGGGGCTGACAATTCGGTATTTTTCATTCAAATGATACTGAATTCATTGATTTCTGGTTGAGATGATATTTTTCTCAAATTACCATAGTTGAAAACTTGTCGGAAACTGTTGTTTCTGTTCGTCAACTGTTGTTGAAAAATTATTGTTGAACAGCATGTAGCCGTGGCGTGTGTTAGATTATCATTTTGCATTGGCCATTCGAAAGAAGGCATAGTCCTAATGGCTATTCCTCTGTGCATGAAAATTTCAATTAGTAGGCCCGTGAAATCAATATTTATCGAGATGAAACTTTTAATTCTTGCTACTGTCTGTCCCGAAAGTTATGAATATCAGTCCCGTTAGTCGTCAACGATAGCATCTGTTTTCCTCGAAATTCACGCCAAAAAAATTCCCTCTGACGACAGGAAAAAGATTTCATATCAATAGATAACACCTAATCACTGTAGAGGAGAAGTTTACGGAATTATGAACAGATGCTCAGTATGGTGCTTGAGGGATGTCTCCGTAGTTAAATATTGCGCGGATGCGTATCTACTGTCGGTGGATTTTTAGTCTGTTATGGATCGACGTAATGGTGCCTTCCCATTGCTTGATTGACGGATGATCTTGTTAACCTATTGGTTAACGCAACGGCCTCGCAATTTAATGACAGAGGCTCGAATCCCTCCTCGGTTTAAGCATTGTAGCTGTCTCAAGGCCGGTTTGAAGAAAAATAAATTTACGCTGAACAGATTTCTTCGTGAAATAGACGTCACCACTCCTGTGCGTTCTAACAATAAACTAGCGGGAACTGGTCCCTCCGCGTTCTAATGTAACGGATTGATAACAAACTTTCATGCATCTGTTGTCCGTATTTTTTTTAAATCAATTATTTTTGGAAAGTGATTGGAAACATGATACTTTGCTTTCCTTTCTTTTATATTTTCTCTCCTTTATGCGCGTGTACATTCAAATAATGTCCATACTTAAAGAATACAATTTTGAACTTTTACAGAGGATTCTGTGGAAAACTACACCATTTGAATTCTTTAGGTATGGATACTATCAATTTCCGCGAAGTGAAGCCTGAATATGTAGAGTGTATTCGAAGAATGCTTTACAAAAAACGCTGATGAAAATGCTTCCGGCTCTGTGCCTTTGAAGGTAACTTTCTAATTCGACCAAATGACAAGAGTTGGACTTTTAATTCGAATTAGCCCAAATATAAGCTAATACTCGCCTTAATGAAACACCGTTTTCATGTGTAGCTGTTCGATGCACGACAAAATACCAACTCGACTTAAGTAGATGTAGATGATTTTAGGTCTATTTATTGTCTTGAATGTACCGAAATTTAGGTTAATGTCATAGGTTAGAAAGTGAGGAACGACCGTAGTTGAAGCACCGAAAATCCTTGGTATACTGCCACGAATGGCCAGTGGGTTGGCCTTAAAACGATTGTTTTATGACGTTGATTTCCTCCCGCTAAATGTCACATTTACACTTTCCGATTCTCTTGAAATGGAAAAATTTCGCGGACCCGTACGTCATCGGAAAGAATCGCGGATCAAAAGCCGGAGTAATGAATCTGTTTAAAAGTGCTGCTTTTCCTTGCGTGGAAGATGCCGTCGGCGTTTTGGCTGGAGGAATGGAAGCACTCAACCCGGAGCCAAGAATGGATTTCTTCTGCTTTGGTTATGGCATCCGTTTCGTGGTGGCGTCGTCGACCTTGGGCCATTGGGTCGTCGCATCCGTGTCTCTCTCTCTCTCTCTCTCTCTCTCTCTCTCTTCCGAAGAGTGAGACAATCCACTCATCCGTACACAATTACCCTCAAGCGTGTCGACGTGTCAGGGCATAAAAAAAGGAAGGGCAGGACCGGACGAATAGCAGGCGTTTGAGCGAACCACGTAGCCTTACCCTCAGCGCATATTGGGACCTCTTCGGGACATAATAATAATCATTTATTTGTCCAGCGATTTGTTTCTACATACAAATATAGGACACGACGATACAATATTAATACATATTATAATTGCTGCATAAATTCAACTGAGTAGAAAATATCTCTTTTTAAATATTGATTAAGTTCATATTTGAATACACTTGTCGATTCATTTTTTTTTCAACAGGTAACTTGTTACATCTACATCTACATCTACGTCATACCCTGCAAGCCACCCAAAGGGTGTGTGGCAGGGGGTGCTTTCGCACCAGGCATGCATGAATGATATGGTAGAACACCGACATTACATTAAAAACCCGCGTACCACACATGCAAAGCGCCAATTACAAATCTAATACCCAAGAAACATTGTATCTCCAATCGTTCTAACATGCAAGGGATACAAAGACTACTACTACAGATTCAAAATATCATGCATAAATAAGAACATCATTATTTACATCATGCATAAATAAGAAAGAGGAGAATATAATGAGAAAGATTAACTGCCTGCCTATTGTCAATACTCGAACTATTCATGACGACGATCACAGCTGTTATGGTCCCGAATGGTACGCGGAAAAAATGACATTTTATACCTATCGGTTCTACAATCTAGCTCTCTAATTTTATTGGCGCGATCTAATCTGCCGTAGTACGAAGGGGTTAATAGTATGTTTTTTACGTCGTCAGTAAAATGATTTTCCTGAAATTTATTTAGGAGGTTAAGCCTATAATTTAATCTACGCTGTGATAGCGATTCCCATCCTAATTCTTCTAACAGTCCAGACACACTAGCCAACTTATCGTAGCATCGTTTCACAAACCTAGCTCCTCTTCGCTGTACGCGATCTAACTCTGATATCAAGCCCGTTTCGTATGGATCCCATACACTAACAGCATATTCCAGATGAGGCCTAACGATTGAAAAATAACAACGTTCTTTCACTTTCTCATCACATTTTCCGAGTACTCTCTTGATAAAGCCTAGCTTCCTATATGCTTGACCGCATATTTCCCTAATATGTTTTCCCCAAGATAGGTCGTGACTAATTGTGACTCCTAAGTACTTAACAGACTCGGCGTGAATAATTTCTGTATTTTTAATTCTGTATGCCCTAAATGGCCAATTTTTCTTTTAACTTGTTAGACTTGTTAACTTGTTTAACTTGTTAAGTTGTTTTCTTTTGACTTGTTAAACAGTATAAGGCCCATATTTTTCGGGCCTAGTGCAGCATGTCTAGTTCTGACATAAGTTTGGTGTAGATTTGTAGCACTCCTGGTGTTGTAACTATGATAAAAGTCATTTCTGTTATAGCTGCAGAGATTGAGCTTAGCACAGATGATTGCAGCATATTTATAGACACATGGAAGAGGCAGGATGCAAAGTTTTTTTAAAAAGGGTGCGACATGGTACATTGAAGGGTACATTACACATAAGTCGAACAACTCTTTTCTGTATTTTAAATATGACACTGGCCTTTCGTGAGGAACCCCAGAAAAGAATACTGTAGATTACGTGGGAGTAAAATTCTCCATAATAGACAGACACAGTAACACATCACTTTTAACCGTATGCCTTTGATTGGCAGAACTCAATTTATTCTGTAAGTTATGAATTTGTCCTTCCCAAGATAATCTGCTGTCAATGTTGATTCCTAGGAAACGAGAAATGGTATTCTGTAGTATTGGTTTACCATCGATCTTAATAGTAATGTTTGCTTAAGGCTTGTTTTTGTTTGCAAAATAAGTTAAATTTGATATATCAGCATTTAAACTTAGGGAATTGTGATCACACCGTTCTTGCAGAAGAGTAGCAACATTAGTCGACTTTGAAATTAGGTTGTCAATGGAACTTCAAGGTTACATTAGTCGACTTGGAAATTTGGTTGGGACTTCTCCTCGTCGGCAAGGATTTTATAAAGTAGGGAAACTTCTAATTAATTCCTTATAGAACTGAAATTAGACCTCCAATATATTTTTTTTTAATTTTTAAGTTCGATAGATCAGGCGTAATTTAGTGGAAGTTCGTTAAAATGAAAAAAAACAATCGCACTTTGCCGCAGTTTCTTGCACTTTCGCACTTATCCAAAAAGTTGTAGGAAAGTGCGATTATCGTTTTCATTAAAAATATTGCCCCTATAAGTATTAATATCATCCTACGGAAAATGTATAAATTGTACCGCTTTCCCGCGTAGGTTTTTTTTCAGGATATTTTTCATTCATTGGTCGTTCAATCCTAAGATTGGTCGACTGCAGCCCTCCACCCTTCCCTACCTAATGTTAGTTCCTTTACCTCATGATATCTTTCTCTACGTAGTGTCTTCTTTATTTGGTCCCTGAAGTTATTCCTGGGTCTTCATCTGGGGACTTTTCCCCTTCTATTTTACCTTTAATTATGTTCTTCACAAACCCATTGTGTCTCAGGGTGTGTCCAATCCATCTGGTCCTTTTTTTCTGTATTGTGTTTCATATGGTCCTTTCCGTACACTCTATCATTTCTTAACCCCTTCCCCCTTATTATCTTCAGCATCCTCCTCCAGCACCAGGTTTCAAGGCTTCGAGTCAATTCTGGTCAGCTTTTCCAGTGGTCCATGCTTCCGATCCGTAGTGCAAAGGTCCTCACGAATGTTTTCACATATGTTACCTGGTTTGTAGTACTATCTTCTTTGAGCACAGCAGTTGTCTTTATCCCATAAACGTCTTCTTTGATTGGGCTATTCTCCGCTTGATGTCCGTTGTACTTCTTCCGTCCCGCGTGATGTTACTTCCGAGACAAGTGAAGGAATCCACTTGTTCCAATTTCTCTCCACTCAGAGTGACTTCTACATTCAGCTTCTCTCTTCCGCATACTAGGATTTTAGGGTAGTTTATACAAAAACAACTCACCGTTTACTACGTAAATAATCGTATTAATTACGATTATGCCCCAATCGCATTAATACCTTTTCATCCCATGACAAGGGTAAGAATTAGTTGAGCGAGCGCACGATTGGCAACGACCGTGTTAACTTTATCTACTCAAGTCAGCTGACCACACTTGTATATCTGCAATAATAATTTCCTGCCATCCGAATGTACTTAAGTGACATTGGCCAGATGATTAATCGTTATCCTCTTCCAGTGTTGTTAGATGGTGATGTAAAACTGGTGTGTATGCAGGTTGGAATCACCAGCGCTTAGTAGAGTGGATATAAGCTAGCAATGCGAACGGAGTATTAAGGGAATGTATAAATAACCACAAAATTGCTGAAAATCGCTTATTTTTCCTTATATTTGTGAATATTATGTCCCTTTATTATATGGCTCCGCCATGTCACCCCCTAGATTTGTAAATTGATAATGGACGAGATATTTACAATTCCACAATCGCCCAACTGAAACATTTTTCACGACGATGAAATTACCACCATTCAAATATACTTCGTGAATTTCCACGCAGAGTTTATTTCACCGACCCCAGATTTCGGTAACTTTAGTCGTTACCAACGTATCATAGTAATTGTTTTTGTGATAATGATATCGAACGTTCATTTACAAATGTTGAAGAATGAGACTTCAAAATTTATTATAATTCAGTATGCTTCTGACACTGAGTTCCTAGGTGTTCGGAAATCAAATGTAGACTTCAAGAATATGTACTTTCCAATGAGTTTCTATATATTGCTCTTAAAATTCAGTTTCCCTTCCAAAACCTTTTCATCCTCAATCTCCGAACGGCGATGTAAACAAACAGTCTCTCTTTTCCTCGGCCGGCCGTGGACGAATCTGGCACGTTCGTTTGGCAGAAGCGTCCGTGATGGACTGCGGACCTCAAGCCTCTCGCACCCTCACGTTTTGACCCTTGACCCTCTTACGTGGCGCGCGTGTCACGGAGCGCCGTATTTCCCCCGCGTGGACCTGAATCATCACGCCCTGAAATTGGGCTCCTTAAGTTTTCCGAAACCATTCCGAATCGTGCCATTCGTGCTAGGGAAATTTCAAATGTGTGTGTGCGTATGATCAAAGAAAACCTGCTAAGAACGCACTATTTTCCGATCGGAATAATTTCATAGTGAAAGTTGATGCTCTCGTTCCTTATTCTGATTTATCAACATACCGCACTTTCCCAGAAGTGGCATTCTTCCCAGCGAGCGTAAAACTAAAAAAGTTATGTGCCAAACTTTTACTATTCCGTATAACTTTTACAATATAAAATTTGTTAGCCATGGAATGTTAACAAGTGACTCGACACAGTTTTGTTTAGCGTTGAACCATTCAACGACTCTTCTGCTGGGTGTTTATTCTTCAACTGTCTGTTCTTCTATCCTGCTTTCTACCTCAAGGGTGTGATTTTTCATCAACTTGCACTTCACTATATCCTATCCCATAAAGTTATTGAACCTTTCTCTAGTTATCATCCCTCATTGGTCGTTCAATCCTAAGATTGGTTCACTGCAGCCCTCCACCTATCCCTATGTTCCCTTACCTCCTGGTATCTCTTCCTATGTTCTCCTTATTTAATTTGTACTATGTACTTTCCTCCTTATTTGGTCCACGAACTTATTCTTGAGTCATCCTGTGGGGACTTTTCCCTCTATTTTGCCTTCAATATTATGTTCTTCACAAACTCATTTGTCTCAGGGTATGTCCAATTCATCTTGTTCTTTTTTTCTCTGTGGTGATAACTTCGCAAAAACCTAACAATGCGTTACGGAAGGTGGATTTTTACCTTCGTGCAAGGCAAATGCGATAATAGTTTTCGTGAGATAATAGCCATTCTTCACCATGTTTCAAACAAAATATCTCTTTATCGTTTAAGGCAATAAATTGAACATCTTTGCCCGTACATAGGAATGACCTGGTAGAGCACTGTTATCGGGGACCCTGCTGGAATAATTTTACTATTATAATTTTGTCGCATTGAAACGTTTCTACGGATTTAGGCCGGATGCCTTTGTCTTTATTTGAAGTAGGGATGCCGCATCGACATCGATTTATCGGACTACTCGATGATTTTTGGCCGAGGCATCGTAAACGTCGAGTAGTAAAGTGATCCGATGAAAATTGAGTGAGTGGTGAGTACTTTATAAATATCGAATAATCGAATCGACTACTCGATGTTTTTCAGTCGATGTGGAATCCTTAATTTGAAGTAATATTTGACGTTTCTCTGGTGATTTAGATGTGGGAATTCTTCTCTGGTTTCTCACCGGTTCACAGGCTCCGTGTTGGCCGACTGTTCGCCTCCACTGTCCGGTGGCGATGATTCTCGAGTCGGACGTCGAAACCTCGGGCGACATGGATCCTCTGATGGGATGGGAAACACGGGGAGAATTCCTGCATTGGCTTCATTTGTTCGCAGTGTTGAATTGCATCGTATCATCGCGTGAAGGCAGTCCGAAAGCTAAATCAATAGCACTGCGGCCACAGTGCGCTTTGAGCCGTGAACTTCACATCTTCAAGGTCGTAACCTAATAAATGTGTGGATTCTTCGTGAAAATTACATCTACGAGTCCGGCAGTCGAACCCTTATCCCTCGTTTTCCATTTTGTTTCTACGGGAAATCATCGCCGTCGTTCTGTCTGTCGCAACGACAGCCTCACGGTCTTCCCCGGTTACACTGCTTCCTCATTCATGGAAATTCCGCGGAAACCTCAGTAATTCTCTTTTATCGTCTCAGTGGAGGGTAAGGGGACTTGTCTCAACAACAATCTCCGTCTGTACAAACAGTCTTCATCTGCGTCATTCCATTTTGGACACCACCAAGGCCTCCGGCAAGTGATGTTGCAGACTCCTTCCTGTGATTATGTTAACATAACGGGAAGGAAGTGGCCCAAATCGTCTAGAGTGTGGGTTTGGTTGATGGCCAGCGTAGTGGCTTCCCATCCTTAGGGTCCCGGTTCAAACTGCAGCAGTGACGGAGATTTTATGGTGGAGCCGCGATCCCCACATCTACATCTACATCTACGTAATACCCTGCAAGCCACCACGAGGGTGTGTGGCAGGGGGTGAAGATCACCAAACATGCACTATTGCCATGCAAGTAGGATATTTAAGGGAGGCATGCTAGAGAACAGGGTCACATGCAGATAGGTGGTTAGTATCTACATAATAAGATAGGGATTAATGGTCGCTATTACATGCATCGTGCACTACAGACTACTCTAACTATATTTCACCTACCTATCCCTTTGCTACGCTGCCTATTGTTCTCTTTTATAGTACGAGGGAAAAATGACATTTTAAATCTATTGGTTCGACAATCTATCTCTCTAATCTTGTTAATATGGTCAAACCTAGCCTAATACGCAGGGGTTCTCAATATATATCTAACGTCATCTGTGAACAACTCGGTTTCGAATTTACTTAAAAGGTTTAACCTAAATTTTAACCTGCGTTCTGATAGTAATTCCCATCCTAGTTCTTCTATTAAGCTCGTAACACTTATACAATTATCATAACGGCCTTTAACAAACCTAGCAGATCTCCTTTGCACGCGCTCTAATTCTTTCATCATACCTTCCTCGTACGGATCCCATATACTAGCGGCATATTCTAAATGAGGCCTGACAAGTGTAAAATAGCTTCTTTCTCGTACTCTCTCATCGCATTTGCCTAGAACCCTTTTTACGAATCCTAATCTACGGTTTTCTACACTAGTTATTTCCCTGATGTGTTTCCCCATGACATGTCTTCAGTGATGGTGACGCCTAAGTATTTAATTGAATCTACGTTAGATATTTTGTTTTCTTTGATGCAATAATTATTCCGGGGAAAGCCATTCTTTTTCCAAAAATTCATAATCGCGCATTTCTTCAAATTTAATTCTAGTTGCCATCTATCACACCAATCATCAATCGCATCTAAATCCTCAGCTAAAAACTTGTTGTCCTCTTCATTTCATATGCGCTGTGTGGAGAGCACACGAGTGCAGTACTCAGGGCGTCTGTGTGGAAGCAAAACTGTTGACCGTGTTGGCGCGTTTCGTCAAGGACATACAAATGTTAAGGACATAGGACAATTAGGGACATATTAAGGACATACAAATGTCCTTAACGACCCCCCCCCCGATTTTCCTCCATTCCTTAAGGTAGCTTGAGCGAAATATCATTTCATCTAGAAATCAATGAATTTGGACTCATTATAAAGAAAAAATATCTCACCCTTCCAAAGTTACCAAAATATTAGCACCTTATCGAACCATTTTCCGCGATTTTTCACGAAAAATACCAGCCCTCTAACATAAGAAATGGTACGTGTATGCACTCTAGAGGGACCATATTTAAAAAAATGGGGAATTTATAGCACCTAGATCTCGTCAAAAAATTAAGTGTGTAATTTGTATGTCTTGCCAACTATTTTTGAAAGTTAATCATATTGTCAGCGCTGTAATTTCTACCGATGGCAAGGGTTCAAATCCCCGTGGAGGTGGATATTTTTCCAAGGGAACTCGATCTCTGATCAAGGCGTGGAGGGCACTTCAAGTTCAGTACTGTCGGACGAGACGTTAAACCGTGGTCCTCTTGGCATCTTTGGTTAAGAGCAGGCCAATTCCGACGTCGGGATTCTCTCCTTCATTCCCCGATAAACCTTCTAAAATTCCCCGAAAAGCCAACCAATTATCCCTCAGCCGATAATAATGCATGTTCATCGTATACGACTACATGCGTGTGTATCCTCCCAAAGTTCCCTGTCCGTTTCCTGAAATCCTCCCAAAGTCTTCATAACCGGAATTCTAATTTAATTTATTTTAGCTCAATGTTAAATTCTTCGCAGTTAGTCACCGTACGCTCATGTTATGTCATATGGTAGGGGGCTATGTATACAGCCTCCTCAGTCATATAAATGCCCATTCCGCCTAGAAATAAGTTCTACCTTCATAAACCTAGTCATAATGTAATATCTATAATTATCTCTGTATTTAATGCCTTCCGGTGTAGATTTAGTGTTGCAATGTGACCCTAAGTGTGTTACTATTTAATGTATCTTATCCTCCTTTCCCGACAGATGGCGAACGCAAAGATGGATCGCAGTCGGAGCCCAACCTCAGGTACCTGCACAAGAAGTTCAAGAAGATGGCGGAGGCCGTGGGTGCGGAAGCCGGGGGCGGAGGAGGCGCTGCCATGGACAGCAACGGCGGAGGCATCGAAGTTGGGGGCGGAGTCCGTGGGGGCGTCGGTGCCGTCGCTGCCGTGGCCATGGAGGCGCCATCTGCAGACACGTCCCCCGTCGAGGCCTCCCCACCTCCCCCGGCCTCACCGCCTTCGACGTCCAACGACGCGTCCTCCTCCTCCTCATCCTCGTCATCGTCCTCGGAGGAGTCGAAGAGAAGAGCGGCAGCCGCAGGCGCTGCCGGTGCCGCCACCGGTGGAGGCGGCGGCGGCGGAGGCTTCGGCGGACGCCACGTCTGCCCTTACTGTAAGCTCGCCTGCGCCAAGCCAAGCGTCCTGCAGAAACACGTGCGTGCCCACACGAACGAGCGCCCGTATCCCTGCCGGACGTGCGGATTCGCCTTCAAGACCAAAAGCAACTTGTACAAGCACTGCCGCTCGCGGTCGCACGCCCTCAAAGCTGAGCGGCCGTCTTCGGCGGCGGCGGTGCCCGGGGAAGGCATGGGAGGCGCCGATGAGGACGAGGACGTGGGCAATTGCCTCTCGGGTGAGGACGGCGAGGAGGATGAGGGGGGCGTGGAGGACGAGGCCGCGGCGGCGGAGGCGGCTGGCGACGCCTCGCCCGCGCGGGACTCGGATGGCAACGGCGGGAGCGGTAGCAACGGAGGGAGCAGCGGCAACGGCGGCGCCGGGAAGACGTCCCCCATGGAGGACCAAGAGTGCCAGTCCGCGGCTTCCGTCGTCAGCTCTCGCCCGAGGACCATATACAAGCCCAAGTTCCACACGGCGGCGCTTTACAGGGACGAAGGGGAGCAGGAGGTGGAGCAGAGCCGACAGTGCCGTGTCTCGACCGAGGGAGGAGCAGCAGGTTGGTTTCTGAGGGAAAAGACTCGAAATTTATTTAGTTGAGATGTTCCAGCCTGAGGAAAAACGGGGAAAAGTCCTTTCCCTGTGGGGGTCGTGCATAAACTACGTTACCGTTTTCGGTGATTTTTTTACTCCCACATCCCTTTCGTTGACAACCGTAGTATTTTTCCCAACCCTTGCCCCCGATATGTAACGTTGTCCCTACAAATGAAACTTTCCATTCAAAAGAATTTCTCAATTACTGAATAAGTTTATTTTTAGGAATAGTTTGAAATAAGACAAATGAAGATTGAAATAAGACGCGCCCTTACTCATGTTTAACTGTGGCATTGTCGACGCGATGTTGACGAGTAAGAAACGTAAATAGACGCCTTGTAACAGCTACGGTACTTCGCTTGAACCCCCCACCCCATTGTTACCCGCCGTAGGTTCCCCCCCCCCTAAATTGGTAATGTAGTTTATGCACGACCCCCGTGGTATCTCGTAAATAATGGAGTTTTTTGCCACTTATTTAGTGGGGCGGTTCTCAAGATATTGTACGCCATGGAACACTCCAGGAAACTTTTTATCTGCTTTGTCCTGCCTGCATCTCCGATTTTTTGTAAGAATTTAGACTTCAATTCAAATTTGACAATATTATGTCTCCGTACCATTCATATCCCTCCGTACTTTAGGTGATATGCTGAGCGTCAAAGGACTAAGCTATTACGGTATGAATAAATTTAACTCGCGATTCAAGTTGATTATTGGCGACGCTACAGCGCATACAAGAAGGTTTATATATGACTTTCCCATGTTTTAGCTGAAGCCACTCAATTTAAGCGGCAGGCGTTTAGCGGTCTGTTATCAACCTTGCTACGAGTTTTATTATTTTATTGCGAGGAAATGCCCTTGTTATTTCCTATTTTGGTGGATTATGATTGAACCTGACAAAACTTGAGTTATGGTATCAGTGAACTTTGGCAATTATTCGCACTTAAGTGGGAGTTTTAAGTCAGATAATTGGCTTAAAGCTCACACTGGATAAGTTAGGATTTCGAAGCCGATCAAACTTTGACTTTATATTTTCCTGAGTTTAACATAGATTACCGCTAAGGGAAAAAATGTCTTGAGTTTGCTTTGCATTAAGTTAAGCTGGAATACAATTTTCATTGTTGTGGGATTATCGAAGGAGTGCGATAATCTCGGAGCCAGGAAGACTAGTTACTGACTACTAGCCTATGTGACATTGGTTTTCCTCTCTGTTACCCTAACCTTTCACTTGGTAGGAGGTTAGTTGTAAGACTTTAGATTTCGGTACTTACAAGAATATTTGAAGCCTCCTGTTAGTACGTATAAGTTCTGTTTTCCTCGCCATGTCTTGTTTTGCCCTTCATTTATTTCAAGTCTATCTTTTAACATTATGTAAAGCCATTTGCATAGATTACTATGGATAAAGCTAAAACTGTTGCTTGATTGCTATCGCTGCAAAGTATGTTCTGTTTTCTGTACAGGTATTATCTCGTTTTTGGTTGTGGGTATTAGCATCATGGACCAAATAAAAATGAATTTGTTAACCTTACAGAGGGCCTCTAGTGGAGTTCCAATTTTATTTGGTCCATAATGGGTAATTTCCGCGAAGTAAAGCCTGCAATAATTTCCTTTGTGGTTTTAACTTTGCTAATGTCTTGAGAAATTTGAATTTCTGGCCGGAATTATTTAAAGAAATGAGTTTTCGTGACTTCTGAAGTTTCGTTCTCCGTGACAGGTTCAGGTCTTTCAGCCCAAATGTCTTCCGAGCGGGATTTGCCGACACAGCCACCCCCCGCAGCATCCGCCCCTTCCCAAGAGTACCTGCGGCGGCACGTGGCCCGCATCATCGACGAGAACAAGGCCATCGTGGAGGGCGGCGATCGGTCGGCGTGGTCCAAGAAAAGGGTCTGGGGCCAGAGGGCGCCACCCGTAGCCCCCAACCGAGTGGGTGCCGCGCCAAGGGAATCCCCACCACCGCCCCGGGCGGACGCGGGTGCCGAATCTCGGCTGGCCCTCGCCCTCTTGCGCCCGGCCCCCGAGCAGCCGCTCAACCTGTCGAGGGGCGGCGGGGGCGGGGCCACTTCGCCCCCTGACTGCGCCCGCTGGGATTCCTCGAGGGCCCGCGAGGAGAGTGAATCGCCCTCTGCGGGGGCGCGCGTACCCGAGCCCCCGTCTCCTCTCCTCCACGCCCCGGTGAGGACCATGCCTGACCCGCTCCCCAAGATCTGCCCTCTCTGCAGGGCCCAGTTCCGCGACGAGGAAAGCCTCGAGGCCCACCGGATGTGCTACTGCGACGGCCGGGGGCCCTCTTACGTGCGGAAGGCCTCGGGGGCGGAGATGGAGGACGTGGGACGACTGATGGGGGCCTGCCTACCATCACCCGGCCCCCTCCTGGGCAACACTCCCTTGGTAGACGGCTACGGGCCTGCGGGCCTTCCCGCCCCAAAGGTGGGACCCCCTCCCAAGAAACGGCGGACGGACCCGCTACCCTCGCCCAGGTCCATCCGACACGGCAGCGTGCCGGAATACGACTCCCCATCCGTGTTGCGAGGAGTGGAGGACTCACCGTCTCACGCCCAGCTGCGGGAGCCTTCGCCCTCCGCCATGTTGCCCTCGCGGTCCAACGCAGTCCACCTGTTCGGCGGCGAGGTCCGCATTCGAGAGGGCAGCGAGACGAAGACGCTTCGAATCGAAGTGGGCGGGAGGGGCGGTTCCAATCGAGCCGGGGGCGAAGTCTTGCGAAGGGACGATGGGGCGAGTGGAGGTGGCGTGGCCGGAGGCGGAGGCTCTGGCGGGGGCCGGGACGGGGACACGGTGGTGACCATCGCCCGCTCCGGCCTCCACTCCGGCGGAACCATAGTGCACGTAAGGAAAACCAGCAGCTGCGAAGAAGACGGCAGTGCGCCGACCGTCAGGCGACAGAAATCCAAGGGGGGCGGTACGGGAGGAGGCCGGCGGTCCCTCGCGCCGTCTCCCACCGGGGAATCATCGCCGCCCTCGTCTCTATCGCTTCCCATCGCACCGCAGATCTCCACACCCGACCTGGCCCCCGACCTCAGGGCCTCGTTCGCGCCCTTCCCGCCTTCCCACGATGGCGTCCTTCTGTCCTACGATCCGCACCACCACGCTCACATCCACCACCACCAGCCTGCCGCGACAGCTCTGGGACCACCACCTCCCATGCCATCCTCTCCCTCGCCTTCATTCAGGGCCGCCTCCGCGACAACGGCTCGACCCTCGCCGCCCCTGCCCCCGCCGCCGCCCCTGACGCGCTCAGGGTCCTCGTCTTCCTCGTCCGCATCATCTTCGTCATCTTCCGGCGTGCTGACCATCTTCCACGGCGGAAGGGCCGTACCGTTCGTTCCGGGTATGCCCGGCCCCCAGGGCACACCCCACCCGCCTCCGCCCCTGCTCGTGCTCCCAGCCCGGTCCCCCAAGCCGCTCGATCTCGCCCCCCCGCCTCCGGAGGCGGGACGAGGGCTGGAGGGTAAGGAGGCCCCCAGCCAGCATCCCAACCACTTGTTCGCCGCCGATGCTGCCTCTTCGTTGGCGAGGGAGGCTTCACCGACACCCCGTCAGCCCCCGAGGGTGTCCCCCGTGCCCCCACAGGCGAGCCCCACCGTCGTAAGCGGCGTCCCCCGAGTCGATAGTGACGCCACGGCGCCTGAGGACCAGAAGAAAAGGAGTAGATTCCTTCGGCCAACGTCGCTCCCTCTGAAGCCAGGTGAGGACAAAATGCCTTGGTCACATTCTGGTGTCTCTCCTAAATGTATGTCTCTGTTTGACAGTTTTTGAGCTGTATGGGTGGCTTTGTTCAAAAGCTATGTAGAATCTTGATGTGGGAGCCATCTTCATATCATAGATGCATTGGTTGCATTTAGGCCAGGTTGTACCCATATAGTTGTGGTTGCTGTTCTCTGATGTGTCAATTGATAGCTTGTATATGGGTACATTATCTGCCACGTTGTGGTGAGTCCATCAACTCCGTTTACCCTATTAACCATGGTTTTCTTCATCATTTCCATGACTTCTCATGTCTCTGTGGATTCTTGTGGGAAACGTTTCTACAAAAGCCAAGCATGAAGCTGGCCCTTGAAAAATAGTGACAGGCAATGTATTGTTATAGGCAATGCAGAATGTGATGGTACTTGCCAAGGGATAGAATGCCATCCAGAGGGATGAAGGTAGTAAGCATGTGTAAGCAGGTAGTAAGTCTGTGAACATTGAGAATCTTCTGTGAGGACCCCTGTAGCAACCATTGTCCCATCAGTTCTTCCATCCATGCAAGCTTTCTTCAATCCAACACTGCATTTTATGTTATGTCAAAAAGTTCTGCATTGCATATGCCCCAAAAATATCAGATTTTAGAATCTCCAAAATTTCCTTTGAACCCCTAGTTCAATCATTGGTTGAGTTACTGAGATATATATCAGAGAAGTTTTTTCAGGTATTACCTTTTTTTTCTGCCTGGAAGATCCACATTTTTCTACAAAATACATTCTAAAATCAGCCTGCATGCTATGGGCAGTAGGTAAAGCTACAAAGTCATGCATCAGATTTTTCTTTGCCATCAGAGATTATCATCTCTCTAATTTAATTGCTGACTGTGTTACAGCCATGAGCTAAAGGTGGACTGTCCATAATTTGTTTCTGGGACTCAGTGACTGATAACTCAAATACAGTTGATACTTTTTGAAAGTCAACAATCAAATTTTCTTCCTTTGTATTAAGGGCAACTTGAAAAATCACATTGGTTGTCATCCTATGGGTTATTCCTCCTATAGGCTAACAAATGCAGATCTATTCCAGGCTGAGCCCCAGAAAATACATTAAAATAATGAGATGTGATCAGTAAATAGTCATTAATTTTTAAGTTGAGGGAAATATATCCCCCATTTCTTGTGATGTTTTGACCTTATTGTCCCCATGGCCTTTTTAAATAATTAATCAGTGGAATCCGTAGTCATTAGATAGAAGCCAACTGAAATTTGTTGGCAAAAGTCTTGGCCCTGAAGCAAGTTTTATGTAGAATGTCTATTTTCTTTACGTTGTGCTGTACATACTGATATCATTTCTGTTTCTCACTGTAGGAACATACCCTTTGAAGAAGCATAGTCAAGGCAACACACCTTTGGGCATTGGCTCCAGTGGGGCTTCTCTTGTTAGTCCAGAGACACCCCGTCCTCGCAAGTCTTATGGGCAGCTTTATTTGAATGGCCATGCTTACACGTACCTTGGTCTTAAATGCTCAACTCGACCATCATTTTGCTGTGCCCATCGTCGCCCACCCCAACCCATGTATGTTGCACAAGGTCCTGCTCATCCAAGGCTGTCAATGTACTCAAACTGGAAGGTGAGATACAAGTTATATCAATTGTATGATTAAAGTTCGCCTAAAATATTAAATAATGAAAAGACACCTTTAAGAGTTTCTTTGGTGCTAACTTTGGTCTGCATAAAATATTATAATAAATTTGATTTTTTGTTACCTGTTGTTCCTTGTGCTGTTCAGATGCTTAGTGCAAACTGTGGTTTTAGTTATTTTAAACTAGGGAGGTGAACTAGGTGCATTGGGCAAACTCTGCTGCTCATCTGAAGCTGTCTTTTTCATCTCATCCTATTTGTACCAAGTGTAATGTGTTTTTAACCGAAATATAACTTAATACTAAAACATACTGTTAGGATCTTATTATAAGGGAAAATTAATTTTCCTTAATCATCCAGTAAAGGGTCTTTATATCCCTCAATGGTATCACTTTGATGTGAGTTGAAATAGCAAGGAAATGTAATACTTGATTCTGTCACTTTAGGGCTATAGGCATTCCTAGTTACTGAAATATTTTCCTCAATTTAGTGGTGGGGGCTGAATAGATTGGATAGTGGTGTCAAAGCCTTCCTGGAATGTTAATGGTGTTACCTGAAATAATATGGCTCAACATTGGTTGATGGTTTCCAGAGTTGGTCAATTTATTTTTCATTATACATTTCTGATGGAGTTCTTGTGTGTGAGCTTATTTCTACTTACCTGATTATTTACCCATTTCAAGGCAAAAAGAATCATGAAATACAGTGTTAATTTACTTGGAGAGATATAAGTGACAATGTATGGTATCTGTTTGGAAAATATAACCTTAGATGATTCTAAAAAAGTTATGTTGAATGCATATTTTATCTTGCTACAAAACTGGTATGGATAAAATATTAGAGGGGGAATATTTATCGAGGAAATCCCTATGATTTGGTTCTTGGTGAGATCAGATCCAAGTTTATTGTATGTCCTGCAAAAGTGTGTACAGTTTGCTTTTTCTTGTTTATACAATTTTGTTTTCTATAGTTGTTTCTTTTCTGTCAAGCCCAAAACCTGGACTGAAATCCAAAATAATTTTTGGCCATGTTTGGATTTATTTCTGAGGTATGCCTGTGTGTGACTGGTATAACTAGTACACTGACATTATGTGAAATGTCATGTCCTTTCAGGTCTGTGAAGCTGTTACTGCTGAACCATTTGGATTGGAGCCTGGAAAAGCAATGCGGCTGTATGATTCCAGGCACCGGCCCTCTGATACATCTGTTGCACCATCACAGTCTGACGAATCCAATGCTATGATCCTTACTCACTCATCATACTGGCTGCTCAAGAAGGAAAGGGATGGAATGGGGGAGAAGCAAGAAGAGACTGATGTGAAAGAGGAAGTGGTTGAAATGGAAGAGAAAGTGGACAAAGAGAATGGGAAACCAGCACTCTCTCCTGTGGAAAATGAGAGACAGAAGGAGAGTGAGCAGCAGGTAAGTGCTAATTGCCTAAAACATTTATTACAGAAGTGATGAAAATGTATTGAGTGGTGAAAATAAAGCTATTAGAATGGCTTATATCATCCAAAAGTACTCCCGTTTTCATTTTCATTTATGTCACTCCTCTAGTGTGACTTTTCTTTACTTATATAGTTGTTATAAATTGCCATGATATACAGCCTGGATGCACATAATTCATAATGCTTGGTGAAGCATAAGGACAAAATTGAGAGAACTTCAAGGCACAACTTAGTGATTTTATTAAGTGTAATTGTTTACTGTTTCAGCTGGTTTAGATCCTCTATAGCATATGGAGGAAAAGTGCCTATTTATCCTGAAAATGCTTTAGTGTAGCATAATTTGTTGAAACGATAGAATATTATATTCTGTGAAACCTTGAAGTTGAACTTTTTCGCAGTAAATTTTCTCAATTTTTAAATGGAATTTTTCAGAAAGTCTTGGACTGAATCATTGCTCACATTAGGTCAAAACATAAAGCATCACTAAGCCAGTCTTAAATGCCATGATATTCAGAAGGTATCTTGTTGTCTTGTTGGCATGGTAGTCTGTGCATTATCTGGGATAGCCATATGTTTCGTATCCCTGTTCTTATTGATTATTTCTAATAGCTATTCCTTTGTTATGGCCCAAATTTTGAGACAGGAAAGTCTTAAGTAATAAATAGAGCATCTAGGTGGTTTCTGTAATGGTCCTCTGTCTGACGTGACTCTACCTGTTAGAAATTTGTGTTTAAATGTTTGAAAAATAGTGACAGCTCCTCCTCCAATTCACATACTTGTTTTTGACATTGTCCTATTTCTGCTCTTGTACAGGGTTCAAGGACATCAGCAGATGCTGAAGTGCAGAGTCAACCTCCAGCTAGGGTGAAGATATTTGCTGGAGGATTTGAGTCTAATGAAGAGTATATATATGTTCGGGGAAGAGGTATGAGTTACATGAGCTCTTAGTTTTAAGATTTGTAGCTTTTTTCTTATGGCAAGTAGTAATAATTTTGCCATTATTCTATTGGCATTGAACACACCAAGTTGCTAATTAAGGAAACATTTGCGATTTTCTCTCAGCTTCATTCATGATGCATGAGTTATGATTTTTATCTCATAATTATCTGTATGTGTAATGATATACACGGACATTTTAGTACATTATATCAATTTTTATGCTTTCAAATCTATTTTTGTTTATTTTGTTTGCTTAATTTTACACTTATATGTTTTTCTGAACCTTTTGAATGAGTTTTTCATGAATAAAAGAGATGCTGTTAATTTTTTTAAGGTCGTGGACGATATGTCTGTGAAGAATGTGGGATTAGATGTAAAAAGCCATCAATGCTCAAGAAACACATTCGCACACACACTGATGTTCGTCCCTTCACTTGCCGGCACTGCTGCTTCAGGTAGTCTATTTTCTACGCTTATATCCTTTCACAATTATCCTTTTATTTTGGCATGTAACATTTCTTAGTTGGGCACATATTGACAGAAACATCATTCCTATATAATGAAATTTCAATTTAAAAAAAATATTTTCTTTTAATTTATTATTTCTTATTGAATTTTACTGTATTCTTTTTCAAGAGAATATAGTATCTCAAGAGAGACGTGGTATCATTCTTTATTTATAATTAATTGTGTTCATGATTACCAATAACAAAGTTTATAGTAGATTAGTTGGTCCAGCCCTTTCAACTGTTCATCTAATGCAGAATTCCATATTCTAAAATACCTGTGTGTGCAATTACTCAAAAGGAATGGTGCTCGTTTTAGCTTCAAGACCAAGGGAAATCTTACAAAGCACATGAAATCAAAGGCTCACTTCAAGAAGTGTGTGGAAATGGGAATTGTCCCTGTTCCAACGACAGTGGACGAGAGCCACATAGATGAGGAGTCTCTTGCTAAACAAGTAAGCAAATATTGGTAGTAAGGCCATGGTTATCTGCTTGTCCTATCATGAGAAATGAACTTAACTTGAGCTGTGGTTTGTATTTTTCTGCAGCAAGCCCAGAGAGCAGCTTCTCTTGCCGAGGGAGAATCAGAGTCTGAGGATGATGATGAGGAGGAAGACGATGAGGAGGAGGAGGAAGATGAAGAGGATGAGGAAGACAATGCAGATGGTGAGCATATACATTTATCTATTGACTCTTTTATGTGCTCTCATTTCTGGGAATCAATCAATCGTTTCTCCACCTCCTCCAAGCTGACTTCTTTTCCTCTTTCCCCTGCCTCTCCCTCTTCCCCCTTCTCATTCCTTCCCTCCTTCCTCCCCTTCTTCCTATCCTCCATGGTAACTTGTCCCTCTCCCAGTGGTTGCCATTCTAACAATTTTTTTCATCTGAAGAAGACCAGACTTATGCTGGTCCACAATTGTGCAGTGATATGTGATGCAGAACTTATTTATCTTGTTGTCAATAATAGCTGTGTCTGTCCTCTCTTGCCTCTCTATTCCTTGCTGTCATGAATACTTCTTAACGTTGGTCATTTAATCTGCTGGTATTTTAGTGATATTTTTTGTACAATCAAAAGCATCTATTTCTAAAACTACCCTCATGGAAGATGGCTTAAGTCTGTGATAAAAAATAGGTTCACTTTTAATTTGAAATAAATTTTAATCTGATTACTTAGTTTTTCCATCAATAGTGTAAAAAATATGAGAGTGCAAGAAATGATGTTAGGCCTTACCTTATCTGACCCTTGTAGTATATTAGTATTAACCGTGGTAATGGAATATAATAGACTACTGCAGTACTAATAATTATTGGACATGAAACATAGCATTACTGATTGTTTTATCTGTATTTTTGTAAAAGAAATTTTACATTACAGATGTTGTGTGTAGCTTTGTTGGGTCAGTTGCACAATGCCTGATTGTGGAATGAGTAAGCTGGAATTACCACAGCAAAAATGATTTTTATCTAATCAAAACTACATAACTCAGTTATCAGACATTGTGCTACAGACTTTATTGGTGAAATTTTCTTTTATTTTTAGCTGTGCCACTTTTTGATTCCTTAAAATTTTACCTAATCTGTTATTTGTAGGTGCTGATTCATCCAAAGGCAAGATGGAACAGGAAGAGAGAGAAGTAGCTCGTAGTCTGCTCAGTCTGTCTGAATCCATTGATCCAACCAATGGAATTGGCAGGTTACCACCTCCTCCAGAGCCTGTGTCTTCATATGCCCCACAAAGTGGTCTCACACCGCTCATGTCCCGCCCACGCTCGTATCCCTACCTCTCCCACCTCCCCGACCAATCCCTCTCACCTCCCCTACCATCAGAGGAGAAACCAAGGGTTATCCCTCCAGAGTCTGATGCTGGAACAAGTGAGACCCACATCTTCCCATCATCCTCATCGTCCACCATGGTCGCCGTTGCCTCTGGGCAGCGCTACTACTTCCCATCTCGACGGGATGCCCAGGAAAGGGCAACGGAGGAGAGTCTGAACATTGCCAAGGCTGGTGGGCCGATACCGGTGAGATTGACTGGCAGGGATGCATCTCCCACTCCGGCACTGCCCATCTTCAGTGCCACGAATGTCGATGCAGCAGATCAGGATGCCAATGAGCTAGAAGATGGGGTGAATGGTGGAAGTTACGGTCCTGTCGACCTGAGTACTGGTGGGGCTGGGGGTAGTCTCCCGTCAACACCTGAGGAGAGGGGACCAAGGATGGGTTGGAGGGTGAGAGGACAGGAGAGAGAAGAAGCCATCAGGCTCAACTCGAGAAATGTGGTGCCGCCGGCATTTGTCCTAGCCTCCGTGTTGCCTCACTCACCATATGGAAATTTGCCTGGGACCCCGACCACACCTGTGAGGGAGCATCCCTCTGAGATCTTGGCTCCAGTTCCTTCGGATTCAGCCGCCTTACTGGCATCACTCTGCAGCACAGTCAACAAGCTGCCCCAGTCAACGCTTGATGCCAGTTCAGGGGGAGGATCCGTGGCCACCACTCCTACTGTGGATGATAACACACCTGGCAGTGGAACGATGCTGCAAGCTTACCTCACAGAGAGGGCTCTCCAGGATGTCCGGTTGAAGAGACAGCAGAGGAGCCCATTTCATCCGTTAGTCAGGGAAGAGCAGGTTGAGGCCGTGCCCATGACTGGCACCTGCAATGTCATAACTTCTGTCGGATGTGGTCCAATGTCTCTCCAACCCGGTGTGGTTTGCAAGGTTGTATCCATGAGTCAGTCTCCTCGAATGGTCAACTCCCCTACTTATGAGGCAGTGAAGGCAGCTGAAGTTATTCAGGAAGTGCAAGTGAAGGGAGGTGATTCAATTCCTAGGAAGGATTGGTCAGAGGCTGAGCGGGAGAATGGTGAAGTAAACATTTACTGTGCCAGCACAGCAAGCACTGTTGCCCGAGTCATTGAGCGGCCATGTGCAGTGACATCCAATCATTCTAGTGCATCGCCAGTGCTTCGTCAAACCAAGACTACTGCTGAGGCTCAATTGGCCGGGGACTCAAATAGCATTGTGCCAGTTGGATCGTCAGAGATGTTGAAGTTAAGTCATGTTGTTGGACCACGTGTACCTTCTTGTTCTCCCAAGGCTGAGTTCATGCCGCCTCTTAGTGGGCCATCTTCCAGTTACTCAGGGTAAGTGGAACATATTGCATTTTCAATTATTGTGTCTCTATTTTTTGATGTCTTAATCCTTCTCAGTCTTTGCTGGGTGGCTTTTCTGTTTTGCCTTTTTTATATGTTTCATTTCATGTATTTGACTCTATTTTTCATCTTGGATTGTTTTTAGTATTTTGCAGTTAGAAGTTTTTATTCGAAGTTTAGTTCCTATAATTTTCTGCTCTGACTTTTGTTGTGTCAACATCTGAACTCATATGTATTAAAAAATGATCAGTGAATGACCTTCAGTTATCAAACTTAACTAACAGTGAAGCACTGTTACCAACTTAAATAAGCTCACAATAAAACAACTAAAAATTGTTTTCCTAAAATTTACTAATGCACCACTTATATCTGAGATGGGGAATCACATGTTACAGTGCTAATTCACACTATTAGATGGTGAGATGAGATTCTGTATGAGTGATTATGTCCTATTTTTCTAAACCAAATCTTGATAAATATTATGGAATTAATGATGCCTGAGCACCCGAGATACAACAATGCTCCTAGAAAATAGTTGTTATAAGCGATGACCTTGTTACAAGTTGGTCTAAACATCCTTATTGAAGTGAATCCCTGATCATAAATTTTCCCCTGGGATACCTAAGAAGTAGGTCACTCAAGAAATTTGATGGTCTTTTGTTTTACCTTGGTAAGGTTATTTAAAGTACTTCAGTGGTCTTCTGTGAAGTAATTTTGTTTATATAAACGTAAAGAACTTCAGAAGTATGAAGAGTTGCCATAAAATGAGAAATAGAACATTGCCATCTGTGTCCTGATGTGCTGTTTGATTTTTAGCATACATGTGGAAGAAATTTTCCCATTTTGTTCTTTTTTCCCACCCCAGTGAAGCTTAATTAGTAGGTACTTTTCTTTATGAAGTTTGTCATCCACTTACTCATGTTGTCTACATGATGTCCTGTTGTATTTATCTAATGAAGAGCATATCCTCCAAACTTGTTCAGGTATAACATTGGTAATGGTATGGTGTTACATTAAATTTTGAAATATGTGAAAGAGGGAGGCAAATAAAAAATACATATCTTGAACTTTGTGGTGGGGGCATGAGAGAAATAGGAGTTTGAAAGGGATTTGCTCTGGGGAAAGGGTAGTTTTCTCAAGGAAACATCCAGGAAACTCACTGTGCTCTGGGAAATTGTAGTAGCAGGATTGTAATTGTGCCTACAGTTTATTTTTGAAATAACTCCAATGATGATTACAAAAAAGGAGCAAAATACTAGCACTTCAAATATAGTACAATTCCCAACATGGTTTACTTCACTGGGGCACCTGGAATGTTAATATATCCTTCAACATCTTCTTTTGTCATTTCTGTCGCTAGATTTCTCTAAAATATGATTGAATATAATTTTTGAGACTAAATCTGTTGGAGACTTGGACTGTTGATTTCTGAATATGACACTGCATTGTTCGTTTTATGCACTTCTCCATAATTTTGTCTAAGTTAGTGAATCATAAGTTAGTGAATCATAAGTTACTGAATTTTTAACGGCTAGATCCCTAATTATGATGTAATGCAACAAGGTAACATTACTTGATCTGTCAATCTGGATCTTTTTTTATAGTCAGTTTTGTATAATAATTATCCTTTCCCTGATTTCAGAGTGACTGAAGATGGTCGAAGTATGTGTGCCATATGTCACAAAGTGTTCAGTAAAGCAAGTCAGCTACGTCTCCATGTTAATATTCATTATTTTGAGCGTCCCTTCCGCTGTGACTCTTGTGCTGTGTCTTTTCGGACCAGAGGACATCTGCAAAAACATCAGCGTTCTGTCTCTCATCAGAATAAGGTTTGTCAAAGTATTTGGTATTTTCATAAATATAATGTTTAAATGAGTGGCTGTATTGATTTTCTTTCTTTTTTTAATATTTTTGTGTTTAGTTATTTGGGTTTAGTTGTACTCAAGCAATAAATCTTGTGCGCAATCACTCAGGATTAACCTTATGTTAAACTAATGAAACCAGCTCCGGGAAGCAAATTGAAGACCATAGATCATTAACAATAGTATTACATGCTATTTTATTTTATTCTTTGATTTTTGTTTCTATCCTTGACTCATCTCATATCAATTTACAGGTCAGCATGAATTCAACCTTTGGAATGCCAACAACAGAGAATCCTCGTCCCTTCAAATGTGGAGATTGTAAGATAGCTTTCCGAATCCATGGCCATCTCGCCAAGCATCTCCGTTCAAAAATGCACATAATGCGCCTTGAATGTGTTGGAAAACTGCCTTTTGGCACTTATGCTGAGGTGGAAAGGTCTGGGATCTCATTGGCTGACATTGACACATCTGACTGTGAAAACTCTCTCGAAAGTTTGCAGGTATGGTATACCAGAACTTCAGCATACTACCATTTTTTAAACTTTTAATACCTACATAAAATTTTTCTTGCATGGAAGCGTCAGAGATACATATTTTTTCCTGTATTTGCCTTAACTTTGCTCCTGATCTTTCAGTCTCATTTTCTTGCATTTCCCAGAAACATAGAGCTTTCAAATTTGGTACAAATGTAGAATTCAACTAACAATATCATGATAATGAAAAAACACTGTGTCTGTATCTTTTATACGTCTGATAAAATGATATCAAAATCAAAGATTTGGTACTCTTATGGCAAATAATGTGTGACGTTTTCACAGGTTTCATGCCCAGTTAAATATTTTGCTACAGCCTCATATTTAACTAGGCAGCAGCCAAATATTTAACTCAGTGTGAAGCCCGAGAAATCTCAACACATGGTATCAGAATATTACCCTATACAAGATACTTTCTAAAGGTTTATATAAAGTTAACCCTCCTATGTTGCTATTGGTACACAATTACATGCTATGAGGTAGGTGTAGGTAGTGTGCGTGTAAGGTAATCTTAAAAATAATCTCGGATTTTTGTTATTTTACTTAATTATTGCATGTGGTTTTCTTTTATTTTACTGCCAGTCATTTCATTATCTTTTTTCTTATTTAATTCTAGATGTTGGCGCAGAAGTTATATGAAAAAGATCCAACCAAGTTACAGCATTGGGAGCGAACCAGAGCATTGAGTGAGTCATCTGAGGACGAGGCAATGGGCTATCACAGAGATGAGTCTGGACATGGAATGCCTGTGCCTAATGGCCCATTGCATGGTGGTGCATTGATGAGGCCATCTGTTTTGGAACAAACTGCAAGTAGGAGAGCATTTTGTGGCACCCTTACATCTGATTATGAAGATGCCTCAGATGGAGAAAGTGTAAGTATGCCCTCGACTGCATGTATATAATCTATAACTTGCAATTTGAATTTTTTGGAATCCTCTCATTTTGTGATGGAAAACTGTTTGGATGGATAAATCGGAAGTGAAACTTATCCATTGCAAATTTATGCATGACAGCCTAGCAAAGCTATAAGAAAGTTAACCATTAAGCTCCTGAATGATATGCTGTCAGTATCTTTTTCATCCTACATATTTTCCTTTACAATCGGCATTGAAAACTTAATTCACGAATACATTTAATTTGATTCTAACTTATCAAAAAAGTAAAATTCTGTCGATACTCAACTACTCAATTTATCCTTGAGCATTATTTTGTTTTATTGCATTCTTTCAGTATTGACCAGATTGTTTTATTGACAGAAAGTTGCATCCACTAATATACATTATTAACACTGTCCCATTCTTATTGCTACAATATATGGTAATATAGTTTTTAAATAATTTGCATGACTACAATTTGCGTCCATAAAGTAATGGTAGTTTCATTAATTTGTATTTTAATCTTAAAGGTCTATCGCAGGAAAATTCATATGCCAAAAGGTAGGGTGAAATTGATGCCAATGGGAATATCTTTTTCATTGATATCCCATATCAATTAATACACTTTGTATGTTAGATAAAATTGAGTCCTTTTTGAAATAATTTCTCATTCGCAAATTCATTTCTAGTTTATGTTAACAAGTTTTTGTCACAATGCACAGTTTTCTATTGCTGTGACTTTTTTTAAGTTAAGAAAAATGCAGGAATAAAATTACTTCAGTCTTTCAGCTGAGTTTTAAATGCAAGCATGATATTTGACCTTATTCACTTGCTTTATCTGCATCCTCTTTGAGCCCAAGCCGCTTTGTCCTTGGTCATATTCCTGTTATTCTGTTGCCCATTATCGTTAGTTATGCATCACTTTGTGTGGTTCTCACATTGTAAGTTGCCCTTGAAAATGAACTGATCATAGCAATGAACACCCATGTAGTAGTCACGCATGTGGAAAATCTTTATATTCTGGACTCAGGCTTCTTATTTGTATGCATGATATGTGGCCTAGTGAGAGAAAGCCTTTTCTATTGCTGCAAACTTTAATCTACCATTAAACGGACTGGAATAAGTCATTTGCTAAATAAGGTGATGTATCATTATTGTTGAGAGGGCTATGTTAGGTATGTTTCTCATGACTGCATTTATGATTTCAACTGTGAAATGACTAAGGAGCGTTATCTGGCAGATGAGTCCTAGGTTACAGCCATCCATTTTATTATTATTCTTTTTTATTTTAAATGCCAAAAGCAAGGAAAGAGATATTATTTGATAGAGATGTTGAAAGATATCATGCATGATGACACTATAAATCTGATATAGCTGCATGCTACCGCTGACATGGATCTATGCATTTACAGCCGGATTCGGTTTCAATATTTGTATTTTCCATGCTATCGTTTTGGAATGATGGAAAATATTTTGCATCATACTTCTCGTGGCATCTGTGGTAGATGGTAAAATGATATAACTTTTAGTTGCAAATTTATGTGCCGATTTTCCTGTATCTATTAATAATTAAATTTTTCTGCATGAATAATAATGTTCTTTATTATTCTTTTCTCAGCACCTCATGCTCCAACCTCAATTAACGCGCTCCTTCATCTGTGACTTTTGTGATGCTGGTTTCACTTCAAAGCAGCTTCTACAAAATCATCTGTTGGTTCATCAACAAAGTCCTCCAGATAATTGTTTGTAATGGGAATGCAAAGGGAATATTTTAAAGTTAAGTGAGAAAAGTGGAATAGCATGTATTGTAGAGTAACTGTGTGTTAAATGAATCCTTTTGATCGTTCTGTGTACAGTTTTGAATTTGTGATTTGTTATTAAGTTTTTATTTTATAAATAAATGTTAAATAAAGTTTCATTTGAAATTGTAACAATGATATCAGGGCAGCTCGCAGAGCTACATACTTTTATGTCCTTATTGGGATAGGTTGAATAGGAACTCATATAATATTGTTTTTAAATCCTTTCCTTGTACATACTTTCAGTATTTGACTGCTTTTGTATTTTCTATCAAAATTAGATTTTATGGATGTTGTCTTTGTTTGAGCCATTTATGAATTGTAAATAAGAAACACTTGACATGATTATGTAGAAGTATGGTTCAGCCAGTAACCATTTTGATCTTCTAAAGTTGCTTTATTTTATTCCCTAAAATCATGATTGTTGTGAGAAAAGTTGTAATTATTCATTTGTTAATTTGTTTTAATTTAATGTGCCTGATTTTCGCAGTATATGAAAGAATAACAGGAAGAAGTCACATTAATAACTGTTTTCAAACATATTCTCCTAACAATACATATCTGAATGTGGCGAGTTAAAGCATACCTTTTACCAGTTGTAGTGCTTATACAGGGTTTTCTACAGTATATTTCTTACCTTTGTCTAGCTTTTTGATTATATCGTAGCCAATTGTGAATTAGTGGGTGAAAATTCTTCATGATGGTGATTAGATTTTGTACTTCCATACATCTTCCTTTACTCTTCCATTTTCAAACAATTTTCAAATTTGCTCACATGACAACATAGTTTTCTAAAGCTTCCATGTTAGAAGGTTGTTATTAGAAACATTATATAAGTAATTTTTATGAATCTAAATATCAGTGCTACCTTAAAATGAGTGATTATGGACTAAAATGATTTTCTTATGACTGTCAAGATATTTTATAATGCATTTTAGGCAAGGAACACTTTTTCTTGTTACTTTTTTATTGATAGTATATAAGCTGATTCTTATAAATTCATATCAAAGTGTCTAAAGGTCAGGCAAGCTCAAACTTCCTCCAATATCCTTGCACTTAAATCTCCCAGCTTGGGGAATACATATTGTCCAAATCTGTTGTCTGCCTTTCAATGCTCACACTGCCCTCAAAACCCTTAGGCCATTTTACCAACCCTTGTTACCTGATAATCGCCTTTGTTTGTAACTCTTCCATCAGTGCTCTCCTAACGAGACCAACTGTTAAAGCTTCCATGATTGAAAAGGTCAAGTCTTCTCTTTCTAAGGTTATTGTAGTAGTATGACCACTTGCAATGTGCTTGATTAGTGGGACATTAGGAAACTGTTTTAGATGAAAATTGCTTAAAAAATGGTAAATACATTTGACAGTGGTGTATTTATATTGTAGGAACTGTTGTCAGTAATCTTAAGATGTATTGAAATCTCTGAAAAATGTCAATTTTCACTATGTTCCTTCTTTATGCCATAGCTGGCTAAGGATAAGTGCTCTGGCTCCCACAAGACTATTGTTGAACTCATTTATTTTTATTCTTCTTTTAAATGTCCAATGTCAAATTTTATATCTTAAGTATTGGTTACTTTTTAAATTGTTTACATTGTGAATTGTTTTTACACATTCAATTTTCAATTCCAAATTATTCTTGACAACAGCTCATGTTATATGAGCTTGATTTATTTTTGACGAATTGTGAATAGGATGTTGGTGTGACATTTTATATGCTCAAAAATGTTGTGAATATTGATTTACAAAGGAGCCTTCATAAAAATTATGTCACAAGGAAGATTGGTCATTGTAAGCATTGCAAATGAGAGCAAACTATTACTGTCAACCTTAACTTATATTAAGTGCATGGTATAAAGCAGTGATGTGTGTGGGTATGACATTTTATAGTGCAATGTTGTAAGTGGTAGATAATGTTGCTTCTGCTATGTACTGTTCTGAAAGTTTGGTATGCATAACCTTGCCTGGAAATGAATAGATCCAACTATTCCAAAAGAATCCCTCAGAAACCTGTACAGTGAAATGGTTTATTTTTGTATCAGCTGAATGGAGAAATTAAACAAGTACATAAGTTGGAACTGATTGAATTTAAGATACCTGGAACTATTTTTCATGTGAACTGTAATGATTGTTCATTGTAACTGTTTATCATTAGGCATTTGAAATTCTTTTTCAAATCTGTTGTTGATGTCCGATAGTGTTTCCTTTGGAGAACCATGATTTTCACCATATTCACCTAGTTCAATTAAAGGTGTGTATATATATATATATATATAACTGAGCAAACATTATTCGTCATTAAATTTATTGCTCAAGTTCAGTAAATTTAATTTGTCACTTAGCAATAATTCTTGAGGTGCTGTTATTTTGAGGTTCTCTCACCAATTGAATGACATATCACCACCTCAAGTACCTTAATACCCTCTCAGTTTCATTCATTACATATGTTTTGACTATATAAATGCCCACATCCTCGGCATTTTTAATGTGTAAAATAGACTTCATTATTTCATAACACATTTTTGACTCATGGTTGAATACTATCGTTAATGTGAAGTATGATCCTGTTTTTCAAGTACCAGCTTTATAAGAAGAAATCATGTACCATTGAAATGAATTTTGGAGGTTATAAATCAAATAAAAGAAGAGCTGATAAGTGTAAAGTATTTCACTATTAATTTTGATCTACCAGAATCATAATTTTTTTTATCATTAAGGTAATGGCTGTTTGTTTTTTGGCTCATGCACATGGATCTGTGAGGATGTGAACTGGTGTAGGATTAGAAAAAATTCTGGCCCAGTGTGGTTACATTTTCTCTGACTAAACAAAAATCTTGGGAAGGTATAAATAATACACATGCACGAGCTGTGATAAGTTTTCCATAAAAGACTAATTTGATACTATCGGAACTTAATGGTAAAACACATTTTCACTCTTGGCATGTAAGATGCCTTTTATGTGGAAGGGCCCAGCAATCAGGGTCCTCTCTTATCTGCTGGCTTTTGTATCCATGGAACTGGCTACTTGATGTCGGGCAGTAACCTTATACACTGTGGTTGCCATCAGTGGCAGATGCCATCATTTAGAGGAAGGTGTAAAAGGAAATAAGGTAGAGTAGACCCCTGCTTCACGAACTTAGTTCATTCCATGGGTCCATTCATTAAGTGAATTCTGTAATAAGGTAAACCAGCATGTTACCAGCCGTGGGATTGGTTTTCAATTAACAATAAATGTTAATATGTTGCTATTAAAAAAAATGCAGTCTGTTTACATCTAAGGGTTCAAATGTTTTAAGAAATGTGCTCTATGGGTGTAAAATAATGTCAAAATTTGAAAATTGAAATTCACATGCAACAGCATATAGATCGTAAAGTGAACCCATAATAAAGCGGGAGTCTACTGTATAAGCACTGCCAATATGTAGGGGTGGTTGTCTAAATTCAGGAGTGGACACCAAACGTTTAGGGCCAATTGAGAAAATCTAAGGCCAATTGATAAATTCATTCATAGCTGTCAAGTTGAAGATTCTGTAAAACGAAGTAAGGAAGAAGTTGCCAGTTGTAGTCATCAAATTTCTTACTATTCTCTCTTTGGAAATCCTCTCTTTAATTCTCTCCGTGGTAAATACTTAGAGATTGCTGCAATCACCACCAATATATAGGTTATCACTCTTTTAAAATCTCCGACTATGTTGAGTCAGGATCCTCTGGACCAGATTCAAACAACAAGCTTTCAGTGTGCCAGACGTTGTAAAGATTACTAAATTATTCAGGATTTTTTAAGGGCTTCTAGAAAGCCATAGTCTTCCTATAGAGCTTACGTGGTGCACTTAATATTTTACATTGAGCCAATACTTAATTTAACATTACACTGCTTCTGACACCCAATTGTGCCTCATCCAACAGATAATACTTTGAAGTTTTAGTAGCTTTTTTGAAATTAGAATTTAATATACTTGTCACTAGGCAAAAAAATTTATTAACTTTTGACTGCAGTGGCTTGAGTTGAGAAACTTCTTTCATGAAGATTCAAGGGACAAAAAAGTTAACTGCCTGACATACATAATTGCATAGACAATAGGTTCACCATCTCACATTAGAATACTTAATATTTGAGAGGGTTAGGCTTTTAAAATATGTAATCAAACAAATTTTAATAATACTAATAGTAATGTCTTTCAAATGAGTATGTTACTAAACCTCAAGTTTTTCATTTAATGAGGTTACTATTGATGAATTTCCATGATGGTGGAAATGAAAGTCATTGGATTAGGTCATGATATTTAGCTCTCTGTATTTTTTATTTATTTCTTTTTCTTTTGAAAAATAACAGTTGATCTGTATAGATGTCTCCATACCTTCTCATTTTGGGATCCATGTCTCTTATCGTGTCTTTCTTCTTTCGTCTATCCGACTCATTTTTTTTTATTCTTGCATACTCTGAGGTATGTAGACATCAGACAACACTATCATTGATTGTTCAATCCTAAGATTGGTTAAATACTGCCCCCCTTAACTCTCCCTATTGAATACCACTTTCCTTACTCCATGGCAATTCTGAGATCAATTCTGTGATCCATTAGGAAAGCAATATAAAATGTTAAGGGCCAATTAAACTATATATGTACACATGCCAGCAGAAAAGAAAATTTCTTCATAACTTTGAGATAATCATGACAACCCATTTATAAATAAGTACTTGCCTTTCTCTTTTAAAGAAAGTTTTTTTTTTTTCAATGCCCATCCCTGAACCTCAAAAATGATCCAGTTTCACCTCATAATGACCATTAAGCCCTGGGGATCAGGTTGCTGATATAGGTCAAGAAATGACATCTAATCTAGAGGGTCTGGATTCGCACCTTGGAGGGAAAGTTTCGGCCGAATTTCTCAGTGGGTGCATTTAGGGAACATCCCCAATGTACTACTCCATCACTTGGATGGAACATTATACTGAGGTTGCTCCTTTCATGAACCTTAAGTTAATCTCAATGCTGGTTTTCTTCCTTCTCATTCTCTGCTTCACAGGTAATTTTCCTTTAATCACATACTCTCCCATTCTCAAGGTGCAAATGATCCCAATTGTCTTCAATTAAAAGATAACTATTCAGCCCTCCTCATAGGCACCTTCATATTGTCGCTCCACACAATTCTACCCTTTGTGAATATAAATATGAGTCATTATATCCACAGATTTCTTCTTTACTGTACACCTAGGGCTACCATACATCTTGTAAAGTGTGAATCTCCTTTATTTAGGTCACTGAAAATAGCGTCTGCAAGGAAATGAAACATGATTTTCTGAATATATTTTCACTTGAAGAATTTTTTTGCAGAATAAAACTGGTGCTAAGTCTACTTTGTATTTCACTATACAAATTATTGTCTAATACAACATACAAATGTCATAATTATGAAATTGCAACATTGTGATCTGAATTTTTTCTCTGCCCTCATAGTAACCCTACATGCACCTTAAGAATATTTTCAAGACTTTTTCAGACTTAAGGTAATTATTAATAACCTTGCCATAAAATTTTATCGGTCATAATTTCATTTCACTCATCCTGGCAGGTTTGAAATCAAAACATAATTTTGATCTTACTGAGAAAAACCAATTTGAGAAATATTTATTGATAAAAATAACTTAATTTCAAATTGGATACATTTAAAAAGTGTATTTTGTTGATTAATGCTTTTTATCATTCATAATTTGACTTCTCAGGACTCAATTTATTTTGCTATCTTGTTGGTGATTCTGTAAGATGGTCAGTTAAAAGTATTTTTAGTTTGAGCGACCATTCCTGAAACCTTATAGCCATCACTTTCATGTATTGAAGCTTGGCCTTTAAGTGCTCTTATGTGCAAGATGTGTCGTAGTTTCTGCAAAGGACTGTAGTGAGTTAGTTCCCATAATGGCCGTAGAACTAAAATGCTCACTCTACATCATCTGAACTCTGCTTTCTATCAAATCTTATGTGACATGTATGAGCATCAGCAGATTGAAAAAGGAAGGGACAAATGTATTCATGGTCTAGATTTCAGAAAATTTAATTTATTGGAAATAAATTTCGAATTATAGGATAATTTTAAGTAGTTTCAGTGACAAAAATGGTGAAAACACCAGCTGAAGTGATAAAGAAAAGGAGGATAAATGAGTTCCCTGAAAAATTGGGTTTCTCACCTATGCTGATCATTACAATGTCAATCTGACTCCTCATTAATTATAATTCTAGAAATATATGAAGAAAAGTGAAAGCCAAAGTGTTATTTTTATGGAGAAATCACATATGGTGGGCAACATCCAACAGCTTTTTTAAATATACCCACCTACATTCTCTTTTACTAAAGAAGAAACAGACAAATTCATGGTTGCTTCAACTAGTACTCCAACTCTGATCCAACATATGAATCTCTAAATGAAAATCAATGCTAGCCAAGAAATGGCTCTCTATCCTATCCATAATTAAATTGGCATTCATATAGAAAAAAATATATTCCATAGAGCAAGTCTTAGCTTCATAGAGTTACTTACATCAACAATTAGTATTTTATGTGTGTACACCCGAATTTAATAGATTAATTTACCCTCCATAATTTTTTAAATCATATATTTGAACAGGATTAGCGGCGTCGAAAGAGCCCTATGATATAATCCTTCTTTGTAAAATGGCTTCGATGCTGTTTGATCAATTATTGAGTGCATTATTTCCCACATGTCCTTTTTGCTAATCACAGCTGCGGTAGTTTGTAAGCGACGGAAGTGTTGCCTAACCGACAGGATAAATATGATTCGTTTTGGAGTGATAAATGTGACGTTAATCACATGTGGTTATAAAAGAGTTTAGTCCTAAGAGGTGCACAATCTAGTGATTGGATTGATTTAAATGATATTTTTTTAATAAATGGATTGATCAGTGAACTACAAGAGACGAAGTAGAAAGATTTTTTCAGTCATAACCCTTAGTAAATTCTTCGTTGAACATAACATGACTAGGGTACCAAAAGTATTTGATTTTGGGCGGTATAAATAATTAAATATTCCCTACGCCCTGTGATGATTTTTCCGGGCGATGGCGAAGAATTTAGGATTGAGCATGGTATTACGTACTGCCATGGCATTGAGGATATGAGAGTTTCCTTAGGAATTATATTATTAACATTAATTCTGTCACTTTTAGGAGCGCATGGATCGTAATTGTATTTCTCTGAGGTTGGTGCATAAGTATCAAGATCTCTCTCTCATAAAACTAGCAATGCGTAACGTATATGGAAGATTCAAGTAATAGGTGATACATATCTGCCGTAACGAGTAGCGACCACAAAATTTCTAACGATGGTAACCTTCTCATATCGACCGCAGCATTCCAGTTCGACGAAGATAACAAACCTCATATTTGGCCCATGATTAATTCGAAAGCAAAAAAATTGCGAATTAACGCAGTGAAAATAATAAAATGTTCTTAGCGCGCTGAGGAGGTGTGAATCAGCAAAGCGTGCTGGCGGTAATAATTCACACACAGGCCGAAGGCGGTAAAGAGGGAGCAGTTCGACAGATCGTGGGTTATTCTTCGTCCACTCCGTTACTTTGAGGAGGGCTATGGACATGGTTTGAACTTAACTGGAGGTGCACAAGTGTAAAAATAATCAGATACCATTCAGGCTAAGAAGTTTTAACGTGACTTAAAATGAATACCTGTTAGATGACGCGTAACTTTCAAGAGTGATCGTAAAAGTTTCAATTGAAAAACAGCCTTAAACCTGATGCTGAGCCCGTGATGACTCTAAGAAAAGAAATAAGCGGAAAAGCTTAATAAAGGAACGAAAATTTTCCAGCGCACTGAATTGAGGGTGACTCAGCTACTAGCCATCGCGAAGAATGCAGGCGCAAAGTCGACGGCGCTGTGATTCGCGACTCCCAAGCGCACCAAGAATGATTAATTATTATTATTATGGCGATTCATCGGCATCTTGTCCCACGTACACAATGTGCTTATCGTCACACTTACGGTCCTTTTTCGACTGAAATTCTGCGGTCAATATTAAGGAATTTACGTATTTTCCACCACTTCCTCGTTGTTAGTAACGCTTAGATCTTCTGTGACAAACTGCGAACATATTACAGTGCTTACTCACTTCGTGATTAACTCAGATATTGTCCTCATACCTTTCCAAAGGAACGGAGATCTATTGCTCAAATAATTTTAACGATTACACTTACGCTGGGCGGCCCTACTGGCCTTTAGCAAGCACTCCGCGCCAGCTCTCGGATCTGATTCACGGCTGTTCAGCGCGCTGATAATATACTTTAATTTTGACTTCGGCTTTTCTCTTCCATCTTGTCTAGTATTTGTCATGGACTTAATGTAAGGTTTACAGTCGTTTTTGAACTGTTATTCTGCGGTCGGTGTTAATAAAGTTAAGACTTGTAATTGTTTGAATGCCTACCGACATATTTTCTGCCACTCAGCGTACTATTTATTTTTATATTGCTATGGCAGATACCAAATTTATATTTTTCGTCCCTATTCCGGCCGGCGCGGCTGCCCCTCTCAAAGAAAGAAGCTCGTAGTTGGAATTGAAATCCATGCGAATTAGTTAAAGTCGAGAAAAAAGTTTTTCTTTCTAAAGGGTGCCCGAGTCTAGTCCTGCGCCCTATGAAGTGATAGCATATTATTTTATCTTTCCAACAAGGTACATATCTTGCCTCTACGTTCCCTGGTGGCTGAGTTATTACGTTGAGAACGATAGACTAGAAGTATTCTATCACGTCACTTGTTTTACCCTAGTCGGTAGCTCCGGTCGTATGAACCTATTCCCGTTGGCCCACTTGACTCTCCTCAGCATCCTCGACGTGCCCTTGCAGCGCCCTTGAGCACACTCTTCGGTCGGCAGATTCCCCACACCCTTCCCAATTTTGACCTTGAATGGCCGATTTCCACGTGGAAATCGGAAAATTTCGTTCTCAAAAAAAGTTCGGATCCTCATGGTTTTCGGGTGAAGAGTTAAGAAGGGTTAAAAGTGCCCAAAGGATTAAGGTTTCGCGGGGAAATTAGGGACGATTTTCGCCACAGCGCTACCTCCACCATTGGCTGTTTTGTGGCGCTGCAGTAAGGGGCGGGAAAAGCGGTAACTTCGAAACGGTAAGTTGCCGATATGTCGGTCTTTCGCCGAACGCGAAAACACAGAAAACTGCCGAGAGATATTTTGGTAAAAATATCCCACTTACGTGTATCATTTCTGGGTGTAATATATTTTCTCATATGTAACCTATATTCGGTTAAAAATTATTTTGCTGGAGCAATAAATACTTATCGATTGTTACCTTAAAATATGAAAGAATCATTCACTTCATCGACATGATTTTTTCCTATGTAATTTAAATTATGCTTTGCTTACAGATGAGATAAATTAACTATAGCTATGCTAACAAAATGCCAATGAAG
Organism: Ceriagrion tenellum; assembly: GCA_963169105.1. Taxonomy (NCBI): domain Eukaryota; kingdom Metazoa; phylum Arthropoda; class Insecta; order Odonata; family Coenagrionidae; genus Ceriagrion; species Ceriagrion tenellum. Next base: position 51,127,768 of record OY720633.1, on the reverse strand, counting down.
ACATTAGTGCTTGACATCATATGCTTTTGGATGGATTTGTCAATTTTTCTTAATGTAGGTCACACCCAGATATTAGATTTAGTGGCATTATTCACATCCAATTATTAATTAGGGAAGAGTTTTAGCAAGTGAATTAAATCTCTTTATATTTCACATACCTTTACATATAGTCATTGTCGGATAGTTTAAAAATCGTATTTTCTGTTACTGTACCGAGGTGATCCTATGTACCTGGAAGTACTGCCAAAGTTGCGGTCCTCCACTTACCACTTTTTGTTAATTATTCATCACCTACATAGGCGCCCCTCCGGAGAACTACCTTCCTGCAACTCAATTTTTTTCACACTTTTGTGTGAAATTTGTTAATATTTTGGTAATTGAGATAAAATTTATTGTTGAAACTTGGTACTTTAATGTACTGTATTCACGACAAATATTGTACTCCACACATTAAATGTATCACTGTAATAAATAAATTACTAATTAGTCATATATCCTAAGATATTGGAAGCAAAAAAAATTATATCTTATGGCTCATAGCAGCCACTGAACATTGGTTTTTGTGAGATATATGCGTAAGAACAGATTTTATTTACTTCATACTGCGTACTGTACATAAATCATTAACTAGAAATGAAAAGGAAAGAAGGCTATAATCAATAGTTGGAACATGTAGTCGAAGTTCAAAATCAGGTTAATATCGAATGGTATACTCTATATTGTTAAAAAATTCAAAATTTTGAATTCATTTTAACATTTGACTGAAATTCTACAAATAGTGTTTTTACGACTGTTGGTGAAAAATAAAACTTCTCAGAAATATCTTTAATTATAATTTTACTTTCCACTTCCTTGTTTTCAGCTAATCAAACTCATTTTGTCATTGAAGTCAAGTTTTGATGCTTTGTCATACTTGAACGACAAGATAGTTAAATTTGACAGTCTGCTTCCACCAATTCTCGATCTTGAAGAGTTTTTAATCCTCTTTACTTTAATGAAACACCGTTCACAAGTTGCAACTCTCACTGGCATTGCCATAAAAATATGCATTGCCGTTTCGATAATCCAGTATTTTCGCATCTTTTACCCATACTTAGAATAACCCTTCAAAATATCCGACTGGGAAATAGTGTCAAGGTTTTTCACTGGCTTCTTCACCTGGAACTTGAAAGAATTGACAGAATTTACCATATTCCAACATTCACTCATTGCTTTACAGAATCTACTATTTCATGTCTACATTTCCAGCAGGTATACATCTTTCTGCATTTCAATTTAAATAATGTTGACCATTACATTTCGACGTATAGTAATGAGTCAGATATTGGCAAATATTTGTGACAAAAAGAAGTGAAAAATTATCCTATGCGTATCATACATCATGATTTTATATTCAAACTAAAAATAAGTCCGTAAATATATAAATAAATAACATTTACGCTAGACAATAATGTTTTTATTCAATCACAAAGTACAAATTTTCCGAAAACATTACATTTTCGCATCTTCCTTGATGTCAGATAGCGCTTTGATGCATCCTTGGACACCATCTGAAAACTCTCTCAGAAGTAAGCACGAGGAAGACTCTCCTTATCAGGGCTGGCAGCTGGCGATGTGAATCCGGGAGGCGACCATATCTGTATCCCTGAACTCCTCCTGCGAAGCATACTGATTCACAAGACTTGGGCTCAATATCCTCTGAAAATAGTTAGTGCAGAAAAGAGGAATGAAACAAATCCATATGCACAGTGATTCATATTGATAATGAATTAACACAAGAGGCAATGGTGGAGGTGACTCCAAGCTTTTTTTATCTTGCGTCAATCAACCAAAGCTAATAATTTCCGCAGGAGAACTTTGACATGTAGCAATGTTTTTTATAACGCACAAAATTACCTCCTTTTCAGTTCAAATGCCCTTAAGTGCATTCAACAGGAAATATTTAGCCTAGCACTGGCGAAAAAATTGCATTGTACCGATTTGGTTTCTTGTAAATTTAATGCTTTTCTAACACGCAGCGTTGTGGCACCTGCCATATATTTCGAAATAATTCGATTACATAGGAACAGATTTGATTCTAAACGCGAAAATATAGGTTTTATATCGTCATAATGGCTCCTAGCAAGTATTAAGCTATTATTAATTTAAAAAACCAAATACGCATGTGAATTTTCCAAAAAATTTCGGATTCCGTACAGTAAATCTAAGTCTTAAAAAAACTTTAATTGAGATGAAAATAATATAATATAATTCTCACATCATTTATGCTACAACATGTATGATTATTTCCACCGTATGAATACATGTACTCAAGGAGGTTGGTTCACGACTGAGTGAGTCATAATTTTAGCGGCATCCCGATTGTTTTAGTTATGTACATGAGCCTTAAAAAGAATACTGCTTTGATTGGTAATATGTCTAATTTAGAGGAAAGCTGAAATATTGCATGAAAAATGAATATCAGGAAGACCAGTCTACGAAAAGATTTTTCAATCGAATGCCGAGAATAGTGTCGTGCAGCGATTTTGCCTAAATAAGTAATTAGATTTATGAAACCTTTTCAACAATATACATCACCAGAAATATATAAAAATTCATGTGATTGTTATATTACAGTATTTCCTCAAGTAAACCCTGGATTTACTTTTATTTCAAGGTTAATTAATATCTAAAAACTTCGGCAACGCTGTACTGAACTTTGTTGATGTCCTTAGTGACTGGTGTTTGATTTGCGTGTACCGAAGTGCTTTCCTACTTTAAACACAATGAATAAGTTCTTTTTAGAAGTTCTCATAATACATAATAGTCCTTTTCAGGACTAAATTGATCACCGAATGGTATCACAGTGGAGATCAGTACTTTAACGCACTCTATACATTGTTTTTGTATATTTTAATTGCTGGTACGAAAAGTTAAGTCCAACCTAGCGGTGGACGAGAGGATAAGAAGCGTAATGTGAAGAGAAAGGTATGAGGTTCCATTCTCCGAGATGGAATATATTTATCTTCTTTCTTTCATAGTTTTTTCGCTAACAACTTTTAAAAATTTTGTTTTCATCATCGTACCTCGCTTTGAAAATATTTTCCCCCCAATAAAGATAAAATTTGAACGAACGTTTCGTTGCCTACAAAAAATGTCAGAATTTTTCGATCAGATCGATCGTTCAGACGCTAGAGCTCAAAACTGTGAGAAATGATATGGAAAAAGAGTGAAGAAAGTAATTTTATATAGATGATGGGCTAATGGCATTAAGAATAGGACTGTTACCTAAGGTCATTCAAGTTTACATGCCTACTTCTGCCTATGACGATGAACAGACATGAATTCAAAATCATAATAATTTCGCCATAAGAATATTGGGAAATATTCCGAGGAAAACCAGCTGCAGACCATATTTTAAAAAATTTAATATTCTTACCCTTCCTTGTTTATACATATTTCACACAGTTACGTTTGTTTTCCAAAATAATTCTCTATTCACCCTGAAAACTAATTCTGATATATACCACTATAACACACGAGAATGTAAAGACTTAAGAGTAGTTACCCACAACACTGCCATGTTCTCAAAGAATCCGAGTTATGCAGGTGTTAAATTTATGAATACCCTACCTAGGGATTTAAGGGAAATTGGTAAATTCCCATTATTTAAGTCTAAACTTAATAATTTTTTATCCCAGCATACTTGCTATTCGACCGATGAATTCTTATCCATATCTAATTGTAAATAATATATTAGCTTTGTGACAATGCTGCTGCTCTATGTATTATTGTTATATTTTTTCATTCCTGTAAATAGGTTATGTGTAAATGTATGTATTTTATTATTATTATAATTTTTTCATCCTGCACTGCTTTCTGACCTGTTCTATACATGTACATTCACATGTCCTGGAATCAATAAATATTATTATTATTATTATTATTATCACAAAGGTATACATTAGGATTCAAAAACAACTAGTCTGTATTATTCAGAAATATTTATGATTGCAAGCGTTCATTAAAGCTGTAAGTACCGCATTTATCAGTCGTTTATAAGTGATGTTAATTATTATTATATGACAACAAAATGTTTTAGGAATATTTACCGGGCCTGTTTGGGTTATATGGAGCCCTTCGTTATTTGACCGATGTTTGTCATTGATCGAGGTGGTACTCAATTTTCAAACAAACATTTTACAGCTTCTGAAATTTTCCTCCCTATTTGAATTCCCACGATGTGTTAGTTCAGTTCCAACACTGCCACATGTATGACCGACCCCAGCGCCCCGATCAGCTAACTACTGTCTCTCGGATAAAATTTCGGTAATAATCATTTAATTTTTCAAAAACTAAGTCGGTGACCTACCGTCATTTTTGCACTAATCAATTTCTTAAATATTTGTTTATGTCATATCCGTTTTTTGTACAAACGACATGGGTTTCAACACTCTAAATCTATATTTTATGTACCGAGGATCCGCTGCTACTGTACTAGAGAATGTAAATATAGTTATTTTCAAATGCGATTTTTGGAAAAACCAGGACGGAAAGGTGTATTTATAATTAAGCCAATCGATAGAGGGCCTTTTTTCCATAATTCCTGCGAATATGAAGAAAATGACATGGACTTAAGTTTTCGGACCAACCTCCTTAAGAGAAGTTAAATTCAAGAATCTTTTTTCGACTTACTTGAAAAGTTCATAAAATGTACACTCAATGACTCACGATTCCCGCTCCGACCACCTTAACAACATGGCATCCATCGGTGACCCTAACCGCAGCAGCACCTTCAGACAGCGGACCGACGCTGTTGCTCTACACAAAGAAACGACAATTTTCAGTGAAGAGACAAATTCGCTTATGTTTATCGAACACCAAATTTATTGGGGAATTACGCCTGGAAAGGAGAGATGAGGTACAAAAACGAGGTAGAAGCTGAGCATATTTTAGTCTTTGGATTGAGAGAAAAGTATGTTTTTCTATAGATTAAAATTTAGACTTGTAGCAGAATGAGCAGAGGTTCATTTACCTTGATTATTGAAAACTTTGAATGGAGAACCATCAGAAGCAAACCGAAAGAACTTTGAAAATCAGTGGTTAGGTTCAAATTATTTCCTTTATGGACTAGAGAGGGCAAGAGTAATTAAACAATATTGAAAAACTACACTGTTTCACGGATACTTCAACCGAGTTTGATTTCTGATAAAAAAGACGTAACTAGTAAAAGTGATGATTGCTACATATTGCAGAGTGACAGTGACCTCCTCATTCATCTCACGTTCCAGAGATACTAAATCATAGAACTTACATGTAAATCATGCGACATACTTCCGAAGTTTATCTTCGGTGGTACAAAAATGATGAACTTGACACAAAAAAGGCTTTCATTCTAATATTAATGGTAAATTTGTTCATAGATATAAATTTAAGCGTTGAAAATAAATGTTTAGTTTGAAAATGTACTCTAAAAATGCTTCAAGTGAGAATAGGGAATACCGGAAATACTCCTGAGAATTAGGATAAGGAGTACCTGAGAATTAGGATATTCCGCTCGCATTGAATCTGAGGTTTTGCATGAATTATTTGCCAGACTCATAGCTTGGACTGCGATTTTAATTCCACGGTTGAAACTTAAAAGCATAAAATCTCTAAAAGGGCACTTATGAATCTTTTTACAATCATTCGCATTCCTAAGCGCGTGAAAATGAATATACATCTTGTGAAAAACTAATTCAGCTCATGCAACGATAAAAATGCTTGATCAAATCAAACCACTTTGAGTACATATCTTGAATAGTGAAGACTCGTTACCACGGCCTGGTGCGTAACATGTCGCCTGAAAGAGCCGCCTTCATGTTTTGTGAGATGGCGAACATGGAATAATTAGTAGATATTACAAGAATGGAATTTTGAGAATGAGCTGAGGGCACAAGGAAAACACTAATTCGCAGAATACTCTACCCGGAATCAGGAAAAGAGCGTCTTAATTACCACACTCTCTTTAAGAAGTTAATTTTTCCACAGAAGAGATTATGATAGCAAAAACTGAGCCAGCCTTCCCTCCCATAAGATGGCAGTTATTTCCTCATTCCATAACTATCTCGATTCACATATGGACCAAAGGCAGCAGCCGTTGGAAGATATTCACGGTCCCCGTGGATAAATGAATATAGGTTTCCTCCATCTCAAATACGATGAGGTGAATTTTTCTCATGCGGATCTATAACTCGGTGAAATAGCTACAACGGGTGACGTGTGTTAGGACCCGAGATGACAAAGGGAATCTATTTTCAGGATCACTTTAAACCAGATATTCAGGCGGTTGAATAAGTTTATTTCACTTATAGATAGCTATTTAATCAATAATTTCGTTGCAGGTCTTGAGAATCGAGTTCGCAAATAAGATTAAATTAAATGCCATTGAGTCGGCTTCACCGGTTCCGCATCGATAAATGGGAGCAACAGTTGATTTTTTGAAAACTATTTCTGTATTATGCTTCTTAATTAAAGAGAATTTCAAGAATTCAGCGCCAACAGTCTGGTGAAAGATGGCATCGTTCTTCGGCGGCTAGGGTCATCACGCACTTACTGCGAACCTCTTGTGCTGAGGCAAGAGAACTCGGGTTGACTTTGAAGTTTGTCTATCCAAATTAGAGCCGAACACTACGAAGCTCACCAGGGTAATCACGGCAATTTACTGGGACCCGATTCCTATCAAGGAACTTAGAAGATTTAAGCCGTTAAATCAGACACCAAAATTTACTAGACGGTACATTCGTCGATGTATGAAGGATGACCAGAACAGCATACACAAATCCAAAATTGGAATCCGGAAATTCTCTAGGTACCAGCAACGACGAATGAGAAATATTTTTGTCGAGTACCAACACCAGAGAAATTAATATTTTAAAGAAGAAGGTTGCTACCACATATCCCAGAGGGCCGCATGGAGCTATTCCGAGGCACATTATCACATTAGTTTAATTCAAATACGAGCATGAGTACTTTAACAGAAATTGACGACTCAATCCCCGATTCGCATATGTGGAGACCTAGTACAATGGATATACTTACCGCGATCTGGATAAGTTTTACTTTACAAATCGTTTGGCATTGTACTCGTCACTGCGTTTCGGTCCACGCTCAGCGGAAAAGGGAGCGAAGTGGTACTATAATAGCGGTATTATATGTCTGGCGTGGAATGGCTCCGTGCCACATACCTTGGAGATAAATATCATGGTACTTCATGAATATACTAATTCAGATCATAAAAACGCATTGCTGGAAATATAGCATTTACGTCAATGAAGTAGTCCCAAAGGGTTAATCGATTAATTCCGAACCGATAGAGTATTTATTATGGAAGAATTGTGAATACCTTCGGTATGAAAAGATTAAGTTTATCTCAGCTAAATAATAAATTTGGAAAAAATTGATGCAATAAAACAGGAGACCAATTATGGTATAAAAACAAAATTATTCAAATCTGCCAAATGTGAGCATTATAAATGAGGATTAAATAAAATGATCTTCTAAGATTTTCTTGATGTATTTCTTCAGAATGTGGAGTAGCAAACCTAGTGAAATAAACCAATCACTTGTGGGATATCTGCAAAATCTGTGTTTGAACTCCATCGTGAAATATGAAGTCTAGATTTTAACCGAAGGTCTAATACTGATTCACATGTCCATCCTCCTTTCTTCACCTGAACAGAAAATGGAAAATATGAAATATTGGAGTTCTTTTTACCTTATTGGTGTGCGAAGATATAGGAGTAGAGGTTTCAACCAGCAAATCACCATAGACACATGAGACTCCCTGACCCCGAAGGATGGACGGAGATCCTCAATCTGAGAGTCGACACGACGGTTTAATTCCTCCAGCGACGAACAGCTCGTCCATCGGCGCTCATCTTTGCTAATTGCATGTGCGCTTTCTCCAACTAATTAATGGTTATTCATTTCAGAAAGAAATTTCACTCGAACAAACTCTCAACAGTGGATGTATTCCATCGACAAGGTGAGTAATCCCGGTGCCTGGAAACGTAAAAAACAAACGAATGAAACAGCTTACAGTTTATGGCCTATTTTCAAGATTCAGTTTATGGCCTATTTTCTGGCTTGTGCCATGGGAATCTTTTCCTCGAAAATGTGATCTCAAATCGGCCCTTGTTCAATCCGAGGGTAGTTTTTCTACGGCAGGAATAGTCATAGACGTGCTAAATATTATGAACTAGTAGTAAAAAACAGAGTAATACGTTCCGTTTATTCGGATTTTTCCCGCGTTGATTCATTTTTATGGACAACAGTTTCGCTTGTGATACAGCTAGCGTCGTCAAATCATGATTCAGGACCGAAGGTCTGATCAGGATCAGGGCTTGACCACGATAGCTGTAACGCAAGCGAAACTGTTGTCCATAAAAATGAAGCAACGGGAAATAACCCGAATTAACGAGACTCAGCACATTACCGCGGAAGCCTCCGCACCAACAGAGTAATAGTTTCTGTAATTGTTTGAGGGCTCGTGATCGCCAAAAGTTCATAATTAAACAAAAAAATCACCATGATATCGTGAATATGAAATATGTACTTTCATCCTACCTTGCACTAAAAATTGCACGAATCTCGACCAATGGTATCACTCAAGCACAGTGTATGTTGCAATTAGGGGATTAATCCTCACAAATACATGTCATTTCCCATTTTATTCCTACAGATGTTTGATATACAAATGTTACTTAAAAATTTTCTGGTATAAAAACAAAAAAATTAGTGCATCTTATGGACTTTTTCGTCCTCTCGGCCGGGAGGTGCGTTACTTTAAAACTTCATCACTAATAAGGCCATAGGACTCCACTTACCGTGAAATATTTACGCACCGACCTTATTGAGGTAAGAAGATGGGGGTGGTCGGAAAAAATAAGATAAATCACACGCTCTAAAACACAAGCGAGTAATCCAAAGATCAGACCCTTCACCCGGAGTAAAGTGCTAAAGTTAAGGACCTCTAATGAACTAGTACTTACACTCATATACACACTATGGCTGATTACGGTGAAGTATTTCCTTGCCAGGGACTCACTCAAACGACAAACTTACTCCTAAGTGACTCCTTGTCGCATCTGTCGGGGACACTTGTGGGAGCACAATCACTCGAGGTGTGGGAGTAGCGAAACTTGGTGGCACCCACCTATGATGAGTACGTCTGGTAGCGTAGAACTTACAAGAGACGTGGAACAAAGGAACCAATGGTCCATACGGAGGTTCTTGCGGTGGTATCTCGGTACATTTGTCTGCCCAGAAACGCTTGATTCACCCTTGCTGAACTCAAAACTCTCCCCTGGCGAGTGCCACCAAATTTCGCTAAGCCTATGCTCCTCTCTCACTCTTATGCACACACTTATCCAATGTTCCACAAATAGGCGAATAAAAGTTGGCTCCGAAAATCACCCACAAGCATATGAAACTGCGAAAGTCAATAAAAACTGCCGGATGACGCCCAGGCTATGAGTGAGAAAATGACATATAGCGGAAGAGAAAACGCGTATTACGGCCGCAAGGTGTTCCGCATCTATGCACTAATAAGTTTTCCACCTATCAGTCACTGGTTAAAATTGCTCTTCCCTTAACTCCACCCCCTTTGTCTCCTTCGTAACGCGTAGTTAGAATCAAGTATATATTTAACGGATTGTCACACTTATTCACTTTAACGCTCACATTCAAGTGAATCGCCTCACTCCAGTGGGCTCACATGGCAATCCGAGGGTGTAAATGAGGTCCAAGAGACAACTCCGGCCAGTCCAACGACAGAACTGCGAATGACTCATGAACAACATAGACGATATGAGGGTGAATGGGGAATGAGGTGACTCGCTGGTAAAAGAGATAGCGAAGTCCAAGCTGTGGGACCGAAATACTGGCGCGGGCTCAGAGTTGAATGTGGCCCGAACGTGACGGAACGCGCAGGAACGCGACGTATAATTGCTCCTTTAAAGTGAGAGGCAAATGGATTTCGTTCGTTGCCGGATAGAACGAAAACAATCCTATCTAAAGTCTTTCCTCGTGTGACCTTTCTCGAAGGTGAACAAAATTGGTCGTTATATATTTTCATTTGATATTGAAGAAATCAAGCGATTCGTTCGAAACAGAGTTGTTCACAGATGACGTTAGATATATATTGAGAACCCTTGCGTATTATGCTAGGTTTGATCATATTAACAAGATTAGAGAGATAGATTATCGTACTGATAGATTTAAAATGTCATTTTTCCCTCGTACTATAAGAGAGAACAATAGGCAGCGTAGCAAAGGGATAGGTAGGTGAAATATAATTAGAGTAGTCTGTAGTGCATGATGCATGTAATAACAACCAATAATCCCTTTCTTATTATGTAGATACTAACCATCTAGCTCCATGTGAACCTATTATCTAGCATATCACCCTTAAATATCCTACTTGCATGTCAATAGTGCATGTTTGGTGATCTTCACCCCCTGCCACACACCCTCGTGGTGGCTCGCAGGGTATCACGTAGATGTAGATGTAGGAAGAACTGCGGGCAAAGCGAGTACCCGAAATGCCCCAGTTTTCTGCTTTTTTCCCTCGTGAGGATTTGCAAATCACATTTTAAATCGTGAGATCTGATAATTTTCATACACTCATCACTTATTACCGTATTCTCCGCGTACAGGGTTTTATTCAAAGAAATCAAAATAAAACGGAGGCGGTATGGCCGCGAGCCTTCAAGAGCGAAGCTGAAGCGAGAATAAAGCGGGGTGTATATTTAATAATTTAATGTACACGATGGAAGGGGAAGGATTTTGTACCGAGCAGGCGCGACCTAACGGTCATTAAATATCGCATTACCTGTAGTCTGTAACTTAGGTCTGACGAAAAACAAGCGCGACACCGAAGATGTAAGCCAGAGTAAGGATTGTGCCGACTGTAATGGCGGCATTGGCTAAAAGAATACCGTGGAATGTTGCCTTCCGCGTTTTTCTAGCCTCCTTGATTTTATCGGTTACTCTCGCAGTTTCGAATGAAATCAACATAGACGTGCTCTCAATCGGGAAACAATGCGTCTAAAAGAGAATATGATGACACCCGATGACACAATACAGGAGTGCGAGTAAACGCCTGCTGTGGCCTGTGGAAGCGAAGAGAATAATAATCTCTGAAACTTTGATTTGCCATACAGTAAGAACGGTGAGTGAACTGCATTCGGCGTGGTCAAATATAAACAATGGTATGAAGTTACCACTATTTCTCCTACAGCAACCGGCCTTCGGGTTTCAGTGCGACATGGGGGATTGTGTTGACACCGCGCAATATCTTAAGAAATGATAAAAGCGACAAAATAAGAGAGATACACCACAGTTACACTGCGGAACTTATAAGAGTAAAAATCCATTCTTTTCCCGCGGCTTACTTAATACATTGAGTAAGTTTTAATCGACGGTCTGAAGGCGATTCCCATCCAAGTTGTTGCGAGAGGTCAGTTACACTAACGAGACTATCATATCGGCCTTTCACGTATCTTGCTGACATTCTCTGCACGCGTTCTAACTCTGTTTTTATACCTATCTCATGAGGATCCCAAACACTATCAGCGTATTCTAAGTGGGGTCTTACAAGGGAGAAGTAGCTGATTTTTCTAATTCTGTCGTCGCACTTTCCTAGTACTCTTTTTAGTAAATCCCAAATTGCGATTAGCCTGACCAGTTATTTCCCAAATATGTTTGCTCCACGAGAGATCATTAGTTAGTTTAGCTCCAAGGTATTTTACAGATTCTACAGTTTCTAAGTGGGTATTCTGTACGTAATAACTGTACTGAGGGGAATTTTTCCTTTTCCAGAAGTTCATTACAACACATTTTTTCAAATTTAATTCTAGTTGCCACGCATCGCACCACGCTTGAATTGCCTCTAGGTCCTTCGTTAACGCTCCAATATCATTATTGCTACGGTATTCCCTGTACACTACAGCATCGTCTGCAAATAGTCGAAATGTACTGTCTACCACTTCACTAATATCGTTAATATACAGAAGGAATAAAAGTGGACCTATGATACTCCCCTGTGGGACACCCGAAGTTACTTTAACCTCATTGGAGATGGCACCGTCAAATACAAACCTCTAAACGTGATCGCTTAGGAATTCTCTAATCCAGGAAATTACATGGTCATCTAAGCTGTAAGATTTTAGTTTGATTAATAGTTTTCTGCGGGACACTTTATCAAATGCTTTTTAAAGCCAAGAAAAATCGCGTCTACTGGAGCGTTATCTTTACCGGAGACTAAAATATCGTGGCCAAACAGTGGTAATTGAGTACTGCAGGATCTTATTTTCCTGGATCCGTGTTGTGCTTTCATCAGTAAGTTCTGCGTATCTAGGTGTTTCATGACTGAGCTTACAATTAAATGTTCAAAGACTTTGCATGAGATAGATGTTATGGATATCGGTCTTTAATTTGATGGCTGTCCCTTATCACCACCTTTAAATATGGGCGTTACATCGGCCATTTTCCAGTCTTTGGGAACAACGTGTTCTTTGATGGATTTTCTAAATATTATCTCAAGTAGGGGGCTATATCTGAAGTTAGTTATCTATTTAACCGGATTTAACGAATTCCTTCAGGACCGGATGGCTTATTTGGACAGCGATTTTAACAAATGTTCTACTTCGCGAGCACAGATATCAATAGGCGGCATCGTTTGCCGGTAGCGATTGTTAAGCGTCACGGATGTATTCTGCGAAGACTTTGTGAACACGCTTTGGAAGTAGTTGTTTAATAGGTTAGCTTTATCCGAGCTGTTTGTCAGTACTTCGCCATTATCGTTTCTCAGTGGATTAACTGTAGATCTTCTCCCTTGAGCTTCCCTTACGTATGACCAAAATGCTTTTGGGATAACCCTTGTAACCCTTGAGTTAACCAGTTACTGTTCTAAAAGTGATTTCCTCTTGAAATTCTTGAATGCATTCCTAAACGCTTCCTTAATAGCGGCTTTAGACAACTTAATTTTTTCAATAATTAACTCGCGATTATCAGCGGATGAATCTGCACGGATTTTTTTCATCTTGGCGTGGCTCTCTGTCGCCTCAACAATTTTCTCATTTCCGCGTCGTACTATCTCGGTTCGCTGCTCTCTTTTTTTACTTTACTCGGGACATAATTTTAAATTCATGAATGTACGATCGAAAGGAAAACTTTCCAAGCACCCTCCGTGTTTAACTTAATTATTGGATCTTGGAAGACGGGAAAGGAATTTTGCAGATGAAATTTGAACCCTTCGAAATCGGCTGTTTTAAAAATGTAAAATTTTCTAATTCGTTTAAAGAATTTTAAAATTTTCTAATTCGTTTAAAGAATTTATTGATATTTAAGGAAATCTTAGCTCTAACTACCCTATGGTCACTAATTCTCTCGACAGTATCCTTCTTAATCACTAGATGTGGTATATTTGCAGCCAGTAAATCAAGAATGTTACCTCCTCCGTTAGGTGTCGTAACAATCTGAAGTAGTGCATTTGAATAGAAAAACTTTGCATCTCTGGTGATGATTCGAACCCACAACTTTTGTATTAGAAGCCCAATGCGCCATCCACTGGGCCACAGGGACGGTACGGAGCAAAATCATAAAAAATATCGGTTGTTATCAAAATGCTTTAGGCCGATAACGAAACTCGTGAGTTTATCGCAAAAAAGCGACAAAGAGGGTGAAAAAAGTTGCGGAAAGACGACGCGAGTAGCTTGAAGTGGCGAGAAAAAAGCGTACTGAAAACCAGTAGAAATGGCTAACAAGGCGTTCTAAGAGCACAAAAAACAGTGAAAATTCAATAAATTTTTTTTTTGCTGCCGGACGATTCTGTTGGCCCGTATATCCCCGGAATCCCGATAGGCTGCGGAGCCTGTCATAAGGTTTTCCAGGGACCGGACCAACAGAATTTGACATACATCCATGCCCTGGGTGGTGAAAAACCCACCCAAGCGGGACTGGAACCCGCGACCCTCGGTTCAGCAGGCGAGGACTTTACCAGGTGGGGTAAAGCAAAGCGTGAAAATACCACTTAAATACAAAGCGTGAAAAATACCACTAAAAGAAGACACAAAACGCACGAAAAAACATATGAACAGTAGAGAGGGTTGACAATAGCATTAAAACTAAAATGGGCTTTATAAAAGCTCAAATAAAAGTTTTTATGAGTGGATATAATAGATCTTTCGAGTCGCGAGCTTTTGATAGCCATTACACAAGCGGATCTTGGAACTATTAACACACTAATCACGCCCCTTTTCCCCTTCAACACCTTTTGCTTTCCCTAACGCCAAACAAAAGAGCGGATATGAAATTTCGAGGTGGAAGATGGATGTGTTATCACTGTTTAAAGAAATCAAATGAGAACCCTAAAAAAATATCTTTAAATTTCTGGCATGTTTTTTAAATGTCCATCTACATACTACCCTGCGAGCCGCCGCATGGGCGTGTGGTAGGGGGTGTTAGGACACCAGCCGTGTAAATATGTAAGGTTTTGGGAGGTGAAATGGTGACGTGTATTATGGGAGAGTATTTCGTGGAGCTCAGTTTTTATGTGGTAGCTTATTGTGCGAGGAAAGAACGAGTCTCTGTATATGTCTGTTCGGCAATGTTTCTCCATTATTTTATCGCTTCTGTCAGAGATGCCTAGAGATGTAGTGAGGCGTTATGACAATATTCTCGGCAACACACCAGTTCAAAATTTCTCAATCAAGCTAAGCCTAGCGTGTAGCCCTTAATCCCTCGAAAAGTTAATAGATAATATATATTCGCTCGTAGCAGTTTTTAACGAAGCGTGCAGATTTTCTTTGTATTTTATTAATTTTTTGGTTAAATCTTTTTGACCAGGGTCCCAAGTGCTCACGGCGTATTCTAGGTGTGACCTAACCTGAGCGAAGTAGCATCTCTCTTTTACTTTTTCATCCGAGGACCTTCCTATTATACGCTTAACAAAACCTAGTTTTTTAATACTGGGCCGTTTTATTCGATTTCAAACACATTTTTACCAAAAAAATTCCACATCTACATTCTTTTTTTCATAGTATTTCCAGGAAAAAATATATTTCAAGTCGTTTTAGGGCGAAGATTTCCGTTATCCTCGTATGCTAGGACGTCCGTCAAGAAAAACAGAATTATATTAGGAGTTGGATCTTATTGAGATCAGTCAACATTGACCTCGCGCAAATGTGGATTGATGTAAGTTCGCGTGGAACCACAGCGGTAGACGGTGGGACACAGAGTATGAATGCCCCCTTTGTCATCCAACCCAATCATGTTCAAGAGGTTTCAAAGTAAACACGCAGGTATTTCCGGGAACTGAGATATGCACTTCAAGTTCACTACTAACTGCACCGCACCAAGATCAAAATATCTCCGACGGACTACAAGAGATAAAATACGTCACCGCTGGCTTATCAATGATTCCACCTCCTGAGGTCTAAGTTGTTCTAACAGTGGTATGTTCAAGGACTGCCTCGATTCACCTCACTTCCCCGAAATCATCCGTTTATTCAAAGAAAATCCATTCACATATTACTCTTTTCAAAATATTCATTTATTCTCTCAGCTCACCGTTTCATTCCAAATTAATTCCATCCCTAATAATTTGCCTTATGTGTTCCATCCCTAGGTCTTCCTTGATAATTCCTTCCGCACATTTATCCATCGATTATCGTTTTTAATAATCTATTGGGTCGCAAAATGAGTCAAATAAGTTCGTTTCATCCACTTCGCAGAGCTTCCATAACATATTTTCTCTAAAACTCTTGGTGGGACTTCTTCCCTGGTGAATCACTACTTCCATTTGATCTTAATCATTTTCTATAATATCACATCTTCAATGATTCTCTTTTGCTTTGCTCTGCGGCTGATAATGTCCACGTTTGTCTTCAAATCTTTGTCTCAACTGATCGCTTCATTTTTTGCAGGCATGTACTGCTGGCTACTGCTATACTAGTAGACTATCCCTCTTCATGAAAGCCTTTAATTAGGCTTTTCAGTCCATGGTATCTTTCTTTCTGCTTCCATCCTTAGAGATCCTACTTCCCTGGTAGCAAAACTCTTCTATTTTTGGCAAAGTCTCATAACGGCATTGTTTTCTTGATTTCTTCCGCAAGTCTCATTGTTTTCTTGGCTTTAAGTTTCATGTTGTCTTCGAGGTTTTGTCCTTATAATACAGCATTCGCATCAGATCTTCAATATTTTATGTCAAAATTGTCTAAGTCATCGGCAAAGTATAGCATGCTTATTTATTTATCCCCGCACTTGTTTTTCTGTTTAAAATTTTTCCTTGATTTCTTATTGATTTTGAATTTAATACGCATATGAACACCACAAAGCAAGTAGTTGTCGTTCCCTTCTCTCCAAACACGCTCTTGCAAAGACTTTTTCGAGAACTTTTTTTTTAGAACATTTTAGAACAAATTTTTTTTTTTATTTTAGAACAAAAAAATTGGCGTCCATTTTCACACCAAAGGGTCGATACAATTACGAAAATGAAAGCAATTTAGAATCAATGTTGCTGTCGGAATGAACAATGAATGAATGAATGTTATGCTTTTTCTTTCCGGAGAAACGTATAAATAAATCTTTAATATGAATTTTTTATCGGGTTATTTACCGTCAGTTATATTGGCGGCGAAGTAATCACTTACAAGGAATTGAGGGATGAAAAAGAGAAAAAAATAACTTTCAAAGAGAAGCTTGGGGAAACTACTGAGACAATTACCTGCGAATTAGACAAAAAGGGTGAAAAAGGAGGGGAAAGTTAGCCTCGCTGTATTTCAATAGGACTCACGTGACTGGAACCTGCGTTTACGTTCAGATTTCCTTGGTTCGAGCACAGTGCCAGAGAGTCGGCATAACATATTCCACTGTGCCACCGTCGACCGAGTCTTGAGGCACTGGTGAAATGAAAACGCATTCTTAGAGGGATCCACGGCCAAAACGAATTTTCTTCGATAAGATTGGGAATACATCGCAAGAGGCCAAGTCAAGTCTCCATAAAAGTGCGGGAATAAGGCGTATGCTATGGATGTTTAGCCAACATATTTGAAGAATAAACCTTCGATGGGCGTCACCCCGTACGGGGAAGATGTAGAATTTGGAGTGAAATAGTAGTTCACCCGCTCTGAGATTCAAATTTAATATTGTATCGGCAAAAATCAACGCGGAAGTGACAAAACTCACAGTGAGAGAGGATGCCTGTGTTGCTTAATTTGTCAAAGCACCCGACAACAAATCAGGTTAAATTAATAAAAAAAATTACCTCTGGGTTCAAATGACAATCCAGACGAATATTTGTTTTCACTGGCAATATCCAACAAATGTCACCCAAAATATTCATCGGCGCAGATTCACCATAAGAGGGAGGAATGTACAGAGTACTGCTATCATTCGAAATACAGAATCTTACTCGAATACGCATATATTACAATCATCATTATAACTGTGGCACTAAATATCCACAATAAACCAATCGCCTTATCTATTAACTTGAAATAAGCAGAGATAGCATCTAATTCAACGGAAGTACTTCCCCACTAAATACCACCAGACGACAGAAAGTGATATTCGAAGAAAATGACTAATCGGAGGAATTTCTTCAGCCTCACACCAATCCTCACGAACAGTGGTACCAAAAATATAGTGCGATTCACAGTCGAAGAGACAATATGAATTCACATTCATATTGTCTCTTCCACAGTTATTAAATCCCAAGATACGACGAGAATATTTGATGCTTCTCGGGCCTCCGACCGCGTTCGATTCATTTCTCTTGAGGTTTATACATGGAGAATCTAGACGTGGGGCAAAAGGGAGGACCGTAACCGGTCGGAAGCCCGAGAAAAATGGAGACAAGATACGTCAGCAAAGTCCCGAAAATTTCTAAACTACGCATACCTCTAGACAGAGAGCAATTAAAGAGGAAATCACATAAGACCACTAATTAAGGGAGGGAACGAAGTACAAATTATTAAGCTAGTGATTTATTATTAAGAAAATGAAATTAGGGGAAGAACGACCACAAATTAAGGGAACTAGTATTAGATAGGGAAGGACGGAGGGCTGCAGCCAACCTATCTTAGGATTGAACGACCGACTCGATTCTGCTTAAAAAATCATACCACCGAATATCAAATTATCCACAACGCAGTCAAGGAGTGTAAAAGGAAATAATTGGCTTGAAAGGTATCGTCGGTTTACATTAGGGTTTATTTTTAGTCGGATGATTATCAGACAGTCTCAAAATGGAACGGCTTCTTTGAATTCGATAATTACTTGGCCACTCCGCAATAAGTGTTATTTCAAGCCAGAGATGAGCCAGATGGCCGTGAATTGAATTATGACAGAGAAAACTTTTGAAATCGGCGAAAATTATTTCTTGGATTTACGAAGTGTATGATCTTTCTGGCGCCGATTGAAAAAAGAAATGCTTAAAATAAATCGATGAGAAATATGATAATTTTAGATCGCCAAGCTTGCATGTGGTGTTTTAAAAAATAATTTGATGTGTACGGACAAAGTCGGTACACGAGTGTCCTAAAAATAGCGCCACAAATTTAGGCACACAAGCATTGAAACGAATTAGTGAGGCTGGACAAGTAGTATTTTAGTAGACCCCAGTATAGGAATATAGAATCGATAAGGATTAACTACCGTTAATACTGCTGAGCGATGCATCACATGTAAAGGTACCCATTTGAATCACTGACCTCATTAATAGCCAAGAGAGATGATAACTTCGTTATCAACAAAAATCTACCGCATAATAGCTTTCTCTAACAAGAAAACAACATCAAACCTTATCAAATGAATTGATTCTGTCGTTACATTCTGGAACAACGAGAAGGAATAACTCATGATAAAAGCGACATACAGTTCTACTATGTTTTAATGCTGTCTACCGGTTTCGATGTCTATAGCATCATTTTCAAAACAAACAGCTATATGATTTATGATCATCCATTTATTTTAAGCATTTCTTTTTTAAATCGCAACCAGAAAGATCATACCCTTCATAAAGCCAAGAATAATTTTCGCCGATTTTAGCTTGTTTGTCTTGAAAAACTCACGATAGACGTCGAAATTGGTAGACAGCAGTAAAACTTAGAGGAACTGTACACCGTATTTATTATAAGTTATTCCCCAGATAAAAACAAATCTAAATTTTACAACCATTAGTTCATTTTAAAGACTGAAATATTTTCGAGGCAATAACTACAAAATTTTTGGAGCTGTCCAAAAAGGACTTAAATCACAACACAGTTGTACGAACATCGTTTTCCATTTGTACACTCGACGATGAAATTGATTTCTTGCAAAATTAGGCAGCACCTAAACTCCGGCAGCTGGGAAAGCCATCACTCACGGTAACACAACAATCGCGATCTCATTTAACAACTAGTGAAAATATAGAAAAAGAAATCAACAGCTGCCTCTCCAGATACTCTGAATAGTCGCTTGATGAATCACTCGAAATAGTCGAATTTATGAGAATATGTACACATATGATACAGTACGACATGACATCCCAGAATTGCTTCCAATTTCTCAGAGTCTAAAATGAACTATTCACGAATTAGCAACCCTAGGTAAAAATAAGGAACACTATGCCACCTTTTTAGTGAGAGTCGGATGATAACAAAGCCGAAATTCTTACCTTACTTCCCCAGTCACTCAAAAATCCATAACTCTACCATTCCTACCCTAGTACATTACATAACAGAAACTAGGTTTTGGATAGGGTATAATAGGATGGCCCTCGGATGAAAAAGTAAAAGAGATACGCTACTTCGCTCTGGTTAGGCCATACCGCGAATACACCGCGAGCATTTGGGACCCTGGTTATAAAGATCTGACCAAAAAAATTAATAAAATACTAAGAAAATCTGCACGCTTCGTTAAAAAGTGCTATGAGCGAACATATAGTGTTTCACAATTTTTAGAGGGATTAAGGTGGGAGCCCCTGGAGACTCGGAAGCTACACGCAAGCCTTAGTTTGCTTGAGAAATTTAAAACTGGTGTGTTTCAGAGCGACACACAGAATATTATCATGACGCCTCACTACATCTCTAGGCCTGACAGAAGCGATTAAATAAGAGAGATACGTTGCCGAACAGACAGGTACAAAAACTCGTTCTTACCGCGCACAATAAGCAATCACAATTAAAACTGAGCTCCACTGAATACACCTTCATAATATACGCCACCATTTCACCTACCAAGACCTTACCTCTTTACTCAGCTGGTGCCATAACATCCCCTGCCATACCCCTATGCGGCGGCTCACAGGGTAGCATTTGATGTATATATATAATAGCGCGAATGGCACGCGACGTAGCTTGGTTTCCTTCAGTGATCCAGCCACGTATAATTAATCCTTTGAAACATAATAGCTAATCTTTAGAGTGCTGATCATTTTTTTCAATTCGTGAACATATTCAATTGAATATTTTTGGGGGTTCGCAGCCAGTATTTCACGATTAACAGCTTTATACTAGTAGCTATTTCTCAAGGTCGCAGATGACATTCTCCAATGGCCAGGAGTCGGAAATGCGTTCGCCCAAAAAAAAACACTACTCATTCCAATGACCACCCAAGACAATTAAAGTCGGCGCCAATAGTAGGAAAGACCTTTTCTGCGTTTTTCAGGAAGCCGGAGGAGGAAATCGTGCGACCAACATCACCACAGCTCTGTTTTCCATCGGGCTCAAAGGCTATTCTCTGAATTCGAGCGAGAATGCCGCGATAAAAGCTCCCGAGTCATTAAACCGAAGAGGAGGAAGTCACTCTTGACCGTCAGTGGAGAAGAGGGGGAGGAAGAGAAGGGTGGGGGAGGAGAATTGGTTGGGAGGAGGGGAGGAAGGGGATTAGACCATGGAGTAAAAAACAAGAGGATGACAGGGACCGATGGGCTGGTGGTGAGTTTGGAGCAGTAAATAGGGAGCGAAACATGGTGGCAGTCGACTCCCATCAGCGTGACGTCTAGAAGGGAAATTCGGGCTTCGCGAAATTCGTGTAATGGAGCGTGAGGAGGGGGAGGGGAGAGGACACTGTAAACAACGCTGCCAACATAATTTCAGTAAATCTGAGAGGGCGGATACGTGTCAGCAAAGTTTTTCCAAGCCAAGTGATTCATGGCTCCCCGCTCGACCATCTCAGATTTTGAAAAAGTTTTCTGACTCCAGTTTCTTCTTCTCTCTCTAGTCCCCTTATGCTGTTAGGCGTCGGGGTCCCACAGCCACTTTCTAAATTCCACCCTATTCTGAGCGAGTCGCTTCACTTCATTTATGCCCTTTCCACGCCGGGCTGCCAATCTCTCCACAAATTCTTCCCACTCCAGCCTTGGTCGTTCTCTTCCTCGCCTTCCTTCTGGTCTTGCCTCCATCACCTCTCTTGGCTTCCTTTCCTCCTCCATCCTAACCACATGCCCATACCATCCCAAGGATTTTCTTTCCGTCAATTCTGTGATTGAGTCTTGCTGGAATTGGGCTCTGATTGTGGTCTTTCTCAGTCGATCTCTCCTAGTGCGTCCTGCAGCACGTCTGAGGTATCGCATCTCGCAGCTTTGGAGTCTACTCCTGGAGTCGAGTTTCAGATATCTAAAAATCAGATTTCGCGAGATAGTTGACCACTAATTTTTACACAAAATGCTGCATTGGATATTATTTCGGTTCACTTATGATAGGTTACATCCGTATCTAAATAGTACCCTGAAATCCACCTCAGGGTACCTCTGGGTATCACCTACTTTCACCAAAGATGCATCATCATATTACATCCTAAGAAGTTAAATAAATGATATGGTAGCTAATTAAAGGAAAAAAATCAATAACTTCTCGGTAGCGCCCCTACATTTGGACTCTGTACGGCGCTCTGAGATAGTGAGGGCATCAAAGCGTGTTTTTCCTCAGGGGTATATGAGAAGTATTGGCTACGTATTAGTATTCAAACGATAATTAATATCGAATGTGCTCCTTTGTGATACAGAAACGTTTGCCATCAGTTTTCATTCCTTATTCATTACTTTCCGGGACACTACGCCATTTTTGCATCAGGGGTCAAAATTTGCAATAGGCGGCCCAGCGGCTTCATGGTGACCGAAAGCAGTACACACTCTCATACGAAAAATGATCCAATGAAATGGAAATTGCGATAGATATTTCCGAGATATATTTTAAATATTTAGCTTTGGGGGTAATGTTTAGCTTACGTATATTAACAAAAATCGAAATACACGTACCTGAGAGTTACCTTTGAGTGCGTGGCAGGGAGCGCCAGTTTTTACCGAAAATGCAGTTTTACATGCTGCGAAAGATTTAGACATTGCGACGTATTTGACGTGTATCAAAGGGTTAAGCACATGGAGATAAGAGGATTTTGAAGGTTTTACAGACATTAGAAACGTTCTATATCTACAGTACTCGACGATCGTGGCAGACGATTTTAGGACAGAAGTAATCAAATTCCTAAAAAAGCATTCTCCGAAGAAGAGTGGCAAGGGGCAGAAATAAATGTTTGCAAATATAGTTTCGCATTTTTTTTAAATCTATAAGCATTTCACGGGTAACGAGTTGCTGACATTTTACCTTCGTCTTGGACTATATGCCATTGAGTTGGCAAATTTGCCTGCCTACCGGCATCTGCTCCCCCGCCACTATTTCATCGATCTCTTCCGCACGCGCCTAGCCCCTCTTCTTTATATGCACACGAAATTTTCAATGAAGAAACAATTTTCGAATAAAAAATTGAGATAATGTAGAATACACTACATTTTGAAATGAGAATAATAATTATATTACCCTACATGTATTTATTGTCCCGTGATCTGGGTTTCGCCGTCAAAATCCACGCAAAATTTTCAACAAATTTACGTGGAAATAATGATGTTTATGAAGAATCACTTAATGATTCTTTTCATTTAAAATGTTAAGAAAACTATATAAAGCCACAAATGAGACTACGGGAATCATATTTTTTTAATCCCGTAAGTGTACAAGCATTTTAGCCACGAATAAAGCACTCATCAGTGACCAAATGAAACCCCTCAGCTTAATGAATTTTGGATTTAAGGTGTATAGTTTTACGTCCGCCATTAATGCCTAAATACACTCCCACAATACGTCATCATTTCACCTCCCAAAACCTTATCTCTTGCCTCTTTACACGACTGGTGTCCTACCACCCCTGGCCACACGCCTATGTGGCGGCTCGCAATGTGGTATGTAGATGTAGCCCTCCCTGCTTCATGCTACGCGCAGGTGTCTGCCACCAAGTTGCGCCGCCACAGCACTTTTCATCTCCTCACTTTACCCTATGCCCTTCCCCTCTAACCCTTCCATAAAACCAATTCTCTCCTTTACCAACCTCCACGCACATCCGTCTGCCACAAGTTGTTGCGAGCTATACACCTTATCAAGGAAATTAGCTTAACGCAGCATTTCATAAAACTAGGCTACTTGCTGAGCAACCAATATATAGATTCTTAATGGCAACTTCTCAGATCTCAAAATGTTACAGGAAGTATTTAATGATAAATTATCGTAGTATCATCGACATCCCCCTTTAATACCACGGTATTTTGGCGTATTAACACCATAATCGATCGTTACGAAGGCTTCCACGGTTTTCTTGTTAAATGGTATTTTTTGGGTTCTCCCCGCAATGCACCATTTTTATGGAAGACCATTGAAGCCGACAGGAATACCGGTGAAACGATCGTGCATAAAAATGGTACAACGCGGGGAGAACCCGAAAAATGATCATTTAAATAAGGAGGAGAACGCATTTTAACGACTTGATCATATTCTTGCTCCATCGTATTGTCGGCAAATTCACTTTTTTGGTGAAATTGAACAAAACTTTTACTCTTCGACTTGTTCGAAAGTTTTCGTACGTTTCTAGTAGAGCAAACACCAAAAAAATTACACAGAGATCTATTTTCATATATTTTTCTAACCTTTTCCCCAAATGGTTTAACATTTCCTAACAGATCTTGTCCCACCCACTCAAGGGGTCCCAGATCGAAGGCTACCATTTTCTAATCAATGCAAGGGGTTGGATCACCCGAAAGTGAAGGACACGCGTCCGCCTTCATTAAAAATTGGTTTCACTACCCCAGCGATTCCCAACTTATATCGACCTGCTTACCCCTAGGTTCTCCATTTCCCCTCCGTACCCCTATCACTTGGATCCCTCGAGGTAAGGGAATATGCTCGCCACGCTTTCTCCATTATTCAACTTTTCTCTCGTAACCCTGAACCACTAAGCGCGTGTGCCTAAGGGGTGCTGCTACCACAGGTTGGAAAACGCTGATTTTCGAGGAAAGACAAAGGGAGATCCCTCACTAATCGACGAGGAATATTAAAAGATAGAAATGGTCACAGTATGGCGACAATTCATCTGCATCTATCTACATCTACAAACTACCCTACCAGCCGCCGCATGGGCAGGTGGCAGAGGGTGTTAGGTCGCTAGCCGTGTAAAGATGTAAGGTTTTGGGAGGAGAAATGGTAACGTGTATTATGGGAGTGTATTTAGTGGAGCTCAGTTTTTATTGTGGTCACTTATTGTGCTCGGAAAGAACGAGTTTTTGTACCAATCTGTTCGGCAATGTATCTCTATAATTTTATTGCTTCTGTCAGACCTAGACATGTTGTGAGTCGCCATTATAATATTGTTCTATAATGAAATGCTACTGTAATCACGGTATTTTATTAAGATATAGGCCACAAAGTATAAGGAGTCGCATCGAAAGGAAAGCTTTACTATGAAGTAATTGACACGAAAGGACCATCGAACTAAATTATCGCTAAAGATAAAATGTCAATCTTGAACCATTGATGATATCTAATTTGAAAAGTTCTTTTAATATTTCTATAGCTGGGAACATCTTTGGCCCCATACAATAAGTGATTTGAAATAAATATGCATCATTCTTGCTCTCAATAATTTCTTAAGAACATTCCAAAAATTTACGGTTTTTGGCCATGGAATAAATTTAGAAATTGTGATTTCAAAATAAATTGGAAAATGTAAACAAAGAATTTATTTAAGATAATTACGAAGTTAATTTATTTAATGATGCATGTTCATGTATATGAACTATGCAAAAAAATGCGTCTAAAACTTAAAAGATTGAGGGAATATTTCATATCGTAATACCATCTTCTTCCATGGTAATACTCGATGAAAACACCAACAGAAACTATCTATAGGATGAAAATATCGGTGACATGCCATATCGAAGGGAAAAATATGTACCATCAGACGCAAACTATCGACGTTTCTTGACCATCGCTATCAGAGCTCAACCTTACTGCATGAATGATCCCTTCAACATGGCCGATTGCGCATTTTGATGGCAGAAATATCATCTACGCACAATCGTACTCCAAGGTTTCAACCATGAATATATATTATGGATTGTATCTCGTCGCCGAAAACTGTTGTATTCTGTAAACAAACAACTCTTTGGAAAGTGGTGCCGCCTAGTGATGAAAGACGGAAGTTCAAATGTAAATACAGTCGATAGTTTGTAAACAAACACGTCGTACTGGTTTTACCATAAATGTACATGGGTTTTACTCACAATTAATCATAATACAGTGGGTAACAAATGTAGTACTACACGCGGGACGTAATTATACACTTTTTTAATATCATCCGGTCTACAGATATATTTAATTCCTCTCCAAATTTAATCACACAAATGCAAAATTAACTTCTTAGCACTTCGTGAATATCGCTATACGGAAATTAAATAATAATGCGAGGTGACTTCATGAGTATTCCCAATGGCCATCATTGCTTGGTAAAAAGGAGTGCACTTACCGCTGCCTTGAACAGATTCTTATTTTTCAATCCAAGTCTCCTATTTTGGGTCCTGGTAGACGCATACCCTGTTTTGCAGCCTGGCACGAAGCAATTTCTGTTTAGACAAGGCATTCTAAATTCTTTATTTAAGCCGAATGGGCTTAATGCATTCAAATTAAAATCAGAGTCTGGCAAACATCGTCGTCGGCACACGAGGGACGTTTCATAAACTTACACATTTTCTGTAATACATATTTGCTCTCTAGCATTAGCCAAGTAACTTTTAGATCACAAAAATAGCAAGATATCATTCAAAGCATCAGGTCATTCATATCTCCTCGATCGTTATTGAATATTCACTAGTCTCACGTTAGCAACAATTAACTACGTCTATTTACAATAACACCTGAAAAGACTAATCGAAGTGGCGCCAAGGACTGGGTTAACTAAAAGTGGAAATTTAGGTAACACGTAGCCTAGGCAACAATTCCAAACATATAAATCCATAATATATATTCATGGTCTCAACTATTCTCTTCAGATAATCTCTATGGGATAAGACGAATGGAGAGCCCACACAATTGTCAACCTCCCGTTGTCTCTCAGCCTGCCGATCCGACTGAAGTCTGCACCATTCCCCCGACAGCCTCCCCTCCTCCCGTCTGGCTCGCGCCAGCGGTCGTGCGATGGGTGCTCACTTATCTCTCGTTGAAGGAGGAGCCCCGGTCATCACCCCTCTACCCTTTGCTCCTCCGCAGCAGCAGCACAAAGAAAAACATTCACCCACTCCGCACACAATCGCACTCACATACGTACTAACTCACCAGTCAAACGCCACTTCCTCCTCGGCAGCGTCAGTATTCAGTCCGTCTAGGAGAGTGGAGGAAGGATATTACACATCGAGCGACATTCGGCCCAATTTTGAAAAAGAAGACATTCATCCAACTCTTCCATTCTACTTCTCTTGGGAAAACGATCGAGAAAAGCCTGAAGGATATCTCTGGAATTCAAAAAAGCCGCGGAGGAAGAGAGTTTATCCACAAGAGTGATTTGAATTAGGGAGGAGCGAGAAAGTGTTGACGATAAATAAAAAGATCAGTTTGAAATGTTAAGGGTACCTGCTAAAGAACGCGCGCCGGGAGATACGCATTATGTCGTGCCAATGGTCCTGCTCTGCGTGTTGTGTTTGGCTGCGGCCTTCTCCGCCGTACTGTACGCTATCGTGACGAGGACGGACATCGACGCGATCAACGGCCGGCTGACGTCCCTTGAGCACCGGCTGAGCAACTGCTACAACGTGGTGAGTAACACAATCACGGGTATACTCAAGGAAGCTATAATACCTCAGCAAAAAAATCAATGTTCAATCGAACTGGTGTCATATTATGAGATGTATAAGAACAAATGTCAAGTTAATTTAGGAGTTAACCTTACAGCCACATTATGTCTCCTGCGAAGGCTTTTCTTATCTTTTTCTCCCAATCAAATTTCAATCCTCGTTTCGATTAAAGTATCTAGTTCGGGCGAGATATCACCACTCAGAAAATCTATAATTTGGACTTATTAAAGAGAAATACTTCATATTTCTGATTCCGAAGAAGAAGCCATTTAGCGCACTCCTTTTCAAGGTGTTGGGCGAAGTAAAATTTAATCCGTTTGCCGTGTGATTTAGTTCGGCTGTACGCTCCACACAGACTTAAAAAAAAGAAGTTCTGACAAATATGTTGCGTCAGAAATTGTAATGGTGAGTAGTGCGATGACGATAGAAGTTTTTCAGTTATTCATAAAATAAATTCCTTACTCGCGGAAATACTTTTATTTTAATCACAAAAGAAGTGCGGTCGCTATGGGAATATCAGCTTATGGATTGAAAGGACATGTTTACTCAGTTCATTACCGAGAAGATAAGTTATTAATGTATATGTATCGGTTATACTTCATTTACTCCATGCTCGAGACAACTTCTAAAGTTTAAAATAAACTTGAAAATAATCTCTCTTTTGGCCAAAAAAATCGCGTTCAGATTATTTTTCCCTTTTCTTTTTTAATTCAACCGTGGAATGAAAAAATTAACGTACGCCGAGTTTTTTTTTTCAATTAAATCAACTCGCTTTGATAAAAGTTTTACACGAAAATGAATCGAAGATTTCGATTAAAATTAATCGACCATTGAATTTTTTTTTCAAATTGACGTTCTACGCGTCTCCACCCAATTATGATCATAGGCAGAAGCTCAAGTTTGGGAGTTGTGGAGAGGTTAAGCCATAGGCGCGTCCCCTTTAAGAAAAATGGCGAGTAGTCTTTGCGGTTTTTATGTGGCTGCTTTTGAAAAGATTGTGATATGACCAGCGTACAGCTCAGAACTCGACATGGTTTATCCCCTCCTTGTGTCTCCGCAAGCCCCTTCGTATATATTTTCCCCTGTGCATCTCTACTGCTTCGTTTTACTACTCAGAACCCCATCCCTTGTCCCACACCTCCCTCTGCAAGGGGTAAGAGCCAGCAGACGCCCGAGATAATCTTTGTTTGGCTACCACGGAGTCATGCGCGACAATCAGGAATGGTTGAAGTTCAGGGGGGGTTGAACCGCTGATAATAATATCATACCAATATCACATAAACATCTGTCGGGTTCTGTGAAAGGATACCGTCTGCCGAACTAAATACAATACTGTTGAACTTCTGTCAAGTCAACTTTTCGACTTTAACTGGGACACGTCGTGGTGGCACAAGGCTTAAGTCCAGGCATTGAAGCTTCGTCAGGTTTCATTAACAAAGAGAGTTTAAAAGGTTAGGATTTTATTGTTATGCACGAAAACTGAGATAACTTTTAAGTTCTCGTAGGCAGAGTATAATATTGAGAGTGTGAGAGATAGCTGTGTCGTGGAGGCGTATACAGCGAAATACAGAACATTAGAGAAAGAAGGAATTGGGAAGTTATAATGATTTTTTTCATTTGACATTTCCTTAAGGTATGACAGTGAGAATCTGAGACGAAGGTATACCCTACACCCAGTATATCACGAATCTAATGCTCCGTACACCATGTCGTGTAGGCGCGTGCAGACATCACGAAGAACTCTTGGGGAAATCGAAAACTCACGACCGGGTTGTACGTGAAAACTGATTTTTAAAAACAGCAAAAGATATGAGCGCAAAAAAAATTAGTAGGTTGATTATTAGAGAAGGCGACCGATAATACGTCAAAGCCATGTGTCTCTCATCAGGACAGATGGTTTTAGGTTGATAAGGAGAGGATTACATGGACAACGGGTAGAAACAAACCCAGCGTCGGCATCAGCCTCCTCATAACGAATGGCGCCAAAGGGTCCACACACTGTCCCAAGAAAAGAAAAAAATGCATATCACTCGCGTCTCCGACAGAAGATAATAGAAGCTAAAGAAACTAGGAGCTGAATGTAAATGATGAAGGTCAGTTGGACAGAGAGGCTCAGAAGCAAGGAAGTATATAGAGGAATATGAGTAGAAGACCATGGGTAGCACTATCAGGACGACAATTTCCAGATGGGTACGCCACACAGCGAGACAACGAATAGGTTGGGAACACAATAGGGTTAATAGATGGGGATGTCGCAAGATCGAGAGAAAAATACATGAGGCAGGTAAAACAGGATATCTACTAGTACATCTACAAACTACCCTGCGAGCCGCCACATGGGCGTGTGGCAGGGGGTGTTAGAACACCAGCCGTGTGAAGATGTAAGGGATTTGGTTTTGATAAGGTTTTGGCGGGTGAAATGGTGACATGCGTTATGAGAGTGAATTTTGTGGAGCTCAGTTCTTATTGTGGTCACTTATTGTGCGAGGAAAGATCGAGTTTTTGCTCCCATCTGATCGGCAATGTATCTCTTATTTTATCGTTTCTGTCAGACCTAGAGATGCAGTGGGGCGTCAAGATAACATTCCCTGTGTCGCTCTGAAACACACCACATCTGAATTTCTCAAGCAACCTAAGCCTAACGTGTAGCCTCTTAAGTTTCTAGGGGTTCCCACCTTAATCCCTCAAGAGTTGTGAATCATTATATGTTCGCTGAAACTATGTGAAACAAAATAGCGACGAGAACATAAAGAGGCTAGGAGTGGACACGGTAGAATGACTGCAGTCAACCAATCTAATGGTTGGATGCCCACAGATGATGATCACTTTGGGTTAAGTTTGCTCACATCATAGGTAACGAAGACGAACGAGGAAGTGTTCGGCACGGTAAGGTGAGAAAAGGAAGCCGCTGGAGGAATTAGGAGTAGGCTGAGTATATGAATGGAGATTGTAGTAAGCCACATTTTGTAACTTCCACGATTAATTACAGAATGTACAACTAGTTTCGGCGAGCACGCCATCTTCAGGTACACACAAGATGACATATACGCCGAAACTAGTTGCATATGCATTCTGTAATAAATTGTGAAAGTTACAAAGTTTGATTCACTACGATGTCGACCTTCCACCACATGAAACTAGCTTTTGAATGAATGGCGATGGTAATGATGGGTTAAGGTATGATCATGGCTGTAGTAAGTATCTGGGAAAGAAAAGAAATAGAACAGGCTTCAGGAATGGAGTGAAGAGAGATAGGATTTATACCAAGGTAAAGAATGAAATCGTGATAGTGGATGTAGCTGTAAGATATTACTAGTCATTTCTTCTTCCACCAAAAACCAGTACCTACTTTTCCGGCACCTACGTCAGAATGATATGCGGTCGGGGAAATAACTTGACGAGATCGCGTCCCCGAGGATCGTTCAAGTGCAAGTCCAAACAAATTTTATCCTCCTTCAAGAGTCAAATCCATGATTCAATCCAAAACTTGATAACGATAAGTTCTTCGGTCGTTGCAAAGCTTCAGCGCTGCCTCTCCTGTATTTAACGAGCGAGTGATTTTTTTTATATGGATGGTCACGCCTCAACGTAGAAACACAGAGGAATCCTTATTTCTCAACAGCCGCAAACATATAGATAAATGATGCCCCGTAGGCTATTTAAAGATTCCAAGAGTTTGAAAATTTTCTGGAAAACACGTTGAAGAAAATTTGCTTGAACTTGAGCAGTCACAGTATGGCAGTGACATTTGGAATTATTGCGCACGTTATCACATCGTTGGAAAGTAGACATGTTAGCAAGAGAACAATTCTGAATACATAGACCTTCCTGTTAAAGAAGAATACAGTTCAAAGGAAATGCATTTTGGTAATATTGCAAGAAAGATGAACAAAATTAGAACCACACTTCACTCAGGCACAGCTATTTATCAACTTATCACTGGGGAATAACCACAAATGTTGTAGTATAAATGTTGCAGGAATTACATTTTAAATTTTCGTCTCAATGAAAGCAATGTTATGACATGAGTTTACGCCGCGAAATTCGGAATTTAAGCGAAAATCGTACGTAAATAATTGTTTTTTCTTCGGAATGATGCTTTGACATTTACTAGGAACCGTTTTAATAATAAAAAAAAAGTTTTTACGTTTAACGGAAAATCTGCATATTAGTCTTTGAATTATTTCAAAATGTATGTCAAGTGCCATTAGGCTCCTGTTCAAAATGGCAATAAATTGACAAGAAACCATATCTGTAACGTGCATTTTTTTCGCTTTCATCGTCTATACATATCAATAATATTACACGCACTCAAAGTTTTGCGCAAATCTGTACATAAACGTAAATCGCTCCAACCACCTTAACGACTGTTTCCATGATTAACATATAAATGTATTGCAACGTGCATATTTGAAAAGAAACACTGGTACAATATCCACACTTTCATTTATTCGCCACCGACTACGGCTTCAGCACCTTATGCCATCATCCCTATATTGATATATTAATTGCATAATGTGCTGAAACCATGATCGGTGGCGGAGAATAAAAGTATGTAAATTGTATCATTGTTTCTTTTCAAGGTTCCACAGGGTTAGTGCTGATATGCTCTCTTATATTATAACGTGAAAGCATTATCATTTGATTCCGCTGCGATAAATGCGCCCGACTTGAAAAATGGTATTGACTTCGGTTTCTCTTTTCTTGAAACACCCACCAAAAATTCAGATAGAATGAAGAGCACATTAAAGCCCTGCCATGAACGTACTAACGTGAGAACATGAGTGAATACTAGAGGGAATGCATATTCAGAATACGAACGCACTATTTTATGGAAATATATTTGCGAAGTTTGACATATTCAGACAATACAACTAGAAGTAACGTTTGAACATACATCTATCTACTACCACCAAGTAAGCATGCACCTGAGTACGCTTCATGTGGACAGGACTCTTTTATCAGAGAGACGCTCGGAAGCAGGGGACTGAATAAACTAATCCAGAAACGAGAAACAACATCAGAATATCCAATGAATTAACTTTAAGGATCCTCCAGCGGATGAATTATAGAGTACGCCAAAATGAATATACAACACAATTATACCTTCGCGCAGTAGCCATATCAATAGACGATTTAGAGAGTAAAACACTATATTGAAAAGCATTCCGAGATTTAAAGTTATTTTTCGAAATGAAACGGGAAAGTTAAGGGCCGAAAATCTTTTGAAAGGTAGAAGTGGTAACACAACAGTTAGAGGCGGTAAAATTTGAAATGAGCGCATATATGTCAATGATCACACCAAAATGATCATAATGTAACTTTCTTTTTTATGCCAAAGTCAAAAACCATATAACATTTATTTTTGACCTCATCACATTCCCTAAAAGTGTTGCGAAACTGTGACATACCGCATGCGCATGATTAGCACTATTCGTAACGTTATTCGTAACGCATTCGTACGACGTTATCTCATTCGGCTTCCTATTTCTTCATCAATTCCGGTGACTAATCCTCTTCTCGCAGTTATTCATCCCTTCCTGTCTAATACACATGCATACACACACCGGCTGCCGCAGTCCTTTAAGACTCCAATCCTCCGATGTGAAAAAAAACATCCAAATCTAAACCCATAACCAGTCAGTCACCAAGTTAGCTCACTATTCAGAAGTTACTAGGACGCAGCGTCGCGGAAGTGAATTCTTTTCGAATTTATCGATGAGTTTTCTTTATCAGTTGATGGTAGAATGACTAACTTCCAATTCCTTAACTACGTATGAGTCAGATTTGAAGCACTTCAAAACGCTGAAAAAAACTTAATGACGCGAATCACGTGAGAGAGAGGTCAAAGGTCTAATGTCGTAAAATTTTGATCCCACAGCAAGTTTGCATTGGAGAAAATGCAGAAAAACAGTTTCCGCTGGATAAAAAAATCATTTGAAAGTTGGTTGAGTGTTTTCTAATATTAAAATGGAAATTCATTAAAATGCTAAAGGATTTCGCACACAGGCGGTGGAGAGAAGGCAATCCGGGAGGTCAAACGGGATCCTGGCGGGAAAACGGCGGCCCACCTAAAAGGCGTGTTACTTCCTACTCTGTTATCATGGTCATAGAAACTCATTGAAATGTACATTATCGAGAGGGATCATTACAATAACGCATGATTTAGTTTTTTAGTATCACACCCCTTCGCCGTGTACTGATCCGTTGAAAATTGTATACCTTAGCGAAGTTTGCGCTTTTTTTATTCCTTTCGGTTTGATTAATACTACCTTCAGAGAATATGCGGTTGTCCCATAGATCCATATTTTCAGCACCGAATAATGAAGACAGGTTTTTTGTGTACTAGCTTGTGCTGATGAAAACCCCAGCTCTCTAAAAACGTTTTCTCCTCCCAGAGGAGGATTAGGTAGGTCGGTTGAGGCCTCGGGCACAGAAGAAAATATTGGGCCCCTAACATAAACACAGGAATGGGCGAAAAAAATCCCCGTTAACCATATTTTTTCTGTAGAAACTTTTCAGCAAAATCGTCTACATGGCGTAATATGTATGAGCAAAATGAAATAATGATAGTTAGCGAATATAAACATTCTACAGGTTTCACAGCAGATTGTAAACTTGTTCATAATAATTTCACATATGAAAGCAAATTTGTTATCATCAGAAAAAAATGTGAAGTAGGGGCCCAGGGCAAGCGCCCGCCATGAAGTCCGCCTCTGTCTCGTCCCCGTTAAGATTCTCAGATATTCTATTCTGTCCCCATCAAGATTCTCCGCTATTCCCCACACAAAACCAGTCTCTTAAGTTGTGCCTGGAGCAACTCTCTCCAAGGCAGAGAAATCAAAAGTTCGAGTGAGAAGAATATCATAATAAGAATCCGAGAGATTTCATATAATATATAGAGCTTAA
This sequence comes from Ceriagrion tenellum, assembly GCA_963169105.1. Classification (NCBI taxonomy): domain Eukaryota; kingdom Metazoa; phylum Arthropoda; class Insecta; order Odonata; family Coenagrionidae; genus Ceriagrion; species Ceriagrion tenellum. The sequence continues at coordinate 51,093,684 of OY720633.1, read as the reverse complement.
ACTTTGTGTTTAAAATGGATTAAGGTTTAACCTTTTCATAATTTTCTCCATAGGAGTACTTGTATTTTTTCTTCCGAAAGTTAAGTACTTGAAAAAGCACACAATATTAGTTAACGAATATAAGTACAGATTTATATCAATCACAAGATGTATATGTAAAAATAAAATTAAACACATCACATCGCGCTTATATAAGCACAGTAAGGTGGCCAAAAGAGTCTTATGTAGATTTGACGACTAAACCTTTAAGACTTTTGAAAATCAGACCCATGTTACTAAGAGAGGCACAATGTGTTCCTCTCAGGACACACTCAGCACAGGGTCATAGATGTGTGTGCAGCACAAGAATATATAAAAACATTCAGCATTAATGTCTACAAATTTACTAACTGAAATGAGGGGTCCACCAGCCATGCATTCAGAAAAATGTACTCTGGACATTGTATTTAAACCCATCTCGAGGACTCAAAATGAAATCTGGCCAGAATTGCCCACAGTTGGACTTAAACCCAAATGATAATGGTTAAGCATGCTGTTGCTCCATGCCACATCGGGGTTTATCCTAAGCCTCAAGTTTTTCACATCCCTTGCTGAAACCCAAGACAGAGCATAATCATTTGTTGCAGCTATTAACACTCGAAGTACAGACCTCGGGTCTCCGGAGACCCGAGCAATACATTTTCGAAAATAATTATTTTAATTGTGTATTGCAATAATTTATACAACATGTATTCCAAGATAATCATATTTGGAGATGAAGATCTAAGATAAAAGTATACCTTCATTTAATTTTAGCAATCCTCAGACAGTATTACACTGAGGGTCTTGTGTGACCCGGTTCCGTACTCTGCATTGAATAATTTTAATCGCTGTTAGATGGGGCAGTTTTAAGTCCAGACAAATTCAGCACACCAATATAATACGTTGTAGTTGTTCTCGAGAACTAGAGGACTCGATTTTCAGTTTTCTCAATGTGTCTACTCTTTTCACGTCCTTGTTTTCCTCTAGAATTAATTTGGAATATAATTTTTGACTGTATGCGGCCCTGGTTCTTCTGAAATGGGAGATTGAATATCTATAAGTGAATAGCAAAGTTAACATGATCAAACTAACTTAATTTTATTTTCAAAATATTGTTTTTATCCAAATACTGTTGTAAAAGTAAATGTTTCACATTTAACTTCAATAAGAAATTAAGTATTTCATTTCTGAAAAAATAATATATTTAAACTTTTTGTCTAAATTAATATCCTCATTCTATGTTCATTCATTTCTTACTAGGGTAATGAATATTGTGACTAGAAAACGATTTTAAAAGTCTGGGTCCTCGGGGACCCAGGTCCATACTCGGTGTGAAGAAAGTGAGGTCTGTACTGGGAGTGTTAATAAATCAAGTTCTGCATACTTTCTTTTCCCAATAACATACAAGCAAAGGCTAGACAACTATATTTCAAGGATCAATTATAATTTATAGAAAAACTAGCAGGTCCAGTGATGTCTAGATTGTTGGCTTAAGAGTTGTGTGACACAGAATTGCAACATAACTCAACAGCATAAGTACCATGTTTTACTTGTGATGAAACTCTGAATTAACATGAAAAAATTGGCCCAGAACTGAAATATGTATTGCTTTTTGATTATGAATATATCTACTGAAATCTATCCAATTTACTTCTGACAATGTTGAAAAATATTAAAGAATAGTTATTTCTATTATGCTTTGATTTAAACTTTCGATAATATCACATAAAATACATTTCCTCACATTGTTGACTCCAAAAATGGCATTTTCATAACCAATACATAATACAGAGGGAGCACTAGTGAGGTGGTGACATCACATTAGCATGCAAATGTGTTGGTTACTGTCAGCCCCTCTCCAATTTTGGAAATCAAATAACCTAATGCCTCAACAAAATCCCTCATAATTCTATTCCACGGAAATACACATTTAAAACAGATGTTCAAGAGCTATTAATATACCAGAATAGACTCACTCATAAGCTAGAGATTAAGAAAAGTTATTGTTCTGCCTCCTTAATATGATACATGAAAAGAGATGCATTTTGATACTTCTATACTTGCAACAAGAGCTCAAACCAGCCATTCAAGAAGACTGATGATAACTCTCCTCGGTTACCAGAGAATCGGGCTGAAGGCAGGCAGACATCAATCAGTCTAGAGCTTAACAATGGCAAGTCTTTTGGGGAAGAGTCATCAGACTCACCGAGAAGTCCAACAATGCCAAATCAATTCAACCCAGCTGATGTTTGGTCAGTTCTGCTCAGCCCACAGGTGGATGATCTACAACCTAATAGGTAATCACTAGTATTAAGAAAAACAAATATAATAAAAAAGGCATTCTGAGAGCTTAATTTGATTGACCTAATTTTCAGTAAATGTCCTGAAGTTGAAATTTTGTAGTGAAGATTCATTGTTAATCAAATTCCTTCACATGCTTTCTACATAAGTATTGTTTGAAGTATTATTCTTAGTAGAGCAATCCTTACAAAGATTTTGGTATCCTAACTACTTAAGATTTTTCAACAGATGGAATTCAAAGAAAATTCAAATAGATTGAAAAGGAAATGCAAATTATATTGTATGAGACGTAAAATGATGTTAACCCATTCGGGTAAGGAGCCGGCAAATCGCTGGGCTCTCTCCCTTTGCTTTAAGGTAGAGAGCCGGCGAATCACCAGTCACGTTAAAAAAGTTGTATTTTTCAATTTGCCTATAACTAACGTGTAACTCATGAGATGTGAACAATTACATTATTTTTAATCCATTAAAAATTATATAATTTACCCACTGAAGAAATTTCATTCTGAAAGGTGCTCTACAGCCATAGATAAAAAATGAAACAAAAATTTTGATAAAATAAAATGGTAACTTAGGGCCAGAAATTCCTAGGAAAATTAAGAGGCCAAGGGCCTAATGGTAAAAACATTCCATAGTATTTCATTTCAACTATAATTTCATGCTCAAATTTCTAAAACACGATCTAACTCCACCAACCTTATTTTAATCCTTTTCTTGACCATAGAGAATCCATCAGTACTCTTCCAGCTGCTCTGCAAAACCTTCCACAGGAATGGGAGAAATACTTTGATGAAATTCCAGATATTGAAGAGGTAATAACTGATCCTCTGGGATGATGAAAAATATTATTTATCATTTCATTTCCAGGTGATAAAAATGAAAAGAGAATACAAAAAGAGATACAACAAGCAAGTTAAAATACTGGTAAAATTCAGAATATTAGTAGGAACTTTGAAGAAAGTGAGTAATTTAGTTTTGACTTAGAATGGAATTATATGTGGTTTGGATGATGAAATCTCTATCCCAGGGATATTACAAAGAGTGAAAGATAATGAGTTAGGGTAAGTGGCGTAAAATAAAGCTGATAGAATTCTATAAAAGTATGAAAAGTAACACTAGAGTTTAGAGAAAAGGGGAAAGCAGATTATTTGCTTTGGCTTATGCTAAACATTTGCAAGTAAGGATTTAGGCCAGATGATTTCATGCACTGTGCACAAATCTTCATCCCAAAGAAGGCAAAAGTGAAACTTTACCATGATTTTAAGAATATGCTCAAATTTTCTGGTGGCAAAATTATCTTGAGGTTTTTCAAAGAAAAGTTTAAGACCATGTGAGGTGACTACTTGAGAGAATATGTCATTGGTTAAAGAAAAGGAAGATATGTACTAATCTTAAGGACTTTGGTATGATATACATTTAAATAGAACAACAATCATGCACGTTGATTGTGATGTGGAGTAGTGGAAATTTTAAAGGATTTGTCCAAGACATTAGAAACAAATTGGATAGGAAGATTTCTAAGGAGAAATCAGTACATTCATGGGTTAGAGAGCAAAAATAAGATAAGGAGATGGGGAGTTTGCCTGAGGCATTATAGACTGGGGAGTAAGATGAAGTTGCCAGTGCCATTAAGGATTATTTGCCAACAAAAATGGTGAAGAAGGCATTAGGGTCTTGAGATATGATGGAGTCGGGACAGAGCATATAAAGCAAGTACTTAATACTAAGAGAATTCAAGCATTTATTGGACATAACAAGGCACCACATGGAATGCTCTTTTGCATGGACAGCGGGGAGTGAAAAGTTGTTTGTGCTGAGAATAGATGTTTATTGGAGAACTCTTTGTACAAGACTGCCATGAGTGGCAGGACAAGCGGCTTGTATACAGATGGTGAAGATGGAGGAATCATCTAGAATGCCACACCAGAATTCTAGAGAACAATCAAGAAGTGTCCAAGAAAAATCGAAAAAATGTTTGCCGGCACCAAGGCCTGAACACGAGCCGCCCACATGGGAGGCAAGAGTGGATCCACCCAGCCAACACGGCAGGTGTAGTGGCAGAGTAGGTGTAGTTGCCACAGCTCCATTAAATTTATGAATTAAAGAATGGTTCATTATAAAAAAGATTTATAATAACCTGTCAAATTAACATCTCTAATCCCCTAAATATTATCATTGGGTAGAAAAACTGTGGAGATAGGTAATGGTGGCACTGGAGAGGTATAAACAGTAAAGTCAACTGTGGCAGAGATGGTCATGTGGTGGTTTAATTTTCATGTGGTGTGGCCTCAACCTCCATACAGTAGATAGCTTTACGATGGAATCGACTAACGATCTGAGCTGATTTTGCGCGTGCTTTTTAAAATTTCAAATTTCCCAATTTTGTTTTAAATATCGATTTAAATATTGGTTTAATAATATTTGAAATAATTTTAATCCAAGATATTTCATACGCATTGACTATGTCGCGTACACTGAATGGATTGGCACTGATGCTCTTTAAACCGATTCCTCGTCCGGAAATAATTATTGCTGATTCTGCTGATTCAACATATGATGGAATTCGCTTTACGATTGGTCCTCCATAACGGATTAATATCGTAAAGCAAGGGTCTACTGTATTCGTATCTGTATGATGAATCTTCTTATTTATGTTACTATAATTTTTACATTATCTATTATTACTCTGTTATTCCATTGACCATTAAAGAGACTATATATGTAGTTCACTTTGAAACCCAAGCCCCTAAGGAAAGATGAAATATTATTCAACACATATCTGTCTATGAATGTTTTTAATATACCAAAATTACTGTCACCTATTTCCATTGTCTTTTGAATAGGTAACAAAGAGTGATGAGGAAACAGATTCCTTCTCCCCCAATATTTTCATCAAATCACCAGCCTGGGCACGACTCAAGAGATCTCCCCTAAATGAAGAATTTGGGAATGCAGAGTTCGTGAATGCAGAAGTGGAAGGTATGGCAAATTACAACAATTTGAATTGACAGTTGATCTAAATACAAGGATAAAGATCATAGAGAATCATGCATTGCACATGTCCATCTGAGAGTAAGTTCCAATGATATAAAATAAAATTATGGAGAAAAAAATTTCATTTTAGGTTCATCAAAATGATGGGAGAAAAAAGTTTTCATGAGTTCATTCTCATTTTGAAAAGATAAGGAAATTGGCATGTCTAGCATATATGATGGGTATTAGCCAATTAGTAAAACCCTCTCAAACTCCAATTCAATACTTATGGCACACATACACAATGTAATCATTTACATAGTACTACACATCCTGATTTCCATTGGTGAGGGTCCAAAATACACATTCTCTTCATGAAAAAATCCACAATAAATTATGGTTTGGTCAATTATTTGCTTGGTATGGATGTGCATATTGTATCACTGGAGCCAAATTCAAATTATTTCAGGGAGTTAAAGATATTAACTCCATAGTCCAAGAAACTGAAGCAACAAAGACCTTCAAGGGGGAGGGGAATGTGCATACATACAGAGCCAATGAGCGGAATTGCCAGCCCATCACTCTTCAGTCATTCAGTTATAGTATATACAAGTATTCAGTTATAATTTTCATTCATAGTGGATAATAATTTGTGTACATTTTGTATTCACTTCTTTATCAACATTTTACCCCTCACCGAAGTTTAAAAATAGCTAGACTTCACTGTTTTATAACTGAGCACTCATCCATTCCCTTTCTGAGGTTTTACATTATGATTAAAATAGTACTGTTTATTTAAATATATTATTTCCACATTTGTTTATGTAGGTCACCATAAAATTTTGACTCATTTTGTCTTCGATACACAAGCAAAATGCATTCACAAGACCTCGTGACACTGTACTACTTCTTCTAATGTTTAATGTCTCTCCTTCTCCTCATCAGATACTTCAAGGCCTGACAGGAGACGTGGTGGTGGCAGAAGGCGAGGGGGTGCTCGAGAAGACCCAGCCATAAGGGGAGGGCAGAGAATTACCGGAAGTACACAAACACTTGCTCTGCATTTCGATGGCAACACTTCAAAGTACTCTCTTGGACATAGACACTATGCCGGTGAGTTTGTTAATGAACTATTGCAAGCAGTCTACTGTCTGAGGATCAATAACAGGCACCATTAGACTCAATTAACCCAAGAATTTAATATTGTCATCACATTACCTCCTTATCATCAATTGTTATCTCTGTTGCCATCATTAAGTGGCCTTTTTCATGAGCCTAAGCCTAATTATGACACAAAAGTCTTATAATGCTCCCTCCTGACCCATTTTTAAAAAACTACACATTCTCCCATTTCCATGAGTATACTCATCATCAATTTTATTTTTTGTGCGACTAAATCTTAATTTGTTTGTTGTAAATTCTGTCTGTAAAAAAAAGTAAAAAGTTTGTAGTAAAGTAATTCTGATCTTAATAGATACGAAACAAGAAAAGTATTCATTACAATTCTGTAAGGACTAACAGAGCTAAGTTGGGAACACAAGATATGGATCTCAGGATATATAATAAACTTCCTCAAAATTTAAAAGCCATTACACCAAATGAGTCATTTAAAAAAAATGGTAATTTTTTTCTACAGGGAAAGCATTACTATTCAGTCAATGAATGTATTTGACACAACAATTTAAATATTTTTTGTTACTGTATTATGCAAATATCGAAGATGTGCTACTAAAATATTGTATTTCTGCTACGTATTTATATCTTTGATGTGACATATGAGGTATTACTCACAATATTAATATTATTTTTTGAACTTAATATGCCAATATTATTTAAACTATAGCATTTTTGTGACGTATCTTATTATCTTCTTTGTAAGATCCTTAGACAAATAAATTATTACATTAAATTAAGTCCTGAAGGAATCCTACATAAACAAAGGATGACATCAATAAACCTGTTTAGCCATCACCACTGAGATGGGAAATTATTTTTTACATTCATTATAATAAAATGGTATTGTCAACAAAATTGTGTCAGGAGAACTGAGCAATAGTTAAAAAGTTTTTCTATGACAGGAAATGGGCGATTAAGACATCCAGATGGCATATTCAAAGATTGGAGAATGAAAGAATGGGGTAGCCACCTCAGCAGACAGCATCGTCTACAAGAAAATGATGGGACCTTAACTATCAGAGAATCTGGAATATACTTTGTCTATGCTCAGGTAAGAACAGATAGGAGATAGACAATAATCAATAAACCTGTTAAATCAAAAATAATTGTTTAAAATATTTTGCTAATTGGCAAATAACCAAGAATTTGATTGAAATAAAATATATGCCATTTATTAATTTTCTCAAACAATAACTTTAAAGTCATTGATTAAAATTCAACTACAGGTTGGGAATATATTTATTGCTGTTAGTTGGTTAATAATTGATCTTTTCTACCTATATTAAATCAATTAAGTGTAGGCATTTTGGAAATAGTTAAACTATATTATCTAAGGTTTGAAATACATATGCACACAAGGCAGATATTCCAATCAGAGGGTGATTCGCTGCTTATCATTTGCAAGACATCTATATGGAAACATATTATCTATCATAATTATGCCACCAAGAATTATTATTATCTTTTCATTAAAAAAATTATTAAGTGGTCAATTTAATGAAACTATAGAAGAGAAAATATTTACACTAGCAAATGATTGAACAAATATCTAAGTATAATATATCACTACAAATATACAAATTTCTACATGGAGCTAACTGGTTATTAGTGCATTGATTATAATCACTGGTACAGTAGCATACCTGAAAAAATACCTGATTATATGTAAAGTTGTGTACGTTAATTCTTGAAAAAAGTTAAAGTTGAGACATAATTGCAATATGCTCCAAGAAATACATGTAAATGAAAATATTTAGTAATTTCCATGAACCACATACCCAGTTGAGATAATTATTTGGTGCAGGAAAAACAGGAATTCAAATACCTACTAAATGTCTGACACACAAATGTTTCCAATATATTAAAAGGAAGTGTTAAAAAGCAAAAACTAAAATATCTTTTTCCTTTCTGGTGTGTAGGTTTATTATTTAGATGATCATGACATCAATGGCTTTCTAGTGATGGTCAATGAGTCACCTGTGCTTCAGTGTACAACAATGACCCATGGAGCCGGACATACAAAGGCCAACACATGTTTCACTGGGGGCTTGGTTGAACTACACGCAGGAGACATCTTATTGCTGAGGGATGTTGAAGCACTGCGGTATTCAGTATTTGAACCAGAGAAGAGCTTCTTTGGGCTCTTTCGAGTGGCTCACCATACTGCAGGGCAACGAGAAGGGCCTTGATAGCTTAATACAAAGTGGCTGCGGATGACTTCCTTGCATGCCCTTGCTTGAAACAAATTGAGCCCAAATCTTGGATTATTTCTGTGAAATACATTAGCTGGAGAGTCAGGCATCATACTTATTGTTTGAGCACAGGAGGCATACTATGCTCGTGAGGGTCAGTTATCTGAGCTCACTTTTCTACTTGTTTTGCCACAATTGGTCATAAGCATGGACCTCACTTCAGGGAAAGCAAGAGACCTCACTTCAGAAGGCATTGGGACCACTCCAACTCCTCTGAAAAATGGCCTAATAAATTTTTAAACTAGGAGAGTAATGGCAAATTCAACCATATTTATTAACAAAGTCACACAATGTGATAGTTAAAATTCTTTCAGCTGCACAAACCTATCTTGTACACAAACCAATAGTAATTAAATTATTATTAAGACCTTACAAGAAACAAAAATCTGAAAAACCTTATAGACTTTCAATCTGAAATTACTAAAATTAATTCCATCACATTAACTAGAATCCAATGAGGGTGATGAGGAAATACAGACTTCAGTACCATTGACAAGACAAAGCCACATAATTACTTTCGTATGGTTTCCATGAATCAAATGTAATTAAACACGACAAGAGGCAGTTTTCTAAGCCATTGTGTATCATGAATTTCAATATGTAAGATACTATCAATTATAGAAGCACTTAATTTTCGAAATAGGGACAAGTAGTTTTCCACCTCAAATAATAATCAGAGTGGAATGAGTATTCATGGGCTACAATCCTGGAACAATTAGTTGTCAGGAAACAGTGCCCCAAGGGTGGTTTTGAAACAAATTAGCATCTCCAAATTTAAAAAATTATAGTGAAGCCCTTGAGAGCAGAAATTTTGTCAGTTGGTCTCTCTGGGTTAATGAACATGGTCCCACATAGTTCAAGTCACCCCTATGGGCATCACCTAGCACCGATGAGGCAAGGTCTGCACAAATACCTTCCTCAATGAGACTCTACCTTCTCCCTGTATCGGTTCATAGTGGGAAGTCCACTCACATGTAGAGGAGTGATCGAAGTACAGGGCCCTTGGGGCATGGATTCCCAAAAACTAATAGCAACAGGATTTTACACATGAATTTGCATAGATAATTTCAAGAGGTAGAAACTATTACTTTTCCCAACTTCAAAAAATAAGTTCCATCCTACTGCCCATTTAATATGTAACATATTTGTAGGAAACTATGCTCTTTTACATTAAGTAAATAAAAAAAAGAATTTTGGAGGTTAGCAAAATTAAAATCTAGACTAGACAATGGATGTTGTAGAAGACTAACAAATCCTGTTCACTCTTGTACATGATAAATGAGGCTTCATACAGACCATCTTCAACAAGGTACACGAGGGCAAATTCAACTTCCCTTGTAAGCTTTCTCACCTAAAAATTACTCCATGTGTAAGGCAGTAATGCACATTAAGGATGATGCTCAATGTTGTACTGCTGGCATGTGCCATATTTTAGGAAACAGAACACTTACTGGTTCATTTTAGCCAATAATAAATATTCAATCGGGCAGAGTTATTTTTTACAGTCATTAAGTGGTGTATGGAATGAAATGAGGTTCCCTATGTGTTAACATAGAGCAATACCCCTATCATGTGAGCCACTATTAACTTCTAGCTGATGCACATACATTAGATGTTCTTCTCTTATCGGGGGTTCTCTTAAGTACAACATAATTTCGACTCGTCAGGGGTCTAACTTTGTTTTAAGTTTTGAAAGTAAGGTCAGACTGTCTCACACTTTGCTTAGATGAATCTTCCCATTGAGAAGACAGAGAGCAAAACAGCCATGTTTAACCCGTCTTGATTAAAATTAGGTCATACCACTTTCCTAATATGGCTATTATGAAAGTAATCATACGCCATCGTATACACGCCAAGCTACATCACTGATTGGAACCTTGGATTCTAGGAAGTATGAGTGACAAATGTACAATAAATGAAATTTTGAGCAAGGTAAGGTTGTAAAAATTCAAACAAGAGTTTTCGAAACTTGCTTTCCACACTATACAAGTAAATAACATTGCTAATTAGGATATAAATATGTTATGTAACAATTATTTGATGGAACCTGATGAGCAACCATATTCAACCAATTCCTACTGCAATTTACAGATACATCTCTCATGTCAATCAAAATTTTTTCATTTTGAATAAAAGATTAGGAGGACAGGTTTTATTGGTAATCTCAAAGAAGATTGCAATTACAATTTTTACTTTAGCGGTCTAGGTGTAAAATAACACCTTCACCAATGGCATTTAAATCAGAGGTGGTTGTTCGTCAATGGTCTGGTTCTGGGTAGCAGCAGTGTGAGCAGCATCATCTCATGATAAGCACACATTCAGGTGTTTGAATAAGAATAGTCTTGACTGGAGCATGAGTTCCAGAAATATTTAGAAGGTGATCAGATAAGAAAATGTGAGACAATGTCTTGAAAATACCACGTGCATTTTTGGGGCACACCCAGTAAACTATTTAACCATTCAACTCCCTCCTCCAAGCCCCAAAAAAGTTGGATATTCCAATGGTTGACATAAAATAAAAGCTTCAAAAATTCAATATATGTGAAGCCTTCTTCCTTTTAATAATAGGCAAGGATGAGACTGAGTAGACCCTTCTTCACCAAACCCCTGATGTCATCAATTCTTTTTTCTTAATATGTAAAACTTTTCTTCATTGCAATTGAGATGCATGGTCTATTTATTACACCGACACATTTTCCTTGTTTTTCAGCTATCTATGATTCACTTAATAATTATTAGAATAGATAATTGAGAGCTTTCTGCATTCTCTGTCAACATACTTAATTTGGTACCTTGAACTAATGGTGGGATTCATACCAGGCATTATACAATAAAGTTTCTATGAAAAAATATTACAGAAGTTGTAATGCATTTTTCAAATAAATCGAGATCACTGATGATTGTAAAATAGCTACTCCAAAAAATAAATCAGTACCACAAAAGTAAAACCTTTTTAGATTTAAAAGGTATGCTTCTGAAATTTAGCTACCCAGGTTGGCATCACCAAAACCTCTTTGCCAGTAGCTCATTGACTACCTAATGTACTTGTGCTTAGTCGAAAATTTTGAGACCAAATATTTTGTTTAAAAAATTGGGGGGGTAGGAGGGAGCCAGACTTCATTTAGAAGAAAAGATTTGGAGGAAAGGTTATTAAAGGAGGCATTAAGCACAATAAAATGAGGTTAATCCTTCCCAGGCTATGGGGCATCACCACAGTAGATTACCCATATTGGGTTCTGCCGAAATCATACGAAGAACAAAGAGTTCATAAATTGCCCTCAGCTGACTCTCACAACCTTCATTTATTGATTTATTAGCAAAAGGGGCGTTTTTTTTGCATTTTACAATTCCAACGATTTTGGTGGACATTTGGTGGTAATTTTTTAAATGGAGATTCAAAACAAGAAGCTGGATTCGGTATGGGATAGGGTTAACCATCCTCAGAAAATAACCTGACGTTATAAGAATGAGAGAGAGAGTACTCAGTCAAGCGCAAAGAGACTCCTTTCACTAATACAATTTCATGAGCCCACGAATACACTAAAGTAACCTTGATGCTCATCAACCATCCCCAAGAGCTGTTGGTGTCATTTGTTTTGAGATAGCTACAAATAGCAATTTTCAGAGCTGGTGTAGCTCAGGTGCACATTAAACAGGTCGGACCTGACAGGAGTCAAGGAAAAAATAGTATAACTTTAGCATAAAAAATCCAGAGTTAGACTATACACATATTTGGCTTAAGATCAAGGATATATAGTTTATCTGACCTTGATCAGATAAGCTTTTGAGTGATACTGTAGTTTCCTCCCACAAAAATGAGGGCCTGAGAATTTCTACTAGACCTACTCATACATATCATGAGCACAATAAAATTCACACCTGGTGCTTGTGGTATTGGGTACTAGTAGGTAGTGGTAACCTGTTTGTATCATGGGGGTAGGAGATAAGGACAACACATTCAATGGGAAGATGAAAGGAAATCCAAAGGACATCCAATGAAGAACAGTAAACAGCCTTGATTTAAAGCATCACCATCTAACTCTAGGAATGATTGGAGAGTGAGCAGTAGAATGGAATTTTTAACAATGCATTGGCTATATAAACCACAGTTGTTCATATGAACTGCCAATATGTATGATACCACGATAATGATATTAGGTTTAATTTATAAGCAATCATGCAATAAACTTGTATATTATATGCATCCCATAATTTGCAACTTGTCATCACAGAAAAAAAGAAAACAATCCAATAGAAATATTTTTGTTATGTATCACTAATAGGTGTTAACCTTTAGCACACGGTAAGCAATGGTTCTTGATAGCCAATGTAGTCATAAATAATGCATCACCAATATGCTTGACCAATAAACAAATGGATAATTACCTAGTTCATGTTCCTATTACCATTAAATTCATCATTTATTGACAACCAGCATTGTCCACTGGTCGGCAATGTAACAGATTTGGTCTTCAGTATTTTATTGATAATTTTCAATAAAAAGAAAAACAGCAAATCTACCTCCATTCATTGAATTTGCTTCATAATGTAAATTATTGAATATTATGCTAGTAATGCTGCACCTTTGTATGTGCAACTGAGCACATTTCAAAACAGATCAGTTCATGAACCGCAACCACCCAGGACGTCTCCTATTATTTGGAGAATAAGGAGACCTCCACAAAAAATTGTCTCTCGTACGTAAATGCATCCATCAAAGAGGTGACCTCCGTGGAAGAGAGAATAGGAGCCAATGATGATACGCACCTAAGTAATGCCAGCAATTACAATTAGAACACAACTGATATTCAAATAATTGGTGCTATGAGTAAAAGGAACACCAAGAATTGTAACGACAATGTTAACATATGTGAAACTTTAAAACTATAAGATCAAAAAATGAAACGTTAAATGATAAACTGAAAACAGAAGTAAATAGGTGTTTTAATGATTTCAGAAGATGGATCACAATCTAACATATCCTTTATACTCCTTAAGCTATGAAACAATTAAAAAACCCAAAATCTATCAACAGTTCTCAAAGAGAAGTTACACATTTTATTGAAATAACAGCAAAATGAATGAATTTTCCACTGGAAAGCATACAAAAACCTGCTGACCCACTGATGGGTAAAGGTGTGGTTGATGATAGATAATCAAATTCATTGTCACACAAAAAAAATATTCAAGTTCTGTACATAAAAGATGCATGTTCAAGAAGGAAGATGGCTGGACGGTTTCATTACTTGCAGATTAATTGAATGTACACACCGTAATGATGAAGATAAATGGGAATGCATGGAGACTCATTAGCCTGAAATTGATTCGGCACAACTTCACATGCCTTTAGAACCTGAAAATTTATTAGCATCCATGAGGTAAATATTTCTTCAAAACCACGACATAGACTTAGTCCTCGGAGTATTTCATGTCATAAATAAGCCTAAGGTTAGCTTAACTCAATCACAAAATTTCAGATTTCAGCTAACCAACAAAAATTCAAGTACACAGGGATTGGAAAGAAGGCATTGCCTACAAAAATGCCTAAAATAGCTAAAATATGCATATAAAACATGTTGAGAATCAGTCTCAACTTCATTGAATGAACACAATTTTGATGGCCATTTAAATCATAAATAAAGTTGCCTTGCTTAAACTACATATTTAAAAATATGTTTCCAGCAAAAATTAACATAAAAAGCATACATATCTTAGTCTAAGTTTCCCAACAATACCACTAAATGATTCCTTTCAAATTGGCCATATCCAAGCAACTAATTGCACAGTTTCTGTTACAATAAATATGATACATATTTATTATGCGCCTTTTTTATGGCTCAACACAAAAAGAGACCTTCAGAATAACATGTAAATGTCAGCACAATTCCTCATAATAGCAAAACTATATAGAAATGCTTCAAAGTTTTTGAATAAATGAGAACAATTGCCATAAGTTTTCATATTTTTTTCCATATATATAAATATATATACATACATATATGCTCTCATTGATGGGTTGTGACAATGACCAATGACTCATCACAATTATTTACGACAAGAGGCGCATGTATTACCACAATCATTCACACTGTGTTTTATCGCTATTGGTGATGTCTTGATGGTCCCTATGAGTTTATAATATGTTAAAATAACTTCTGCAGGGCATATAGGAATTAATTTTCAACAGGAGTTCAATTTAAAAGACAATATCACCATTAATATAGCTCATAAAAATGATGTAGCTCTATGCAAATCAATTTTCTTTAGGCTTTGTCAACTTGAGATGAAAAATGGGAAAATTACTCATAATAACAATTATCATCAATTAACAGAAAATCTAAATACATACATCAAATTGACTCAAATAAACAATTTCGAATATAATTTTATATACACACTATACAAAAGATCTTCCTGCAATTTTCTCTCAGAGGGTTAGCGGCAAATTGACTAGAAGAGGCCCAATTAACTTTTTAATGAACACAATGCATAAAAATGAATTTCTTGATCAATGAATTATTTAAATACTGAGAGGCATAGTAGAAAATGTACAAGCCAAACAACAAAAAATATGGTGTGCACACATACTGAAACCATTACCAATGTATTTTGAAGATTCTAGGATACTTTTGAGATCTTTCAGTTGATTGGCATGTTATTGGAAATTTTTCATTGGCAAGGGAATTGACTGGCAATCTTCTGAGTTGATGTACATTACAAACAAGATAAATATTCAGGTTTGGAGCAGACAGCCCAATAAAGTTACTGTACTCACAACAACATCCATTAAAAATTTTACAATATACACAAGTCAAATAGAAAACAGGTCACACATATACACATGCATGCATATATATGTGAGCTATTACAAAACTGGCTGTGTTCTATCTATTAAAAATCACAAATTACACAATATATTCACACATCACACACAAAAAACACTCATTCAAGTGAAGTCCACATTCACACAACGTAGTTCCCTCTCTTTGCACAATTCCCTCCCGTGAGAGGCACATTGGAAGATAAAAATTTTTCCCGGCATTTTGCTTTCACAAGGAAAGTTTTGACTGAGGCATGGTCAACTGATCAACATAGTATAACACTTGTTTCACGAGTACATCAGTTGACTGATGCAAGCGCAATGGCCTGAACACTGCCATGTGCTGGTCTTAAAGACAAGCATGTCAGACAGATTTCACATTAAAACACTGGCACTTTTTAAAGTTTTCTCTCACAAAATCACTCGCGGCACTTTAATGCCCAATATATAAGATGCTCTAATCCATGGTTTACCTTAAAAACAAATGGATTTCAGGCATTAGGTATTTCTTCAGTATTGAGAATTAGTTATATTAGATAAGACTAAGCCATAAATATAAAATATTACACAATGCTAGATCTTCAGATTTTGTAGAACTTAGATTAAATTTAAGCAAATCTATGACTATGGCTGCATTTATGTAATGCAGTAGTTTAATGTCCATTTAAAAACAAGCACCTTCATGAGGGAAGCCTGAACTGAACAGAGAAAATTTGTCTCAGTATGTTCCACACACACAAGAAATCGAAAACAAAGTTGTACTGCCCACAAAATGTATTTTTGATTATCACTCAAGATTTAACATCTGCCAAAAATTTATTATCCCAGAGACAATATTCATACTTCATTAGTTTGAAATTGAGATCTACACATTATCTCATTCTTTCAACAGCAGAAATTTTACTTAAAAAAAAGGTTTCAAGGGCTCATAGAGGATCTTGGAAGAGACTTTTACAAAGAGATTGACAGAAAACTAAAATGGAATAGATGAGTTTTGAATTAATTAAATAAACATAGAGCAAATGACTGAAATTAGAACACAACTTGTGTTTTCCTCTGATTTATGATGGAAATATTTCATGAAATGAGATCTTCATCCTGCCACTTTATAGAGTAAATTATGACTCAACTTCAACTTCTAAACCACTCAACAAATGAACTTTAAGGTAGGAACTTTTTTAAAATTTCATGTCAGCCTCCAGATATGAAATGTGACAAGATGATTTTCTCATTCAGAGTATCTCTCAATACTTGAAAAGAGCATCAATACAGTAGAAACTCGATAATATGAAGCACGAAAATATGAAGCTTCGATTTCACGAAGCAAAACTGTTGGTCCTGGCAAAGAGCCTATGCTAAATACATGGCGCTATTTGAAAATACGAACCCGGTCCCCACAGAGGAACTGAGTTCATTTTTAGGAACCTTGGCGGGAAATCACATCAGAAAAGCTCTCTTTGCCAACGTAGACACCAAACAAATCAGCGTTGCCTAATATCATCTACCAATTGTGTAAAATACATAACTTTTAGTTCATTCATCTCTCACAAGTGCCTGAGTCACACAGTTATTTATCATATTTAAGTCTTGGATAATTTAGATCTCGAGTGATAGGGAAAATGGTTGCTTGAGGGATTTTTACATTATTTTATTTAAACTGCTATCTGCATTTTCATAACGTAAACAAAACTCCTTTGGTTACAACTCATGTGTGGCACCACATACCAATGCCCTGACATGTGCTATTAGTGGCAATTTTAATTTATTAAGCACTCAAACAGAAAAATGACGTGATTGAATAATGGGAAATAGGACTGGGGGAATGCCTATCACAGCTACTTCCCCTAAAATCCATGGTTTCTCTATGAAAAATCTCACGTTTCCTCCCGCCACTGTCTATATTTCATGAGACAATATGAAAAAAAGTTTCCAACAATTCACGAGGGTACAGCCGTCCCCGCCAGTGATACAATTATGCATTTAAAACGGATAATTTCAAATTTTGAAACAGATGACCCAATCGGGGGAGTGGCTCTACAATATAACATTATAAGGTATGAGACCTGTGATAAACCGCTAAGGCACTTCAACCTGAAAAGCCGTCGTCTGCGAAATATCGTCCTATGAAGTATACTTCATTGCAGGAGTAAAACAGAAAACTGGTCTTTAAAATAAAATCACCACGGAAGCCTTCTCTTTAACTTAATTCCATGATGTTGTTGGGGTGGTAACTCCATGAAATTTTAATGAAATCAACTTTCATCCATGAATTACTAGAGTGAATTCGTTGAGTAACCAGGCCTTGATACATTACATTTGATCTATCATCACTGCAATCCCTGATTTCCACAAGAGAAATGACCAATTGAATCAGATTTCATTGAGATGACAAGAGTAACTTTGAGGCCTAGAATAATAGGTATGACACAACAGGGGCATGATTTGGATCCTGATGCGTCAATTTCAAAATCACCTGATGTTAAGAAGGATCTAATACGGAAATATTACTATGCAAGAAACTTATTGTCGTTATCAGCATTTTACCACCGAGAGGAGTAAGGTTTCCGCCTCAGCTGCGGTAGATTTTTTCCGTGATCCCTACCTCTTCCCAAGTTCCCTGGAGTTAATTTCACGAAGTTACGCTTCAAAAAGTTAACATTATTTTGTTTTCATGTTTTATGCTCCATAGCGCAGTCAAGTATAGAAGGCCTAAGTTGCAAAGGGGAAGGAAAATAAGTAAATAATGGAATGGAGAATGCTGGATCGGGAATATCTCCACGATGCCCATTTAGGGTGAAGTTTCTCGTTCACATCATTGTGAATAAAAAGTTCCGAAAATCATGGAGTGATTCGGTTATCTTTTTTTAAAGACGAGGTAATTCATTAGCTTACCGAAGTTGGTATTTAAGGATGCCATTGGACAAAATGGTGTTCAGCAGAATACCCACAATGCGAAGAGATTAGATTTTTCATAGAAGGATTAAAAAATATTCGCTAAATTTATTTACTGGATTTATGTTTTGCAGAATAGAACAAAAAGCACGAATCATCAAAGTGAAAAGGAACTTGGTCATGAGTTAATGTTTCTTACTCGAACTTCAATAAGCAGTGAAACCGTTAGGCTTGGAACAAAATTAAATTCCCATGTCGTATATCCTGCAGGCAATATGGAAAAAACCACAAATAATGACCTGAGAAGGATCTTTTAAATGAACTGAGTCCTTGGCTCTTTTTACCAATTATTGAGTGATAAAGAAAGGGCTATTGGCAGAATTGTCAGGCCAGCTACAGTCTCAAATGCATAGATGTTAGAAACATCGATAAGAATAAGATTGGTGAAGCGCCGTCATTGCAAGCGAAGGGATTTCCCGGGTGGCAGTTGAAACGTTCGTTCGTTCTCCATGAACCATGATCTGAGGTTCTATTTTCTTCGCTTTAATTCTCCACAACCTCCACATTAATAATCCATATGTCCTAAAAATCTTGCCATTGAGAACCGGAAACTTAGTGTACTCTGAGGTGATAAACATGTGGAAAATGTCTCGATCATACCTAATTTGTCGTTAAGTGATTATTAATTGGAATGAAATAATATTTCTTCTCAAGTTTGTATATCCAGCAAACGATGTGGAAGAAACCACAAATGATGACCTGTGAAGGATTTTTTTAATGGACCGAGTCCTTGGCTCATTTTACCTATGATTGAAGGATAAACAAAGGATGATTGGAAGCGCTGTTTCTATATCTAGCATCTTAACTGCATAGATATTAGAAACAAATGCCTCTTTAAAATGCCCATACCAGTTGCATGGCCTGATTAGCCACATATTAAGAAAGCTAGAGTCTGATACAAAATTCAAAACTTGCTTTATGTACGCCTTCTTACCTGGGCAAAAATTTTGCAAAGAAAACGATCGCCAACAAAAAATCAATCACATAAGGAAATAAGAGGATATAGTTATTTCACGAATGTTTGTGACATTTAGCTTATGATATAAAGACATTACTTTGAACGTTTTCACAAATAACCACTATAAATCGTTTTAAAACGTTTCCAAAGACCAGAGAAGTCAGGGGGGAGGGGAAATATTTTTTACGATTTATTAAAGGTTTGAAAATACGAATCTCGATAATACAAAGTGCCAATTTTTCGTCCCGCCAACTTTGTACATTGAGTTGTTATTGTATAATAAACTACCACAAAAGTACACGGTCACAGTAAAACAAATGCTTCTTAATTATTCTTTTTTAACCCCTGAGTATGAGAACAGACTGATTTTCCTTAAGTTAAAAGCTAAACTAGACTTGGATACATGAACTTTTCAAGTTAAGAACTCTAAGAAGACTACTGACTGACTATTTCTCACTGCTACTGACTATTTCTCCAACTGTCATCTCTATATTATTATTATACAATTTCTCATTCATCCTTAGCCTATTCCTATCTTCACTAAATGCCAAATTTGTGAACATACTTTCAATTAGCTCACAGTGCCACTTCTATGACCACATTTCTTTAGGTATTAAAGAGGTAATGGTGATGTTGAGATGATGGCATGAGACAAATAGAAAGATGCCTGATTGCCAATGCCTAGTAGTAAGCAGAAGTATGAGTATCGAATAGTTTCTAGTCCACCTTCTCATTCCATTGCTTGACATGGAATTAAATATTAAGTCGCTGAGATCACAGTTAGATCCAATGTAGATTCGATGCGTTGACAATTCAATGTATCTTACGCAAATTTTAAATATTGGTAAAATAACATTTTAAATCATTTGATCCCAGCATATTTCGTATCTATACTCAATTGAATACCACTAGACGTACTGGGATTGATGTATTTAAATTAAACTTTCATTCGGTAATATGCTGGTTCACTTCATGAAATTCACTCTACAAATGGCCCTGTTAATTAAGATTAATATCATAAATCAGAGGTCTTCAGTAGTACAAATGTGTCTCTCAATGAAACATTCCTAAAGCTGCCAGCCAAAATCCTTTTACTTTTTAAAACATTAACACAGACTGGATACTCAAACTGTGTCAAACCAGGTGCTAATGCTTAAGCTCAGCAATTACTATCTTATTCTATTCTCAAATTTTATATTTTTAAATAATAATTTTCAAATTATGAAGATACAAGATGACAATTGACATGGAAGAGTTGTCTCCACACTCATTCCATTCATTTAACCTCGTAGTTCTTTTCAAATGACTTGGCATGTGAGAATTTTACTGATCTTGTCAGCCCCCGCTTAATCACGCACAAGAGGGGAAATTTGTCTAATTGAGAGGTTGGGGACAGGCGAACACCAACGTGGCCTTGCCATATCAATGACAACACATAAGTCAGAATGAAGGTTTAAATAAAGCACTTTGGCGTTTAAAATGACATAAGGATATGATAGGCAGTAGCGCCTTATACATGCACAACGGACATTCCATGGCGAATAATACTATAAATATAGGCTTAACAATTTAATATTGAATTAGTTCATCAAAATCCAATGCGAATTTTTTAATTTTTATAATGGCAGAGCCAAATTGGATGTCATCCAAAGACATGCTGAGGTTAGGGACAAGAGGAAACCACAAGAGTACTTGTTATTAACATTGCAATAAGCACCACTGAAACTAAGCATACAGGTGGCATGATAAGCACTGATGACATGATAAGCACGCCAAAACCTGCAGTAATCACACAGTCATACTTTACATACTGATTTTGAGTACCCATAACAACATAGCAGGCAGAGGGATGATCTTCACTTGAAAAAACCCCCACCATCCCACACACCAAGTCATTTGAAAAGAACTATAATAAATGAAAAATTATGGAGCAGAACACTTCCTTGTAAAAAATTAAATATTTACAATGAATCTGAAAAACACATAGAAAAAATAGTTTTATTCAACTGCTTTAGTAAAACATGTGAATAGTGACTAATATAAATATAAACGACAATTAGCAGGACCCATGGGAAGGTTATGTGGAACCTCCAAGTTCCATGGTTCAGTTTAAATATTATTACTATAGAAGGAGCAGCTAAGGCTTACCAAAGGCAAATCAGGCGAAGTACATAACTTTCTTGGTGTCAGCATGCACAGTGATGGCTCGGGCCATAGCTCCAGGAGTGCGATCCTCACTACAGCCAGACTGATGTGAACCCTCTCCACTATGATTTAGAAATAAAAAAAAGTGCATCAGAGAAATATTGGGCAAGGAAAACATTAAAGGAACCTCCAACATATTCACAAACAAGCTGGAGGAAATCTTGAAAATTATTAATGAATCACACTATTGACTGGCAACATCTGGGCATTTCCATAATTTAGGACCTATTGCGAGGAAAACATGATCATAACATTTGCAGCATTTCCTCAAGGATATTGGGATACCTCAAGTGGTCATTTGGAAGGGCCTCGGACTAAGAGCCAAGATGAGGTCATCTCATTCTCATTAGGTTGCATTCAGATAGAGTAATCCTTGAGCCTTTACCAACCGGGACAAAAAAGATACAATCCATAAGCTAGTAGAGTACAAAAAATCTGCTTTCTCTAGTGAAAATATTGATGGGCATAAAGAAAATTAGAAAAAAAAACAAACAGTATATCAGAGGGACTGAGTTCAGAGCTGCTTAAGGCTTGGAAGTTACCCCTGGGCTAAGGAGACCAGCAAGGGAACTCAATCGCTCAGATGTTCATGCCAATGAGGGAGATATTATCTCATTCTCAAACATAAGTCCAGTTTTATTATGCCTGGTAAAAAGTTCAATTCAAGATGATTATCTAAATAATAGCCCCATTCTTTTCCTTAATATATGATCCTGTAAGGGGAGATATATGGGGCACTTGCAGTACTTAGGAAATGAAACAAGGTGTGTAGCCAATTACTCTTCAAATTAAAGAAATGGCTAAAATGGAAGCAACGGTTCTACCTAAAAAATATGGGAGTATATGTAGACCATTTGATTCACCAATTTTCCAAATTGAAAGCAGTGAAACCAACCTGTCATGTTCCTTCTCAACGAGGTGGTATCGAGCCCTGAAGGCCACTAAGTGAGCGTAATAAGCAGGAGCAGGAATTGAGACTGAGCGTGTACACCTCACATACGTATGGCACAGCTGGTAAGTTAAGCACTGGAGCTCATCTGCATCAAAGTGGTTGTCATCCCACAGCACATGGTAATGACTTGGCCGGCTAGTCCCCTGAAAACATCAATCATGCAGATATTAATCTCACATATGAAATAAAGTGGTACAGAGATGATTAAAACAATTGGATTTCACAATAACAGTTTCCTGGACTAATACAGGGAGGTGGAAACTGAGTTAAACTGAAAATTGAATTGTCTGGTAAATATAAGTCAACCATATCCAAAGAATGTGGTAAAACAGCACTTTTGAGAAAGGAAATTAACAGATGTAGTAATTTTCAAGTTATTTTACTCAATGAATGAATTTAATGGACAGTGCTAAAGATAGTCAGACATTAAATGGCCATCTTTTATTTACATTCTGAAAAAAGTTAGACATTGGCAAGAATTGGGTTTATTTTAATGCATTATTAAAATAGCTTCAGTTAATGCAATGCACTTTTTAACTGTAACCTCTTCCCTATCAGTGTTCCCCAATTCACCCTTGGAGCTGGGTAAGCGTGGCAATTACCCCTGGCCCTGCACCTCACATTTTCGAGGAACTCAGTAATCACAGGATGGAAAAATGTAATGATAAAATTAGGTGCAATCGCCACATTACTCTATCAGATATTGGTAACACAGTGCCTTAATTGTCACTCTTCATATCAAGTTATGGTAATTTTATTGCTATTAAGAACTTTACCTCCATTTTTGGAATTAAAATTTGAGTCATTTTCATAATTTAGTTGCTTTTATTACAAAGTAAGGTTCATATAAATATCATAAATACCATGAAAATAATAATAAATCATACTACCAATTAGGTCTTTAATATAGGGCTCACATAACTACATTTTTACGGCCAATAAGCCATAGTGGTCCATGGCCGCACAAATCATGGCTCCCTGGGGCCCTAAAAGTTGCATTTTGCATAGTTGTGCATGTGGCCCTGCAAGCCCCTGGGGCCTGGGGATGGTTGCCTCTCCTGGTGACAACGGGACACCACTCAAGTAATCATTTTCATTTACAATTCCAGAGCTAATCTCTATGCACAATGTATAGCTGGACTGCATTTGAAAATCAAACAATTGTTTTCAGAGATTCAATGGATACATCACGAGCAATGAGCACCTAAAACTCGAGAAAAAGACAAACATTCTCATGCCATACCCAGAAATTCCTGTCTAATGCCATGTATTCTCTGCAAATGCAATGTATACATTGGACCAGTCAGTAGGGCACACAGCTTTGATAGCAGTATTCATCCGTCTCATTACTGCGCTGTGCTTTCTCTTTTCCCCAATATTTCAGCCTCAATACTTTGCTTGTAAACAATTATCAGAGATTTGTATTTAAATTGAAATTTTTCCAGTACAATATCTGAACTTATTTCTAGATTATCTTTTTCTCAGCAAACAAGGATCATTGTAACGAGAGGAAAATACCAACTTGAATGCAAAATTTGAGGGGTCTCATCGTCAGTTGAAAAACTGTAATGGAAATATGGGAGTCACAAGTTGTTCGCTTTATCATTCATTTTTCTTCAATATGATGAACAGATGAGTCCAGTCACTACCCTATTCTTGAAAAAGCTTGAGAATCAAAGTAAGATGTGAGTATGACTCAACAGTTTTTAAAACTATATTCATTCGCTGATAGCTATCACCATGTGGAGTGCACTTGAACGTGACATTTGTGCATTTCACAGGTAAACTATACACATGTAAAACACTTGCAAGTGAACCTGCCTTTAGAGCAGTGACAGTGGTTCCATGCGGTGGCAAGCCAATAAACCACACAGCAGGACTTTCGATTGAAGAAAAACTAAATTTCAAATACTAAGGATTTTGGGTTATATGAATTTTAGGATCCCAGATATGGAGTCCTGTATTGTGCTACATTAAAACTACTACTGATACTGTTTAAGCAGGAACCTACAGAAATATGAAATGACAATTTGCTGTTACTTCATGCAATTGCTTTGTGAACAGGGGGAGATTTAACAGCTTAAAATGCTCAAGTAAAAAAAAACTAAGAGCCTCTTTATGAGACATAATGAAGGTCTGTAAGAGGAATACAACATGAAAATACAAATGACATAATTTTTCAGAGGACATGGATACCTGGATTCCTTGATGACTGCACAAGTAAAAGTCAAACTCGGTGGGGTGGGTGATACCAACATCAACTGTTGTGCCTGCTGGAATGTTGCCGGATTTACCACTCTGTTCCTTCTTGTCAGCACAGAAGAGCCTAGTATGATGCCGCTTCTGGACCACAATAAATGTGATTCCAGGTTTGTAGTCACCTTCCAGTTTTATACATGCCTCTCTTATGGCTGTCAACTCATGCTGCAATACCTACTCACATACATAAAAACATAGGCATGAACAAATAGTTAAAGCACTAATCAAAAATATTTCGGCGATATTGTAAGGAATTATATACATCAAAAGCAAATATTCAAATACTTAGCAAAACTGCACTCACATGAAGGAACTGCCCCTCGGATACACCATCTCTGTATAATATAATCCTATGTGGTTTATAACCACCAGTACTCTTGTAAAACATGATTAACAATTCTCTGCAAATATAAAAGATCAAATCCATTAGGAATAAGCAGACATGCTCAAGGAAAATTTTAGTTTAAACATCCACATTCAAAGCAAGAATATCAATGAATGTATTTCAATATTGAACACTCAAAAGTCTCATTACTGGTCTGCACCTACCTGACCATTGAGCTAAGTTCTTGAATGATTTCCTGACGATGCTGTTGCACCCTCACAGTAGCTGCATAGCGAGATGGGTGAGCATCCATTGACCCCACAACAGCAGCAATAGAGGGCTTTTTATTATCTCCTGCAGGTGGGTGGGTGACATCAGCACCAAGGAATATTACTGGCTCATTAAATACCTTAAAAAGAGTGAGTAACAGAAACATCATTCAAAGACTGAATATTCATCACTTAAAGAGGTTACACCATGACTATGTGAAGAACACCATAATCAAGGCACCCAAAATGCTAATGATTCCACAAATATATTTATAATAAGACACTTTTTAATGGCCAAGGACGCTAACTGCAGCACCATTTCTATGCAATTGCTACACTTTAACTTCAGTACTTTGCAGTAATTACCAAATAACTTTAAAAAAAATAAGATTGAAAGATGCAGATATTTCATTTTTAATCAGTTTTCCGGGAGTTCTTACGTCTAAAAAATTTTTTCGTTAAAACAGCATTCACGCAAGATAGAAAAATACTCCTTTTCCTTATGTTTTTCTTCCATTCTCCAAATGTAACCATTGAATATTAATTCCAATTTGCTAGAAAATTAGCATGGAGAGGTAACATTTACTTGTCCACAAACAATAGAGGATATAATTTTCCAAAAGTATCCAGAATATTAATAAATAAAATGACATTTAGGTCTTTTCTCGGGTGGAACCACCTTAACAGGTACATTAAATTAAAAATCTTACCTTTGGTCGTATGCTGGGAACTAATATACTGTTAATACCGCCAAGTTTAACATTAATTTTTAAACATAAATTGGAAAGAGTCTGTGGTGAAGTCTTATTAACATTCTTCGCTTGCACACACTGAGTTGCCATCCCAAGAACTGTGTCACCAACTCTCTTCACTTCAGCTAAAATGAAAAAAAATTACCCTCATTAGCTACAGATTAAGGTAATTCCCATGCAACATTGGCATTACAAGTCTCAATTTCACACAAGATATTCCAAGCCAAATGATTCAATGATGGTTGCACAAAAAATATATTTTGCATGCACATACCTACATACATTGGTAGTTGAAAGAATGATTTTAAAAAAGTTTAACCCCCTTTCTTTTTTCTCACAAGCCCATTCTCCAAGAAGGAACATGTGAATTTTTGAGACTTTAGACATTTACTCTATCCTTAAGATCACAAGCACTAATAATGACATAGGTTAGAAGCTGAAACCATAGTGTTATACATGACAGTATACTTTTCGTATGAAATCGTTTCAGGCTTTACTTGGTGGAAATGCGATATATTCATGATAAAATATAACACAACAATAGTAATATCCACACTTTAATATACTACTTCAACACCGACCATGATTTTGACATACTATGTCATTTGACATAGTATGTCAAAATCATTTGACATGTCCCATCACCTTGACATACTATGTCAAGGTGATGGGACAGACACTCTCACATGTATTTACACTAGAGTGACCAGAGCCAAGGTAGGAGGGGAGAAATTATATAGAATATTATACTCTATTATTAATATTACTATATTACTCTATTATTATACTATATTATTGTACTATATATATCATATAGAGAAATTCTTCATCTTTTGCCCTTATCACTAAACTCACTCTCCTCTAAAATACTACCCTGAGATTTAAAATGCAAAGAAAATGATCGCCAACAAAAAATCATTAGCATAGGGAACTAAGAGGGTAGAGTCATTTCACGAATGTTCGTGACATTATGATATAAAGGCAAATGCTTCCACAAATAATGACTATACATCATTTTAAAGCGTTTCCAAAGACCAGAGAAGTCAGGGGAGGAAAGGGGAAATATTTTTCGTGATTTATTAAAAAGGTTCCACAACACAAAACTCGAAAATACGAAGCACTGATTTTTCGGTCCCACCAACTTCGTATTATTGAGTTGCTACTGTATTATGAACCTCAAGTTTAGGAGAGCATGTACAAAGCTTAGCGTGAGCGTATGGGGAGCCAAAGAGGTATGCAAGGGTAGTGTGTTATGGGGAAACTATTGAAAAACATTGTTTTTTCATGGCCTCACAGCAATAACTAAGTTCTTTGACTTTACCTACCCTAAATGGGAAGCAATAATGGGTATGTATGAATGTGACAGTGAAAATATTAAATACTAATGATAAAGCATAATTTGTAACAATAACTTTGTACAGAGAGAATTGAAGTCACATATTACTTTGTCAAAAGCTTTAAATGTGTATTTCTGTAAGTTTTTGGTCGAAAAAATGAAGTGGATTCCAAATAGATAAATGGTCTGACTCTTAATATAGTATAATTGATAAATAATATAGTATATAATAATAATATAAATAATATAGTAGTATATAATATAAATAATATAGTAGTTAATATAGTATAATAGATAAATGGTCTGACTCTGATAAATGGTCTCTGAGGGGTATCTTTCTTAGTACTCACCATACACAGGTGTTTTACCAGGTAGCACAACTACAACAAGCTGCAAACCAGGAAAGGTGGTTTTTAAATATCGGAACATTGGCTCTACTTGATCAGGACCAGTTGCATATTTACCTAAAAAAAAGACGATAGTGTTACCACAGATACACAAATTTGAACACACAAACAAAAGACCAAAGGAGCTGACTACAACACAAAGGGGCTGACAGAGGCAACACTTGATAGCTACATCTCCCTAGAGATGATAAATTACCAGGTATTTTTCTTGCAATTATACACTGGTATTGGTAACACAGACCAAATCCTAGCAAAGCTTTTGTAATGTACAATATTCCACTAACATACTTATTAAAGTAATTGTAAATAGGAAGTTGTGAAAAACAGAAACAAAATTATTTCCCAGAATTTCCATGACTGCAAGAAGATAGTTTTAAATTTTTTGTCTACAAAATGCTCTTTTTGAATTCACATGGCATGGTTTAAAAATAATTATGCAGAACCATAAAATAGTTTACTCACAGAAGCATGGCTGGCCGATTATTGGCATCCCTGCATCATTACTTATTTTCTGCAACTGTTGGGTGAAATTCCTGCAATAAGAGAATTTTAAGAATTAAAACATAATTCCCACCATTTGTACCAGCACGTTGAATACTAAATTAAGACAGTAAATTGAAAAAAGACAAACTGTCTAGTCTTATCCTGCCTGCCGATTCTTAAATATATCGGATTTATTAAAGGAGCTACAGACAAGATATCTAGGATGTTATGCAAGTACAAAATATACACAATATTCAAACCACAAAGGAAAATTATGGTTATTATACATAAAGTAAAGAGAAAGACAGATAGGAGACAGAAAGAGGGAATATATCAACTTAAAGGCAAAAGCTTACAAAGGGTAAACACATAGAAGAATTAGATGTAGGATTAAGGCAGATAATGCTGCAATTCAACAGGGACCGCGAAAAATCAGAAGTTACAGAACGTACTGCCCAAGGCCATGATATTAACATCAGAAATCTAAAAATCCTAGTGAGAGAAAAACACTTCCAACACAAGAACCTACAGGGAGGCTTTAGAAATTAAAAAACACAAAAACAACTTTAATAGTTCCAGGACAAAAGATGAATAAGTCATGGCTGCCAGTACTTAAAAGAAAAAAAAACTATGTCCAGGAGGCTCAGTACCAGTTCCCACCCTTTCCCCACTTTCATCTCCCTGAGAGTAAATATTTTGATGCACAAACAGAGAACATACATAGCCCTGACAGGGTCTCCAGCACAGGAGAAGAAACATTAGCATTAAAAAATCCTGAAGCAGGTAATCCCAATAGAACAGTGCACCACATCACTCTTATTTACCTTAGAGCATCTTCCCGCACAGTTCTTTGAGGTGCAAAGCAAGCTATGGCCCAGACACGAATCTCCACTCCAGTGAAGAACTGCTTCCCTCTCATGTCCCATACTCCTTGGTTTGGCAGTGCCTGTTGCTTTGTCTGTTGCCGTTCACCCAGAATATGAGATATCCCCACCCCACCCGAGGGTCGGAGTGTGGGGGGCAGAGCATTAGCGCACCAGTCAAACAAAGAGCATTTATAAAACATACCAACACCAAGTCTAAACCCATCAACGCATGCACCATAAAAGTTTTAAACAAAAGAGAGCCTTGATTTCCTGCATCCTGCTTTCACAGAAAATTTCACATAAGACATGATTAAATCCCAAACACATACATTATATAAAAATTGCTAAGGAATTCTAAATTTATCACTCTATAATCCTCAAAGATAATCATGAGAACTAGGACAATTCATTTTGAGGGAGGGGAAAAAATGAAATCAAAAGGGAAGCTTTCACTTGGTGGAAGGATGCCAAAATGATCGAAAAAACATTTGTTACTTCCACACAAAATTTGTGAATTATTTGTGAAGTCACAAATGTTTTGTTGAACATTATGAGGGGAAAAAAGCCGAGCAGCTGAAAATAACATTTAAGGCAGGGAGGTATGATCATGTGACCTATGGTGAAAAGAAGATATTGAAAGGTTTTCACACTTCCTTAACCTTTCACAAGTTAAAGATAATTAACTGATTCCTAAGGTATGTATAACAAGGCTACATCTATAACCCATGACGTGAGATTTTTTTCCTCTTAATTGATTTACTGCATCAATTACAGTGTAAGCTAAGATTTCCGGAAAACATTATGGAATTGGTGCATGTGACTCAATGAATATGTACCTGGCATACTCAACACTTTGTTATTACTGACTATAGTTTTGAAATCAGAGTCACTATCAAGGAACCTCAACACAATAATTTCAAACCCAGCTGCAAC
Source organism: Ceriagrion tenellum (assembly GCA_963169105.1). NCBI lineage: Eukaryota > Metazoa > Arthropoda > Insecta > Odonata > Coenagrionidae > Ceriagrion > Ceriagrion tenellum. The sequence goes on along the minus strand of OY720633.1, from coordinate 51,063,444 downwards.
TTTTGAAAGAGGGGGATAGGAAATCATCATATAAATGGAAAATTTATATCGATAGTGTTGAACATGGAAATTATCATCACATGGTTATCTCTCAAGGGAGGGATCTGAAACACTAAATATAGCCGATTAGTAAGGGTCTAATGAGAAACCTCAAGCACCAAAGTCATTCACAAACTGACTGTTGAAGAGTTTCAATGATTTCTGAGATGGAAATGTAAGGTAAAGAGTTTGTGGATATAAGTCTGGCACAATGTGGCATAGGGGAGTGGCCAAATTATCATACAATATGTAACAGTAAGGAAAACATGACAAGAGAAATATTGAGTGAAATCAAGGCTCTTCTGAATAACAATGTGGAATCATAAGTTAATTGAAACTGATTGGAATTCATTATAAAAACTGTATCATACCTGATGAATGGAGCCTGGGCAATTACTAAAGCCTACTTCATACTATTAAAGATATATTGAACAATGAATGTAATTCCATTCAAGAATGCTTGATATAGGAGTCTTGAATGAAGTTTGAGGTGAATTTGATAGTGTGAAATGGATTTAAGGCTCAGTATTTAACCAGCTCATACAGATAATGATTAAAAACAAACATTTTTGGAGGATAATCACGTGCAATTGAATTAAAATCGACATTAAATTGATTCCAAGTTCAAGTCAAATTGACTTGCATTACCTCTGGAGGTAAAAGAAATAATGTCCATTGATCAATATTTTGCCCATTCAATCAATAATTACAAAATTTGTTACAGCTATCTAACTGTTTCACTAACACCCAGGTGACAAACATTTTCATGCGAATAAAATAGGATAAGAGAGGATGGAGAAAAAAATTTCTTTAATATCACCGGCAAAAGTAATATCAATGCACTAATGAATGGCACTTATTTTTAAGCCACAGATAAAATTCTTTCCTAACTCAATAGTATGAGATTGCAACAGTTCATAAACTAACATCATTTACTTCTCTGAAACATATTTTCAACCACATTTGATGTCTATTGGTAACGAGCAATGAATACACTCCATCAAAATAGGGAACATTTGGTGGTAAAGCTTATTATCTGACTCACGATGCATTCTCTTTTCATATGCCTCCTTGTGATATTTGCACATTATTAAGAATTTAAATTCATGATTGCCACATGTTACCATAATTGTAAGGAATTTATGTCAGTCAGAAAAATTTGCTTTGCGATTCTAATACTTCAGAGACCAAGGTCAAGGAAGCTGATGCACAGCAACATGACGCACTTCCTCTATCCAGAAGAATTAGACAATTTAAAAAAATCATACTGCTGAAGGAATAAATCACCTACAGAATTAAAATACGCTTGCTTGTCTGGGTCACAAAAACATCAGCAGTGATTCAGAGGAATCAAAATAATGAAACGCTGTCATCTGCATAATCAAATAGCCTGCTACAGTGTGTATGGGCAAAATGTAGCAATTTTGTATACTTAAATGTGGCCACTGGCTGTGAGTACAAACAGAAGAAGTAGTAAGTAGGGCAGGGAGAGGACAGAAGGGAATAGTAAGGGAGAGGGTTGTAGAGAGACTCATTGCCAGATAATCTGATCGTTGGTTGAACGAATATCAATTAATTGGCACTTCACAGTAAATTATTTTTAAAATTTTTAGCTCTGACCCTATTGGAATCACAAACCTTATTAAATTTCATTGAAGATCTTTTTTAGCATAATACTGGGATATTTGGAAACAACTATGCACAAACAGAAAAGGAAATTACAAAAACATGAATACTTAGCTGACTTGGAGGGAAACCTCAAATTAATCCACAATCTTTCTCTTATGCCATCATAGAGTTACATGACATACAAGTTAGCCTAAAATGTATTGAAAATGCAAAAAAAAGTAAAGTTTCCGGGGAATAAGCCACCATCATCAGCAGGAGAAATAACTATGCATTTCCTTTTAAATACAATATCAGAGAAATACCTGAATAGTTTATAGCCATTATGTATTTATAAACAAAGAAATCACACATAAACTGGCTAACATTTCACAAGAATAAAGAAAAATTAATAAGATATGGTGCTGAATTTTCATGATGATTTTGTTCGTTCCTGATCCAAAAATTCAATGAAGTTATTTCAATTATATGTTTTTCATTCGATATTGGATAAGATACTAGCAGGCATTGTGCAAACAGGCCCAGTCAACTTGCACTGAATGATATAATAAACAAATAAAATTATTTTTTCCAAATATTGCCGCCTCTTTGTAGACTAAGTATTGATGAGGTATTCAAGAAATTTCCCATCAAGCACAAGTTATAAGTACTCTAAAAATGTTGAAATATAGCAACTGTTACACAATGTCAGAACAAATATTAAACACAAAAGAATCTTATAGGTAAGACGCACGATGAATTTATAAAAGGCAGCAGAATATAGAACTAGAACATCTTTAAAATCACTGATACTGACTTATGTGCTGATAAATTTACCTCAACCAAAGATTCTTATCTGGCAACCTTCCTAAGTTTTCACGAAGTAAATTATTCCAAAATCAAAACACAGTAATGGATTCAATCCAATTATTCAATTCAAGCCTGTGACATTGACGCAAGCTAAAAATGACAACTTTTCCTCGACCTTTCCAAATGATGCCCTTAATGTACTAATAAAACCAAAAGAGAACAAAGCAATTTACCACCACAAAAAAATTGATGCACAATAAAAAGCCATATGAATTTACTAAGGGCTTGGATTCACTTTTTTAATGGAGAGCAATTGTAAGGTGAAAATTTTATAACTGACCAAAATGTGAACTATTACTCAATAAAATTACCTAGTGCAAAGATTATTATTATTGCGGAGACATTTATTTACTAGGAATAATGTAATTTGGATAGGTACTTAAGCGTGAAACTGGATAAAAATTATTCTATTTGGCTAATAAAACCACCACCATTTACATCAACTACTGAAACATGTGAGGGAAAAAAAACAAATCACATAAAGCAAAATTTACGACAAATGCATTCCCACTTCAAAGGTTAGTAGCTAATCAAACATACATGGTAGTACAAATAGTAATAACTGCACAAAGAAATAAGAAAAACTGAAAGACCTGTCCGCTGAGCGAACTAACCCGTCCGCCATACTGAAGTTTAGGCGGAGGCAAGACGCGACCTCGGACTTCCATCATGGAATTAGAGATTGTTAGCCCGAATTCTTGCACATAGGCATCGTTATTGAAGTCAGCCTTTCGAACTAAGTTATTGATTTCCCTTTCTCGATCGGGTGCAGATCTTGCAGTTGCTTTGATCATTGTAGATGTTTGCATGTCAGTCAACTTTTTGATACACCTCTGCCCAGCTACAATATTGCAGACCTATAAACATAACACAAAGTCATTAGAGGAGGAGGTTGTGAAAATATCCTTCGGCATTGATTGCTAGTCAGAAATTATGATTTTTTTATGAATTACAAAGAGATACTGAATATTTAATACCTATAGAGGCAAATTTTAGTGGAAGTAGCATATGAATATGACCACTAGATGCTATAAATTGGCAGGTATTAGGGACTGGTCTGTTTCAAGTGCAATACCATTAAATTAATACAATCAAACACTGCTTCAGTTTCAGGGTTCATCTAATGGACACATTTCAGTATATACAACCACTATCAACAAAATCCTTTAGGATTTGAAGGGGACTCATTATAATAAATCATTTAAAAAATTTTCCTCCATTTTTATAGCATTCAGTTTTGCAGAATTACAGCATTAGCAGGTATACTAAAAAACTATCCAGCTGTATAAACTCTCCTTAAAAAAAGAAGTTAGAACTCACCTCAAGAGGCAGGTATGTGTGTTTGTGCTCTTGGCCGACTTGCAAACAAGGCAAATGGGGATATCGTAGCTTCATTTTATATTTATCCAAGAAGTATTTAGCTACTGTGCATTCGACTGTTTGCCCATTTTCTAGTTGCAGAGGGAATCTAACAAAAGAGCAGAGAAAAAAAATTAATATTGATGCATCCACATTCTTAAAATGTTGGGGTATAATGATCAATGATTACACAGATAGCCCAGCATTTATTTAAATCAGCATGTGGAAGAGTTACAATAATTTTCAAATCCAGAAAATTAAAAGACTGCTGAGCTTTTGACTCACTCATGTGAGCCATTGTCTTCTCGACTTGTCTGATATGCAAAAGAATATAATATCACAAAAAACATGGTCACCTGAGGGTCTTATCCATTTACAGAAACAAGATGAAATGACCAAATGCATCTAAAGATGACATTACACAAATTAAAGAAACTCTTGAGAAGTTCATAGCAAATATCAGCGCCAACCAATTTTCAATACATGGGTTCATAACTAAGAAGCGATAATTTTCTCAAAATAAGTCAATTCCGCAAAGAAAGAAAATCGTCATAAGGAAATACAGATAATTAAGGCTAAAAATCAATTTTAGATTTCAAAATTTAGGTGTTGTGCTAGTTTATCTTAATTTCATTACACCCACATTCAGAAACACTATATCATGCAGTAAAAGAGGAGTTCCTGAGTAACTAAAAGTAACTTGTGCATGTCTTGATAGCGACAATTACAACTGAAATCATGTATAGGTATTAAGGAATGAGGAAAATACAGATGAAAATTTATCGAGACCTACAAAATTCTTATTAAATTCATTATATGGCAATCCAGGACACACAACAATAAGAACAATTGCCTCCTGCAAATTGCTATTCTGAATAGCAGGATTGGGACAACATAAGACAGAAAGACCTCACAAAAATTAAGGATTGGGATTAAAAAAAGTGAAGTTTTGAGTCAATAAGAAATGGAAATTCACTATTTCTAAGGATACTTTAACATAAGCAAGCAGGTCAATTTTACAACTACGACATTACATTCCAAACTTATTTCACTTACGACTGCATTTGTGCTGGTCTTCTTGTTACATTACAAACACGATATTTACGCCGCATTGTTCCACAATGAGTGATTTCAATTTTTAAACCCTTAATTTCTTTAGTAAACTTGACACGCTGAGAGTCAGTCAAGGGTTTCCTCTGCTCATGTATGTCTCGAATGTCAAGCACTTCACACATGAACTCTATCACTGGCTGAGCCTTGTAGAATGCAGTTGCAGAGACTAAAGGAGTAAAAAAGTTGAATAAATCAATAACAATAACCAGTGCTCACATTTGAATCATAAATAATTAATTAATCATGATTTTGAGAAAATAGGTGTCATTTTGTAACTTCATTTAATTTAAGAAGAGAGCAATTGACATGTGAGTTCAAATTTAACAATTGGCCAAGTTATTGAGAAGTGAAGGAAATTTAGCTCCCATGCTTTTTGGTCATCCAGATGACCATCTACAGGTAACATAAAAATGTTGTAACAATGTATGTGTTGTCAGAGGTTCCAAGTCTATAGGGCACTTTATGCAGTACATTTTATTGTACAAACAAATGTATGAACTCTTTCAAGAGGAAAATTGAACCCTCTAAGGAAACCCACAGAATGATTGTCTGAATGACTGAAAGGGAAATAGAACCTGCTCTCATTCCATCCATTTTCTGGGCCACTTCATGATACATTTGTTTGTACAGTAAAATGTACCATGTAAAGCAGCCTTAAGTGATCAGACTGTGGGTTTACATAGCTGTAGAGGTGACGCCATTGTGTGTCATACTGTTCTCATCATCTGGAAGAGGCCACGCATCATGGAACACTCCCAAGTCCAGGAAAAATGACTGTAGATTTCAGGAAACATTGAGAACTTTCCATAGCCCCAGGCTGAGAGATCAAGTCAAGGCCACGCCCCAAACAACAGAACAGTTTCTGACCCAGATAAACATAACAATATAGCACACAATGAAGTCACCACACCAACAACAGTAAACCAACATCCCGATCCCATGAACTTGGATGTTCAGACAACACACATATGAAAACAAAATATTAAAGCCTCCTGTAGGTGGTCACTCGGATGACCGAAATGCAGGCATTTGAGTTATATTTCATGTACTAATATTGCAAATTTGGAGTGATCTTAATTTTAAATCCAACAATATTAATTAGTAATCTTAGTTTGTAGGTTTCTTCAGTGATATGCACTACCACCATCTACCATTTTTGGGCTCTCTGCTGAGAAACAATATTTTATTGAAATCTCAAAATTTACCATCAATGTTGAGCATCATCTTCCATTGAGACGGTCGCACAGACTGATGAAATCCAAACCAAACCTCTCTGCCACCACCAAGTGGGTGGTAATAGCCATCAGGAGAAGAGAAAAATGAACGACCAACAGGAGTGTACGTCATTGAGGGCAAATGCCTCATTACCACATCAAGAGCCTGCAACAAAATCAGGGAAAAGTTTTTTGAGTTTCCCACCTTGCAAAATTCTAGCCCAAACTTTTAGCTTCACAAGCAAGAAAACAACTACCCAAGCACAAATACTAGATACACTCACCAGTATGGCATCATAAGGTATTTGTCTAGTGCGTCCCTCTAAAGCTTCTTCAAGAGCAAAGAGAGAGACCTGAGCAACCCATTTGATTATCACTCGGAACACTCTGTCTTTCCCTTCCCCTGGCAGCGTCACCTGAGGTGATAAAATAAAATCAATAAATAACCTTCCAAATAACATGTAAGTTTATTCAAATCAGACAACAGGAGGCATTATATTAATCAAAAGCAGTTCTCGAGCAAACTTAAGCATAATTTTAATGTTTCACATAATGGCTCTCTTTTCCGGGTCAGAAGGGTTTGAGAAACTTCAATAATCCCTACTTAATAAACTCTTCAACATCGAATTAAATAAAGCACAGTCTTCTTAACAACCCAAAGAAAAACTCTCAACTTAAGTAAGACTTAGGTGGGTAGTTAACTCACACTAAGGCAGTTAATATTAAGACTCATCTAGTTGCCAGCTCATAACTATCTTAAGAGCAAACATTTTTCACACAGAAACATCTTTCAAAACCCATTCCAGAATTATTAATATTAAGACTCATCTAGTTGCCAGCTCATAACTATCTTAAGAGCAAACATTTTTCACACAGAAACATCTTTCAAAACCCATTCCAGAATTATAATGTTATTTCATCCGAATTCTATATACACAACTACACATTAACCAGTCATCAGTCACAAATGCATTTGGCAGGAGGGTAATATCAACCCATAGAAAAATACCTTACCAAAGAAAGTTATGGTAAAAGTTTCACTGTAGTTAACACATGACCTAAACATATGAGAATAAATCATCGAACAATGCAATTTGGGTGATGACTAACATTAAGTTCCAATGCATTATTAGTCAATGTTATTAACAATCGATCACTTACCTCCAAGTCAACGCGGTCATTTCCAATTGGAAGAGGATCTCGCGTATAGAGATTGTTTCTTCCATCAAACACTGGCTTCAAGGTACCAAATATCTTGGTATAAGCATGCACCATAGTCTCAATAATTTCTCTGAAAAACAAAATAGAAATATAATGAGTACAGAAAGCACAAAAGAAAGCTATGACTAATCTGCCAATGAATGATCCTATTCTCAAACATGACAAAGCTAAGAGCTGATGACAAGGAAGACATGAGCCACTTACCTGTTCACTTTGCGTGGACACTTGTCAGGTTGTATATTAATGTCATAATGATGAACATAACCTCTGGGCATTGAAATTTGAAAATGATTTGCCCTGAGCATAATAGGCCTTCCTTCTCTTCCTAAATTGGGTCTTCTGGGGCATGTGAACACTGGAAAAAATTCAATAAATGACAACTGAGTTATTTTCGAAGATTACAATTAGTTTACATGAAAAAATTAATGAGCAGCAACCTCATGTAAATGCATGGAGAACTGCAAAGACATTTTACACGTAATTAACGCTGCGATGAAAATTCAAGCAAAAATAAGTAATAATGGAGTGATTAGACAAAGTTTTAACAATTTGGGGATTGTTCAATACATTCTGTGCAGGCACCACCAATAGTTGGCAAGTAGTACCTTATTTAGGGATGGTCTCTGCCTTTTGGTATATTGTAATGCCTAAGAGAAAAAAAATAACTCATCCCATGGAAAAACTCAGCATGCATGATCACACCATATGAGTATAGATCAAATACTGGCCCATCTGACCATTTCAAAATTAGACATGAGAGGACCTAATGCACTCAAGATTTTATACACAGCTAAATTTGAGGATTTGAAAAATCATCCAGGTACCATTCCATGCATTATAAAAACTGGGAAAAGAAAGAAATTCCCTCCTGAATTAAGTCTAAGTCAAGAATTCATGGACCTTCCAAAGAGATAACATATTTCAGGTTTAATTTTAGGATACACAAGTTTCCATCTTACCAAAGATTGCAAAGGACAGGAAGAGACAATATACTTACTTGGAAGCTCTGGTGGCTGAGGAGGCTGATTTGGTGCCTGCGGCTGTTGTGCTTGACCCTGTTGTGCAGGAACAAGCCCCAAGGGAGGTACCCCCACCCCTGCACCCCCACCTCCACCAACCACCACCGGCGGCCCGCCCCCAGCACCCACTCCGGCTCCCACGCCAGCGCCCACTCCTGGCGCACCAACTGGCGGTCCACCCCCGGCCCCACCACCTCCCGGTGGGCCAGGGGGAGGAGCTGATCGAGATCACAAATGAAATGACAATATTAGCATGCATAACAGTATTGCACCAACATAACAATCAACTCACTGCATCCAATTTTGCTCATGTCTTGGGGCATCACCGGCTTTTACAGTATTCACAAACACTCGAACCTGACGACCTTTTCATTGAAGGGTAAAACACTAAATGATTTGCTTTTTCATCTGAACTTAAGCCAATATTCCAAAAGTAACCTTTTTGTCCTATGTATTTTCCCATGACCTCACTAATCAAAACCTTTGTAACTGTACCATACAGAAATGATTATCACAGCTGATAGTGTATGATTATATTGGATGCTCACATTATGGTAACTACTATATGAATATCTATCTAATACCTAATGAATAAAGCCCATCAAATCCAGCTGATATCAAAGTATTTAGTAAGCTAGATGCAATTTTTGGTTACCACCAAATCCAGTTAGAAGAAGAAAGTCAGACAATGACAAAATCTATCAGTCCAGTCTGAAGGTTTCCATTTAAGAGGCTTGCCATGGATTAGTAATGCACAGGCAAAGTTCATCAGAAATTAATATCGGAATCATTGTAAGTCTATGGCATCTATTTATAAAATGAAATCCTTGGTTTTAGGAGAGACAAAGAATAACATGACAGATGGTTGGAGCAGATATTCAAAATGCTACAGCAGCAGAGATAACTCTGAACAAAAATGAGGGTCAGCTCAGGATGAACAGATACAGATTTTTAGGAATGTTGTATCTACTGAAGGAGGCATCCAATCTGATCCTGAAAAGGTGACAGCCATCAGAGACATAAAGTGCCCTAAAACTAAAGAAGAGATGTTTCGGTTTCTGGGTCTGTAACATTTTTGGAACATCTGGCAGATTTGACACAGCCCTTGAAAGAGTTACTTCAGATTGATGGTGAATTACCATGGATGCCAGTACACAATACAACCTGTATTTACAAAGAGCACACTTGTTATGGTTGATTGCTTTCAGCAACATTATTTTTGCTAACCACAGAGCTATGTTTCAGAGTTTATCTCGATGAAGGCTATCAAACGACACCATATAAGGGTTTTGAGAGTTTATATTAGTTTCCTTCATGAAAGAAGAGAGGATGTTGTGTGCAGTGCTTCCCTTGTACAAGAGTACTCCTGTCACCCCCAAATGGTCATAAGTTGCACTATGGGTTACTGAGGCGAGACAAATAAATAATGAAGTTATGACAGTACATTAACAGGTTTCATATTTCTATTAAGAGTCGATGTATGAATTACACAGCCAATACAAGAGATAAATGATTATGACAAATCATAAGTTAGCATAGGCTTTGAAGTTTCAGACTTAAAAATAAGTTGATGGTAGATACGAATATAAATAGCAAGACAAGAAACTAATGCATCCCATAAGTAACTTATGATGCACTTTGGATAAATACAGATGAAAAGCTAAGGAAATTGGGAAGAGGATCATGCAAGCTTAAAAAGGCATTGGAATTTTCAGCAAAGATACAAAATTATAGACTTTGAATGGAAAATGCCATTGTATAGAAGTAAAACATGGCTCAAGGAGGGAGAGGATGAGAAGTGATTGAATGTGTATCAGACATGAGCACAGAGATGGATGAAGAAAGTTAAACGGTTGAAAAGAAATACAAATGGAAGTTCTGGTCAGAGAAGGGAAGTAAGAGTTAACAGAGGAACAAATGAAAAAACGACTTCGTTTCCTTCCACTGATAACAGAGGAAATTAAAGGAGACAACGTTTGAGTATGGCACAATTTTAAACAACAAAACAACTAGAGGAAAGGTCCTGTTGCACACCATTATTCAAGTTAAAATTCTCAGAAAGCTGGGGTAAGGTAGGAAAATGATAGGCATGTTAGATGCAAGGTACAGATATAGGAAATATGCTGAGAGGAAAGAAGGAAAAGCAAGGGTAATGGTCATTGCACAACAATTTCACCGAGCAGAACTAAGATATCAAAAGCTACTATAGCCAGCATAATGCACAAGAAGCCAGACTTACAGAGAGGAAATTTCTATGACCAGGTAAAAGAGGATTCTAACAAAGATCCCTCAATGTGGCAACAATAAATTCAGCAGATTTGAATACCCTGGCATCCTCCCCAACTTAGAAATTTTCAACTTTCTTTGGCTTTAAGGATTCTCTCAATTCTGAGATTGTCTTAAGCCATATCATACAAACAATGCCCTTACTGTCCATGCAAATTAGTCATTATACTCGTTGATGCAGAGATGTTATTCTCAATTGAGAGTAGTAAGCAAAGTGACTGACATCTAGTGGCGACCTTGAGAGTTGAGATAGGGGGATCAGATGTCTCAGTAGCTTAATGTTGAAATTACTGCTCAATGGCCACGTGTAAACATATATTTTAATGTATGAGCTCAACCAGTCGCGTTGATGCTGAGTCCAACATAATTTTTCCTTCATAAAAAATGCTGGAATTTGATGAAGGTTTATGGAAGCCTTTGCCGAAGTATTCAAGACATCCTGCATTGTACAATACCATGGTGGCAGTAGTATTTTAACGAATGCAAATATATTGACTACATCATTAAGCACCCATATGGATATCACTAGTAATTGACCTTTTTAAGTACTTTGGTTGAGTTTGATGTTCTATATTTTAAGTTCCATTTATGATTTAGCCAATATAAATGACAACCAATCATAACCAAACCAGTATGAATACCTAATGCTTTGATTTTGTTCAATGCATAAACATGCTATGTGGTTGCGGAAAACAATAAATAATTACACCGAGCAATGTAGGGATCACATGTCATTACCTCATAAAGAATGTTACACGCACATAAATATCTTCCAATTCTACTGAGATGAAAGAAGTGAATGTAACTCATTTATCTATTACAAATTGCTCAATCAACTAGAACTTTGAAGCTGTGTATCTGAGCCCATTACATTCACTCAAGTGTATTCAAAATATCACCTTACAATCATGTCAATATCTTCAGAGTGCAAATATTGGAACTCTCACACCTATCTTCTACCTGTGAAGTGGTAGTCTGATTCAGCAAATTATTCTTGTAAAAGGCAAGTGATCTGTTCTTAAGTTGTCATATCTCCCTCACAGTTTATTCACCAATCTAAAAAAAAGGTTTGCTCACTTTCCGTCCACCCATTTGACAATGACACCCACCTCAGTGCTGTCATTTACATTTCCTTAAAACTCCCAATAACCACTGAAGTGCTTCCATAGAAATAAAGAGCAAAATAAAGGTGATTCATACTTTAGTTCCGAATACAACAGAGATAATATCTAATCCACAAATTTAAATTTTAATCAGACTTTCACTAAAAGCTTTTCACCATAAATAGTAGCGCTCCTCTGAACAATGACAACTAGAAAACAACACATCATACTTGCTTGAAATTATGTGCCTTTCAAGATTTATCTATTTCAAAAATACAAGCAGAAACAAAATGCTGAGACAGAAACATACAAACTAAATGTAGACAGTCTTGAAAATCATGCAACAGCCTTTGAAACTGGTTTAATGCAATAAATACAGAGTGGAACTGAACTGTTTTTTTCACAATGATTTACAATAGGTTTGACTGAGAATCAAAAGCCTTGGATCATGGAAAAGGAATTTACAGAAATTCAAGACTAAAAAAATATCAACCATCAGTCACTCCCTATCCAATAGCAAGTGTCAATGACCAGAGTGACACATCCAAATAATAAGCAATCATCTTAGAACATATAGCTGTAGTTGTAAGTCTGATTCCGCCTTCAGAGTTACCTAGGTCCCTTAATGAGTGCTAGATCAAAGCTTAATATCCATGTTCACTGGTCACAATTCCCTTCATAATTTTTTAATACCAAAATTAAGGTCACTCCCCACTACTAGGAAAATATTTTCGTCAATTTCATTTATCTCTTTATGTAATGCTTATCCATTTTGGCTACGTTCAAAACATTCATTTAGTAGATTTCCGTTAAGTCCACTTCATGATGATATCTTACATAAAACAAATAAGTACAGATAAGGTGACTCAAGCTTGATAATTTACAAAAAAGGACAGGGAAAAGGGCAACATTCAAGGCCAATACATCTTTTGTAAACAATGAAGACTCATTATTCAAGGGAAAAATTTGGTAGGCAAGCCATGTCCTCCCCTGACTTTTCTAATATCTATGTAGAAAGAAGCAATCACTAGGTATGTAGGAGCAGACACCTCAAATTATTAAAATCGAACGTAAGTAGCGAGGAGGTCAGTAAAACCAGTTAGGGAGTTAGCACAATCGAAAGGTCTTAGGAAGAACAACGGCAAGTTATTATCAAACTGATAATCTACTACTACAGTCAGAAAAATTAGAATTCAAACAACTTGTTTTCTATAGATGGGAATGAATAAATTAATTAATAAATATAACACATAATAAATGAACACTTTCCAATGCATAGAGGCATGTCCAGCAGCTACATTATTAATGTTACTATAATGATAGGCTTCAACAGGTGGGCAATGAACTTTGTCCGGTAAATGCCACAGAGATATCATATATTTATTTGCATTAAGGGCATTGTAGCTGATTGCGAGAGCAATGACTCTTACTAAATTACTAGTCTTGATCTGAGATAGGAAAACCTCATGGCAACTTTTATATCCCATAATTACACACCATATTATACTGGTTTGCAGCCACTGCATTAGAATGGGAACCAATAAAATTTATATGTATCACAATTGAAAGCCATTCCGTTTTAACCAAAGTTGCAATAACCTATAGTTAGATTCCTAAAATGTCTCCAGGCCTTAAAAATCATAATAATATCATTTGAGTGCTTTTATCTGAGGTATGACGTCATGATAACATTCCTTAAAATATTTCGCAACTCGCTGAAGTCACCTTAGTTCCAAGTTTTGGCTTAAAAATGGAGGGGTTATAAGGTCATCATCGTGAATTAGAAGCACCAGATATCCCAAAACTGCCCATAACCAATCCAATTCTGCAACAATCACATAAAACATAGAAGGGTGAGCTAATACTGGCCACTCGATGGCATCGCACACTACTACAGGTGTAAGACAGGCCGAACTTCACAGAAGCATGAGCAGTGAAATACTGAGGTAAAGTTTCGCTCATGTTAATAGTTCTGTGTGAAAGAAGGGAAACCCAATTGCTAGAGCAATCCAATGCCACGTCAGGCTAGCGCAGCCCAATGGTAACAGTGTCATGGTGGTATCGTGGCAATATTGCGGTGTTGTACATAGTAATAAAAGTAGAATGTTATGCTGAGCTGCCCAGTGGATGTGCCATGGAATTATAGTGACACTAGTCACACGTGGACAACCAGCTTAAATAATGCAAATCAATGAAACCTGTCTATGGTGGCAAAAAGTTTTTAAGTCAAGAGTTTAATATGATGCGGTAACATGCAATACATGTAAGGAGGAGCCTATTGGAGAGAAGAAAGATCCCACAATTCTAACTCAGCTGAGCATAAGAGAATACTCCACTAAAAAGTGATAAGCAGAGTGATTTCTGAAAGGAGGGAGTTGTCCACATCTATTTTTGGTCTTGAATGAGGTAGTAAAAGATTACTGCTTAAGATCATTGCACCATTTTACTCCTAAAGACAGTAAGAAGGAATCCATACCCTAAAATCCCCCCTTGGGGTCCAATTAAGAGACCAATCCTTTTCCTCCCATATGACTTTGAAGGAGAAACAATGTAAGGTTGATATCTGAGTGCATCGCCCTCAATTAGCATTGGTATGTGAGTACATGATGACTGGGTTTGGCACAATTCCAAATAAACAAATGGGGAGTCCGGAACTCAACCCTTCTCTCATTAATGCTAGAGAAGGTCACTAAGAGGAGTTAATGCTTTCCTCAAGGGAGTAAAGAGAACAGTCACGCAATCCAAGTTATTTTGCACCATTGAAAACAGGTGGTAATAGCCATCTTCAAACCATGGTGATAAGATGATTTAAAGATATGCAGAATTAAAGACTGATAATACAAACCAAAGGGTAGTTGGCAAGATCCAATCAGGATCAAACTTTTCAAGAGGCAATGAATAATTTAATTATTTGCTGAACCATGAGTGACTCATGAGTATACAACTCCTCACTAAAAAAACTGATGCAAAAATTCTCCCACAACACACATTTTAATTAGCTAAAGTAGTTCATTTAACAAGCACTGTAATCAGTGATGCCCCAAAACTACATAATACTGAACAACAGATACAATTCACATAATGAACAAAACAAGTTTTTATGTTAATGTCAGCTGAAAATATCTTTTGATATGAAATAGCTGTTATTCAATCTAACAATCTAAATCTGACATTAACAAAAATGAAAAAATAAAAGATTTTTAGCTGTGTAAATTCCCAATACCTATATCCACCACTATGCCCCCAGAAGTTTTATCTATTTCTTTGAAAAAAATGGTCACATCAATTTGTTGATGTAAGCTATTGACTTAATGGCACACATTAGTTCTATGAACTGATAATCTTCCCA
Organism: Ceriagrion tenellum; assembly: GCA_963169105.1. NCBI lineage: Eukaryota > Metazoa > Arthropoda > Insecta > Odonata > Coenagrionidae > Ceriagrion > Ceriagrion tenellum. The sequence goes on along the minus strand of OY720633.1, from coordinate 51,048,266 downwards.
CGGAATTACCTCTCTGCGCCTAGGTTAATAGATATGTTGGACTCTAGTATTACACCTTTAGTATTAATTAAGCATTACTTTTTAAGCATAAACATCACCAGGTTAAGATTGTTATGACAACATAGTTAATGTTTATGCCAAAGCAACATTTACTCAAGTGAACATTTAAGGTTACACGTCTTAAATCAACACACCAAGGTGTAAACATCAGAGGCAAATTGTCAACCAAATTATACACAAGGCTAAGCACATCTGATTTAACACTTCACTAGTTAGATTTTTACTTCACTAATCTATTAAAGGAACTAATTGAATCCAGAGGCAGAAAGCAGATTTTAAGCTAAAACAAACTGTACAAAAAAATGGCTAATTGCAAGTTCATAGTTGACAGAGCTGTACCCAGAGAAGTGGAGTGATACATGTTATTATGGAATATGGGAGCAACATACAACAACTGCAAATAAATTTTGCAACTGCCCTTCAATGTGAAACCATAAAAGACAAACTAAATGGGAAAGTTGCGATTCAAAGAGTATAAATTAAGGACACACATCAAATAGAGAATTGGTTATAGAACATTCAGCATAATTAAGCAATGATTCAAGAGACACTCAAAAGTTATAGTGATAGTTAAATGATAGAAGATGAAAACAGAGAATAGTTCAAATCGATCTGAAAAAAATTAATCCATGCAATAGCTAGTCCTGAGACTGAAGATGTGGATAACCCATGAGATGCCAAATAGCAATAATTAATTTGGAATTAGTTATCTTAGCACGGCCAAATTCACTCTTTTGTTCAGTTTTTTTAAAGAATCGATCTGTCCTGGGAAGAAGGGCGGGGGCGATCATTATAATTTGTTTGATTAAGGACATCACCAACAACACTACTGAACAATGGATCCTCCAAACTACCTTAAGCTTGCTTACAATCATTTCCAACATCAACAGGTCCAGAAACAACACAGCATGGCTATGCTCGCACTATATATGACTATTGTGAATGATGAAATTGATCTCCAGGAAAAGTCCTATAGACGCCTGTAGTTGCCTATAATTTGAGTTCTAATGGTATCTTAAATCATGCAAGTTCACATTACATCCTACAATCCTACGGTGCAGAAGAACATAGTGGGATTGTAAATAAAGCATTAAACATTCAGTAAATACGGAATGGTAGGCAAGAGGGGAATTCAGAAAATAACATGGTAGGCATACCCATAGCAGGGGAGGATGGACGAGGTGCACATGTCTGTCCAGCAACAGACCATGGTGGGACCTCTGCAGGTGAAGAGAAGCACAAGGTACAAATGCAGCAAGCAAAGCCAGGGTAGGTCACAGGATGCAGGCAGTCAGGTTGGCCAGGAAATAACCAGTTACAAGGTGCACAAGGTGTCAAATGGTTTCCCAAATCACCAAACCCCCCAAAAGGAGAACACCCACGCCGAGCAAGGGACAAACAGGGTAGAGCAAGGAAAATGAAAGAATATACTTATAAGAGTAAAATAAAAACGTAATATGCATACGTCGGCAATGCAAAGACCACGATACAAAGGTGTGGGCATTTCACAAAGATTAACTCCGCAACCATAGAAAAACCACAGCACCTTATCAATATCAAAATTACAACAGCGTTGACGGATAGACATAAATAAATTACTTCGCATCATGGAATTAGTTATATCCACACGCATCGTTTCAAACGATTAAACCATGACGTTTTCCTTTACTGGCCCTCAGAGACTTCCCCGACACGTAAATAAACAATGATATTTTAGACATAGTGCTTCAGTCATAAACCACCGAACAAGGCTTTCAAAGTAATCTTATAAAGACGTGGCTACCTTTCATTACATTTAAATCATGAACGGAGAATTGCAAGAGTTGTAAAGGAGCAATATCAATGAGACCTTGGTTATAGCACATTAATAGACCACATGATATGCAGTTTTGTAAGAGCTAGCTACCAAAACAGAATAAAGGCTAGATAAAATCTACAATTCTCAATGGTTAACCCACTATTCACCTTCAAAAATACTTAAGGTATAGCCAAATAAAATTATTTCAAACTTGTGCAACGAAATACAATGAGGATGCAGGTTGAAGTTTGTTGATTTGGAATTAGGTGTTAAGAAAAACTTTAAACTTAAATACTCACGTTGACCGACAGGATACATTTATGGCTAAAATTTCCTCCTCAAATTCGAGCTATATAAAAAAATTAATATATAACTGCCCCGAACAAAATAACTCGAAATCTTCTCAAGATTCCCCTAACATGGCGTCATGTCACGTGACGTCAGACATTCATTTTGTTACAATTCTCGTGATTGGAGGCTACGATAAAGCGAAAAAATAGTGATTTCGGCAGGTATTACGCTTAATATAATTATACCTCAATATAATTACACTGATGATAGTAATTAGTGAAAATGAGAAAGCTTTAATAACTGATGACCCAAGTATACTTCATTCTAATGATTTTTCAGAATGCGTAAGGTTGTCCACCCTGCCACACTTCATTGCAGCGATGTCTGTACCCTTTTCTGGAACTCTTAGCAGGTCTTCAGGACTTGTCAGTGCCATAACAAAGCAACTTAAATATGTCAACTTAAAACCAGTTACGCAAATTTCCGTTACATTTGATCCTTTCCATCACAACGCAACTTCAATTAGGTAAGAAACGATAAAAATTGGACAATTCTGAGGAAGACATTCAATTGTTTTATTGAATTTCTGCATACATCGTGTCCTCTTAACCCTTCATGACACACATTTACTTACCATTGCATTGTCCGCACCCATAAGTTTTCCCAAGCATGGAAATGGTCCCTCTTCGGTTATTGGGAACCTCTACTGTAGGTTTCGATTTTGCCGTAGCCATTGTCTTCATTTCCCATAGAAATAGATAGAAATATTTAGTTTGGTGCAGTGGATATCCAAGAGTAAATTTAAGAAATTTTTCGGAATTGTACACATAACTATACTATAAATCATTGCTTTAACAAATTATGAGTTGCTGTTTGATTTAATTTCATGTATAACCTAAGGGGGAGTGTCACTTTCAAAGCTTTGTTTTTCAGGGATTTCCTATTCTTCATTGCTTCACCCAAAGTTCTCCAAACCAACCCTAATTGCCGGCTGAAAACAGCCATACAGTGCAACAGAGCCGAACCCATCGTGTCTTTCGCCCTTGGTAATTATCACTTTTTAGTCCTAATATATTAATGAACTCGTTTTAACCTGCGGATGTGGAAAGCGTTCTAAAAACGCTTAATTCTTGCTTTAAGTCATCGTTTTGTTTTTCAGGAAACGGTGAAACCGTGAAATTCAAAAGTGAAAACCTCACGGCTTTAGAAATACTGCAGTTATACAACAAGCACATTACCCCTCTTGCTCCAGTCGAAGTGAAATCAACTGTGCAGACTAAGTCGGAGAAGGCAGGGTCAAAAAAAAGGAAATAGGCGAATCTTCTCTGGATAGATTCCTTTCTTACTGTTTTCTTTTTTGTACGAGAGTTGGGAGGAATCCATCATCATGCAGAAGAGTCAGTACAACATGAAAATAATAGATACCCTTTACAACCAGGTACCAGCATTTACCGACGTGTTTGATGAAGACACATGGTACATTTTCGTTGCTTGCTTCGCGGCAAGTACAATTGTAATTGTATTCATTATTTCCCGATTTGTAACTCTGAAACCTGTTGATTAATCTTTATATGTAGCTTTTCGATGTTTTTTCACTAGTCAGTTATGTTGCCGAGTCAACACTTGTGATATAACTTGAGTTACATGTTATTAATTATGTGATGTGCGTAATAAATAGTCTTAGTGTTATTTTTTGTCAGCCTATTTTGTTTACAAAGTACAATATCTCCTTTTATTGATTTGGGGTGATTTATACAGTGACTTCCTACGTTGATCAAAATAGTGGATGCATTATTTGTAAACAAGATGACTTGATGTGACCACCACAAAATGTCCTCCACTTAGAACAAGTGAATGAAATAAACAGAAATCACTAAAGTGCATAAATAGTACGCATGTTGTTATTATTTCAAGTGCCGTACCCGAAAACTTCCCAATGCGTCATACACAACCGAGTCGATATGAAAAAGTAAATGAATTTCCGCGTTGAACGGGACATCGCATCTCCGCGCAAGAAATCGTGCAATACACAAAATTATGGCAGCCAACGTATGTCACAAGAATAATACATCAAATCCGAGTTTTCCCGTATAAAGTTAACTATTACCGGCCATTACTAAATGTATACAAGCACGGATATGAGGAAGATGCGCCACCAGCTTGACCTACCGTACGGCAACATTGCAATGTCAAGGTCGCGCAGAATTGCTGCATTGAAAATATAAACAATAACTAGTGATGTCACTGACAGCATTCAATGACTTACATTTGCGGTGATTCAATCCACGAAGATGCCAGCGTTAAACAATAAATTGATATTGAAAGCCATCGTCTTGCAAGTAAAGCGTTGAGATAGTAGCTGTATGCAGACTTTTGCGTCCAATCGATAAATGTCTACACACCGCCTCGCAGGTGACGCGACGATTTCCGTTACCTGATTTATGAAGCGCAAAGCACATGCAGGTGGAAGTTAAAGTTTCTGTGAGTTGATATAACACGAAACATGTTGCTCTAGCACAATAATATTAATTTACATAAAGGCCATCAATAGACGGGCGTGACGAGCCGCTTGACTCATGAACGATTGAATCGCGCATGGCGATGTTTTATATCAGCTGACATAGGTAATTAACCAATCATGAAACAAAGCAAAATTCGGCTGGACAAGTTCGAAAAAAGTACACGAAGGTAAATTTAATTGATGTTGCCATGGCTCAGCATGACATCTTTCAACACCTATAATTTTTCTTAGCTTAAACTCTCGCGAGGCGAGTAGTCACAATTGGGGGAGAGGAAAAAAGTCAACTTTTTATGACAGCAATTAATATTTGTGTGACGATGATATCACATGGTGATGGTGTGAATAGGAGCATGACATAGTGTACTGCCTTCTTTTAAAGGCAAACATTTACCAGGCAGTGCACTATGCCATTCTCCTATTACCTCTTAGATATTTTCTGAGGTCGGGGGAAAATCCATTTTCCTCGTTCAAGACGCTCCGAAGAAGAATCATTGGATGATGGAGGCGTCCTTTTAGTTCCATTCTTTTGACGAAGGTACTCGCTCAGTTCATTTATAGATAGGGATATTTTCCATCCCATGGTAAATTGAAAGCTTCAAATCTCGTACCTTCGACTTTAAATAGATTTTTTCTTTCCTTACATTACCTTGTTTTAGCCTTCAAAACTACCTCTAACGACTTACTCAATTCGCCAATTTTTCCTCCTTATTTCTTCGTCTTTTCCTATAATTTCCAAGTTTTTAGGCCAAAGATGTCTGGAATCTATTGTTTTCAAACGTATGTCATCCTCCTCTCCCCTCATAGCTCCCTATGTGGTATTCCTTAGTAACACTACTTCAAAGTTCCAGTTTCTCTTCTTATCTGTAAACTTCTCCTGCTGATGCCATTTTCCTCCAATGGTCTTTGCCTTAAACTTACCTTTAATTTCCTTTTTCATGATGCTTTTTCATAAATCCCCTCAGTGCACATCTTTTCTCATTCTAACATTTTTTCCTTTTCCTGGATCCATCAAGTGATCTTCATCTCACTCACATTAAAATACACCACTTTGTACACCACCATAATTTTTTGTTCCAAACTCATTCCTTCCTTGTTTCTACAATTCATTCAGCAATCAAAGAGCTGATCAATAACAATATCTCATCCAGTAGTTACTTTATCTGGCTGCTCCATTACTCGGTGAACTTCTACACTACATAACCAGCCACATGAACTCATATTGCAACTGAAATGGTTGGACCTACTTTCACCACGAATAATTATATCTATCAGCTTGTCAGTCTTTCATTCTCTTCCCTTCTTCCTTCATTAATCACTTTCCGCTGCATGCTATTACTCTCTATACTTATTCGAACTCTTGCACCCACCTCTAAAAATGGATATCCCCATCACTTACCACCTCTATGGAAGCCTGACCTTCCTCTCCAGCCAGGTATAACACTACTCTCAAGTTCAGAAACCATTATCTGCAGATTAGGCATTACTAAAACTGCCGAACAGCTGGCTCTTTCACTATTGCTCCAGCCTATCAAGCCACATGTCATTGGAATGCACACCTAATAACTGTCCTTATTTTACAGTAGCTTTGATGACTAATACACTGATAAAATATTGTATTGATTCATGTCATCATATGCTAGGCTCGTAATGAAGCAAATTAGACAACACTCATCATATATCACTACAATACATGTAAAATCAGGACACATGCCCATGAGTTTTTCCATTAGTATTTTATAGAAGAAAAATAGAGTTCCCAACATTTGTTTTCAATTAAGTAGGTACCTATTTTTAGCTCTTAGAGAGAAATGGAGACGAAAAGCTTTGTGAATCATCCCAAGACAGTGACAAAGGAGTCTTAAAAAATTACCACCGTGGAAATGATTCGGAGCTAACCCTTCCATACCGGTACCTCAGGATGGTAGTAGCAGTTACTTGGTAGATAATAATTAGATTCGTAATGAGTATCAGAATCCCTGTCAGATTAGTGAATCCAAAATGCCTGGGCACATGAGATAAATTAGTAAGCAAGAACAAAAATATCTTCAACTCTTGACTTGATAATACACCAAAGGAAATAATATATAGTCCATGTTTGATACACAACATTGAATCTAGTTTTATTTCACCCAATAATGATCATTGAAAATATTAGATATCAATTCCCATGAGTCTGGTATTCAATATGCTTAACTCTTCATTATTATAAGATTTTTAAAATAACTCTTCCCTCTTGAGGACAAGTTTTGATTCTGTCATAATTCAGGAAAACCCAGCGAAGTGTATTTATAGAGTATCCAACTACAGCTATAACAAATGATAAAAATGACCTATTCCAGAAATAAGAATAACCTTTTAATAAAAAATCATAACCCGTCCAATTGATTTTACTCCATTAGTGAACTTCAAACCATCTAAATTGATTCTACCATGAAAGTTTAATTCCATGTCACAGATGTGTTTTCTCTTGAACACCACTTAATGTAACTGTCTATATGTTAATATAAATTAATATCCATTGCAATGACAAAACTTTGTACTTTTCCTCACTTTGTTTATATCTGTGACCCGTTACATCTCAATAAAGTTGGTATCTTCTGAAATAATGCTAAGCCTTCTGGCTAATCAAAAGATTTCTCTTCATAACCATGCCATGTGTACAGACAGAAATTTGTTTAAAAGTATGGGTGGTTTGAGATGGAGGTAAGGGATTGGCAGGGAGAGGTTTTGCCACATTAATGGTGGGGTAAATGGGAGATATTTGTAAAAATACAAATGGATTGTAATGGGGGATTTTTTGGAAGTTGGGCAAAGGAAAGGAGTACAACGATCAGAGACAAGGATGCGGGAGGGGAGAGTAAGTTAGGAAGGAATCAGAGATTGGCAGTTTGACAAGTAGATGGTCATTAAGGTATTATATTTTTTAAAGGGAGTGCATAGGAGGAGGGGTTGAAAAAAACTCCAGAAAAGCATCTGTGACCAGGGAGTAAGGAGGAGGGGGAAGAAGACATGACATGAAGGCTAGGAACTGCTAAGACAAGATTCAAAGGGTATGAATGAGGCAAGAGAAAAGAAACCCCGGCCATAACCTCCTGTGGGTGTATGAATGGTAAATTCATAATGTACATTCATAATAATGTCATTCATTTCAAAAACCAATGTACATCAGATTCTAAATCAATAAATATAATTAGTAGTACTGCCGTCTAGATTCGATAGGATCCATCCGGGAAATCTTCACACTTCGGTGACTAGGGTGGCATATGCCCAGGGAACTTATCATTGAAGTAAACTCATAAGAGATGATCAAAGCCATCAGTCAGCAATCACTGTCTGCTGAAAAAAATTTGATCAGGTTGCCTCACGGATGGCTACCAATAGCATCAAATAGAAAGCACCAATGCATGGTAACTGATGTCAATTCCCAAGATAGGAAAGCATTCTTAACATCTTTGTAAACCTTGCCGTTCAATATCTTGGGACAGGACAATCATCTTTGACTATTATTTCACTATAGCTCATAAGTGTTGATTATTTATACGAAGATTCATTGCAGCTTAAAATGAGAAGTCATGCCACACTTCACTTAGAACTTATGTGTGTGTTGTACACACCCTAGAAGATTAATGCCTGCCTTTTATCATGTTTAACTGATCAACCAAAATATTAATTTGACAAAACAAGTTACAATATGAAGTATACATCTCAATCAAACTAGATTTCAGACATCACTGATTTCATGCCACTTGAGTAACAAAATTTTCATTTTCAGTGCCTCGTAAGTGTTTAGGTTTTGTACAGAAGAATTAAGGTTGTACACTCTATTCCATCATGAAAATTTAACAAAATTAAGCCTCAACCTTCCTAAATATTAATGAATGAATTATCACATGGATCAAATATAAATAGGTAAATTAAAATGCATTGTTCGAAATAGATGTCTTTGAGGCAAATTATTAATTTGACAGGTTTGTTGTCTTCTATTCACGAAAATGTCATTACAATTGCTATCACACAGTAGTATCTAAGTTCATTGGAGCCAAATTTTGGAGTTTCACCGTGACATTTGGCCATTTCTTCAGGTATTCAAACTGCCTTATCTGTCACATTTATAAACAGGAACTAACGGCTAATATTTTGAAAAACATCTATCCATAACATGATACTCTTTTGAGTAAAATATTGTGAAATGTAAGATAGTCAAATTTGTAATGTAAGGTCATTTGTTTGCATTTGAGTAGAATCACACAATAGACATTTAAACACAAAAATATGACAACCATAAAGACATGAATTGCACCATTTGCACCAATAATATATCCTACAAAGGAATTATTAGAGGCACAATCACATGGTGGAAACCAGTAAAAAAAATTCCCAATGAAGAAGTGAAAGCCCACAAATTAGCCCAAGAAAACACACGGGAAATTTTTTAAAACATATAGTTAAAATAAAACCTCTCGATTGCACTAGTAAGGTCAGAGATAGCCTTCAATACTGCAAGCAACATCATTGATACATTAATCAAATGTTGGTTGATTCCTTTTTTCAGGTTTTCCGCTGTGTTGGTTCATGTTGAGGACAATATTTCGCCGGCTGTCCTGCTGGCTTCCTCAGGTCCAGGTCCTTCCGCCGCATTGGTTCATGTCCTCAACATGAACCAACGTGGTGGAAAACCCGAAGAAAGGAATCAACCTCCATCTAAGCCCTGCGGAAGCCTACATCAGAACTTAATAAAATGTTATTGGAGAATTAAAATAGCTGCTAAGTTTTATTTCTTATTTTAAAGGTACCTAGTTAATGTGAGTTGGAAGGAGTAATTAATACTACTCTTGGATCTATAAAATTACAAGAAAATCACAAAAAATATTGAGAATTGCTTTATATGTGAAATGGCAATTTTAAAAAACTGGGATTCATGTTTCGATGAAAGCAGAATCCAGATTTGACTCATCACTAAAATCATTATTATCGTGTAGGCTGCCTCCCATTTTTCAAAGAAACTCCGGTAAGCACACTGTCTGATATCATGGAAGTTACAAAAAGTGCAAGTTGAAGCACAGAACACAAGGATGAACTCATATTTTCCATTTCTCTAAGAGACTAAGTCCTCTATTTTACTCTAGACATTAAATTTAATGATGGTTCAATTCAATGCTTGCATATGACCCTTTTTAAATTCACATAATTCAATTGTGTGCCCTCTGCAAGACGACGATGAGCAGTTTAATTGATTGTCAAAGTCACCCTTAAAATATTCAAATACTTATGTAGCTCATGCTTTGGAATGTTCTTGTGCACAGGCTCAGGCAGATTATTATCTCCAGATCAATTGTTGCACTGACATGAATATTATGGATAAATTAATCACACAAGGTACTATATGATATATTTGTTGTAAGCAATTGTACTTAAGCAACTAAAAATTTCTTATCTTTTAACCTATCCAACTGCTCATAGATACGGTTTCAGCTGATGCAATCAGAACAAATTTGTGATTCATGCACCATCATCACTTCCTATGTAGTTTCAATTTGGAAGAATGTTTAACCCTTTTAGTGCGGCGGGCCGATATATCGGCTCATAGGCAAAATATTGTTTAACTTTTGCACACAAATATAATTACAATTATTTTTTGTACGAAGTATAAGCGTTTTTTTATAATTACCTAATTCAATGCATATGCAATAAGAAAAACTGCATATGGATATTTTAAACAATAACATTATAATATTTATTTTCCTAGAGTGATACATTTCATTCTAGTTACCCTCCACATTTCTCACTAGAACCGCTGGCAGGGGTCAGCACTAAGAGGGTTAAGTAGCAAACTGATAGAATTAAAACTAAATTGCGAGAAAATAAGATCATGATCCATAATAGCAACTAAACATTCATCATTTAATTCTAATTAACTAATATTTCCTCATACTCTGTAATAGCAGTGATGACTTCTGTATTGCATACATTCAACGCAGAGAGGTAAAATAATATCTTTATGGTTCAATGTTACATTGTGTGTATTCTTTGAGCCTTTTGGAAAAAAGACTGGTGTGTGGTAGTGTCACTTTTACATTTCTCTCACTATCAACAAGCACACAGTTTTTCCTGGCTTTTTGTGTCACTAGTTACTTCAGTTCTGATTAAAATGTAATTTAAAGCCTGAGATGAAGTGGCTTCATTCAACATAATGCATTTTTGCATGTTCTAAACCAAAGCAATTTTCATTTCACAACTCATTTAGGTTTGGTATCTTATTCTCATAATACGTAGAAAGGTGATGAGTGTTCTCATTTTCCTTACTCGCTGCTTAGTGAATCAGCTTCAATTTAGTTTTCATTTCAACCAAAAGATAGACCATTAGCAGCAACAGCTGATTATTCCATTCCCTATAGTCTCATCAAAAGGTGTGCATAAAATGTTATGCAGAAGTTTACTTTTCTAACATATTTTGCTGAAGTACTTAAGGTAGCCTGAGCAAGGTAGTTCCCTAGTCAAAATAGAGACCTCATTCAAATTTTACGTTTTAATTTCACCACCTGTAGGGCACATGAATTAAATATTACATTATTAATGGTGCAATAATATAGTTTTATATGAAAGAAATGGTAAGTAATTAAATGAAAATATCTAAATAAGTCTTTAACTTGACTAATTTTTTTCGTGTGGTGCATTCGAAACTCCTTCAAAACTTAAGGTTTTTTGTGATACCCTAGAGCCTTTAGCAGTGACAATATGATTAAATTTCAAAAATATTAGAGAAAACATACAAACTAAACTCAGTTAGCTTTTTTATGATATCTAAGTGTTAGAAATACCTAATTTTATAAATTTTTGGCTCTCTGTAGTGCATACACGTACCATTTCTTATGTAAAAGGGCTGGTATTTTTTGGCAAATATCTCCGAAAGTAATGCGCTAAGGGGTTGAATTTTTGGTGTCATTAGAAGGGTGAGATATTTTTCTTTCAAATGAGACCAAATTCATTGATTTCTAAATAAAACGATTTTTTGCTCAAACTACCTTAACTCGGCGGACACCCCCGGAGATCAGTCTGCAATATATTAATGATTTATTGATGAACAAACGGGACCCATTTCCAAGAAAAGAAACAAAAATCATTGGTTATTTCACACAAGAATGGGATTTGGAATGGTAATATATGTCGTTCTGAATTAAATATTAGAAGTTGAGATAGAAGAACAAGACCCTGCATTCTTGCTTCATATTCATTTCATAGAACATGATTATACAATACCCAACAATTTTAGGGAAACTAACCTTATGCAATGTGAGGGTTTACCATAGTGCTGACTCTTTAATGCAGGGCATTTCAAAGTTTAAATAATCCAGTTCTTTTCTTATAACTTCAGTTCATAGTGAACTGAGATATCTGCTAAACACATCCAAAAGCTGTTCTTTTTATCAGCCATGATTTTAATGAGAATGACTACATAGCTCCCTTATATTCATCTCCTCCTTTTTTATTGAAATATCTCAGCCAATTGGCATTTACTCTAAACAAAAAGAATGACATACAATAAACTAATATTATATAATCACATTACACAGAATCTACGACAAATACAAAACAAAGAGTTCACAGCTGCTAGAATTTTCTCCAAGTGTTGGAAAAAAATGTAAATTTCAACATTGTTTGAAGATTTTACAAAGATATACGTTCATGAAGGTTTAATAATATGGCCCATTGATATTGAGAAGAAAATGAAGGAGACAACAAGAATGGAGCAACATTATTGAACATACAAAAAGGTAAAAGGACAATGTTTCTATCAAAAGATTTCCTTAAAAGTCAAAGCTTTAAAAAAATATGACACTATTTCACAAATAAATCTAAAAGAATCACATCAATCTATCAAATCATTTTTCAAAAATTCAAAGAAATGTTCAATACAAAATAAAATATTTTGAGATGAGGTAGTCATTGCTTCAATGATACCACCTCATTTACACATATGATCGGTGAAAAATCACATCTTTGAATGCAAATTTTGAAATAGTAGCCACGACAATTAATCACTGATATTCACATGTTTGTTTTACAACCAAGTGGGAACCAAGTGAAGCGTTTATCTGTTGAGAAGAGTATGGCTTCAACTTCAAAACTCATAGAACAATGCAAATGGCAATGTGAGAGGTGAGGAAAAAATTCAATGGTAACATGTTTACACAACTACTTTTACTTCCCCAGGGCAACATCATTGGCAACAATGACAGAATTCTGAGATTGCCGACCAGTTGGCTGTGCTGGCATGTGGACACTTCATTTTTATAAGCACGTCATGAAAAAAAAGAGACAAATTTTAAGGACATGATTCATTAAAATTTGTAATAACAACCCTTACACTGCCAGCAAATTCCTGATGGGCTGTGCTACAACTGCCAAGGCCTTTATCATACAGCTTTTACATTAAAAAACACCATTATGCTTATTTTTAATCTTCTAAGGTCAATTTTTAATGAATACAAGATATAAACTAAGGAAATGAATATAGAAAAATGATGCATGTGAAAGGAAATGAAAATTAACCAATTTTTAATTCATATGCAAAAAATAAAACTATTGCAGTTTTAGCACCACCACTAAGAGCTGACAGAGCAGACTACTGGCAATACAAGTTTTGATATAAAATCTATTTAAACCACATTGGCACATGGTCATATCACAACAGCTAATGCGAAAACAGCACTAGCAAAGCCACAAAATTAACATTCATCAGTCTAGTCTACTAGGAGATAGTTTCTCACTACTGAGAGATCTGAATGATAGCAGCCAGTTAGAATGGAAGGTTATACATCAAGGTGATATACTACCACAGAATGATGAAGAAAAATAAATGCAACAACAGTAACGATTGAAGAAGTTCTTCTCTGAGAGGGTAAGGAGAAAGGTCAGGAGACATTCAAAAGATGATAGTAACTAATTTAATTAACTGTGGATCAGAGGTTGATAAAGTGCCTTATCTATTGAGCCTGGAACTAGCAAAGTATTGATAAATAATTAGTGATGTGGTCAGGATTAAATCAAATCCTTCCATAAAAGATTCAATGGAATTTGAATCCATTTGGGCAGGTGGCATATGTGCTACGTCACTGTAAACTCTTCATCAGCCTTTGTAAATTTGTTTGATATCCCACCCCGGAATTTTTCATTTCAATGCTATGATAAGCTATTTGGGTAAACATTCATTGCATCATAAAATATTCATATCATTGGAGATTATCAGAGTTAATAGTCATGCCAAGTTTCATTTAAAAATTGCCACAAGGCACATGCACAACACTTCCTTCCTAACCTTCCCGAGCATTCTGTATGTTGACATGCGTGACTTGGATCATTATGCCTACCATTCTTATTTTTATCAACTGACTGACCGAAAATATTTCTTATTGTTTTTGAAAATCGAATTTTGGAGCAGGATTACATATACACTTAACATAGAATGCATTATATAACATCACTTTAATATGCCACATAATATTCTGGAACCGTTTTTGTTGCTCTATCGTTTATCCATGGTTTAAAGACGCAAATTTAAGGAAAATTTAGCTGGCCCTTTTAAAGAATTGATTCAAGAGTTGTTAGGCTTTAAACACCCATTCAAATTAATGTGGGTGAAATGAGCTAGGACACAGAAATAGATATCCACATGGCCAAATGTTGAAAGGTAAGAGTCAGGGCTTGAAACTTATTCGTACCTATTTGCACAAAAATTCTGATACTGTAACCTGTGGGTGTATCTCCATAGCCACTAACGCATACAAATTTTCCTATAATGCATACAAATTTTCCATTTTCGCAAGAAAAACTGCTAAAGCCTGCAATTTAGCTAAAATAAAATGGAAAGGTTTTGAAACACCCCAGTATAAAATTACTAAGAATGCATGAGAATACGTAAAAAAATTAAGTTGTGTTTACTCAATTATCTTCCTTTATTCCTAACAGAGAAAGTAATAGACCTTATTGTGAAACAAATGTTTCTTCAGTTTTACCATTATATTATTAAGCTAAATAATTAGATATTAGATTAAGGGTTAACCTAGATCAACTAACAGCTTCGTAAATTAACAAGAAATTATAACAATGGATTTGAATTTTTAAAAATGTTTTATCATTATCTATACAAAGGTAATGATAAGAAACTGGGAAATATCCTTAACGAAAAGCATGGTTTGATATTCAACAAAAATATGAGATTCCAATTCTGGATTTGATAGACTTTGGATTCAATCCATCACTGTAAATAATGGAACATTTCCACAGAGATTACGAATTGGGTAACTCGAAGTCAATCAGTGTATATGTAACATAAGTTCATGTCGTCATAAATCGCACAAAAAGTTTTGACACCTCATTTTTTAGAGGGAATTCCTAAGTTTTGAAGTTTATTTTAAACCACCTCAGTTATGGCTGGGTTTTGATATATTTCCTTGGATACTAGTGACAAGGTTTGGACATTAAACACATTCAGGCCTCCAGGTACAATAGAAACTCTATAATGTGAAGTAGGCAAGGTAAAAAACTGGGACTTCATATTTTTGCGTTTATATTTTTGAACCTTTAATAGCAAATTGTAAAAAAGATATTTCTTCATACAGATAAAGCCAATCCGAGTGCACAGTAGCGAGTATGGTATGTGGTGCAAGAGGTGAGAATAAATCAAAAGAGAATTGATTACATATTGGAAATGCTGCCATCAGTCAAAACAAAAACAACCACAGGATATGAGAAATTATGCCTTATACTTCCATTTTCCTCAACACTCGAGGTAGAGATGATAAGAGGACTAATATAATGAAAATGACTAGAGTGACTCAAGTATTTGTGAGAGAGGACTATCTTTCACTATCATTCACGCATTTCATACATATGACGTATCATGTTCGGCAACGCAGATATATGAGGTGTCTAAGTCTGCAAAAAGTTTTACCGACAGTTTTTTCAATGGTTTGTAAAAATGAGTTCCATTCTGTCCAAGGTACTGGGCCTGAAGAGAGTACTTTCATAAATTTCATAGTTTCAAAACTTCATATTTACAAATAGCACCATGTATCTATTACAGGCTTTTGGTTGCGACCAACAGTTTTGCTTCATGTAATCAAAACTTCGTATCTTTTTGCATTGTACTTTCAAGTTCCTACTGCATACGTTAACTCTCGAAGATGGTTAAGCAGATGACGAGAGATGAAACATTACAATGTATGACAAAAGTACGCAAACACTCAAAAGAGTACTTTTCTTCAACCACAGTGACAAACAAATGGTCACACATGCAGCAAAAAGCTTCATCCAGATAGTTACCCATAACGATGTCCACAATGAAGATAACATCAAGAAATTAGTATAGCTTTCCTTACACAAAAAGCAAACAATGAAAGTACAAATCCAGAAACACAACATTGCCCAAAATGTAGAGGCTGCAATTCACTCTAGAGAATAAATTAATATCTTGGCCATGTTCTACAATAATGGGATAGCACAGTTTGGACACTGAGACAACTCAATATGCGATCCTTTGTACGTGCATTAAAAGTTATACAAGATGTAATGTGCCTGTTGCTCAAGCTATGAAGATTCAATTTAGTTGGAAATGAAAACTTTTCACATCACAATGAAAATTCATGGACATACAACTGACTGGTCCTTAGCATGCCTTGGTTCTCGGAGAAAAACGTGTACATCAAACATCCGCTATTCTCAGGCAAAAGATCTTTGCTCTACTTTAATCATCCAAATTCACGAACATATAAATATCTCTATTCTAAGTACATAAAATATAGGTCAGCTAAGAGCAAATTGTTGATGTTCCAATAGTAAGGAATATTTCAGTTTTCTAAAGACACCAGTCCATAAACAGACATAAAAGTAAAAGGAATGAAATCAAAAATAAAATATACACAACATCTTTCACACCCAAACATCAAGAGACATCAAAATTTATATCATACTCCCCGCAAAATACAAATCTAAAACATGAACTCACCCATCAGATGTCCCAATGGGATTATTCAAGGAGGCTTTTGAAGTAACGCCAACTTCTTTCTTCAGAGAATTACCAGATGAGGTCACAGAATCCAAACCAAGTTCCGAGAGGGCACGAAGAGCTGTCAGTGCAGCCTAGGAATAAATCAGGGCATAAATTAAAGAATGGCCCACGTAATCACACAGGTGACTCCTTATATTCTAACTGCTATCCTTGAATTATCTCTCAATGAAAGTTCAATGCACTGATATCTTAAATTTTGAATGTAACATCCACAAAATGTCTACCCTGTAGAGTACGTTTTCCTGGTTACCACGTTCAGAATCCCGGGTCCCTTCAAGAACGCGCCAATGAGAATCTGCTGTATAATGAATGCCAAATTAAGGAATATATGTAGGACCCAAAATTAGAGAATTGATGGAAGACAACAATTTTGTTAACTTTTAAGTGAAGTTGAAAAAAAGGCATGGCTGTCTTTCACGAGTGTCTGTCAGGACTTTTTAGGCAATTGTTAGAATGAAAACTCTCGTGACATTGTACAAGAATTGCAGAGATCATACCACGTATAGGATGAGAAATGTCATTGAAGTTGCATTTCTTGAATGATCATTTGGACCCTTTCCTAGATAACATTGGTGCCATTAACTATGATCATGATGAATGTTTTTACTGTGATATTTCACTAATGGAAAAGCAATATTAGAGAAACGAGTACAGATACGCTGTCCTACAACATCTGAGCCTTACGTAGAGATGCTCCCGATGAAAATCTTCACAGGAATTCCAGAAGGAAATATCCTTACAAGATGGCAGCATATGTGGAAACACAGCAAGCAGACAGCAGATTTTCACACAACAAAAGCCACAATAAGACTAAGCAATCAGGAGAAGGAAATTCCCCACCCATGCTCCCATTAGCTACCACAAGACCAGCTTCAAGCTCCTTACGGCTGCCAAACCTTTTCACATGCCAAGTCATTCAAAAGTTTATACACCACAAAATCCAAGCCCTATCATTTGTGACTCCCACCCAGATATCAATTATACTGACCGAATTATCAAGGAAAGAAAAGTTGGCTGACTATTGGTAGATTGTGAAGAGGATCATCTCAGAATGTAAAACATCGCCATATACCACCCTAAATATATCCTGGTGAATGCAATTTTTGTAGTTCAGACGTGTAACTACCATAAAATTTTCAAATGTGTCACAATATCACTCTGACTGGTGAAAAATATCTGCAAGGATATTCTAATTCATCTTGAAATCTACACAAAGTTAGGTAGATTCAATTCTATTTTTTTGGTAAAAAAATTCACCTTATTAGACCAGTGAAATCTTTTGAGATTACTAGAATAGCAATATTCTTTGACTAATCATAAAAAATCTTAATGCGATAAATCTGATCCAGATATATTTGTAACAATTTCCCATTAATGCATAACTACATTTTTCATGGCCAAAGAGGTATAAATTGTCCAGAAAAGGCATAAAGGTATCAAGATTAGGACAGAGATGAAAAAAATAGCTGTCCAAGTCATGAACAAGTAATGAGAAAGAGCTCATTTCAATCAGAGATGAATTAGAGAAACAAAAAATAACAAAACATAATTATTAGTAAGAGAATAAAAATATCATTGATTTGTTCAACACAATATAGGCTCAACATAACTCAAGTGGTAACATTACAGTAATATCAAAATACTTCCCAATATGAAAACCCTTTGAGTTAAAACCATGAGTGAAGGGAAAATACAATTTTCAGGTGTATACAGGTGCATGTATTCCAGTAAAAAGAAACAATTATGCAGGTTTAAGGTTTCTTCCTACAGCAGAATTTATAATTTTACACAGAAGTGGCTCATCTCCATAATTACTTGTAATGAAAATACTGGTTAAATGAACACAATAAATCAATTTCACCACACTCTTAAGTTACCTGATCATGGGATGCATCTGTAGTTTTCCCAGCTCCATGACAAACTTGGGGTGGCTCAGTAGACAAAGAAACAAGACTTAGAAACTCGCTGTGGTTGCCCTGTTAGGACGATTTGAAAATAATTGGAATAATTCAATAATCATTAATGATAAAATTTCATGTTAAACTCATAATAATACAAGGTAAAAACATACTTTTTAAGGAAAAAGTTTTTATTGTTAAATAAAAAGACTAAAAAGTAATGTTTTTTTAGCCACCATTGATTCTGCATGCAACTAAAACTTCAACCCTAGGGGGCTACATTTAAACTTCATTAAATTTATAATCTGTGAATTCTAGGGTGACTAGACGTCTTCTTTTAAACAGGATTGTCCATTTTCCTTTATACATCCTGTAGTCCCGATATAACAGTAACGGGACACCAAATGTCCTGTTTTTCTGTATGTACCTGCAATAACCTGATCATCTTACTTTGCTTCGTTTTGTGTTTTGTTTTTGAGTCATAGCCAGAGAGAAGGGTCATTGTAGGTTTATTGTACACCTTTAAGCAGCTGTTTGTTTTTTGTGCCGAGAGCCCTATCCCCACCCTTATGTTCCATTTCTATTACAAGTTGGTTGACACTTCAAGGGATTCACATGCTTTCACACCCTATGGGATTGCATTGATTTGAGAAAAGAATAGAACATTTAGCTGCCTTACTCCAGCCTTCCCTCCCATGAGGAGTGAAGATTGGGATGAAACAGGTAAACTAAATCTCTTGCCCATACAACATCATGCCACACTAAATATGTCATCATCTAGTATAGAATTCTTGGATGGTAATTAACATAAAATTTCTCATGTTCAAAAAAGTCTAGTACTTAAAAAAAACACTTCAAGTATGTTTATTGGTAAGGTAACCTGACTGCATGGTCACCACAATGGATTTATGGGTCAATGGACAAATGACTAATACATGACATACTTTGTTATCCACTGTGTCCATTAACCTCAGAAGGTCTAGGAATTTATCTATTAACTTTGTCAAATATCTTTGGCACTAGGAGGCTGGACTTAAATTTGTGGGGACATGTGCCTTTCATGTAAGTCCGGAAGTGCTCGATGGCCTCTGCTCCCAGGGGGGTTTGAAATTGACTCTGAGGAAGGGGTTCCCGCTCAATGTTGCCGAGATTATTATCCCTCAGCTGGGATAACTGCATGGCCCACGATAAAAGAGGCCTTGTGGTGATGAGGTTTGGCAACACAGCAAGCAGAATCACAGTTCAAACAACTGAGGTCTAAGAGCAACTGAATTTTCGAGGCTCTATCCACATCTTCAGTACCTTGATTGGCTCTTGGAAAGTCATATGATGAGCAACTTTCTCTTTGCTCACCCCTTAAAATTTTAATCCTGCCTCCTAGCCCCCCAAGGCATTTGAAAAAGATAATAGCATTGGTATGGCAGTCATACTGAATAGCATTTCCAATGATTCTAAAATAATGTAATACTTCTCATATTTGTCCCAACTCCTCCACTTAGTACCATTATTTCACAAATGTAGTCATAATAAATTCTCTAAATAACCTAACTAAATTAATCAGCAATCAAAGAAAGGGCTCAATAAGAAATAATAACAAATAGAAACACTTTTTGATAGTTGTCTTACTTTAGGAAAGTCAGAAAATTGAACTTGAAAGTTCAGTAGCTGCGCCAAGTACATCAGCTGATCTTTTGGTCGCACAACTGGTGAGGTATTATTTTCCTGAGGCCTGGCTTTGGATCTATGATCGAGACCTCCTTTTGAGTCTGTAAGGATTGGAGGTGACTGAGTTGGGGAGGGACGATGGTGATACGCCCCAGATTTAAGAAGAGCCTCAGCAGTGGGTGATGTGCCACCTCTTAAGAGCTCCTTTGCTATGGTAGCTGTCGTTTGTATATTAGCCATTCTTCCCCCAGAGGAAGACTGCACAGTTCTCACACCCACATCTGAAAGAATATGAGATGCAGCACATGTGAAAGGCAATTTCATATCCACAGATTAGCCGAAATTGCTGAAGAAATGATGACCCTCATAAATGTCTTCATAAATAAAAATTAGAGATTGGTAAAATATTAGTTTTCTCAAATTTGAATAAAATCAAATACCTCTAACATTGAAATACTACTATTTGCTAATAATTTATTTAAAAGTTTTACGAAAAATTTTATTATAATTCTTTAAATTTGAAATTTCAATATTCATATAATGATCAAATCAATTAAATAAAATCATATGAAATTTTTTAACTACTAGCTTGTATTAGGTGAACCATTTTATTGGTTTAGACAACAAACCCCAGAATATGAGAAGCAGTATTTTACATGACAGTATATTTACATGACATACAGAGCTTAGGAAAAAGGTAGCACCAACTGATTTATAATACCATTAAGGGAAAAATACATTAGCACTATTTCAGATCATTACTTATCTTCCATAAGATCACTGCCAAGAATTGGAAAAAAATTCTCAATCAGAGACATAAAATGGCACCCAACAAAATACATTAAGCTAGTGTTGAAAATACAGTTGACCTCAGCTAAAATACTGACAAGCTGGTGAAAATGTTAATTTCTTATTTCCAAGACAAAAAAACACTATACTGGAAACTGCATGCATGGGGGGCTCAGCCACTTATACTGAACATGAGAAGAGAAATCCAGTTGAATGGCGAGCACTTAAGTGGAACTACAGCTAGATGCAATATGAACAACATTCTTCATAGAGACTTACTTCCTTGACCGATTTTGGCCGATGATTGACTGAAACTCTGCTTAACATTGCTATCACCAATAAGAAGAAGACCAGGAACCAGCTGCCGCCCACCACTTCCTCCAATACCAAGGACAGACGATCCAACCCCACTAACTCCACTTCCATCCCCATCAATACCATCTTCCAAGAAAGTCACCTGCCAAACATATAACACATGTCCATTTCAATGTCACATTCATAGTACTTGAATCTCAAATGCTCAATCACTACCTTTACAAATCAAACTCAGAACGATTTGGCCGGTTCAGCTCGTAATGGTATATGCAACATGTTAGTGGGATCGATATGAGAAGCTGGCTAACTCGGTCCACTTTCTCTGCCAGTCTGACATTTCTAATAGATAAGAACTGATTCAAATCCATATTTCAATTGATTTCACATTGGTAAACCAGGCGATCCGAGTCAGCTGGCTTAGAATGTTCAGATCAGTCTGAGTTCATATAAAGTACTGAAAACAACAAACTAAACTTCAACTCTTAGGGGGAAGCAATGCTTGCCTTACTCCATATATCCATAATCAGATAAGATTGTGGATATTTTGTAATAAAATTTAAAACTGCATAAAATACTAACAAAGAGTAATGGGTCAAACAAAAGAAGTTTTTTAATGTCATACACTAAAAAGAAGAAACATGTGATACACACATAAATGCTTCTTAATAACCATGTCATGGAAGAATAGCATTTATCAGATGGATTCAAGGTGTCAACAACCAATGATATTTTGCCAATTGAGTGACACACTATAAAACTCAATTTTGTAAATTTTTGCTCACAATAGGGAGATTGACATAAAATGTAGCATTTTGTGAAAAAGAAGCTCATATTTTCTTAAAATTAGCACTTGGTATAATATTTTCCAAAACCTCGATTCCCATGAAAATGTTAAAAGTCCACGCTAACCAATTTGAGAAAATTTTGTTCTAATTTACAACAGTTGCCATAGATCCATATCATTCTATCACAACTGGTAAAGAGATAACACTGGTGAGACCTGATCCATTTCTCCAGCAGGTAAGGATTAGTGTATAGCCTATGTATTGGTCCATCATTCAGTCTCTTCTTCAGCTATAATCATCATATCTATTGCCACTCTAAGGTACCCGATAAAACTAGAAATGGATTTTCACAACATAAATAGCAAGTAGTAGTCTCATAAGAGGCATTTAAATTAACAAGGGCCACTGATAAAGAGTTCAACAAGTTTCTAACATGTAGATAATAATACAGAATGCAGTGCACTTAAAGGTTTCGTAATTTTGTTAATCTATAAAGCTGTGATTCCATTTGGATAGGATTCTCTAACTAGAATGAAAATATTATTTTTTAATAGTAAAACCCTCCTTTGCCCATGGCTTCCGTCCCACCTTTTAACTCGAGCACTTAACGCAAACATATCTAAAGACTATTCCCTCGGGATCTCTCACACTATAATTTAACATGTTAAGCTCCATAGTGATCTGTATGGACCACATTGAAAAATTCCACAATGGACACGGAAGTCCACAGGAACTGCCAATCATTTTTCCAAAATATGTACCTGACATTGCTAGGTGACCGCTTTTAAAGTATGAATGGACCACCATGGCCTCAAGGAGCATCAGGGATGGAAGAGGTATGGAGATTGAAGAGACAAAACAAAAATGTCAATATTTTTCTCTATGTGATGAAATTGGAAAATGTTTACATTCAAATCGTACCCTTATAAGCAAAATTACCTATTTTTAGCCTTATAAGCACAGTCATCAACTTAAAAACACTTCAACACTGCAAAACAAATTTTAATTACTATTTAACTGAATACACGAAACTTAGTTTTTTGGAATAAGGCAAAAAATCTAAGCAAAAGTGGGGTTTTCTTTCACAGTTTTCACAAGAAGTAGTTACTTATGGCATGTTTGAGGGGGTGTGATACCTTTCTTTTTCATTTCATAACAGCCCTTTTATTTTTTTCTAAATTTTTGGCATGGTCCATTCTTTTTCAGGGAATGGGGAATGCTGTATTAATTTGTGCATGATGTGCACCTGTGTGAGACACACCCTGCTTTTAAAAGTGTTGGAATTAAAAAAATAATCAGTGGCTTTCTTCAGAGTCCTAGCAGGAGGGTTTAGGGATCATAGTACTTTTGGCTTCTATCAAAGCCTTCCATTTGTGATACAATAATTGAAACAGCATTTCTCTTAGGCTTGGTGAAGCTGAGAAGTAAATATCTTCATTATTACACACACAAAAACAATTTTCTCATGTTTTTTCTTCTATGATATATTGATTTAGGTAATCAATTTTCTTTCAAACGAATCAACCCAGACATAGATTTGATGTTTAGTTATAGAGTGAGTGGGGATTGATACACTGAACTGTGACTGTGAGCACCATAATCCCCTCTCAAGATTGTAGGCAATAAGGCCCAAATGTTTATTTTTAAATGTAGATTTCTGGATTTGCCTAAAACTAAGGGCTTCGGTCTCTCACTGCTATTTACATAGGCTCTGAACAAAACAGTGGGGTGAGCTTTGCTGTGTTTTTCCCCATGGCATGGATTCCCTTTCAATTATTGGGTCTAGTGTGGCAGTATATCATACGAAAGACCTGCCTTGTTCTCGGAAAATTTTCGGTAAGAGCATATAGCCATCAACAAGATTATACCAGTCGGACACTTCCAGGGACAAAATGTTCAAGATTCACAACAGATCTATTTAAGAAAATAATACAAAGTTTTTTATTTATAATTATGTGTATATATTTATTTTCCCCAGTGATACTCCCGGCAACAGGGATTCAGGCAGAGCACCTCGCACCCCGCCCTCGCAGTCAGGGCAATATATTCCTGTATGCTTCCGTAAGCCTTGGGTCTTGCAGACTCTGCAATCCTTTTGTCTGGCTTTTCTAGAGCCAGTGGTGGGAGGTACTTTGGGAAGTGGGAATCAACTGATAAAGGACCCCTTTGTGGATGGTGAACAACAGTGTTATTACCGATCAGGTAATCAATTATGCGGATGCGGAATGAATGCCAATGCAGATGATGGCCATGGTAACACTGGTACAAAAATAAAGTATTCAACATG
Organism: Ceriagrion tenellum; assembly: GCA_963169105.1. Taxonomy (NCBI): domain Eukaryota; kingdom Metazoa; phylum Arthropoda; class Insecta; order Odonata; family Coenagrionidae; genus Ceriagrion; species Ceriagrion tenellum. Next base: position 51,023,790 of record OY720633.1, on the reverse strand, counting down.
ATCATCTCCATGATATGAATGCCAATTTTTTTGTGCCACTTTAGGGATTTGTGTTCCTTCGTATAGTATGCTAAGTATTGATCCATTCGATCAATACCCCCATGTATTTATTGTAATTCACAATACATCGGGGTTTATTCACCGAATTGCCCCTCATAGAGGAAGTGGATACTATATCCCCACTATACTTCGAGGATATCATAAAAAAATCTCTCTTGTCCTTCCACTTCGAAACACAAATCCCTTCAGGTTGGTTCCATTGCTGGATCATTTCATCCCTGCACAATTGAGCTTGGATGACCTTAGGAGGGTTCCTCTGCCATTCTTTCCTAAGCGTCCATGTGCAGCATCAGCACTCACGGAGCAACAGCTCTCTGACAAGAGAAAGACTGTTGTAAAAGTTGTGCATAAAAATTGAATGGCCTGGGCTGGGACCATTCAACAATTTATGAACAACTTTGTCCGTGTCTCCAACACCGCTATCATCAGGGTCCTTCCCTCCTGCATATAGAATAAATCGATGAGCTAGCCCATCTGGCTCCACCAATACATAAAGTTTCACACCAAGTTTATGGTGTTTCATTTTTATATACTGGCGGATCGAAAGCCTTCCCCTCCAAGCCACCATTGATTCATCGTTACACAGATTTTACCTTGGGTAATGCACTGTTTCCATAATTTGGTGGAAGTACACTACAATAGGCCTAATTTTGAAAATAGGGTTCTCAGATTTTCTGTCTACGGAATTCCGTCTAAGGGACATATTGTGGGAGAAATAATGAAGCCCGAATTTCGCATCAGCACTCTAGTAGTCAGCTAGCAGGTGATGAGGAATAATTACCATGTGAAAAGCAAGCCCCAGGAAAACTTTGTATTCCTCAACTGATTGTGTTTTCCAGTTAGTAATGCAAGCCCTTTCGAAGACAACCCTGAGAAAGAATTCTTCCGCTAAAACATTTGTTTCCTCAAGTACTAACTGAAAAATTACTACTGAAAAAAATCTATCGGTAAATAACAGATCAAAATAATCCTGTGGTCTGGCCCCCATTGGCTGAATCTTCAACCCACTATTTTCCAGGAAAGAGATATTCGGAGATTCCACCAGAATATCAACCCATACAAAACCACTAGACTCAGAGGGTGCTGAAGGTCGAGGAGTGGGGGTGGGCGAGGGAGAAGGAGAAGGGGGTGGGATGGGAGAAGAAGCCAAGGGTATGGTTAGGGGTGGAATAGCGGGACCACTAGCTCCAGAAAAAGGGACCATAGAAAGCTGGGCAGTGACAATTGCCTCCCTGCCAGAAGGGTTCCACATCGACTCTTTGTCCTCTGCCTTTTTATAAAAGTAAGGGGAAAAGGCTATATTCCGCATGAAGAAACAATGTAAGAAGGAAAGTGGTGCATAAATAAAATATCAAAGTTGAAATGGCCAAGAAAAAATAATGCGTACTTACATTGACTGGGAACTGGAGATGAAGAAAGCAAGGACGATCCAAAGGCTCAACACGAGCAATCTACAAATGATGCACTCCTCACAGTTGCTAGAACCCAACTGAAGGTCAACCGCATGGTCGGAAGTGAGCCGGAAGGGTATTAGTCACGTACAAGGGTGAGGAAAAGAATACACGGCCAAGAAATCGACTACGTCTATTGACGTGCTCCATAGATGGGGATGGACAGGAGCACGTCTATTGACGTTCTCCGCACGCAATGTGTTAATATGCAAAATACCTGATGTTTCCCCTTCTACATTGGAGAAGTCTTTGGGGTTGATGCATGCTCCCTTTTTTGCTTATCAGACTTTTAAACATCTTCAAGCAGGAGATAAGGGTAGGGAAGGGAAGCAGAACACCCTGTATATTATTTATTTTTCTGAAAGTACTAGAAGACGTCTTATTTTCCCTGATCTCTATTGAGCTTATTCTCATGCCTCTTAACTTCCATGGTCACCTTAAGATTCTCATTTTAAAATTTTTATCTTTTGTTAATTTTGTTGTTTTGGCAGCATGTTCTGCAACATCTGATTTGTCTGGGTTATCTAGCTGAATGATGGCAGTAAGCTCCTTGTTCCTTATCTTAAATGGTCAATTCATTTTCTGCCATATATTCTTATATGTTTTACATTTGAGCTTTCACGTAGCCTCCATCTTCATTGACCCTCTATTTTTTATATTTTATACAACTTCACTTATTTGTCTCTGAAGTTAGATTATTGCTTTACCACTATGCTCATGCAACTTCCATGAATTCTCTTCCATAGCTCATAAGCTAGAGGTGGTATCCACCAAAGGAGAGGATATGTTGTTTTTTTCCAATTCAAAATGAGAAGAATCCCACAATAAGAATATATGATTTATAAAAACAAATACTTCAATTATTTGACACACAATTGTAGCTTTTCCAAAAAATACAAATTTAATCAAACCACTAACCTTTCTATTTCCATCAGCCAGTTCATCCTTTGTTTTCACTTCACCATGCAACAATGAATTGGAAACGGATGATGAGTGGTGAGATGTACCAGAAGTATTGGTTGATGAGGAGGAATTTCTAATTCCACTAGTTAAGGAATTGGAGGAAATATTATTTGATGAGGAAGCAGGTTTAGAAGGAGAAGAATTTATTGAGGTTGACGTATTCTGGATTAGTGGCCGGGAATAGCCTAGCATTCGTAGTAGACCCTCGGCAGCAGCACGTTTAGCTAGCTTCTTGTTTGGACCCGTTCCAGTACAACTTCTGTCCTCAACAGAGACCTGTATAGAGACCAGAAAAACAACTATTTCAAAGGGAAAATATAAATTTGATAGAATTGAGGGAAATACATTGCTTATTACATACATATGGGGATGGTACAAAGGGTTGAAGATTATCTTACAGTGATTGACTGACTGCTCATAATTAAAATAAGGATAAAAATCATCCTCAACATCATCTTAACAAGAAAAGCATAATGGAAAAGTGAGGGTGCTGGGTGTTCTAACAATAATAGGTGAAAAGCAATTGAGATTGTGTAATGAGAGACATAACTTAGAAAGAAATACACAAAGTCATAAGTAGGAATGTTTCTGGAAGAGTAGCTCATTGAACTCAGCCATCATTACAAATCTACATTTTATAAATCACACATTCCATGGTTATAAAGCATTCCACACACAAAACCAATCCAAAACTTGATACATCCACAGATGAATAAATTAACTTCAGCAAAACCTCCGGGGAAATATTAAAGCTTTCCATGAGCAATATTAAGAGCCTTGTGCAAAATAATGATTATGACAAGCATATTAACCCTTAACTAAACAACACAGTCACATCTCTAATTAACTCTTGTGCTATCAATCATCATTCTTTGGTGCCCGAGCAAAAATTGCCTAGACCTAAGTATTGGCCAGCATTTTTAATACAAGTAGTAGTAGAGCACCAATTTTCCATGGTAATGTGTGGAGAAGCTCAACTGGAACACTGAAAATGACTGTAAATCCACTCATGTTCAATGTCTAAGTAGTTGTGACCTTGGTTTCAGTTTTCTCCAAGTCTTCCTCTAACACTGCATTGAAATACTTTTTTTACTTTTTACCATTTAGTTTATTGAGAGATTGTTCATTCAATTAACTTCTCTGAAACATTTTACCAACTAAAATTAATACCTTTTGATTAAAAGCAATAAATATGCTCCAATTTTCAAAATATTGAGCGCTTGAGGTACAAATTTTATCCTCTGGGCACATGTCTGTTCTGCGGCCATTAGAAGCAGCTTCTCGGAAGTCCAAGTCCAATAACCCTTCAGGCTTACCCAGCCTCCTCTTGAGGTTAACTAATCAAGGCCACCAACAACCCTTATTGCCAAACATGGGATGCAGTAGATACTACTAACTTCTTTGCTAGCAGTGAGGCACTTACTCACAAATTCTTAAGCCCAATATTTTTACAGCTTCTTATATATCTGGCAATAAAGTGGTTAATGAAAAGTTACAATCTTTATACAACAATGAAGGTTTTTCACAGGGCAGAGCCAGCAATTTTGATAGGTTTTACGGTACAAATATTTGACTTCAAGCAATCATCCACAAAATGTATTTAAAAATGTCACCTTTGGCACTTCTGTGCAATACATTTTCTTTTTTAAGCACATACTAACTATTCTAGCTCATATAATGTCTGGTACAGAGGTGTCACATTCCTGTTCCAAGAAGTGCATCAACATTTATGCTGAATACAGCACAATTTAGGGAGAAACTTGTTTGGAATCAAACGATTTCTTCACTTTTGTAGTCATCTACACAATTTGGATTTGAGTTGGGAGTTGTGATGCCAGAGATGATAGATTTGTCACCAATAATCTACTATCCTTACAACTCAGCATAATGCCTCAACCGTTCAGATCTATGTAAGCCACTCATACTCCCTTAGATCCCCTTTCAATCATCCTAAAATTCTAGGAAATACCTAAAACAATGTGCTACCTCTTTCCCAAACAATAAGACATTATGAACCAATCCCAGATGGGGACTTAGCTAACATGAAATGGCCATGGAAGCAAAAAAACTCACTCACCGAAGTCGCACATATATTGAGCAGTGATACAGAGGACTAACTTGAAAACAACACTGTCATGTGCATGATTGAATAGTATGGTGCAGGATAACCTTTTGGAATGGCAAAATGCAGCAGTTATTTAGACTTGAACACAGTTGCTGGCTTCAGGTGTAAACAGAGGCGGTAGTTGGTAAGGTAGGGAGGGAAGGAGATGGAAAGGAAGAGTAGGAAGAGGGTGTTGTGGAGGGGAAGATCACGGTATAATTTGACGATCGCTAGATCACTCATCAGATCTGTGCTCCACTGCACATAAATATGAATTTTTAATAATTATGAATGTGAGATTTACAGAAAGAAAAAGAATGATTGCAATATCATTGTGAAAGAGAGCAAGGAAAAAATGCGTGCGGATGAAGCTAGCAAGATGCAGAGCGATTTTGAAGGCAATAAAAAACTGTTTTGGAAGTGGGTAAAAAGGGCTAAGATTGGTGAAGGCAGGGGAATAAATGCGGTAAGGAACAAAAGTGGAGAGATCGTGTGGGATGAAAGCAATATCAGGAACTGCTGGAGGAAGTATTTTGAAGAATTATACAATAATGATACAGGCACTGAGGATGAGCCTTGTGAAGTAGTATGTGAGAATGTGATGATGGAGAAGGAGATCAGTAAGAATGAGGTCGTAACGGCATTGAGAGTATTGAAAAATGGGAAGGCTGCAGGCGTAGATGAGATATTCAGTGAGATGTTGAAGAGTGGGTGTAATTTACTAATATGTCGCCTGTGTGAACTATATAATTATGCTTACAGACTTCTGTTGTTTCAGTGGATTGGAAGAATGCAATCATTGTTCCATTGTACATAGGGAAGGGAGGAAAGACCGAATATGATAATTATTGGGTCATTAGTTTAAAGAGTTGAGGGAAAAGTGTTCAGCAAAATTTGAATGGAAAGAGTGAGGAATATTATTTCTGACAGAATATGGGGTGTGCAGTGTGGGTTTATACCTGGGAGAGGATGTAGTGACCAGCTTTTCGCGCTTCAGCAAATGATAGAAAAATGTATGGCATCCGAAAGAAAGTGTATTGTGCTTTTGTTGATTTAGAGAAAGCATATGACAGGGTAAATAGAAAGAAGTTATGGAAGGTTTTGAAGGACTATGGAGTGAATGGGCAGTTATTGAATGTTATGATGGCCATTTATGATAATAGTAAGGTAAGCGTGAGAGTTAACGGGGTTTGAGTGATTGGTTTGCAATGAAACAGGGCGTAAAGCAAGGATGTGTATTGTCACCATGGCTGTTTAATGTATTTATGGATAAATGTGTTAGAGATGCATGTAGTGAAATCGACGGTGTTTTGATTGGAAATGTAAACGTGTGAGTTCTTCTATATGCAGATGATGCTGTTTTGATCTCAGAGAGCCAAGAAGGATTACAGTAGCTCCTAGATAAGTTTTGTGAATCAACAGAGAGAATGGAATTGAGGGTAAATCCATGCAAGACTAAAGTAGTAGCATTTGATAAGGTGAATGGGGAGAATAACTGTGATGAGGGCGAATGGTGAAGTAATTGAACAAGTGAATGGTTTTGTGTACTTAGGTAAGATGTTAACGAAAGATGGACAGATAGATGAGGAGATAAAGAAGGGTGCAAATTCTGGAAGGAAAGTGGTAGGTAGCATGTGGAGCATATCAAGGAATGAGTGCCTGTCTAAGGAAATGAAAATTGCAGTGTACAAAAGCCGTACTTCTCCCCACTTTGTTGTATGATAGTGAAACATGGGTATTTCAGGATAGACATAAGAGTAGACTAAACACCATGGGTATGAGTTATTTGAGGAGTGTTTGTAGCAAAAGTAGGATGGATAGGGTCAGGAATGAGTGTGGAAATTAGGAGTCTTAAGAACAGGAGGGCATGTATGAAGCAGTGTATGGGGGTAAATGAAGCAAAAGAGGTTTGCAAGGATAGGTCAGTATGGAGGAAATTATTGAAGCAGAGTTAGGTGTACAAATATATATTTATGAGTGAAACTTAGTGACTTAACCTACCCCGGAAGGGAACAGTGTGATTGGTATGTATGTATGAATGTAATAAACTTTTAAAATTCAAACAATAAAAAAGGTACCAAAAGACCTAGACAGTCTTTGTGCACCATACCTAAAATTGTTTGGCAGTGGAAGGGTAAAACAGCGGGGTACATGTCTAAACTTTTGTGAAACCTTCAGACCTTTAGTGTTCAACTATAGTAATAGTAAGTCAGTAAAATCTAGACTAACTTATGACAAACCTATCAAAATTCAAAAGCAATAGAAACTCAAAATTACTCAGTCAACTACAAGACAAAAATATCTTTGAAAAAGAATGACAAATATTTACCTCCATAACAAACTCCCTTCGATGCCTAGGCACTCCTCTCTCCTCAATTAATGTGTAAACTGGTTCATGTTCTTTTTTCGCTTGTTGTATCTGGATTAGCCGTGAAATAGGATTAATATCTTCCCCATATTCAACCTTTGCTTTCTGCTCCTACAAAGAATATGAAATTATTCATAAGAAAATGAGGCAAACAAATTAGCTAAAAAAATAAGTAAATACATATAACCTTTCAATATTGCAACCCCATATGCTGTTGTTACTATTAAAATTGACAATTAATTCCACATGTTTCTCTTCTGATGAACTACTTGTCTCAGCCCAAATAAATGTTCCCTCCTGAAGTAATCCTAACATCTCATTTGATGTCATTAATTGTGAAACATTAGAAACTTTATCATTATTACCACATATCTTTAGCTTGAATAATACAATTTTTATCTCCATTGACCCATACACTAAGAATGATTGCAGGGAGGAGATCCTCCTGAGGCCAGTGCATTTAAGTAGCTTCAAAAAATAAGAATACAAGTAAAACATTTTTAATAGCAAGCAATGCAACCACTTGTGTGGTTTCCACACTCTTCATTCTCGCAAGATTACAGTAGAACTAAAAATTCCTTAATTAAAAAAAATGCAAAATATGATACTAAAAACATTTCCAATTATTTCTACAATGTGGCTCATTCAGCCTTAAATGTAATACTCGCTACTGACACAATATCAACATACCAGGATCCACGTATGTAAATATATGTACAGAGATAATCTTCAGGCAAACTAATAATAATAATTCACCCACACTCAAAGCCAACTCAAACATATAAAAATGAGCAAGCTTAAATATTAGAGCTCTTCACAAAATACTGCTATCGTAATTCTATTATTGTTCAATAATCAATACTAATGATACTACATAGGAATTAAATGCTCTAAGTCATAAATAAGAATCAATAAGTTTAGTAACTAAGGTAATAGTGCATGGAGTATCTAATGCCCAAAAAAATCCATAAACATGGGCCGCAACAACAATTTTGACCCTGACCTGCTGTACCTTGATGAGGTTCCTCGTCTTCTTTTTGGCAGTAGGCTTCCGCCTTTGACGATTGGCAGCCATGATAGGAGGAGGTGATATGGCAGGTAATTTGCGTATTTCTGCTAACATTTTCTCAGCTGCATGCTTTTTCGAAACCTTGAATAATCAAATGCAAAAGTAACTCAGTCAAATTTGAAACAACTGGCTACTTAAAATCATAAACAACAAATGAACTAATAGAGGAAATGCATGATAAGGGTGCATCAAACTGATAAAATAGCAAACATGAAAGATTAAAAAAGAAATTCAAGCACCATAGTTGATTAATCTTTTCAATAGATAAAAGTTGGCTGTCATAATTATCTATTAACCTAAGAAACAAGGTAGGTATTGTAATATGTTTTAACAATTACAGAACCTCCCACTGCCTTCCACTTACATATGTGCTATATGTAGTGATTTCCATTTGAGAATTTAAACCAAAATTGAGCGTCAGGTCCAAAATATTCCCTGTAACCCTTTCAATGCTAAGTAATAAAGTGTTGATCTTTCCGGAGACAAAATTCAGTTTTTGGCATATTTGTATTCAACACAATGAAATAAGACTCATGTGACAATAACTTTTAATTTTTTAAGCATCTTTTTTGTAGATATAACTGTTTAATTACTTGACATTCCTGAACATCCCGTGCCAATGGCAACACTATTGTGCAGATTGCACAGTCTAACAATTTACCGTCATCGATTTTATGAGGTACAATTCAATATGCAGCATTCCTCACCATTAAGCACATAATTTCAAGTTTATCCAGTTTAAAAACTCATCTTTCACATTGCACTCATTTAATCCTCTCTGTTAAAAAATATTACACTGATGATTATTAAAATTATGTAGAATTCGAATTATTTTGAAAATTTCCAAGGAAAATACCTTATATGGAAATACAACTGCCTTCTTACAACATTGCAACTTCCACCACACCTATGTACCCATCCTTTCCAAGGCCTACTAATCTCCTCTATCATGATCTCTTCCACTCCACCTCAGCATTACCAAAAGCCCCATCCATCAGCATGACCAGCCCTCAGCAAGGAAGTCCAGAATGAGGCTTAAACCAATGCACACTGTGCAAGAATTTAAGTCAATTTTCTCAGATTCTGACACTTATGCTTGTAAAATTATGTCAACCATTCTTGAGTGAAAGGTTCATTAACTGTTGGCTGGGCCTTCTACTGTCAGTTTGTAAGCTGATATGGTATTGTAAAATACCCTGACGGTTTTAGTTAATGATAAAGAATATGTTTCATGCTGAATCCTAATTTTTCATCCTCGACAGGAAAGAGTTTTCTGTTTTAGAAGAATGTAACCAGTGAGAAAATGAAATCCAGTCTCCTGTATTGTTCCAACAAAATGATATCACTCCTTCATCACTACATGAATCAAATCAATAGAATTTCAGCCAAACAAACCAAATGCACCTCATCTAATGGATGAAACCAAAATGGACATATGTTGCCTGATCCTGTATTACACAGAAGAGTGCATTTACCATAAAAAAGTTATGTTCCCCAGAGATTCCACAAAAGACATGTTTCACTGCACATGTGAACACAATGGGCTGAGAAAGAAACAAAGCAAGATAATATTTGCTTGAAATATGAATACCTTTTTTCCATTGCCTTCTCCCTCGGTTATCAGATCTCCAACGACACAACGAGTAGTAAACGTACGCATATGGGGTGGGCCTCGCTCTCCAGTCACCTCAAAAGTCACCTCTAAACCTCGTTTAAGGGCCAGCTCATGCACCAAAGAAATAGGTGATTTGAGATCTGCATTGAGCCCAGCTCCGTCCTTACCACCTAGAAAAGAATCACACCATTAGAGCATATCATGATTCGCCAAATGGATAAAAGCCAAAGATTAACTTTTCCTAAAATGATGCTAATGAGAGTTTACAGATAGAAACAGCAGCATGAGTCTTTTTAAAAAATGCCACAAATTATCAGGTTCAAATAGTTCATTTCAAAATTCATTTCACGTGGGTCACAAGTCGGACAAAAACAGCCAAAAAGATTACCCTCTTCATGCGTTCCATTGGATTCAACTGTGGGAGTGTGTCCATCCTCGCTCACACCTCCATTACATTCTGCTGTCTTTTGTTGAGGGAGATTCTTCAGCAATTCTAGAGCTTTAGATGCTGCATCATGCCTTGCCAGTTGCGCATTATGGCCTTCTCCAAAAAATTCCCTATCCCCCACACGGAGAGACACAACGTACATGGGAGAGTATAAAGGAGCACTCATGACGCCAGGTTTACCATTCATTCCACCTCCATAGTGATTATGATACCGCTGAAAATGAAATTTCATAAAACATTACAAATAAAATGCTGCAACTTAACGATAGATACAGAGACATACACATCATCACAACTTGTATAATAGCAACTTTTGCTCAATCAACTAAATTTGAACTAGAAAAAATCAAGCAAATTTCAACATCATAGGAAAAGACTGATGTATTCTGGAGTGATAACAGTTGGAGCAGCCATCCATTTTTTTTCACTTAAAATAATAGTGAGGTGAAGAAAGTCATAGTCAATAATATTAAATCGATATATACAAAAAGCAAATACCAACAACTCACAGACTGATGACCATCCTTGGAAACACTGATCATCTTACAATGAAATTTGCCACACAGCTCCATCTCAGGCTCGAGAGATTCAGTAATATATCCTTTTCAAATAAAACAACGCCAAACAAACTTTTCAAAAATTATACCATTAAAGTATTTCCTAAGGAAAAGTACACCTAGTCCACTAAAGAAATTTGAATCAAATATAGATTCCAACTGACTCAGTAGAAAGTATAGAGTTACCTATCACAACTAACTGTTTACCTATCATGGTAATTGTACTTTTTGATTAGCAGGTCAATTTTGTACTGGTTAATCATGTAAAAGATGCATGTAAACATAAATAGGTAGAGATTACTACAGAAATATAATAGTTCTTTTGCAAATGATGGAATATTGATGAATGAGATCCTGGAGCAAAAAGCTCTAGGTTTTTCAGGATAACGGAGAATATAGCCAAGGAAAAATTCTTAGAAAACTGAAATAATGATGGTGTTTGATGAGAAGAATAGAAAGTCTGCATCATAAGGATTAAGGGTGAAATTAATAAACAGGTGAATTATTGTCGGAACCTCAACATGGGTGAAAAAAGGGAAAAAAGATGGGCTGAATGAAGAAACATTGGTTATCTAGAGATATCCAATGACTGGCAAAGAGAATAACAAGTTGGAGAGCAAATCACGGAATATTGAAGGCCAACCCTCCCCAGCTCATCAAGTAGCAGAGAAATGCAATGAATCATTATTAAAATGGCATACCACCAAGTTACTAAGGAGTGTTTGATTCATAGAAGAGAAACCTTAGCATTCAAGGATGCACAAAGATGACAAAGATGATAATGTGTTATGATCCATATACATCAATATGAAGTTAAACCTGTGTGAACCAAAATATACTTGGTGCTTGTTTACATGAGAATTTATGTGGGACTAGAATTTGGTATTGAAGCTTCTCCATAAGTTTTAACTCATCATACATATAAACATGTGACTGCCTTCAGAAGAAAGATGAACTAATGCCAGGCAGCACAAGGAATATCATATGAGTACTGATTTAAGACAAGAATCACAAAAACTTCCACTCCTCCACAACTGCAGATGGGTCACCATTAATCCACCAAAAAATTCAAGCCAAGAATTATCATGGAGGTATTGCAAAATTTTTGCTTGTCTGGATTTGGCTTTTATTGGACCCAAATAGAGCACTCACTATTTAAGTCGCACCTTCGAGCCATTAGCGCATCTTCTTGCAAAAGTTTAAGCCACCACTGATAGACCAGGGAAGATACTTACAACAGCTCTGTTCTGACCAAAGAACTTAATATAGAGTGGTGATATGTTTAGCCTTTAAACGTAGGATTTAAATGTCCTTCTAAGTCCCTCCCTGCCAAATTTAAATTGGCCCTAAAAATTTTTTCCAGTAATAAGTGAGCCAAAAATGGAGCTTTCAGCAGTGAGAAGCACCAGACAGCATGCCAATATAGGCACTTTCGGCATTTCAAGGTTAGAGTCAAGAGAAATTTCCCTCCTTAAGGATAAGAAATACTGCAGGAAGCCTAGAAGGAGTAGGAATGTGAGTACTTTGACAATTAGGCAGAAATGCTAATCAGGAAAAACCATATTCAAAGGCATAATAACTTGAGAGTTATATAATTTATTTCCACTTACGTAACTTGTAACATCTGGAATGGATGCAAATCCCTCAGGAAAAGGAAGGAAAAGGTATGAATGTGACACTAATATGAATGACAAATTACAGCATGATAAGGATCTCGGCCTAAGTCAGTCCTATTAACTCTTCTGTATGTTTCGTTAATTGAAAATTCATGGAAATTCATATAGGCTAACTTACCGGTCATATATCCACAGCAATCTCCAGGAGAAAAAGTGTTAGAATACATGTGCAAACAAACTTTTTAATTAGTTTCAAAGGACCAGTTGCATTACTAACTACAAAACTAGCATACTAGGTGCAAAAACATACTGCCATTGAAGCTAGAGCCGAAACCAACAGACAGAAAAAAAGAATGTTAGGATGCAAACCCAAGCCTAATCTTTCACCATTCCTAAGTGGATTGTAAAATCTTGGCTATATATCATAAGAACATGCAAAAGTCATAATTATACAAGCTTATGAAGAGTATGACCAAATAACTCAAAAACTAAGGATACACATCTCAAATTGGGGTATGACCCATTATAAAGTTACGTATAGGTGAGAGTAGCAAAGAATTCACAATTAATTTTGAGGGCTTTAGGATGAATCCCTCAAGATAGCTTTACTTTTTAAGAAAACCTTTTTGTTTGAAGGGAAAAATATTAAAACAGTAAGGAAGTTATAATTTGACAACACTCATTTAACACTGTCAGTTATCCCTGATGCACAGTTGTCTGCCATACACATCCACAATTTGAATACAGCAGCAGAAAAAACCAGACGTGATCAACCATTTGGCCATTGTGACTTCGTCTCAATGGTTTAAGGTCTACCAACTGGTGATTCTTTAAAAAAAATTCTTACCTATCAAGCTACAAGGTATTCTTCAACTGTAACACAAAATAAGAAATTCTCCCAAAAACTTTAGAAAACTTACAGAATAAGAGAACTAATACATATCTTTCAAAAGAATTTATAGTAGTAATATGAACATTTATTGAGGTGCACGGATATCTACCAAATGCATCACACTTTTTAAGCCCTAAAGAGTAAAATAGTTATCCTTTTTAAAGGTTTAGACCACAGGTTAAAGGTGACAAAATTCAATAGCTACAGCAAAATCCAGCTACAACATGGATTTTTGGGGACAAAAATACACCTGTGTAACAGGCAATCTGCACTATTTTGAGGAGAAAGTAGCAATAATGGCAGAGTTACCATTTCTGTGCATATAATTGAAGCTCAAAGTAAAAACATGTGGCTATTTCCACATTACTGTCGTACAGATGAAAATGTGGTCACACCTTCAAATATTTTCATATTTTGGCTTTTGGGCTAAGCATCTAATGGCTGCATAATTCCAAAGACATTTGGAATAGAATTTTTATAGGGAGGTAACTGGATGCAGGCAATCTATATTTTTAAAAAAACTTCAAAATTCTGCTTTGCCATTTCATATATATACAGGGTAGACACTGTCTCTCCATTAAGTTATTGCCTATGCATGGGGCCATTGATAAAACATGTAATTCTGAGAGGCTCACCTAATCAATTGATGGTCACGATTTGGGGAGGCCTCCTCATACTAATGATCAACATTCAACTCAATTTCAGTTGTTAACTCAAGTGAGAATATTGCCCAGAAATGAGTAGCTCCAGCAAGATTGATAAGCAATTTAATAAATAGTCTCAAGAAACACACAGCACAGCTCAAAATAAGGCAAAAAGACATTTACAGCTGTTGAAAATAATGCAGTGCATAAATGATAGCATAACATTGGCTTAAAGCATCTTGAATATGGCAGTGAAGTAGGATCTGAAGTTTAGATTTTTAAAGTTATTTTAGACAGTTTAGTATTATAAGAAAAATTGAGGATATAGTGCCTGTGGGCAACTGCAAAATATTTTGAGGCTGGCAAAGTTTAGCACTGATTTGTGTACTTCAAAGCACAGCATCAATTTGAATTTAAGTGGCGGGAAGATGTTGGCAAAGTTACACTATGCTCAAATTGTAGGTGCAGATGTTCCAGGTAAACAAAACCATGGTTGTTAAGAGAAACTGGAATGCACTTATTTGTTATGTTTCTGCCAAGTAACGATGAATCTGATGTGACTTTACAGTCATAAATAGGATCCTTAAGGAATGGAATTGCTTACGATAGGCTCGACACGTAGCCAGTAAAAGAGAAAAACAGATTGATAATTTTGGGGGACAAGCTCAGACCCTGGGTATGATTGAAACCACAGTATTATGAGGCATGGTATCACCGGATATTATAATTTTTACTTCTGGGAAAAATATTGGTTTCTGAATACACTGTCCATTGAATCTAAATAAATACATTGTCCATTTCAAGAACAATATCCCCTTGAAAGTCTTTCTTCCTTCTCTGGATGTAATGATGTACATACGAGTCAATGTATTTTGTAAATTTGGTAAGATGTCTGCGGGCAAAAATGACAATTTTTATCCTTACGGTAAAACTAGTTTCATGCTCCTGCAACACCACCAGGTACCTAATGATAACACAAGCTTTAAAACTAATAGTACCACAAGAATAAAAATTTTGCAGAAAGATGCATAGTTTTATTATCTCTGCCTAATTGAATTTCCACCTAGTTATGCCTGAAACTATCGAAATCCAGAAAACTAATTTCAAACTAAACTTTCAGTTAAATGCTGCATTGGAGCTGCTCCTATTTCTATTCCCTGGTAAAGTTAATTCAAGCTCAAGGTAGTCTGAGCGAGATAGTTCCCTAGTCATAATAGTGACCATATTCGAATTATAAGTTTTAATTTCACCAGCTGTAGGATAAATCAATTAAATATTGCATTATTAATGGTGAAATAATATTGTTTTATATGACAGAAATTGTAAGTAATTAAATTAAAATAACTAACTTTTTTTCGCACGGTGCATATGAAACTCTTTCAAAACAGAAGGTTTTTTTGTGATACCCAAGAAACTACTGCGGTGACAATATGATAAATTTTCAAATATAGTTGAGAAAACGTACAAACTACAAGTTGTTAATTTTTTTACAACATCTAAGTGCTAGAAATACCTAATTTTGTAAATAACGTCTCTCTGGAGAGCATACACGCAACATTTCCCATGTAAAAGAGCTCGTATTTTTTTGGAAAATATCTCCAAAAGTAATATGGTAAGGGGTTGAATTTTTGGTGTCATTAGAAGGGTGAGATATTTTTCTTTAAATGAGACCAAATTCAATGATTTCTAAGTAAAATGATATTTTGCTCAAACTACCTTATGACACACAGGTGATATGCAAATGTTCCACCAATTGTACAGTTCACAATGATTGCTGTGAACAAGTCACAAAGCAGGTTCCATAATCCACAAAGGAACTTTTAATCACTACTTCAGGAAAATGTAATAGAACATCTTCAGGCCACTGATGTGAGGCTTATTAATTGTGAATTACCCGTGGCATTTGTGAAGAGGTTGTGGGCCCTGGATGCAAGGTTCCCCCTCCGACATGCCTGTGAAATCCTTCCATAGGGGGGTGAGGGGGAACACGTGGGGGGAATGGGGGGAGGGTCGAGGGGGGTTTATTTGGAGGGAATGGGGGGCGGGGGGGTTGGTGTTGGGCTGGCCCCATGCCATCTTCCGGGCGGCCGATTGCCCCATTTACACGCATCTTGTCTCCACGCCCCACACCACGGCATGGAAAAGGAGGCTGGAGACGTCCATACGCAAGCAGTCCTTCCTCTTGCCTGCCGCGATTGTTCACCTATGGCATGCAGTGCAGTCCACAAGACGGGAATAAAATACAGAGAATGCATGGGCATGCACATGGTTTCCAAAACAAAAAAATAATCCACACACAAAGTTAAACAAGATCAAAAACAAAATACTATAGCAACCTATACAGTTTTTCTCATAAAACAAATTCGTCAGATAACCCATTTAATTGGAAAATAAATCCCATTTTGAACTAGTTTGCTAAACATTAAAACCCCCAAAAATTAAATGTGCCATACAATAAGGGATGACATGAATATTTCAGCTCCTTGTAATACATCATCAGGCAAATTTGCATTTAAGGTGTGAATGAACTTCTAGCTCTGGTGGAACAAGTTTTCAAGTAACAGTTTATATTCCATTATACTTGTAAAACTTTAAAATAATAGTTTTTTCTGGAAAACATTGTCATCAACATATTTGCTCTCAGATCAGTCTGCATTAAAATGTTGTTTCAGTATTGTGAATTCACATATCAAATGAAACCTAATTTTCATTGTGAATTTCATTACCTTGGTGTATATCAGATGAGTAAGAGAAATGCTAATTTTCAACAACATAGACACCACAACTGAGCCCACTTCACTATTTTCCAACTTTTAGCCAAATTAGAACCACTCACAGGCCCTGGTATAAGAGAGAGGCCGAAACATTTAGTGGACTTAGAATGTAACTAACTCGGTTAAAGCAGAAAGTCTATGTACACCTTAAGCACTATTTGCCCATGATGCCATATATATGCACATATATGCACTATAAGTGCATCCCGACTTCAATGCACAAAATTAGAGCTAATTATAACACTTCACCCAACACCTCATCATTAAGAACTTCAATGGCAAGCTCACAGTAAATTTTAAACAAAAAATGAAAGGAAGTAGAGACATTGGTAACAGAAGTTATTCTTCAAGTCTCAGACAACATTATCTCAGATTTAATTAATTTTTGCATTCAATAAGAATTCAGTTTACTTCCAGCTTGTTAAAATGGAAGCAGTAAACTAACGGTAGCCTTAGCTTTCAATAACTACTGCACTAAATAACACCAGCTGTTGAGGAAGTAGTAGCCAATTTGTAATTATTTTCACTACTTTTTATCATGAAATTTCAACAACCGATAAAATAGTTTTAAAGGCATAAAATTTTAAAATAGTTTTGAATGGAATAACTATAACCAACAAAAGATGAACAAAAAGAACCATGTCCTGAGTGTTTAAAAAAATCTGATAAGATGGGACTTAAACCAGTGACCTTAATAAAAAAATACTGTATATATTGCCTCCTGTTTCATTTGACTTTTGTGATTCTTACGAGAAACTGAAAAGCAGCTTATTCCTAACTGTACACAAACTGTACCAACAATCATAATACTTAACAAAAAAAATCTCACATCTAAGATGCCCAACAAATAATTCCCATCAACGGAGCAATTACATTTTGGTACTCTGCACATACAGAGTGGGACCAAAACACTGAAAAACCATGTAAGACCTAAAGCTTAAAACAGAGCTTACTTCAGAATTTCCAAGTTTTTGTCCTCCTCTAAGAAGAAAGAATTACACTTTATCCTGAAAATCATTTTATGTATCAAATTCTGAGAATGACTTAAGTAATTTTCCAACAAGTGAACCATATTATGTAGCAAACTTCTCATTTCTGCGTCATAACCCTTCACCAATGAAGCATTATCATTCTCTAAGAAGCCAGAATCAAGTTTCTCAAGTAATGGACAGATATGGACAGAGGTTACAGAGAAATATTAAGTGGAAACCCTAAATTATCATTAAAGCTAAAAATGAAAGATTTTCTGGCAAAAGATGCATAAAGAAATCATTATCACAATGGTGCACACACAATCACAAGGCAAATTTAGTGCAACTCTTACAGGGCTCTCCAAGTGCCTAGATCTTACATGCCTAATCTTAAGAGTTTAGGCTTACTAATACAGTTATGCTACATTTTCATGCCGATGCAAATACTTCTTAGAAGTAATCTAAAAGACTAAAGCAATATACAAATTCAGTAAAAATATCATGAATCAGTAACAATAAAAATATGAAAGTTAATCCAACCCAGGAAAATAGAATGATAGTAAAATTTGAAAAAAACTACCATGATACTTCGTAAGATTCATTCAAGGATAAGAAAACTATAGTATACATATTTAGGACTTTTTATACCTTGAAATTGAAAACAAATGACTATCATCAGAATGAAACATTAATGGCATTATACCCATATTCAAACATCATAATCTTCCCCAATAATGATCAATATTTGGGGATTAAAATTAGGTGTTTACAATTATTATGCAAATAATTTGCCATAAAAAAGACGTTAAACTTAAAGAAAAAAATAAGTATGCCTCTTGCATATCTAATCCAACCATTTCAGTTCGTTAAGGTATATTTAGACTCTTCACGTGAACAATCTTTTGAATTGATACAGATACAGTACACCATTGACCTTACACGGCTTATAAACCAGGGGAGATGGTTAAATTTGAAGTATGAAACATTGAAAAGTACAACCTTAGTTAATGAACTATAATAATGATCTGTCAAGCTTCAATTGTCTGAGCAATGGAAAGGCCAATCAGCGAAGTCACTGGTCAACTACAGAATTTAAATGGAAACGATTCAAAACGCCATTGGCCTCAAGCTGAAGAATCCTGCAGGGTACGTGACACTGAGATTCAAAAGTGTCGTGCGGGACGGTCTAAGCAGTAGGATATTACAAACGCACGATTGCATACACGTTTTGGAAAAAGTAAAGGGACGAATCCTAAATTTTCTGGAATCCGATTCTTGGAAGACTCTCGACTCCCTCCACTCTTAAATATTTCTTAGTGGATTAATCACAGTAACAAAGAAACTGGTACTTAAAATTAGCAGTAAAAGTGATGGCCAAGTTCTAGATACAATAGTTTAATGGGAAATAAATTAAAGAATGAACATTTTAATATTATATTTTAAGAAGACAAAATGTAGTGCATTAAGAAAAGACTAATTAAAAATTATGTACCTTCCGGTTCATAGTCTTATCTTAATTTGATAAAAATATCTTAGCGTCAAATAAATATTTCTGTAGCCATTAAAATAAAATTCTGTTCTCAGCCTTTCGTGCTTATTGCATTGAAATGCTCGTTTAGTTCCAGCCATTTCCTTTATCGTGTGATCGTTCCTTCCATTAATTCTCCAAAATATTTCACCAACTAAAATAAATATCTGTTAATTGGTAAATTTTATTCTCAGAAGCGCAAGTCATCCCGATTTTATATACCTACATACGATTTTTACCTAGCAGTAAACGTGTTTTAATTCATGGTCGCAACGAAATAGAATCATCGCGATGAATCTGATGGTATGCCGTTCGGTAAAATTTGCCTCGCGTATTTTTAACTTCTCAGACTATAGCCTCGGATGCTGACCGTTCGGTAAAATTTGCCTTACGTATTTTTAACTTCTCAGACTATAGCCTAGGTAGCTGACCCACACTTGCACAGCTACTACTCGTAAGATCCCTTCATCCCAAGGAATGCAAGGCTACCTTAGCGCGTATGTTCAATGGGGATTAGAATTCGCTTCTCGGTGTTCCGAGTCACATGAACCTTCGAGCTAACTCTCCCCGCTCTCGAATTAAACAAGTCATGTGCGAAATTCCGCAGAGGAAAAATCATCCGCCTTGACCGGGACTCGAATTCGGATCCCTCGACTTCCGGCCGAGTGCTTTAGCCAGTTAAACTAGCGAGGAGGCGTCGTCCTCCCCAGTGAATATTTGTGGACTGATGGCGTTATGGTAGTGACGGCCGAGGGGGGTGCTGGCCGACCGTTTCAGGCCTCCTTTTCCCTCTAAGAGGAACTTTTCACTCTAGGAAACATCGCAGGCGGTGGAAGGTGTGAGGGCTTTCATCTTACGCACACGGGCACTTTGTAATCTACTCCCTAGATCACTCTAGTCGAACTTCTAGGGGGCCATTCAAGTATTGAGTAAGACGTTTTTTGGGGAGGGAGTTGGGATCATCTTACATTCTCTTATGAAGGGGGGGCAGGTTGAAACATTACATTAGAATTGATAAAGAAAGGTGACACAACGTTGACGGAGAGGCAGTGGAAGGAGTTCCTCAGGGGGGAAGCAAATTCGTGACGGCAGGGTTCACTCCCATAGTGTACGAAAATAGTTAGATTTTTAGCGAGAAAGGGTCCACCGTTTTAAAGATTGCAACCTCGGAAACGAGTTGATGATGGATGTTTTTTACGTAACGTATACAAGAAAGATGTGGCCAGAGGTTGACCGTCTCCGATTTTCAAATTTCATGCTGAGAAGTGAGTTTTTGTTAGCCAAAGTTCAGGTAAGTTTCCTTACTACCCCAGAGGGATAAAAAATTTTCTTTCGCATCGTCTTTTGGAATGATATCTCTCCAACCAAATAAAGAAAACAAGAAGTCGTTATCTTTTATAGTTAACCCGTAGTTGAGTGATACATAAACACGGGTAGAGAGAAAATGAGGCCTGAAAAGGTCGGCCAGCACCCCCCTCGGTCGTCACTACAACGCCTTAAAGGGACAATATTAGTCCCGGTGCACTCAAAATCGGTAAACAAGTCAAGGTCAACTACCACCACATTTCTCAGACGTACTAAGCCACTGATACCACCAATGCTTCAAACTTCCTGTTTTGAGTTGCGTGCCTTACAAATGGATTCTTTATCCAAATACTTTCAGATTCTGTTACTTCCTCAGATGAATGGGATACTAAATACAAGCTTCACACACGCAATTAGGTTCTCGCTGAGAATAGCTCCAAATTGGACTTAAATACGTTTAAAGGCACAAATAATCCTTACTTCCCGCAACTATCTACAAAACGTTAGAAGATACGTCCCTTTATTTTGCATTTTTCTGTAGAATATTTCCTTTTTTCTAGCCATCCTATTTTTTCTAACACTCACAATATCAGGTGCATACGTATCATGGGTGTCACCTTCCTGTTCTAAGAACTGCATCAACACTTTAGCTGATTGCAGCGCGATTTAATAAGAAACTCTGTTTGATTGCTAAAGTGTTTCTTCCTCTTCACTACTGCTATCATTCACTCGCAGAGAATATTGTTTGCGGTTTCGGTGGCGGAGTTAATGTCATCGTCATAAAAAATCGGATATCCTAATCATCATACCCAAGCCATTCACCGTCATACCTAAGCCATTCAGAGTTATGTTTGACACCGAGTCTCTCTCTATTGGCTGCCCTCTCAAAGTGTGAAGGCTATTGAATAGCCGTTTGTGAAATCCAGGAAAACCTTTAGCTTGGACAAATGTTGCAATTCTATTTACTCGAACACGGCCACTGGCTGGGTCATGTGAGAACCGCAACAATCGTAGGTGGAGAGGGACGAGAGGTAAAGGATGAGTATGGTAGAAGGTGGTTGAGGGACTGATAGTCGGATAATCCGACAATCGGTTGACCCTGCGTACGATAACCAGCTTTCTACAGTACATATTTTGAAAAATTTTAAGGATTTACGTCACACGTTTATAAAGTAAGGATTCTAAAGATTCGAATCCCAAAAAAAGTTAAGATTCGAGTTTTTGAATCTCGTATCTTTTCCAATATTCGAGGATTCATGGATTTGAATATCCCACCTCAGGAAAATCGTAATTGCATTGGTGGAATTGAGTGTTGTCCGAATTTAATGGCTGAAGCCGCAACTGTTTCGGTCGAACGGCTGTTTCAAAATACTGTTGCAAACATAAGGTAAATTTCGCCATCGTGTCGCAGCCAACACCTACAACAAGACGTCTACCCCCAGCTTAAAGCTCCGTTGACCTCAATGCCGCGTGGCGGCATACTGATAGCTGAAGCCGAATTTCGTCTTATAATCCTCCATTCGCACAGCACGAGTGGCTGCGTTCATGTTATAAGCTGCAATTAGTTGTATATGAATCCGTCGCATGCGGTGCCGGTTTATTCACCTAACATATGTCTGCCCATCGTTGCAGATAGAATTAGAACTGTCAAGTATCGTTCATGAATCCTAATGGAAAAGTTGCTTTATTTAAGCGTAAGACTCCTCATTTTATAGAACAAAGAACTACCAGTAATGTTCTCGCAGCGCCGATCCATCCACCGCTGCTTGGTGTGCATCCAGCTTTAGCCCGCAACAGGGATGGAATGCACGGAACTGTTTCGTTTTGAAACTGTTTCGGTTGCGAAACGGATGCAATGAAACCGTTGCGTTAGAGTAGTGCCGCTACTAGTCAACTGGCGATCTTGACACCTCTCTCCTTCAGAAAGGACGCTAGCGTGGCGCGACGTCCGGTACACGGCCTGCTCGCAGACTCTTCCGTCAAAGAGCTGGACTAGGACAAGACAACATCTACGTGTTAAGCTACAGACCGTTTGAGCGAGAATATATTTTTAGCTCCAGGATATCGAAGTAGTCGTGGACGAAAGTAGTCGCCAAGGCCGTAAAAATACTTCTCAACAAAGGAAGGCTAAAACTGAATCGACTGGATAGAAGGAAAACTTGTCCTTTTAAGGAAAGTTCTCTTGAAACCTTCAAAAGTGACCCAAGAAAACGGCTGACGAGAGGATAAACCAACAAGTGGCTGTTGCAGGATGGGTGGAGATCACTAAAGGAAAGGAGTTGGTTTTGGGGGGGGGGGATTAATTTCAGACCCGATACAAATTCACCCGGCCATTGAAATAGCAGCAGTAGCTGTCAGTCTTCGGAAGGCGTTTGCGCTGCCGGGGAATAAAAAGGTATTTCTACCACACTGTTTAAAGGGAATAAAGAACCTCGAATGGTGATGGTCAGTTCCATTGGACGAAAAAAACGCGCCACCTCTACAGCGGTAGAACCTTACTGTTACAGACTTCTAATATCAGGTCCCAGTTTTGAAATTTTAAGTTACGTTGAGAAAATTAGCCTAGATCTATTAGTTATTTTTTAAAGTATACTCTGAAAAAATAATCCCGTGATATTAAAGGGACCTGATAACCATATTCGTTGTCATATTTAGTGACAGGCAGGATTTCTCGAAAAAAACTGTTCCAAGGATTTTATCGTTTGTTTAACAGTTTATTAGATATGAAATGCATTTCCTTCGATTTTTGTATCGCACATTTCTCAAACACCGTTTGGTGTGGCCATCACCCGGAGTGAACCAACCATTCAAATTAGTGAGGTCACCCCTCTTTGAAACATTAAAAAAAACGGGAAAGTTCATTGCTGCCTCCTTAAAAAATCTGGGGCACCTCTTATTTGGACGTAATTTTGGAACTTATCCTTAATATATTCCGGATTTTATAGGTGACATAACATCTGCAAGCTAATTTAGCACAGTTACGTACTTAATGCTACATACAATATTTTAGACACCTGTTCTCACGACAAATTCTGAATTTGTTCCTTTGACCAACATTTGAACTCGCCAAGAAACCAATTTTTTCTTGCAATACCATGAGTCACAGTATTTTTGCTCCAGCAAGCACCCAAAAAATACCCATAGAGTTTAAACAGCAAGCACAGAAATTGCGAACCAAAATAAGCGGGAAACCTAATAAACATAAGATCGTCTTCAATTCTATTGGAATGAACGACTATAATTTCCTCAACGAATTTACTTACAACAAATTCGTCGCTAAAAAAACAACCGCGAATCGATGGTTAAAAACCACCATGACGGAACACGAAACGAAAGGCAAACGATGAAAAATCAAACACCACGCAATTGGAAACTATAAAAAGACCAATAAAAGGCACCGCCCCCGTCGGTGCGTGTATTATCGATTTTAGTAGACTGATGAAGCTCTTGCTTCCGGCGGAGCGGGCCTTGATGGGCTAAGTATGAGGTAGCACCGGGCGCGATGTGCATTCTCCACCTCTCCCACTCCATATGATATGAATACCATACGGCAAGACAGAACTATTGTGCCGCTAATTCACAAAACACTTGAGGCCCGGGCTAATTGTACCTGGTAAACGTTAACCACACAAATACAGTCTTTACGTTGCCTTGGATGTTAACTGAGAGCCATGGGCGTAATTTGAGCATTTTGTTTGGGGGTTAGGATTATCGAGGGGTCTGGGAGGCATGGAATGCTCACCAGGCAAACAGGTTCCTAACCAGAAAACTTGAAAAAATTAGGATTCAATTGGTAGATTTTTTAAAGATTTTTGTTGAAATTGTTCAGAGAATAATTTACGATCATGCACTTATTGCTAATTCTCTCTTTCCCTGGAATATTCTCTGCTAATTACTTTAATAACTTCATTTAGCAAAATTTAGCATAACATCGAACAATGCGGCTGTAAAATTTGTATTATCTAGCTTGTAATATTTTGAAAACTCGTTTTCATTCTAGATATCTGGGTGAGGGGGAAACTCCCAACCATTGCCATTTGCAAATTATGCCAAAGCTGAAAGTATACTGCATTGCACTGTCTGTAAGCTTTATCGATGTGAGCACTCATTGTAAGTGAGCTTTATCGTGGGAGAACTCATTAGAACCTGTTTTCATACCAAGAAAGCAGTTAACCGGAGATTATAAAACCAGGCCAAAAATAGACACTGCCTTCTGACAAATTCACTCAATTCCATTCACATAGCATCATACTTAGCACGGACGAATGGTTATTTGAATGTTAAAGCCCTTAAGACCTAGCACTCTTCAGCCTACATCAACTTCCCGTTGTGTTTAGCCTGGTATACAGGTTCCGTAACTTGGAGCGAGGTTGAAAGCCCAGAGTCAACTCATATCTTCCACCTTAATGCCACTACCCTCACCCAAAGTCACGGTTCTTACAGGCTCAAAGAAAAGGGTAATACTAAGAGTACGATGGCAGAAGGGACTATGACTGACTTGGACAAGTCTCTTCATAAACAAACGCATCAACATACTACCCTAGAAGCTGTGATGAGGGAGCATAGCAGGGGGCATTAGTGAACAGCTAGCAAGCAAACATATACACTTCCCCAATTGACTCATGCACAGCTTCAATGAGCTCCACTGTCCTAGGGGTATCCAGGAAGGGTGGAGAGATGAGGAACTTGTATAAGACATCTTTGAATAGTAGTTGGTATGGGATAGATGAATCAGGAGAAGAAACAGGCAAATAAAAAGGTGTATTCAGGTGCATCAATGTCTTAATTTTTATTGAAGCCATTTACACTACTTGATAAGAAGAAATCTCAAACTGTGTTAGGTGCTGTATCTATCTTATTCTTTCACCACTGCCTATTTTACAGATGTAGTTGGGAGGTGAACAACATCCTCCATTTCAACCCGAGCACCAGATGAATAACGTTCTGCTTTCAGGTAAAACCAACCCAACTGAGGTTTCAATGTATCAGCGAAACAGTTGTGGGTGAACTATACATAGCTACCATACAGAGATTTATGACATTTAATGGTGCAATGTCAGGAGAGGTTTGAAATCAGGGGTATGGGGGAATGAGATGGAAGACCAAGAAGAATCTAGACTGTTGAATGTGTGGGTCCACTTAGTTCTGTAAGGATTTTTGTTTCATATAAATACTTAAGGCAAGCAACTGGGCGGAAGTAGCAAGTAGAGCAGCTGAGTGAATCTTCAGCGGTGATTAAGTATGTACAAGCAACGACCTGGCACGATGGTAGAGCAAACCATAAAGAACTACCGAGGGGGGAGTGGAAGGGTACTCAACTGAGTGTGGTCGGTGGTCTGCAGATCATTACATACATTAAAAACAAGAATTATGGCAGTGAATGAAGTCTTCTCTGGTGTGGCACAGGGTGAAGCTTTCCTTAGACATCGTTAAGATGAGCGAGTTTCTCAATGACATGTTGCCAATGGAAAGCCTAACCCGGTGCCACACCCAGGAAGACTTCATTCACTGCCATAATTCTTGTTTTTAATTTATGTAATGATCTGCAGACCACCGACCACACTCAGTTGAGTACCCTTCCACTCCCCCCTCGGTAGTTCTTTATGGTTCGCTCCACCATCGTGCCAGGTCGTTGCTGGGTATGGGGGAATGAGATGGAAGACCAAGAAGAATCTAGACTGTTGAATGAGTGGGTCCACTTAGTTCTGTAAGGATTTTTGTTTAATATAAATACTCATCTTAACGATGTCTAAGGAAAGCTTCACCCTGTGCCACACCAGAGAAGACTTCATGCATGCCATTCACAAGGAATGCCTATGGTCTTGCAATTTTGGCAATGATTATAAGAAAGTTGAATTATTTGTTTCCAAGAACCCAGAAATGCAACAGCATTTTTATCAAAGACTAAAGGGAAAGGCAATAGTTCAAAAGGGATGCAATAGTAGACGATTAGATTATTTTCAAATGGGCTCTAGGAATACTTCTGGCAGACTGAGAAATAATTGATGGGACTGTCCACAGCTCATATGCTAATATTACATTTACCAAGAACCTCCTAACTGAATCACAACCTTTGATTATATGGATGCTTTATCATCGGATATTATCATTGTTACACCCTACTATACCTTGAGTGAAAGTCAAACTAAGTCAATCCATGGATTCCACGTTTGCCAACTGTTTGTTTAACTACATACATTCTGGGGAAAGAAAGCATTTTCCATGCATACATTGCAGCATTTCTTATTTCCTAAATGTAAATGCATCATTTGATAATATTTAGGTTTTCTGTTAACATAAGCTTACAGCCTAACCAAGGCATTCCTCATAATACTGGAATCCTACCACATGAACATCTAACACATGGACCTAATTATGAATTTTGGTTTTAATGTAATGCATGCCTGGTAGAAAAAGTGGACTCATAGAGCTTATTTTAAGGACATTTCAAATGGCTTTATCTCCATCGAAGTAAAAACTTTCTACCACGAAGAAATTTACAAAATCTCAAAAGTAACAACATTATGCAACATAATGCAACAAACTAATTCCGTGAGTACTTTGCTATTTAATAGGCTTTCTTGAAAGCTTTTCGGGATTTAATTAATTATAATTCACAGTTAGCTTCAACAACACCTTCCCTAATGCTTCTCTAATATCTCCTGAAGTCATCTCATTGCAGGACAGTTAAAATAGAAGACTGAAAATACAGCATGAAGAGGACCGCACCAACACCTGAGCAATGGCTCAAGACAACATGATTTTGGGCACTCATGGCAAAAAACTACTTTCTGCTGAGTAAGGCTAGGTTCTGCAGACCAAACATTAGTTTTAGAATACAATTTACAGTGGTTTTGGCATTAAAAAATTTCTTTCTCATATGGAATCATAACATAGTGTGACATCACCATTTCCACTTTTGTGTCACAATCCATTGCAACAATTTAACTTTTCTCACAAATGGGTTCCACATAAGGGCATGTGAATGTATGTATTTTGGTGGACTGTGTCATTAGTGGTGTTCCTGAAGGTTTTTGGCACCCCTGGCAAAATTGTAAGGGTGGCACAACCCACCCTACACTTATACGTCATTCTCAGTTTTCCTTTCATGATTATTACTCTATATTCTCCACATTTCCCAAAGTGGATAAGCAGATGAGATTGTTTACTTCAATATAATCCCACCTGTGGTGGGGTAATGGGGGGAATCACTGAGGCCCCACTCTTGGATGGCACCCCTGGTGGGGGCCAGTCCTGCCACCTATAGGGTGCACTACTGTGTATGATGTATTTGTACACTGATCCCCTTAGGCTCATCTCAACATCACAAGATGGCAATGCAAGAGGAGGAAATGCACTGACCAAAGAGTACCAGGACTAAGGTAGAAGATATTGTTTACATTAGAGCCTCTAGGGCAACCAAGTACTTCTTGTTGAGTAATGTTCTTCGAAGGCCATGCATGAGATTTTAGATTCATTTGTACAGTGGGTGGGCAAGCAAGGAAGTTTTATCAACACGAACCAGAATGAAACCACATTCAAAGAGAAATGCTTCATTTCCACAATCATATCACCTTTCATTCCCGCGACAGTCTAACAAACATTTAAATTATTGGCTGCATCTGAAACTATGCCAATTCACATATTATATTAGACTTTAGTCATTGCATTTAAGGTAGGGTGTACCAGTGTTGCCAATGTGATTTTCCCAAATTTTTTTAATGCTGTATTTTTTTATTTTCACAAAAAAACTATTCATTACTTACCCACAGGATTTGTTTTTCTAAAGCTTGGCTTACATTTGGGTCACAAGAGAAGAAAATCATAGATTCTAAATTTGAGGGTAATTAGTAAAAAAGAGGTTGAGTGTACACAGAGCTAAAATTGGGCAAGGAGTTTAAAGCTTGGTTAAAAGATTAACAGGAGACTAGCATTTCGTTGAAGAGAAACATGACCAATATTATTTAAATCATAACCTACCTTAATCAGCACAGTTCCTCAGATAACAAGTTCAAATAATATATTTTTGTGCATACAGTAATACCCCGTCTTTATGCTCCTTGGATTTGACGTAGTTCTAGATTCTGCTTAGTGACAGTTTAGTCCAACCACTAAGTATGGGGAATTTTAAGGGTAAATAAAAGATTAAATGTAGTTCCTCAACTTCACACAGGTTTTTTGATTTTACACAGCACCACTTAAGCCCCTTGAAGCAAAATATTCTTGATTTAACATAGAATTTACAGCATTTCAATAAATACCACTCACAGAAGTAACAGGAGAGATAACTGCATCACATAAACAAACATCTAACCCACTGCATTTACCTGCCACCTGGAAGCCAACAGTCTGATTTTGATGGGAGGCCAAATAAAGCGCAAGGCTATTGTAATTGAAATAGCCCAATCGGCATCAACACAGTCCTGGAACCGTTTCAAATTCTTGTGAAATAATAATAATATAGGGTGCCATTATTCTGAGTTACTTTTTCATTTCTTATTACTGATGATCATTCTGTTCAAGGGGTTAGAATGGATATGCTTTCCAGTGATTTTAAGGTAATCACTGTAAAGGCTCCGTAGACCTGAAGTCCTGCAGTCACCTGCAAACTACCTACCAACTAAAAGGATACAGGAATCAGCCAAAACAAGGAATAAACAATGGCACAATATGAAATCATCAACAACCATAATATTTTGAGTTCCTAATAACTCAAAATGTTATGGTTGTAGATGGTTTCCTTCAGAAAATTCCTTAGAAACTCAAAATGTTAAGGTTGATATAGAACTCAAAACTCCTAGTTTATGAATACTTAATACCCGCTTGATAGGAGACCTAATTTGGGTTAAATGTTTGTGGCGCAGCAAAAAAGAACATTGATTTTTAAAGCAATAACATGAAATAAAGAAGCTATTCCCCTCTCAAGAGGCCACATATCAAGTACTGTATAAACCCTTTTTTTATCCACAATGACAATATTAGAAGTGGATGCATGTCTTACCCCTATGGCAGCAGGGCCCATTGATTCAGTAGGGGATGTAATGTTTGCTTGCTTGCTGCTTAAGGTCCTTAAAAGCTATCACCAGACTCAACACACTCCAGAACTCCCTTTCGCCAGTACATCATATACACTTCGTACAAGTGAG
Source organism: Ceriagrion tenellum (assembly GCA_963169105.1). Taxonomy (NCBI): domain Eukaryota; kingdom Metazoa; phylum Arthropoda; class Insecta; order Odonata; family Coenagrionidae; genus Ceriagrion; species Ceriagrion tenellum. The sequence goes on along the minus strand of OY720633.1, from coordinate 50,994,279 downwards.
TTTTTGTGTGATTATTTTTCTAAGATGTGTTAGACAGCAATATTTTGATAGTTTTTAACTAATTCCTCATTTATAGCTAATAATCCTGTATTGTGGGGTTTATTTAAAATTATAAGTAGGAGACTGCAAAGACAAATTCATAGACGCCTTGCATTGTTGTCACCTCTTCACCATCTCTTGATTTACTTAGTGCTCATTTTTTGGCCCCTCCAACTACTTAAAATCAAGCTTTTACCATAGGTGATCAATGGGCTGGAGCAATTTTTTCTCACACAACAAAGAAAAATGTAAAGGTCAGGTAACTACAGGATTTTTACGCTTATTAGATGGGAAAATGTTAATGGGTTAAGAATACAAAAAGACAATGATAGACGTCTTAAAATTTTGTGAGAGTGATACATTTACTTCATTGTAAGGATCACCACAAATAAACAACACTACTGCATACATTTTCAATTTCTGTTCTAATATTTTTATCATAAAGATGTGCACGGCTCAGAATGCTTCACACACAGCCAAAGGGCATCTGGTAACTTGAGATGAAATATTCCAAAGTGGTAATTGACACTCAGCTGAAGTATGAATATTGATATGTTCATGAATAATGACCAAAGAGATATAATTAAACCAATCAGGTATAAAATATGCAAAATTCAGCATCAAAACACAGAATACAAATGTCTGGCGAGATAAACATGATTAAAGATGAAAAAATCAGGAAGGAAATTGGAAAAATAAACTTTATCATTACAGGAAATAATTTTACACAAAACAAACCAATTAATTTCTGACAAACAACATACATGACTCAAATATTCATTCCTTGTGATTCTCAAGTAAGTAAATTCATTCACATCATGATAAAAGCACAGGGTAGTTTCCTATTTTGGCAATTATAAGAAAATTTTACTGGCGAGATAAAGAGGCAAACAATAATGGATTCCGATTCAGAAAACAAAATTATAATAAGTAAAATGAAGAGCAGAGGAAACAAACGGCACTTAAATGGTCATTAATTCATGACATATCAGAGACTGAGTTAAGGTGTATATGAGATAGGTAAAAAAAGGAGTATGCTCCAAAACAAGGTAACAAATATGTATTCCCTGATGGTAAGATCAAATTTCATTGGTAAGCATAGGTGTTATGAATATGCATCAGTTAAAAATATTGAGTTCTCAAAAATTGAGCATAAAAAATATTCATGTTAGCTATGTACAGTTGAGCACCTTTAATCCGGCACCATTGGGACTCGAGTGATGCCGGATCAGGGATTTTGTTGGACTATGGGTGCTATGGTAGTAATCAGCATAATTATGGGGTCCACGATATTTTTAATGAGGGAATTCGATAAATTATAACAAATTCAATTAAGTTTGAATAAATTCTGTATAATTCAACTATTAATTTGAAAAAAAAATAAGAAATAAACTTTTTCTAAATTCACAAAGACACAATCAGTCAACCGGTAGTATCGCAAAACGGCTGAGTGAAAGGAATGCGTATAACATGTAAACATATTTCTGCACATCAAACAGTATATAAAATAGATAAATAAAAATTTTCACCGTTTCCAATTTTCCTTGCAATCCTTATTCCACTGTGTTTAATACGATTCAATCCATCTGCTGTCCACGCCACGCAGTCAACGCTCGTTGCTACCGGTGCTTCCATCCGTGCGGCTATCCGTCGATACATCAGGAGCAACGGAAGAGGAAGATTCTTGTCCATCCTTGGTTGTTTTTTTGAACTTACCTACAATGGTCATTTGCTTTAGTCAGCTTGACTTTTCACGGATGAGTTGGCTTTGCAGCATATAAAGGATCATGATCTGTTGTTCGCTGATAAAACTTTGCTGCTCCAAACCTTTTATGAGCCTGGTAGTATGGTGAATACATTCATCGATTTTCACTCTTTCTTGTGCGATCTCTGCCTTATTGTCATCATCCTCACTCTCCGATTTATCATAATTGACGACCATTTCAACTATTTCCTGGTCCGTGAAATGTTGTACGGTGGGAGTGTCGTGATCAATTCCGATCCATTCTTGTAAATTACCCTCTTCAATTTCCTTCAACTCCGGGTTATTGATGCTGTTTGCATATTCAACTAACTCTAGCATCATACGTTTTTCCTCGGAAACTGGGAAACCTTTGAAATCGATACGTTCTTAGTCTCCATCAAACCGCAAAGCTGGCCACAAATTATACCACGTGTGTTTTAAAATTGACTGTGGGATACTCTTCCATGCTCGAGAAAGTGCCCACATTACACCTTTTAGGTTGTACTCCATGACTTCAATCACCAATTTCCCTAAATTAATACCTGTCAGGAACTGCTTCATATAATCTGATTGATATCTAAATTTTAACGAACTCAATATTCCCTGATCTTGAGGTTGTATCATAGACGTGCAATTTGGAGGTAAAAAGATGACCGTAACATAGCCTTTAGTCATCAATTCTGCCTTTGAATGAGCTGAGCAATTGTCCAGAATTAACAATATTTTGCATTTGGGGTCTAAACCGGAAGCATTGCAATGGCACCGAGCTTTGGTAAAAAAATGGTTTTCAAACCAATCCGTAATAATATCTGAGGTCATCCAACCACGTTAACTTGCCCGGTATACCACTGGAAACACTTTAACATTTTTGAAAACTCTTGGTTTCTTGCTTTTTCCTATAACCAATAATTTCAACTTGTGAGTCCCTGCAGCATTAGAACATGCAAGCACTGTCACTCTGTCCTTAAAGTCCTTCAGCCCAGAGACGACCTTTTCATCTTCACAGACCAATGTTCGTTTCGGCAAACAACGCCAAAATAATGCCGTTTCATCAGCATTTTATATCTGCTCACGATACAAGCTCTCATTCACCGACTTCGAAAACTCTTCAACAAAGTCGTCAGCTGCTTCAGGATCTGCTGATAGTCTCTCTTCCCCCACAGCGCACAACGATATGCCATGCCTTTTCTTGAATTTTTGAAGCCACCCTTTTGAATAATCACATGGAACTGTGATATTCATTTCTGCATAAAATATTTTAGCCTGCTCCATTAACATTTGCCCTGAAATACTGAGCCCTTCACTTCGACGCAGTCGAAACCACTGCATAAGTACGCGATCTAAATCAGCACTAGACCCTTCTTTCATGGTTTTTCTTATCGCCATTCCTTTCTTAGTGTCACTTTCACAGAAAAATTTGAGGATCTTCTCTTTCTGCTTCTTTATGTCATAGATTGTTGAAGATCCAACGGAGTACATAACACACAGGCATGTCACTGATGTGCCGGAATTGAAAAAAAAAAGTTTTTTCAACACTTCCACTTTTTCTGCAATAATTTCTGCAAATGTTCTGTGTTTACGCTTCACCCCCTTGCTGCTGCTACAACTGCTTACGTTAGACATGATTACTAATAAACTATGCAGATGATAGATAGTTTTTACTTCGAGTTGCCACCAAGTATAAAGCAAACATGCACGCGCCATGCAAGGTAAGACAGGTACTGTCCACTCCGTGACGTCACACGCTCGTGTCTCGGCAACGATGTACAATTTAGTTGCGTCTTCAATTTGCTGAATAAACGTCTTCGTTGCGCACACTAAGTAATATAGACAACATTGTATGAAAAATAATCTTCCGACACTCGTTCTTGAATGGGAGAATTTTTGTTAGAATGGGTTACAGTTTCAGTAAATATGAAGCAATGATTAGGCAAAAAGTTTGTTCTCCGCGAAGTACGCCTTGGAAATATTGCCGGATTACGGGTGTTTCCGGATTAGTGATTTCCAGACTAGGGGTGCTCAACTGTACTGAAGAAATATTTTCCACCATTATAAAAACCAGGAATGTAAAGGAGAAATTCCCAGCCAAAAGTGATTCCAAGGCAAGGTCCCAAGTTTTCAAAGAGGCAGCAAATTTAACTTTCCTGGTTGGTACCTACTTAACGATTTCAAAGAGGACCACTCAAAGACTGTAATCAGACAAAACCAAGAAGAAATGTTTCTATTTCAGAAATCTGATCGCTGGACCAACATTTTCAATTGACGAGGTTGGACACCAATAAACACAATAATAGAAAATAATCAGTACTTCCTTGATAACTTACATGAAACAACATTTTATATTTTTTAGCATACCAATACTTGTTCAATGATAATTAATGCAAAAGTACAGATTTTCAGTTATCTCAAACTACCTTACACTAAAATAAGTACCCTAATGTAATGGCTGACAACAATACCAACAATTTTTGAGCTAAATGAAAAATTAACTAGTGATTTTCAACTACTAGCTCCTATGGAGTAAGCATTACAATTTTTGCATAGTATGCACAAAAAGTCACAAAATGCAAATAAAATGCAAGTTAATGCTTGATTAATGTGACTAAAACTAGAGAACAAACTAAATAACCTCGATTTACATGGCACTAAATAAAAATTTATGATGAATTTAAGGTCAGGCATTAAAATTTAAGAAATGCATGTCTCATTACATACCTTGAGAGCTAGAACCAGAAAATGAGTTCACCACCATATACTTTTAGAAGTACTACTTAAATATAAAGCTCCACCATGGTTTAAATCTTGGAATAACACCTTCACACAAATGAGTAGATTTAAAAACACTTAATCAAAGATGTGTATTCTGCAGCCCAAATCGGAAAAGTTGATATTAAAAGATCTATTGAGGAGAAATTTTCCCAAGTATTTGACACTCTCACCTAAAGTAGGCTGACAGGAATACTATACAAAAATAAATTTTAATTAAATCACTAAACATCACCAAAAGGGATACAAAATACAAGGAAAAAATATAGCACTGAAAATTACCCCTTAAGAAATTAATTATCCAGAATCAATATTAGCCTAAAAAAGATGCATCTGTTTCATGAAAATCAAAAATGTATATGTTCTTACTCATTAAAATAGACTACTGAACAATTTAGGATAAAAATATGCAAAATTTTGACAAGTAGCAGATCTTATTCCATACTAGAAGCTGAAGCAGCCAGAACTGAATGATTTCAAAAATTTGAGAATATTTCGTATACGACATTTTAGAACATATTATTGCTTAAAAGGCTCATCTCATTTGGAAGAAACTAGATTTTCTCAACAGCACAGAGGATACCATGCCACAAAGCACTAACGTTCATGTGCATGGCATTTCAGTCCTTTAGTTTTTAACACACAGATGTTATCAACAGAAGGAAAAAAGGACCTCTTCAAAGCATTTACAGAGAAAGAGAAGAGCAAGGTAGCTGGTTTGTCATTCGGAGAGACAACCAATGACTAAAGCCATTCACTCCATTTGAAATAGGAGGAACAGATGGTCAAATAGGAATCCCTTTGGGAATAGACATAAGGCAGAGGGGTGACCTGTACTCTGCATTAGCCTACTCTAAACAAGAGGCAATAAGGATTTCAGAAATATTATTTCACATCCAACTGATGGAGTACTGTGCTTGAATAGCTCTCCACAAAGCAACAGAGAAGGGATTGTATTTTCAACAAATAATCTCTGCCACTTCTGGGATTCAGAGCAGGCCCCATTGAGATGGGAAGCTAACACTTCAACCATGCCAATGAGATTTCTTCGGGTACCTCGATTGGCATAGGCACTCAGCATAAATCTGGCAGATTACATTTTAAATCCCATTTCCAGAGAATAATTTTGTTTCACAGTTAATTATCCACATTTACATCTCCCATTAAAGTCATTATCATTTTTATTCTCTGAGTTTAAAGTAAATTATGGCAATATATTCTTGGATATTATGAGAACCTCAAAAGCCTTCATGAGATCCACAGTGGAAGAAGACGTCTGGGAAGCCTCATCTATAACAAACACCCCTAACCAATTCTGGGGATCTGAGTTTGAATCCCTGTCCATGAAAATGAAATGTTTTTTCCACAGAGACTAATGCTCAATTCATCCTCTCTTGTCTTTGCATAAAGATCTTAGTTTAACAAAGATCTTAGATCTTACTTTTACAAAGTGTTTGAAACATTTCTAATTGGGCTGCCAAAAAAGAGAAATCTATAACTGCTTCAAAAGATGAAGACCAATGAGTATAAAATCATAAATCCCATAAAGATCTTTCATATCATAATAGGTGAAGACCTCTAAATTCAAATGTTGACACTTGAGGTTTTCATTCTTATGCCCTGAATTTCAAAAATAGATAGTATATTGCCCTACTTATAAATATGTAATTCCTATTTCCATACCAAAAGACAAATATGACGACAGAAAGCAAACTCAAAAGACACTGACCTGACTGTATATCCCACGGTAATTCAATCCTTGCGGTGGCATGTATTGAGATACGTGAGGAGGGGGAGGAGGGAGCGGACCAGGGTGTGGGTGATGAAGAGGAGGATGTGGGGGATGTGGCGGATGTGGTGGGTGTGGGGGGTGCGGCGGGTGCGGAGGGTGAGGGTGGTGGGGAGGGGGATGGTGATGCATTGGGTAGTGTGCTGGAAGATGCGGTGGCTCCAGGAACGTGTAAACAGCAGGTTCACCTCTCTTCATGGCAAGAGCATTTAGTTCCACTGTTGGAGTAATGTTACCTGGATGAGGCATCAGAATAATCACCATATTATAGCATAATTATTTAAGCAAACAAAATGTATACCATAATACTTTAACAAAAAATCATCACAAAATATTCACAAGGTGACCACTCACTTCCTTCGACCAAAAGGAAGAAGTGCTCCCTAGTTTTTCCCTGGGAGTAATGTAATTTTTTTCCAAAGAGAAAGTAATGCATTGCAGAGTTGGTCATCATCATGAGTTCATTATAATTTCCTTATTTATTTGACTCTCGAAGTAACAGCATATGCAAGATATTGTTTCTAGTCCATTTGAATACACAATGGAATGTTTTTGACACAGGAAATAAGTTCTGCATCTAGTTAAGATAATCAAAAGCAATTTTGATAAAACTATTGAAGAAATTGAAAACTACACCAATGGCAAAGGCATATAGAGCCATCTCTGATTGGGTAAATCAATGAGGAAATTTCATAATAAAAGCAGAGATATAAATCCTAAAAATTCTTATGAAGTTGAATGGAATGAAGAAATAAAACATGCAACAAAACACACAAGGCAGGTATCAGAAGATGATGTATTAATATCAAAACACCATTTGGAGAGAAATTTTATTTTTGTAGAAAGTTGGACATTTTATTTCTTTGTTAGACCTGACATAATTCGATGTATGCGAAATACAAGTAATAGGAAATATTATTTCAAAGAAGAAGAGATCCAACATTAGTGAAAATAATGATTTTACAGTTTGAATTGAAACATAAGAATGCCCATGAACACAGTGAATTGAAACAACATTGTCCTCAAAAACAACAAAACTATGTGATATAGCAAATACTCCTGCATTACTCCAAGCTATAGAATGTACATGGAAATTATGGAGAAATTACCAAATTATATTGAAGTCATGGGGGATTCAAGGGCTCAAAGATAGGAGGCCACCCAATTTTTAACCGCACTAAACTGACAGGTGAACAGAAAATAACTATTTCAACTATGACAAAACATTATGACAAAAGACAAAGTCAAGTTCTGAAACTATTGGCATCCAAGTAGGTGACCCGAAAATTTGAGGGACATTAGAAAATTAAGTGTCACAATTGATGGATCAAAGCTAACTACATTAACTGAAGACGTAGTATTAGAATTGATTGAAGAAGAGTAAGAATTTAAGAAGTTGTAGTAGGAGTGAAGATGAATTGATATACAAACCTCATCAGCTAGAAACAAGTCACTCATTAGTTTCATTACTCTCTTTGCAATTTATTAATTATATACATGATGAGGACAGTCCTAATGTGGAATGTAAACCAATTATCTACATACATTACCATTAGTATAAAAATGTACAGTGTTTAAAGGTAAGGAAGTCCTTACATGAATACTCTGATTACATTCAATACCAAGGAATTTAAAACATTCATCTCTATAAGAAACATTTAAGTGAGGCAAAAATTATAAGGAATGCATGCAATAGTTACCCTTAATTGTTAAACAGAAAATTTTTTGAACAAATTATATTTTTTTGGTAATTATTACTAACTTCTAGATACATAAATATCTTGTGCACATCACAGTTCATGCTATATAAACATACAACTAGTCAGGGAGGATGTATGAAACAAAACAAATATTGACTGTGTATCAAACAACTGCTAGCGCCTCTCCATGTTAATTTCCACGACGATTGTAATTACACACCTTATGAGATACAGTTAAGATTACAAAGTACGGAATCAGCTTACTCTTTCCGAGACGAGGAGCTCCTGTGCGCTGGGCAGTGTTCGACCTTGGAGGAGGATGGCGGTGAGTTGTGGAGTTAAGGGCAAGGGCCGCAGCAGCATGCTGTGCCTTCTTGATGCTGTGACCCTCAGCCTCATACTCCTCGCCACCCAGTTGCAACATGACAGTGAATTTTTTCTTGTGTGCTGGCCCTGTCTCATTCGTGAGTCTGTATTGATGTTGGATCTAACGTGAAGTAGAATGGATACATTGCACAAATGTTAATGCATGGGTGCTTGAGACACATTTATAACACAATTTCACATTCACATCCATAAAACAACAGAATAATTACATGCTATTGAGTGAAACAGCCCAATTACAGCTTACTACTCATAGCATACTTCCAGGATCATCACCCTGGACCACAAGCACAATTTTACTCCCAAGAAGACATTTAAAAAAAATCAGATGCACATCATACATAAGATAAACAAAGCCCATTCAGTTGGCTGCCAGGTTCTCTGACTTTGCCGATCACATAACTCTCAAATAGACACACAGCACGATACAACATTCAGGTATCCCTCGTCAACCGTGGTTGGGTTGGGTTACATTCCTGATACTCCATGGTTGGCAAAACTGTGGTTGGGAAACCGATGCGTACATCAAATCGGAGGTTGGGTTTTATGTTCCACATATGAGGATAACTTCGATTGTCACAACATATAATTCAACAAAATCCCGGGATCGATTGAAGATCGCAACTCAGAAGGAGTCTACTTCGTACGGAAGACACGCGAAGACTACTCACTGTGCCACGAAAGGCAGCATCAGGGGTTCCCATTGGCAATCCAACTAGAGGTTGTCGGAGTCTCGTGCCGAACAATGAGGGCTGCAAAATGCCAAAACAAATCAATAAACAAGCATTTCGATGGTTTTTGCATTCACAAGAAAGCAATTACAACTAATTTGATAAATCGGAATAGACACGAGCAACGCCTTAGCAACGCAAGTTTCTGGTCGTAAAGATGGCCAAAACCTGACTCAACAGGAGTTATGAGCACCTCAATTGAGTGAAAATATTCCGAAGACTGTAGCTCCAGCATCATTGACAAACAAAAAAATACATAGTATTACAAAATACCCAGCACAGTACAAAAAATGTTGCAATATGAAGAATAAAAGCCGTTGAAAATATATGCGCCACATTACTGTCAATGTAAACAACATTGAAAGAGTGTAGAATCTCCATGTTGAAGTAAAAGAAAAAGTGAACATTCTTCAGCTATTTTTTTATAAAATTTGATATTTGAAGAAAAATTGGGCTAACATCCACCGAAGGTAAATATGCAAAATTGAATCATTTTCCTTGTTTAGCAAAGCTTGACAGATATTAGAGTACCATATAAGTTTAATCCAAACGGTAAGAACTCACACTCAGCGAAGTTTCTCAGCGGTTGAATCATACACTGTGGATGATCAAGGGAAACCCCCATAGTTGAAGTATCTGTGACTCAAAACATAGACTGTTGACAGTCAAAGGACGAAAACAAGGTTGATGAGGGAAACCTGTACTCTACCATGTGCCGAAAGATTAAGTGGCATATTTTCCTTGACAGTTCTTTAGATGGGTGTCTTCATCCAATCTCTCCCATCTCCAATACAATCATTATGCTCGAGAGTTTTTTAAACATTTTATTTTTAAAAATTACAGTGGGCTTAGTACAGGGTACCACAGAAAAATGCACGCACCTTGTTTAGACGAGCCAGCTCGTTAATCAGGCACATGGGAGTTTTCTCTTTTGTGTTTGCCACGTTACCCCTCTGTTGCTGTCCCATTGGAACGGCAGCGGAATCTCCAGACACGGACTCCTGCCCACCACCTCCTCCTCCCTTGCTGAGGATGGTAGGTGGTGGACAGGTCATGGGGGGGGTGCAGTGTCCAGACTTCTCAGAGGGGGCTACCCCATTGGGAGCTGCAGAGGAAGAGTTGGCGGAAGGAATGGCCACCACTCCTCGAGATTCCATAGGGGGAGCAGGTGCAGTCGTCACGGCATCCCCCCCCACCCTCCTGTCTCCAGCCCCATCTGCGCCACTTTCAACAGCTGAGCGAACCATTCGACCCCCGCCACGCCCCACTCCTCCATCTCTCCTCTGGCGTGACATGTGGCCCAACAGCATCTGGTGATTGTTTGAGTTGAGCGGCGGAATAGGTGGTCGCTGCTGGATGGCGACAGGGGGCTGCGAAGGGGGCATCGGGTGGTGGTGCAAGTGGTGAAGGAATTGCCTCTGCCTGGGGTGGCGCCGGTGCTGCTGAACCACGGCATCAACCGAGTGGTGAACATCTGAAGGACCTACATCATACAAAGAAGAATGGTAAAAAAAACCGCCGATGAGGACAGTACAGTCATTTCTTCGGACATATGAGTTACCTGACAACATTCACTGGAAATATACTAATTGAATGACATTCAAACACCAGGAACAATTAACCTTGACCTTGGAGATGACCCCTCAGTTGTGACCCAAGTCGAATATTTTTCAAGGCAATCAATCTTTTTAACTATAATTAGTTTATCTCGCTTGTTTAACAAAATTTTGTTTAAACATACAACTGAGTACCAGCTGCATATGACATAATCCTCTTTATTTTTAATAACCAAACAGGATACTAATTACTTGACTGTTGATGAGCCTTTACATTCACTCTCAGTCACATCTAACAGACTATTACAACTCCCACATTGGGCTAAAAATAAACCCACAGTTTCTTTTACAATAATGACCCAATTACCATTAAAGAGTAAATTGAGAAAATCCAAGTGGTCGCCTGTGCTACGTTCAGACCCATGAAATATTGGACAACTGGGGCAAAACAGAATATAGGCTTTCGAAAACTGGTACTGCTGGTGAATGTTGAGGGCCAAATGGATGGAAAAGATCAGAAACGATGAAGTGTACAAAAGGAGACAGGAAGAGTAAACCATATAGAGCACTCCTAGGAAGACAAGGTCCAGACAGATAAGTCAAACATTGCAACACAATGTATTTGCAAGGAACATAATAGAAAGCCCCCAAGGAACAAGTAAACAGACCAGGTAAAACAGGATTTGAAACAGAATACCTATTTGGGAACAGGGTAGAATGGAGTGTAGTACACAACAAATCACAAGATTTAATGACTAATGATGACCCTGATCAAATCATCCACCAACTTTGAGCTCATAGTCAGCCACATGCACTACATTTGCCAGTCGAACTCAGATTCATATGAAGTCAGACTGATCTGAACATTCAAAGCCAGCCAACTCGGATCGCCTGGTTTACCAAAGCAAAATAGATTGTAATTCCGATTTGAATTGGTTCATATCGATTTTAAATCTCAGACTGGCATAGAAAGTGGGCCAAGTTAGCCCACTTCTCATATCAATCCCACTAGTCCATTGCATTTACCATACCGAGCTGAACCAGCCAAATCAATCTGAGTTCGTTTGGTAAACATAGTGATGGTCAAAGTCACATACGTAGATGCCAGTAGAGCTAGTTGGAAAGCTTATGGCCACAATGTAGAAACATTTTTCACCTGGGCGAGACTAGTACAGCAAACTGCAACCATGTGAGGGTTGAAGTGATACATAGCAAGTATGTATTATGATTTTGAGCTTAATCGAAATCCCTAACATTAGCTGCCTACCTCACATCTGCTCTTTCCTTGAAATTAATACCACTAGTGTGACACAATGACAGCTGAAGAACAAAGAAAATTTAAGGCTAAGGATTAGTAGTTTCATAGAATAACAATGACGATAAAATGGATAGAGATAAAATCAGCAATGGAGAATTACAAAAAAAAAGTAGGCAGAGAAAAGATGTTTAACGATAACTCTAAGAAGATGAGAAAAACTCGTTCCACAAATTTAGTGATGAAAGAGTCTCTTAAAAGCTACAATGGAAGGAGAAATAAATGAAAAGAATTACTGAGAAAGGTCATGGATGGAATACATCAGAAGAACATCCAAGTAAAGACTTATGTGCAAACGAAAGGAGAGAGAGTTTAAGCGATTGCATCTCTGGGTTGCAAAAACATTCGATATACTGTAACAGCCATGTTAAACCTCTTTTGCCTTAATCTCTTCCAAAAGGACAAGATCTTTCGCTTCCCATTCAAGTTTCTTGCACTCTCCCTTCTGCTCACTGCCACAAGGCTCACTTGGGGGCCATTAACTTTCAGTCAACCTCTACATCTCCTGGACAGGCATAAATTTTTCTCATAATACTTTACAAATGTCATTACCAGAGTTACATTCAAGCAAATCAGCATTTTTTTCAAAACAGTAATTTTTAAGAAGTTGACTAAGATTCAGAAAAATACAATGTGGCTCATACCACACAATTTTACTTAAAAATTGTTCAATAATAATAATAAGGGAGACTTGTCCGATCCTAAGAACTACCACACTATTAACCTGCCTCAACACTGTATACAAGGTATTCACCTACATCTTGAGCGACCTCATCCTCCACCAGGTCCAGCAGGTTTGGGAGGAGGTGTACGAGCAGAGGGGTTCAAAGCATTGAATCACGGGATGTAAGGACAACCTGCTCATTGATAGATGCATATGCCAGGATGCCATCCAGCATAAGCGCAACCTACAATGGCCTGGGTGGACTACAGAAAGGCCTTTGACACCACTTCACATGAGCTCATTGTAGCCATGTTGAAGTTGATGAAAGTCCACCCAGAGGTTGTATCCTGCATCCAACGCCTGATATGACACTGGAGAGCGCGCCTTGTCCTGACCACAGGCAAGCGGTCGTTCTTGACAGAGTTGGTATCATACCACCGTGGCGTTTTCCAAGGTGATAGCTTGAGCACCTTGCTGTTCTGTATTTCCCTCCTACCTCTCTCTCTCGCTAAGGCTACTACAAGGGAAAGGATACATGTGCAGTGTGCCAGGCGACAGGAAGCATAAGGTCACCCATTTATTATATGGATGACCAGAAGCTCTATGCTTCCAATGCAAAAGACCTTCGCGTGGCCATGGACACCATACTGGAGTACAGTGAGGCTTTAGGGATGGAGTTCGGATTGGACAAGTGTGCATCCATCCACCTGGTGAGAGGAAGATTTTCAGAGAACAAGGGAGATGTGCACCTCATTGACGGGAGCGTCGTTCGCCACCTCAACGGTGATGACAGCTACGAATACCTCGGCATCCCCCAAAGCTGAATGCTGGAAACAGTGGTGGAGCAGTGAAGGAAAGAGTCACCGCTAAGTACAGACAGACTCTCAGAAAACTGGAGTTCTGAGCTGTCTGTCAAGAACAAGGTTCTTGCCACGAACATGTCCACGGTTCCCACACAACAGTACACCTTTGGATGCATGAAATGGAACGTCAACAAGCTGTAGAACCTCAACAGGGGAACAAGGAAGATGATGACCATCTGCAGAAGTCTTCATCCAAAATCTTCCATCACCAGACTATCTCCCTTGCAGTGTAGGTGGTAGAGGTCTGTTGAGCTTGGAGTGTCTCCACAACAGAGTTGCCCCTGGAACAGCATGCTGAGTGCTCAAAAGCAGAGACCCCCTGCTCAGTCTCGTAAGAGATCACGAAAGTGCCAGGAGTAGGGCATTTCTCTTCAAGGAGGCCAAGAGGGCAGAGGACGAAACCAGCATGGACTTTGACCCAAAATCAAATGGTAGCGACGACGGCAAGTCCATCATGTCGTTGAAGGCATCATCCTTCAGCTCGAAATTAAAAAGGCCGAGCAGAAAACTTTGCTCAAGGCACACATCAATAAACCCATGCATGGATGTTTCTATGCCGCTAGTCTAAAGTCAGAGACCGAGGGTTTCGTCCTCGCATGACAGTATGGCGTCATAAACACACTCGTGTACCACTGCATTATACCCAAGACGGAGGTTGCGGACACGAGATGCAGGGCATGCCGAGCCCAGCCGGAGACTTTGAGCCACCTTCTCTCCGGCTGTAGCTATTATGCCAAGTCAGCGTACATTGCCAGGCACAATGCGGCCCTGTGGGGGTTATATTTTCATCTTCGACACCATTTTGGCATTGACGATACACCTGCGCTGCTGTATGCCTCTGGAGATATTGAGTCCGTCGTGGAGAACGATAAAGGCATCATCAGGTGGAATTACTCCTTTTCTATCACCAGGCAGTTGGAGGTGACCAAGCCTGATATTGTTCTCCTAGACCACCTCTCACGTACCATGTTCGTGATAGAGTTTTCGGCCCCAGCTGAAACGAACGTGGATGCAAAGGAGACAGAGAAACGGGCGAAATATCAAGACCTGCTTTTAGTGCTTCAGCAAATGTACCCAGGACACTCTGTTAACACGTTCACTGCGGGGCTGATCTAAGCCATCCCTCCCACAGGGTGGTGTGGCCCACCGGTGGGTCACACTCATCCTTCTGCATGGGCGGCGTGGCGCACCAGTGGGTCACAGTCCCTTCGAGCTTCTGACCGCTGCCGAACAATGGTGGTATGAGCGGCAACATTAAACTCTCGCCTGAGATTAGAGGAAGGGTGAGGGAAGCGACTCCCAGCCCAGCCCACCCTTCCGACGGCCACATTGGGACACGCTTTCGGCTAGACCCTTGGGCGGGATGGGAAAGAGAGAGGCACTGATACAATGTATATACTTGAGATTTACTGACAGTCGGAAAACCCAGGAACCTCCCACCCGTCTCTGTTTATTGCCCATGCCCTTGTTCGTGATTGTCCGTGAGACGTAGATACCCGTCTGGGTGTCTCCCGTCCATGTGACCCATCCCTGCACATTCTGACTATGAGAGAAGGGAAGGGAAGGGTGATCCTTTGAAAAGAGGTATGAGTTGTTGACCTCAGAAAACAGTACTGTCTGCAATTTGAAATACGTTCGCCCGGAAAGGGCATGGTCGCTAATCCACCCACTGAGGGATTAGCTCAAGATTGGTACACGCCCCTTTCATGTCTATCTCCCGCTCACAGCCAGCCAAGTGCAGTTGAGATTGTTTAGTTTGCGAGCAAGTGACGCACAGCCAAGAGGTTGAGGAGAAAAACGTGTGGCGCATTCTTATTATCAAAGCAGTCCGTGAGCTAAATAGTCACTATCCTTACTGTTGCATCTTGAATCAATGTCATCCAGCGAAGATGACATATTTTTTACTAAGTTGATATATACTTATTTTACTGAATTGAACATTGCTCATTCCTCTAAGTATAAATCGTAAAAACATGAAAAATAAAGAAACAAAAAGAAAACAAAAAATGAACATTATATTTTGTATATCTTACGCAAATATGTAACTGTACGTGACCCACTGGTGGGCCACGCCGCTCACGCTGAAAAAATTTTCAGGGGGGGCAGCGTGGCCCACCGGTGGGTCACACTAAGTGGCACATATAAGTTTATTATTTGACCTGTGACTAACCTCTGGACGAAGTCACTCAAGAAGTTCTCGATTCCTACTCTCTCAATACTCCTCACAAGTTAAGATAATTCATTGAATCTTATGGCCGTGCCACCGGTTGGATTAGCGTGACCCACTGGTGGGCCACGCCACAGTGAACGCGTTAAACTGGTAGTCCTATAATCCTCACAATCTTTTTTGAATTCTAAAGATTTCCATATGCCTAGTAGAGGAACCCCATTGAATGATGTCATAGGACACCCTTGAATAAAAATAACCGGATTACAGAGTTAATAATACAGAACAGCTGACTGAACATTTCAACACAGAGAATAAATAGAACACTGAATTTAGTTTAGCAGAAAGGTGGTCAATGTGGTCACACCAGGTTAGAGAAGGATCAATGTAAAGCCCTAGATATGAGACATAGTTTCTGGCTTCACGTGGTGGAAATTAATGATTTCACTCATCCTAAAAGATATGTACTTTGTTTTATTCCACACTATTTAATATATTTCAACTCGACCATGGTTTCGACAGTGTGTCATCCCCAGGTAAATCTTTTGGGTCGCGTTCCCCTTATATATAGCTTTGTGTGTGTTTGCTGTATAGAAGGGGAACGCGACCAAAAAGATTTACCTGAGGATGACACGTGGTGTCGAAACAATGGTCGAGTTGAAATATATTAAATAGTGTGGAATAAAACAAAGTACATATCTTTTATTATGAGTGAAAGCCCTAGAAATTTAAGACCATTGGATGGAATGTATTTATGGCCTTAAAGGTCAGGGAGGGACTATCATTGGATAGGTCATTTTTATTTAAAAAAAATGACCTGGGTTTTATCCCTGTTTAAAGACTGTTTGTTTTTTAGGCACTGTTCTGAAACTTCAGATATTATGTCGGTGCCACAATAAATTAGGTCTGGTGGAGAGGATTTAGAAAGCAAAACACTAATATCATCTGCATACATTGTTGTGCAGGATTTAGACAAGTCGATTATATTGGGTAGATCATTTATGAAAATCAGGAAAATAATGGTACCAAGAACAGAACCTTGTGGAACACTAGTGACAGGTAAAGGGACAGATTTGGCGACACCATTTTTACTTTTGATTGAAACAGTCTGAAACCAATTAGAAAGATAAGTATCAATCCATGATAGGGCTTTCCCCTTATTCCCAAGCTATGGCATTTTTTTAGTAGGATCTCATGGTCAACCAAGTCGAAGGCTTTGCTTAGGTCGAAAAACAATCCTAACATATTGGATCAGTTGTTTAGTTCTTCAATAATATAGTTCACTGAATGATAAAGAGCTTTCTCGGTCGATTTGCCTTTGCGGAAGCCAAATTGTGACGGTGATAGCAGCTTCTGTCTCTCAAGGAATTCAGTTAAACGAGCACAAAAAATGTGCTCAAAGATCTTAGAGAACTCTTACAGGAGAGAGAAGCTTAGAGCTTGCTGGATTTTGAGGGTCACAATTTTTCTTTAGGACAGGTATAACCAAAGAAGTTTTAAGAGCTTAAGGAAACACTATTGGACAGAGGATTGGACAGAGGTTGATGAGGAATAAAAGTGGATGTGAAATCTCTTTTGAACATGACCTTATGACTGAACCTGGAATCTCATCCAGAACAGAGGACATTTTAGAACCTAGGCGGCTTACAACTTTTTGCAGCTCTTTGTGGTCACAAGGTTTCAGGAAAATAGATGAAACCTCTTTAGTTGCAAGAGTGGAAAAATTGCATGGAAATTTATTCGGTACACAAGGCACATTGCCTCGTAAGAAGCATCTATTAAGAGTGTTTGCAACATCAAAAGGATCATTAATTTGGTGGCTGTTGATGTCAGAGATAAAGGGCAGGATCTTGGGCTAGAGGCATCTGTTGTTTCTCTAACTATTTGCCAAGCAACACTAGAGCTATGACCTGATTTACACAGTCATATATCATTGAAACTCTTTTTAAGCTTAATTATTAGGCCTCTATAGTATTTTTGAGGGAATTATATTGTGTGGGTATCCTCAGTACCATAATACTTGTCATAGTAAGCATTTTATTTTATAATTCTCGATAAGGCACATATTTCAGGGGTCATCCATTTTTTGTGTTGCCTTGGTACATGCATCAGGGGAAAAGCACAGTCAAAGAGAAAAAGAAATTAGGAGTAGAAATTGTTAAAAGAAGAGTTGAAATTTTCAACTGAGTAGGTGTCATACCAATCTTACGCTCTCAAATCAGCGCAGAAGGATGCAATATTGACTTCATTGAATATGCACTTTCCATGATGAAGGGGAGCATTTGTGATGCTTTCCAAATTAAATTTAGACAGTATTAAACAATGATTGGAAATCAGAGGATCAAATACTTCAGTCTCCACACTATCCGGGTCAAAATCTGTAAATACCACATCAAGCAGAGCTTTTGAATTTTTTGTGACTCTTGTAGGTAGTTTTAACATTTGAGTCAAGTTATAAGAGGTAGCAAGTTGCAAGAGTTTTTTCTGCATAGAACCACTTATCAACAAATTGCAATTAAAATTACCAAGGATAATATTGTCACATTTTTTGGGATTGTGACTGAGGTCAAATAGAACATTATCCAATTTGCACAAAAAGGAATCAAAGCAGCCAGAAGGGGATTGATAGACAAGAAGGATGTTAAAATCATTATTTCCCAAAGTGAAAGTCGCAGATGTGCATTCAAAATCTTTCTCAGTCACAAAAACACTAAGATCGCCACTTAATTTGCAGACGTTTAGTGAGACTTCAGTGAAAATCACAACTCCTCCATTTTTATAATTGGTTCGAGAATAATGTACGGCACATACATAATTAGGAGTGGGTAATGCTCACTTCTTTCATCCAGTTTTCAGTAATACATAAAACATCTGGTTTTTCATCATTGGCAACCTTTTCAAATTTATGTAATTTGTTGAAGAGGGACTGAATATTGATAAGAAAAATTTTTAAGATTAGAGGCTTCACTGTTTTGCAGCTGGACGAGGACATTTCCATATTATTTGTTACCTTAGGACTGCTTCTATCTTGCATGGGAATAAAAAATGCTTCACAGACATGTTTTCAGGCCATTTCTCACCGAGCCTGATTTCGTCGCGTAAACTAAGCCTTGCCGGCTTGCTTGCTAATGCACCAAATCAGCAAGCATAAGCTGAAGAATAAATTCCAGGGCACGAAAAAATGATTTTGTTTTAAGTAAACATTAATTTCCTTCATTAACTGCTACATTTCTGAGATACATGGAACATGTTCCGATCAGTTTCACAGTGACTTGGTCCCTAGTAATGCAAAGTTTAGGAAATTAGGAGTTGCAACAGTATATATTTATCCCTTTTACTAAGGCATGATATCAAAATAGCCTCTCTCTAATAGGTGACTTCTATTTAACACTAAATTGTATAAAGTCAACAAACATTTGCAACTTTTCTTCATTTTTTAAAATCAAACACAGGTACTCATATCACTTCACTCATTTCAAGATTTAAAAAAGAAAAAATTTTAATGTATTTATTATAACTTCACACTCCATCTGATTCTTTACACGAGGTAATAATAAACCAAAAGGGAATTTGAACACCTTAACTATTTCCTTCAATGTTAAATATATGATAATAAATAAATGGTCAATAAATAAATGATCATCACTTATATAGAGAAAATTCTTCACATTGAAAAACAATGAACGATAGAAGTAGGAAACTTGGTTACAGCTAGCAACTAAGTAGCCAAATCACTTTCACGGCAACATTTTTTTCTATAAACTGATGCATGAACAATTTAGTATGTTCTTGTCAAATGCTTGGCTATTTTAAATATGGTTGAGATAAAAGGAAAGTAAAAATTCACTGATTGAAGTAGCTTTCATCAGGCTATTACTGCAACGTAAAACAATACCTTCATTTCAAGATGTACATAGCAAATATGATCAAAAATATCAACCTGACTAAAGTGTCAGCATACTTATAAGCAATAAAAGCAAAAAAAATGGTAACTCTACCTGTTGCATGAGATGGAGGAACAACAGCTCCGGGCCCAGTTGCCATGACAGGAGTAGGCATAGACACAACAACACCTGAAGATAAAAACCATAAAAGTCAAGCACTGATATTTTCTTTTTACCCCTAACTATATCCGAACTAAGTATAAAGGTTTAAATGGCATCAGCATTAAGAGCACATCAAGTTACACATAACTGAGTATATCTTAAGTATCAGCATATTATTAAAATACCAGTCCACATTATAGTCTCTTCCATTAATTCAAGACAAGGCATTTAATAATACTATCTTCAGGTGAGAATATTTACAGCTAAGTATGCCTCCACAGATTTTGATCAAACCATCATGTGTGGAGTCTTTCAACTGAAAATAGCAACTAGGGAAGAAATACTATTTAGCTGTTATTATTAATAGCTTGATGATAAATGGGATGTGATGTGGCCTATATTCCAAATTGCTGTCAGTTTAGGATATGCTACTTTTTTGTTCTTCATGGCAAGACGTCTTCGACAGTAGGAATAACAATGAGGAGGTGATGGGAAATGATGCCAATGATAATATACCGTTAACTGTCAGTGGAGATATATTTTGTTATCTGTTATGTATTTGTTTAGCATAGCCGCACTGCTGTGCTTCATATTATTATGTATGTAATTTGTTTTCTTGCGTCTTTTATTTTTTGAGTGGATGGCCATGTTTTTGCCTGACTCTCGCTCTCTCTCTGGTTTGCCGTCATGGGGTATGGACGTGCGCACGGGTAGCTCCCACAAATAAACCATCTTGTCCCTAATCAAGTGAGTGAGTTATTTTCAGATTACCTGCCATCTCTTGGCGATGGACCTAGCATTATCTACAACAAGGCTTAAGCTTAAAAGGGTGACAATTCACCCATTGCCCAGGAAATGCCTTTGCCTTTCCTTTCAATGCCTTTCAATGATAGCAATTCACCAAATCACTTTTTTATGATGCAACGTTCCCCACTGAAGAGTTAGCATATATCATAACTGCATTCTCAAGTCTCTTTTCTGTTATATGATTTATGCCTGTAACTCCATTCAATTTAAAAATTACTCGATTACAAAATATAATAAGTATTTTTTATCTTTGAATCCTTAATCTCTTTGTCCTCATTTAGCTTTGTGGGAGTTGGGAGACATGTGGATCACCATTTTATATGATGTTTCCTTTATATACCTACTTTGATAAGCTGAAACATAGAGAGTAATGACTTCATACTTAAACTGCGATTACCAAATCACTCTATGGTTTCAGAAATGTTTTATCTAGCTGAAGAAGTGTGAAAGAGGAACTTCATCTCATCTAGTATTATGCAACCATACAGATCCAGAGCTCTCCATTTCATTAGTCATTCTCTTTCCCAACTCTGACTTACTGAATTTGCACAGGCTTGTGCAAGGTTAAATCAGGCTTTCAGGGATGCGACTTTTTTAAGGTGTTAGTAGTGGCTACAACAGGTATCCCTTTCCTATTTTCCATTATTTCATCACATTTTTCTGTCCCTGAGCATGCATGAGTATTATAACTGCAGCCAATCTTAGTAGCCTGCAGCAAGTATGATATGTGGCACAACGGGTAAGTTTTAACCAGAAGAGAATTGTTCACATCATGGAAATGATGTTTACAGTAAAAACAAAAGAAATCACACACTAAAAGAAATGTCTAATGTGACCAGTTTCCCCATCGCTCAAGGTGTAAATGATATGAGGATACATGGAAATTGACTGGGTGATGTACGCATATGTAAGAGAAGAAAGCACTATCATTCACAAATTTCACTCATTTAATGCATCATATTCATCAAAGATAATCTGTAATACCGTTGCTGTTTTTTGCCATGGCATGAAAAAACAAATTCCATTTTTTTCCTGGGGACCACACCTAAATTTTTTATACTTTGTTCTTAATTGTTTTAAATTTTATATTTTTTAATGTATTTAATGCCATGTATTTAGAATAGGCTCTAGGCCAGGACCAACAGTTTTGCTTCATAAAATCATACACACCAGTAATTATGAAATTTCAGGACTTGTGCAAGTACCCCAGGCAAAAATTTTCATTTCTCCCAGTGAATATACAGTGAAACCGCTCTTACACTTTTGAGGGGGCTAAATGAAAATCTTGTTAATCACAGGAAAATATAAATCGTGGGAAATCTTAATTTGCAGGAAATTGAAGCAGAATCATAACCAAATGTTTTATAGTTTTATTTCTTTGGACAGATTGTACCTAAAATCTGATGGCTGCAGCTAGATGGCACAATTGGCAGGGAAAAATAATAATTTACTTTTTTCGCAATCTTTAGTTAACATTGAGTGCCAATTGATCCAGTTTCAAAATGATTTTCTGCTTGGGCCCGTTTTCGGGTAGGGTATGCATTTGTCCTTCAAAAATACTAGAAATCATACAAGCCTTCATGTTGGCAACATAGATTGTAGGCAAAAAGGTCCTAAATTTTTTTAACAAGTGGATTTTGAGATTTTTCCCATAAAATAAAGGGCTTCAGTCTCTCACTGCCAACTGCATTGGCTCTAAACATAACACTGAGGCAAGCTTTGCTGTTTTTGTCTCCAAGGTAAGGATCCATTTTCAAGCATTAGGTCTTGTGTGGAATATATTTGAAAAGACCTGTTTCACCCACTGGAAAATTGTCTTTCAGAGCACATAGCCATCAACACGATTACGTGAAGCTGGGGTCTTCCAGAGAGAAAGGGTTCTAGGATCTACACTTCCAGATTCTCCACAAATGCAATTGCAATTGTGACTTTCAGAAATCACTGGCAAAGGTTGAGAAAATTAAATTCTGACAACAACAAAACCAAAATTAATTATGCAGTAATCTGGTGAATTTTGGAATACCTGCTAGAGGCTCAAAAATTGGGTTCTTCTTCCATTGTCACACCAGTAACAGACTGTTGCCTTTCATGGAAAACTTAACAACAACTATTCAAAAGAAAATGAAACTTGCTACATTTTAACTTTTGTTGAATTACAAAACCTCTCTTCTATGCCCCCAGAATTTAATTTTCCCATGATTTACGACATTTTCTTGAGGCTTGAACAATTTTTGTATCTTTGTAATGCAATCTCTTCCCGCAGTTTACACTTTCCCATTTTGAAATATACCACAATTTACAACAATTGACTATGAGCAAGATGGTGGCCCGCACACTAATTGTGTACCAATTAACGACTGATGTCAGCAAAAAAATTATGCAACCCTGAGTTTGAAGCCAAGCTTTAAGAGATTGTAATGAAATCTCTTAAAATTAACTAAATTAAACTTCTATGGCTAAGGTCATTTTGCTAATATTGTCAGCTGCTACCAGACAGTGGCACCATACTTGGACAAATAGGAGGATCACTCCTCCAAATCAAGCTGAGCCCAACAATGCATAACAACAGAGACTGACTAGCAACCAGTATTTCTGTCATGGCAGGCCACTGACCAGAAATGCAGGTTCTTCAGTTAGTGTACATTTAAGAGACAGGACCAGAATAGGGGCACAACACATTAATGCATGTACAATGAGGGAATAAAGTTTCCTAACAAATGGAGCACCACTACTATCACCCTGGGGGAGGTTAAGCTTAATTTCTAATAGCACATTATTCTTAAGTCTCATCCATGACTCAAGGTGATGTGTTTTTTCATTATTTGACAGAGGACCACTAAGATGCTATGTACTCAACAAAATTATGTTCTTTTCTACTTTTCCCTGATACACAGAGCAGTGCCATCATTTTTTAGCAGAACCATAGATTAGCATTCAGCTCTTAAGACCTTCACTTCAACTTGACAGGTAATGGACTCAGAATCCTAGTCAGTAACAGATCATTAGCCACTTGTCTAGTAAGAGAAACACGTAAATCCCTAGTAAGATCCAAATGAGAAAATGAAAGGGAAACTACCAATGATGAAAATGCCAAGAAAGCCACTAGAAGAAACATAGATACCACTAGAAGAAGAAAGAAGATGCAAAGATGGTTAGCTGAATGTGACATATTCACCAAGTTTGAACTAAAATGCAACTCAAATATTTGACCAAACTCACCAATGTCTTCCAATTGAAAAAAATGCAATAAAATGATAAAAAGTGTAATGGTATAAAAATGGCCGCAAGGTCAACCAAACAGTAAGTGTCAAAAGCCGTCACTAGGGACACGTAATTGGGAATACCGGAGAAAATAATCCAACAGAGGAGGCTTCTAGGGATGCTTGGGCAAACAATTTAAAAAAAGAGAAAGAGGCATTCAAGGGTAACAGACATGAAGGGAGAAGAGAGAGACAAAACTGAAGAAAAATCGACGTACGGAGATATACTGAGGAAGAATACGGCATAGTAAGACCACGGAAATAGCGGCAGTGGTTTGGGTTGCAGCGGAAGTTTAGGAGAGGATGAGAGAGGAAAAGAAAATACAACCGGACAGCAGCAGGGAATGAGACTGGCCGGGCAAGCACAGGCAGGAGATCCGGGGAGGACAAGTGGAACCACAACCAATAGTTCAAATAGAAAAAGAACTTTCGTACCCAAATAGCCGTTAAATTCATAAGAAAAGAGTTTAAAATTTTAGTTCTGTTCAATCTTGTGCAGAGCACCTTTTGTCTCTTCCTGAAAACAAATAGTAACCAATTGCCTGTTTTTCTTTTATAACTAAAGGGATAAGAACCTATTTGTTGACCTAAATTCCTCAAAGTTTGCACTGTAAATTGGGTCCAATATAATTCCATCTAATAATTGGTTGCTTATGATAATTTAAAAAAACCATACCTTGAAAATAAATGTATTTGCATGTGTTTGATGTGTTTCAATGTGCTGTTGCATTTGCTTGTCGCATGATTAATTTTTTTTTAAAGGAGCTAAATTGGGTTACAAAATTTGCATCAAGGGGCAGCAGCTGTTGAGAGAAAGGATAAGTTAGAGAACTGGTAGCGTTACAAAACATAAATAAAGAAGGATAAGCATTTAGCAGGCACACTCATAGGTTTAGTTCTCCCTAAGCAAACTTTAGGCAGACAAGCATCAGCGGAGAGAATCAGAAAGAACGTGGAATGCCGACTTCACATGTGCCAACGTTCCGCTATTCTTTTTTTTAAGCCACCATCCTGCCTTGAGCATTAATCACACTGGCCACCAAAAGGAGGCTTATTAGATAACCTTGTATGCATATCAAACGTTTTACTTACATCTCCTGATTTTGCACTACTTAGCAGCATAATTATGTGCTTAACACATAGTAAGAGCTCTATTGCTTCATTTAGGCATGGCATTAAAAAAACATCAACAGAGAGCACCTGAAGAGATTCTTCACACCATTGAAAAGAATCACATTTTGACTAGGAAAAGCAAATTTCCTGGCTCATTTTGAACTTCCCCTATGTTTGTGAATATCTCCATTTTCCAGGCCTGCAGCGACCTTAATTATTTGATAGTTGCACATTTGGTTTCTTGCATAGCATTCATGAATGGCCTCACCTGGCACACCGTTTGGCTGTGGGGGCTGAGGCGAAGGGTGCATACCCATGAGGATGGGGGGGGCACCGTGTGGAGGGCGAGACCTATGAGGACCACCAAGGCTTCCGGGTTGACCCATTCTCAAGGGCAGCTGGGCAGCCATCCTGAAAATGAACAATAATTGTGCACATAAGCAAGGTTAAAAAGTGCTATAAGTCTTTTATCCTCTCCATGGACATCACATAAGTGATGAATGACAAGTAGTGGCTTGATGTGAAAAAGTTGAAAAATAAGTTTTAGCTGATTTTCTCTAAACAAAAAAGGAACTCTGCAATTTTCCACAGAAAAATGTTTAATGAGACCAGTTATGATGTTTCACACCACTGTCAAGCTATGCAATTCACCGAACTACTCACATTAAACATTTCAACGAGTTCCTTTTCCACCACATTAGTCCTGAGACAAAATCATGATTTTTTCATTTTTCACAATGGCTCATGTCCAAAATAGTAATTTTCAAATAAAAATTTCCAATTCCTGATGCCACTGCTCAAGTTTATGTGGATGGAAATTAGTGCCACGCCCATAGCCCAAATGGTAAGAACATGGACATTTTGATTTCTCTCAACACTTAGCCCTTTCGAGACAGACAAATTCTCTCCTATGCATGTCTATTGAACTGAGCACCAAGAGAGGCTTTCTTCCTCTCTGTACGGACAATTTTTTTACACCATCCGTTGAGAGAGTTCTCACAGGTACACACTCCACTCAGCTCCAACTTTTTTCGACCCCTCCCAGCCTTGCCATTATCTCGGACTCCGGGGACAATTAAGCTCAACCCTTCGCTGGTTTACCACCTTCCCAGCTGCATGTGTTCACGGCCAACTACTTGTTTATTTATTTGTTTTACTACATTTTTATTTGTTGCTTGCTCTCTGTTGACTTTGAAATGAATTCCTCGTTTTTTACAGAGCATTTACAAATTTTAAATGAAACTCTACCATCAAAATTAATGGATTTAATGCATAAACCCATTCCAATGCAAAAATATGTGTTCCTGAAATACTCTTTTTTGATTCCACAAATGCCCTCGACAAACTGCATTAATTATATGTTTCCTTGAAATGCATTAGCTGAGATTAAAATTTCTTTAACTCTTTCTTTAACGTTTGCCTTCCTTCGTTCCGCGGGTCTCAGGTCCGAAACAGAGGGTTTCGTTCTCGCATGCCAGGATGGTGTCATCAACACTCTCGTGTACCGCCAAATTATATTCAAGGCGGAGGTGGCGGACACGAGATGCAGAGCGTGCCGAGCCAAGCCGGAGACTTTGAGTCACCTTCTCTCCGGCTGCAGTTATTACATGCAGTCAGCGTATTTAGCTCAGCACAACGCAGCTCTGCAGGTGTTGTATTTCCATCTTCGACATCATTACGGCATCGATGAAATACATGTGCTGCCCTATGCCCCTGGAGAGATTGAGTCCGTCATGGAGAACAACAAAATAAAATCTGGTGGAATTACTCATTCCCCACCACCAGGCAGTTGGAGGCCAACAAACCTGACATCGTTCTCCTCGACTGCCTATCACGTTCCATGTTTGTATTTGAGTTTTCGGCTCAGGCCGATACGAACTTGGACGCG
This sequence comes from Ceriagrion tenellum, assembly GCA_963169105.1. Lineage (NCBI taxonomy): Eukaryota > Metazoa > Arthropoda > Insecta > Odonata > Coenagrionidae > Ceriagrion > Ceriagrion tenellum. Next base: position 50,967,447 of record OY720633.1, on the reverse strand, counting down.
AAAGAGGCAGAAAAATGGACAAAAAATCAAGACCTGCTGTTTGAACTTCGGCAGATGTACCCGGGACACACTGTAAAACTAGTAGTCCTAGTCATAGGTGTGAGAAGATGTAATCGCCTGACAATGTTAAACTAATCCATTTCTCCCAATTCCAAAATAGGTTAGTAACCATATGGGGGTGAGGGATGTGTGACCCCAGAGTGGAACAAAGGGCTGAATAGGCTCTCCGCCCACCAAGATCATCATGCGTGGTGAAGAGCCACATCCTCCATGAGGAGCCCCTGGTTTGCGCTGAATATGACAGATCTAGACCTAGCTGGTCAATAAACAGCTCCCCTCACCAAGGTTGCTCCTCGTGGCCACAGTCTGCGGGGCGGAGGGTAAGAAGTCGTTAGCGGGGAAACGCCGGATACAAGGCGACCTCCGGTTTTATTTAGCCTTACCCATGCATGCGGGGCTCTGTGTGGGTGGAGCGTATATTTCCCTAGCTACTCATAGGATTATTTATGGATAAACCTAAAAAACAAAACTCTTTGGAGGTTGCTGAGAAGCAACCTCAATCTAAGGACGTCAGTCCAATTACCTCATCTATGGAGGATGCTCTGTTGGCGAGCCCCGTCGGGGATTCCAATGGCAGTTCCTCCCTTCCCTTCCTTAGCTTACCCCTCCATGTCTGTGGAGCAGGGCGAGTCCCTTTCCGACTCTTCCGAGTCAACTTTGAAGGCAGCACCAGGGTCCCCCAAGTCAGACTCTGGAGCTTCCATTTCCACTTTGGGGAGCATCTCTAACAAAATGGAGCAGCTCACCACAAAGCAAAGGGAGAGTGGCGCAGCCAAGAGAAGGAGGAGGAATGAGAAACGGCGTGCTAAGAAAGCCTTAGCCTCTGGTGGTTCGCCACAGGGGGCAGCTTTGACAACCGAAGGCGCGAAAGCCATTGGTGGATCTCCAAGGAGAAAAGAGGGCTCCACCGAGAAATCTGGAGGTGGATCCCAAAAAAAGGGGAGGACAGATGGGGACACCCCCATGAACTTGGCGCAGGAGGCCAAGAAACCCAGGACCTCCACCTAGGCTCGGGTTGCTAAAAACCTGAAGAAGATGGCAATTGTGCCTGTCTCCTACCCGGAGGTGATGATGACCGAGCAATGGCACAGGACTGCCAATGAATGATTCCTGCAAATGAAGAGATCCCACTCTTTGAAGCCAACAGGCTCACTAACGCTCACCAGGGTGGAGTTTGCCTGTGGCAACGAATACTCAGCCAACTGGCTGGTTAAGGCTGTAGGCAAAATGGGACCGTTCGGCGAAACCAACGTGAAGATGGTTGATGCTGACAGTCTCATCAGGAGAAGAAGGATGATGGTGAGGGTTCCGGGATTCAGCAAACCGGACACCAAATCACTCATCGATAGAATGAAGAGGTCCAACCCGGGGCTTCAAACCTCTCTCTGGAGGACTTATGAGAGGAAGGAGGTGGAGCATGGGACGGGGTTCGTCCTTGGGGTAGACAAGTCATCCGCCACCATCATTACAAGTCCGGACGTACGAGCAAACGTCAGTATGCAGAAGGCCGGAATCACGTTCCTCGGAAAGGTGGGTGCACAAGAGGAGCCTCCAACAACCTCAACAACAGATGTCGAAATGAAGGAACCGGACCAGGATGGTGGGCATCCACTGCCTACAGGTCAACCTTCAACATTGTAAGGCTGCCTCAGGGGTCCTGCAAAGGATCCTCTCAGAAGGTAAGGTCAAAATTGCCCTGATTCAAGAACCCTGGACTTTCCAGGGCAGAATCAGGGGTTTAAGGATGACCAAGGGTAAAGTATTCTTTTGTACCTCGGTATACATCTGCCCAAATTTACCACCAGGGACCAAGCGGCAGCTGAGCTGAGTCTTGGGGTTGGCAAGGATAAGAGGAGTTTGGTGATCTGCTCCTCATATTTACCATTCGATGCACCTGGACCACCACCTTCAGAGGAACTGAAGATCTCTGGTAAGATTTCTCCAAACTAAAAAATGGGACCTCCTTGTCGGGTGCGATGCTAACTCGCCCCATATGGTGAGGGGAAGCATGGACACCAATGACAGGGGAGAGGCCCTGCTTGAGTATCTCATGTCCAAAGACCTGCATATACTCAAAGGATCACGACCTACCTTCTCCAACAGAGTTAGGGAAGAAGTGATAGATATTACTCTTTGCACCAACCAGATGGTGAATGGCATGGCTGAGTGTAAAGTGTCGAATGAGGTCTCATCAGACCATCGGCACATACACTTCGCTCTTCTAGAAGCCATCAACAGGCCGACAATATACCGGAACCCCAGATCAACAGACTGGGGCAAGTATAGGCATACACTCCAGAAGTTACTCTCCAAAGCCCCAGGACAGAAATTCAGGAATGCAGATGACATAGATGCTGCTGTGAAGTCTCTCCAGCATAGCATCATCACATCCTACGAAACCAGCTGCCCCATAAAAACCAGGAAGGAAGGCTGCAAGCTACCCTGGTGGGGCGCAGAACTAGAGAATATCCAGAAAGAGACAAGAAAGCTCTTCAACAAAGCGAAGAGAACAACCATGCCCAGGGACTGGGAACACTATAGAACGGCCCAGCGGAAATACAGAGCGACAATCAAGCGCTCCAAAAGAGAATCTTGGAAAAGTTTTTGCGAGACTGTGGAAGATGTTCCACAACTCGCAAGATTCAACAAGATTATTTTAAAGGACCTGGAAGCAGGGGTGGGGTCTCTTCTGCTTCCCTCTGGTGGATTCACGTCATCAGACAAGGAAGCACTAAAGCTAATGCTGGAGACTCACTTTCCAGGCTCCTTGGAGGTTGAGGTGCGCCAAAGGAGGCCTCCCAGCCGTCCTGCTAGTACGGAATGGAGATTGGCCTCCAGCATCATCACATATAACGCAACACGATGGGCAATAACAAGTTTCAGCCCATACAAATCAGCTGGCGAAGACAGAGTCTTCACAGCACTTTTGCAAGAGGGACAGGACCAGGTACTGTCATCATTAGTCAGAATTTTCCGATCCTGCCTCGCATATGGGTATGTTCCCAAGAAGTGGAGGATCTCTAAAGTCGTCTTTATTCCCAAACCAGGAAAGACTGACTACACCAAAAATGACTCCGTCTGTGACATCAGCCTCATCTCCTTTAAGCTGAAAACACTGGAGAAAATAGTGGACAGGTATATTAGGGAGGGACCTTTGAAGGACAATCCCCTACACCCCTACCAACATGCCTACCAAAAAGGCAAATCAGTAGAGACAGCACTCCATAACCTTATCACCAGGATAGGAGTGCTAGAACATGGGACGTTTGGTCTGGGCACCTTCCTTGACGTGGAAGGAGCCTTCAACAACACATCGTTTGAACAAATCTGCATCGCAGCCAGGAGACATGGTGTCCATGCACACGTTGTCAACTGGATCAGATTAATGCTAGAAGAAAGAACAGGCAAGGCTGTTCTGAGAGAGAGCACAATGGAGGTGGCTGTGACTCGAGGATGCCTGCAAGGGGGAGTTCTATCCCCACTGCTGTGGAACATGGTGGTCAATGGACTTATCACAAGGCTAAACAAAACTGGAGCCTATACACAAGGGTATGCAGACGACGTAGTGATTCTCATCACAAGCAAGTACCTCAGCACCGTCTCCGGACATATGCAGAAAGCCCTGGATAGAACGATGAGCCGGTGCCATCAAACAGGGCTGAAGGTAAATCCAGGGAAAACAAAACTGGTTCTCTTCACCAACAAGAAGAAAAGAGAGGGGCTCATATCTCCTTTGTTACAAGGAAGGATATTGCAACCTTCAACGACAGCGAAATATCTGGGAGTCCTTCTGGACTCCAAACTCAACTGGGGAGAACACCTTGAGGCGAAAGCCAAGAAAGCGTGCACCTCTCTATGGACCTGTAGGAGGGCACTAGGCAAAACCTGGGGACTCCAACCAAAAGCGATCAGTTGGATCTACACTGCAGTGGTGAAACCAAGCTTTCTACACTGTTCATTAGTCTGGTGGAGGAAAACAAGACAGAGCTCCGCAAGGAAGAGGCTCAACCACCTGCAACGAATGGCCTGCATGGGAATTATGGGGGCAATGAAAACCACCCCCACACTGGCTATAAAGATCCTACTGTGCCTTGCTCCACTAAATGTGGAAGTAGAGAAACAGGCTAGGGCTGCAGCATATCATCTAAAAAGACAGGATCAGTGGATTGACAGGGGAAACCTGTCCGGACACAGAAAAAATGGCAGGAGCTTAGAGAGTCGAGCCCTATAGTTGAAATGGGCTAAGACACAATGATAACCCCCACACTTTAAAATCCACTTTCCAGAAAGGGAGTGGTGGACAAAAGGGGGAGACAAAGATCTCCACAATGGAGCCCAGGTGTGGTTCACCGATGGCTCCAAGAAGGAAGGCAGAGCAGGGGCTGGGATTTACTGTCAGCGCCCAGACAAGAGGATCACCATCTCACTTGGAGAATATGCTACAGTCTTTCAAGCGGAGGTGTTCGCTTTACTGACCTGCACACATGCTATCAAGGAATCAGGTCTCAAGGGCAGACCAATCCACATATGCACCGATAGCCAAGCGGCTCTAAAGGCCCTAGCATCACCAATGTGCAACTCAAAACTCCTTCATGAATGCCGTGAAGTGCTCAACTCGTTGCACAGTCTTGGCAAAGCTGAACTCTTCTGGGTCCCCGGACACGAGTATAACCGGAAACGAGATTGCAGATCAACTTGCAAAAGAAGGCTCAAACCACACACCGATGGGACCAGAGCCTCACATTCCAATCACATCTTCAGCAGGGATAATTGAGATCAAGAAGTGGGGCCTTGCCCGCCACTCTGAGATCTGGCAAAACATACAAGGGCTCAGACAAACCAAGCTTCTTTAAGAAGGACCCAAACCGGGACTAGCAAGAACAAGACTCCTATTGCTAAACAGAGGTCAACTATGCACGATAGTGGACCTCCTAACTGGACACTATCAGGTCATGAGGCACCTTCATCTCTTGAAGCTGGCGGACTCCGCCAGATGCAGATGGTGCAAAGAAGAGGACGAAACAACATCACACATTCTCTGTGACTGTCCTGCTTTGATGAGGACCAGAATAAGGCGTCTAGGATCTCCGTTTCCTGATCCAGCTGAAATCAGGGTTACTCCCATGGAGGATATGCTGGCCTTCAGTAAGGCCATTGGACTCCACGGGTAACCAAGATATGGAGGTTAGCACAAAGGACCAATAGGTCTAGGTGCCCCAGTTCCTCCTCTTCGGAACTCCACCAAAAACAAATCTAATCTAAATTAATCTAGTAACCATATGCAATTTGGTATTTAAGTTGTCACCAAGCAAAATATATTTCATGATCACACATATTTTCCACAAATAGTTTTCCTTGAAACCTACTGTTACAAATGTACTTGGGGAAAAAAATAGAAAAATACTTACCTTATCTTAGTATCTTACATTAATGAAGAGAAATTCTGGCATTCGTGCTTAAGAAAAAAACCTTATACTGACAAATATAGTATGCTGAGGGTAGGTATTCAATTTATACATAATGCTTGTTTATGATAGACATAACTTTGATTCTAATGTTGGTCACTTGAAATACTGTCCCTTAAAAACATTCCAAATACGTAGATGAGTAACACAATCTGCCTACCTAATTAATTGTGATTTTCTGCTTTGACTGTGACACTGATTGGGATAATTTTTCACCCTGATAACATTCGCCAAGGGAACGGTAGGCACCACCACAGTCAAACTTAAGAGATTTTTTTTAACATTGAGTGCCTACTCTTTCCATAGGGTAAATGATTGATGGCATTAATGAGTAGTTGATTACCATTAGGAAAGTTACACAGAGTAATATACCATAATGTATAAGTTGTCATATGAATGTTTAAAACATTTCCTCGTTGTCCTCCGAAAAACATCTCAGGCGCAGTTAGAAATAGAACTTTTTTTTCATGCTATTAGAAGCAACAGGTAATACTTCATCTAGCTTACATTCCAAGATAAGATTAGATTCTAGCAAAAGTAAGCTCAGATGTTTTTGCAAAGGCATCAATTTCCTGTAAGAGTAGCTTTGGCTAAGAGCATTCATAAGGCTAGAGGCCAAAAATTCAAAATGGTTGGCATTTACTTACTAATAGCAGCATTTATGCATGGCATGTAGTGCATAGTATTTTCTAGAGTCAAACTGCAACACAGCCTAAAAAGTCTTTCACAACCAGAAAAATCTATCTGTACAATAAATGTAACATGGAAAGAAAAATTTAATAATTTCAACCCTAAAATTATATTACACCAGTGAACAACAACAATGAAGAAGACATTGAAAATTTTGATTTTATTGATAACTCAGAAGATTTTAATACTAATTCAAAGAGACTTAATAATCCCTATGTCTATTTGTTCACTTGTAATACAGCATTTATGAGTGTCTCATATTTTTACACACTTGTTAAGCAAAGCTCGGTCATCTGTTACTAACATTATACAACAGCTTAAGCCTCAGGAAATTTCAGCAAATCAATGAGATTAATCAGATTTCGACTTGGAAAGCAAATTCCCAGGCATATTCTTCATTTTCCACATTTTTTCCAGGCTCATTTACATTTTTCACAAAATTTCCAGGCATACATTAGAAGTTTACCAGGTCTAAGCTACCCTGAATAACTGATGAGAACTCCTAAGACTATTTTCTCAGAGTGACCTCCCTTTATTATCTCATTTTCTAAATCTTAGGATGGACTTATTTCTCAATGAAAGCCATGAAAACTACCCCAAGCCTCACATGTACAGTCAATGTCAAGGTCAGATTTTACCAGAAGATCTCCTCATTGAAATCCACATGATACCAATGTTCAAATCTGACTCAAGATGCAATTAGCACAGCAATGTATATAAACAAGTATAAGCTCCAAATTAGGCCATTTCCCCACCCTTGTTCCAGTATTCTGTATAATACCACTACACTGTTTCACTATAAGGCTAATAAAAGCTTCTAACTTTTTTTGGCAATTTCTGTGGTCAAAACTATGGTGCATCTAACCATGGGATCTATGACCAAGAGTCTCATGAGCAGGAAAGTACTTAGCTCAGGTAATACAGGGTGGCTACTGATATCCAATTCTCAAATTCCCTGACCTTTCCCTGATGGATTTACCAATTTCCCTGACTGATCGCCAAAAGATCACCTACTATTGGAATATTTTTTTCTGCTGAATTAGATTTTCTACGGCAGCTTTAAAGTTTCTAAATTTTCCAATCATCGTCTCATATTTTCAGAACTGTGAGCATGTATTTACTATAAGCTAGCGTGTTCCAGCTACTTCTCGACCTGAGTTTTGGAAGTTAAAAAAAACACGAGGTAAAATTTTCCGAACAACATAGCCTCCGATTTCTTGTGATGCGAGTAATATATTGTGATCATGATTTTTAACACAACTAGGCAAATATCGCAATAAGGATAAACAAAAGGGATACATTGTACATTTGACTCACATCTAAATAACTATGATTCACAACAAATAAGATTCATAACTGAATAATCCAAGATTCGATGGTGCTTATTCCATGCACGTCGGCGACGGACAATAGTTTTAGTTGGTGAAATAAAGGGTGGGAAAGACTGGCCGATAAACGTAATGGTAGAAAAATAACACGGATTCCTATTCCAGTTTCTCCCTGACTGCTACGAGAGTTCTCTGATTAATAACAATTAAGGATATAATATTTATGCCAGACATGATTCTGCCATGATTGGTGCATATATGTTCATTTGTAAACCAAAAATTGTGGGGGCCAATGTTGTTTAAGTATCTATTAAAAGTGATTTTTAACACAAACATTGTTTTTGGTATTAGAAATATTACTTTGGGAAGCCCTATAGTTCAATACGTGGAGAAAACAAAGATGAACGGGTATTCTTGTAGTCCTTAACACTTGTCTAAATGCTCAAAGGTCACAATAGGACTTAAAAACCCACATGTCATTATGGGCTACACAGTCTACGTAGTCTACATTGGTCTGACATGATCCTCCTTTAAACCTTGAATATCATAAGATTTCCACCCATGCAACTAAAAGATATAGTACAGCCACAGAGTATACAGAGAGGACATTTTCCATTTCCCCCCTTTAAATTTTGTAATGCGGAATGCGTGCCACGGCCATGTTCCTAGCACGTTAAAAACGGCGGGAATTTAAAATGGTCTATGTAGTATAGGTGTATCCCCGCATTACAGGTGGTATTCAGAGGTGTAATCACCCCTCTCACGTTATAAACTTCAGGCCTGAAGTGGATTGAAGGTAATTCTGCCATGTATCTCTAAATTAAATCAAAAGCAATAGTTGCGCGATGAATAGCACAGCCGTAGAAATCATTTTCACTGCTTAACCTATTACTACAATTCGCAACGCAGGTGAGGAATCTTGCGTAAAGCACCTGTTAATCACATCGGGTAAAAAATTAGCTTCAATTCAATCAAGAACAAAATAAAAAATTGTAGGAGGTATGTTGTGAGAATATGAAAGCTGCATGATAGAGAACTCTGGCTTAGACAACGAGATAGTAAAGTAATGGGTAGTGGAGAGCCAGTTGGGTCCAGGAATATATGGTTTAATAAATAGTAAGCATTAAGTTGATAATGGTGAGAAAAGCCTCAAGTTTATAATTATTCAAAGCCTTGGCAGTACCAGAGAAATGAGTAATATGAGAGCCAAATGATCTTATTAGTAGGGAGTTGATCGACACAGGCCATTTAAACAGCATTGTCCATTTGAACCTAGGTTCTTTTTAAACAAATTCAAATAAAATGGTACAAGAGCCTACATGCTACTCGGGATAGACGCGAATCTTTATGCGACTTGTATCATGAATTAGTAAAATTAATTTTTTTTCATTAACTACACCTTTACGATTACATTTACATAGTTATAAAAGTAGATTCCTACCATGTCCTTTGCTCAGCTTCAAAAACATATTCATGCTGACTCATGGATGAAAGTTGGAAAAAAAACAATCATATTAATGATGTAGCTAATTTAATTGAAGCAATGAAGATTCATACAGTCACAGAATGTTGTCTCTTCCCCGGCAGAACCAATGCGCATTAAAAGTGCATTAAATGTGCATTAATAGTAGCATTTAATGCGCATTAATAGTAGCATTTAGTGCGCATTTCAAATGTGCATCAAAAGCACATTTTTCTCCATGTCTTTTATGTGCATTTAATGCGCATTATTAATGCATATTAATATTTTTTTGGGGGAAAAATATTTTTAAAGTGAGTCACTATGATGAAAACAAAATGTTTACATTATGCGAGTGAAAAAACTATGAAAAAAGAAGAAAAAGATATTCCTCTAGAGAGGACCGAACTTCACACCATCCGCGTCAAAATCCTCAGCGTCACCTCTCGTCTACCGCTCTTTGATAAGTTAGGGTTGTGTACTTAGGTTAAATATGTTCTATGTCATGAATTGTATTTACTTTCATATCATTTTGTTGTGGTAGGTGTTCGCTAAATGGAACTCAGCCTGATGTGTTGCAGCAAAGTACCTCACTTTCATGTATCCCTCTTCACAAGAAGAACCTAGTCATGAGCCTTACATGGCTTGAAGTTCTCTCCTTGTAAGGCTCAAATTATTTCTCATTAAGTTGATGTGACTTCTCATACCAAATCTAATAAGTTGTCGTAGAAAATGCGCATATTACGCGCATTACTAATGCAAGAATAATGCAGATTTACGAACGAGGAGGTTTTACGCGCATTTAATGCGCATTCAACGCACATCGGCGCAGCTTGGGTCGGAATTTAATTTCTGATACCTGATTACATTGAGCATATAGAGAAAATCCACCTTTTCTCTCCTTTTCAGACATTTTGTGTTTCCAGGGAAACAAACTCTGGCCAAACTCTTAGGGAGATGGAGTAAATCACCAAGAAAGAGAAAAACTCAGTGAAGCTCTCACTTTTCACCACATTGACGTGCTCGCTTCTTCCAAAGTTAACGCGCTTACAACATGGCCGGAAGCGCATTTCGAGATTACAGGTTGAAACGCCAAATGTCCTCTCTGTATACTCTGTGGTACAGCTTTCCAAAACTGAGTGTGTCCACTAGTTCGAAAAAAATGTTCTTGGTCTCTCCATATGCTCTCCTTTAGGTCACTTGGACAACCATTTTCAATTCCACACAAAATTATGTATGCAAGTTTCTTAGGGGGTTAATATTGGCATATAGGAAGACAAATTACATATCAGCTATAGGGTTGCTACGGATTAGAAAATACGGACGGAAATGAATTCTAGGACTCTCCAGGTTTTCCAGGCCAAAATTTTAATATTTACAGGTGAAATTATCCAATTTTCTATGATTATTTTAAAGACTATAGATACAACATATTATAGCATGTTCTGTAGCAGAATTAAGTTTCTCAACGAACTGAGCCTTATTATAAGGGGATAACTTGCATGACCAAGATCTTACTGTAGAATGTTTCCATAGTTGAAATCAGTACACCACTCTGTTTTTGATTGAACTTTTTTCTTACCTCCTGGCCATGAATTATTAGCACAAAATCTGAGGGAGAATGAATTATCCATCTTCCTCAGCAAAAGTAGGACCTAAAAATTTACTCCAGGAGTGTGATTAATTATAAATGACCAAAAAAGAGCTCAACTCTCTCATTCAGGTAGGGTCCTAAAAAAAATTAACTAACTCTACATATAAATAGTGGGTGCCTCCATAGTACTATTGAAAACAATCAGCTGTTGACATAGATAGGAAATTTCCATGCTATTTTCACATTTTCCTTGGCTTTGCCAGATATTCCAGGATTCCTAGGCTGTTAGCAATCTGTCATTGAATTTGATACATTCATAGCTCGATATTACATGACATAAGGGTCAAAAAAGAGTGGAAGGCCCTCTAAGGCCTGTTCTTGTTCATTGTAGCCACACCTATGTTGTTCAAATCAATTTTTACCTTCAGACTGGCTGTTACTGTTGAACACGCTTGCAAGCAGTTTTTCTCATGAGAATAATGAAATAATCAGGATTATTTCATCTGAGATATATCAGGACAACAATTTTAAATTCTGAAGAAAAACAAAATAAAATATTATACTCCTTCGGACATAAAATAAAGACACACGAGATCTTCCTTCAATCATGTCCCTGAACTTCCTTCAACCATGTCCCTACACATATCTCACATATCTCCATAAACTCCTCATCATATGATCAATCATTTATGTTCAACTGCCAAAAATCTCGTAACTTATTACATTACACTTGTGCCCTTTTCAGCACGAAGTAACTTGCTTCATAAATAGACTGAATTAATTGCTAATCACCGTACAAAAATAATCCATGCATAAAAGGAATTGTAGGTCTATGACACTTCTTTGTGGAGCACCTTATGTGACTTAACATGGTCAAATGTAGATGATACAATGATACTTCAAGGATCGTTAAACCACTCCATTTCAAATGCACAATAACACTTTCATACTTTAACGTTGTCTTTCTTTCCCTTATTTAGTAGTAGAAGGGAAAGTTAGAGAAACTTTTGACCATACTAAAGGAGTCTAAAACACTCAAACAAAACTTAACTCTACATAAAACACTCCACAAGTGTGCCATTCAGACTTTTCCATAAAAAATCAACCAAATGCCACATGTCAATAGATAACAACCTTATTATCTATTTCTAACATCTATTTTTTTGGCAAGCACCTCTTTCCTATTGCTTTACCATGTTCAGTAAAAGAAAACGATAATATCGCAAATTTGCTCACAGATTCAACCAATCTGCCACAATAGAGGGTAATAAAGGAACATCTGGATAATGGTGGCCACGAGCCTAAGGCCAGATGTGGGAAGCAGTATGGAAGACGGGTGTATTAAAGGGGGATGAAGAGGGCTGCTACCCCTTCCCTTACCCCCAGTAATTCCTGAGAAGAAATGTTAATCATACGGTATATTCTCCCCTCCCCCCAAGACCTTCAGAAAATAGCAATCCACCCTCTCCATTTACTTACTTGGCCCAGGGTTCAATCCTGTTGGGACTTCAAGAAAGCCTACTGCAATATTATGACTCACTGTAAAGGTAGCATCATATTTCAAAAACAACAGAGAATGCAGGTGTCTCTAATCTACAAAATTCAACCCCACCTAACTAGCATACCAAGGCTAAGGATCTCAATATGAATAAATTTGACGATATACAGTCATATTAAAGGCAATACGTGACGCAAATGACCGAATGGAAAATAAAGTAACATCAGGTAAAACTAAATCGGTGGCTACGGAGCCATGCAAGCAATCATCCACGGGCCTAATGAGAAACGGTTCCAAACTCCAGGTCACCACTGGGCAATCCATTCCAAAACAGGAAGAATTACTTCAGTGTGAGGAAAATTTCGTTGAAATGGGTATAAGGCACAGGCTGATATACTGCAATAATGTAATATGCACTTAATTTGGCTTGGCACAACACATGCGCTACTTTCACACATTGTTTTCGGAAGGAGTGCTGCGGTTGTGCCAGAATTATTAATATACAAAAAGTAAACAGCGATTCCATTCGCAAGAAAATGACAAAATTAGTGTGTTTTCACTATTGCCGATATTCTCCGTCACAATGAAGGAAATTGATGCTAGGGAAATAAAATAAATATTTTTCATGGTCGAACCTCGCAGAGAACTATTAGCCCTCCAATTAGTCTTTATTTCTTTCCAGTATTGCACACCACAGCTAATGAACGACCACGTTCAGTTACATATGCCGAAAACGTCAAACACCATAACAAGGGTGCTGAATGCAATTGTTACAAGTAAACCAATACAAACTAGATTACAAAAGAAGCATGATCAGAAAAAAATTTTCACCTGTTCGGATCTCTTATTTGGTTCGGAGGAATGGGCACCGCGTGCTGATGATGCAGCATGCCGGCAGTAATGAGGAGGTGCGATGATTACGTTTATTACTGAAAATAACAATCCGAAAAAATCTAAAACACCATTTCATAGAATAGACGAATTGAAAGGTAACTTAGGTGGGTACACCACACCGTCAATTGCCGGTGGACATACACGCCACAAATGAGTTACAATACTTACCCCTACTTCTTAATCACTTCAACCAATAAATAAAGGCTCTATGGTTGCCGTGATAAAGATATGTGAGAACTGCCCTATCCGTTACACCCTACGTTGGCAAACAGTAAAGAAAATTAAGACTATCATACAGCCATGATGGTCTACTCCCTGCCCAAGTGTCGACTACTCGAGGGTATGCAAGTTTTACTTTTGACGTAGCGCCATTGATCGGTTAGAATAAATTAATTATTTGACAAAATCACAGGTTATCGTATATTCATAGCTGATTGAAAAATTGCTTGACAGTATAAAATCAATAAAATCATTAGTTTGACTATTCCCATGCAAGTTGTCTGCTAGTGCTAGAAGTTAGCCAGGGTACCCAAGTTAATTAATCGCCTACTTCGCGGCTACTCTGTGATTTTTTTAAGATTTATTTTCAGCCTTATGTCTCAATCTTCCGGGTTCAACGATTATTCATTAGGGAATCAGACTTTTGATAGCTCATCGCCATCCCCGCGTCAATAGTTTTGAAGTGAGTCCAACGAGGTGATATGTATCTGAGAGTTTTCTTCGATGTGAGGAGTGAATTGCATAATAAGGACGCTTAATTCATGCACTCTGTTTAAACATCTTGATTTCCTTACGCAATTTAAAATTTCATGCATTGATCACATTTTGAAGTATGATTAGGAAACAAAAACATTGTGGCAATGCGTGTGTCCGGCAGCAATAGTTACGCGTAGTTAGTGGTGTTTCATCCCAGGTGTTTTTGGTTTCATCAAACGTAGCTCTTTTAGCTTATAATCGTGGGTGATGCTCTTTTTAAGTGTTCGACGAAAGTATCCTGCGAAATTTGTCTTAGTCTGTGAATTAAGCGTGGGGTAGCGATTGCGGAAAGACGTCAACGACCGTGCCCAAATTGCTACTTCAGTTTAGATTTCATTTACCTTCTTCAGGCGATATGGGACTTCGCATTCCAAATGTGTGGTTTTAAACCGCAGCCCTTGCCTTTATGTCACGTAGGTACTCCTGTAGAAATTTTGTTTTCATTCTGTTTTAAATCATGAATGTAAAAATGATATCAGTGGACGATTACTAAGGGGCCAATTTTTGAAAAGGCCAGGGCGCCAAATTCAAATGGTTAGGTATGTAGGCAAGAACGATGTCACCATTGCATCATCATTGATGCTATTATGATGAAACGTGAGGTATATTCTTATTAATATTTTACTTACCTATGCCCTCATGAACGTGACCCTGAATGGCATACAAATATTTTTCGACTTTCGCGCACGAAATATGCCTAAAAGTGAAATATACCTAAAAAAAAAACGCCAGTATTACTCATCATGACTCTCTGTCCTTTTAATAAGATGAGGGAGGCAGGCCACAGGTTGGATGAAAGGAGTGCTTAAGCCAAAAGTTCCTCATCCACAACGGTCTCAGAAAATCAAATTGCTTCCCTGTTGGTTTATTTCACGAGAGCAGCTGTTCCGAGCAGTTTTTGGTGGAAATTCTATTATCTACTCTTTGAATTTCTATTTTTTTTTAAATCATGAATTGCTGGTGAACCTGGAAGAATTTTTTTTCAAGGTGGTTATACTGCATGGTACTGTCAATTAGTGGCATGGCTAAACTACTTTCTTATATATTAAAATACCTCTGTGTACTTTCCCATGCTTGGTGGTCGATTCAAATAGATATGGTTAGGAATCATTTGAACGAGATTGAAGATGAACTGTGTAGATTACCAACTCAGAGAATTAAAAGCAATGTAACAGCACTCCAACATTAGCTATATTTATGCTTGCTGCTGCTGGGAGGAAAATTGTGGAAGTTTCATCTGATGTGCAGCTAAAATACCTAGATGCATGAATAAGAAAAATAAACATGATAGAGAAGAGATTTGCTCCAAACTGAAGTCGCTAAGTATCAGCCAGAATAATTACTCTTAAGTTCATGATTCTCAAAATATTCCAAGATTAGCTATCGCGTAAGTATCTAGAGTAGACGTGCGAGGGAAGGTGGGCTAGTAGAAGTGGAGGGGGTGAAAGGAAATAATGAAGTGGAATAGGATGAGGCAATGAGAGAGCGATTCATAGGAATCAATTTACTTAGAAGAAAAGGCATGTGCACACTCACAAGGCTTTTGTTCAAGTGATTAAAATCACCCATTGCTATTACTTGACCAGGGACCCTATCTTATAGTTTCTTTGAGGGAAGAGTCAAAATGACAGGGCAAGTAGTTGTGAGCCATCCCATTTCTCATAGTGCTTGCGCTGGCACCAATTAGATAGGTTTTCCAGCCCTTCACACTTAATTGCCTTCCCCCCATCACAGGATTTTCAGTTCTGTAGCTCATTTTCCACAATTATCTCCTGAGCAGCATCAGGAGATAATGGAATAAGATCCAGGAAAACTAAGAAAAAATTCCCACTATTTGAACACAAGGAAAGTTCCAAGCATTACCAAGAAGGTTACATTTTTAATGAGTTTGCCTTGTTTTATGATTTCAAGGAGTGGCCACCCTAATGATGCTCTCAGTTGAGAAACGACAATTCTGCAATAATGAGCCAATTTGTTTCCAGGATAGAAGTTATCGGAAAAGCAGAGCTTTTGAGGTGAGCCTAGCCCCCAAAGCACAATGCAACTACAAACACAACGGAGATAAAAAGGAAAAATATTAGTTTAATTAGAAATTGAAGGGTATTACCTGAAGCTATATTTCACCAATTACTTTGTGTTCCATGTAACCCTTTCTTGAAAACTTGCACACACTATTTTTTCATGCCTATACGTCTGATTTCCATCCACAAATAACTGGATTCACAGTAAAAAAATCTTTGAAGGTGAATGTTCCCTTCGTGATTGGTACACGAGCCACACAAAAATAACCATATTCCCACTAAGTAAACTGACCGTAAGACCAGAAAAATATACATTAACATCTCGATTTACATCGGAGATGCATGACTGTTTTAATCCCACGATAAATCAAGGAGCTAATTTCAAAATTTGTTTTTTGCCAACATCTAGAAAAAAACAGCTATTTCAGATAGGATGATTATGTCTCAATTACTTAAAAACTCATGCATATGCACATTCAGTGTATTTTACTAGGATAACTTTTCCGACGACCCTTGTCAGCATGGAAGTAACATCGAGTCAGACGTAAATCGAAATGACGTATACCGAGGACTTACTGTACAATTAATCTATGATAAAAACACTCAACAGAAAAATATGTAATTATAGGTAAAAAATAAAACCTAGAATGCTTTCTAATAGGAAAGGATAAGGTTTTGGGGACCAATCATTCTATAAAATGAAAATTCATGACTGGCCAGATAAGGTAAATCCAAATTCATTAAAAATATAGAAAGAGAAATAATCTTCATGAGTAACAGTATATAATGATCATACTAGAATATGAAGGGGGGAAAATGTGAGATATGTTTAGATGGATTGTTATCACACTGTGTTTGCTGAAATAATTCATGGTGTACGAAATGAAATTTTTACCTATTTATTTAACAATACATTTCTCACGTGCTAATGTATATTTTATCTGCCCTACATACACAGTGGAATGAAAGTGAGTGGAATATGCACGACCAAATGTGATCTAGAATTGCTATATGTCTTGTGTTTATATCACCTTTGTTTTAATGAGCAGTATGAAAATGCTATAGTAAGTCGTTTTATATGATGCTATGATTAATGAGGCAACAATTGTGAAAGACAACATTTATATTAAAACCATAAATTATTTTTCCATAAAAATATTTTAACCATCACTATTTAAGTCGCCACCAGTGAAAGCCTACACTGCAAGAAATTAGATAATCCTCTGGATGGGGAGCGTGATTTCCTTGGCTGGCACTCGTGGGATTGTTAAAAAGCCAATCAAAGCTTAAATGGTCATAATTGCCAAGACAGCATAAAACTAAGGCTACAAAATTCCAAAACCTTCGTTTGTTTATAATTCTGGATTATTGATCAACTGTATGTGTAGTGGGTAAAGTAATATTTGTGTTAATCTCACACTGTAAGAAACAAAATTTTACAGTAACAACAGCCAGGTATGTAAGTCTGTAAGGACTACCTATTCAGTCTGTCAAGTAAATTTTGCTACACATTCCAGTCACTCATGGAAGTTTTTAACTAAATCCACGGCTGTAAAGGTTCTTTCTATCATGACCTCACTCACCACTATGAACGCACAAAGGAATGACTAACATGTACAGTAAAGTGTGCCCATTCAATCCAAGAGACTACTTGGCTTCCCAATTTTGACAAGCCGTCACGAGGCTCACACTGAATAGTTGCCACCCTTAGTGTCCATGAGAAAAATGTACACCCAAAATGCATTTCACTAAGTTGAGCCTGCCAGCATACAAAGCAGCAAATCCACAATGAAGAAAACATTTATAATCAGATATTGTGATGATTGACAAAAAAATAACAGGCTAAGCCTCCTAGAAGCTGTAAAATTATTCTTACAATTAAATCAGGAAAATCAGAACAATCTCCTGAGGTAAACAACCATATGCTCATCATGACCATTTTTTTAATATAAGCATCTCCATGTTGATACTAACATTGTCTAGTTCTACTAACAAGTCTTTGATATTGATATTCAATCAAAATATTGTTACATCAACAGATGCTCTAATATAAAATACCTAAAAATAGAATACATAACCAGCACAAGAGTAGTAGTTGATAAGAAGTGAATCACGTAACAACTTGTCGAGATGAGTGACTGATAACGTTATTACAAAAAACATTTTGTAAGTTTCCATACTTAGTTTATTTAAAAGGCCTAAGTTTTGGAAAACATAGCCATTATAAAAACTGGATGAGATGTTATACCTTGGTAACGGCTATATTTGCTGAAAACACCAAAACCTATGTCAGTTAAACTGTGTGAGGATATGAGCTAAGTATTTTTACGAAACTGTTAATATGTAGATAGGGGTGCTTTGGGCATGGAATAAGGGTGGAGAAAAACCATGGACCCATATTAGCTCACTCTTAATGATAGGCATCAAGAGTACCACAGTTTTATGACCTGAGTGACACACATTTTACAGCAGTTTAAGTGCTGTCCACAGTGATAGCGAATCGAGGGCTATTACAAAATCTCCTCTCCTGCCAGGACTCAGCCCTAAGGATAGAAAGTCAGCAGGCTCATTATGGAACTCATGACAACAGCACTATGTGATGAAACGAGTTATGATAATTCCAATCCCAAGTTCTCATTGAGAATAGAGCGAATATTGAACTCAAAAGGCAGACATAATTAAGAGCCGAGTTCAATTAATACAGATGGAATATAATACTGACTTTAATATAAATTAAAAACAGGTCTAATAAGGATAACAACTACTCCGATCTCACACCAAATGCAACATAAGTATTTAACATGGCAAGCGAAAGAAGTTGGGGAAAGTATTGACTCATTTCTTACCTATAACTGCAGATATTTCCTTTCAGCATAACTCATTTCAAAATTTTTATCAAACACACCCTCAGAGACTTAATTTTGTGGAGAATTCTTGCATCAACTCAGCCACCAGCTAGTATTTGCTTTCCTTAGCCAGGTTCAGCACTCCACTCCAGAACCACAATCCAAATGAGTATTGTCAAAACTATGAAAAACATATTAGCGTGACATAAATGTTGAGACAATCGTAAATCCTGGAGTCAAAGAAGCCTGACATAACTTATTGTGCACGAACTTCAAGGCTAGTAGGTCCTACATATTCAAGTAGCACCTGATCAAAGTCACTGGAAAAAGAGCTGGTAGGTCTAAAATTTATCAACAAATTGGGACTTATAAAAATCTTTACTGTGATGTATTCTTTCCCAGTAAAAGAATCCAAGCTATTTACATTTTTCACCGCAACATTTCCTGAAGTACATATTTAAGTATAAGAGTAAACAACGGCAAAAAGCATGAGCATCTCATGAGTTCAAAAATGGGCATTTATTGGCAGGAATTATGGTCTTCCAAATGCAAATATGACAGGTAAGTGAACAAATTATTAATGCTCATACTTGATACGACGGTTTAATGCTTAATGCCACTGCATAAGTTGTTATATATTGAATATGAAGAGTAGGTATTGTGATAGTTTAAAAGAATACTTCACCAGGAACAAAATTCCCATAAATATGAAAGTCATATTACAAATACAATGTTCAAAAATTCATTACAAAGTCACAGTCATGGTTCTTCATCCTTAAGTGAACAGATAGTTAAACGTTCACTCACAAAAAAGCAACACTAAAATGTTAGCACTGCATTTCACGACTATAAATAAAGTACGTACCTATAATGCACCAATTAAATACATATTAAGCTCTGAATATCCATTTGATGGATAAGCAGCCAATAACCAAAAAATATTTAAATATAAAACAATACAGCTATCAAATTAACTGAGTTTTCCCCAGAGTGCAAATGTAATTATTCACAAAGATAGCCATCTCCTAAGGTTAAATGCACAAAAAAATCCTTCCAACATCACAAATCAAACTTGAGTACATAAAATTTGAATTGATGTTTTAATTTGCCATGTCCACAAAATAACGATACATCAACTTTCTCTCTGGCCTGAATACATTTGAGCCAATCCATGACAATCCACTACTCAGCATGTGAAAGCCAAAGTCGGTGAGCAGCAATGGGGATATACTGTTGGCAGACAAAAAATAGGATGTGGTAAAGCAGGCATGAATGCTGATATCTGACGACTCTTGTCTACGTCCTTAATTATGCTTTGCATTCCACCACTTCTGTTTTCAAGCCTTTAGCACTCACTGTAGTCTTATACTGTTCTGGTATAGGATATTCCATCTGAAAATAAAACAGCCAAAATGTACCTTCAATTAAGAATCATACACATGATTCAAATGAATCACCATCATAAGAATCCAAATGCGGAGTTGTAATCCTTGATGTCAGGGATCCTTAACCTTTTTATTTGATTCATTCATATATTTAGGAGTCTTAGGACACAAAAAACCTTAGTACAGCTATGGACTCATTATTTAAAACAGTACACCCTAGCTTATTCAGACTTCATGGGGTGACAGGTAGTCTGGACAATCTGAGGATTTCCCATATGGAATAGCTTTAGAGTTTTTTGACACTGAAAACTTGTAATCAGTTTCTGTGGGGTTGAAGGACATCTGAAGTACACACAATGGATGGCTCAAATATGAAAAATATATGGAAATAAAATGGATAGTGCAATTCTTCAAAATAGGGAGTCAAATACTCAACTTTCAAATGTCTAATAGCAAAATACGATAACTAGCTCTTGCATGGTTGCTGTTAATATCAAAATGTAAATTAATGTTGTCAGATTTTGAATTCATTGCATGACAAGCCTTCAAATAATTGTATCAGTAGGTCATCCATTCAAAGAGTGTCACTGTACCCATGTCCTACCAACTGCAGGCAGGGAGAACTAGACCATGGGAAAAAGATAAATTTGGTATTATTTACAGCATCACAAATGGTCACAATTTTTTCTTCAGATTTTACCTCGAAAGACTTTTTTGAGTTTGCTGTTATGAGTACATTTTCAAGTATTGACCTAACATTGAAAGAACTTTCTACATTATAAAATTAAAAAAAACTAGCCAAAACAAGTTTAGTATTTTCTTATATGTATAACTAATTTAAATAATACCTTTACCAAAATTCAAGTAGAAGTCAAAAAATTGTTATAACAACGAAATGAGCTTATATACCTAAAGGAACTAGAAGCCCTGTAACAGCTTGAATTCAGAAGTTTTGCAAAGTAAAACATAAGAAGAATTTGTTAAACTCGGAGGCTTGGGAAAAATCTTATTATTCTCAGCAGGTAAATAAAACACCAGAGCTCACATACCAAAGCATATCTTGCTCAGTCAAATGTGGTAGCATAGTGAATTGTTTGAGTCCATTCAATGCCGTTTCTGGCATCCTGCATCACAGATCGAGTGACTGAGGGCAAAGGGTAACCTTGACTGAGTATTCTAAATTTCACAGAAAACTTATTAATGCTGAAAAACTGCATAATTTGCCATTTGGACAAAGTACAAAAAGTTATACAGGAAGTATGCCATGCCTTCTTTAAATACTGGAGCTTCAACAGGGTGTCTACTAATTTACGAAAATGAAATTCAAGGTTTTTTCCCAGTTTTTCAAGGTTTTTTCCATTCTTTTCAAGGTTTTAGCCCTAAAATTTCCAAAGACATTTTACTACCGATGCCTGTGTGTTATACATGTTAAAATGTTGATTTTTCAGATCAAGTAAAACATATACTTATTAACTTTGTAGAGTACAAAAATATTTATTGAAAAGAAAATACTAGCCATCACTTAATGTAAAAACCCTGATGGATACAACTTAATGAAAATATAAGGGCTGTAGTGATTAATTTGTAACAGATAATAAACTTTAACCTCAGTAAACACAAGATGCTGCAGCATTGCTACACCAGGACGTCAGAGCTGCAGACGCAGCGCATGTTGATTGAAATGCTGCAGCAGCGTGTCACCAGCGCTCATGAGAAGCGAGTTATGGAGAAATGCATCTACAGCACATTTGCAGCTCTTGTTTGCAACGTGTTCGTCGCAGTTTATCAAGGTGCTGCGAGCGAGCTGCAGTTGAAAGTGAAAGCAGCATTGCACGCGTTACTATTGTGGCGCTACGTGGTAGCAAAAATACTTCACGGTTCATGAGCACATTCCTATAAGGTACCCCAATTCCGCCATTTTTTCATCAAGCCGGAGTGAACATGCTCGGCAGTGAAAAGGATGTTATTGGTACAAAGAAGGGAATGGAGATACTCCACACTCAACTCCGAAAACTATAGTACGATACTTGTAGTAGTTTTTGGATTGTAATTGGTTTTTGTGAGTTCATGTATGGTCAAGGCAATAGAATATGCTATTCGTTTGCACTTTTTTACTGTGGGCTACTTCATTCAGAGTAAATAAAAACAATGGGAACGCATATTAGAGGTCGATATTTTTTGTTATCGCTCGTGCAAGAACCAATTTAATATTACCAAAGCTATATTACGATGGTAGGCGAGCAGTCGTTAGGTTCTCATCAAATGCCGAGTAGTGGGGAGGTAGTAGTGGGGACTTACTACTAGCCGAGTGCCCGTTTTCTGTGCTTGCCCTTTCCTGCAGTGTGCCAGTCTTTGGTGGCACATCAAATGAAGCAAAGTTTTACCTTTCCGGCCTCTGGACCTGTATCTACACATTCGTCCGTTGGCAAGTACTATATCTCGGGTAAGTCACCTTTTGTAGCAGTGGCAGTAGTGATATGAGAGTCGCAATATGCGATAATTGTTACATATTGGAGAGTATTGAATAATAGTACACGTTGTGATTATCCTGAGAGTCCGGCGTCATTCCCATTGGACCGCCTGCCACTGTTTCCTACACTTTAACAGCCAAAATATTCGTTAACACCAACAGATGAAATTCGCCAACACAGGTCTAAAAAAAACCATATTCACCAATCGTCGTACTTCACTATGGAAGGAATTTGCTAAGAATGTTTTCAGGGTTGCATTAATATTTATCCATTGATTTGCACAGATTTACGTTAATATTATGTTAACTATTGCATTAACACTAAAGACACTGTACTCAAATACAGTTTAAGTAGTAAACAGCAAGAAATTCCCAATTAGAAAGTAAAATTTCCGTTTTTTCCCAGGTTTTCCCGATTTTCTCCCATTCCAATGGGATTCCCAGATTTTTCCCAGTTTTCAAGGATTTCCCGGTTGGTAGACACCCTGCTCAAACAGTACTTTTCTCTAGCAACAACTGTCACTTCAGGCAGAAGAAAATTCTTGACTTCAGTGATGAAAATTTAGAATTTTTGCACATGTCCTACATTTTTACTAAAGAATAAAAAGTATAACCCAGCTGTTACCATGATCTTATCCTCTTGGCAGGGGAGTTTAAACTGAAATAGGCTAGAATTCCAACTCCCTGTGATATCATGCATGATCTTGCTCCTACAATGCTCACTTCACAAAATAATACCCTAGTAACTAAATTGGTATATACAGAAAATCTCATTACTTTGCTGTTTCCTTACTAATGTCCAATGAGTATTTCTCACACTAACGTTCCACTGTATCTACCACATACTGTACAGGCAAGCTAACCTGGGGCAATCAGCTATCTCAACTTAAAAAGCTGTCCACCAACTTTCATTTCCTCATTACCTTTGAACACGTCCCACCAAAGGTAGGTACTAGTATTTCATTAAATAATTAAGATCACTGAACAGTAATTATATTTAATTACTATTCTTAACAACTAGTGCAGATATGATAATAATGGTATGAAGGCACCAATGGCTCCAAGAAATTTATTTCATGTAAATTAAACATCCTGCTACGCTAAAGCATATAAATATACATTTTAAGCCCATGATGGGTTTGAAGAAGGATATTCAAGGAAGTTCACCAGAGAAGTTAGCATTCATGATAATAACATAATTTTTTTAATAAATAAAGCAACATCAAATTTTAAAAAATAGGCCAACTTACATAATCACCATTAGGTTGAGGCACCATGACATTCATCTCTGATGATTTGGAGCTGACTATTTCAACATCCATTGAGTCCTTACTAAGATACATCTGGCATCCATCGGTCTTGTCAATTGTGATTGTGGGAATCTTACCCAGCACCTGGGTAATGACAATGATAAAATTCAAATATGCCATAATTCTGACTAGATATCTAATCAAACTTATAATTTAACAATTTAAAAAGGACATTGCATGAAAATAGATATTTCATAACAGCTTGGAGAGAAATGAAAATAAGGAGAAAAACATCATTTAAAAATTTCACATACTTTATGCATTTTTTTTAATTTTGGACAATTCTGTTGGCCCATATGTCCCTGGAATCCCAATAGGCTGATAAGCCTGTACTCAGGTTTTCCAGGGACTGAGCCAACAGAACTTGACATACATCGATGCCCTGGGAGGTGAAAAACCCACCCAGGCGGGACTTGAACCCGCGACCACAAGAATAGCAGTTTTATTTACAATAAAACAAGAAACTCTACCAAGATAACAACTCGGATTTTAGACAAAAAAGATATGAAGAATAAAGGGAATGACTGCACACCTACAACATACATACAGTTATAGAACAGAAAACAGTGCAGTGAATACTGGCCATTACCCTCCACCAGAAAAATCAGCCCATTGAACATTCACAATATGATTACATATTTAATAATTACCGACATTGAACATCCACAATAAGATTACAGATTTAATAATTACCTACATTAGGGGAGTATCAGGATTATTATGATCGAAACATTTGAGAGGATGTCATTGAATAATTGAAAAAATAAGACAACATTGTCCTGAATGACATTATCAGTTCAATGACAATAAGTATATTTTTTTAAACTAGAGAAGGCTATACTTACACAGCCCTTGGATTTAACTATTCACTACCCTAAGTGCCCCATCATTATATTTATTTAACAATAATTGCCATAAAACACACTTAAAATGAATTGTAGAGGACCGGCATTTCATTATGTTAGAAATGGGATTTTGTAATCATCAAACTTCAGCATCTCTTGCTGTGCACATCAAAGTATCCCAAGCTGTCATTAATTGTCCATATTGACACAACAGATCCTTCGCAGTTGACCACCCCAACACCCCAGAGCATTAAGAGCGCCCTGTTAAGATTCATTTAGAAATATATATTTATATACACTCCTTATGTTGACTCACACTAGCTGTCCTTATCATTTCAAACAAAAGGACAACGACATTAAGAATTCATTTTTGAAGTTTACATGTTCCACTAACTTTAAGAAATTTAAAATGTGGAAATCTAACAATAAGTAAAGAGCAATGTTGTAACATACTGTTTCACTATTTTACACCCAAAGTGCAATACTGAAATGAAAGAATTCATTGTGAAATTTGACTCATTTGAGTCCAATGCATTGTGATGAAATCAGTTGTGTCATGAAAATTACAGAGGGGGGGGAAGAGGGCACACTCTTGATGGCCAAAAGCAATCAGGATTTTTGACAATAAGTAATCATGGTACAGAACATTACTATCTAGAAAGCCAAACACAATATCACTGGATATTGAGACATTACAGCTTCATGCTTCAAATAGGTGCCACTGAAAAAAATTAAGGGCAACTTAAGAGGAAAGAATCTGACAACAGTGAAGAATGAGGAGTTTGAGGAAGTACTAGTGGAATGGTTTTATCCAGCTACAGCCAATAAAATCTATCTCTGCAGTCAGTAACTTAATGAAGTGGAGAAAATAGATAGTCTTTTCCATATTCAAGGGTTTGCAGACATCAATGGAACTGCATCAGTTTAGGAAGAGAAAAAGAATTTTGTATGGTCAAATAAGTGAACAATCCCAGTTTACTGATCAAATATCCATATGACCAGACCAGAGGGTTAATGAAATTTTTTTCATGAAACTCGTGGGATACATTAAATGCAGAGGAATTATGGCCTTAAATCTGCTTCCAGATAAAAGCATTAAGTTTCGTATGGAGTTGTGCCACTGAGGTAAACTCATTAAAGAGCAAGTTACTGTTCTTCTATACTGCACAACGGATGGACGGGAGAAATCAGTCCAATGTCTTGGGAAATCCACCAAACCTAGGAGCTTTAAGAATATAAAATCATTTCCTAGTGAATACAAGCACCACAATAAGGCATGAATGCCTAGGACTATGTTCAATGAGAGGTGAAAATGGTCGTGATGAGGAATGGCCATCAGTCACTCCAGTTGAGCGCCAATCAAAAAAATGACCCTCTTCTTTTAAATATTTTTGGATAAAATTAACAATGTAGATGGTAATGCCTAACGAGTTACATATTTTATAGTGCAAATTTTGTATCATAGGCTCATTACAATTTTCTGAGTGTTATTTTGTTAATTTTTGCCAGACTGAGATTATCCTCCCAACTAAATTGTAAATAGCATAATCTGCGAGTATTTTTGTATGTAAAGAGTATTTTACGGAGTATTATTCAGTTCCGAAATAAGAGTTTTCCTCAACAGCAAATGGGAAGGATTTGCTGGGCTGCAGCGGTACCGCAGGTATTCATTCTGAGGGAGTTTTAAGAGATGACCAACAGTGAGAACAACTTACAATGCAGCAAGGGGCATTCACGTTACATAGATTGTGATAATTTTTATTATGAATGAGATAAAAATTGACCTAAGGACCAAAGGAGAAATCGCAGTAGCAGGGATTTTGTATCATCTGTACTTATTAATTGTGGGATATTCGACATCCACCACTGCAGGAAAGTCCTAGAGACCGTGAACTCTCTTCGTTATAGGTGGGATTTAACTACAAGCATGATCGTTACAAATGAGTTATACTATATGTAATTAATATGGCTTTATTAAAAAATTAATCACTAGCACAACAAAATACATCCCTCATTTATGCCCCTTCAACCGAAAAACAGTACAGTACGATGCCCTCCTTTATCAAAGGAGATAGCACTACAAACGAGAGGGAAAGTTCACAGCCCATTGTGGGCCAGTACTATAGACAAACAGAACTGTAGGCAAACTGTAGGCATAAAGGTAGGTAGTCATACAAGAGGCAAAGTGTGCACAGTGAACAAATTCAGGCCGCTTAGTTGAAGGTACACAAACACACAAAAAATGGATCAAACACTAATCTATACTATGGATAATCTTAAGAAACCTAAATGACATGGTGATAAAGCAGAGATTTGAAGTCTATTTATATTTAGTTTCCACAGAACTTCCAGTTCTTCTGCTTTAGCTATGCAAGTTCAGCCATATTAAAAAAGGCTTAACTTCTGTTTAATCTCCAAAGCCACATCTAAAATTTAGTTTTATTAACTCAGGCTGAACTTATTCTTGAAGGAAAAAACTACCAGTTGAACAAAATGCTTCAAAAGAAAATTCAAAGAAAATTTTTGGAAAATTAGAGCTATAAGTTAAGAAAGCATAATTTGACACCTGCAGCTATTTCTTGTTTTCACAACATCAGTTTTGCATAGGATTTCATAGTATGCACATCATATCATGATATTGCCAGAAAAATCTGGATCCCTTAATACTAAAATAACACAAGTTCTGCAAATATGTAAACAAAACTATGACCTAATCGATTCTTACCTGCATCTGTACTGATTGGCAATTGATGAATTCGATGGATGACACAAGAGAGTCAAACACAACTGATGACTTCCGACATGAATCAACCACCACAGAATTGATTTTACCACGGACAGTGAGGGTCGATCCTTCACAGCGGAACATGTATACCACGTTGTTCATTTCAGCATTTTCAACAACCAAACTACTATTATTCTTTTGATTTTCCTGGAATGATTCATTAAGTATCATTGTATTAACAGACAATTTACTGGATATTTATTCATTGTTTGTCATGTGACTGCAGAAGGCCACTTACCACCAACCATTTCTTCCCATCACGAGTGAAAACAGGAGGCTTTTGACTTGGAGCACCAGGCCCTCGGACAGGTGCATAACCTTTTATTGATACATCACCAGATGGGGCCTTGAATGGTGCAGGGCCAGACCGCAGAGCTTGGTTTTTATGTGTTTGCATGTCAGGTGTGACTCTTTTCAAGCCTGGAATAGATAGAGCAATCAAGTCATAGAATCACACATGAGTTGCCACCTATTGAAACTAAACAAACAGATTTAACCACACAACTGAGGCTAACTACTAAAACTTCTCATATTATTTCATTTATACAACAAAAATTGCTGAAAATATAATAAACGTTTTCTGAGCCATCATGTATGCAGAAGGGGATGAATGAATTTGATGGTGAATGAGTTTGCTCATATTCCAACGTACACCTAGAGCTTCGAACTGGATATACCTGTTTGAATACAGGCTTAACTTCTGTCTTGAGTAATAACCTATGTGTTGAACATCAGAGAAAAAAAGGAATATTTGCTTCAATTACACGGAAACCTAGGAAGGAACATTGGATCATTCTGGTCAATACAGAGGTATTATAATACTATCCAGCATGTTTCTGGCACGTTTAGGAAACTAATAATTTTATTAACGTGTGCAACAATAGCAAAGCATATTTCAAATTTTGGCCCAGTCCAAATCGCTGCTCTGTTGAGTAACTGAAGACCTGCTTTACAAAATCGTACCAAGCAACCAAAGAGCAATCTTACATTATCTTGTCTCACACTATCACTAATTTAAGAACATTAGAAGATGCAATTACTACATCCTACAAAAGGCATAAATGTGCTCTCATTTCTGCATACATTTTTTCTATCAGTCACCATTAAAAATTGGATAGTTGAGGTTGGATGGCAGCACACATTACTCTTTAAGGTTCTCACTTTCATTAGGTCTTGCAAGGCACAAAGAAAGTGCATCACCAATTAGCAGAAGGCTAAATCTCTTATGGCATTGATAGTAGTCAAATTTTCATCAGAATATATACACAGGAACCCACCAAATGAGAGAGGTACACAGTTGAAAAAGTGAGTACAAAAATCTCCTTTCCTCACTGTCCATTTAACAGAACAAGAGATGATGAGATATAAATCAATCAAATTTCACTTTCTTCTTGTACCATTCTCATATTCCCTCCCTTAATCATATAAGTTGCTCCAATACACACACCCTCATACCTTGTGACGCACAATTCTGAATTCCAAGTCACTGAATTGAAATGACAACGCAGAGGCAAGACAGGGTCGACAAAAGTTAAATCAAGACAAACACAGCCTTTAAAATTGATAACTTCTCCAACAATGCAGTATAAGTATCGCATTAAATAAGTAATTACAACATGCCCTTGGACAAAATGTGTACCATGGTAAAAGTATGGAGCATTCTTGAACAAAGTCTATTTCATGAGAGCAGCAATGAGGTCCCTTTTGGTGGCCAGGGAAATGCAGAGAGCCTACAAGTAAAGTTGACGTCGGTCAAGGAGCAAGAAGCCCCTTTCTTGCCATACAGGTCTGAACATGAAAAGCAGGGGAAGTCTTGGAGAGAGGAGGATGGGAGAGGGAGGGGAAGTACTGTTGCCTGGGGCGATTGGCTAAGATATCCCAGTATTGCTAGTTCATCATTCATACTGAAGTTGTAGGGGGCCTTACTAGCATTCAGGGTATAAAAATGATCCACTGGAACAACCACAGCCAAGAAAAGGTGAAAGATCCAGGCAGTTTGTCACTTAAAGGCTATGAGTTACTTCAAAGGTCAAGAGAAGGCTATGCTGAAATTTTGGTATAACCTATGCAGCATCTCTAAGGTGGTAAGTAAGTATACATATATATTAATATAGTTCAAATTAATTTAATACTTAAGCGGAAAATCTAATTCGAATGGCTTAAGATACTCACTCCGGGTAATGGCCTCCCCTTGATTGATTTCGGCAAACAGGGCGGACCGATCTTGAGCACCCCCATCAGATATGTCCAGGTTCTCGATAGGCGGAGGGGGAGGAGGCATGGGGCCAGGTGGTGGTGGTGGAGGTGCTGGGGTGCCCCCCTCCGGCATTCCTCGGCCACCCCAGCAAAGGCCAGTCGTGTGATATTGCTTGACAAACTGCTGGAGTTCCGTGAGGGTTTGAACCCATGCTTTCGTCCATTCAACATGAACCTTGTCCCTTGGGAAGGAGTCAAAACTTAGTAACAATACTGAAAAGGTTTTTAAAGCAAATATGTGGATAGGACAGTCAAATTAATTACTAAGTTCTAGAGATCAAAGATGCCATTGAGGGTTACCATGTCCCCTAAGCATGTATGCCCCAA
Source organism: Ceriagrion tenellum (assembly GCA_963169105.1). NCBI lineage: Eukaryota > Metazoa > Arthropoda > Insecta > Odonata > Coenagrionidae > Ceriagrion > Ceriagrion tenellum. Next base: position 50,937,458 of record OY720633.1, on the reverse strand, counting down.
GAGTAATTCAGTTGAGACATAAGAATGAGCAGGATATTGACATTCATGATTAAGGTTAATAGAAGCTTAGACAAAAGGTATTCAGATCTTACTTTTCTTTCCATTCTTTCAGAACCCTATTGGTGTAGAATTGCCCAGCATCATTCATTTCCTTTACATATGGAGCAGGGGCAGGGGACTGAAAATAAACACATTACACAACATAAAGAGTTGAAACATATTCAGATATTAATTCATCATTATCACGTACCAATCACACTTAGAATATTTAGAGAAAATGATCTATTCAAGAAAATGAAAATAATTCCAGCCAGTAAAATAGGCAGTATACAAAAATGTACCGTAGGCTATTCTATCTAAATGATTATTGTGCAGGCACATGATAGCATTTCAGACACCATAATGCCTATTCCACAACTGCTTCAACCATCAACTTTAAATGCAGTTTGTTACATGCAATGCAATGAGGCGAGCATCCATAAGTGTTGTAAAGATAAAGGGGTACTTGCTGTATAACAGAAGCACCAGAGGGAAATATGGCAGATTCTGATGGCAACTACTGCACTCACTCATTAAATTAGCTTAAACATAGAAAGCAATAGTGTTCACTGATTTAATTTTAATATGCATTACATTCACATGTCTCATGATTAGTCTGTTCGAAATTGCATGGAGAAAATATGTAAAAAGTGATTACATTGGCTATGAAAAAAACCAAAAGGAGCCTCTTAAAGGAGCCAAAAACACTCTTAGGGTGAGCTTTGCCAACATCAATTATGGACCTCAATAAAGAGTAGATGAACAAAAACTGTTTGACACTTGAAGTTGGTCATTCATTGCTGACAAGGCATGGTGTTGATACAAATAGGTAGAAATTACAAATATTCAAAACTAAGCTGATTCCTTCCATAAAGGAAAACTCTTACCACAGCCACCCATCCAAGTGCTGGAATACTCTCACTCACAGCACTTAAGTGGTTAAAATGTGGAGATCCCCTGTGACTCTCACGAAAGGTTTGGATAGCACCTATGCCATCTGAAGTAGGTTTTAACAGAGCCTGAAGTAAACTTGAATTTGAAGGAGCACTTGCTTTGGAGGCAGTGATAAGAAATTCTTTTTGGGCACTGAAATATAAAAACATAAAATAAATAAAAAAATAATGCCAAACTAAGTAAGAATTAAATACTGCTAAAAAAACATTCCAAATTCTTAAAGGAAGATGCATAACACTTAACACTGATTTAAGTGTGTGACAATGATTAGAGCACATAGTTCTGCCATTTAATATCATCACATGAAATCACCTAGGATTTAGTGTAGAGAGTAGACTCAAGGATAAAAATAAGAGATTGTGAAAACCCCTTGCAAATAAAGGCTTAAAATTGGGAGGGTTTTCAGCAACTGAGGCTAACATACCTGTTAAGCTAAACAGAGATAAAGAGTTCAAATTTCCATTGAGTGAAACAATAGTATCACGAATTTTGTTGCCATGATGCTGGGTAAATTGAAAAAATCTCCGGGAAATAAAATATTCCTGTTTAACATCTAAAGTAAATTTAAAATAGAAAATGTTTTTTCAGGCTAACCTCTATTCTTACAGAGCAGTTTTTTTACGACTATTTAAGATAGGAAGTGTTTTTTCACACTAACCTCTATTCTTACAGAGCAGTTTTTTTACTATTCTTAAGGCTGGAAAAAAATATATTAAAAAACACTAGAAGCAGGAACCTTAATTGACTCATGGGGAAGTATAAGAAAGCATTAAAATTGAAGATGGGATCACTCTTCTCTCTACAAGTTGAGCAACTATTTCCCTTTTCAAGTATCTTTGCGACTGGCCCTTGGTGCGTTCATGGAACGATTCGAGTGGCACTGCAGCAGGAGGTGGGGCCTTCGACAACAGGGAGGTGGCGTGGGGAGAGAAAGGTGGACGTTGCCATGTTTTCTGTCAGAACTTGGTAAGTGAATGGAAACAAAAGACCGCCCCATTGTAATATTCCACAAGCCTTCACGTGGCTCATTAGGAAGGGCAGAAGACTCGGCTGGCACTCCAGTCGAAGGGATTAACCCCTTTTCATCCCACTCTGACTACTTATCTCGAACAGTCTCGAAGGGTCGTAGTAAGGGCATGTGACATTGCTCAGTCAGTGACTCAGAAGTGAACTTTTGAAAGCAAAATTTATAACTTTCATTCGTTAAATTACTCTAACAAACAAATGTTAAGCTCAATTTCTCAATCAAGCTGATTAAAATGTTCTTCTCATTTCAAAATCGTTGGATGCCAAGAAAAGCATAATAATGGAGCTTTGTGGGGTTGGTTTACATAAAATTTACCCCCATAGTAGTGCCCAATTTCAATCCACCCCCCTAGCACTATTATTCTCATTTCAACAAACACAAGGATCTTTTCCATGCAAGAAATTCCAAAGGCTTACTTACATGATGTGTGCCCGTTATCTTGCATAGATACATGAATGAATTACAATACGCTATTTCATGGACATGATTAAACACATGTATGAAAATTATTTTGTTTTTCATTTGTACAACAAAAAAGTAAACTACAAGCCACTGAAATGGACTTTTGGCGGAGGTCAGCTAGGAAATCAAGAATAGAAAGAGTTAGAAATGAGCATAAAAGAGAAATCATGGAGGTAGAGAAGAGAGACTATTGAAGAAAGAAGATTACGATGGTATGGACACATCCAAAGAATGGGGGATGAGAGACTACCGAAAGCTGCTCTAAAATGGGTTCCAGAAGGCAGAAGGAGAAGAGGAAGACCCAAAAAGTCATGGAAGATGCATTTGATAGAGACTGGTGGAGAGTGGGGATTAGGTGATGGACCTGATGAGTGGACCCTACTTATGGAAAGATAAATGAGTTGGGTTTGGGGAGGAAAACTGCTGTAAAGTGGAATATCCCTAATAAAAAAATTTTTTTAAATGAAAATGAAACAAAACGGATATCATTCTGTGTACTTTAATTCCAATTTGTACAACACGTGTTTCAACTGACTAGCAGTCATCATCAGGTACAGTGTACTTATGAAAGTTGACATGTTTATATATCGCAATTCAGTAGGAATATTTGTTCATGCATCTACTCACACAAGTATATTACGGTACTCACTATTAAAAATGAACTCAGAATAGTCTTTAAGAAACCAAACCCCATAGCCTTTCGAACTTCTGAAAGTATTATTCTCTCACAAACACAACATCCCTTTAAGTATATTTAATAAAAATAGGAATCTAGGTCTACCAGCAGGAACATCAGCATATTAAAGGGGTGGGTTGGAAGACAGAAAAAATAAACAAACATACTTAAAGGTAGCCTCCACAAGCTTTGCATGGGCAGCAACATCCCCACCAATTTTGGAAGAACATTTCAAGTACGTGCTGAATGGCCCTTGGATGATTGCCTCATATGATGATACAGTAGCCATTGTTTCTGTAACAATAACATTAAATAAAATAATGATATTCAAATGCTTAAATTTCTGTAGGATACATTAGAAACATTCATCCGTTTTTCAATTAAAAATGTTTCAATTGGACAAATAAAGGATAATTACAATTTATTCCAACAAAAAACTCAGCAAAATATACCTAACTTGGAGATTACCTATGGCCTAAGAACCTTCATACTTATATGCTAAGGTCTTTTCAGTCTGCACTGCAGAAAACAAAGATTTTTATTCCAAGCAAATTTATATCCCACAAGACCAAGGAAATGAGAGTGACGAAAATATAAAAATGTTAGGCGGACAAAAATAATTTTCAGACATAATTCATGTTCAATACCAACTCGTATCCAACATAAACCATGAAATTAAAATTCTATTTCTAAAGACACGGAAGGAATTCAACATTTGTCAGTCGCTCTCCAATAGTGAGGTAAAACGAATGCATTACCAAATTCCAGACTGGTTTTATAAAACGGGAGTCAGTAATTCCAGATTTAGGCACAAAGGCCTACTGACCTCAATCTTTCATTGATGAAAAAACAGGCAGCTATGCTGAAAGCAGCATCGCATCGAGATAAAAATATCTTAAGGGAGTCAATCCAATTTACATTCCTGTTGAATATATTTACTTCAAAAGTAAAGACAAAGTAAATTTATGATATACGAGACCAAAATCAACCACGAACTGTAACACCGTCAATAAAATTCATCCCTAAATCTACAAATCCATAGTATCCTCGGTTTTACTTCTTGTCTCACCAACTAATCTCCAATTAGCCCGTGACGGTAAGCCAGGAATCACAGAAAACTAAAGACGCTATCCTCCCCAACCATATTATACACAAACAAATGTGCCGAAAATGAAAACTACCGCCTACTTCAAGGCGCTCCGGCATCAACTAATGAATCCTAGACATATATTTTCCCATCTTTCGATATAGACGTTACATGTTAATGGTAGATTGAAAAGACTACTAAAATTGTTTTCGTAGCTACCTGCCGACGGCGCGACCTCCTGACCTATGGGGTCCGGACGGACAGGAGGTATAACTGGTGTCAGGCTGACATTCCCGGTCATGTCAGCGAAAAACCGGTATCTTCGGATCGCCAATTCATCTCGACCAAAATTCTTTCCACCATGTTCCTCATTCCTAGCATTCTCCTCACTATCCCTATTAACCGGAGAGCCTGATTCATTCACGCCGGTATGATCCGACTCTTTTCGAGGCTTCCCGTCCACGCCCTCCTGTGGCACAGCTGCAACTTCTACTTCCTTAGGGGCATTGTTGTCGCCTCCTTCAATTATTCGGTCTCCGGAAGGAAAACCGCATACTGCCACATCCTCTCCATCCCCGTTGCATTTTTTCCCCTTATCTTCCGAAACTTTGGATTCGTCATTAGACACCGTCCGTTTCCTGCCACACCCACAACACAACATGACACACGCTTACGAAAGAAGGAAGATTTCAAATTATGGAAGGAAATATACCTGACTGCGAGTAACTAACTACACTTTATAAACAATTTGCAATAACGCATTCCCCTATCCTAACCAACACTAACACACAAACATGAGGACACGGCAAAACGCCATCTTCTGGCTACGCCGACAACTCGAGGAACCTCAAAAGTCGTCTGACTACTGAATATAACTAAGTATAATACTTTCGGCAAAACCTAAATTTAGCCATGATAACATCATTTGTTAAAAAATATCACAGATGAAACTAATCTTTTGGCGCAGAATTCAGACATGAAAGACCCAAATATTACTAATGTTTCTACCGGCAATTTCTCATTCCTCATCATACAACTGCCCATTACATTATAATAGCCTACCAGAAAGGGCACAAAATATTAAATCAGCATAATTTGCAACTGCTTATTAATAATATAGTGCCGAAATAAGATGAGTCATAAAAACCCAACACACGACGAACTGGCAAAAGAAGAAAAAACTATAGAGGATCAACACCAATAGTAAAAATTTAAATAACGTTTTAGCGTACTAAAGTAGGATTAAAGACAGTATTTACAACAATATTCAGCTTGGTCATCCGGCACCTACCTGGATCGGAGTGTCAGCTGCTGGGCGTTCGTAGAAGTACTGCTCTAGTCAAAACAATGAAAACGTCTCTGGCACAATCGGCTCGGTATTTGGATCCTGCGTGAAGGAGACTCGCGGGCGGCAGTCAATCTGCTTAGTCATACAAATTAAATTAGATATAACAATATATATTTTCAAATATGTATACTCGTATTTATTGCATTAAATAACTGGTAGTTAAAGAAGTAACTTTAAAAGGTGCCTAACTCAATCGTGTTGAGTTTTCGCAACAACGATAAAACTTCGTGCTTAACCATATACGGACAAAAAGATACAGAGGAAACCGAAAGTAAATAAGGTCGCACAGAAGATAGTTCTCGCAGGCATTATTGGAGGAGAAGTTAAAAGATGATGTAAAGATCTGAGTCATGGGTAGATTAGAACGGCAATGAAGGCTAAAAATACGAAAGAAAGTGGTTCCGTATTTCGGCTGGTTGTGCATTTATACGAATGCATATTGGCGCACCTTCAAATATTTACCCGGAAAAATTTTTTTTCATCGTTCCGGAAAGAAATGTGACTATCTGAGTTGGGTGGTTTTGAATATTCTGACCTTATTTTCATCAATTTATCTTTATGACAACCCTGCAACTTCATCAGCAGATATTTCGACGGGACATTTTTGCAATATTTTGTTTGACGATCATATAGTACCGCAGAAAACCACAGCCAGAAAATTTGTAACCTATGACTAATTTATGTAAATTTACTATCGTTTTCGGAATACTAAGTCTTTGGGAGGGGGTATTATTCTTATAGGAACCTAGGAATTACTCCCATTTAGGAGACCGGGGGAGGGTAGAGTAGAGGTAAGGAGGGTGGGAAACTACCCCCTCCCCCACCTCCCCATCCATGATCAACATATTTAAGGGCATATACCAAACATTGCTCTTAGTTTTGAAATCATCTGCAGCGATGATAGCAGGTACAAACTTGGCAGCACACACACAGGAATTTCAACATTATATGCCTTAAGCAATAGAGCAGTGCTCTTCAACCGGTGACCCGCAGACCGAGGCCGGTGAGAGAAAATGCTCTCAAAAATCTTAAGTAATTATATTTCTAATGCCATGTTGTGGTATAAAATAAATCAATTAGTTCCCCTCGTAAAACTCAAATTCAAAACTGGAGAGCATCAAACTTCCCAAAAAAAACTATGGATCAGCATTAGTTTATTTCCGAAAAATTATAATTTTCTTGGTTCAGATCAAATGAAAAAAATATCTTCAATGGCTATTTTTTTTCTTCCCAGTGTCAGTTTATGCTGAAATATCATCCCAATTTTCGACAGTTTTAAGCAGTGAAATGAACGAGGAATGTAGCTTTAGTCCGGAGGTCACGAGGTCACAAAGAATGGCACTATGAGAAGCCAAAGGAAGGATCGAATATCAATATGATACCTCATTAAACGGAAATGAAAGGAACCGAAATGAATAAAGGAAATGCACGACCGAGCTTTAACGAGCGGCGGATACATCGCAATATAACAAACAATAGTTTTTTTTAATCGAAGGACATTCGGCTTCTTGGGCAGACAAAAGGTCCACGGTTCGACTCCTATTTTTTCATTTTTTACCGCGAGCAATTTTCAACGCTAATTGCCGTTCATTACAGGAAATGTTATAGCCCCTAAAAATTTATGAATGGGGGTCGACCCATTTACATGTTACCCCCCGAGCCGCCACAGGAGGGTGTCAAGGCACCAGCTTTGAATAAAGGACGGGGATAGGAAAAAGGAATTGGAAAACGGATAGGATAAAATTAAAATTTATTTTAACGATATTGTTTTTACGCCTCGCTCTTTTCATGTTGTAAGGTTCCACTATATGCTCGTGGAAAGGGGGAATTTTCGCACAAATCAGTCAATCACCGAATATCTCTTACTTTGTCGCTACCATCACATCTGGATACGGATGATGGGCGAGATTAATATTATTTTTTAGTTCTTCTGGTCGCCCAGAAACTCGTGGGATCTGAAAAATACAAGCAATCTTAGCCTAGCGCGTAGCCCCTTGATTACCTCCTAATAGCGGCTCCCAACTTAGTTCTTCTATCACCCGAGTAATACTTTCCGTTCGCTCCATATTTCTTTTTCCCCTAGCTGGCTTCCTTTTGCATTCGATACATTCAGCATAAAACCTATTTGGGTGGCTCAGTGGTAGCGTGATCGACTCCCGTTCAGAGGGTCGCGGATTCGAGATCAAGTGACGGAAAAAATATTCCCTAAAAATTTCGTTACTCCGGAATCCATCCATTTACATGCTACCCGAACTGACTCCACACAGGAGAGGCAGCAGAGGGCATTGGCGGCGCAGATAAAGAAGATAATAACATAATGGCGCAGATAATGACCGGTAATAACAGCCACAGCTTCAGACGAGAGTGAAGTACACGGAAGCCGGGGTACTGCGATGTGGAAGGCAGCGAGGCAACCACCATATTAGCTTCCCTAAAAGAAAAATACCTGCATCAGTCAACTAATATTAGGAATGAAAGACCAAAGATGATGAAATCTCTTTATGCAGGGTCCCAATACTCGTGGTGCATTTGTAATTTTGCCGAACTAGAGCAAAATATCATCACTACATGAGTCGTCGAAAATGTTTCTGGTATTTTCTCCACTTTAGGTCAGAAGGTATGGTGATTCTTGGTTTTTTACTTCATCGGGCACATTTGTATTTACCCTTTCCACTTCATGCATATAGTTGCGCTGAAGAATTGGATAGGGGAGGCGAAAGAACAGGTAAACCTGTAAAATGGATCGAAAATTAATTTTTAAAAATTATAGCACTACGGGAACAAATGGAAAGGTGAGCGGCTCACCCGTGTTGAGCGGCAAAAGGTCTACCGTCGACCTCGCTGATTCAACTTGATGAAATGGTGAATCACAGGGATGGGATGGCATGAGATCGTCGTATTGCCGATTCTGCATATTGCGCAATATTTCATGAGGTCATACAACGGACCTCTCGCTGACTCATCGTTGATGTCACTTTCGAGATGGGCGTCATGGGTATGTGCTGATCAATAATATAAAGCATTCGATTATTTTAACCACATATCTGTTTTAATTGTGCGATGTCTATTAATAGGTAACTATTTCCTATTTCACGAGGATGTGGATGGGTATATGGTTAAAAAAGTGAATCAGGAACAAACATTCAATGCTTTAGCAAACGACATGATTAAATTTTGTGTGTGAGTAAATGAACGCGTGAATGAACGGAATTAGAACGAGGGGTATTTCCTGGACACGCACTCACGCTTTCGCTCAAGCTGTTGCCGCTCCTCGATTCATTTGAGATAAGACGTACATTCATTCATGGGCTCGTACGGCTTCATGCATCGTGTAATCACCTAGCCAGTGGCGTAGCTAGTGCGTGTGCCGCCCGGGGCGGTCCTTGAGTTGGCTCCCCCGGCCCCGCGAAGAAATACATTTTGCACAGTGACACACTCTTTAAGTTTTATATACGTTAACTAGTTTGTGTACAATTATGATATTATTTTCACATGCTCATATGAATTATGCTTTAAATACACACCCAACATTCCCGCTCTTTAGAGGTAACAGTGTTTAACAAAAAAGCAAAAATAGCATAGAGAGAAAAATAGTAAAAAGTTGTACAAAATGAAGATCATCTTTAATTCCGAAATTAAAACTACAAATGTCTACAAAGAAATTTTCTTGCCTTTTTGTTTGCAAATTCTTCAATTGCCCTGTCAACATTTACTTTGTCCGTCAATTGTTGCTCTATAGACAGTATGGCAAGATTTCTCAAACGCAAGGTGAACATAGTAGATCTTAGGTAATTCTTGATCAGTTTTAGTTTTGAAAAACTCCTCTCACAGTTAGCAACACTAACAACAATTGTGAGGAAAATCCGCAGCATTATTACTAAATTTGGAACTGAATTCCCAAGGTTATACTTTTGAATAAACTGCAGAAGTTCAAGGGGTCTTCTTTCCTCATCTTTATTCCTTCTTCAATATCAGCAACAGCAATAAAATGCTGAAGTCTTTTTCTCTCATTAAGGAACTCCTCTTTGTCAATGTCATCGTGATCGTGATCTATTTGACATTTATATTCATCATCCAAAAGATTCGACGGGGTAAGAAAGGCATATTTCTCAGCAAGTGCATGCAGCTGTTGAAATGTCGAAGATAATTCTTGGATCACTCTGTCCAGTGAAGAAAACATTTCTGTCCTTAGTTCTAATTCGTATGGCAATTCAGCGTCCTGTTATCCTTCACCAAACATTTGTTTCTTCTTTTTGGGTCGACGCTGACGCTCCATGACTATTCCTAGATCATTGCAAATTTCTTTGGCGTAGTTAAGACCATTATTCACTAGCTTGTCCCTGTTTTCAGATAGAAATATTTTTAATGCCATGAGTTTTATATCACATTTTTGTATATTCAATCCTTTGGTTTGGGGATAAGTCAGTGTCTCGTTAATTTCTAGGACGGGTCCCCACAGGCCAAGAAAGCACAAAAAGGAAAATGATTGCAACTCTCCAAGTAGAACACCAGCATCTGCCCTTGTAGTTGTATTTTCTGCATCACTAGTTAACATTTCTAGGGCACTTAAGATTTTTGAGTAATGTTTCTTTACAACACTTACAGCTTCTCCCCTCGCACTCCACCGAGTTTCTATTATGCGCTTCATACTTTGACCAGTGACTGAAGTTAGAACTTCCCAGCGATGTGTTGATGAAGAAAAAAATACAAACAAACGTTCCACGCATCCAAAAAAGGTAACAGAATTCACACCAACAGAAGCTGCATAAACACCTGCCAAATTCAGCGAGTGATTTGTACAAGCGACAAATTCTGCTTTTTTATTAATTTCCTTGATGCGTTTCTGAACACCAGTATGCAGACCAGCCATCACCGCAGCGTTATCATATGCTTGCCCTCTACAATTTTGGATATCAATTCCGCCTTTCTATAACTTTTCTAAAATCATCGTTGAAATATTCTCGGCAGTTTTACCCTTCGTTTCAATGAAATCGACAAATGATTCCACAACCTTCACTTCATCTCCATCGATCACAACATAGCGTAAAACTTGGCTCGTTTGATCCTTAATTGAAATATCAGTAGTGCTGTTAAGTATCATGGAAAATACTCGGCTTTTTTTACATTATTGATGATTTTGCTTCTTACGTTTTCTCCCAAAATTTCTATAAACTCGTTCTGAGTAGTAAAAGACAGATAGGGTAGCAAACTTTTCTCAGAAGATGTTCACCTAGCTCCGGATCATATTTCGCCAACAAATGCGCTAGCTCTAAAAAATTTCCTCTACTTTCTGTTGTTTCAAGTTCAACATCACACTCGTTTTTCTTATGATTGACTCCTTCTCGATGGCCTCGTGAAGCCAAATTCTGTTTAGCTAGGAATCTAATAATGTCAAGCAATCTTGTAAGGATTGCCTTCCACTTCTTCACCTGGCTTTCAACAACTACTCGTTCTTTTTTATCAATTTTTGCTCCACCAGCAATCCTAATTTCCAATTCCTTCCATTGTATGAAATTTCTAACGTGATCTACACTGGACTCATGGTCGGATTCTCATAATTAATAGCTTAATATCACAAGATTTGTAATACAAGTGACATGCCACAAATTCTACTCTGTTTTGACAAATAAAACATAAAGAAAAAACTCAGTGCAGCAAAAGAATGCTTCTGTGAATGAAAAATTTAATAGTATAATAGCCTTCTGCAGACCCCACAGTGCCGCCCCTTAAAAATGCGCGCCCGGGGCGGACCGCCCCCCCCCCCCCTCCGCTCCACCCTAGCTACGCCGCTGAACCTAGCGACTATAGTGGACTCCCAGCATGGACGCGGGTGGCTCCAAAGTATTTAGCAAGCCCAACCCACTTTGTCCCTTCAACACCATCAGCGTATCAGCGATTAACAATATTTTAAATGTTAAATACCGTGGATCAAGGCCGGATTTACAAATTAGGGGTTCTTCTGCGAGAATTTGTCCCTTCATGTAAGAGATACAAATGAAGGAAGTTAAATCGCAAAACCGTTGATATGAATATGATATATTTCAAAATAATCCAAAGTAAATAATAAAAAGCCCACACAATTAACCGCAGGACATCTACGGCCCGCAATCCGTGAGCCTCCCCCGCATTGCGGGATTTTGTGGGTTATAGATCCGGCCCTGCTGTGGATATTTTTACCCTTATTACGTACCATTATTAACCTTTTTATTTGTTGAATTCAATAAGTTGAGAATATGTCTGCAGAGTTTAGATCCTTTCAATTTCAAGCAAGGTAATGAAGTTTATCTTTTACGAAAAATTATTTTAAAATATCTCCTTTTTCATTCATTGAATATTCTCGAAAGATCACTGATGGAATTATAAATTCGGTACATGGATTGAGATCGAACCTCCGAAAAGTTAACCGTTTGAAGTTTTATTTGAACCCATCCAATGACGAAGTAAATCTTAGAATAGTGCTTGATGTTTTTAGATTATGCGGCAAAATTGAGTCGTAGCAGAGGTTATACAGAAAACCCATTCTGGTCCCGCTACCTTCTGTCCTGGTAAAAAGTGTAAATAAATGGTTTTGAGACGCTAAATTTCGAATACCAACAAGCCAAAAGTAACAAAATAAACCGCATGATAAATTTCATTATTGTCCACTTTTCTTTATCGTTAGAGAAAATCCTGAAATCATAATTAAATATGGCATTCGAGATTTGGATAAAATTATAGAGGTCACTTGGCTGTCGAGGCAGACAGGCGAGAAAGAGTTGAATATAGGGAGAAGGCAAGGAAATCGACGGTGGAAGTTCGGAGAAGGTAAAAAAAGGAGGATGGAGCACGTGTTGAGAGGTGAGGTAGGTAACAGAGGGGAGAACTCCGGGGAAGTTTGATTAGGAAGAAAGGGGGCTTTTGGATGAGATTAGGAGAGACGGAGGGCGTGAGGTAATCAAGAGAGACCTGGTGGGGAGCCTCTTATGAGAGAGAAAGACAGAAGAGTTTCCAGAAGAGGGAACATTAGGATAAGGAGTGTACAAAAACGTACCAGTCATCCGATAGGATACCCATTGATGGTGACGAAATATCTTTCGGTTACGAACGGAAATGCGCTACAAAGGTTAGGATCTACATAATCTTACGCTTACATTGATTTAGTACAATCCATATAATGTCGAGCAAAAATTATACTAACACATGCATCGAATATGATTTTCATTTCATTTATAATTTTGTCGCCTCGTCTCGTTCGGGTGAGCGCCTAGGCTCACGGAGAGAACTTGGGGCACTGAGGCGCCTTAAAAAACACTACCTCAAAGTTTTCTGCTCGTTATAGCGTGCCGAGAAGACGAAAATAATCTTAGGCGACAAGTTTTTTTTAAACTCTGATATCATATTGAGGGAGGAGGACATTTCTGGGGGTAAAGTCAAATAAAAATTCTTCCTGAATACATAAGGTGTCAGCAATGTTTGGCGTTCAGCTGCATTCTTAGATTTGACCGCCATACCAAAGTCGAGACACTCATTGCGTTAAAGATAAAAAATTTATCAACGCTAAATATTCCCTGCAAGTAGCAAGGTACTCTGTTTACTACTGACGGCTCGTAAGTAGCCTCCTGAAATATTTGGCCATCTACAAGGGTATACTACATGAGAATAATTGGGAGAGGCTGTATTGGTGGAACTAGAGCTGGGTTTACAGGTATTTCCACTACGTTAGACAGAAAAATCTAACCTACGAAGACTAAAGTAACTCAATACCCATACCTAAAGTAACTCAATACCCATGTCAAAGCTAGTCTTCGTATCCGCGACCGTTCAGTAGCAATGCCAGCGCTCTACTCACCTGAATACTGTCGAGTTATCGACATTCGCTCGGCGAAAGTCGAGACTTATTGGAACTGACGCAGTGGCATTTAAGACGAATACAAATGACAAAATATAATGCAGTATTATGTCGATAAAATCAGCAGTATTTAGTGGAACATAATGAAACAGCATTTTTCATATTTCAAAAATTGTGCCTCTTTTATTTTTATTAAATGCAACACATGATTCGTTATCTAAATCTAACCATAAAAGTTGGAAGTGTACTTGATAATGGCGCTAAAGACGTCAAAATCGTTTTACGATCAAAAGAAAATGAAATGAACGGCATGAAGCTTTTTTTCGTTAACATTGAGCATCAACGTTATTTTTGTATGAATGCGAAAGAAAAAGTGGTGTGGAATTACATCCGCATCTGATATTCCTCTGCAAAAAGCTCTCCTTATTCCCAAAACTATGCCGTTTCTCACTGCCCGAAATCCTCCTTTTATAAATGGACGCATCAAAGAGCATCTTGGATTCATTTCATATGAGAATAACGATGGGAGTGTGGCCTTTATTCTGAAAAGCGACATCCGATCTGATTAACTCGGAGACAACGATCTCGGACTCTCTTAGTTACATCACAACACGTTTCAGCCCCAGGATCTGACCATAGAGATGCACAGAGATGCGTCTTTTCATCCTCGAATTCGATATAAAAAAGTTGTAGATGCCAAAATTAGAGCTCGACTTTTCACGGTCAGCCGAGAGATTCTCTCGTTCACTCACTCACCCGCACATACACACATTCAAAAGTCTCGCTATTTTAGTAGCTACGCCCCCAAATTCTCGTTTGCGAACCTGGCACGGTACTTCGTTTCTAATTCTCCTCATGCCAAGTTCTCACGAAACTTGCCGTTTCGTAATCATGCAAGCATGTTGTCATCTTCTTCTCTGTAAAAAGTGGTCCTTCACCGCCCACAATTATTGCATGTGAAAACTCAAAAATAAATAAATATTCAAACGCTTCCAATTCTCATCAGTTCGCGCAAAAAATGTAATCGATCGAGACAAAAAACTAAAAATACGAGCAAAACTATCATGAAATTCGATATTAAAACTGAAAGCTAAAATTTTCTTTGAATATGGCTGATTTAATTATAAATTTCACTTGATTTAACTTCACTTGCTTAATTAATTTGACGAATACAATAAATACTCCTGCGATAAAAATATAGAAGACTAACTGCAAAATAAATAATTTCCTCACTATATTCGTCGCCAGTGACTGTTTTCTGCAATGGTTTTTGCCCGCGTTCGTAAAAAATGGCTGGCAATATGGGTCAATAAAATCTATACTATACAAAATTCTACCCATAAGAGACAATAATAGGAGGACTATTATGAGCCTTGGGAATGGGAGAGCGAGTATGAAGCAGTGCATGAGGGCGAGAGAAGCGAAAGTAATGGTTTGTAAGGGTGATGCGAGGGGATTTTGGAGGAATATATCAAATATTTATCTTTGCTGTTAGACGTAGAAAAGTTACTTCCTTATAATAAATAAGGAAGTAACTTTTCTACGTCTAACAGCAAAGATAAATATTTGATATTGCTTACCACAAAAGGAAATGGCATAATGGGTATATAAGTAAAAAAATATATAAAAAAGGAATGAAATATTGAAACAATCATTGCGATAGCTCCCCATTGCACGTAGAACGTTTTGCTTCGCTTCACGACACAATTATTATTCATTGACATCTCACACTGATGTAGTAACCGCAGCAATAAGCACTTAAATTTGCAGGTGAAACAGATTAAGGTAACGAAATATCCTGCCTATTATATTTCCTAGGAAGGAGGCATGTTACACAAAAAGGGCAAAAATGCGTGCACGAAGAAAACTCATTTCATTGGAGCGGGGAATCGCCTCGGCGCACCCTCCCCCTTACCATTATACCCGCCAAGTCATCTGAAATGAACTAATAGCGCATAGCGACCAGTTTTCAGGCTATGGTTCTGGCCAAGAACACTGCATAGCTCTTGGTTCAGGCACTGCGAAGGAAGCTTACATTACAAGTGGCCGCAGGCAGAACTCCACCTTGCACTATTAACGGTCCCAATGAATATACGTTACACATATCTAATCTTTCTTACCCAGCACAGCTTCATTGAAAGATTTCTTCACCCAAGATCAAATACGTGCGAAAGTTCCCACCAGGTGTTGCCAAACTTGGTGGTATCCCCCCAGGGGAGAGTTTGAGGTCAGTGATAATTATTATAGCGATGATGAGTTGATAGAAGAACCGAAGGACTTCCTGGGGTCGTCAGGAGTGACCTTCAGCCCTTTTGTCCAACCCAGATCATATGATTTCCTATACGTGACGTCATTCTTCAGCGAGTGCCACCAAGTTTTTTCATCCCTATATATTTTCGGTCACGCGTTCTATGGGTTAGGAATCACTGCCCAAGCAGACCATGAGGGTGATCTTTCATATTTAAAGGAAATAAATTTACAATGGAAAAATAAAAGCTGGGAATTAGAGTTATATATTTTAAAATAAATACGTCAAAAAGTGAAAAAATAAGTTTAACAGCCATTTTTACAGCTTTAATCTCCGTATTTTGCAATTTTTTCACTTACCTGTGAATGAGCTACTGATTACTTTAAATTTTTTTAACCAAGCTGCGGAATTCTCTTTATACGCAAGCCAGCAACTACAACTATAATTTTCAGAATTACTGTCCTTGAAGGAGGACCGCATTTTTAAAAAATAGCCTCATATCAAAATTAAATGGCGAGGCCATCTACTTATGGGCAAAAAATTTAATAAAAAATATTTAGCGCATAACTCATCCATGCCCGCACAAGGAAAAAATTTTAAGTCAATTATAGTCAGGAGAGCACATGGTGAGGAGAGAGCTTTTTTCGGGACGGCAGGTTTCGCCAGAATCGAAGCTTTACTAATCAAAACTGATTGAAAATTATCTTCCTTCCAGAATGAGTTATTGTTGATCCGGGAATCTTAAGAAATGAAACCTAGAACATCAACTAACAAATGAAATTATTTCAGCTATCATCAAACTGATTTTTTCTAAAAGAAGCAAGAGGAACACGCTTGTACCTTCGTATTTTAATTTACAAAAATAATCTTAAAGCTTATTTTCGAAATGTTTCCATGAACCTTCTATGTGTATGAAGTGTTCACCAAGGGAAGGGCGGCAATCGACAGACCGCCCCGGGCACCTAAAAAGTAAAAGTTACGCCGCTAGATTACCCATCACTGAGCGCATTAATCTTAAGTTACTCCTCCACGCCCACTTTAGACGTTATACACCGGTGTATAGCATCCCTTCGCACAGTGGTGCGAAGGGATGCTATTCACCGGTATAGCGGGAAGTCGAGGAAACGGAAGGGAATAGGTTTTACGGACGGAATGAAGACAAGAAGGGCCTCATCTTCGATGAAGAATGAAAATGACTGGGTAGATCAGAATAATAAAATAGACTGGGTAGACAGACCGACCCCTGTTAAAAACTAAAGAAGTTTTACTCTCGCCTACACAAACTTACCTCATCTATAGATTGAAAATTATAATAATGTATGTGCGAAGGACACGATCTTTGGATTTGTTGTTGCGGACTCTTGGTTAAGCTGGCAAAGGGAAAGACAACAGTAGGCTCAAAATTCAGCAAAAATGAGACAGCCTTCAAGGAGAAAAACCTGCGAATGAATAAATTAAAGTTAAACTATTTAAAGGTAAAAACTATTTTTAAAAATTCTTAGATATTAATTTGAATAGAATGTTTGGATGGTTAGTGATAGGCTAAAATACGGACTAGCTCAAATGTGTAAGGAGTTTCTAAGGAGTAAAATAGAACTTTTACTCTTTACTTAGACGACAGCGTAGTCTCGAGAGGCTAATGCTAATGCTATATAGTTGAAACAGTAAATTTATTTGGTACATAAATCGACCTTTGAAGGATGAAGGTAATTCGACCGCGAAACTCTTTATTGCGCTTTAAAACCCACACGTTGCACGCAAAGCTTACGCGCACAAGGCGGGATTCGAACCGGCATACTTACGTGTAACGCAAATCCCGACGGTACTTTCCCAGAAATCCCTTGAACTGCGGGAGCATCAAAAAGGGAATGGAAGGTCGAAGCTTACCCACTGTTAGTATCACAGGACTGGAGGAGGTCAGCCTGAATCACACGATCATATTTTCCGTCCCTTTTAAGGGATATCTCCGATGATAGCTCAAATGATCGCTCGCAAATGATCGTATGACGCGGACAAAGTCAGGGATGGCTCCAGCGATAGGGATCCCTATCGCTTTTCCATCACTGGGCACGTCCCTTTTTCCGTCCATGAAGGCATCGCTGACTCCACCATTTAGCCAATCAGAGCGCTAAAGAGCGACGCCACGTTCAGCTTTCAAATAGAAATGATGCGAAAAGGGATGGAAAAAGGGACGGCCAAAATGACCGATTGATTCAGAAAATGATAGCTCGAGCTATCATTGTCACGGTCCCTGAAAAGCTATAATTGGAGCTATCCCTCAGAGGGACGGAAAAAATGATCGTGTGATTCAGGCTGCAAGGGAGGAGATTTGGTTGTAAGTGAACGGGAAACAGTTTTTTTTTCCCTACCGTCCACGCTTACTTCAACCATCCTCACCTCCAGCAGTACACTCGCGAGAGCCGCCAATGTGATATGCCTTTGAATAATGTTTCCATAATATCTATCGATAATGCGGCGCATTTAGCAGCCAGAGTAATTAGGAAGCCTCTTAAGAATTCATTCATTACCATGCAGACAAGATTTTGCACACGAAATATGAATAGAAAATGAAACTAACACACAAGAACTTACATTTCTTACTTCTCATTTGAAACTTATCGTATGTATGGGGGGTGTATTAAGTGAGTGTTCCATACGTACATTCGCCACAACGATTCAAAGCCATCTGGTAAGGGATTATTTAGTATTTAGACTAAAATTATTCTGATGTCCCTTTATTTAACCTACTTCTCAAATAAAGAGCATTTGTATAAAAGAGAAGTGAAAGATGACCTCAGTTATTTTACAAGGAAGAGGCATGAAAAACGAGTGCGAGCCACACAACTGGATTTAACAATAATGAAATTTCATACGCCACGATAAGTTGTTGACGAAAGATGAGGAGGCTGAGACGGAGGGTCTATGATATGTAATTCTATATTATAAACCCATCGACTTTTTTTAATAAAGGAAAAATAAATATAAAGACAAAAATGCGCTCGCAGTGGCGAGCATTACCAAAATTATCTACCAACGGCACTCTAGCAGGGTTGGGAGCGACCTCGAGGAATCCGACGTCCTCCCCTTCTGTTTGCCTGTGGGAGAAAGGCACGATTCCTATCCTATTACGCCGAGGATTTCACTGAGTACGCGCTTTCCGCGCGACGTAACACTTTGTTAAGCCCTTCCGGTAGGGGCGCTTGAGGGGTAACAGAAGGCGTCATCACCCTTCTGGCCAAAATTTTTGTGGAGCTTATATTTCTCCCATTTTGATTTGGAAGCAATAGAAAATAGAGGAACGTGAGGAGTTGCAAAATTGATAATGCAGGACGCTAATCAACAAGAGAAAATGCCAGAAGCCGATGGAGAACTACGATAACATCTGGAAAAAAGTTTCCACTGAGAAATCTGAAAAAAAGACAACTGCACCCTTCACTCGTCCACATTCTCTCACGATCTCTCAATACGAAAGCTAGGGCTTCCATTAGGATAGATTGCTGAATTTTCGTTAACATTCAATTGGACGAAGAAATCGAAATTTTAGGTGGAATGTATACGAATGGAGCCTATTATGTGTAAGATATTTTTCACAGCTCTTCGAAGTACTGTCACAGACGATTCATTCGATCTATATAAGACCGCTGTCACTCTCTGAATCTTTTAAGTTGCTTCCCTTCACATCTTACCAAGAAACACTGCACCTACTTATTACAAGGGTGCTTGGCAGGGATTCTACTCATTACAGGTGAAGCAGTGAGTAGAGCTACCACCTAAGAGTTATCCAGTGTAAATCCAAACAAAACATTGCATGCACTCATACTGCATCACATCACAACAGGGGTTGATTAGGGTGGCTGTATTGAAGGGGATTTACAGCTACTTATCAAGGGACTGGGAGGTAGGTAATACCTTAGGACAATCATTTTTCCTCTTAGGTATTATAGGGGGCCTGTATAGGCCTACCTGTATCCCATTTAATCTGCCACTGCATTCAAAGTGAAAATTAGGTGATCCACAGGTAGCACAACAGAGTTACATACTCCTTTGTAATTGACTGGAGTGGCTGCAACCCAAATTTGAAATTCAAATTACTTTAGATTACCTAGACTAAAAGGGTCATGAGATGAAAGGTAATTTCAACTTTATAGGACATAGACCTAATATAAAAAACCAAAGTGACTGAAAAATAACCCAACACAGGCGTCCAGACAAGAGCAATCACACAAAGCTTAGTCTGGCAATGACTCGATGAAGTCAAATACCAGCAAAGTGCATGTAAAAAGAAGAGAAAATTAAGGATACAGCTGAACAACCAGTTTTGACATATTTAAGGATTTTGACAAGCTTTGACATTCAGGATTAAAAGTAAATAGGTTCTGGAAAGCTAGATATACTTACAACAAACATATTAACTGCAGGTTCCGGATTAAAGCTGCCTCCATAACTAAAGTGGGTCATGCTATGGATTTATGACGACTTGACTGTAGAATCACAAAGTAACATGGAAACTAAGTGTTGCAACACACTCGGAAGATGATGGAAAGCTCAAACCAAATTCAAACCTTACGAGAGTTTACCAAATAACTATAAGCGATTATAATTCAAGGCAAACACAGCAACATTTCAGGCAGCTATTAATAACATACTCTAATTCAGCTTTTTGCTTGAAATGAAAACATGATAAAAAGCTAAAATAAGAGCAGAGAAAACCTATTGGGCACAACCTGCATTCACTTTTGATTTTAGAGTGCATTCATAAGACAACACAGGAGTCATTATCCCTACTCTGTATTCATCAAAAGATTCATGGACTCTACTATTCTCTTAATAATAGGTTGAACACGTTGACATTGAATAAGCAAAAATGTAACTCACCAAGCATGCAGTGCACAAAGTAATTTTGGGTAAAAGAGAAAATGGAGAGAAATCTGGGATTGGCATAAGCAGACTCAGTAAACATGTGAGCTTAATTTGTTAAGCTCACATGTTTACTGAATCCTACAATTCATGCCATAATACTAGATGGACTATGGCCCAGTTTTACAATCTTCAGCTAATATTTCCTCTACATGAAAACTGACATTAACACATCCCCCACATGATAATGCTCACAACTGACCAGCAGTCTGATGTAGTATTCAAACCCCAAAGCTGTCTACTGACATGAAATAAAAATCCTATCCTGAGGGCCTCAGGTTTGAACCCTAGTGGGGATAAGGATTTTCAGTCCTAATCTTTGATAGATTATCATGTAGTATTCTACATCTAGCCCTCTATCGGTCAAATATGACAATACATTATGATCCCCATGGCAACTCTCCTTAAGAGTAGGCTTAAACTAATACTCAACTGTTCCCCACACAATTCTTCCATCACAAACATCCTACCAGTCCTCAACAGAGGAAATAGCCTCAGTTGTTGGTTCCCTTCCCTAATAACCTACCAATCTGAATGCCTTGTACCACCACATCAATTTCTCGAATCTCTTCAGCAATTCCTTTACAAACCTTGGAGCTCATGGGAAGACAATCCAAGCTAACCCATCTGTTTACGTCCTACATTTATCTTCTAGCAATTATTTTAATCAAGAAATTATCCAGCAAACAAAATTATGGAAGTAATGCAAAAGAAACTCTTAACAACAAAGCACCAAGTGTGAAATAAGGACAAAACCTCACAAGAGCTTGGTCAAGCATTTTATGCAAAATTCAGAACATAGCCCACATTTCATCGCAATATCCTTAAGAAAGGCAACCAAGATGTTTCTTCCATTCACAAGCAGAGAAAACTTAAGCCAGGCAAAATATTTTAACACAATAAAGTATAACAGAAGCAAGAGCAAAAATCATTATTCTTAACAGCATTAATACCAAAATTAAGTTTTAAACTTAACTGAAAAGGGTTGACTTATAATGGTCTGCATAGGAAAGGTATGCTTAAGCAACTCTGAGATACTGACTTCTACTACTCTTGACTAAATCACCTTGATAATTTTTCAAATAACAACAATTAATAATAATCTGAGATCATTTTTGAAGATGACATGAAGTCAAAGGCCAGTTCAATTATTGATACAATGAGTCCCATTTTGCCTAAGGATTTAATTAGAGGCTTAAGACCTTCACTTATTACTCTCCCAATAAGTCCATCAATTAACACAATCAAAATCAGTTCATATTTAACATAAACTCACAATAAAAATGTTTAAGTCCATTTTATTACAATCACAAACAACCATTTTTATTAAATATAGGACATCATTTCAAATTGAAAAAGTTAACTGTCATTTGCGGCGGTATCATTATTTTTTTCACCATCAAACGGCACATGTAAATGAGATTTCATGCCTTCCATAAATACAAATCCTCACATTATTATTGATGGTATATCCTATGTGGTCACTTTAGAAACTGCTAACAGTTAAGTCCACTACAAAATAGATTATTTACAATACAACTTTCTCTGTACACAATTTCTTAAATACTTCTTCATCAAAAACTTCATTGAAATTCTATCCATACCTTTCACTGTTCTAAATACCATTCGTTCAGCACGCTGAGCTCATAATGCTACTCCTTGATAAGAAATATGTTGAATACATATCTCATATAAAAACTATAATTGGTGTCATGGTGATCTTTATACAGGCGATCTAATCTTAATGCAGGGTTAATTTCAGAGTGATGAACAGTAAAAACTAAATAAAAAATTCTGAACTAAGGAAATATTTTCCATTTGTATTTTAAAATAACCACTGGAATTGAGCTGAAGGCACACCATTGGCAGGGATATAAATGTTTACCTTTGATTAAAATCCAGGAAAGTATACAATAAAAGCCCACTATAATGAGAACAGCATTTAACAGAAATTCAATGCCACTGAATTCCACTACACAAGAGAAAAATCATGGGATTAAATCTATACCCATGAGATTAAAAATCTACCCATGTTATTACTCTTGTTATGCTCAAAATGATAAAAAGATTTCACTCATTAGAATATTTGATTAATATTGCTTTCAATGTTTGTCATGAGGACTCGACTCCATGAATTTCTTTGTTGTCATGAAGCATGTGATCACAATGTATAGATGGGATATTAAATTTCTGGTAATAGGAATATCTTTTTCATCACCATAACCAGTGAAGTTCAATGAACAGCCTGTCCATATCACCTTCATAATCGCATTGCTAAGTCAAGGATGTAACCCTGATCAGGCAAAAGAACACAATCACAAGGGTAATCATAGATGTGAGAATTCCAACAAAGAAGGCATTGTGAGTGCAAGGCAAAACTAAAACCATCAAAACTGAACATTCTTTTTCCACTACGTCCTCCAAAACTTTCAAAATAAAACATTCACACCATTAAGGGGAATGAATCTTCAACCTAGAGGATCCACCAAATGGCCTTAAGAACCCAACACTACAAAACGTTAGTTGTCAGATACTTCAATAGAAAGAGCATTGTAAAATAATTATTATGGATGAAATTGGAAATCTTTCCTTCTGGCTAACAGTTTACATACACAAAGAAAGAACAACTGTGGAAAAATGCACACATCATCTTAGTGCACACACTTAAAATAAAAAAAAACATGAAAACAATTGCATCATGAACTATGGAAAATGAGAAAGACTTGATTCAGGTCCTACCACAGCAGATACTACAGAAACAAATATGATCCATTCTGGTTAAGTTTTCCACTCGTGAAATTAATCTACCAGAACTCTAGAATGAAATGATTCCAATCATACCATGGTAAATAGCAGACTGTAACTATCTCAATTCCTCAAACACAGCCCAGCAAAATTCAGCACTTTGAATAGAATTATCAGTTAACCATGAAAGAAAAATATCATCCATCTAAATGTATCGCAGACACATGATAGTGAGTGGCTGATCACCAGGAGGCATAAAGGAAATTCAAATGATTATTATCTTGAACAGTAGTGTGAAATATAAGTATTCAGTAAGTTGACAAAAAAAGTTAACAGGAACCTCATCAGTTAACATAATCTCCAATAAAAGAATTGCATCAAAATAATCATTTGCCTGAAAGTAATCAATAAAAATCTTTGGCATACAAAAGGGTTATAAAATATTCACCCTGCTTAACTTTACCAATGAAATCAGTATGAGTAAAACTGTCTGGCTGTATTACACTTGTCTCTACCCTGAATAGTAATTAATATAATTCCTACAAAACAAATAGACTGGACACCTGCTCTAATACAAGATCAACGGCAATAAAAACTGACCAAACCTCAGAAGTCAACTTTGCAAATGATTTAGACCGTCCAGTGCACAGGATGACTATTCATGATACAGAAGGTTGGATGAACAGGTTATCGTGAGGTTTTGAAGCGATGATTTGAAGTTTTAGAGAAGAAACTTCATTAACTAGCATTACAAAAAAGCAACTGCTGCCTGTTGAGAGAATACAGTGAAATGAGTGTAAATGGAAGTGTTTAGGGGCATGATGACACAATGGTTATATAAAATACATATATAATTCAAGTGGATCATGAATCAAATAAGCATGAAATCCCTTGATTAATGAAAGAGAAAATTCACCCCTATAGCAAAAATTCCCCTTTCCGACTCATGGACAAAAACTACTGACAAACAACTGCAGAGAAGTCAATATTCTCAAATTACATGGAAACTGAAGACCTACTGGAGTAGTGTTTGGTCATTCAGACCAACTCCTCAAGCTTCAATAATGTATACTCCATCAAACAGTAAAATATTACAGAGATGTAACTTGCAGTTACAAGGTAATTAAACTTGAAGTCCAAACGTTTAAAATTTAAAAAAATAGGGTTTCAGCTTTTCAGAGTCAATATCCTTAGAGGAGAAATAATTCTTTTGTTTAAGTAATTCGCACATGTGAAGTTCATTATGAAAAAAGTCATTCCTATATAGAATAGGAAACCTGTTGTCTAGATGACAAATGAATTAAAGAATAAACCCCCTTATAAACAGAACTGCAATAACATACACAGACTGGCGATTCAATTAGAATCACAAGCTAACACTAATGGCAATTATTGCTTGTGTGTCATTGATGAATGCTCAAGGCTTGGATCAAATGTACCAAGCAGATGCACCATCATTTGATAAATGCTCATTTGGGAACTCACCTGAGATAATGAAAATAGTACACAGTGAGTTTGAAAGAAAGACAAGAAGCTGGATGATGATAATAGAATTCAAGACTGTATCACGGCCATGAACAAGATTTAGCTTAAAATTGCTGGAAATGTGAGTTGCATTTCATAATCGTACATGAAGGGAAGTATTGCACTTAGTATTGTATCAAATAACAGGAGGAAAATAACCTTAGAAATAGAAATTGGCCACATACAAATAAAATGCATATAGATATAGCAATACATCCATAAAAAGCATTGATCTACTAACAGTTAGACAAGAGAAACAACCTGATTGCACGAAGATCCACTTTATACTTGGAAAATATGAAGGGATGTCCACCAATGAAGGATTTACTGTGATGGCAATTTTGACGGCCCAACACATTCATTCATTTATCTAAGGTAATTTCTCTAATTCCAGTGGGGTATTTTCATTGAGAGCAAAGGGTAAAAAATGTAACCATTAATGTCAATTCCAAATATTTGAAAAGTACCTCGAAAACTAGCAAAATCATACCGAAGTATCTTGAAATTATAATGAACTGCACCATGCAACAACAATTCAGTCCAAAGTCAAACATATTCTTGGATAAGTTATTCATTCATCCAAATATTAACATGTTAATTGAAATAATCCTTTCTGCTGTCCATACTTCAATGAAGATTAAATAAATGTAAAAACCACTGTATTACAAGGACTAACATATCTACCCCTGGCAGCAAATGTGGTTGGAGTTCAGGATATAGCTTTCCCTCCATTTCCAAGTTTACAACAGCAAGGAGTTGGTTTGTGTGTCATGGTAAGCAGCTGTATTTTTGCTGTATTTGGTGCATGTGCCCAACACGAGTGGTATTTTCTGGCTTATGAGAGATAATTATTTGCCTGATGAAATCTATGAAAAACAGTTGTGCATCTCTGTGTCTCATGTGCTCAATGCCATATAAATCTTGAAGACAACTGGACATAAGCTTTCAATCACGTTGCTCTAAGACAGAGAAGTTAGAAAAATTTACCACAGAAATTCGCACCAATTCAAACCTAAATTTGTGCCTTTAAAATATTGTTTAAATAATTATAAGAGGCTGTGATATCCAGTGACAAGTATTAACAGTAATCATCTTCACAAAAAATGTAAATGAAACTTGAGTGATGAGAATCTCACAATTAGATTAAGTTAAATTTAAACATGATGACATTTCGATTAATGCCGCATCACCATATTTGTTAGCATCATTTACTATAAAATTGCTTCTCTGTATACAACATCAACCGGCAATGTAAAGGTTATTTCTTTGAAATATTCAGTCAAAATTAAAGAATCTTACGAGCCTGAAAATATAGTAATTCATACATTATTTATGGGTATAACTCATAGGGTAATATCACCAACTAACATGAGTAAAATACAAAAAATATAACACACTAATATTAGAATCTTCCAAGATAAGGTGCTGGACGAGAAAGTGTCTACAACAGTTCAGTGAGCATTCTCGGGGATGTAAAGTTGCATTGATAAGTGCAGGGAGAAATATTGCACTACGGCATATTATATTGCAAATATGAAGAATAATTACGTGATGACTGAAAATATATTCCAACTAAAGCAGTGTAGGCAAAGAAAAGGAAAATATCAAACAAATTAACCTTGAAAAAAAAAGCGACAGGCAAGTTACAAAAATGGAGAAGTTTTCAAGTTAGAATAATTCTCAGGGAAACATTTGGCTTGATAGATAACTATTCAACTTCACTTTGTATGAGGCCCTGGTCCATTTTAAACTTTGAGCAGTACGTGTAAATGATCCTTTACTTTGGGTGTCTTTTCTGAACTTTATTGGTGAATTAATAATTAGTGATGACCCAACACGTCGATTGCTGTTCATAAAGTATCAAAACTCATCATTGCAGGCTTTTATGTATATTACATTATGATAAAAAAGAGAGATTCAATAATTTCAATAAACATTATTTAGGCACTGTGTTAGCTAATGATAAGGCTTCCTGAATGTCAAATAATCCCTGCGTAAGTATGTCTCAGTAACCTACAACTATAAAATAATTATAATTAAAATCGAGTAAATTTAAAATTTATTTAGCAGGGATGCGATTTTACGTACATGCTTCAAACACCTAAAAATTAATATTAGAAATTTTTAAAAGTGGCAGCTTAGACTTCAATAGCAGATTGTTAAAATGGACGGATTATTTACATTGCCTAACAACATACAGATACCCTGCAGAAAGTGTTGTCAACAAACTTATGGTGCAAATAAAAGTGGAATGTAGAAATTATATTATTGTTGTTTCTTAAATTTACATGCCAGTTATATGTTAAAAGAATTATTCACTTAATGCTTCTACACGATAAAAGAAAAATATAAGCACACTTCATATTATGGTTGCAACAAAAATGGTAAACTATTGTTGCATAGCCCTAATTGTATCAATTCCTTTTTATATTAAAAACAATGCCTAAAACCTATATTCATAGTTTCTCAGTAAAAAACTTAGTTATTTCTGTTCTCTAACACCACCTCTTCAGCAGAGGTCAATAAAACATTTTCCACTCGATTCATATCCTGTTCCACCAGGAAACACACTTTCAGGTCTTCAGGAAGTCCCAATGAGAGGCAGGCCACTGCACCTGAGTTTTGAAGGGTTTTTAAACCCAGTAATAAAGTCTTAATTATTGTAAGACATTAGCACTTCAGTCTGAATTGGATGCATCAGAATCTGAATCGGAGTTGTTGGAGCCAGAGTCTGATGAGTCTGAGTCACTATCACTTCCAGATGATGAATCTTCACTGGAATCTGATCCCTAAAAATAATAAATAAATAGCATTTGCTTAGTTTAGGGGTCCTATACTTTTCCTAGGTGGAGACATAGGAACAATTGAAATTTTCCACCACAACAATAATGCATAAAACCTCTTTGAAGAGGGAAACAACACCCATCCTCAGCTAAATGCCATCTGTATACAGGTCATTCCATTTCAAATGACATGAAAATATTGAATTCATGGCATGACCATTTTTGAAAAATTCATTTCTTACAGATACATGCCCACATGTACTGGCATTTGATTGGAACGTTTGTTTAGTATTGTTCCCCTGACAGTTCGATTTCCCTTTCAACACTCAATAATGGGTTTGTTAGCCATGCAATATAAATTCATTTGCACATTTGTTTACAACTGCCATAAATCAGTAAGAACTCTCACGAACTCAAAACTTTAATAACTGATATATTTCCCATTTGTATGTCTCTGCATTCTGTGAGCCACACATGTTTAATATGAAGAAAATGAAGGCCCAAAATGGCTATATTTTATCATCATGCTAGTTAACAACCACCACACCTCTTTTAAGAAAAGAATCTCTAGCTTCAAGTTTTTACTCCTTGCTGTACTTTTGCACATCTTTATATTCTGTAAACCACATTTTAAAAATATCTCTCCTAAAGAAGTAAATGAGGTAAAAAATGGAGTTTTTTTTAAAGAAAAAAGTTTAGTGCCACAAGTATAAAAATTTACAAGATTATGTATTCCTCTAAAAATTATCTCTATTTCGAAGTTTCCCCAGGACAAACAAAAAGGTTCATAAAGAACATCACACAGGAACTTTTCAATAGGAGACCCATTGGCTCACGCCCCCCTACCCTTTTGAAACTAATGAGGATGGTGCTCACCAAAAACAATTTTGTTTTTGGTGAGCGTCATTTTCTTCAAGTTAAAGGTACTGCTATGGGCACGAGAATGGCACCTTCTTATGCCTCCTGCTACCTCGGGCGATGGGAAGAAAATCTATTATCTTCTTCCCCACCTAAGCCACTCATTTGGCTGCGTTATATAGACGATATTTTTATGATATGGACCCACGGAAGCACATCACTTGATCATTTTATTTAAAAAATTAATTCGCATCCTTCCGTTTCTTTCACCCACCACTCTTCAACTTCTTAACCTCCCCTAGCTTTCTCCCAATCCCCTTCCCTCTAACTCCTCCCTCCTTCAATTCCTCCCAACCACGTACCAGCCACGCACCTAGTCAGACCCTCTACCCTCAACTCCAGTGTGACACTCTTCAGCAGTGATTCTCTCCTGCTGAGGAAGGGTTCTCACCCGAAAGCTTCCGAGAGCAGTTGCAAATTATGCCCCTCTTTTTATGTCGGGGAAACTAGCAATCCCTTACCCATCCATATGAACGGCCATAGATCCTCTCCTCCCAAATTTCCTGTTGCAAAACGTGCCTCTACTGACAATCTTCACTGATATATATATATATATATATATATAGGAAATAACATAGCATTAATTATGTGATAGAATCACTGACGAAGGTGCGGGCGACACGGGCAGTATTTACAAGGAAGAGGAAGATTACCTCATTCGCTTGGTTCTTGGCGCACTCGTCATCCTCCTCCTCACTCTCCTCACCACCATCCCCATCATCGGCATCGTCTTCCTCTTCACCACCGTCCACACTTTCCCCATCCCTCCCATCATCATCGTCATCTTCTTCATCTTCATCCTCATCATCGCCATCAGAGTCTTCCTCCTCCTTCATCTCATCCAGCCTGGTACAATTTGACTTAAGAGTGGAATACTCTTTTAGTTGTTCCTGAGAAAGACCCTGTCATCCAAAACACATGAATAAAATATTACTGCAAGGCTCACAAAATCATCCAACAATCAAATATTTTTGCACAGCAATGAAAACAAAAATGAATTTTATTTACTTTCTTTACCAAGCTTAACATTGATGTTAGCTGATCACTTCTGTGAACCAAAGAATACTTTCTATGAATAAATGCCCACGACTATTTATGGAATAAAAGTGTATTAATCTCACATGCAAATGTAATAAAGAACATGAATATATGATTAAAAGATTTTGTCTGATAGTGATGTACTAACTACCATGATGTGTTAATATTGCTAAGAAATACTTCAATTGAATGTGATTACTGCAATGTGACACAAATGGTACTAACTATATTGATGAGTGATAAGAATAGCTGAACTCTATAAAACATGAAGATATTTTCCTTAGGCTATATTGAGAAACAACAAAGTAAATATTATTCTGTAGACACCAGATTCCTCAAAAACAAGTAACATCACTCAAAATATATATAACTCCACATCATGTCCCACACAAGAGAAAATACTGTATATGATGACAGGGCACTTCTCACGACTTCCACTCGTTGTCAACATGTGCATTAGCTGAGAGCCATGCAGGATCTCTTAGCATATGGCCTTAGTCCTGTCATAATGTAAGCTTGACAGATGTAGCTGCTTTTCAGCATGATTCATGATAGTGATTATCTTGAGCAATTTTGGAGGGCGACTAAGGTTGGAATTGTGATTGCATCAAAATTGTGTAATTTGCACACTGCAACATGCACGCAGGATATCCTTTTGCTACAGACTGACAGCTTAGCTTGATAGAAAAAAAATTGCCTATTCTGAGTTTTGTACAATGCTAAGTGATTAAAAATTTGGCATTGCTGCAGAGAACAAAGGAAATGGCAGCCACATTTCTAATACCAATTTTACTAATACAGGTATCAGATATTCATGTCCATTTCAAGGTGATTTTCACTAATTTCACAAGAGCCTTTCAGATTAAAATGGTTGAAGCCACATTTCCTTGAACAAAGAATAATTTTTAACATAGTAGCCACTGTTAACACCTTTTTCTAAAGAAATAACTGGGTGAATGAAAGATAGGGGTCACTTCTAGCGTATTAATTCAATTTAAAGTCCTGTATACAAATGCATGTTAAAGGGGGTCAGAGCCAGAACATTTCATGTGTGCCCAGCAACAATGCTTACCAATTTTCTTGACCCATTTTAATGACAAAAAAAATCATAACTAATGACTGCATAGCCTTAATAAAATGTTTTTAAAATGCAACCAAGCATTTCTTACCTTTAAAAATTTTTCATAGTTTGCTATGTACTTCTGTTTCAGTTCACCAAGCTTTTTCCGGTGCTTTGCTTTTTCAGACTCGGGAAGCATCTCCCAATACCTAGGAGCTTCTTTCATTCGGGTTGCTGGAGGTATGTGAGTGGCATCACTCATAAAAGATTTGAGGAATAACTGAAATGCAGTCCTGTAACAAAATAAAGAAAAAAGATTCTCAGTACTTTACTAGAATTGAGAGAAGTACATTAGATAACAGAGAAGCAGCAAAGGGAGGATGGAAGGATTCATCCGTCAATCCCTTTGCTCTTCATCAAACAATCAATCATTATCAACCATATCTGTAGCACCCTTTCACACGGACTACAACCTTGATGCATCAAATGGTAACTCCGATGCTCCTTAGGGCAGAGCCGGGGGAAGCAAAAATGATTGTTCTAGGCAGGGCCACCCTTGCCACATAGATCGAAGGGTTGGAGCTACACAAAAGATAGTCTACCAGTTGATATCACTGGAAGTTGCCAATAGGAACAGTAATGGGAAGCCCACCCAACTATATTTCTCATAACATAATTGAAGTCAAACAGAGTACTGAATCCTGAAAATTATGGGACTTGGCCCAATAGCTTAGTTGTGTCCAATGAGAAGATACTGGACGGGAATACTATTGAAGATATGAGAAGATTGGAGGGATAGGAGACACACTTGAAACCTGTAAATGGCCCAGATAGCACAGGTGATGTACACTCATGTGAGAGGGTATTTACAAGAAGTGGGGTAAGACAAGGCTCCCCTTTACCATCTCAAGAACACCAAGTATATAGTTCGAGAGGCTTGGCTCACCCCTTTCACTGCATGCAGATTCAAGAAGGGGTATGCCAATGTATTAACTTTTGTTAAGTTCGACATCTGCCCGTAGTTTCTCCAAAGGGCATAACTGGTAAAATGAGGGCAATATGATTGAATAACGATAGCACAGTACAAAATCGTCATTAGTGCAGCACTGAGGTTAATGCATAAATTTAAACTCCCTGATACAATAAGTCAATAATTGCACTACAATCACATGATTAAACTTTCAATCCTGAAATAACATAGCATTAACCTGCCATTTGTTTATCTGGTCCAAGGTTCTACCCGGTTTTAGACAAATAAGTTGGAAAAAGCTGTGTAGGTACGATGGTTGTTCACAAGTAGGGACAAAAATCAACTGATGTTCCTGGCACCATTGACAAAATAAAGAAAAAAAGATTCTCAGTACTTTACTAAATTTGTGAGAAGTACATTAGATAACAGAGAAGCAGCAAAGGGAGGCAGCAGCAAAGAAAATGTTCGTATTTATTTATTTTATTGTATTTTTATTATAACACTTGTAATTGGGGTTACCTGTATGTGTTAAATAAATTATTATTATTATAAAGGTAAGAGATGATTTTTTGGGGAATGGAGAAAGGATAGAAAAAACAGGATCATTTTAATCTTAAATAAAAAGTTTGTCTCATCCCATGTCCATAGTCTACTTGAAAGTCAAACTACTTTAAATGCTCCGCACATAGTTTCTGGGAAGGAAGGAAATTAGAATATGATACAAAGGATAGTATGCCAGGACTCTAGCCATCGCACAACAAAAATCCCTCAACAAAAAATAACCTGCTGATATATTAGATATTGGAAGTTTTAGCACTGTCAGCAAAGGCAGATTTATATGCAAAGTGGACATTGTGTTAATTCTACACAGGCCTCAACCAAAACAGGCAAGTGTAACAATGAGTTCAAACTTACACTGGTGGAGGTTCAGGTTCTCCTTGATAGAGAGTTTGTTTCCACTCCTTCTTATTCTTTTTATCCTTGACTGGAGGTGGCGGCTCCTTTTCCTGATTCTGTAAAATAATACAGAGGGTTTGAATACACTGAACAGTTGGCCCACAGCCCTCCGGGAGTAAAAGGCCACGGGGCAAATAAAAATCTGTGAGAAAGGCATGTTTTTCCACTGTAAATTTTAATACCACCACTGATTATTATGTAAGAAGTTTGCATCCCAAAAATTATCAGAATCCATTTAAGAAATAAGATATGAACTTGAGGAAACCTTTTTAATCATGGTTTTGTCAAATATGATCAAATTTTTTATTACGAACATTCTCAACCACAGTTTACTATTTGTAGCAGATTCTTTGGATGTGGATTCAAACTTTGCATGGGATAAAAATCTGCAACAGGCTTTGCTACCTCATTAATTCACTTCAACTTGGTTGTATTCAGAGGCTATTTCCACACTTTTTCTTAAAAATCCTGAACTCAATAAAAACAGGATTCACAAATTTAACTTTTGATAGTAATTCAGCAACGGTTTTCAATACTCTTTTTCACTTGGTTTATTCTAGTAGGACAAGAACAGACCCTTGAACCCCAATGCTAAAACGCCGTTAGTTATTCCTAGGGTTCATCCCATGGTACCCTAGATAGGTGTGAATAGAGTGCAACTAATATAAGTGTATCAAGTTCTTCAGCCTGGGAAGTGCAAGCGCTGGCATAAGAATCAACTCTTGGCAAAATGCTGATTCTTGCCTTCCATTAATAATGTTCTTCTTTTACGCTTGTCAGATATTTTTGTCTGTTTCCTCACAATTGCCATCAGTAAGTAACCATGTGGTATTAGGAAATAAAACAGTGATGCAAGATTTAGAAATAAAAATTAGGTTAGGAGCTAATGCAGATGGCAGTGAGAGGCAAAAGCACTATTTTTAAGATAATAAAAAAATCCAAGTTATTTTAAAAACATAAAGACCTTGCTAACAATCTGAGCAACCAACACAAAGGCAAGGAATACCAAGTATTTTTTTAGAACAAACACATGCCCATTATATCATATTCTCAATTTATAAAAACACTCTGGAAAAATTACATGTATAACTAATTTGTTCACAGGATTTATTAACATTTCTGGTAACAATAGCAGTTGTTACTGTAATTGTTTCAATTTATTTATACATTTACTAGAGTCACAACTCCTTAACTAATCACTTGTTAGTAAAATGAAATAATAAAAAAATTAAGTTATTTGCTTTCACTTCCTACAAACAAAAAGATTTACCCTCACTTTACATTTCCCTTTAATAAACTCTTTTTTTCTTAGTCCACCTATACAAATGTTACACAGGGGTTTCACTGATATTAGTAGTTAGTTGAATAACGTAAAAAAATATTCATCCTTACTTTGGCATCATTTACCTTCCTTCCACTAGCTGATGCTGCAGGAGCAGCTTTGGTAGAAGCAGCACTATTAGCTTTGTTGGAAGTTGGCTTCTCCACAGCTGGTTTTTCTGGAACCGCTTTCTTTTTTCTGTGAGTTGTTAGAAGTAATTCTTCCTTCCTCTCATTTTCTGGCAATGACTCTAAATAAGTAGCATATTCTAACTTATATTGGTCTATCATTTGCTGCACCTAGAAAAATTTTAGCATTGAAGGAGAGAAGACAACAATTATTACAATTTCTCAATTTTCAGAGAACAGACACTGCAATAAAAATATTATGCAAATCATATTTACCTTGTCATGATACTTCTTTTTGTCTATTGCGGAAAGATCCTTCCACATCTTTGAGATTTCTAGCATCCTCCCTTTGGAGTTGTATTTCTTCATTTCATCACTAGCTAACATTATCCTCGAGAATAAACTGTAACCTGAATTTGGTGGCTTTTCAGGTTTACCGGCCAATCTGCAATGAATAAGCATGAATTATATAAACATTATATGTACATTTCAAACAACCAAATTCATATTACATAATTATAATAATGCTCATATACACCGAGTGATTACATATCTACATCCCACTTGATTAGAATGTTTCCAATATAAACAAAATTAATAAAATATGAAGTTGCCAACCACATGTCAGAGAACATTCAGCCACTTTTGAAAAGAGTAAAACATTAATTTCATTAAGTAACTAACACATAACACAATGAAAGTTAGTATAATATATCATGTTGCGGTAAAATATTCAAGGGAACGAGAAGATTTTAACAGATGTTTGGAGACAAAGGGAACTAATTCTAAGGGACTTTAATGCACTTCAACATAGCATTAATCACCATTATCACATATAAGTGAAACATATTTGCATTTCACCCACAATACGCTACTCAACCTACCTTTCCTTTAATTGTTTTTCATCTTTGGTAAGTACTGGTTTTAAGGGTTGAGGCACAAACGTTGGATTTTCTTTCATATAAACTTTCAGCTCGGCCTGTAAAATCATTAGAGTGATTGTTTGTAATATAAATTTAAAATAAAGACAGTCAAGTAGAGGCATATACAAAGCAAGGACACAAAAAAGTCATACTTGATAGCGTGCTTCATCCTCCAGAGCTCGATTAATCCAAATGAGCTTCTTTTTATCACTAACATTCTTCCACATCTCTTTACATTTCTCTTGTCTAAAGTCAGGGTCATCTCGATGTGTTTTTAACTTCTCCAAATAATACAGCTGTTGAAAGAATAATTCATAAAAAATTCACCTTGTGATATGTAGGTTGAGAACATATGTAAAATGATCCAATGTAGAGAAAAAGTGATGGCAAGACCAGGATAAGTAGGCTAGCATTCTTATTAACAGCCATTAAAACTTATTTCAAAGAGCAATTACACTCAGCAATCATGCATTAGAGATCTGTGATCAAGAGGTGAGTTGAAAGGCATTCACAAATTAGGAAATCAACAACTCATTCCTAACTACATGAAAATATTATAATAACTCCTGCACTTGAACTGACCTTAAAAGGTGTACATGGCCGGCGTGGCCCAGGTTCCATTTGAGGAGGTGGTTTGTCCTTGGGAGTACTTTTGGGCACCATTTCTGGATGAAGACGACTAGAAAAAATAACAAATAATAAGTTTTAGCAAAGTGACGCCTTTTCCTGTTAGTCAGAGATAGGCAAGTTATAGGCACTAGTGGACAATGAGTAAACTGAAATGTAAAATGTCTTCAAACCAGGCAATTAACATTTAATAACTATTAAACTGATAAAATATACAAAAACTAGCTGGCCAAAATGGAATTGATCTCCTCACTAATGAATATCAGATGCTGAAGAAAAATAATGAAAGAATCAAATGCAAGAGAACTCACAGAAACTATAAACATGTCCCTCTTAACAAACCCACAACTAATCTAAACTTGGCATAATCTGGAGAATCGCTCACTAAAAATCTGGAAAAGAAAGGGTCTACTGCAAATGTATTTTCACTGCATTTTTGGATGCAACAAGAAACTCAGAACTAAACGGTGAAATTGTGGATTAGAGAAACATGCTTTCAAGGAGAAATGATCTCATACCACACGTTTCTTCACTGTAATAAAGCTTAAAGGAATTTCAACAACTACTGCCTAAGCATTACTTAAAAGGTTGTGAGTAAACTCATGACATATTCAACCCATTTTCATGACAATTTCAGGGATCTTACCAGTAAAAAGTCTCCCGGCTGTATACTGCAATAACTATTTCAACAGATAACAATAAATAAGGTTAATCAAAACCAGCATTACTCACTAGAATTCCTCCAACTTTTCTTCGTACTCTCTTCTTTCTTCAGCTGCCTTATCGATATATTTTTGCTTTTTCTTTTTTGATAAGTTTTTGTACATTAAAGCTATATGTTTGGATACAGCAGTCTGGAAAAAAGGAATTAAAGTCAAGTAAAATTGACAGTTGCACAGTACATTTTACTATTGAAAAATCAGAGGTTTTCCCAGTGAATGCAAAAGATAAAGAGTCAGAGTGTCCAGCAAGTTTAAACCATTTTTTTCCGGAGTTTTCCAAGTAAATCATTGCATTTTTCCAGGGTCTTGTGGCATGACATTCCTAATATATTTAAATCAAATTTACTGACAAATCTGCATATTTTGTCAGTAAGAAAAACACCCAAAATTTTGGGTTATAAATCGGATTATAAAAAAGATGAAACAATATACATAATGTAAAGTACAAATTTTGTTTCAAACAAGATAAAAGAAACAAAATGGGATATCTGACAACAAAATTGAAAGTCAAGAGGATTCAAATTCTTTACAGACCAATGAAATGAGCCCTAAAGCTAAAAAAAATTAGACAAGATTGTACCCAAACTTAATGTCAAGACATGCCTAAGAGCTCACCACAAAAATTGCATCTCACAGAGCAGGTAATGCAGGCATACTGCACGACGAGCAGCCAAACGGTAGGGGGGAGGACAACCAATCACACCAAATATTAACTACTACGTACTACTGCACTTTCCTAAGCTGAGGCAGAGGGTTATCTTTGCAGCTTGCTGCTTGTCACCTCGTGTCATAAATAAATGCACAATTACAAAAGAAAACTTTTTCAGGTGGAAGGAGTTAATTGACTCCAGCCTCAAAAATAAATAAGTGAATCATGGCCACACTGCCACGACAATTGTGCAATACGTGGGAACACAGACCATGCAGATTGAGCAGACCATGATATGAATGGAGAGCACAGCTGAAGGGAATCTAAGGTGTAGTTTTAACCCCTCTCTCTTGGCCACATTAGATATCAGCTGCCATGAAATTTCAAGGAGATTCCAGAAAAATGCAAAATTTCCCAGAGTTTTCTCAGTTCTCCAGGTAGCAACACACCCTGAGAGTTCTTAGGTATCAGATGAGGTAAATGAGTAGATCAGTACTGATGTTTCCATGGTGTGTTCTGCATTTATCTTCAAAATAATAATTATCCACCTTGAAGATGTAGGCAGACTACATCTTCAAAATGTCAGCGCAGATCAACACCATAACCAGGAAAGAAACCTGAGAACTGGACACCCTTTTTACATCTGTCTCATGATGAGAATTTCCAATGCATAGGAAAATACCAGCAAAAATCCATTGAAATCCTCTGAGATAACTTGAAATACGCATTTATTTTAAGAAAGAGTTCAAGATAAAAGTTACTTACTACTGAAGTTCTTACCATTTCTAGCCCAGGATGTTCTTTTGCCACTTTGTCTTTCTTCTCCAAATAAAATAACATATAAGTTGACAGTGGCCTCCTTGGCAGATCTGGATGTCTATTCTGTAAAAACCACATAACATATGAAACTGATTCTACTGATATTCCAGGAAAATAGAGGGCATATTATAAGATTAGTTAATTAATTATTTTTTTCAAAAGTACCAGGGATTCAATTAGTACCCTAAAAAAGGACGCTACTGCAAAAAATATTTAAACATGAAATCAATCAAATCTTAACTTGAAGGACAATACTAAATTTCTCCTCATTACCAAAAAAATTATTTAGTACCAATTTATCAGGTTTGCCATCAAATAAAGCCATCCCCCAACTCTAGTTACTGTCTACATCAAGAGCAAGTCATGGCCTTGTAATGAATAAAAACAGTTTGACCTGCACCTATTTGTTGAAGTCAGATTTTACAAGTGAAAACATTAGATTACCTGTTTGGTACTTCGGTAAAAATTGGTCCATGGCTGAGTCACCCAAGTTTTGGCATCCTCCAACAACTCCCTCAGCAATCGGTAACGCCTGAGTCTTTTTTGAATTTTGTTCCACATGGCTTTACACTCAGGCCCTGTGTATGGTCCAAACCTAACCTGTAAAAGAAAAGTTATAGCATCAGCACTGACAGCAGCAACAATAATGTGTGAGACCTGGAAATTTCCACTTTTGAGAATTATGATAATGCAGCAATATTTTTATTCCAACTCCTGGGGTGATTCAAACAAAACTGACGTTACCAGAAATCCTATGTCATATCCTATGAAGTGAAGCTGCTGGTGAGCCAAAATAAAGCCAGTTTAATGTGAAGCAGTTAAGCTCCCAGACACATCTGGAAGAATAAAATAATTTTGTTAACTCCACTTGTGTTAATTTATGCCACTAACCAGGTTTCGGCAACTTTGCGTCATCTTCAGGTGAAAATACAACATCAGTTACAGTATTTATACAAGTTCATGGAAAGGTAGGAGAACATATTGGGAGAGGGAGGGTGAGAGGGGTAGGAATTGGGATGGTGGGAGGTGGGGTAGGTGAAGGGATGGGAGGAGTGAAAGGGATACATTTTTTATTTTCCCTTGAACATGACACCAAGCATCGAAACCTGAGTCAGGACAATAAATTCTCACAAGTGGGGTTAATGAAGTTATTTTATTCTTCTGTGATGGATCACTTGCACAACATAAAGCCAGTAACATTTTCCATTGTGCCCATACACAAATATTCCAGGGTAGATATAAAAAAATGATAACTAGACAAATTTTTAATTGTTTACCCTGAATTATTATAAACTATTGGTTATGGTATATATCTTTATAGTAACTAAAACAATGACAACTAATACGTTTAGCTTAACTCATTCAAAATGTATTTGGAGATTTTGATGATGGTTGAGCTCTAAGTATTTGGATGGAATGAATATTTGCAATTTAAACTTATTTATTTCATTTGAAGTTATTCAAGTACTTTATTTACTGTTTTAAGCAGATGAATTGTGCTAATTTCTCAAGTTTTATACACATTGGTTTAAGAACTCTGAATAAATTATTATATTGTACATGAGTTGGTACTGAAATTTGTATATACTTGCATTAGTGAATGGTGATTGAGCCAGAAAAATACTGTCAATTTATACACCACATGAGTTCAGCTTGGCTGTGATTTTTCAGCCCTCTCCTGCTATAATTTTAATCATTAAGCTGGTTTTTTACAAGCTGTTGAACTGAAAATCTTTGCCTTGGCTATTTTCTTTCCGTGCCTAATTTCTACAGGCTCTTTTACAATTTGGTCTGAGTAGTCTCCTGAGTGACAGAGAATTTTCATGTTCACAAAGGCGGTAACCCTGTGAACTCTTCTTGTGAGTTAAAACATTGAAAGAAAACCTTTCACCAAAATGTGTACAGTGAGAGGGACATCACTATGGCCCTGAAGAGGACCTTCAATCCTGGAGATGGGAAAACAGAAGAAGAGCGCCCAAAACCAGTGGCCAGGGCCAGCCTTCCTTACGTTTCCACGATTTCCAGTACTATTGTGAGGATTCTAAGCAGGCAAAAGACTCCTGTGGTCTCCTTACCCCAGGAGTTTATCACATTACATGCAAATGTGGCTGGGCTTTTGCAAAGGCTGAACGCAGCATCATCAACGACCATGCCATCCAATTGGACAAAGCAAAGATTCTTTGCCATGCCAACCATTTCTGGGAGACACACTCAAAAGAAGCCGTTGAAATTAGGATGGAGGGGAAAAATTTCAACAGAGAAAAAGACACCATTTAAGTACTGCCTGGAAACTGGTTCTCATGAGGATCCGAGATATCAGAAAAAGGCGGGAGGATTTTGCCAATCAGGAGTCTCCTGACCTGCCTACCTAGCCTAAATATATCGGAACCAAGGAAGTCACAACATTCTGCCCTGAAGACGATGGACGACTTGGCCATCAAAACGTCAGCACTTATGGAGTCTCTCACCCAGTGGACTTCCCTAATAGAGCTACTTAACATCTCCTGCTGGGAAAACCTCAGATTTGACTTTTTCTTCATAACCATTAATGGAGAAAAACTAAAGATTTTTGATGAGAACAGATTACATACCATCCTGATCCTCAATGTTTGAATTAGATTGAAAGGAAAAGTGGTTTGATGATTGTCATCTTGATAATAAGGAATTTGAAATTTCTGGGAGTGATAAAAGTCATTTTAGTTTATTGAGAGAACTTAAGAGGATATTTTTGCCCTTTCACCATAACGCAGCACTAGAATTATTGTATGCATAATTCGACTGGCAAAGGCTAGCGATAAAAATGACATGGTGAAAAAAGGTTTTACAAAAACCATGTACACACATTCAGAAAAATTTAACCTAAAATTCGATTCACATAGTTCTCAACTGAAATTGGAGCGCCTCCACTGTTTCGTGTCGATTCGATGCCACGGCTGTCTAAAAAATCGGAATTATAGACGCTATATCGAGGATTTCAGGTCCTACAGGCTGGCAATCGGCGGCCACGGGAAAAAGCAGTGAAGTGTAACAGGAATAGTGAGTAAGACCGCTAGAACGGTTCAACGCCGACCGTCGCTAAATGCTCTGGACTCAGTGCGGCGGCCACTAAACGGAATACACGATGTCTAATTGAGGCTCCGATGCCAAGGAATATCAAAGGTTGACGACGAGTACCGACGCAACTTCGGAGTGACGGGCGAACGGTAATCGACAACGTGAATATGACTACACTTCACGGTTAATGACACCAATCACATTCTGTTTACGTCAACCTTAGCTCAAAAACTTGGGATGCTTCATAGCCTCTGAAGGCATGAGGAGGCATTGGATACTCACACACATATACATCGGCTGATATCGACTCTGACGACAAGTCACGGAATTGGCCAACTAAGGAAGTCGGCGCGCGAACATTTACGAAGTAAAATGAATTCACTTTCCCGGGATGGGATCGATCACGGTGTAACCCAGGATTTCTGATTAGTTATTTACATGAGGAATCAGTCGAATGCCGACACGGTCCACGAAGGTTAGAACTCGAAAGATGTTGGTTGTTTAAATTTCCATTTACAAAGCACTATCCCGATTTGATACATTTCACAGCCTTCTCGAACTTGAAATCACGTAGTTACATTATAAAATAATTTCGTAGTTTCTGTAGCATACCTATTATATGGTGCATGTTGGTGAGGTGTAAGTAAATTTCTTTACTGTAGTTCATGTCGGTGATAAGTCACCCCCTGCCAAACACCCCTGTGGTGGCTAACAGGGTAATAGGTAGAAGTAGAAATCCTTACAGGCTAACAGAGGAATTCGTAGATATCTGAGAAAGGTATGTTACTGAGGGGAAGAAAACATGTACGACATATGAAACACGTAAGCGCACAGATGATATACATCGTTACACTCAAAATTACGAAAACATAAAATCATAATAGAGTGAATAAACGTAAATAAAAGAAAAATGAAAATGTAAAAACAAAAGCAAAAGGAAGTCAATACACCCGTAATGTCAATGTAAACTTAATAATTGCGCGTTATCAGTTACCGACGGAATATATGAACCCAAAATACCCGGCCTGAGCTAAACAACTACTAAGTGCTGATGCCAAGTTGTCGCCGCTGACGCTGCTGATGCTAAAGGACTATTTCTGCTCCAATAATTTCACAATTCGATTTAAAGCTACATCTACATATGAGGGAAAACCAAACTTCTTCAAAAAAAATTTATTTACACTTAAATTTAAATTCGGCATGACAAATACGAGCTACAAGAATATTCTTTCAACAACGATTTTACCATTTCCGTATGAGAATCACAGCGATGTCCCGTGTGCATAATAACCCGAACACCAAAACGCACGAGTAATTCGAATTCGTACGCAGATCACGTGGCTATCATCCCCTAGGGTAACATACCCAAGGGCCAGCTAAATAAGGAAATTATTTCAAACCAAGTGAATTAACTTCCATGTTAAAGTAGTGCCAAGGTATTGAGTTAAGGTGGACGAAGACAAATTATCGAGAATATTGCAAGCGCGAAGCCTGACCTACTGTTCTACTATTTTCTTTTATTTTTCTTAGTAGCTATATGGCAAGTCCTGGACAAACACCAAATGATTATGTCCATTGAGTTCGATGACATACTAGTCCATACAAAAACAATATGAAATAAGATCGGAAATATTTTTGTCAAAAACTATACATTATATCATAAGAGTAAATTACTCTATTATTATATATATAGTTTTTTGGGAATAGTTTTAGTATAAGGATATAATATATTACTGGTAATCTAAAGCCAACATTTTCAATTCTTACACCCTATTTCATGTCCTTAAAAAAATAATAAAATACGCAATTGGTAGAGAAAATGAGGTCTTAATTAAATGGTAGTTTACCTGCAACGGTATCTGCTACGTAATAGAACCAAGTAATTGTGGTTCGACTATTTGGCTAATTTTCACAATTACTCACAATTCAAAGATTGTACGGGACATGGGGTATCGACAACCCTCTTTTCCGATTCCAAATGAAATATGTACGACTTAATATTAATCATAACAACTCTTCGAAGAACGACAATACATTACTAAGTAATTGCAGCGAGAGCTGTAGTAGTCGGGCGCCTGCCTTGAAAATACGCATGGGTCAATACCAATAACCTTTTACGATGCGAAAGACACATTAGATGCCGGAGATGATTTAGGAGGCAAAGAGAGTGGTGAAAAATCACTACAAATGACACCACTCATGATTGACAATTCATTTAAACACCGTAAACATCAGTGTACCATATCCTCCCTCATGCATGACGAACACCGTAATATTTTATCAAGGTCAATGCAAAAAAATTGTTGCGCCCTGTGATCGCGAAGGGGGCGAGGTAAGTTGGACTAAGAGATCGACGTTTATAACGGAAATGCATAATAAAGTTTTTCCAGAACGCGACAAACTACACTGTACTGTGGGATTTGCCCATTAGAGAGTCGAGAGAGCAGCATGGAGGGCAAAAAATTCGAAGTGAGACATGAGCGTCGCACAGGCATAGATGCGGCAATTCCTTGGCCTCCTCCATGAAGTTCGCTGGAGGGCGTGAACTAACTGCGGCAGTCACTGTCTGAACATTCCCTTCCTGTCTCCGTCCAGTATTGACCATTCAATTTGGCGCCGTCTAGCCCAACCCACACGCGACGTCACTTATATAGTACTAACGATTACACTTCGAGGGTAGTCGCAAGGGGCACTTACGGCGAGGCGAGACTGGAGCGCGTAAATCGTTCACACAATTTTCTTTCCTTTCAGTCATTTTTTGGGTACCGCAACACTGCGATTAGCCGGTATACCGTATGGTCCTCGAGATCCGGGTACTCAGTTTACAATTAATTATTTACAACTCCATCACTTGAATGTGAAAGATTGATTAGAACAATAATTACTCTGCACTGACGCTCTTATAAAAACCAATTTCGCACCGCGAAGCATAACACCGACAATGGTTTTACACAACTACGACAAATTTGACATAAAAGTGAAGTTCTCACCATAAAAGTGTCTTTTTGGTGATTTATTTTGTTTTAACTCACAAAAATTATTTTTTGGAACAACAATACTTTTATATTTCATTTCTTACTTAGCGGTTCACGTTTCTCGGGTTACCGCTCAGGCTCAAGGCGACGCAGCACACTACTCATTGGATCACGGCAGTACCAGCAGTACTAAACACATCAACGATATTTCAATATCATTCGAGCACATGACGTTTTATAAGACTGACGTGACAGCCCCCATAGAATGGCTAAGCAACTAACGGATTAAAAAGTGAAAGTCTTCACATACAAGTACAAGGATATTTAAAGCTCTTCTCCCTTGCATAGGTTCTAAACATAAATCCGCCCATATGCGTAAGATTCGATTGGAAATCAACCCTGTGTATTCTGATTATATTCACCCCGGTCCCAATTTTCGCAAAAACAAGAACGCTGGGCATCTAAGATTACGGAAAACGGCACGGCTCTAGCAAAATCGATCTCACAGAGAATCAATTATGGTTTAGGACTATTTCGTTAGACTTGGTTCAAAGGCAATAAAAAAACGGTTTGCTTTATAACAGGGAGAAGTTCGTCCACTAAGAACGCAGATACCCTTCGTTCATCAAATCCAATATAGTTTGGGACATCGTTCCGATGGATTCTCAACATTTCATCACACTTTTAGGGGGATCCATTATAATATCTATGGAAACCACGCAGAATTAGTGTAAAAGACCTCATCAGATTGACATTGGCACTA
This sequence comes from Ceriagrion tenellum, assembly GCA_963169105.1. NCBI lineage: Eukaryota > Metazoa > Arthropoda > Insecta > Odonata > Coenagrionidae > Ceriagrion > Ceriagrion tenellum. The sequence goes on along the minus strand of OY720633.1, from coordinate 50,892,896 downwards.
AGGGGAGGAGGGAATGATAATTTAATTACGGGCTAATAAGTGGAAGGCCAGAGCATACATATTAGATAAGAAAAAAGGCGATTTCCATCAAATGGTAATCAGGAGGAAATTTGTTGAGCATGAGAATTATCCGTGTCGTTCGGCCGACTTCGAGGCAAAGACAGATATCTGAACACATTGGCGAGTTACAGGATATTAATATTTATTACGGTGAGGAACGAGGATAACATAGGTGTTTTTCATGGCATTTTCAAACCATACGGCCGTACACACGTGGCTCGAAAATCTACAATACGTAGAGTTTCAAGCAAAGCGGTAAACAATATTACGAAAAAGACGCTTCGCATAATGTCAATGATAACTTTTCAAAAGGATTTCTACACCGAACTAAAACATACATTCAAACTTAAATGCATTTAACAATCTGCTTCTGGGTAAAATCAATATGCCATCAACAACAAAACGGTATCATACGGTTTAAACTAGTAAAATTTGGAAAAACAGAGCAATAAACGAAAAAAATATGTGAAAACAATAAAAATGTTACTTTTCACCATTGAGTTATACAAAATGCGCAAAAATAGATAAATAGAAATGGGATTGAATAGATCTAATTTTAACTATAGCATTTACAATGTTTTATTCAAGTGCCCGCACATGAAAAAAATACTAATGCTTCCACAACCTTGAGCGAATAACGTGAACTCCAACGCATTACTACAAACAGTGCAAATTGATTTTTTTAATTTCTACTCCAATACCATGTCCATAGAGCGATTTTCATAAGCATAACCAGAAAATCTGAGCGCCTGGAAGCAACGCCGACGACTTAAACGCGAGATAAAGCAGACGAGGAAGCCGGGATCGCAGTAACTACGCCCCGGCGGTAGAGAGGAAAGGAGGTCGAGCGTCGCCTGGCGTTCTCCCCCGATGGCTCTCCCCCCGGTCGGAAAACGACCGTTCTCGGCATGCGCGCCTGGATGACGCCTTCTCGGCGGCGTCGGCGCCCGATATCGAGCCGCTTGCTCCCCTTGGCGACGACGCTCGGCCCCGAACACCGGGGACGCCCGCCCGTCCGCGTCGGCCGTGGAGTTGCATGCGCAGAGTAGCTGGGGCGGGGGCCGCGTTAGGTACTACATGGCGCGGGAGAATCGAGCGGGCGGGAGGGGTGGGGGAGGGGGGGATCACCCGTCCTCTCGACGCTGCTGTCGCCCGCTGCTCGAGCGACCTCCCGCCCGGGCCTCGTTGCGGAGGCCCCCGCGGCGAGCCACATCCCCGTGCCGCGAGTGAAGCCGAACTGCTCATAGAGTAACGGGTCATTCCTCTGTTAGAGCCAACCTTCCTTCTAACTCTTATTCATTCTCGAGAATATGAATTTAACCGTCTTTTCAGGCCTGAATAAATGGAATCATCTCGCGCTGAAGGTGGGTAGAGGAACAAAAACATACCAAATATACACGGAGAATGAGACATCAACCAACTTTATAACACTATTAATTTTCGAAAATATTACCACTAGTGCTAATATAAGGCCTAAACAGCTAGATCCTGATCATTCAGAAGGAGGACAAATGAACAAAAACACTACAATCCCATTGATAGTACAAATTCCTGATGTAGTATGCAAGTTGATACGAAGAAACGCTTGCCCTAACATAGGGGTTAAACCTCGCCATGTTACAGAATGACAGAGATATATTTTGTACCACTCATCGAAAATATGAATTTAAGGAATTACTTTATGAATAATTACACGATCTCCTCCCGTGGAAAGCCAGTTACGATGACAGTAAAACATTTCCTTGTACAACACTTAGCAGAAAAAACTCATTATTTTCCCATTTGTACGACGATTGATGAGCGCAAAATACATGGGAGGCCGGAGGATGAACGTCCCGAAAACAGACGCTGATCCGACGGGCGAATAACCGACACGAGCGATACCGCATATAGGGGGCCGGTGAAACCGAGCGATCGGAGGGGAAGTCGGCACGAGTCACCGAACGCTAGCTGGGTCCCGGACGGGTGGGCGCCGGTGACGTTTATACGGCGGTGGCGGCCGACCCCGCAGACAGGCCGCGGCGGCGTCCATCTACAGGTTGATCGGTTATTTGGGGAGGCGACAGACTAGTGAAGAGGTTTCGCGTCACAGACGATAAGGTGTGAAAGATGGCACGATAAGAATTAGTAAGAAAGTGGAGGAAGGACGGAAAGAAACAGTGTGTGTCAGTATTAGTCTACTCCTCTCGAGAGGCAATTCGAAATTCAAACATTAACGGAGTACTTAATGTGATATTTACGTATCATCCTGTAAGATAATGGGACCCTCTGGAATATTTTCGCCATTCTAGGGATTCAAATCCACACCGTTTGAATACGGAGCCCGGAAGTGATCGATTCCTACTAAATTCACGAGGTTGGCAAGAGATCGAACACGAGAAAAATCTATTATTAAGTTAACGCTTAAGCAAACGATTAAGATAAATCTTCGGAGTTTGGGCTATTTCACAGCCTTGTTTCTCGAACGTTATAGTCATTGAACAACACGTCATCCGACGGCTTAAACGATGTGAAGCCGTTCAGGTGAGCCAATCCTTAACCAAACCAGCTAATTCGCAATTGATGCGAGCGCGTTAGCATTTTTCACGTATTCATCGAGTGACCTGAGAGAAGAGTTGACCTAGGCTAAAAACATTCTGTGGATTGATTTCTTTCTCTGCATTGGAAAAGTTCCAAGCCGTTCCAAAAAAATGTCTTTCTTGTATTCTGGAGCACATACTGCATATTATTTAATTTTCTAGCAATTACTTTCGATTGTTTTAAATTTTTAATGTTATTCTTGCCGCAATAAAATATTGGAACAAGTAAAAAATTCACTAAGAAACATATAATAGAGACAGATGACCTTTGCACAACAACGTAAATTTCCCATAGACATATCAACATTCAAAGAAGACCGATGAGTGGACAGGTTAACCGTTCCAGCGCCGCCGATGTAGACGCACGCCACTCCGCGGCGGGCGCGCAACGCATCCTGCGACTTGGCTCACCGCGACGATCGCGGGCACATATGAGGCCGGCGGCGTGCGAAAACTGACCATCGGCGGCGGCGCCCACCTCTACAGCGGGGCATTCGGTCCGCGCACAGGGGACCCCGGGACGCTCGCGAGTATTAAGGGGGACGGCGGCGCTCGACTCGCACAGCCCACGCGCCGCCGGCCGGCCTCGGCGATCACCTCCCGCGCCGCTCGTTTCGACCCAAGGAGCGGTCTCTATTTTGAGCGAACACGCACACACTCGCCGCTAAAATAAAAATTCGAACGTGGGGGACGTCTGGGAGAGAGGCTACGAACCCTCTGCGACAGTTTTTCTTACGTAGGAATCACGGAATCACTTTTACATCAGTATCGTATTTCTTTCATGAGCACGCAAGTCGAACCCATCCCGATTGAAAATAGCCGGCGTCAAACTTATACGGAAATTTGCACGTACATTGACCTAATTGATAATACTTCTCTAGTTCACTAAGCCCCAAATAAGAAAGCTCACGCGCTCTATCTCACCGCGTCTGAGTATATCATAATGGGGAGGGTTCAAATCTACGACAATAGACTTCACGCAATTAAGTCTTCGTCCTAAATAGAGGGAAGTTCTCGTTTCCAGGCGTTCCGGCAAAACTTTTTTTTACGATGGCCACTCCGATGTCTACGATGATTCAGAGGCAACACACAAAGAAAGTTGACCCTACCATACAAGCGTAGGACTTGAGATTCCGATTGTAAAGGCAGTTTATAACCCTGAGTTTTAAAACCTCCAGTTCAACAATCTAGATCTGTTCGCCACACCCAACCTGGCATAATTTTATTTTAAAGACGGTTCAAGTGATACTTGGTACAAATTATGCTATCCGGTGTTAGATATTTTGGGCGTAATCCAGTATGATTTTGGCCATCCTAGGCTTCCATGATCACCGATCATGTACTTTCGATGAAAAGGTATTTTCAAATACATCGTAGCGCACATCTACTATATTCTGGAATTAATCATTACAGTACACCAAGTAACCGATACGACAATGTTATATTTTCATCAATTTCCGATTTTGCGGCCAGAGAAATAGTACTATCTGTAAATACTTCCCCAAATATTAGAAATCAAATAACTCAGCGAGTAAGATTGCTTCCTAATCACCATGCTGACTGCAAAAGCAATAATGCTAGCCAGCATTGTCGAATACTTGCAGGATCAAGTACGGAGATATACGCGCTTAAGATAGAAAACGTCCATGCCAAGATGGGATTCAAATACAGGAACATTGGTTTGCCTGGTTGACAAACCAGGCTGGTCTTCGATTTGGAGCACGGTGCTCTTTAAGCGGTAAAAAATTTAAGACGACAAAACATTTCGTAAGTCACAGAACTCATAACATCTGTTCTTTTTTGGAAAGTGAGAGTGAAACGAGTTCAAACGAGATACTTATTTTTCAAAAAATAATAAATTATCAGTATTCAAGCTTTAAAAACCTTAAAATGAGAGTATCGATGAATAACTCATTAATGGGGCAAAGCAAATTACACCTGGATTTTTCATCCTATAGATTTCTTTTTATACATCTCCTTTTATTTTTCTGGAGAAAATTTGCTTGGTATAGAAATAATAGATGATGTTACATCGTTTTCCAACGTTTCGCTAACTTAATTATGTTCCATGTGCTTACAATTAATTCGCAGCATTTATATGTAATTATAAATTTATAACTGGTCCAATTTTTCCTCAAAGAGGTATAATAAGACATATTGAAATATATATTAGAGTATTTTTAGTAAGTGATATTGATAGATACTGAACGTTAGCCATAATTCAAATTCAGTGACTAGAGGATCAGTCCCGTACGTATATATGCACATGAGAGTGAAAAGACAGACACGTATGATGACAAATGAAGCAATCTTAGGTAGTGGCTACAGGCCAGATATATCCTACGGTAGAGAAGTCCTTGGGACCGGAGATGCCGAGTTGAATGGCGAGATGGGGATGAAGAGAGAAGAGCGGGACTGCAGGAAAAACCAGAGGGGGTGAATGATCGCGGTGACAGAATCGCGTCTACCCCACTGTCTGGAACAATGATGGAGACGAGCAAAAACAACTTCTTCCCGGCAATCGAACGGCAAGAATTTTTCACAATGAAGCATTCGGTATGAAATGCTAAGGAAATAGAAGAACGAAGTGAGAACAAATATCAGTGCCACGACACCACAATTCGCAACTTAGACAATATGCAGGGACACATAAAGAGACTACTTGGAATGAGGTGTTCATTCGTTATCGAATAATCGTACGAGATTGCAATAATTCACATAAATTGGATATGATGGCACAGAAAATGAGCAAGAGGGTACTTCCAATGCTTAAATACCTCAATTTGTTCTTGGGGTAAAGTTTACCGAGGAATCAATAAATTCGAGAGGAAAGAAATTTACAATAAGACACTCTGAAACCTTGAAATTAATATTCCCCCATGATGCGAAAGGCAAGTCAGGTTTTCCAAGGGCTATTTGGCGCTCCCAGCTCACTAATGAGAACAATTAAACTTATTGGTCCACAATCCTGGAACAGTGCAAACATGAATTTTTCCATGGATCCCGATTTCTGACATAATATTAAATGAAACGTCTGTGATACCAGTCTTTACAACACATCTCTAGGATCCCAAATGTAAGTTACCACTCGGTTAATGGCTGTGTACAGGAAAATGGCGAATCTGGGCGCAAGTAGGCATTACACATTCCACATGATCGAATTAACTAAATAATTACGCACTGATTACAGCTCCGGCAAATAAAATAGGGTAGATCGGAAATAAAAACACGAATGCCTAAACAAAGAGATGAAACCTGAGAATTAAAAGGTCAGCCAACAATTCAGGTTTAAAGCAAGAAATTTAGGAGTGACAGTTTATGATTATTTCGAGTTTCAGTGGAAAACAATGCTACAGATTAAAATGCACGGCTCTAGATTCCAGGACGGCTGTGTCTAAAGCCGGCTAAAATGCATACATAGAACTGCCTGATGCCTAAAAGCGTGGACACGTATTTCCCCACAACACCACTGTTTCCATTAACGACGTGCATTCAGAATCACCCCGACGACGGAGCGATGACCACCGTTTACGCAATTGTGTTTCTTGTCTCAACGGCGCAAACGAAATTCCCCGCTTTCCCTCGGTAGACTCATTAGAAGTACGTTCACGCCCGACTCAAAGAGCCGCATGGTTTTCCATGCCCATTAATTCACTGGATACACAAACTCCTCCAAAATCTGCTCAAAACTAACTCCGCCATACCTCTTGTGCTGAGCCAATTCACAATTTTATTAGATTATAAGGAGAAAGAAAAACCTGCAGTTCACTCACTACAGGGGGTCTCTACTTCTTAGGGCTCTCATCTCTTTACAAAATAAGCTGATTTGTTAACATTTGTAAAACGTTAAAAAGATGAAAGAAGAAAGATGAAAGCCAGGTCATAAGTAAAATAAAATTTATGCAGTAAGCTAAGTAATGAGCATTTCATTCGAGGGTACTTGTTATTAGATATGTTGAATTGAAAATAGAAATCAGTAAAGTTCATTCATATACTCGCGAGGTTTCTTGTCGCAACATACCAATTTGCCAATCTGGTACAGAATACGGACAAGCTATAAACTTTATTAAAAATACACTGCCGCGACTGGGTTTCGTTAACAAACAGCTTTCTGGAGTGAGGAGATACACGCAAAGCTAACACTGACTGGGAATTACCTGAAGTTCTCCAAGAGGGTCGAATCACCGCATCATTTAAGATAACGGCAAGAGAAATTCATCGACGATATGACAACGACCTTGGTACTCATAGACAACTTAGGAGAAGGAAATTCAATGTTATGACCAGGCATTAGTATTCTTCTCGGATAAATGGACGAACTCTCCACGAAGTACTCATGAACTAGAGCATAAAGAATTGCACTCATTCCAACAGTTAACAGAAATTTTACGTGTATCAGTGGAAGCGTAGAGGAAGTATTCTGAAGAGAACTGAGTAAAAAGATTCAATTTACCAGTCTTTGCGCGAGGAAAAAGTAAAGACGATATTAATTGAAAACGAACAGGGCGAGGAACAAAGGAGGAAAATTGATAATAATTCGCTATTGATGAAACTGAGCAAAAGATGATGCCGTCTCCGGGGTCATACAAATTGCGAGGTAATATCAAGTAATACGGAAACTAGAAAATATGCTTCTTCGGGAAACAAATTTTTCAACCTACATAGAACGTCGCGATGCGGAGTGAACGGCGGCCGGAGAACAGCCTCTCGAAGCGGATAGAATTCTGAAGATATTTTGGGAACATAAAGGAAAATAATCGTACACGTGACGATGTCACTGCGACGCATCCACGCTTCCGATTCAAATTAGGAAAGCATTACGCGCCATCTAATGCATGTAAATATATTAGGCTTCGTAGGCCGAGATACGAACTTGCGGCCAGTTTGGTTCATCGCCGGTGCCATACTATCTGTCTTCAGGTCACACTCCTGCTTACATAGTTTACACTGCCACAACGCACAGTCAATCAACCGGTCCCAGCTTTCGTTGATTCACTAAACCTTTCCTTCAAAACACGTTTCCACGCCACTGTTTGGTGAGAGCAACAAAAGAAATCACTCGGTAGGTCGACATCATATTTTAGACCCGTCTTCAGGCATTTTTCTTCAATAGTTGCCAACGAAATCATCACATTTTGAGGGCTGATATTCTTTTTAAAAACCGCTACCGATGTTTAGTATTACATCCTATTCACTTCCACAGCGATGTAATAGCCGATGCACATTCCACTTGTGCCTAAATAAAATCGTTGTAAATTGGGAGATGATATTCAGGGGAGTCCAAAACCTATCATGCCCTATTTTGACGCGAACGTCGTACTGTTATTATTTCGATGTACACTGAAAATAACAATATAAAACGTACTATTAATTTAAAAAGTTGCCCTGCCTAGAAAACTACTTCGGCTGAAGAATTTTCTTTTGTACAATTATTCGAGTATTCAGCTTTATAAATAATATTTCCTGGAAGAATTGCATATAATTGCCATTCTCTTCAACTTTCAACTGCAATATTGATGAGAAGAGGCGCGGTGCGCTGAAGGACGAACAGAGAGGTCACAAAACAAGGACGAGCTGGAAAAAAATGCCTTAATTCAAAATAGGAATGTTTGATCCAATTTTCCCTCAGCTAGTAAAATAATTTTTAGCAACATTTCCCAGATTAATTCCTCTAATGATGAACTTTCATTCTACAATTGCAGAAGCGAGGAGGGTATTGATTATTATACAGTAAACGCATTTTTTTAATCTTGGGTTCTCAACACCGTAAAAAAATATGTACAATATCCAAATGCTTATCAATGATTTTCGAGGAAATGCTGAATGCATGAAATCGCTCCGTTTCAATAATACCTGGGTGGGTGTGAGGAAAAACTGCGTTGAACGGAGTGTTCTGCACGATATGGTAGTCGATGGAGAATACAATAATTCTCGTGTTCTGCCCATATTTCTTATTAGTAAACGCAACTCGGATACTTTTATGACTACGTTACTAAACATGATGAGAAGACGAATGGTAGCCACCACGGCCAAACTATCGCGTATTCCAGAAGCCACGTTTGCAATACGGGTAAATCTTTGTAGAATTTTTTAACAATTGAAACAAAGAAACCCTGGATGTACATCGTGAGACACGCTAACAACAAATTTGTTATTCACCGATATTAGAGTTTATAAACTTAAAATTTCCACGACAATTTCTTTCATTTAATCGGTTGGCGAGTACATATCTCTAAATATAACCAGCACGAACAAGTACTTTGCTTATCAAACTCACTCGTAATGGAAGACTTTTTCCAATTAAAAAAAATTCATTTCCTGAAATCAAAATCTCATCAATCACGTTTTTTATAGGACTCGAAAGTTAGGGTAAAGTCTAGTCATCGCTTTCGAATGAGGTAATCCACGATCGATAGCGTATAATGCTTTCTAGTGCCGACGCTACGTCAATAACGCGTTCGCATATCCCGCCTTCCAACCCGTAAGCTACCGCGACCAATGAGAACTCGGCTATCGGCACAGGAAAACCCTGCCTGACGAACCAAAGGGAAACAAGCTTAAGACCCCAGAAAAGCTAGCTAATTATGCCCAACGACTAGCAACGACGGCAAGCGCAAAATACGACAGTTACAACGATATTTTCTAACATTAACCCAATAAATTGTGTCACGCTCTAGGGAGAAAGCGCGCAACTCGGGTGGAGCATTTTCAGACGGTAGAGAACATACAGGTTTCACACATTACAAAAAAATAAACAGCACAAATAATCCAAAACCTATTCACTTCACAGATAAGTCATGGTTCGCTTAGAATCCACAGCGAACGCGACGCTTTCTCGGGCATCGCGATCTTGCAATGCATACTTAGGAATTCAGAGAAAAGCCTTGTGAATTCACTACGTTGCACGACCTGACTTCCCATTTGAAACTCATATTTGTTACAAAATACGGTCCGATCACAGGGTCCGCGCATAAATGAGGTGGGCAATACACAGACCAGCTGACAGAAGTCTGCAAGAACCAATCCCTTCCATACCTACATTTTGTCAAAATGCAGGAGGAACCAGAGGAAAATCCAACATCATCTTTTCAACGTCCTAGAATCCCATCGATTTCACGAGGGTTAGAGTCGGGGATGGAGGGAAGGGCAAAAACAGCGTGGTAGTGCTAAAGTGTTTCATTTTATAAAAGCACATTCATTTAACAGCAAAAAATCTAAAAGCATTGCCATCAGGTAGCAAGAGGGATGCAACGCATGTTTATTATTATGAAGAACTATATTCTCCTTGGACTGTATGACATAACTTAAAGAGGAGAAATTTAAATAATTTCAATTTGAACACACACCAAAAGTCAATGGGCTAGATTGGATTCCCCAAATGTTATAGACAAGCCAACAATTTGGCCAATAATCGGTGGATTAGGACTAATCATACCTCTTCCTTTACAATTACTTCTCAAAAACACACCAAAAATATCCCCAGACAGTGATATTTTGGACATATGTTTTTGCAGGGATAGAAAAATAACAGGAATATTTTTATTGCATGGAAATAGTTTTTCTTAGGACATCTACTCAGGGGTGCAGCATTCTTCACTACCTCCTGAGTAATCATGGTTCACCACCAGTCAGTATTTACTGTAGTTTCCATAGTATACATACAAGTAGAAGGTGTTTAAGTCACTGTTACAAGTTTTGTATTTCAGAGTTTCAGGATCAAAGTTTCAAATTGAAACTTTACGTGAAACTTTGGAAATCTTTGATGGAAACATTCAAACTTTTGAAGGAGGCTTATGGAGATAATTCCTTAAGTTGTACACAGTGTTATGAATGTTTTACCCAATTAAAAATTGGTCATCAGCCAGTCCAAGATGATCATCAACCAGGAATGCCTTCCCAGTCAACTAATGGAAGTAATACTCAGAAAATTGACGATCAGTAGAATGCCAACTGTCATCTGACTATCAAAGAACTGGCTGGAGAGTCTGAAATCTCAATTCGGTCATAACATGACACTTAGACCAAACAATTGATCATGCATTGGGTTGCTGGGAAGTTTGCACCTCCATACCAGCATACATTGATACCAGCCAAGCAGAATTATCTTCCTCCACCACAACAATACACCCACCAATCAGCCTTACCACTTCGTGAGTTTTGTACAAAACAACAAACAACTGTTCTCCAGCCTCCGTACACACCTCGCCTGCCCCTGTGCTTCTTTACATTTCCCACATTGAAATTTGAGCTTCAGGAATGTTGTTTTGACACTATCGATGACGTGGAAAGCCATCACAAAGATGGGGTGAGCTTTTTACGGCTGGACAATGAAATAAAATAAAAGACAAAATCTCCAAAGGCCGTAAACAATTGGCACCCTTCATCAATAAACACCAAATTTGCTGTCTTGGTATGCTGGGAAAACCACAGCAGAGACCAACCACAGCCTCTCAACCAAGAATACCCCCCTGTGTTGGTTTACGGGAATGTTACTTCCTCGCCAGGGACCAAACACAGACGCGCACACAACCAAATACGTATTTGGTTTTGTGTGTGCGTCTGTGTTTGGTCCCTGGCGAGGAAGTAACATTCCCGTAAACCAACACAGGGGGGTATTCTTGGTTGAGAGGCTGTGGTTGGTCTCTGCTGTGGTTTTCCCAGCATACCAAGACAGCAAATTTGGTGTTTATTGACGAAGAGTGCCAATTGTTTACGGCTTTTGGAGATTTTCTGTCTTTTATTTTATTTCACTATCGATGACATTAAAGACAATTCATCCTGGAATGGGTATGCGATACTCAGACAAGCATTTCAGTAATATTTAGCTCAGTGAAAACACCTCTGAAATAAGTGTATCTACAGAGATGAAGGAATTGGAAGAGGAAGGAAAGGAAGGAAATTGAAGGATAAAAGGACCAATAAGTTGTAATTACTATAAAATTAACTTCCTACAAAATTCCCTTCATTATTTGAACAACCTAGTAAATACCACACAAAAAATGAAATCCTTGCTCAGTTCGTATCTGAGGAGTAGAGGGTAATTAATCAAATGACAAGTGCCAACCAATTCATGGGGTATTCACAGACTTAGGCCACGGATGTGGGTAATTTAAAGCTGTTTTGGTGACATGATCTTTGTCAAATGACCAAAACTTGGGTGCAGGCATCCTAAAAACCCTTGGCTGAAAGCAGGCTGAAATTCAGGCCAAGAAGATTTATAGCAGACGCATTCCACATCCATTGAATGGTAAAAAAATCAAAGCATAAAAACTGTTGTAGATTACCTATTGGACAACAAATGATACTCCTTCAATATATGATTTCATTCCATTGATAATCATAACAAAAACCAGACAAAAAGGAGTTGATGTCTGGCAAACTAGGCCCAGTTAAAATAGCTCAGGAGGACAGAGTATGGAGCACATGAAGCAAATTATGAAGGACTTCTGAGTAATTATGAAGGGAATGGGGACTCTTCCGAAAAGAAATGCTGCAGAACACCCACCTTCAGATTGGAGTCTGAAAGTTACAATAATCAAATACATTGAATAGAGATTCATGACATCAATGAAGAAAAAAATCCATACACACTCAGAAGTATCACAGAAAGAAAACACTAATAATAAGGTGGAATGATACATTTAGCATCTATGTAGGAAAAAGGAAACTGTGAAGATGAATGAATTCTCCAAGTTACTTCATGCAACCAAAAAGATTTCACCTATATCTACAAACCACCCAATGAGCATTGCCAGTCCCCGTGGTGGAATGTGCAGTTCTCACTTGCTATTCCAGGAGAGCAGGTTTGAGTCCCACCAGGCTGATCTTTTCACCACCCAAGCCAAGGGCGTTTGTGAATGTTTTGTGAATTGTTAATAATAGTTATAATTTCCAATGTAAAAGGCTTTCAACTGTTTTCAGGGCAATGGTAAATAAATAAATTAACACCCTTTGAACCAATGCAGGGGCATGTTGCATGGGCCGAATGAAAAATTGAGGGAAAAAGACTCGAAAGAGAGAAATCACGAGGCTGATTAATTGTGTGTTAATAGAGTATCTAAGCGGTTTTTGTTTTAACTGCAGCAATAAATGGTGCACAATAAGACATTGAGAAAGACTAACAATTCAGCAGCATTTTCCTCATATTTGATGCTTTCTCACTTCTCGAGAGTGAGCATCAGGTAAAAATAATGTACTTTATGTCACAATGACATTTGTGGGACCTGAAGTTTTCTATTTTTATGCAAAAAAGTAGAAGTGAAAGCTTAAAAAAGGAGGACATGAAAAAAAACAATAATACAAGGACTGATGCACAACTAATATGAAGATACTGAAAGAATCAAGGCAGAACAAGCTGCACCATGTCACACTTTTAATATGAAGAAAATGTATAAAAAGAATCATTAGGGATGCCTCAATAAACAGTACATAAGGCTACATCATTAATGGAGCCAGGGAAGGTGGAATGAATACTTGGACTAACTACTATGGCACTAAATCAAATACGACAGCCAAAAGAGGAGTGGGGAACAGACATGGATAGCCTCAGCCTTGAAATAAAATGAAACAATATGTAGAAATAGTAAAAACTTCAAAATATTAAATCCATAAAAATTAGATCGAAGAAAAAACATCACTCAGCAGCTTACAGGCTAAGTGTAAAGGCCTGGTTACACAATAAATTAACCCGTATGGATTCATGTATGAATGCATGAACCAATTAGAGCAGGTTCTATTTTCCAGTTCATGCATTCGTACAAGTTGTTGTGGTTATGAGGTGAATTTTCGCGTTCGTGCATTCACACATTAACTCATGCAGGGTAATGTATTGTGTAATCAGGAATTAACACAGAAAAAACCTTACTTCACCAATATGACCTATGAGAAAAAAAAATGTCGGGCAACATTGAAACTCAAATAAAAGTTTAGTAAAGTCATGTAATGATTTAAGACCAAGAAAAGAAGTTTAGATCGAGATAATTCACAACCACAGTGAGTATTGGTAATAGGATTTATCTATTTCATACAGATTAGTATTAAAGGCTTGAAGAATTTCGAAGATGGATCATAAGTAGATTAAGTTAAAATGTAGGTATATAGATGTAGCCAGGAGAAGACTAGAAGGATGAAATACTCAAGCAAGCCTTCTCATTGATGAAGTTCACCATTTGAATATTAGAGCAATTATGACATCCACTCCCCAGCCTTTTCGGTAAGTTAGTAGGGTTCTATATCAACATACTACCCTGCATGCTTCTATATGGACATGTGGTAGGGGGTGTTAGGACACCAGCCATATAACAGTATAAAGGATGAGGTTTTTGGGCTCTCTCCTATTATATCGAGTTCATCCAGTTCAGTTGACAGCTCACAGCAGAGACCATCTATGAATTACACCCAATCACCATTACAGCTTGGGCAAGTTGAATTTGATTCAAATTACTATATAAGGGAGCAGATTCAGGACAGGCGTGAGGTGTAAAGAATAACACTAGTTTGGTGTCCGATGGCACAACTGCTGTTCAGTACATATGGGCTAATTGACACACATTAGTAGATAAATTAAGAGCTGAGTGCATACGGACAGTAGACTATAGGATGAAGTGTAAAATAATGCAACATAAATTCCATGGGAGAAAGAAGGATATAAATGGCAAGGAAATAATTAATGGAAGATATATTGAAAGTAAAAGTCATGTAACACCAAAGATTTCTGGGTGTCGACCACTAATCCTCAAAACCTAACCAGAATCTAGATGAAATCTAGATGAATCTAGAGGAGAAGGTTACTAGGGGAATCATCAATCATTTGTAACTCTATACATCTATTATTTGACACTCCCACTCCTCCTGACTTAGAGCTCAAGACAGCACCAAAATTCTTGAACACAAAACACCATGTATGAGATACAGAAATACATCAATAATAAAAGACAACCAATGCTATAAGGGTCCACACAATGCATGAACCCATTCCATATCTTCGTCCAAAATCATGTGAAGGACACCATCACACCTGGAAAACATTACTGCAACTCACAATTTCAATTTTATTGACAAGATCATGCAATCAATACTGCAACTTCATAAAACACGCAGGAAGTTGAGTTTTGAAAAACTCAAAGCACATATTGACCAACTGAACTAGTTTCCAGATGTCTATCTCCAACCTCAAATTTGCCTGATGGAACAGAATGGTGGATAATTGTACTGGATTGGTACTAAAGCTTATTATAGGGCAGTTCAGACAGAAAGAGTACATAGAAACTATTGAGCCCATGCACTTCGGATACCTATGATTCACAGCTATATCCTTAAACCAATATAGCTTAAGTCTATTAAAAAAAGGTGCTGAAAGAGATGCTGACCTGAGAAGAGCCCCTGTGACTTCAGGAATTAAACAACGGAAGACTACCTTCTCTTATCAGCTCCTGATCTTACCCTATGCTAACTCTATACTAACGAATCCTGCCAATCATTAACTTTAAATTGATGATAGAGAAAAACAAGATAAGTTAATCAATCCTCTCACTAAAGGTGAGACTAAATCACTAGATCAAAAGAGGGGTTAAGCTAAAGAGAATAATGGCTAAGATATGAAATTTCAATAACTGATTTCATCCAAGCTATTGGCATGGAACCCTTCCCAAAAAATACTTTTAATTCCCAGCATTATATATCCAACACCGATGTACTAATTCAAATGCAATGCTGAATTTATTATGAATCCCAACTGAACTAAAAGCAAAGCATAAGGGAAATCGAAGTTATCGTTCGAACCATATAGAAGTGTTGATCGATTGAAAGATGCCAACAAATACAAAAAGATAGGAGAAACTTGAATCCTACCTCTTCCCAATCCAGCTTTTCCACACGCGAGTCAAAACGTAGAGAATCGCGGGCTGGAATTGATGCTTCCATCCTTTTCATGAGTTCCCAAAGATGATCCTCAGGCCAAGATGGAATGTCTGAAAAGGACAGTAAAAAAATAGCTGTTAAAAAAATTTTCGACTGATAGAAACATCGCTCCCATTCTCAGATTACACCAGTTTTCTAACTGTGACAACAGGTAAATTCTGCCATGAATTAAATATTGAGAAAAACAAGGGCGCAAAACGCGGGGAAACATCTCGCGAACTTTATGGCATTGCATACGCTCACAGTAATAAATGACCTCAGGTGGTCAAGAAAATTAGAGTACATCCAAATGAAAAATACGAGATGTGCTATTGAGAATGCAATGAAAGAGGTAATAAATGAAACATAATTGAGAAGTTGTAGCCCGAATGAATCTCATCCATGGATGTACATGATCTCATCGATGAAGTCCTCTCGTGATTAGGACATAGTCTCCAAAAACGTATCCGCTATCCACAAACAATTCAAGGCATGTATGAAAGGTCTTGTCATACTAACATCTGCGCTGAATGTATTTTATATAAATGTGGAAATAACTCACTATCAGTACTAAAAAGCATTAGCAACAACAGGAAGTTGCGATAATAAGTAAAGAAGCTTACCGTTATTGTTATCCTGTTTTACGGGAACAACAGCATCCTCCACCACTTCTTCCACTCTTTCTACTTTAACAGCTCGTGATTTCTCCGAGCTCTTCTTCTTGCTTTTGCTTTCCTTGCCTTCTTTGGCATTCACCGGTAGCGGTGGTGGGACACGAGATTCATCTGCTTTGTGTTTTTTTGCAACTATCTCCGATGCTTCTGACGGCTGTGGAGCCGATCGTTTCTTGCGGTCTAAAACCATTTTAAAACTGCAAAACAAAGCAACACAACAAATGAAATGGACTCCGCATCGAATCTTGAAGATCATAGTTCTGAGAGTACTGTTTATAGTCTAATTTAAGCCCTCATAAAGAAATAGAATATTACCAAAAACAAATTTGGGTATATAAATTCATAATTCAATATTCCTTGACAAACGAAATTACTAGAAATCGCGAGACTGAACTAAATTAAAAATATTTACAGATTCTTCAGCCTTAACCGCGAATATTTCCTCGGAGACTAAATGATTTTTATATTCTAAACGATAAAGTAACAATAATAATAGATATTTTCGTCGGAAATTATACCGTAAAACCTCAATCTTTCAAATTTCAAGAGCTTGGACACGCTCTGCATACTTACATCTTCTGTTTATGGTAGTCACTTAGAATTCATTCAAATTTCAATCTGAAATCAACTATAAACCCAGTTATAAAACCGACATTTTGTGGCGAGTGAAAGTAAATCACACCAGGCAATGAATAAAATCGAAAAATTTCAGTACATTATACAGGTTACTTCCTCGAAGTTTGCCAGCCAACCGAATCTGGCTACCCAACCAACGGCACAACTCGCCCCGGACGCTACCTCCTCAGCCCAGTCAACTCAGCCAAACCAGGGCAATCGGCGAATAGGAGAGAGCAGACCCAAGACCAGCCCCTTGGACCCCCGCCGGACGGCCAACCGTCCGCCCGGCAACATCATCGACTCGGTAGACGCAGTGTGCAAAGAGGCTTCCCGTCCGCCCCGCCCGCCGCCTACCCAGCGATGGCGGCGGGTAACGCCGACACCCGCCCAGCCTCTATCACGCTACGACCCGACGCACCCTCCCAGCCGCGGCGGGTGGGACGTACGTTATTTTACGTTTAGATCAAAAACAAAATGTGTTTACGGGTAAATATGCGTTCTAAAAGATGACATGATGACTGTAGAACCCATTGACAACATGGAAGACGGAGGGAATGTCAGGAAGGGTGTGAATTCCTGTGTTTTGTTATGCGGGGGACACCGTTCAAGGTGGCGGCTACAGCAGCCGCGATCACGGACAGCTACTACACGGCAGGCGGCCATCTTGGGATATCGCATATTTAAGCAAAATTACGGCTATTAATGCCGGTAATTGAGTGTCTTAACTCAATTTTAGAATTCAATGAACTCTCATGCGTCTAACTCGGACGTCATGCAAGGCAAAACTAACCACACTGCAAAAATAACAAGGGAGTACTCACCCCTACTGTTTCACGGTCGCCCGCCAATCCTACCACGTGTGACAGCCCACGCGCAGAAGTCGTAATTTTGACGTCACAGAGGAATCGCGTCTTTGGATTGGTTGGTATGTTTTATCAGAATACATTTTAGTAATGGGGTAATTGATATAAAATATCTGAAATGATCTTGATATTGCGGGTCTTTGGTCTTCAAATTCGTGTTTTATATGCAGGGGCGATGATTCCTGAAGTAATGTCAACATTATCATATTGCATACGATTGATTTCGTGGGAAGAGACGGTTTAGTTGTTGGTACGGAGTAAACGGTTTCCTATATTTTATTTTGTGTTACAATCGTTAATAGTTCTTTATTCGACGATTCCTCTAGTGATTATCAGTGGGAAATGTACCGAGCATTAAAGTAAATTGGTATGAAAAAAGAACGACGCTTAATGATAATTACCCTCTGATAATTTTAATTTGAACTGAAACGTCTCGATCGTCGCTTGCCCCCGATGTTTCATCATTTTTAAATGAGTAGGAGTCACCTCGATTATATTCAACGTAATCCTCATTGAATGTATTTTCCACATTAATATCTCTTGCGTTGGGTGAGAACTAGGAGATGAAGTTTTTCGCCTACCCGCGGCATATTCAATTCGCGGTGGGATTATTTCAGCGTCTGTATTTATTCATTTAGGAATATCAGAAATAAATAGGCCCGTAGGCATCATGCAAGGCGAAAATAACAAGTGAGCTGCCTCCCCTGATACGCACGCGTTTAATGCCTAATTTATTGATTGAAAAAACTACGACCCATACCTTAGAAATTACAGAACCAGTTCAATCTAATTTCAAGGACTGCGTTATAGGCGCCGCCCATCTAGCGATTTGTTTCGTCTGTGAAAACAGTATTTAAAGTTCATTGTCACCCGATGTAACTAAACGAGCGTTCAGGCTTCCTTCGAGTAGTAATAATTTACTCATTCCATCAATAAGATATTTAGTTATTAACTTCAGTCTTGTTATTGAGTTTAGCCTTTTTAGTGCTGTGCGAGAAGTAATTCCAGCTAAGCCGGAACGCTCTTCCTTTGGAGTAAAAAAAATTCAACTCTTATGGATACACATTTTTTTAAATTTCTCTCCCCACTGACGCATTTAATTGACACCATGCCCCAACTCAAATTTTACAGTATACACTTTCATACTAATAATATTTTCATAAGCAATGCAGGTAACCCATATATACCTTGAAACAAAATATTATCCATCATGTTTTCTTCTGCAATCCCTCGCCTTTCTCCTCATATATTTGCTTAGTATGTAGCCTCCAGTGAATTTTATCAATATTACTAACAGGGAACTAGTTTAGGTAGCCATTTGGCACATGTAACTACTTACACATGCTAGATATCTGTACTTTAATAGAATATCAATATCTACAAATAAATTGAGAATACCCATTCCTCTATGCATCTTTGTGGAAATGAAATAAGTATTCCACACTTATGAAATATTGTTTTATCTCTCATAGTATGTTATCATATTCCCTTACTAAAAGAAATGTTTCCTTGTTTGGAGGTATGAACATATTACATGAGCAACCTAACACTTTCCTTTTTCACTTCACTATGAACTGGGTACCAACATTGTGTAGCCCGTGTGGATCCTCTACAATGGTTGGCGTTAAAGAACAAAATTGAACGTCACTCATAAATCAGTATATGCATGGGGAATTCTGAAATCACTCGGTTAAAAGTAATGGTGAATATTTTATAGTCTTTGAATTTTATTGACAGGGAGAGGAAGTGAAAAATGAAGTTTTTGGTACAAAAATTTATTAAAATTTATTTAGACATTGTAAAAGTATATTTCGTAGCTTCAACCGAAGATGCTCTTCACCCTCACAGTATATGTGTGTTGAATGGTCTTCAACTTGAATCAGGGTATCTTCATTTTGCTGAAAGTAAAACAATTATGGCTTTAGCATTTAAAATTTGGTCTCATAAAAGGGGAAGTATGAGGTTTAAATTTGAAATCTATCTACCATAGAATTACTTTTAACCATTACATAAACTAAATTTCCCACATTATGACATCTTGTTACTTTGTTATTCCACATATTTTTATTTGAGACAACCAGGGTTTTGACATTCAACGTCATCTTCAGGTGAAGATTCTACACAAATATCACTATATGTACACAGTCAGGTAAGGGTGAGGAGGAAAGGATGTGGAGGGTGGGTGGTCGGAAGAGGGTCAGAGAGGATATACACGAAGGAGGAAAGGGTTGAAGGGGTTGAGGAAGACCCTTGGAGGGCATTCTAACGGACGCTAATGGAATGTTGGGACAAGGGTGGGTAAGTTGAACAACAACAACCTAAAACACTTGAAGGTCACAGGAGAGGATGAGGGAAGCGGAGAGGTTTGTCACATCTGGAGGAATGGGAGGCTTTGGAGGGTGGGGCAGTGAGAGGTTTAGAAATGCTTTCTTTGAAACATACACTATTTTAAATTTCTAATGGCTCTAAAGTGTCAAAGCTATGACCTTCATATTCATTGTGTAAAATTTAAAGTCACTATTGTGATTTTGTTCCACCAAATGCTTTGCAAATTGAGACCTCACCTTCTTATTTCTCACACAGGCTTGATGCTCTTTCACTCTGTCTTGAAACGACCTTACATCAACCACCCACCCTTCCCTCCTCCATGCCCCTACTGGACTGTGTATATATTGTGATGTTCGTGAAGAATCTTTACCTAAAGATAACGTTGAACGTGGAACATTTAAAATAAAAATATTTGGAACAACAACGTTACAATATATAAAATGTTCCCGGGATTCCCTCCGAGTAAGGATTTTGCCTTCTCCCATCACTTCGATGGAGGAATATTCCATCAAAATGTAGGCAGCAACCAAAATCCTTACTCGGATGGAATCCCGAGAACAATTTAAATATTTAATTTGCCGAGAAAGAACGTAATCTAAAACAAAGAAAAAGTTATAATCATTATGATAACCAATTCCATAAAGTTATGCCTGTAACCACAAAATAAATTTCCCACTTATGAGCAAATTAGAGACTTTCCAATAGCTTAGTACTAATATCTTCTATTGGATAAATTAAAAATCACATCAAAACAAAGTCTGGAATGAAAATAACTACCAGACACTTAAAAGATTCACCTTGATTTTTGGCTTCCACTTACTATCATATGTTACAAGCTAGGCGCATGAAGAGTTCACATCAGATAGGGTGAAATTAACCTTGGAAAAACTATATGATTTTACTGGGATTCAAACCTCAATACTCCTATTGTTAGGAGAGTGTGTCTGCCATAGTTATTCTAACAGCTAACACACCCGACTGGTAATTAGGAGATCCAGGTTTTAACTCTGGGTCAGGTCAAACACCAATTTTCATGGCGATTTTCATCCCTCTGGTAAAGATGTTTGCACCAGTGCATGTGGCTGCATACCAAGTCATTTGAGTACTTCATAGTAATGCTGATCTTTCTTTCTCAATTACACATACAATAAAGTTGAAATTTCTTAATGTGACACAAAATATGAAGATATACCTTTATTTCTGGTTTATATTTGTTATCAAAAGATTTTTAAAAATTAGGTGCATTAAGAGTCGAGATGGGTGAATTACTGTAGTTTTTAATTTTCTCCAATTAATAGCTAATAGAGGATTTAATAAGAAAGCCAGTAGCAATAGCAAGGGATTAATGGCATTTAAACCATTACTAATGCTACGTTTATACATTAGACATAAAGAAAATTTAATAACCAACATAGCAGCAGTGGCAGCCCACACTCAATTCAGTGTTCTTTTGTTTGGTATGAGAATCTTTCGTTCAAACTGTTAAAAACCACAGCCCCAAAATTATTCCACAAATGAGCTGTACGTGCCTATATGTATAAATAAGATTGTATTAAATATGTATAAACTTGGCTTAAAATAATATATTTGGAATATATAGGCATGAAAAATACCCTAGACGGAGAAGAATATTACCAAAAATTATGGTAATTATTAGGGGCTGTGGTAAATTATGTATAATACCTTTGTAATTTACGAAAATTACCACAGTAATTTTCAGAATGGCCCATCTCCAATTAAGAGAACATACCAAAGAGGGTGAAGTCCACCATGAAAAAGATCATTCGACTTGACCAGGATTCAAACCCTTATCTCCCAATTGCCATGTCAGGTGCGTCAGTCAGTTACAGGGGTGATCCCGGGGGGGGGGGGGGGGGGGGGGGGGGGGGATAAAGTGGATAACCCTCCTCCCAAAAATTTAGGATTTTACAAAACAATTTTAACAACCAGACGTAGTATTACCGTAGACGTAATATTAAATACAACATTACACACTCCGATCACTGATCTGAAAAGTATAATAGTTATTATTATGCTCATTATTATATAGATATAATGATGCAACATTTTTATAGTTTTTTTAGGATGACTGAAAATTGCCATAATTTAATGGTAGTCTCCCCCCCCCCCCCCGAAATAAATTCCTGGGATTGCCCCTGGTCAGTTACACCACCAAGTCATATTTACAGGCCGAATTTCAGTGAGGGTTAGTATAGGAATAGGGTGTTCACATCTCCAGTCCACATTGTAGCACAGGAGATGTGGTAATGCATGCTATGCCATTGTTGCAGGGGATAAATCCAATCATATCACTTAAGAGGGAATAACCCTGACATTGCATGACAAGTATTCAGCCAAGGAGAATTGATAATTTATCAATAAAATACTTTTTAAAAATTACCTTGAAGTGGATGCATCCAAAAAAATCCATAACAATACAAAAATACACAATTCTACATCATTAATTTATAGGCTGTTTCATGATCAGTTATTTGCATACTAGTACAAGTGTTGCTCTCCAAAGCATTTAAGATTCATCAAAACCAATTAGAATAGTTTCAATATTGTTTCAAATAGTTGCCACAAAATATTCACAATTTCCTAAAAAATTTCTTTTCCCTATGGAATGCACCTATGTCCGTTGATACTTATGCCAAAATAGGTGTTTTCACCTATGAATAATGAGAGTGAGTATCTCAGTTGATGATTCCTGTAAGGTAGTATGCAGCCTCGGGAAGAATAGGGTAATTAAGATATGATCACTAAAAAATTTGTTGTGAATAAGTTAACTCAGAAATGATATATACTTATTGATGATATAAACTAAATATTAAAGGAATTGGAGCTTATAGATTTGTTTAGATGAAAGCCTGAAGAGAATTCAGTCTAGGAAGTGAAGTTGGGGAGAGTTCAGATAAGAAACCTTGTCCAGATAAATAACCTTCCACAAACTACCCCTGATGTCACAGTGGACACTTTTTATGTGCAAAGAACCAAATGAAGAAAGTGGTACTTCATCTTGATAAAATCAATCAGCTAATCACACATCTAATCAACACTCATTTCCAAATTTCTTCACTTCAAGAATATCTTTCTAGTATGAATCTGGCAGTAGACATAGACAGCAGTAAAGGATAAAATTACACCTGTCATTTTTTGGTAACATTTTATTCACATTTTCATTCTTCTAATTCAAATATCCAATTAAAAATTTTTAAACTAAATTATACTTTTTTATTACCTAATATATACCAATTGGTTCACATTATTTATAACATGGTTTTATGACATAATTAAAAAAATTCCAATTAGAAATTAAACTTTATTTGCAATTAATTATATCTAATATCAGCTTAAACTTTCTCATGAAATAATGAACTTATGATAAATAAACCAAAATGTCCTTATTTAAACCAAAGCATCAGTATAGAACGGAAACCAAATGGTACACATGGATTATAAAGCATACCCCTTATTATGACTATATTTTGCTAATGTTGTTATTTTCTAAGTGGTAAAGTCATTCTTTATTTTAGTTATTTAGTTCAATACAATATACATATCATTATTATTCTATGCTTGAAGTATTCTACACTAGGTGGTGTAAGAGAGTAGCTGAATATAATCAACTTCAGATGAACGAAATAAAGCAACTTTCTCATAATCAATGGTAATATTCGTGATCAGCGTACTACCACAACTTATCAAGATACGGCACCTCCTTCCTTCATTCGTATCTTAAAACCTAAATACTGCACCTTGATCAGCTAAAGTAAAGAGTCTAACATCGGCTAAGAAACCATCCAGATATGCCTGTTTGACACATAAAAGCATACTTTAGTACATACCAGGTGAATTATATATCCACTAGAGCCTTGTTCAACTTTGGCATCAGTTATACCCTCCTGTGTGATTTTCTGAATAAAATCATCAATATCCAAAGAACCCCAGGTATAACCAGAAGGCTTTTTTTTGAGGACATCTTCAACTCTCTTCTTCTTTGTAGGATGTGCCTTGTCAGGATCCTCCACAACCTTGAGAAAAGATAAAAGTCTAAAAGCTTGATACAAAGAAATTTCCATCACAATAAACTTGAGATGTTACATGATGGGATGAAATTCAAGCCATATTCATCAAACAAATTTTGAGACCACTATGACTAGCCACCATATTACCTTTCCAGTGTAACCTTCAACTACAGATAAGTGTGAAGTTCCACAGAGAAAAAGTAACTTGCTTTGACTGGGACTGGAAACCAGGTCCCAAAACTATTGCACCAAGTGCGTCATCCAGTCAAGTCAGGCAGCTGGTCTAGGTATACTCAAAATTTTTCAAAAATAGCAACACCTCATTGCCTTCAAAGTTTGATTTAACCTCAAAGACAATGGCAACTCCTGCATGCTCTAGACTGTTCATTACATTGCATACCTTGCAGTCTTAAACACTTAGTCCCTTTAAAACCCACCAAAATCCACTCATGACAATCAAGGTAGCTTGACTGGCTTAAGCACTCAGTGTGATATCGAGGGATCCTGATTCAACCCCGATCAAGGCAAATGATTTTTCCTCTGTGGAATTTCCCATACTCACTAGATGCAACATTTTGGGAGACACATTAATAAAGTAACATGCAGATAGTTTAAATCATCAGGTAATTGATTTTAAGGAGGCAACTTTACCTTAAGAACATGCTGGTTATCTCGAACATGGAGAGCACCAGTGAGGGTAGCTAATGCAACTCCTGGCTTCACCTCTGTAGGAACTAGGCGTCCAGCTAGTTCAACTTCAAGACTAACTCGCCCCTGTCTACGACGCAAAGGTAAACTTAAAACTTCTCCTCTTTTAAAAGGAATAGGGGGTGTCTCCTAAAGTAGAAGAAAAGAAGTTTTAAAATCAGGATATTTTTATATGTAAAGTAATGGTCACTGAATATTATTAACTTCAACAATTGATGATAATTGGTGAATCAATTATTATGCTGACATTATTGCCAGTGAAAGCTAGATCTCATGTATACACAGACATATTATAACAAGAGCAATTACAGAGTACAATGAGAAATCGTAAGTTACAATGAAATATATGCTGGAGTGATAAAGGTAAGAACTGGCAAGGTTGGTAGCACTAAACCATCCCCTTATTGAAATAAATATTCCATAAACTCTCTTTACAACCATTTACTGATATCACCTATGTTTGGTGATTCTCATCAGTATAATTAGTTATTATATTTATGTTTGATTTCTCTCAGTCCATGGTACAATAGCAATCACTGCAAATGCAATAATGAATAGGAAGGAAAGAGGCTTGACTTAAGACCTTAACGAAACCACAACTTAAGCAACATCTTCAATCCTCCGTCTCAGGTATTGCCTTGGACATAATTTTTCTCTCACACCATTTTCTACATAGCAGGTTGAATGCAATATACTTAAAGAAAATGTTACACTTAAGACAGTTTAAAAGGATTGACTAATGCTAAATTTAAAGAAGTTGAAACTGCCACCAAAATGACCACAGTAGATAGAATTAATGTTGGGTCGAATTGAATAATATGAAAATTAGGGTGTTAATCAAATAGAATACAGATAAGTTCACAAAAAAATAGACAATAATATAGCACTAACTTTATCAGAACTCAAGACCATCAAGAAAGGCAGTTCCACCACATTGGCTGTGTCTTATGAATCCTGTTTACAAACTAGGAATATTATCGGGAAATTCATTGCATGTTTTCCAAAAATTACTTTAGATCCATGATTTTTGATGCAAATCTTCTCAAGACAATATTCCAGAAATTATACCCCAAGCACCATTTCTGTCAACATATGACCCTTTTCAGATAGAATGAGGAGTGTTGTGACAGCATTTATTGGGGAGTCTTAAGACTTGAAATGGGGTGACTATGAGGCAAAACTTGAAACTAACCGCCTTTATTAGAAGTATAGCCATAGATCTATCATCTAGCCCCATCAAGGATAATCTTTTTTGCACCTAAAACAATTTTGGTTACGTACATACGCAAGCATAACATTTTATTGCACAAAGGCAATACAGAACAAATAAGAATTAAAAAAAAAAACAATTTTCCACCAATAACCATACCGATTCAACCACTAGATCCACACGATGAGTGGCAGTAGGTGGAGGCAGAGTGTACTGATGAGGGAGGACTAAAGTTGTTGGCTTCAAATCTCTTATGAGTTTATTTGCCTGAGTGAAGTTGAGACTTGTATCTATTGGACAATGAACAGCTTTCATGGCCAGTGGCTGAAATGGAGCTAATGCCTCAAGATACGGAAAGTCGGGTTCTGAAACACAAATAAAGTCAATCAATACATGAAAGCAATAACTCCAAACATCAGTCAATGAATTTATTCACTCACCAGTAAATATAACAGTGTGAAGTGGGTTGGAACCCCACAGCTCCACAAAATGAACTGAGTCGCCAAAACGTAAACTAGGATGCCCACAGAACACAACGCATGGCTGAAAGGTTAAAATGAGGACAAAATTAATTGTTTTTGTTAAATAACGACTTGAACTGATGATTCCATCCATTAGGATTAGGAAGCAACCGTCAAGTAAGCACCCAGCCAGATATTCCCACTACTCCCAAATGGTACTACAGGGTTGGTCCTGAAAGTAACCAGACTGGCTCTGGTGCATAGGGAGGGAAAACTCTAGGAAAGTGAGTGTTTGGAGATCCTAGCGACACACTGAAACCAATTGCAGTTGGCTACTGAGCAGTTAGAGTAAGTGGAATGTGAATCTAGAGAATCACGAGAAAATATTCAGCATTCAATCAACCATTGATATGCCATCAAATAGGAAAGTTGGAAATTTTGAGTTAAACATGGAAAATGATTTTAATGAAATATTTTAGACAGCCTACTGGAGCTCATAGCATGAGCTTTATGGGTAAGATTTCCGGAAAGACTTCAAAGATGCTTTGTTTGCATTCAACAGGATATGGCAACTTTTTTTCTGTTTCCCCAGTTTTAGTTGAATGGTGGGCACTCATTCCACTAAAAAAGTCTCAGGAAGCAATAAATGCCCACAAGGTTAACAATACCCTTTCAAACAACTTTTGAATCAAAAATCTTCATTTAACTCCCTGCTGTGCTGGAACATTTGCCAAGGAATTGGAAAAATCACGAATAATGGGATAATTGCGCAAACTGTACCCATAAGTAAGTGAGTACATTTACATAGAACCCTATGAGTCTCCACAAGCACATAAAATATGGGGTGTCAGGAAACCAGGCATGAAGAATAGAGGGAATAGGACTATGAAGAGTGGAAGGATGAAAAATGACATGTGCTATGATCGATTATAACCACAATTTTTTCTGTTGTATTAAGGGTGGAGCATGGGAAGACATAATTTCCATAACTATCTGCTTGACGAAGTACCTCACTTATTTTCGCACTTGTATCAATTCTAAATATTAGTTAAGGGTTAAAAATTATATTCTCCCTATTGCCCTTAAACCTGAGTGATTTGAAAATTTCATTTGTAGCTTAACTTGGGTTACCAAGAAGTACTGTGTACAAGCTGTAGCCAATTTTACATTATATCACATGACACATGAACTAGGCTTCACAACTTATTTGCTGTTTCTTGTCTTCAGAGCAGTTTATGAAGGATTTTTATTTATTTTTTCTTTTATCTTATCTTTACTACCCCGATTACAGCACATTTGGCCAATTTATGTTGGGTGATTAACAACAACAACTGATGAACACAAGCACCCATGCCCTGAGTGGTGATCATTCCATCCAGGCAGGATTTTAACCCATGACCCTCGGTTTAGCAGGCGAGGACTATACCCTGTCTCCACCAGAGCTGGCAATCAATTGATAAGAGTTAAGCTTTAGCTTAACTTTGTCAAACTGAGAGCAATAAGGAAAAGCTTTCAGTTGTCTAATTTAGGGAGATGACAACAGAAGGGCACTACATGCACTCTGACACAAAAAGATAGAAAAAACAGAGGAAGGATATAAGTGACAGGAAAAGGTTCAATAGAAGGAATGTGCTGACCTTCACATACAATGCGAGACTAAATTACCACACACATTACTTAGCTAACTAAAAACCAACTACAACTACATGACTATGGTTTTGAGATATAAGAGGCATCAGGTAAGCAGAAGAACTACACATACTACTAAGAACTTTGGCAAAACTGGACATAATGGCTGGCATCCAAAAAGACACTGGTATTACACTTGACTTGACATTGCTAGCAATAGTATACAGTAATTATTGATTTGTATGATTCTATGACCAACTGTTAGAAAGAAAAACCAATAAATTCTGATCCTCATCTACTTCCTGACATCAACTTAGGAGATTCACCTCAAAATGAGAATAATGTAGTGATAACTAAATTATTAATCAATCATTAAATATTATAAAGCAATTATCTTTTTTAACGCAGACAAATGTCCTTAAAACTTATGGACATAAACACAATTCACTATTTTCTTTTTTGTACTGGAATAATGACCTAAATAAGCTAAGATTTTTTTCTGCAAACAGGCAAGAATAGACTTCAGAAACATGATGATGACCAAATTACCTGACGATAATCTGTACTGAATCCCTCTGCATAGAGATTCTTGAAATGTTTCAAACGGCCATTTTTTACTAAAAATGCATGAGGGAAGGGCTCTTCAGGCAGGTAAACCTTATTTTGCTTAGCTTGTGACAGCCTGAAAGAAATAGATAACAATAAGATTTAAAAAGTGATTTTATTTTCAAATAAGGATAGTACCAATAAATATATATATTAGCAGACACAATAGGGGGAAACTCATCCTGAACTTCTCAAGGAACAGTTACACCTTTTTCAAAGAACTACAGAACTAGCCAAGCAGTAACTTATTGGAGTCTACTGCAGGTATTCACACAATTGTGTGAAATTCACAGCAGAAAAATCATTCCCTTGGACTGAGAATCAAACCCAGATCCTTGATTTCACGCCAAGTGCTCTAGCCAATTAAGCTATCCAGGCATCCTCTTCTACTACCACTACTACGGGCTTTAAGGAAGAAGTTGTCCTCACAGGTACCATACATATAATACCAGAGGTACCAGATGCCAGATGAGAAGCCAGAGCTATGCAAGCACTAAGCGCTCTAGTCCATGGGGTAAAGCCCAACTTTAAACACAAAGGTGTTTACTTTGGACATTTTCAAAGAACTATGGAACTAGCCACACAGTAACTTTAACGGAGTCCCCCACTGGTAATCATATGATTGTGTGAAATTCACAAAATTGTGTGAAAAGGACAACTTCTTCCTGAAAGCCCCCGTGAGATTCAGAGTGGAAGAGGATGCCTGGGTACCTTAATTAGAGTACTCGGCACAAAATTGAGGGATCTGGGTTTGATTCCCAGTCCAGGTGAATGATTTTTCCACTGTGAATTTCACACAATTGTGAGAACAGATAAGGTTTGTGAGATGGCAACTTGATATTGAGTTAGAACTGATAGGCTATCATTGCATCCAACACTATTACCCTAATATAACCTGAATACAAAGAACATTCTACACCTCATTTGCACCTTTTTTCTCGTTCTCAATATTACTATGTTAGTTACTGTAGCTGTGACTTTTAAACCAAAATGATAATTATGCTTTGGCAATATACCAATAGCATATTCTAATATAATTAAATAAATATATAATAAAAAAATAGACTTACCATTCAGCCAGAATGTTAGAGTAAGCGAGTGAACTATCTGCTACCGGTGAAACAAAAAACATTGGGACATGAGTCAATCCTGAATTGTCAAGATGGCTAGACAGGCATTCGAAAAGGTCATAAACCACTCCAGATGGGTAGCATGGGATTAAAACACTCCCTCCACTTCTTAAAGTCACAGCTGTGAAATAGATAATAAATATATACAATAACTGACATTCAGGAAATAATTTTATACCTAATTATAATAGCTATAAAATATCCCAACAATTGTCCTTTATAATCCATTTTGGTTTGACAGGCATGGGAGGGGCTCATGGCGTGGACCTCACCCAACACTTGGACTGAGTTTAAAAAAGTGGCACTAAAGGAGATGGTTTAATAATTTAATTTATTCTACAGTTGGAACACAAATAAATAAACATGTAATTTTTGAAAATAAAAAACTATGGTTTTTGCATTGTTTCAGGATTTTTGTGAAGTTAAAATCTTAAAATATAGACATATACCATGGTCGAAATTGCACTCATTATTACCAAAACACATTTTTGCTCCTAATTTAAAAATTATTGGCCCCCTCCTGGCTTACACAAAAAAGGATCTAATTCTAACCCCTCCCCCCAACCCATTACCATGCAAGTCTCATGAGAGGATGTGTGGTACATGACTAAATATGGTAATATGACTGCAGATACCATTACTCACATACATCACATAAATATGGGTACCTACATATATACCAGTTGATATGTTAAAGGTACATACCTACAGTCATGCATAGCTCTCCAAGCATAGAATCAGGATTAGCAGTAGGTGTTTGAGTTAATCCCGTCAGAATGAGAACATTGGCATTTTTCAAAGCTGCCTGATCCATTGGTCTGTTAAAGAATAAAGTAAAAGCTGAGTCACTTCAAGTCTCACAGCATTCGGAATCCAAAGAAATTTTTCAGTACTACCATTAAAGTTTCAGCACAGGAATGTTGAATGTCTTCCAACAAATGGAAGTTGGCTTTCTCAAATGTACCAGAGCCGTCCTCAAATGAGGAAAGCCAGCACTTATACCTAGGGACATGCAAAAGTCGCAAATGCGATAACGCGAATTTTTACTCGAATTCTGAGGTTTTTCCACAAAAACGCGAGTTTCGCATATTATTGCGAATTTCAACATTTCAAACGTGAATTTTGGTAAAAAATTATTATTGGCAAACTAGTTAAAATAAAGATGCCTTCCTTGTGAACATGTCGTCTACAAAGGAACAAATTAGAGTTAAAAAAGACACCTCGCTTTTAAGAAGATGCCTGCAAAGTTGTACGAAGTAGCCAAATTCCCACTAAGTAGTTCATGAAATCGCCACTCGCAGCGCTCTCATTGAAATAATCCCGGGAAAGCTCTAACTTATATAGCATTTTCAAAGTGGCATACCATTGTTTAAGTCATCGGCAAACAGATTTTCCTTTGTGGCGTTGAATCACATTCATCAAAACATATAATGCCGAAGTTGGATGGTGACGGCAAAGCAGCCCGGGGTGGAATTTTGACATTATGGATTATTTGTGCTGATGACAAAACAATTCTTTGTCATTTTTGCAACACAACTGTCTCATGGGAAGTGAAGAACAGCTGCATGAAACACATTTTGAGTGAAAAACATAAGGCTAGTTTTGAAAAAAATTCTGCCAGTGGACGTGGAACTAAACGGTAAGCATCCATATAAAAACTGCCTCAAACAACCAAGAAGAGAGATGCCTCTTACATATTCGCAAAAGACACTACAGAGGCCTTCATTAAAGCAAACATCCCGCTTGAGAAGGTGGACGATCCAAATATAAGAAGATAGTTAAATTAATATGTTGAAGGTTCGTATTAAATGATGTTATTAGTAGCTGCACCAGACTATTAATGATATTTTTTCTGTTTTTCCTACACCTACCCATTTCATAATGCATACTAGCATAAAAGGTTCATATGAATATTGATCAAAACTTCTGAATTCTGCAATTTCTTTGTTGTTCGTGGTAGAATTCATTCACCTCTTCTTTTTCATTTACAATGAAACTCAAGGGCCGGTGACTTACCCCATGCTAGAACACATTGAGAAAAATGTATTAATGATCTAGCCAATGATCGAATTCAAGAAGTGAAAGAAGCATCTCAAGGGAAGCCCATTGATATTTTTTGCGATGAAATCAAGGAAAAACTTACAGATGTATATTTGTGGTATTGTTAAGGACATTTAAACATTTCAATTAACAGCTGTTTTTATTTTATGTTGGTGGTGTCCACTTTCTAGAATCAGCTGATGCAACTCAATGTATTAGGGCAATTCTTGAGTCCCTAAAGGTTTATAATGTACAATACTCTGATGTTAAAAGTGTTGTAACAGATTCAGCAAGATATATGACAAAGAGTGTATCAGATGTGTAACTGATTATCAGTCAGGAGTTAATATACACCCAATGTTGGGCTCACAAATTAAATCTTGTGGGAAATATTTGGATCCATGAGATGACTGAAGTAAAACGAGCAGTACTGATGACCAAAAGTTGATTCCTCCACACAGGAAAAAGAAAATGTTTATATTCAAAATTTCTTGCAGACAGAAATGAAAAGAGGTGTGCATTATTCCCTATCCCTGTTGTCATCAGATGGAACTCTTGGTTTCTTAGTGTTTTTTACTCAGCGGATAATTTTCGACACATTGTTGACTTTGTAGCACTGGAGAAATGAAGGTGATACACAATTCAAGTATAGCATATTTTTGTTCTTTAAATAATGATGTAATTGACTCTCTTCAATCCCAGGCAATATTTGTAATGGAGCATGGGAAACTGCTGGTTGACTTGATTAAATTACTGGAGGGTCCAAGCTATCCTAATGCACACACATTGCATAGAGAGTTGAGAAAGTTATAAATGAGTCTCGATAATAATCAGAGTGATATTTTTTTGAGAAAACTACTAATTCTTTACAAGGCATGACAACTTCTGAAGCTGCAGCTGTAAAGTCCATACTAGTACAGATGACATTAAAGGCATCAATGAAACTAAGTTCTCTTACAGTAGAAGACCCAAGTAGAAAATATTTGAAAACATCTCAGTTCTTGACCCTCAAGAAGTTCTCACAATGGAGGTGATCCCCAACTTAGACACAAAACTGAAAAAAGTTCATGGCCTTGAGTCATTTGAGACGGAAAATTTGATATTGGGGTTTGGAGAATTATGTAGAATTTTACAGCAACAAAATTCTCAGGGTTCAGTTGATATAGTTAAAGCAATTCAGGCACTAAAGTTGGGTGAAACACCATTTGCATTTAAGTGCCTGGAACCCATTTGGACCCCCTGTGCAAATATGGACTCAGAGAGATTTCTTTCCTCCTATAAGACTGTGCTAAAAAATAAGAGAACAAATCTAAGAGAAGAAAATTTGGCCACACTGGCGATTTTTTCATTTGAAAATATGGACATTTAACTGTAATTTGTATATATATAAGTTAGTTAAGTGAAATGTACGAGAATATAAAATGTGAATTCAGCATGTTATTAATTGTTTAAATTTTCCCTAATTAATGGCATCTTATCAAGAACTTACTACCAACAGGTGGACCTACTAGGAGGAGGACACTTAATTAACTCCAAATATTTTGTCGTGAAAATAACACAGATTTCAGGGTAAAATAACACCACTTCTGGCTAAAAAATAACCCCGCCTTTTACAGGTCTCTACTTATACCACTTATATTATGTAGCCCTTGGTAGTTCATTAGAGTACCACTGAAAATAAATGGCACTAATGGAGCACCATATTTTCCAGCATAGAGTAAATGTCTCTATCACAGAATAAATTCATGAAAAATCACCGAAGGGGTCAATGATGCCAGTCTGGGTCTATTTATTACAAGCAATGTGTTTTTGGTTATGTCACACCACCAGGAAGAGGCAAGGAAAGTTCAGTGAGCAGAGTCAAAAAATATTAATAGGCCATTACATAAGACCAGAAGTCTAGTAATAGCTAGCAATTAATATTTGGAAAGACTACATCAACATACATGTACAATCCTCATTTCCAGTAGTATACATGGGATGACAATAGCAACAGAACAAATGAAATGAGCAACATTGGATGAGTGGTGAAGAGAATGATGATGATAATATGGAGTAGGAGTGTCAGCAATGAAGAATTCCTTTGAAGAGTAAAAGACAAATGAAACTTGAAATAACAAACTACATAATTTCATGCAATCGGAGATATAGCAACCTCCTTAAAAGTACACCTGAAGGAGCAAGGAGAAGGAAGCATTACTGAGAAAGACCCTCGATGGAATAGATTAAACAGGTTTTCAAGGAACTAAGTGGTTTATAGTGCCGGGTTTTTGAGAGTTTCTGCAGCATTATCTCAGGATCTCCTTGATGTTTCAGTCCAATGCATAACAGCATTGAACTTTTGGTCACTTCAGAAGAGCCTTGTTCTGGTAAAAAGTCTCATCCAAGCAGTTGTCAGCTAGTATCTGCCATATTGATTAAAGTTTTTTTTTTTTATCCTATGCCATCTCTATAGATTCCCCAAACAATCAGCTGAAATATAATTTTTTCCCCAGAAAGCTATGGGCATCAACGAGCATGCAATAACTGAAGGTATATGTGTGTACCTTGTGGTTGTGGAAAAAATACAGGAAGTACTATCAGGTACCAACTAAAAATACACCAAAAAGCAGCAAAGAACAAACACAACCTGAAATTAGCAGTTGCAGAGAACACCTTTTCCAGATGGTACCACAGAACCAACATTGACAACACCCAAATATTAGTCACAGAAAAAAATGCCATTTCCGGCATCTGATTATGGAATCTACAGAGAGAGTGAATGAGCCACACATGCTCAGTCATGAAAATGGTCACCAACAAAGTCTTGTTTGGAAGGGGCTTTTTTTCTGGAACAATAGTAAGGAGCAACACTCTGATTGGTGGCCAAATAATAACAGTGCGGAGAAAAACTTGAGCCTGCTAATGTAAAGTATGTATTTTCAACAGAGGCACCTCTCAATTAACTTGAACAAGAATTCTAAGAGGTATTTGAGAATTCACTGTGGAAATCCTGACTCAATGCAGAGGAAACCCTTGGAAAACACCACAGTTTCATCTGATTTACACAGTGACAGCCTGCTCCTGGAACTTAGTATATAATTAGACAGAAAAAATAATGGAGTTGAGAGCTGCAGCAAAACAATCTTAGAAAAGATATCTGCAGCCAATGGTGCCATCAAGCGATGATGGCAACTTGGTTTCATGAAGGTCATTAGAACAAAGAAGAGTCTGTTCTATTTTCAATACATGTATATAGCCAAAAATAGGGTGTCACACATGGAAGAAAATAATATTTGAAAATATGAAGCGTAAGAAAGCATAAATATATGTATCATCATACAAACATAACCCTTTCAGATATAGACTTAGTTACTTCAAAATAATGTAATATCATTATGAAACAATATTAATAGTATAATTTTGACTAAAGCTTGAAATGAAATGAATAATTCTTTTAATGCAACAGATCATAACCATAGGAGGCTTATCTTTCCAGTTTTCACTGCACACAGGCTTCTTAAGGAACGTGACCTAGGTCTTAAGTTTTGGATCATAATGCCCTACATTAACATTAACTATTCAGTAAGAGAGATAACATAAAATATTTAGTCGATGCAACTTATAATGGAGAAATTTAAAATATAAAAGAATTGATCAAGTCCACTGCAAGTTTAATTAATATAACCTTACCTTGGATGGGTGGTAAGAGTGGAAGACCCACTGACATATGCAATTTTCTCATATTCTGATGCAATGATCCAATTACTGCTACCCAAGCAATAGCCAGAGCTCACAGGCATGACATTTAAAGCCCCATAGACATCCTGTAGGGGAGAAAGAAGAGCATACTTGAGTTACCTTGAAGATGTGAGACAGAAAAAGTAAAAAGAAGCAGTTAAATAAAAATACATCTCAACTGCTAAAATTAACCCAATGATGTTCCCCTCACTCAAAACCTTTCATTCCTAAGGGCTTGGGATGGGGAGGGGATGAGAATTATCTCCCAAATCCCTCCTTCACTGTTCACCCAGCATAAGAAAGAAGAATATTTTCTGATAGATCATCATGTGAGGAATTATATAATCATAAGTCTTCATAGATGTGCTCCGAGGAGTTAAGGGTTCATTACTAAATAGCATCAAAAGCATTCTGTCTGGCATGGCACAGGTAGAATCACTTGTTACAAGCATGGGGAAGGCAGTCTCTTGGGGTTGCTCCATCTACTCTGAATTCATGACTCAAATGCAGCATAGCCACTGATCTGATGGACGCATGACATGGCTATGAAAACTGCCCAACTCTTTCCTAACTCAAGCACCTGAACCAGCAGAATCTGTGAGACTCTGCCAACCACCTGCAGAAAAGGAAACAGCCTCTTCGCCGGCTGACTTGGCAGCTGCTGCAATGTCCGCACCCCTGACAAATAGGGAGGAAGTTGGTCGACCCAACTCTAATCGTGATTGCTCAGCAAAATAACCAATGATGGATAGACAAGGCAAAGAGATAACAAACAGAAGATTTCTATTTGGGGTAACCACTTGACCTGGTTGAATGGTCTTATCCACAACACCTCATGGAGCCATCAGACCTCAGGTCAGTCCATTGTGTGGTTTATGCAGCTGCCTAAGTTTGGCAATCTCCCAAATGAATGCCTCTTGGGAGGAAAAAGCTGTGGAAAGGCTGGAACAGTTTGCAGGCCAAGATCACAATTCCCCAATCGCATGTATAAAGCATTCAGTGTGTGATGGAATACATCACATCTGGGGGAACTGTGCATAGCAAGCAGCCTCAGATTTCATCATCTCACGCTGAATAAAAACATACTGCTTACCATTAAGCAGAATGTGGTCAACAGAGTATGGGCACACACTGTGGCCTGTAAAAATCTCTTCAAGAGGAGTATGGCCGTGAGGGAGAATTCAACATCTTTCCTTCACTTGGGCCATATCTTTCAACCACTTCCACCTGTAGTCAAATCACCACCACCCATCCAAGAGGTTGAACATTTCTAGAAGGATATCAATGAAAGGTTGAAGTCATTCAATGGAGACGCTTCAGCCTTAGGCTTCTTTAATGAGTTTTGTGACTGCCACCTGCAACATGTGGATGGACTTGTTTCAGTCACAGAAAGCAAAGTAAAGAAGGTCTCCTCAGGCAAGAAGAACTTCCCAGCTCTAGGAATAGACATGGTGAATACCTTTTGGTAGAAGAAGTTTATTTCCACCCACCAAT
Source organism: Ceriagrion tenellum (assembly GCA_963169105.1). Classification (NCBI taxonomy): domain Eukaryota; kingdom Metazoa; phylum Arthropoda; class Insecta; order Odonata; family Coenagrionidae; genus Ceriagrion; species Ceriagrion tenellum. The sequence continues at coordinate 50,855,851 of OY720633.1, read as the reverse complement.
ATCTTGCCAGAATCTTCATGTCCTTTCTATAAGGTAGACAATGAATTCCAACTTGGCTAACTGAGGGATGCACAGTTCTCATTACCTAAGAAGGGAGACTTTTCCAGTCCTAAGGACTTAAGAGGTTGCGTTCTGTATCCAATGCCTGTAACCACTCTGGAAAACGAGCTTTGTCCTGACTGCAGGCAAGCAATCAGTATCAACATAGTTGGTACCATACCACCACAGCATTTTTCAAGGAGACAGCTTGAGCCCCTTATTATTCTGAATTTTCCTCTGGCCCCTCTCCCTAAGCCAATGATAAGGTGGAAGACACATGTGCTGTGTTCAAGGTAGAGATGGGCACCATCCAGATTTTGGTAACTGGCAACAAAGGGGAAAAAATTAGCAGTGTGACCGTGAAGATGGCAAACATTTGATTGGAGGCAGCATGGTCAGCAGTGACCATTTTTAGAGTAAATTTTGTTTGCTCACAATAGAAAAAATTTTAAACTGAAAAAATCTCAAGGTATCTTCATTTGACCATCGAAAATAAATAGGGAAATCTTAAAAACTATACCATCAAGGGATTAATTTAGGAGTACTAAATAAGACAGTATCACTTTTTACAAGGCCATGAAGGCTCATTTTAGATACTAAATTAGAATAAGAGGGTTTATTTCATGTTATTTGCAAAATCTGAGCATGTGTTGTAGTTTCAATGTATACAATATATAAAGTCAGTATACAATACAGACTAACAAACAGAAAATTTTAAGTATTACTGCACTCTCCACATCAAGTAAAAAAAACTACTTTACTAAGATGCTCTGGCTTGAGTCTGCTTTTATTGGCACTAACGGCAAGACTACAAACAAAGAATTCCATTCCGTTCAATAGGTGAGCTGGTGGCAGGGATCTCTCATACATCTCAACTGAAATCAAGTCATTATAGAGAGCATTCTCAGGCAAAATTCTGTCTGTAAGAACAAATGCAACCAATTTCCAAGAGACTCAAACGCTGACCAGTTGGTTACATTGAGTGTGGATTTGAATGCACATGTGCTTTCCCAGCACTTTTTTTCCATGGATACCCACAGTACTCCTCTGAGTTCAGGCATGAAGGGAAAAGTCAATGGGATTGCTGAGGCAGGATCAACTTTTACTTCAAATTTGAGGCCAATGGTTTGAATAAATGCAGTACTATGTAGCTCGGTAAAATGATAGAGGGAGTGAGATAAGAGGACAGCAACACTCCTAAAGCCAGGAGGATCACTAAAGCCATCTTCATGCCTAAGCCAGGAAAAACTCAACACCAAGACTGGCCCGTATCATCAGTGGCTTCCTTCCAGTGAATCAGATAAATGCCCTGCTTGCAGAAGGGATTAAAAAGGACAGTTGACAGGTACATAATAAAAGACTGGCCTTTAAAAGACCATCCCTGACACCCATATCAACATGAGTATAGAAAAGGAAAGTCTGTTGAGACGGCACTCCACAATTTTGTTTGCAGCATTGAAGGAGAGTTGGAATACATGATGTATGAATTGGGGGCATTTCATGAAGTTTAGGGAGCTTTCAACAAATCCACTTTTCATCAAGAAGGAAGTGTCTACACTGACATAATGAGCTGAATTAGGTACATGATAGGACAGATAACTATCAAGGCTGTCCTGAGGAAGAGTTTGATGAAATTATCCGTGAAACTTCGCTGTCCTCAGGGAGGAGTTCTATCACCACTCCTTTAAAATATGGTGGTCGACAGCCTACTTTGAACATTGAATACGATTGGCACATACATTCATAGGTATGCAGATGGTGAAGTTGTCCTCATCACAAGAAAGTACCTAGACACTGAACTTAAGAAAAACGCCCTAGACAGATCATATGATGATGAGCTGAAACAGGACAGACGGTGAACTCATAGAAGACCAACCTTATACTGTTAGCAATAAAAGGAAAAGAGTGGGCATTAAACTGCCTCCACAACAAGGAGAGGTCCCACAGCCTTCACCAACAGTCAAGTACCTTGAAGTTATCTGGGACTCCAAGCTTACCTCGGGAGAGCATCTTGAAGTGAAAACAAGGAAAGCCCATGGCTCCCGGTGGATTATCAGAAAGCCCTAGGTTAAACCCGGGAACTTCAGCTGAAAGCAATCCATTGGCTATGCATTGCAGTAGTGAGACCCAACCTTTTGTACAGCTTAATTCTAAAAACAAGAGTCAACTAAGGATGATACAGTGACTCCTCACTGGCCACTATCAAGTGATGAGGCACCACTATCTCCTGAAGATCAATCCTGGTATTTGTGGGTGGTGCAAAGAAGTGGATGAAAGCACACCCCACACATTCGGCAAATGTCATCCTGTAATGAGGACACTGGATAAATACCTGGGCTCGCCATTATTAGAGCTCAATGAAGTTAGGGAAATTCCTACAGGGTACTTCAGCAAAGCAGTTGGACTCTATGGATGATTGCCTGCAGGATGGATGGCACTATGGACCAACAAGTCTAAGGGCCTCCTCATGAGGAACTTCTCCAATGATACAATCTAGCTCTTGATATATTCCATCTCCCTTAGCTGCACACACATCTCCGTTATTGCCCATCCTCTTTAGTGCTTGCCATATTTTCTTCTCTAACATACCCAAACCTTTTAATACATCATCCAATCACACATTTTTCCCATCTATGAAGCCTTACCAATAATTTCTATCTCTCTTCCAAAGCAATAGCAAAGCCACATAAGTAATCAATTCCATTATACAATAGAGAATCTGTTATTTACCAGCTGCTCATTATAGCCAACCATCTGGATTCTAGCCAAAGATGCATTCACTTTTGCTGAATCATAGATCTGGCGCCATGAGCGAGGTTTATCAGCATCTGAGAGGGGCAGGGGCAGAAGATGCAATAAATCCTTCCAATGCCTGGCAGACGTTGCCTGGGGGCTACTTTCAACAAATGTGACCAATTCTTCCATAAAAAGCCTGAAAAATAATTCATAAAAATTGACACATATGGTATAAAGACTGATTCAGATGGAAAAAATTAATTTAGTGAAACTTGACCAACAAGGGCGACAAATATCATTAAATTTCAATCAGGCTGGCAAATTTATAGATTTGGACTTTCTTTGTTTTCCAAATAAGATTATCTCCAAATTTGGCAACTTGGAAATGAAATGGATGCACAAATAAGAAGTATGCATAACAAGACATAGAATGTTGAAAAATAATTAGATGCATTCCTAAATCTTAGATGCCCAAATTATCATACCAGCCACAATTACTATACTTAAAACATGAAATTATTTTTACACATTTGTTACACATGATTACAGGACATTTTTAGCCATATTTACACATACATATCGACACAACTTAAGGCAAACTTACTGAAGAACGCATATCACCAAACAAAAATCTGGAGAGCTGAAATCTGCGAATATCAGTTACTCATAGTTTAAAATTAAATACTATCAGAAAAATAAATTTTACATAGGATACTTAGGAAATTTCATACCTTCCAATTTGTAAGGTAGGCTCCGTTGCATATACCACTCCTTCAAAACCAGTGCCTTCCGTAATGAATGGCAATGCAAGCATGCAGAGGTAATTAGATATGAGGATGACATCTACTTCAGAAAAGTCAATTACATTACTTTGTGGAGGTCCAAATTCTGGAGCTGAGTCTACAAAGACCCTACCACAACACTCCTTTAATTCCTGCAGGGAAAAATTATCAAATGCTACAGCAATTACTTCTCCAACATTCTAAATTCAATCAATAACAGAATAAATTAATTCTAACACATTAATGGTCGATAAGAGCTCAATTACGAGGGCAGTTTTTTTTTCAACCTCCAATCACATAGCATAAACGCCAGACAAGAGACAGGCAGATGGTGTGCGCAGAAGGTGACTGCACATCTCCCGCACTACACGCTCGGTCATTTCTGAGTTCTAGTCGTCAGTCTGTGCTGAGCAGCAGTCATGTAAACACGACCGTCTCAATTGATTCTCCCACCAAATGCGAATCGTGAAGTGTTACTCGTTTCCTGCAAGCGGGCGGGAATAGTGCAGCAGAAATTCATTACAGAATGAGCCAAGTGTATAGAGAAAAATTTATGAGTGATGCTGTTGTGTGTAAATGGTGTCGAAAATTTAACTATGGCTGAACTGATATACATGATGAAGGGAGTCAAGGATGCAAGTCTGACGCTACAGATGGCCGTGTTCAACAAGATGACAAAGTGGTTAGAGAAAACTGTAGGTTCACCATAAGTGCTTTGTTATGGAATTTCCTGAAGTTTCAAGGTCTTCTCTGAACTCTACTGTTTCAGAACATTTTTGCTTCAAAAAACTTTGTGCTCGCTGGGTCCCAAAAATGTGGAATGAAAACAGCCTGATCCATGACAACGCCCGTCCTCACAGTGCTGGTGCAACCCAACGGCTCCTTGAGCAATTCCAATGGGACATTTTCGATAACCCGCCATGTAGTCCCGACCTAGCGCCGAGTGATTTCCTCCTTTTCCCTGAACTGAAGAAGTGGCTGGGAGGGCATCGCTTTCAAACTAAGGAGGAACTTGAAGACGACGTAAAGACTTGTTAAAATTCACTGGCGGTAACATTTTATGAAGAGGGTATTGTAAAGTTTGTCTGTAGGTATGACAAATTCCTCAATTCTCAAGGTGATTATGTTGAAAAGCAACCATAATTGTACCTAACTTTTAGTAATAAAATAATTTTTTAATCTTCACTTGTCTTTTATGTATGGCCTATCGAGGTGTCAAAAAAACTGCCATCGTACATCAATGTATAATGCATGAGTTGGCATTGAAAAAAATTAAAAATCAAAACGCAAGTAAAATTCTATCCTGAAGATGCTGCAATGTAGCATTAGTAGCCATGCAGATAAAAACTTGTTGTGGAAATGCAGTGATCTATAACCCTGCCTAGGATTCAGCCCCTCGTCAATAACACCAGCTTCAGATGGATAGAAGGTTTCTCTGCCCTATTTGGATATTTGATTGCATTGCGAATCCAAGCTGAATGTGTCACACCTTGCAGCAAAAATCAAAGCTCGGGGGAATTGATTGTGTGTGAGAGTTGTGACTAATAAATTAATCATTTTCTAAGTTGGTAACTGATGCACCGATTAAAATTATTGCTTTGGAGCAACAACAGTGTGTTAAACCCAACATGATTTTCTGAAATAAGAAGCGATGTCAACATGGAATTCTTTGTTATCTTGTTTCTCCTTGTAAAATGAAATGAAATTTTCAGATAAAACTGAACATGCAGTGATGTGGAGAAACCTTTTTTTAAAGTCAAATAAATTGAAGTGCAAAATGAGCAAGAATTACATTAAATGTGTATCAGAATGCCACAGTGAATACCCCACACACAACATAGGCATGTGCATAAGTAAAAAATACATATGGTTTAATGTATCAGGCAACAAATAGTGGAAAGGAGTGACTGAACACATTATCATTAAAATACTTGATAAATATTTACACTAAGCTTATTTAACTGGCCTAGGTTTTGGCAAGTTTTGATTAGGCACCTTGATAATGACTTGCTGAAATCTAGGCTGATTAAATAAACTAACTCAGGAGATTAACAAAGAATTATTATGAGATAAAGTTAAAATAATCCATGGTTGGTTGGTTGGCAAGATATTAAAAATTGATAATCTGCAGTAAACGTAAATTTCTCTCCTTTATTGCTCACGCAAATATATTTTCTCAGCCACGGCAGAGTACTGACTTTGATAGCTTTAGAAGGCAGAGGCTGACTGACTTTGGAGGGCTTAAATAGAATTAAAAATTCAATGCAAGTAATTTTTGTTCATTTAGGGTTTTTGATAGACTTTTCATCTCAGATCCCATGACATACATGCCCACTAGTCATAACATACGTGGCCTCAAGATTTTTCCCTAATTTCTTGTGTTGCCATACTCACAAATGTAATATTCTTTAGTCATTAGCATACACAAATATGGGTAAATTTTGTTTTTACAATATTTATCCAAAAATCACTGCTACGTTTAGAAGGTTGTATTCAAAAGGTGCTCCTTATATTTGGATAATATATAAAATTACTAGTAATGGACAAAATACTAAAGTTTTGTCTAAATATGGCAAGAGTTTTGCACTAAAACAATAAAATACACTACAAAAAAAGGAATTATTTAATAGCTTTTATGACAATCATATGTAATTTTTCCAACACATGATCACCCATGGGTATAGCCATGGGGCAAGGGGGAACAGTTGCTCCCTCTGGACGAGAAATTTCGACAGGATGACATACTGCTCCCCACTTACAGATATCTGCAGTTATGGATGGGTGTCCTGCAATTTTTTTCTACAAAATTCTTTACAATTATAAATCCTGACTACTCCCATGCGATCACCCCAAATACCTTTCCGAAAACTAAAGACAGACATAAGTGTTGCCATTAGTGGCCATTGGATTCATCCATAGTCCCTTCCCAAGATTTTGTTTTATGTTCACAGTCGCTGTTAACGAGATTGATAAATGTATAATTCCTACTATAATTTAGATTGATGGCCTTTGGAGTATCCTTGAGATAAATATACGGTGATGTGCTATCAAAGCTCAAGCGGCTGCTGGCTGTTGCCCATAAAAGGTGTCAGGGTGGATGGTGAATCTCAAAATAAATTCACTCAAAATGGGGTGGTATGTAAATTGGCCACCAATTTTTATAAAATTTGTATAGAAGTATTAAACAACTGGCACTCACCACAGAAGAGTTTGATGTGAGTGAGGATGAACCAAGCACAACCCAGAGGTAGCAAAAGACTCCCATGTAGAACTATAGAGGGATCCCTCAGTCCCTTTGTCCCACCCCTCAAGCATGCTTTCATCTTCTTGACATGATGTTTTCAGAAGTGAATATCACCAAGTTTTTCAACCCTAATACCTGACAATGACACATTGTCATTGAAACCATGTACATAATTCAACATTTATTTAGAATAAAAAGTTGATGGAACAATACAAAGGTGCATCTCCACCTTTCATGAGAATGACTTTCCACTTAGTTGAGCCAGGAGCCAATCAACAGGTAAATGTATTCCTTTTAAGTATACAACAGAGTGAATGCCTTTCATATTAATGCCTACTGAATGATCTTCATCAAAAAACTGCACCTACTATCATATAAAAAGCCAAGAAATCTATATCTATGCACAACTCCGTGAGAGGCTGCAAGGGTGTGTAGCATAGGGTTTAGGGACACCATCCATGAAGATGGGAGGGAATAGGGAATAAGAATAAGAAAAGCAGTAGGGTGACAGAAGAGAAATCATAAGTAGACGATAAGCCTTACATTTCTCACTCTGATTATTTTACTTCTAGGTATTTAATAGGGTATTCTACATCTACATACTACCCCACGAGCCGCCACTTGGGCGTGTGGCAGGGGGTGGTAGGTCACCAGCCGTGTAAAGATGTAAGAGTTTTGGAGGTGAAATAGTGAAATGTCCTATGAGAGTGTGTTTGGAGGAGCTCAGTTTCTATTGTGGTCGCTTATTATGAGTGGAAAGAACAATTTTTTTTTACCTATCTGTTTGGCAGAGTATCTCTCTTATTTTATCGCATCTGTCAGACCTAGAAATGTAGTGAGGCTTCATGATAATACTCTCAGTGTCGCTCTGAAAAATATCAGTTCTGAATTTATCAAGCAGCCTCAGAGTCTCCAGGGGCTCCCACCTTAATCCCTCTAACAGTTGTGTAACACTATATGTTCGTTTGTAGCAGTTTTTAATGAAGCGTGCTGCTTTTCTTTGTACTTTGTTTATTTTTTTGGTTAAATCTTTATGACCAAGGTCCCAAATGCTCGTGGCATATTTGAGGTGTGGCCTAACCAGAACGAAGTAGTATTTCTCTTTGACTTTTTCATCCGAGGACCTTCCTATTATACGCTTAACAAAAATTAGTTTCTTTAATGCTGTGCCGCATATGTTTTGTGTGTGTGTTCCCCATAATATATCTGAAGTTAAGGTGATTCCAAGATATTTCCTGTATTTGAAGATTTTATGTTTACTCCACCCACGGTGTAGGTATGGCTTTCGTGTGATGACTTTCGCAGGAAGTGAACTGTGGTGCATTTACTAATATTTAGTTCTGAACCCCACTCCTGGCACGACGAATGAACTTTGTTAAGGTCAGATGACAGAACTTCAAAGTCCGCGTCTTCACCTATTTCACGGTAGATTACTGTATCATCTGCAAATAATCTTAATTTACTACTAATTCGAGAACTTAGGTCATTAATGTAAATAATGAATAAAAGAGGGCCAATCACGCTTCCTTGAGGAACACCGGATGCGACTTCCACCATATCAGAGCTAAAACCATCAATAACTACTTTTTTTTTTCGATCACCGAGAAAGTCCCTTATCCAGTCCACTATTTTCTTATTAACTCTGCATGAATACAATTGATAAATGAGTTTTTGTGTGAGGAACCTTGTCGAATGCCTTTAAAAATCAAGGAATATCGCGTCAATTTGCATATTCGATTCACCTGATTTTAGGATATCATGAAGGAAGCCTATTGTATTGAGTATTGGGAAGGAGTATTGAGAGAGAAGTATAGGGTAAGCCTAGGCATAAACTAATAACTTTTGTAAAAATAGGAGGAAAATATTTTTTGCCAGATTCATGAATTATGTCACAGTTATTAAACAACAAAAAAATGTTCTTTCAAAGAACAAAAAATTGAAGCATAAGTATAGACGCAAACAAGTATTATCCCTCTTATTAGTGCAGCGGGCTGATATATCGGCTCATGCGCAAATATTCTTCAACTTTAGTACACTAATCTAGTAATAATAATTTTTCAAGATGATACTTCTATCCTAAAATGATACATTTCATTAAATTACGCTCCACATTTCTCACTAGTACCACTGGCAGGAGTCAGCACTAAGAGGGTTAACAAACAAAAGTAAACTCATTGGAAATGTAAAATATATGCTTAAGATTAATTGATTTATCATTGCAAGAAACAATTCAACAAGAGTTATTTAATTTGACCCACTGTGAACCAATTTTGATTCTTCCACCATAAAATAACAACAAAAATGCAACAATACATACTCCTTCAAGCTGGGCATCAACACTGTCCCGAGGCATCCAATTGGGTAAATTATTTAGCCTTGTGCTCGGCACCAGAGGTAAAGGTAGGAAGTTGAGAACAGTATGAGCAGAAAGACCACAGTCCAGCATAATAGTTATTTCTTTGAACTGGAGGATGTTGCAAGGTTTATTTGGATGACTACTCAAGCAGTACTGAAATCAAACAAATTTTATAATACATTAGTTTGTTCTGTGTACAATATTTAATTCAATGACCAGCAACGTGAGAACCGAAGACAGTCAATGAGTTCAGCAAATTCAATAGCAGTAGGCATGAATTCAACCAAATTTTCTCTAATGTAGCATTAGGTAAGTAAAAATATTCAGTTTCTCCCTGAACCTTAGATTTGATTGTGATACGAATTCTAGATCAAATACGTAAATATGCTATCTTAACAGTGGCTATCACCATCTGTTAACAACAAAGAGGACAATTATGTCCTCACCCGAAAACGGATGTAAGTAAACGTACAAGTATAGCTATATTAAAAGAATTAGCCTCTTATAAATTCCGCAGTCAGATTTATTCACTACCAAGATTCATTGGTAAAGTTGAGAAAGCTGTGTTTTCAAAAAAGCTCAAATCGAGTTTTTTCCCAATATTTTTGCCAAATAAACGAATAGTTTGTTAAAGTTTTAATGTTACATATTTTAGCAATATCTTTAACATTGAAATTTCTAATTTCTCAGGCTAAAGTCGGCAGATTGAGGTAAACATGAAGGCATGGCAGGACCAAAAATAATAGTAACATTCAAACGGGAAAAACGCGAATTTGACCTAATGTTCTCTGAAACAGTATTTATGGGCTAACTAACAATTTTTATGCGGGGGAGAGACGTTGTCACTACCCTGTTTTAACAGCTGAGACAATTCCAAATGTCATACTTACGAGTCTCATTTTGATCAATGAGCGACGACACTTCTGAGGTAAATTCACTTCTAGTTCCACGCAAATATCATACTTTTATGAGAATGTGTTCTTCATTTCGCTAATCTCAGACTTAAATAACCATTCGGTCAAAAATAGAAACGGCATTCCATGAATGTAAACAGAACATACCGCATCCACCATAAACTCACTTGTAAAACCGCCGTGCGCGATGCGCGACGCAGCGGCTAAACGAAAACAGCGAAAATCAAAATAGTGCATTATCTCAACCGACGTGATAAGAGGTTGAAAAGCTTTTTGCAAACATTGAGAAAAGTCTACTAGCCAGTCTTCGTACTTATTTTATGAAACTAAGGGCATCAAAAGCCTAATATGTTGGCTATAGACTGCGTACTCTTGTTAAGTCGTATAAAATTCCTTCTCAAAAAATGTGTGTGCTGCCCCACAAGGTCGTATTGTTAATTCCAATGTGATTACATTTTATGGTTATTTTTCCCATATCGCAGTAACACCACATTTTTTACTCATAAAATCTTGCCTTATATGGTACACTCACATAGGAATGTATGTTATATCTTTTTTTATTGTATTCTAAAGAAATTGCCAACAATTAGCCTAAAGTAATAGCATTCCTTGACCTCATCTCTCTAATGATATATACTTTGAATGAATGAAAATATACTTTCCATACCATAAAAAGTATCGTTCCCCCCTTTTCACCTTTATTTACTAGTCACATTTTCACATCAACCGGACATTCAGGTTCAATACCCTGCAGTAGGCGACATAACTTCTCATACTCGTGATGATCTGCAGTGACAAATAATAATCCGAAGTTTTTGTGTTGATTAACTCACCCAGTAAGATGGAAATAATTTAAAAATACACTCTTCTCATGACAATGAGCCATGCCAGAGAAAAAAGTTATTAAGTATTCCACTATTCTTTGTCTTCATGTTCATTTCATGGTCACGATTTTTGCCGAATTTTTCAGTTTGGTTTCATTGTTTTGGTTCATTAATTTTTTTCTATGTTCAAGTTGCGCTCATTTCAGTTAACATCAGACTACCTTTTTAATGCTTAATTTTCGAAAGAAATACTTACTCATAAAAAGAACATTCCACAACAGGTAAACGGTACATACCTGATATAGCTATAGACTTTGTCATCATTATACTTCTATCTTTTCATTTATACCCATTTTTTAATTAAGTTTAAGGTTATCAACAATACATTGTGCTTTTAACATAAATCTACGATATGAATTAGACTTATTAATCCGAATTAGAAGACATTTTTCTTGTACTCTTTACGTGCTCAAAGGGTGTTTTTAATTTTCGTACAAATTAATACAGGATAACGGTGATTACTCGCTCCCTATGCCACATACCATGAGATGGCTTGTGGGCTGATATGTAGATGTAGAAATTGTTCCATGCACATTTAGTTGCTCAATTTTTTTCTCTTTAACAGGTACTTCACGCTTATTTAATAATACTTTTATGCTCATAACACATTCTTTTTTTGTATAATTTGGATCATATTTAATATCAGAAATGCCAACTGGCAGTGCCCACTTTAAAAAAATCAGGCTAATGACATTTTATGAAGGGGAATATGTTTTCTCCATGAAATAAGAGAAAACTATCATGACATCACGGTTATTTTTACAGCAAAAAATCAATCAACTAAAGTGGAAGTGTAAGTCTACCAAAACCACATGATTTTATTTTTCAAAGTTTTGGAAAGTGATTGCTACTACAATGCTTATCACCGTTAAACTAGGTCTTATTGGACATTTACAAATAAATAAGGAATTAACGTACGTGAAACCATGATTTGCTTGAAACGTCGAGCTTCTGTAAAATAAGGTGGAATTTACCTGAATTTTCGTCAAAAATTGGCTTAGACCTCCCCTTCCTGAGAAATATACATAGAATCTCACAGCAGGAACTCGGTGGAAACCATAAAAAAAATTTGATGGCTTCCGCGGGATTGTTGAAACACTTTTCGGAATCCCTTACCCATAGTTTCATTTTCTCAGACAACAGTTTCGGTAGCATTACAGCTACCTTCTTTAGGTTGAAGATCACTTCAGAAGAGATCCCGAAAAACCTTCACTGTCATTATTATGAGAACTTAGGCATTTCAAAAGTAATAATGATAGCATGGAAGGTATTGATAAAGGGACGATTTTAAGTCACATCCATGGACTCTCATTACTGTGAACGGATGGGGAGGCACGAAGTACCTACCATGTGCCGGTACAGGGAGCTGATAGAGGGATTGTGCGAGGAAGGGAGTGCTGCCGGCCATGGTCCAGTGGTACTGGATGGCACCCATAGGGTGTGGCTCAAACTGCACAGGACCATATCTCAGAAACGCAACAAGATACATAAAAAAATTGGAATTTAGGCCCCAAAGAGCTTATCAATTTATGTAATTTTACCCTGGCAGAGAGCTTTTTTTTTCCACCCGAACAGCGGTCATTTGGTTATGATGTATTTAGGGCCCATGGGAGCAGGTACCCAATTACCTAGGGTCACAAATTTTAACATGTTAATGAATACTACATAACAATAATTTTTGAGGTGGAAACATTACTTTTATCAATTCTGAAAAATAAGTGCTCTATAATCCAGAAGGTTCTGTCTAATTGTTAAATTTTGTAAAACTCTTTACATAGCATAAACCTTCAATGAATTTACATACATAGAGATAAAAAAAAAATAGACTCCATTAGGGAAATATGAATGGAATAGAATAAAATACGTATTTCATTGCTAAAGCAGTAATCATTTTTATTTGGAATGAAAAGGAGCAAAGTATTTAGCATAAAATTCAATGTTACATTTTAAGAAAAGGTAAAAATATCTCCACACTTTACTTTGTGCTTCAAAAACTACAATACACTTTACGGCCTTTTCCAGCAACTATTCTCCCACATTGGCTTGGCATGAAAACATCTATCATTGTGCAGCTATATGGGTAGCTTTTCTTGCGAGATTTTCTTTCAGAGATGGGGCAGAATTCCTGCACATTTAGTGTGTTTCGAGAACATATGTCCCTACTAACTCTGCTGATAGAGCAATCATTACATTCAAGGTGGCTCATGGCAGTAGAGGTAGATGAAGGAGGGGCCATCAGCAGCCCTCTCCCCCCCATAATACCAAGTACAAAAGGTAATATGGAGGTCATCAGGTATTCCATACCCATCAGGCCCGCTGAAAGAAGCAATCCATTTGTCTAGACAAGTGAATAAATTATGTAGTTGTTGATGATTGCAGCACCAAGGGAGTGAGGAATTAGTTTCAGCCGTCATATATTTGATTTCCCAGACACATTGAATGAATATTCAAGTTGGCCAAAGCTCATGAGTCAAAGCAACCTGAGCTCATTTCTTCCCACGTATTTTGGCACCAGGATAGTAGACTTATACTCATTTTGTCAGATGGCAAATGCAAGAAGGATAGTACATATACTTACAGACTTCATATCACAATCTTTCTATTTTACTATGCTTATATCTCATTCGTAAGCAAAGTCTATTTCCCCAACCACCATAATTTTGGGAAACTTTTTCTGGTAGCTCTTTTTGTAACATATTAAAACACATCATTGCAAAGGAGGGTCTCAATCACCAAATCCACAATAGTGAAAGAATTATACAAAAATACTGAAAGCTGCAATAATGATCTGGTTCACAAAGTTTCTCAACCATTCTTCTGCCAAAGGAAAATGTACTCCATCTTCCTTGCCAGTGTTAACCTCAAGCCCTTGAAGTGTACTCAGCCACAGCACATCAAATTACCCGTAAATTGGATTCTCTTTTAATAGCCTTCTTTGGGATACATTGTTTAAAGAATGACCTTAAAGTCAATGATTGATATGACAATAGATGACCATGGGTGTAGATTGAAATATTACCAGACATTTTTCACTAAAGAGGCTCACGTTATCAAAATTTTTTAACTGTCATTTATGCAAATGATCCTCAGTAATTTTACGAATCTCTCTTCAGGCTTGCTAGCTGAGATGTGCTCAACATAAAATTAGGATCAGCAGCCCAAAAGAGCTGAATACTTATAGAATGGTGAGATACCATTTTATTAACCCTTTCATACTTGTGCAAAAAAATGCTTTTCCTGTAGTGAGCAGTACATAAATGCATTACTTCTACACTATGGTGTAGAAGTAATGCATTTGAGTACTGCTCACTACTCTCTTATTATGACCAATCATCATCATCATTGGTCATTCAATCCTATGACTGGTTGACTGCAGCCATCAACCCTTCCCTATCTAATGCCAGTTCACTTACTTCCTAGTAGTTCTTGCTGTGTACTTTCATCTATATTTGGTAAATGAAAAAACATAAAATAATAAAAAAGCAGAACTTTCTTTATATACGTCTTCTAAACTGTGAGAAAATTTTGCAAAGAAAATTATTGCAAACATTTGCATAGGGAACTAAGTGATACTTATTTCACGGACGTTTAGCTTATGATATAAAGGCATTATGTCGAATGCTTTCATGAATAATGACTATAAATTGTTTTAAAACGCTTCCAAAGAACAAATATGTCAGGGGGAAGGGGAAATATTTTTTGCGATTTATTAAAAAGGTTCAAAAATACGAAGTGGCGATTTTTGAGTCCAGCCAACTTTGTATTATCGAGTTGCTACTGTAGGATGATAATAATAATAATAACGGCCCCTCTCAGATGGGGGCCCCAGTAGAGTTGGGCATGGCCAAGGAAAAAGAAGTACTAGGATGGGAGCTCGCATGGAGGGGACGGAAGCCTTAAGGGGTGACCTCCTCGAATTCTATGCTGCCAGCGAGCCCGAACGCATGGTTACATGGCCAGGATGCACTTTTTGTGGTGTGAGATGCATCCAGAACACGACCACCTGCCACAGCAGAACTTGCGTGACCAGGCCAACCACCTTCGGAAAAAGGAAAATATCCACCAACTGCAGGTTCAGAGTAAAACACCACCAACCGAACCACCCTCTCCGTAACAGGCAGCACCTCCACCTGCTGACGTGAGTACCGCACGTTTGTCGGTATCTCCTACAAAGAGGGAGATGTTGGTCAGACTGACTCTGAACTATTACGATCGCGGTTAAGAAGCAAAATTAACTATGACGAAGAACACACTAGGCAGAGAGACATCCTTCGAAAGATTTCTCTGCAGGGTACCCACCTGCCCCAAATGAATGGACTCATAAACGAGATCCTGACAAAGACGTCAGATCTCTGGACTTGTGTATGCTTGGTGTGCGCTGCAGCCAAGGTTTTGGCAACCTACCGAAAGGACTCCTCTCGGGAGGATAAGGCAGCAACAAGGCTGAAAAAGCTGGATGCCAAGATCACGCTGGCGCGACAGCAGGCATCGAGGATTCAGTGCGTGATTGAGTACATCAATGCTGGGCGAACCTTTACATCTAAAGTTCGACGCATTGCACGCAGCCTCAGGTTCAACCATCACACACTGAACAAAAACGTGCCGCTAACTATTAAGAATCACGAGGTTGATAGGGTACGGGCGCTTACCACGGCCAAAAAAAACTCCTGAAAAGGAGCAGAGGCGTAAGGGAGAATTCCACCTATCTCCTTCAGCCGTCCCATCTCTTTCGGCCTCCTCCACCTGTTGTTGAATCCCCGCCACCCGTTCATGACGTCGAGTGTTTCTGGAAGGATATCTACGACACGTCGAAGCCTTTCAATGGAGACACTCTGGCCATCGCACTCTTTAAAGAGTTCTGTGACCACCACCTACACAATGTGGATGGACCCCTTTCAGTCACGGAAAGTGACATGAACCATGCTTATTCTGGCAAGAAGAATTTTGCGGCTCCAGGTATGGATGCCGTGAAAAGCTTCTGGTGGAAGAAGTTCACTTCCATCCATAAACATCTGGCCAGAATCTTCACGTCCCTCATCACAGGTAGAGAACCATTTCCACCTTGGCTGACTGAGGGATGCACGGTTCTCATTCCGAAGAACAGAGACTTGTCCAATCCAAAGAACTATCGCCCTATAACCTGTCTAAACTCTGTATACAAGGCATTCACCACGATCTTGAGTGACCTTATCCTCCGGTAGATCCAGCCTGTGTGGGAGGAGGTGTACAAGCAAAGGGGGAGCAAACGAGGAATCGCGGGATGTAAGGACAACCTGCTCATTGATAGGTGCATACGCCAGGATGCCATCCAGTATAAGCACAACCTATCAATGGCCTGGGTGGACTACAGAAAGGCGTATGACACCACTTAACATGAGCTAATTGTAGCCATGTTGAAGTTGATGAAAGTCCATCCAGAGGTAGTGTCCTGCATCCAACACCTGATACCACCCTGAAGAACGTGCTTTGTCCTGACCGCAAGCAAGAGGTGTCCTCTTCAGAGTTGGTTACATACCACCGTGGCATTTTCCAAGGCGATAGCCCTGTTTCTGTTCTGCATTTCCCTCCTACCTCTCTCGCTAAGGCTGTGACAAGGGAAAGGATACATGTGCGGTGTGACAGGTGACAGGAAGCATCAGCAGAAGGTCACACATTTATTTTATATCGATGACCTGAAGCTCTACGCTTCCAACGCAAAAGACCTTTGCGTGGCCCTGGACACCGTACTGGAGTACAGTGAGGCTACAGGGATGGAGTTCGGATTGGACAAGTGTGCATCCATCCACCTGACGAGAGGAAGATTTTCGGAGAACAAGGAAGACGTGCACCTCGTTGATGGGAGCGTCATTCACCACCTCGAGTGCGATGACAGCTATGAATATCTTGGCGTCCCCTATAGTCGAATGCAGGAGGTTGCAGCAGTGAAGGAGAGACTCACCGCCAAGTACAGACGGACTCTCAGGAAAATCTGGAGTTCTGAGCTGTCTGGCAAGAACAAGGTTCTTGCCACGAACATGTTCGTGGTTCCCACACTCCTGTACACCTTCAGATGCATGAAATGGAATGTCAACAAGTTGCAGAACCTCGACAGGAGGATGAGGAAGATGATCTCCCTCGCAGTGTAGGTGGTAGAGGTCTGTTGAGCCTGGAGTGTCTCCACAACAGAGTTGTCCTTGGAACAGCATGCCGAGTGCTCAAAAGCAGAGACCTCCTGCTCAGTCTTGTATGAGACCACGAAAGTGCCAGAGTTTCTCTTCCAGGCGGCCAAGAGGGCAGCAGACGAAACCAGTATGGACTTTGACCCGAAATCAGACGGTAGCGACGACGGCAAACCCCTCTTGTCGTTGAAGGCAGACGTCCTCAAGCTCGAATTTAAAAAGGCTGAGCAGAACGCCTTGCTCATGGCACATACCGAGAAGCCCATGCATGGATGTTTCTATCCAAAACATGGAGAAGCATGGGCTATCGAAGGAGCTGACGTTTGCCTTCCTCCACTCCACTGGTCTGAAGTCAGAGACCGAGGGTTTCGCATGCCAGGATAGTGTCATAAACACACTCGTGTACCACCGCATTATATTCAAGACGGAGGGTGCAGACACGAGATGCAGGGTGTGCCGAGCCCAGCTGGAGACTTTGAGCCACCTTTTCTCCGGCTGTAGCTATTATGCCAAGTCAGTGTACATAGCTGGGCACAATGCGGCCCTGCGGGTGTTATATTTCCATCTTCGACACAATTTTGGCATCGACGATACTCCTGTGCTGCCGTATGCCCCTGGAGATATTGAGTCCATCGTGGAGAACAATAAATGCACCATCTGGTTGAATTACTCCTTTTCTACCACTAGTCAGTTGGAGGCGACCAAGCCTCATATCGTTCTCCTAGATCACCTCTCACACTCCACGTTCGAGTTTTCGGCCACGGCTGAAACCAACATGAATGCAAAGGAGGCGGAGAAACGGACGAAATATCAAGACCTGCTTTTTGAGCTTCGGCAAATTTACCCAGGACACTCTGTTAAACTGGTAGTCCTTATCATAGGTGTGCTCGGTGCAGTTAAGGGCTCGCTGCTGGAGAGCATCAAGTACATTCCGTCCTGCATGGCACAGGCGGAGTCACTTGCAGCTCGCATGCAGAAAGCCGTTTTACTTGGGTCCCTCAGGGCCAGCACCTTCCATTTCAGGTACAGAAATTATAAAATGACATCAGTATCAGATACAAGCAATTAAAGGAAATGAAACTATGGTAAAATGTTCAAGTATACTAGCGAAAAATGCACAGCAAGAAGTGAAAAACTTATTCTATGTGTTATGTGTCATGAAAAATAGTGTGGGACGGTAGAACTGATAGCCTTATACATGGTTTAATTCTGTTACTTACATTATATCACTACTCCCTAATTGTAAATAACATACTTATATTTACTCAGCAAAATGTTCATACACTCAACTGCCACCATCTATAATTGTATATTGTACATTTGTAGACAAACCTGTGTATCCCAAAGTTTGTGTCAAACTTGAAAAACGAAATTGTTCATAAATCTTATTCATTAGTTAAAATAACGTATTTGAGTTAAAATTAAAATATTCTCACTGCAAAATAGAATATATGTGTGAAATTATTCATACACACCACCAAAATGAGAGAAAACACCTACTGGTCAAAATGACCGCTGCTGGCTCTTTTATGGAATGAAAATATGGCGCTCCAGTGTCAAACATAAATTAATCAATTCACACAAGAGTCTTGAGAGTAATTTGCACCCACACTTCAGCATTTCACTTGATACCCAGAGCTGGATTTACATATGGGCTTAAAGGGCTATAGCCCAGGGCGGCAAATTTTGGGGAGGAAAGTTCAGAAAAATATAAACTGAATACTGAATAGAGTATTTCATCACAAGGACCGAGAGTGGTCGGAGAGCATGAGTAAAATAGGTAAAGATCAACACAAAAAAAAACAAAAAACAATAGTAATAGGGCGAAGGAGAACAGTGTGGCACGCGGAGGGGGAGGCGCTATCTGGATAGCCCAGGGGCAGCAAATTTTCAAATCCGCCTCTGTTGATACCCCACATATGCCTGCAGCCTTCCCATTTATCAATATTCTCACATACTAATGTGAAAGGCACCCACATTGTCTGTACCATTATAGTACAATTTTTCCAAATATTCCTTTAAAAAGTCCCTCATGTTCCTTTCACCCAAAATAATCTTACCACTTTTGTCATTTATTGCATCAATTCCCCTACCTTCACCAAACTCTGCCCTATCCACCCATTTCTAAAATAGGTAACCTTTTATCATCTTCCAATACACCCTGCATTTTGCTTACTTCATCTGCACACATTCTTTCCCTGATTTTTCCACAGGGATGTTACATTCCTTCTTTTTCTCTCTCTTCATTACATGCCTTCGTCTACTCTTCCTTAGATTTTGCTGCTATCAATCTCTAATGTGTCTCTTTTTCACTCACTGCAAATTTCACCTCTTGATTCCACCATGGATTGCCTTTCACTTTGACCACACACACTTTTGGCACATTCCACAAATATCTCTTAAGAGGTCACTCATACATAATTTACACTCCTATAAGCAATATATATTGATTACATTGTCTCTGTGCCTAAGTTACCATATGCTTCCAGACTGTACTTTTATCTTGTTGTCCAACAATCTTTCCACCTTTACTCTCATTTGCTCATGAGCCTTTGTCTTCCTCGCAACTCACTTGCTATCCATCCA
This sequence comes from Ceriagrion tenellum, assembly GCA_963169105.1. NCBI lineage: Eukaryota > Metazoa > Arthropoda > Insecta > Odonata > Coenagrionidae > Ceriagrion > Ceriagrion tenellum. Next base: position 50,836,152 of record OY720633.1, on the reverse strand, counting down.
CTCTGGAGACTAACAACACGTGGTCTGTTTCACATTTGGAACCCCTTATCACCCTTATATCTACTACTTATTCTATCAATCTCCCATCATAACAATGAAATCAATCAAGCTCAACTACACCTTACTTAAAACACCTTGGACGGTGTATGGATTCCAGAATATGTACTACCGATTTCAATCACACATTCTTTCATACATACCATTATTTGAGACAGCAATTGGGATAAAAACGTCACCCTTTCCACAGACTGTATAATTATCGAGCATAGTCATGGCACCTGTAAAAAAAAGATTGTATTTAAAAAGTGCAGAGGAAGTTTTCAAGTAGGAGAGAACCAGAAATATCACTCCTTAACATAGTCCTTGTATTCCATCAATGTCTTTCTCTGGGAAAAATAGAAATATTTATCGACTAATCATGAATGATACTGGGAGTAACTTAGTCACCTGTAGTCTGCCTTCTTCCCCACACATTTTTGACGATTTTAGCAATGCATTTTACAAGCTCTGTAACTGATGATGTCGTGCAGCGATTAAACCCAGGTTGTAATAAATATTTTGTGGAAAACCAAGTTACTCATCATTTCATTACTTAATTCTGTGGTAAACCAATTAAAAAGTTAATTTCAAGTTTAAAAATCAATACGAAATCAAGAAATAAAATTCTGGTGAAGGTTAAATTTAATCTTCAACTAGAGTACCAAATCTGCATTCATATAAACATCAATTCACTCATAGAGAACCATGTATATACTCTAGGATCAACATTGAGAAGTGTTAAAACCATCTCAAATCTTCTTGTACCTGATGATGGCTCAGTGAGCTGAAACACATTGTATGCATTAAAATATCTTGTGAAAAGGGCAATAGTTGTTTCCTTAATAACCTTGATTAATAGCTAGTATACTATTGTAGTTGCATGACTATACTGAAGGCTGGCTTTCCCTGAGACGAATCTTCTAAAGGAAAAATTTAGTGGTTTCTTCAATCTGTTTCAAAAGCTCGTGATAGAAGAATCGCTTATGCTATTCAAAGGTAGGCCGTCATTCAAGCAGTATATTCCATCATAGCGGCACAGATTTGGAATCAAGTTCTTTATTTTGAGCGAATGAGAGACAGGAATCATATTAGACATGATTCCATACACGGGGAAGACAACAAAAATTCCCAGAAGTTACTTAGGCATATCTGGTGCTGTTGTCATAAAAATGATGGAGAAATAATTACACAAGGGACATATTTTGTACACGGACAATTGGTACACTAGACCAAGACTATGTAAATATTTACTTGACAATGGGACGGGGTCATGTGGGACAGGGAGGATGAATAGAAAAGGCATGTCATCGTTCCCGGCAAAGTGTAATCCAGCAGACTATCATGTGAAAAAATCAAATAAAATATTAGCTCTCAAATGGCACGATAAGCTGGATGTAACCATGCTTACAACTGTTCACAAAGGTAAATTAGTGGGTAGTAATAAGAGAGATTGGAGAAATAATGTATTTATAAAAAAACTGGACGCTGTTCTAGATTACACTAAGAACAAGAGATTAGTAGACAAGTTGGACATGCAAATCAGTTCAGTGGAATGCATGAGGAAATCTGTAAAATGGTATAAGAAAATGTTTTTCCATCCGATAGATGTTACGCTACTCAATGCATACCACTTTCATTCCTTGAAAACTGGAAGCAGCATGTCACTGAAGGAATTCAGTCGTACTGTTGTGCGACATATATTCACAAAATACGGTACCCTGTCCCAACCCCACCCTGGCCGTTTGACACCCACTTACCTCTCACCAGACCGGCTCTTGGGAAAGGACGTTATTTTAAGACACTACCTGGAGTTCATCCCACCCACGGAGAAGACGGCCAAACCGCAGAGACAGTGCCATGTCTGCATGAATACGCAGCGTGCGGAGAGGCGCAGGAAACTAGTAAACACTTAGTATAAGGAGTGTGGAGTGGGATTGTGTATTGGTCGGTGTTTCCGTGATTTTCACAGTAAGAAAACATTTTAACAAACATAACCGTGATAGTAAGTAATTGCATTTTCATTATACTGGCCATAATTACAAATGAATTGCTGTTCGAAAATAAAATTTGAAAAAAAAGTATTTTGTCTTTCAATAAAAAACACTTCCTGCAATATGACATTCAGAGTAAAAGAATTAGAACATTGCACACTATATATTTTCTTTAGCAATTTTTCCCTTGAATATAAAATTATAATTTATAAAATTACGCAAAAATAAGAAAAAAATTTTCTTTGCGCCTGTGGAGAGCTATATTTCAGATTAATTGTGCAGTTAAAGGGTTAAAAGTTACTGACCAGTTTCAGCTGTCAAGCCACCATCTGACTTTTGGCTTGACAGTCGAAACCTTTACTGGTGTTTTTAACTTTTAAACAAATTGTGGAAGTCACAAACTATCTTGATCAATATGATTCCCTTCCACCAAGTGTAAGCTACACTTTTTGATGTTACCCCTAACTGACAGGGAAGAGAGAAGAACTCTACCAGAAGATAAGCGACCAAGTCAACCAAGAATGCAAGAAACCTAGAGAGTATTGAATAGAATACTGTTACAAGGAACTCAATGAAAACATGAAAAATGAGAACACCAAAACATCAGGGATTCTTACTGGAATATACTGATAGAGGGTGAAGACATTGGGACTTTAGGAAGAAATACATCAAAGAAATCTACCAAGGGCTGAGACCACTGGAAGAAAATCTAATGAAAGATGATCTAGGTTAACAAGGAATACCGGCAATCATACAAAATGAGAAAATTCGATAGAGCAGTAAAACACCTCATGATTAACGAAACTCCTGGAGAAGACAGCATTAACAGAAAGATCATCACAGCACTCAGAAGTAAACTAACCTTCCTAATGGCTTCCTAGTTTAATTTCAATGTACATATATACAGTATTTTCGTCTTTCCACCATTAAGGCCCTCAGTGTATCTAGCAAATTTCTGGCATATAAAATATTCCGTGAAAGCATTGCATATGAAAAAAAGGTGGAGACTTGAACCACACAAAAGCCTAGGAATAATTACTCACGTAAGCCTCCCATAAAAAATCAAGGAATTCACAGGAATGTAAAGGGAGGAACCTCATGAGTCAGCTGATAACTTTCAGGACAATGTAAAATGGAGTAAAAAACAAACACAGCAAACTTTTTGTTATCTGAGTGCAGGTAATCTGGTTTGTGGATAAAGTCAATTGCAGACTGTTCATGCACCTAAACATCTTAATAATCTATGATCTCAGGTTTTCCCGGTGTATCAGTTGCAGGAAGGTTTCTCGGGTTTTCCACCGGTTGATATTCTGCATCTCTCCCGATGGGGAATACGGCATTCAGAAGATCCCCTGAGGATGAACAGCAAGTCGCTGTTCGAAACGTCGGGAGAGATGCAGAATATCAACCGGTGGAAAACCCGAGAAACCTTCCTGCATCTTAATAATCAACTGATAAAGATATAAATAAATGCTTTAAAATTTCAATACACAATAAGCATGCTAAAATCACTCTATTTATCCATTAGTTACTATTTTTAATTTAAATTTCTTTTCCTTATACGAATAGAACTGTGGAATCTTCAGGAAGCAACATATCTATTACAAAAGTTGTTATTGTTCCCAAATAAAAATGCTCCTTTCTCTCTCACTCTTCATTAGTTGTTATCCTGATACCCTGGATAAATTAATTTATTCCCTGAATCTTTACCCTCAACAACGAGGATACCCAGAGTCCTGTTACAACCAGAAAATACTTTTAAAACACCCTCCTAAGAAAGAGCTTCCTAGTGAAAACCATTAAAATAACTTCCTATGTTTCATTCATCCCACAAAAGCATCCCTTAAATGACTCTCTCTCTCTTTAATGTTAAACTTACAGGCAATATCTTACTTGAATAAATAGAGTTTGCAAGTGTTTTTCACAGTGTAGGGTAAATTATTCAAGCAATGTAACTGAAACAGATTACGATTTACTTCATCAATACAGCATATAATAAGGAGTTTCATTACCTTCCTTTTACTACATATCCAATTGATTAACGTTGAATTATATATATTAAATATTTTTTAATTTTATACATAAAATTTTCTGCCACTCTAACAAAAGAATTATCATGATGTATTGGAGTATCAATCAAAAGTGTAGTCCTACATTCATTTTCTCAAGATAGCACCAAATTACTTACAACCTAGTACATAATAGATCCCAGAATTATTGCCACATAGTACATTAACGTATCATTAAGTGGTAAACCATATTGAAATAACGTATTGTGGTGTAATTAGTAAAATAAAAAGGAATTCATTTTATGTTCCACCTTGTGTGAAGTGCATATGTGCTACGCAAATAGCCCATTTTTCAACAATCAATAGTTTACTAAGAAGTAAGTTTACCGAGACAAAGATTACCATATCATTGCTTTAGTCAAGGCCCTCATAGTCGTTGCTCCATAGCATTTGATGCTTAAGGGAATAATTCTATGGGACATATTCTCATTTTAGTACCCCAGAGAAATATAATTGAATAGCCCACTTCCATTTGATAAGTCTCGTTCTTTGAACTGAACTGGTCAAAGAAATAAGCTCTGTCTCTAATGTGCAAAGACTCAAGTTTCAACCATACTCCAGAGAGAACTAAGGGCACCAAGGACCTGTCCAAGTCACATATATTCTGTCGGTATTAAGTAATGCAATCCCAAGTCAAATTACACAGATCTGTAGTAGATGGATAACATGGGAAACATTGAAAATTTTTATTTTCTAAACCTTGGATTTCATATTATTGCACTGGAATCTTATAAAGTCCTGCTGAATCTTTCAGGATAAATATACACTCATTATTTTAAAATTCATCCCAATCTAGTGAGTAACAGTAATGAACTCATATTGGCTGATTGAAGTTTGGGTCAACTCACTGACTGTTGCAAAGAATGGATGATATAATATAAATTTATTAATGGGCATTGGGAACCCTTTTTTTAGAAGAAAAATACAATGGAAAGGACAAACAATAGACATCACAAGAAAAACTTTTAAGACATTAAAACATAGTGATAATAAACGAAAATTGCATCATAACTTACAAAGACAAAAGCATTATACATAGTTTACTAAGAAGTAAGTTTCTTATAAGTATATAGAAGTATATAGCATTACACATTTAGGTTAGAATTCCAATCACACTATTTTAAAAAATGCTCTTAGGTGATTTAATAAAGTCCAAATCACAATATGAGTTACTATCTCTCATTGCACGAAAAAAGTATAATTATTTCTTAAAATTATGATGTGTGGAAATGTGCTGTGTATATCCAACCAAATGGATTTATGAAGTCCCTCATATTTAATAGTATACAACAGAGTGCTGCAATAAGGTGCATACAGCTCTTGAGATGTGAACCATGTTTCCTAAATTGTGGAAAATGTTCGTGATGGAAATTCTATTTGAAAATCCACTTCAAGGGTTATGGTTAAAACAAAGAGACAAAATAAACTATTCATTATACACAGGTGCTTAGGTACTAAAAAACTGGAGTACTTAACATTATCATGAGCCAATCACACAATGATTACAAATTACCCCAAAAAACTAACTATAACACAAATTCAACAACTACTTTTAGAGTAGATACCAGTAAAATTGCAATTTGAAGAAATTAATGATTATGGGTAACATTTAGTCACATGTAATCATTACTGGAAATTAGATTACTTGTAATCAATAACATTCACTCACTGATTTTGCACCAAGTTATATTATTAGGAACCAAGATTACAAGAGCTAACTTAGCCATCACCATCAGGGCTAAGTATGGATTGGGGTAGCTATTGAAACTTAGGTTCCTAGTAACCCAACTTTTCCCAAGTCTGCCAACCATCATCACTCCATTGGACTTGTCCACCTTTTACATACATCACATACTGCCCTGAAAAAGTTCCTAAACGCCCGAAAATACGAAGGGACAGAAATCAGCAGCAGATGACGGTTGAATTCAATACTAAGATAGATATACGGGTAGCAGCGGCACAACAGCATTAGGTATATATTAAGAAGTGGCATGCAATTTGGCATCCTCCCCTTTTCAAACAAAATTTTTCAAGTTAAAACAATCCTCCTCAATACTACAATTTACTTTACAACTCGGAATTACTGTTGTCGACTCCATTTTCATATCTTACCCGAACTGAAACCCCAACGCTCTGAAATATTTAATGAGGTTACCTTGTTGTTACACTCGGGCGCCCTTCGCAGTATTTTACGGATGAGGGAGATATGTATCTCTTGCCACCCACTTCGTAGGGTGGCAAGAGATACATATCTTCACTACGAGTAGTAAATATAGGTGATAATTTAACAAGACATTAATCGTTGATATGTAGGTAACCAGATGAAATTGACGCTATTAACAGAATGCCTATTAATAACCATGAAGTGGTCAAGTAAAATCTCTGGTGCTATGTTTTTCCTACTTCGACGCTATTATCTATAAGAACATTTACTGTGCATGTAGGTAAGGAGGCTTGCATAGCAATAATTGCCGTGTATTGTCAGTAACCCTATGTGTACGACTGCGAAGGTAGGAGGTCCCAGCGAGTATGAGCTTTTGATGGGATACCTAGAGCAATAATATAGTTCATATTAACCGATTAGATTGACTATTCTGTTTATACATACCAGCATGTTCGGAGGGTAACTAAGACTACCAACCCACTAACCTGCTATGCCGCCATTCGTGTCTCAATTCCTCCACCTTTCTGTTTCTCATGATTTGAGCAGTAAATGTGAATATACATAGAAATTTCTCTGCGCTTCGCTCGATTTCATCTAACAATTTGTTGCCTATTGGTAGGCTTATTCCCTTGCTTCCCCTGGAATTCTGTAACGAATGAAAATGTTTATCAGACTCTTGAGAAGCAGTGAGTAGCCTCAGCTAACACTGATTTTCCGCACCTCCTCGATTACGTCTAGGTTTGGACATTGTGGTTATAAATCAGAATATTTGACCGATGAGATGTGTCTCTTCAGCACTGAATGACACGCTATTATCTGCCGTTCAATTCCAAGCTTAATTCACTCGTTTACACCCTGCAACACCATTCTCGCCGTTTAAACAAAACGACAACTGGGATTTCAGACGAATCAATTCAGATGGCAGCTTGATTTCGATTGTCTTTTGGTTTGTGCAGGTTTCGGGTGCTTTCGTAGATCCAGCGCCAAATTATTCCAAGGTAAGCTGCAAATTGGCATTTTTCCGTCGAGATAGGTAAATTGGTATATGAAGATAACGTGATAGTTAAGGGATTTATTATTTATAGTCGAGTTCACATGAATTTTCCAAACATGGGCTCAATGAGACCCTGAATTTCTTCCTCTCATACTCTCGACTGCTCTTGACTAACATTTCGTTATTTTTCCGGTTATATGTTCTTCAAAAACCATTTAACAATTATTAAATGCGTTTATAACTGAACGGTAAGTATTGGCTGATCATTTTATGAAATCTGTTAGTTTTCTCGGTTCAACGAGGGGCATTTTGACTCTGGCAGTACCCGTGATTCCGGCTTTGAGGACCCCTCTTTTTCGCTGTGGGTTCAGTGGTGTCCTGGGTAGATTGTTAGTGTGTAGAAATTTGTGTTACATTTTCTAGGATTTGGTTCCTATCAGGTTAATTTTGTAAAACGTAAGTATTAGATGTGTTAGTTCAAATTCTTACATTAGTCGCATATATGTTGAGAATTCCATAATTGAATGAGAAGATGGCTTCGAACATCGGAAAAGTATCATGGCGAGTGGAATAGGTGTGACGCATTGAAGGAGTGCTGTTAGCGGGATCGCCATCTTGTTTCGTGCCGGCTTCTTGGCGATTATTGGTCATATTTAAGTTGTCAGTGATTATTCCGGGACGTGTGTGTAGTGTGTGTGTTAACCATTAGCGAAGAATAGTGTAAATACCAGTAAGTAGTGGGGTTTGGGCGACATCTTATCTTTGAAACCCATTCATCATCGACTTTCTATTAGCCCGTTGTCGAATTACATTTCTCTATATTTTGTGCTCGTTGTAATTACTACATGTTGTTCAGTGTGCTGGATGGGGCGATGTGATTTTTTCGCATTGTGCTTGTGTCGAAATAGTTGAATTTGCTGCTGGGAGGATCGATCATGATGAATGCTTGTTGAATGATTCATCTGGTAATATCGAGCATGCACGTGGTGTTCTCATTTAATGCGCCGTTTCATCCCTTTCGTTGTGCGTTCTGTACGAAGTTCACCTTTCGTTGGTGCTCAATGTTGGAATTTAATGCTTGGCATTACGTATCGATCGAATGGTCATCGTGAAAGCTATTCGACCTCGTCCCCCCATGGGTAACCTACTCCCCCGTCCACTTGTCTTCGTCGCCGCAATGAACTCGGCCACTGCAGATATGCTTCTTCCCCTACCTTCCGTGGCCAAATGAGCTGACCGGCAGCATGTAATGTTTTTTGTTAATTCCACATATTCGCGTAAAAATATTAATTTTGAAATTTAATGAAGTGTTGAATTCGTATTAATTCATGGGTAGTCATTTTTGATAAATGTCATATTTGATGTTTTCCGCCCCCTGGTGTATTTCTAGCGATATGGAAGGTCGTAGTAGACTCAATTTATTTTTTAAATTTTCATCTTACCACGGCTCGAAACTCATTTTTGCCCTTCGGATTCTGCCCATGTGAAAAGCGTAAATAGTCTACATCGTTGTGTAGACTAGTGGATTTTATATTTCCATGTTGTATTTTTGACCATGTATGGTCGGTCATTTCATGAACAGTCTCCCAGACAGAAGGTCTAGATTATTGATTCCGTCTGCGGAAGGATAGGAGCTTTCGCGAGTTGTGCATGGAGTGGGCTCAAAGGAAACTTCCTAGTGCGTTGGGCCAACGTAATATGCAGATAGCGCAAACTCTTCTGCAGACAACCGCCAGAAATCGATCCCCTCGTACTCTTCTCCCACCCATCTTTACCGCCCCTTTCTAGTTCCTCCAATGCACTTGGAATCGTGACGCATTCCCCCTTCATCCCTTTACAACCCCCTCCCCAATATATTCTGTTCTGCTCCCCGCCCGCCTTCCCTGCAATTTCATTCTTCCACACCCGTAGTTGCTAGGACAGTCGTGGTTTGTAAGTTGGATGTTTCAGTTCGGCGTTTCGTCCGCATGCGCATTGGGACCGGTAGTGGGCGACGTGACTCAGTAGCATGCATCATCTGGAGATAGCGATTCGTAACGTAGTAAATTAAAGAAACTTAGTGCACAGTTTTAGTGACCGTTAAAGGAAATTTCTCGGTACTCGGTAGTTATCGTTTATTGATTAAGGCCTACATAGATTTCTTCTGCAACGCCTGACTTAATTTCGGTTTTCTTTCCCCCATTTCCAATGGAATAGCTGGGAACTACCGCGCCGTTATAGCCAGGAGTGTGTGTGGGGGTATCGTGCACTGTGGGAGTGGAACTCGAGAGCTGCTGGCGATCGGCGGGCTTAAAAAGGACGACGCGTGTAATAAAATAGGAAGATGTCCGTGGACAAGGAAGAACTGGTGCAGAGAGCAAAGCTTGCCGAGCAAGCGGAGCGGTACGACGACATGGCCGCCGCGATGAAAGCGGTCACGGAAACAGGAGTGGAGCTTTCAAACGAGGAACGGAACCTCCTTTCCGTCGCGTATAAGGTGAGTGGAAATGCGTGACATCCCACCCGGCGCCCCACCCTCCATCCTCGGTGCCTACTCGTCCCCCCCCTTTTCGTTAGCTCGTTCGCCCCCTCGTCGCTTCATGCATAGCTCTTGTCAGTTGAGGGCGTGGCGTTGGAGTGACGGAGCAACTTGGTTTCAACGTTGATTCATTCATGAGTGCGTTTTTTCCATACAGGTGTCGTGCTGTTAAAACCTCCTTTAAAAATCTGGGTTAACTTTTTTCTACTCAAGTAAAAATAGCCTTCGACTTGGTGATCGTCCACTGATTCTGTCCCAAGCCCAATCAGCCTCCTGTACTTAATATGTTTCATATAATTTCCTATTGTGAATGCCTATGGATCACGTTATTCTTTTGTGACGAATCCCGGCAAAAGTATGATCGACTGTGTTAATTTTTGGGAATCGCAGAAAAACTTATATGTTAGTATTGTATTGCTGCCAATACAAAGTTTTTCGCTGATAGTTCCACTGCTCCGATTTCGCCTTGTGTTCATTTCTCCAATCGATCCAGGGACGCGAATGCGTCGATAGGTCCCACTTCGCTGAAGTTATTTATTTTTTTTAATACTCCGGGGGCATTGCGCCTAGTAGCCGGAGCAGTATTGATTGCAATGTTTGCGAATGTTGAATGACTTGCATTTGTGGATCTAAGAGAAAGATAGGAAAGTATAGGGTATGTTGGCGTTCTTTGATCATAATCTTAGTGCTTTGTTAGGTAACCGGAAACTTTTTGGTGTTTCCTCATTAACCTCCTTCCGAAGCCCATGGTTAATGATCACTCCAGGGTGATATTGATTTTAATGGATAGGTGCTCTGTGAATTTGATTGCATGGCCTATTTGATGTAATTGTCTGTTAATTGTTCGCAAACTTACAGTTGCAGGAAACTGGTATTAGTCTGCTTTACGCGAAATTTAAAGGCTACGTCTCGCTTTCGGCGTTTTGAGTAGACTTACTCTTCATTTTACCTGGAGCTCAGAATTTCCAAAGGGGCGTGTGTGTTAAGTTTTTCCGCATTTGTGAGTCATCCGAATTAATAATGGTGGTATTCGAAGGGGTGACTAAATTGGTTCGGAAGCGTGATTATACTGTATTTGTTAATCACCTTGGGAAATAGGCTATCTCTAGGGCAGTGATAACTTATCATTATATGCCTGATTTTAGAACGATTGTGGTTGCTCAGTTCATTACCGGGACTATTATCCTGTGGAAGGCCGACGTATATACAACCTTATTATTTTTTCTTTAATAATTTCCTTTTTGTGCGTATTAATTTCCTTTTTGTGCGTATTAGTTGCTTGATAGTGATAAGGTAAATATCCTAATAGGTTTGCTTGAAAATACTGTGAGAAGGTTTAGGATATGGAACGTGGTAGTTGTAATTTCCGAGTGGACTGCTTGGGTATCTGGTTCGTCGTAATGAAGACTTAGCATGTAAATTTTATTAATCGATACCGCGATATAAGTAAGATTTGTGAATGTTTCACTCGAAATTAGTCCATTTTGGCGAAAAATTTGAGTTCTACCATTGAATCTTTCCCTTTTGTGAAACATAATGCATGCCTCCCGCAGTGTACAACGTGCAATTTTAATATCAGATAACGTGGGAATCATGTACAGTATTAATTATATGTCAATATCTGACCCAATCATGGTTCTTTTTTAGGATCTGGTTTTTTCCAACATGCTAGCTGGATTGAATAAAATGTTGTGTTAAGTTCGGTTCTTGAGTCCTGATGTCATTTTATTCTCACCACGAATTTTAATTCGTTGCAAATATTTGGACTGAACGGTTTAAAGGCTATAATCCAATAGTATACCTGGAGATAGTTTGCTTGAATGCTATTTTATACAAATATGGTGATAATGAAGGCTCTTGGTGTTATGGTTTTTTGGTGAACTCATTGGTCTTTTCTTGGTGAGATACTGTGATAAGTAAAGTTGAATGAACGAAGTTTTAATTCGTGCAGGGGAAGTTTGGTATTCTTGTTCCATCGTATTGGTGGGCTTTTGCTATTGTAGGGTTAACCTAGGGTTGTAACAAGTCTGTTTTAGTGTAAAGGGTTATGTATTCATTCCATAGTGCCTTTTGTGTACTTATAAAATATGAGAAACAGTTGAATTTCATGGAATTTTTTCAATTAATTTAGTCTCTTTTCCATTAAAGTGGAAGCTATGTACATAGTGATATTTGAGGACTATGAGTCAGAATGCACATTAAACTGTAGTGTTCTGGAAATTAGGCAGTTGCTTTCTCCACTTGTTTTGTCCTACGTATAGATTTTTTATACATTTTATTCCATTGGGAACTCAGAATAAACCATAGTACTGGTGTTCTTGGTGGCCGTAAAAAGTATGTTGAGGGATTTGGTTTGATAGCTTGAGCACTAGGCTCTCATTGTGAGGGTAAAGTAAAATAACTGGCAGTGAGCGAGAGTTAACATTAATCCTGGGCCCTTTATGGATGTAATATAGGAAGCACTTTGTTTGGCACTTGGGTCATAGTTCTTCAGATGGGATATGTAAAATGTGATCTGCTTGACTCTTTTCATGGAGTAGTGGAATGCAAATTCCTAGTGTCTTATCAACCCCCCATGATTCCCTAAGTTTTATTTTCCCTATAAGCCAACAACCCATCATAAATGACTCAGATGAACAGTTTTACCTACTCCGATAACAATTTAAGCATGTTATGATTATTTACTGTGGTTGTCAAATATGCAATACTCTTATGGGATACTCTCAAATAGTAATGGTTTAATGATTGTGATTAATTTGAGCGAATTAGTCAAGGGTTTTGAAAAAGCTTGCACTTTTTCAGCAATCAGAAGTGCTGAATTACTGGCTAGTTTTGCTTAAGGCCTCTTAATAATAACATTGGATTATCAAATATACTTAGTTGCAATTTGTGAAGTAACCATCCAGAAATAAATGCAAACTTGCAATGACAGCTTTAAATAGTCCTTCACTTGGAAGAGAAGTTTCTTATTGTAGTGAATCAGTAAGTCAAGAATTGTGATGATTTATGGACTATTTCATGGAATGCTTTGTAGTATCAACATATTCCTTTATTACTGCATCTGCCTTAAATTTGAATAGGAACTTGAAGAACTAATATAATGAGAGAAAATTTAAATCATTGATCTGCTCAGCTTTGATCAGATGTTTCATGCCTAATTAGGAGCGATAATTACTCATGTATTGTTATTTATGGTTTATGTTATCTTGCAGATCGTATAAAATTGACTATGCTTTGTGATTTTTTCGTAATTGCCATTCCTATTAACCCTTTCCGGTCCTGTATTTCCAAATGGAATCACGTCGCTTTCCTGCGTCGAGTGTAGATTTTTCATATGTATTTCATGTAGAAGATGATGTAATATACATAAGGTTGAAATATGTGGTGAGATAAAATAAATTTATGAATTAATGAAAGTCATTTGAAAAAATCGACACTCTACACAGGAAAGCGACGTGATTCCATTTGGAATCACGTAGAGATTTCCATTTGGAATCGCGTTGCTTTCCTGCATCAGGACCGGAGAGGGTTAAGTATATGCGTAATCCTATTAGACAGATCATTACATCTACGTAATACCCTGCGAGCCACTTTAAGGGTGTGGCAAGGGGTGAAGATCACCAAACATGCACTATTTCCATTGTAATTAAAGAATTCTAATCAAGAATCTGCTCAAGTCTGCTGTGGATTGAAGGAATATTGCTGGTGGAATAACATGGGATACGCTGATTTCTTGTTTTGTCTGGGGATGCCTATAAATATTCTGCTGCTTTCACACGAGTCAGACTTTGGGATGCATCATCTCTTGAAATTGATGTGGCCATGCCTGTTTCCTATAACAATCTAACAAACAATGCGTGCATGATGCAAGTACATCTGGCATGCTTAAGGTTAATGCACTAAATTCTTAAGATGTGTTAGTTCTTCCATCCCATGCAGATTGTTGATTTGTTGTGCATTATATCTCATTGATTTTATTGTATGGTATGTGGAAAATTGAATATTATACATGCTTTTTGATATATTTTTATATTTTTTAATCATATTTGTGGATATTTTATCATTTGAAAGTAAAGTTAGGACATGAAGTTTCGGTGTTAAGATGTATCAATCTTTATGCCACATTTCAATGGTTTCCATGTGGTATCTTAGTTATTTGTTCCACATTGGTTTGAAATACTTACTTCTGTGTTGCTTAAGCTAATAGTGCAATCATTATAATGCTTGGAATTTTTCTCCGGCATTTGATGGCCATCATTCTGGTTGTGCCGTGTATGTTTGGTTTTATTATCTCAGGGTAATGTTAACTGCAAGATGGTGTAACATCTTTCTGAACTTAGTGATGTTGACTGAGGGTTTAAGTTAAGTATGTTGCTGCTAATGGATTGTAGTTTGTGAGCATTGTTGATGAGAGGATGCGTTGGCTTAGATTTTCACACCAAGAAAATATCTAACTAGGTATAATGAAGATGGGGTTATTAAACTTGATTTCTTCAGCTTTGGTTAAATGCTGAGGTTGGCAGATATCTTATTCTGACCGGATATAGAATTTTTTTGTGTAGACAAAATGATATATAAAGAACTGAAAAGCTTGAATGTCCTGTTCACAAATAGTTATGTTTAGGATTGATGTCACAACCTCCACGAAGTTGAAGTTAGGTTACTCATCTTTCGTTAGGTTAGATGTTAGGAACTAGATGTTCAGTTTTGGCAGCTGATCCTTCAAAATGGAATATGGACTTCCCAAAAGCCACTATATGTAAGAATATATCCTGTAACGTCACTTGTGGTGTCATTTGCTGCATTAGGAGGTATTTCATCTCTGCCAAAGCTGTTATGTCAATACACAGAAATTGCATTAGGAAAAAATACCTTGACTGGGTATAGACCCGTGGACCATTGTCCAGGCCAATGTGCCAACTACCATGCTGCCCTGTGCCATTGGCACAACAAATGTAATGCTTTCGATTGATAAGTTTTTTCTTGTCTCAATTTCCTAGTTTATTTTGACTATCTGTATAATTATTGACAGCCTAAAGCCCATTAAGTTCCTTAGTGTTCGTATCTTGGGTTCATGCATATTCAGTAAGAAGAGAAGATTTCTGGGTGAAGAATGTTAATAATTTCCCAGTCATTAAGTTCCCTAATGGACAAATTAGTGTAAGATGTTGGTTTGCTGAGATGTTGAATCAGGTGTTGTATTCTTTCCCCTTTTGAGTGAAATCATAATTTGAGTAAAGCTGATGAGTTTCCAAAAGTGTCTGTATCGCTGTGACTTTTTACAATTGCTGTAATGGTAAATAGCTACGGAGTAATTCACATATTCCAAAATACCCTGTCAGTTTTGCTTTTGGCACAGAGGTTAAGTGTTTGTCTACCAATACTGTTCTTGAGGTTTTTTTGTCTAGCCTGTACCAATTTTTCTCCTCTCAACCGTGGGTGTTAGAGGATATATTTATTTATTGATGCACCCCTTTGACAAATTCCTATTAACGTTCTATTCCCAGTAGATATTAAATATAGGAAGCAAAAAATGCATCTAGGTGGAATGTTTCCCCCAAGTAAGTGAACAACAGGCTAGCTAGCATAACTGAATCCTCATTACCACCTCTTAGTGCTGATTATTTTTGATAGTCTGCTTCATGTGCTAGACAGACACTGTGATGTGATAGGAATTTATTATTCCTTGTTTCCATACCCAACCTTAGTCACAAAATATTCAAGAGGAAAAATCTGGTTTAATGTTCTTGGATTCCAGTCATTTTCATGAGGAGGGCGTGTTAAATTATTAAAAGAATTTTTTAATTTGCATCTTAAGGCTTCAGTTGAAGTAAATTAATGAAATAGTGATGCTATCTTGAATTTCCCTTAGAAAATTGTAAGTTGAAGAATTTTTTGTTTCCTTCTGTTTTCTTAAGAGCATTAATGCAAGTGCAACATTCCTTGTGCCCTCTCAGATGTTAACTTTTATTCTAGGAGGATACTGGGTGTGTGGTAATCAAAATATAGTGTTTGAGTATCCCTTTCTTCATCTTCAGTACATTTAAAACTAAGAAGTGTATGAATATTTAATAGTCGTGTCAAGGATTAATTTTTCTAGCAGCTGAACATTCTAGCACTCCTGGGATTAGTGCCCTACTTGTTGGCTTTTTTTTTTATTCTGGACATGGTTTATCCCCTCAATAGTTCAATCGACTTTGGTACAGGCTCTTACCTTTTAATCTTATTCTGCTTTTCACCAATATATGGTTCATATGGAACATATTGTGCGAAATGTTGAAGTTTATTTTTTAAATACTCTCCTGAAGTAGTGTGTGGCTTGGGCAGTACTATTTCTTCCTATCCTCTTCAATGGCATCATTTTTGCATGCTTGGAATCTAATCTTATTTCAAGATTTTGATCAATCCATTCACATGGACTTCAGTTGGCTTCATTCTCTTATATTTTTAGTTTTGTTATACTGCGTGATATCTCCCAGACATGCACTTTATATAAGATGCTGCTGTGTCTTATGCTAGATGTGCCCTTAATGTAATGATGTGAGCGCAGGGTGGTTGTCACCATATGTGAAAATTGACTTCCCAAAGAACTTTAATTTGTAGACTTCTCCTAAATACAACTTAAATTGTGATGGTACCTCTTGATAAGGATGAAGAAGATACATTGAGGTATCTCTTTGTCTCTCTGAGAGTATTATAAAACTTATCATTTGAGTAGGGCACTGTAGAATGCTTTTCATTGAGAGAGGATAAAGGTTTGAAGAAGGTTGTTTTCTTGACACTTTTTTAACTTAGTGTCCAGGAATTACTCTGCACAAGTGAAGTGTTTATTAGAGGTTGAATTTGTTGTATATCTCAAGGTTTAATTTGATCCCTACAGAATGTTGTTGGAGCGCGGAGGTCATCATGGCGAGTTATTTCATCAATTGAACAGAAGACAGAAGGATCCGAAAGAAAACAGCAAATGGCAAAGGAATACCGGGAAAAAGTAGAAAAGGAGCTCCGTGAAATTTGCTATGATGTTCTTGTAAGTAATGTGGTTATCAAATGATCCCAAACTGGTATTACTTCCTTGATAGGTTACTTATCCTGTTCAGTAACCAGTAATGTGTAGTATGTTCGATGTTGCGGTGGTCACTTCTTAAACTTCTATAACTGGTTGTAAAATACTACAGCAGATTGGACTACATCTAAGTGCCTTACTACCTAGCATTCAATTTAAATATTCAGGCACTGTTTAGTAAAAGGAGAGCTTTAGGATTTTTTAAGTATCAAGAGAAAGCTACTAGAGTTGATGCTGGTTTCGATGGCATGAATTTTGAATGAATGACGATTTTTGACTTCAGAACTGTAAATTGTGGCTACACAGGCTCGCTGCTTGTTGAAAGTAAGATTCATCTAAAGTAATGTCTTTAAAGAAGCAGTTGCTCATGGCTATTTAACAAGTCAAATGTATTATTCCTATTTGAGTATTTCCTCTCTCAGGATAGATTAAATAAGGGTGATTCTAAATTAGACCAAATCCAATCCAATTGCACCCAGCCCTGCCAGACCTGAAGATATTCCTTCGTGGGTAACTGGCTTATTGGGTGCCTGAAATAAATAATAACCCTTTAAATCATACTCCCCACTAAATCCTAGTAAGTTGCTATTTGGTTTTAGCCTCCGGTAGTGTATTTTTAAGTTCGGGTTAATGGAAGGAATTCAAGAATCAAATATGTGGAAGGCCATGGTGTCCACTGAAGTATGTCGGCAGTATGTTGAAAAGACTGATCTATGATGAGATTACTTTCAAATCGCGGGAGGATATGTCCTTTTTTTAGTTTCATATTATCTTGGTATATTTAGTACTATTTGACACTCCTGTCATGTGTGGCAAAACTTGATTCATTTTGAACTTTGTCAAATGTAATTGAATATTGAATTTTGTCATTTAACTTAGTTTATAAAGATGCTCAACATTGGATTCCCAAGGTATAGCAATAGATTTTGAATGGCAGGCTATCACAATACATGTATGATACATGATATTTATCATGTAAGACAGACTTTTAATTTTGATTTCTTTTTAAAAAATGGATACAGCAGATTGCTAAGTCCTATAAGTGTTCCAAATTAATTTTGCTCTGCTTAGGATATGCTTTCCTTATGGTTAATATTACTTGTCATTCCCAGCTGATCTGTTATGGGCCTTAATTCCCTATATTTACTTATGAGAGCCTGCTTCAACAGTGCTATCAGTTGTCAAGGGGACAGTTGGGAAAAATAGGCGGCGTTTTGAGCAATTTATTCAGTATTTGATCTCATTGTTCTGGATTTCTAACTGTAAATGAATTTCACTTAAGAGTGTGTTTACCATGTTGCTTGGCATTTGTTTAAACTTAGACCACATAATTTCTGAAACAACCAATTTTCATCATACTGTGCGATTTACTAAGATTTTCATTCTGTTATGCTGTATCCCATTACAGTTGACAGACTAATGCTATATGGTCATAAATGAGTGTCTGATTGTACTGTGAAAGACTTACTATAAGGAAGTTAATGTTACACTGATTGAGAGATAAAGTATGTTACTGGTCTCATAATGAAAGCGGAAACTGTATGTGTGCTGAATCGTAGAGGCTTCAGTTTACTGAGCTACCATACCTAGGTCTCATATTTCAGTGTGACAGTGCACCCTGTAGATCATTATTTGAAGGGCCTTGGACCCTTCATGTCTCCTGCCTTGCTTGGCTTTTGACAGATTCCAGATAGACTTCGGATTTGAAATAATTTTTGTCTGTAGTGAATGTCCTATGTCATACTGATTTTGTAATTTAAAATAGTTTATAACTGTATGATGCAATTTAAATGTCGTTATGGAAGCAAACTTTTCAGTCATGTGCTGTCATTAAATTATATCTAGGATTAGGAATTATGTTTGAAGTGGTAAACCTATCGAATCAAAACTACATTGAGTAAAGAGCATCTTAACACATGAAATTTACTATGCATTCATTATATCATCTTAAAAAGCCAATGATACATCTGAACCAGTTAAAGTGGTGATATATTCTGCATGGTGTGTATTCAGTGTTACATTGCGCATTATCTGCAGGCTTTAGGTTCCTTGTTTTTCTGGGTAGAGATGGAGATTTGGCAGCAGGGGTTCATTACTAGAGATACAGTAGAGTAGTAGTGTGTTCGAGTTGCTTGATGGCATTAAGGCATTAGGAAATATGAGTTGTTCACATGGTCATTATGCTGGTCTGGAAACTGCCTTAGTGTAACTGAAAGCAGGCTGATTAAGTTAGACTTAATGGTGGTAATATGGGATAAATAAATTAACATTATGTTTCCATTGGAAAATGTATTCTTAGTTTTGCTTGTAACCCATAAATGTCACCATTAGCAGCAACTGCTCTTTTTCCTCCAATGTTGTCACATTGAAAGAGTTGGTTAAATGGGATGCTTTCACGCATTGTCTGTTGCGTGAAAATATTTGTTGTAGGACTTACCTCTGTAGTTCCCCTGGTGTGTAAATGGGATGTATAATATGGAAATTAGTTAGTGAACAAATTTCTTATTGAAGTGGTAATTTTAGCCTGGATGCCTTTCCTGTAAAACCAAATGGAAACAAAAAGAATCATGGGTTAAGGATGTAGCGATACACAATTGCTGTCTGGAATTCAACAATCACTGAAGTTCAAGGCTAATTTAATGTATTTTGTGGTGGCGTAATCAAACTGGTTAGTGTAATCTTTACTGGGCGTGACAATCTCAAGGAGCTTAGCTTTGCATTATGTGAGTTATACTTAAGTCACTGTTGGAGTTCATATTGGTTGTTTATAAAATTATGTATGAATCTGGAGGATTTACTTCGCAGTTTAGAATATTTGATACAGGAGCTCGTTTCAACAATGAAATATAAGTACTAGTGCTGTATAATGGCCATCTTATATGCAAAAGCTAGGATTCTGTACTAGTGACTGCACTTTATGTAGTATTGTTATACCCCAGAGATTGAGTCTGATGTGATTGCCTGTATTGCAAAAGATTCCTTATACACTCCTACTTAAGGTTGAGTACAGAAAAGCCCCTCCGTCTGTTGTCTTAATGCATCAATCATAGTAATGACCATGGAAAGTGGTTATCAACTTATTGTTGAGGTTAAATACTACAGACTAGAAGTTAGGTCTTCCTGTGCATTGGAGTGAAGCTTTGACTTGCCTTGTAGGGGCAATAATTTTTCTTTTATGTTTACTCTATCCCTCCTAACTATTGAATGAGTTTCTCTCCATCATGTCATAAAAAATGTTTTTTCATCCCTTTTTTTGATGAATTATGGATGAAGAAAGCTCCTTACTCTCTGCAAGGTATTAGTTTAAGATTGTGTGCGAAATGTTTTAATTTTTCACAGGGTCTTCTGGACAAATACCTTATCCCAAAAGCCAGTAATGCAGAGAGCAAAGTTTTCTACCTTAAAATGAAGGGTGATTACTACAGGTATCTCGCTGAAGTAGCAACAGGAGAATCCAAAAATGGTAAGTGTGTTTAACTATACTTCATGACTATCATTGTCAAGGATTTGGTGCTTGCTTAGTCAACCTCAGGCTCAAATCATCATACTTTATTATTTCTGAGGTAGTTTTAAAGCGAGGAGCAATTGGTAGGTAATTAGCCAACTGTTTGTTCAAGAAGTTTCATATACTTCTCTTGATCTGTGGAGCTTCATCAAATACAAGCTTAATATCTAGTATTGTTAGGTGCTTGGCTCTTAATTGTTCATGAGACAAACAAGTAGGATACTGATCTCTGCAGTGAGAATCTCATTTTCTCCAATTGGAGCTATAACTTAGTGAGGTTAGTTTAATTACTAAAGTTTTGTTGCCATTTATGATGAGGAAAATGTGAGCATTAAGGAAATGAATCTTAGTGTGAGGATGTGTGCTTTAAGTTCTCTCAGATAATACATGATTTATCTACAATTGGTTTAGTCTTTTCTTATTGTGGATGAGGCTAGTGCTTTCTTATAATGGACTGTTTAGTAATAATGGAGGAGGATTTGTTAAAAATGAATAAAGTAAGCATATCGGTATGGTTAGCTAATTCCTTGTACATTTTGGTATTACTCAGGGGTCATTGATTGAATTTCCCTCAAACCTGACTACCTTTTTGGTTATGGACCAATAAAGACCTTTGTCATGACTGTGATAATATTGTTAGCTTCCTGATAACTAAGGATTTCTTCTTTGGTTTAAAATATTTTTCCAGGTTATGCTGTATTGCTAGGGTTCATGTGAACATTTTTATCCTTAATTTGACTTACGGCAACATAGCTTGCAAGTGATTGCATGAGTTATGTTGGTTGAATTTTTATGGATCATCATTGTTCAGCTGGTTTTATCCAGCTTTAATTTTTACTGACCTGGTAGGTTTGTAAATTTCTAATTTTACACCTGTTTAGTAGTAAGGTGACTGACAAATGAGGGACTCATGTTAATTTTTGTATATGTTAATAATATTTGCATTTTTATTGTTAGAGGAATTTAATGTTTAAGCATTCATGAGGTAGAACTTTCTTATAACGATTTAAGTTGTGCTCTCTCCCTCAATATTTTTAGCTTGTGTAATTAAGAGGTTATAATGAGCTTCAAAAGTTAATACAATATGCCTTGTATTAGGAAGGCTAGTGTTTCAAAAGGTATTCCGTTTATGTTGAGTGAGATTTGCTCTGCTTTTAACCTAAAGGTATTTGATTACTGTATATGTTTCCGATTATGTCACAGCTTGTGCATCTAGTTTTCCGAATTATTCCATTGTTATATTCTGCTAAGATGCAGGAGGGGTAACCCAACAAAGTATTCACTGTGTCTAGGATGAGGGAGCGGCTTCATTTATTCTTTTTATTCATTTATTTTTCAAGTTTGCCACACTGAAATAAATTGTTTAAGCATTTGATGTTATAACTGAATAATAAATTATCCATTCTGAAACCTATAAAATGTAGACTTCATAGTCTCCAGCTGAAATTGAAAATTTTCATTGTAAGTACTCCAGATAACCGGTCTTTCCAATGTATAATGGGTATAAGAACTTGAAACCTTAGAAGAAGAGAGATGGAATGAAAGAATCTGTGCATTTCCAATGTGTTTCTGTGATGTTATTGATTTCAGAGTAAGGGTGTGGGAAGATAACGAAAATATTGAGGTTCAAATTTAATGCGTTAGTTGTTATTTTTGTTAATTTTTATAATGTCACTTGATAGTTGTGTGAATTTGAGTCTTCAAGAGTTCATGAAATATGTTCAGTTTCTGTCTTTTAATATTGCCATCCTTTCATTATGGCCCCTACTCTCCAAATCTGAAGCTTAAGTTTAGGAAAAAGGCTTGAAGGACCTTTCATATTTTATTCATGTTCTTATTGATTTTTATTTTTAATATTTTTTTTATAAATTCCATTAACAACATCAAATGCCTTCACTTGCAGCCATTGTACTGGGCTCTCTCTGATGTAAATATTACCATATTCATTTATTGACACTGAGCCTTAAATTAAAATTGGTTATGAGAATTTAGATTCTGCTGAAATGCTTTGGACTGGGCTCAATATGGTTGGATTCCTGCTGTGTAATTGTATCAAACTAAAAATGATAGTTCATTGGGTCATAATCTTATTTGCTGGTGCTTATACTGTGAAAATAACTGGCAATATGAACGCTCTCCTAAGACTTCATGATGTTTTTACTTAGGATGAATGATCATCTGTAATTTGTCATGATAGGATGGTGTAATTAAAAGTGACTAAAACATTGGTTGGTGATGATGATAACATTTTTCCAATGATTGCATTAACAAATGGTGTGGTACGAAGTCACTCGCATGGGTGCATGTACACCAGGGTTGAAATTCACCATGAAAAAATCATTTGACTTGACTGATGATTTTTTTTCATGACGAATTTCAACACACGTGTATTTGTACACATGTGAGTGACTTCGTACCACATGATAACATTTTTTTAATTATAGTTGGTTTCCCAATTTTTTCTTCAGCAGTATGGTTGACAGGAAAAGTTATTCAGCAGAAAATGGTATTTTTTATGGTAGTAGTTAAAACACGTTTTCTTAATGGATTCATGCTTTTGATTGAGGTTGGGTTCATCATAATTTCATCCCAGTCAGCATTAGATACCTGCTTTCCTGTTGAAGAATCTGCATGCAAGGATTTTTTGCCCAAAAGGGGATGCCTTAAAAGTTTGACCTTTTCAGGCGTTGTGGACGACTCTCAGAAGGCATACCAGGATGCCTTTGAGATCAGTAAGACGAAGATGCAACCAACACATCCCATAAGGCTGGGATTGGCCCTCAACTTCTCTGTCTTCTATTACGAGATCCTCAACTCCCCGGACAAGGCATGCCAGCTAGCGAAGCAGGTTGGTCGGAGAAGACTGGTCACCAGGCGTAGTCGCAAGATACTGCTCCCATTATTATTTAATGCTTAATTATTCCGTATTAAGTTTTTTGTAGCAGGATGTCAGGGTCCATGTGGTTGGTTTAATGCAGTTTTTTTTTCATTGGGGCTTAATTATGCCTGAGGAGGTGCTGGTGTCTCTGGGAGATGTGGAGGTTTCAATGAAGTAGAAGATTCTTATTTTCTTTTTTTTTCCTTCCCTTTCTTGCCTCTCCGGAACATTCCAATGAACCTACTTAAAATATCCTTTTCCCATATTATTAACATTCATATTGTTCCTGTAACATTTTGCAACAACACCTTATCTTGGGGGATTTCCTTTCTCTGGGTGCCTTGGACCTATCCCACCCTGGCGAACTATCCTCCCCTATAACTTATCCCCTTAAAAATACCCTGTCATCGTGCAGGTGTGGTGAAGGACTCACAGAAATCATACCAGGAGGCTTTTGATATATCCAAGGGGAAACTGCAGCCAACACATCCAATTCGTCTTGGCCTGGCTCTCAATTTCTCCGTTTTTTACTATGAGATTATTAATTCACCTGCACAAGCCTGTCATCTAGCTAAGCAGGTTTGTCACTTCTTGCTGTGAAGTCACTAATTTCAGTTTGGCAGTTATTACTACTCATGGTGCCCATAACCAGACTTAAAACTTGTTGATGGATGGGTGGGATAAATTTGATCAGCATGGTGTTTTTCAGTGGCAAATACTTGTTGGCTAACATGTTAAATATGTGCAGGATGTGTCATAAATTCCAATTCTAATCGACCATCACCAGTGCATTGGTGCCTCCTAGCCTATTTAGTTTTTCCTTTTGTTGCCTTGCTGTGCATGTGTCTATATAGTAATTGTTCAGTTTTTATGTATTGCCCTATTTCTGCCTTACCTTCTGGTGTAGTGTAGCTTGGTTGATGCATAAAGCCAATTGTTTTATTTCAAATGCAGGTATCCCTCGCTTAACATGAACTCTTTCAACACTTCATGACAGTTTTAACCCTAACAATTATAATGACAAGAAGTATGTTATGAATGTATTCTCTAAGAACATTCCAATGTACCATTTAAATTAAATTTTTGGGTTTAATGATTAGGTAAGTTCCAATTAACTTTAACTCAATGCAACTGGTGTCTCTGAAACATAATACTTTCAAGAAAACTGGCAAGAATTATCTCAATTGAGTGCTGAGCAAGAGTGATGGTTGGTTAATGGTGACGTGATAAGGGAGAGGGGTTTTTCATAAGGTCAGCACTCATCCCTTGGTCTAATGGTGCTGAGTGAACTTGAATGTTGGCACTGTATTGGTGAACGTTTCCATTTTTTTCAATGTATTGTTATATATCTTAAAAACCAGTCAACTTTAAAAAAATTAATTGCTTCATCTGCATCTATGTATATTCCTTATCACACACTTTTCATGGCTTTAAGACTTTTACATATTACCATTTTGTCTAGTGTGACAGTTGGTTAGAATTCATCCCTAGTTATGTGGGGGATGCCTGTATTGTTAATTTGCGAATGATTTGAGTGAGATAACTTTTAACCCTCCTTGTGATTCATTGGAAGTAATATTTGAGATGACTGTCTTTGCATTAACTACCACAATTCATGAATACAGCTTCGGGCTGTATATGGTGAAATTTGTTAGTATTCATGATTATTAGAATCCAGCATTTTTCTATTTATTCTTTTTAACATGCACGACTTGTCAATTTACTGAAATGTATTATCTAGCTAAATCCATTTTTGGAAGAATACTAAGGCCTGGTCTTGTGTATTCGGGTTAAATATTGGGGTTAAATCGGGATAAAATTTCCTTAGTATGAAATCTGGCACATAAATTGTCCCCACATCAACTGAGTTTGTTTAGAATACAGAACTCAAACTCAAGTGAATGCAAAATTAAGGTAGGGGCTTTTTTTCTAGAGTTAATGCTAACTATTGGTTATGAAACCTTAACCTAAGTTTTTCTGTCTTGTGAAATTCCTGAGTCATATTTTTCCCACAAAGAGACATTTGATGTGAGCAACAAATTCTTAGCCCGATTTTTATTTTTAGGCGTTCGATGATGCCATAGCGGAGTTGGATACCCTCAATGAAGACAGCTACAAGGACAGCACACTCATCATGCAGCTGCTGAGGGACAACCTCACACTCTGGACCTCGGACACGCAGGGGGATGGGGATGAGCCCCAAGAAGGGGGTGACAATTAATCTGTTACCTCGAATTAAAACAAAAAGAGGAGGCAAGGGATGGAGAGAGATTATGGAGGGATGGAGAGGAGTTGAAAAGGCGGTGAGAGCTAGAAGGTGGGTCTCTTGAAGGGAGGAGAGGTGGGTTGGGGAAGGAAGTTACGATGTTAGGAGGATGGTGCAGTATATATATATTTTTTTTAATCATAAATTTTTTTTATTTTTCTTTGCCGCTCACCACTCCTTGTCTTTAAATCTTCCTTCAAGTCATCATCTCTCATGCTCCACTGCACAATACCCTGTTAAAGCAGCACTCTGCCTGGGCGTGCACATCATAACCCTTCCCTCTTTAAACCAGTCGCATCCCTCCTGCCAACTGGACCTCAGCCCACCCTAGTTCTTGGACCACGTTTGAGGGGTCCATCTTCAATTCTTTTTTGCCAGTGACCCTTTCTCTATTGTCTTCCCCTCTTCAACTAGCACCGCTTTTCCATCTTTTACTGATTTCCTAGCTTTTTTCTGTTCCTACCTCACCAAAAAGTCCTTGACCATGTAAATTAACTTTGACTGGAAACCAGTCACATTGCATCATTTGTGTATCATCCAATCGTTGACTGAGGTATTTTCACATTGAAAGATGAAGAAAACTGTGGAAAGAGGTGGGTGGGAAAAATGGTATAGCCTCTTTATGCATGAAATACTTGCATTTTGGACCGATGAGTTGTAGAGATGGTTGGGGAAACTTGGATTTTTTTCTCCCTGCCTCTTTCTCCTGTGGAATGTAATAGCCAATGAAAGCTGTTTAAAGAGAAGCAGAGAAAAACGTTGGGGCCCTTATTCCACCTTCCCTTTTTTGAACTGAAAGAATATTGTAGAACCAGTTGAAGGCATGCTATTTCACTAAGTTACAACATATTTGCTGCTGCAAATTTTCTCTGGAGAAATTCAGCCCAGGATGCCAAGAAAGACTTCTTTTGATACTTAGAAAATTATAGAAAAAATTCTGCTGTAGGCTGGTGCACTAGTAAACGAAAATGACAAGAACCCAATATGTAATAAACAAATTACAAGTGAACTTGTCGTATTTGTATGTAATATTGTCTGGTTGTCAAATTTGTTGTCGCAATTTTTCTCTCCTCCAGTGCTCTAATAAACATTTGTACATCAAAATGGAATTCCTTACCCATATGAACAATATAACAGTGGTGTCAAGAGTAAGCCTACTGCTTTTAACTTATAACATCACTTTTTCAACAGGAAAAAATATCTTCATTTGAATGGATATCATGTGTTGTTTGATATGGAAAGATTGGGGTCTGTATGCTGTTGTTAAAAAAAGAAACTGTGGTAAACGTGTACATCTCGTGGATTTTTTTCTCAATATCCTATTTCCATAATTTAAGACTTACAAGTGCCCTTGGAACTGGTTTCATCTAACTCCTAAATGTGCACTTTTTTAGTTTGTTGGGCGTTGTATGCCATCCTTACTTTCAGTTAGAGTATCCAGCTGCAATTTCTCATTGCATTTGCATCGCCAAAATTTTTTTTATTTTTACCTCCCTGTTTATATTGTAATACTCTGAAACTAGGAAATGAAGGAATTGCTCAATTTGCAATTAACAGTTAACAATCACAACCACTTAAAGGCTAGAAAATTAATTTAACAATGGGAAAGCCTGTAACTC
Organism: Ceriagrion tenellum; assembly: GCA_963169105.1. Taxonomy (NCBI): domain Eukaryota; kingdom Metazoa; phylum Arthropoda; class Insecta; order Odonata; family Coenagrionidae; genus Ceriagrion; species Ceriagrion tenellum. The sequence goes on along the minus strand of OY720633.1, from coordinate 50,809,046 downwards.
AGTCTAAAATGAATTTCTACTATTAATGCTTGGTTATATTCCGTACTAGAGCAATGGCACAAAAAAGCATTGGTGAAACATAATGGTGGTAATGAAAAATAGGGTCTCTGTACTCCCTTAACTGTATGTGGTTATAGTAAAGATTGCTTTATTTAAGGAAACACTTGTCTCGTGTTTTTATCTGAGGATTTGCTTTTTCTGTATCCCTGTCGAATTGGATTAGGTGGTAGGTTGTCAGGAGGAAGGTAAGTAAGAATGCCATTCTTGTAAAGTTTGCCTGTATATATTTTCGTAAATGTTGCAATATACAACTGGGAGGTACTGGATGTAAAAGGATGAAGGGAGATGCTTAGCCAGCCAAACAGTGCATGTTATTTGTCTTGAATAAATATCCATGAAAGTGTATCAATGTATATGATAATTCAGGCTTTTTTCTTCATCCAATTCAATTGGCAACTTATTGTTTTGTATCTTTTAAGGGCTCATTTTTGCATCAAGACTGGTTAGATACAGATGTAATCGGCTCTTTAGGTTTTTTGCTGCATGTTCATAATTCCAAGTCATCAGTATGATTGAACTGATTTCCAAGCATGATTTTCCATTATCAGTATGTCCTGGTCTAGTGGTTTTATTAATACTTAATAATAAAATTAAATTGAAATTAACAAATTAACCTACTGATTTACTAGCATTACATTACCCTCTTTGCCCAGAAAGTTCACCAATGCATATATTGTATTTGTACGTCTTGTGAACTTCAGGCCCAAGTATTTCATTGTGGTAATACAATCTTGTAATCAGGGATATGTTTCACATTAAAGTGCTCTGTAATACGAATGTATAGGCAATCATAGTGGTTTTATTAGAAGGTTTTAATTGGTAAAAAGTTTCAAAATTGGGCCAGGAAAGTAATTTCTAAGTTGAAAATTGTACTTCACTATGGGAAGCCTTATAAATGGGCCCAAGTATTGGGAGATTCTAACTTGTGATTTCATTTTCTCACCAATCATGTTTGCATCCAATATCCTGTATCATCTTTGCATATAAATTAGAAATCCTAACTATCATACTGAATTGTATTCATTATAACTTGAACTGTTTGATGAAATTGGCTGTAATTATTCCATAACTAGGTGTGATACACTTGTTTATTGCTAAATTAAATTATTTTAACGTAACCAGAGAACCAGAAATTGCTTCCATTATTATTTACTTCATTATATAAAACGAGTTACCACCAGGCATTACCACTACCTTGTTCACTTACAAATTGATTTAAAAATTCTCCAATTTTCATGTTGAAGGTTTGATTTTTCAGAAAGTTCATTTGGTCCTATTTTAGTCATTAGGATTATTTGATTGAAATGCATTAATGTGTCCCATGTCATTGCATGACTTAAAATTTGTTGCAGACCACAGCTTTAATGTTTATAACTAGTAATTGTAGGCAATGGTAATTTTCTACAAAAAATACATTGTATATATTCTTGGGAGAGCTAAGAAGTTTTTGTGCTTTTAAATCCCAGTGTTTGTACTTATGACTGATGTAAGTTGTTTAAATTAAATTTCATAGGTGACCTGAGCTTTTATTTTAAATACTCGGAGAACCACACTATCTAATAAACTTTAAGTAGGCTGGAGCAAGTTGTGTTGAACTGTAGCCAATGAAGTATTTCCTGAAGACAAGTCCACATAATCATTGCTGATGCTCGACCTATTTAGAATACGATAGGGAACATTGGGTTGTGTAAGTTTATCTACTAGTAATATGCTTTCTTGCCAGCTTTGTGTTGAAATGTCGAAAGTGGTGCATTGATTTCTGCTGCGTTTGTGGTTTGCAAATTACTTTGCTATAAAGGGTGACTAATAATGCATTCAGATCCCGATTCAGCTGCATTTTCTTTCTGTGAAAGAAATTAACAATTATTTAACCAATGAATACACTCATTTCCTGTGTGAGCTGAATATCAAATCTGCAACATTTTTACATTTGTATTTGCTTGGGTGCTTCTAGGTAGGTGTAAGTAGTCCACTGCATGTGAACTGCTTGTTTTCAGCATTAAAACCCTTCCAAGGTAGGCGCAATCAGTGAACTTTTTAAAGGGCAACTTGTAAATTCATTAGAATGTTGATGAGACTGTTGATATGATCTTATTGCTGGCAAAGGCCTCTTAACATATTTAGGTGCAGGGCTCCAGTCATTGAATCCATGCTACTTTTTTATTAGCTAATTGGGATATGTTCTACAGATAACGAAATTAGTGTGTTTGGGCAGTAATTTGTAATGAGAATTCTTTTAATGAGGTAAGTATTTCATTTAATTGGGTGAAGTAGAGAGTCTCTTGCAGACTAAAAAATCCCCTGGAAATCAATGAATTAGGTCCTAAGAGAAATATTTTTTCCAAAGATTTCAAAATATTGGTCCCTTGCTTTTCTACTTGCAATGTTTGCTTACAAGTATCGGGGATTTTTACATGGGAACTCTTGTGTGTACTCCAGAGACTTAGTGAAATAATTACTCTCCCAGAAATTAAAATTAAGTGCTCTAATTCTGCATTATTTATTCATGCTGTTTCTGAATTCAAAGCCTGAATCACACTATCATTTTTTCCGTCCCTTTTAAGGGATAGCTCCAATGATATCTCGAGCTATCATTTTCTGAATCACATGGTCATTTTGGCGGTCCCTTTTTCAATCTTTTTTTCCGTCCCTTTTTGCATCGTTTCTATGTTGACTACTCTCATTCCATTGAATGCCAAATGTTGCGTTAGAGATGCTCTTTGTGGCTGAGCGCTCTGATTGGCTAAATGGTGGAGTCAGCGATGCCTCCTGGGACTGAAAAAGGGACGTGTCCAGTGATGGAAAAAGTGATAGGGATCCCTATCGCTGGAGCTATCCCTGACTTTCTTCGAGTCACACGATCATTTTAGAGCGATCATTTGAGCTATCGTTGCAGCTATCCCTTAAAAGGGATGGAAAAAATGATTGTGTGATTCAGGCTTAAAACAATTAAATGGTGGTGTTTATTGTGATAGGGGAGAAATCTTGCTCCAACTACCTTAATCATCGTGAAGATAGAATTTGGAAAAATTTGATCATATTTAATTTGGACTTATCACATTGGACAAACCAGCCAAGACCAAACGTAATACTAGGTTATCTGCAGGCCTACTTTAATGAGAGGATATATTGTCTATGCCTTACCCAAAACCTTGGTGGTGACTTTTTATCATGCTTCTGATCTACATCCCATTAAGAACTGGTAGTTAATTGGATGGGTCAAGATTGGGGTGAAAGGTCACTTTAATGCTGTTCCTTGGAGTATAAGGGACAAGGAGGGTTGCATTAGTTCTCAAAAAGTACTAAGAACTGAGAAATTAGCCTGGTAAAGGATTTGTCGAGTCTAAATCACTTCAGTTTGGTTTTTATAAGGCACTGCTATGGGTGGTGGATAAGGTTCATCTGCCCTGGTGGCGATGGGGTTAAGTCCTCGCATGCCAATCTGAGGGTCATGGGTAAGAGTCCTGCCCGAGTGGTTTTTAACCACTCAGGACATGGTGTTTCATCTTATGTTGATCACCTGTTTTAAAAAGCCTTGCTGTGCTGTTTTTGGGATGGTGAAGATAGATACATCTATGGGAATGCTAGTGTGTTAATTGCCCAAGTTAAGCATTGGAGCTGCTGTTAATTGTTCATCCATTTGTTTGCCCCGTATCAACCTATGGGTCATTCCAGGTAAGGTCATCACACTTGTCACAGATTTCCTCCAAATTATTTCTCGGATGCATGACGGGGCTTAGTTCTTATTTTTATGAAAAATTTTCTGCCTAAAAATGGTCTGTGTCACTTATGAATAATAAATTTTTCTCACGTAGTTTATTGAATGTTGAGTGATTTCTAAAGCTGTCGTATTTTTCTTATTTCCAAACTAGTTCTCTTAAATTAGGTGTCCGATAAAAGGAATATCTTCCTCATTGAAATGAGTTATTTCACTAGAACTTATTAAAATCTTACTTTATACATTCTTTGGTCATGAAAGTTAACATTGTATTATAAACATTTTTACAATTTAGTACACCTTGCCAAAATGATTTAAAAATGTTTTGCAACCTGTCAGATGAAAAATTCCTACTTCCATAATCTGATTATTCATTCATTAACTTAGGATAGAACACTAAATGGATCATCTTGGAGTAAAAAAATTTTTACAAATAAATGTGAAGGGAACCCTTAATAAGATGTGAAAATATTATGATGAAACAATTGTAACTTAACTGAATGAAATACTTGCAGTACAATATAACTTAGTTGGCAGTTAGTGTAGTAGAAATCAAAATATAGTGAGGCATCATAGCTTGAAATAAGTTACTTTGTATATAATTAGAACAACATAAGGATATTTTTCATTAATTTTTGTGAGCTTCAGCAGAGCAAATTTGACATATGGAGGCACTCCTTCACATAGCACCAATGGGTGTAGCTAATGTTGTATAGCCTCCACCTGAACTTACCTTAAGATTTATCTTTCCTGTAACCACTAGTGGCAAGGCATTGTTAGTGGTTGTAGAAGATGCTCGCCCAGATGATTCTTCTTTGCACGAGGGTTGGGTACATTGTAATTTTTTTTACAAGAAAATGTTGCTCTCAAATTATGTATCCATTCTGATTATGTAGAAAATAAGGTAAAATGTGTTTAAAGTTTTACGAGATGCTTTCCACTCCAAGAAAGCCTCTGTCACTAATCATGGAGTGTACTGTAATTATTTATAAGGATTAATTTGAGTTCATGCGTTACTTAAACCCTTAAAGTGCCGGAGAGTGCTATCGCGGTCCTGTCTCTCGTGAAAAGTGCCAGGAGCGTGATAGCGCTCCTCCAGCAATGTCACTCTTAGATGCCGGTATTTCACTGATTGTCTTATGAAGCTTAAAGCAAAAATGCTGCGGCAATTTTAGCATAGTACCTAGAAATCTCATTATATTCTATACTGGCAAACCTCTTATCAAAAATACAATAACTTTGGGGCGAGACTCCCAAAGAGCCAAAACTATTAGGTACTTTTTACAACAACTTATGAACATGACCACAATGTAATTTAGGTGAAGTTTCTTCATAACAAGTAATTGATTAAAAAAACTTTTAGATGAGAGATTTAAGCAGCTTGCAGCCACCCTTCAAAAAATTAATTGTGCCCTTAGCATTTTCCTGAAAAAACAGGAATGAAAATCTGGTATGTGCCATGCAGCTCTCTAGATGAAAGTAAAAAATCTTAACAGACATTGTACCAGTGCTACCACACCTTCAGATTTAAGAATCATTGCTACTAACTTGGTCTCTACATAGGACCCGCTGAAATTCATAGTACTTATCTTAAGGGTGCTAGTCTTTTTCTTGGATGTATTCAACTATTGGGATTAGACATTTGATTTTTTAACCCATTTCTGAAAGACCTTGATTCTATGATAGTATGTTCTTCCATGATATACTTTTAAGGTGTTAAATGTATCATGTTGTATTTTAAACATGATATATACAGTTGAGGGAATTAAGATAGATTCCATACAATGCAGTAACAATCATCTTCTCTTAAATGAAACTATAGACATTTTCCGACAATTGATAGTTTTTCAAGCTGAACTCCCATTGGTTCCTCATATATTATCTAATGATGGCTGTTCCTTGAATTCAGCTTGTTTTCACCCCTATATGTTAAATATTTGGATATAAGCTTAACCAATATTATTACCTACCAGTGGCTTTCTAATATGTCGTTCTGTGGTAATTAAAATGAATGTTTAAAGATATTGAACCAGTGCATTTTTGTCACTAGTCTTAAGTACTTTTTTTTCAACAAAACAACAAATATTGAGCAATTGCATAAATTTGTATAGACAAAATTAGGAGGTGAAGAAAGTTGCACCTCTTAAGCCATTAACAGTTAACAAAAGATGTGAAATAGTGCTATTTTTACAAGTTTATGCAACATAATTCACATATTAATTGCCATTATTGGAATGAGGAAGGTATTTCCTTTAATTTGACAGCAAATTTAAGTTCACTGGTGTAGAAATAAGAAAAATAGGTAACATTTTAGCAATCACTATCAACGATGGAAATGTTTGGCAAAAAATTTTAATCCAGAAAAAAATTATTAGAGCTTAGCCTGTGTGTGCATGTGTAAGGAAAAAATTAGAAGAAAATCCATGATGGAAGGGCACTTGGGTTAGATGAACTCATTTTGAATGACCCTTCCACTGAGGAAGTTGGACTACATGCAATTCTCCCCTCAAATTTAGTGCAGGACATTCATAGCCAAGATTTCTAGAATAATATACTACTGGGCAGATTTTTGCCTCAAGTGGTAGTGAGACATACTTCAACAGCTCAGTAGCTCCCCTGCAGAATATGCATTAATGTGTAGTGCTCCTAAAATTGTGCTTCTTCCAAATAACCACTAATGGATGATATTTTCATCTGGGAAAATATAAAGTTTGATTGGGAAAAACCAGAAAATTCATTAAGTCTTCTCAGTAGTAACCCTAAGGTAAGTTATGATTTGAATTTTACAATTAGTTTCAAATGTCTTGAGAGTTGAAAGGGGGTATAGAAGGCCCTGATTTGCAAATTTTTAAGGGTCAAATCTCTCTACAGGGGCCCCTTGCACTAATGTAAATGCAGATCTCGTAAACAGTTTCCTAATGCTTCAATCTTCTTGTAATGTCATCATACCTGACATTGCCTTCCATTCTGTGCAATGATTGTGAAGCCTGAGAGGTGTCCTAGTTTATATTTTGATCTTCCTATATAACTCTACTACGTATTTATTTGCCAGCCATTGTGGTTATTCAAATGACTTACCTCTGGCTTGGGTGCAAAGAATATTCTATCTGGTCTTGTATTGCTCCAAGCAAGGTGTCTTCCTCAGGAGTTATTGATCCATTTCTAGGGGTGGTGACTGAATTTTTAAGCTAAAAATTTTCAATATTAGTTAATTCAGAAACTACATAATCAGTACCTTATTGAGGAGCAAGTCTCTGGTGGACTGATATGTTCCTGCATGCTTCCCCGACTGAGCCATCCTTCTCAACAGTGATATCCTCAAACAAACTTAGAGCCATTCTATCCTGTCACAAAAAACTAGATAGTTATATCTTTGCTCTGGATGGGATGCAAATACATAGTTCCAGATGAGACATTACCTTAACCCTAGGGAAAGTAAGGATTCCATTCCAGGACTGGAAATGTAATTCCATTATTGCACTTCATGGATTATTGTCTTCATGTGTGAATGTGCACACCAATATTTAACAGAATATGCTTCAGTATTAATAATCCTGAGGAATATTTACATTTCAGGTGCCAGTGTAAACATTATTTAGTCAAATGCATATGGAGTTTTGCGGACCAGTCAAGTTGATATCAAGTCAAGCATCTAAGAGATAAACCATAGTGAAGCCTAAAACTATCTAAGCTCAAAGAAGTCTAACTGGTCTGTATTAAGATGTATAATATCAATGTTAACTTTTGAGATTTGAAATAATTGATGCAAACTTTGTTACACCTCTAAAGTACTAGGTTCTGATAACGTTTTAAAATTCTTACCATCTGCTCAATAAACTGTCATTTTTGACATCCAATTTTAGATGTTACCATTAGTGCCACGTTGTTGACATTACGCACAAAGCTAGGAAAAGGTCAATGTTTTGTTGAGTGCACGCAAAATTTTAGAGATAGATCTTATGACCCAAAAATGGAGGTCTAATGCCTAATTTTACCCAAATGAGTTTGTGTTGAAAAAATTTCCACTAAAAATATTCCAAATTTTTCACAAAAATTTTGAAATGTGGGTTTGTGGGCATGAGGCACAGTATTATACTTTTGACAATCCAACTGTGACTCTGAAAAGATAAGTCAAGGTGTCATGAACCAAATCAGGGCATCGAAGGTGTCATGTCATAGGTTAAGAAGGGTGCCCGGTAAGTTCAACAGGTCCCTCCCAGCATACCTTGACCTCCAATGGCAACGTGGGGGTCAATGTTCACTTGGTGTAGGCAAGTTAATCAGGATATCCAGCGTGATGAATCATACGTTAAGATGGGTACCCAAGAGTACAGATCCTTCCTGACAGTCCTTGACCACATGTGGTTAAGCTGAAATCTAAGATATCTAAGGTCAGGCATTGTAGGCATTCAAATAGGTACAAAGAACATTTCAAATAACCATCTTGGAAAGGTGCCTAAGCCAATGAAGGGGACCTCAAATCCCTCCTTGACCTCCCAAGTCTAATGCTGGGGTCAAAGATCACGGAGAGTAAGTATTTAAATCGGCACCAGATAATGTATTGAACCAAGGGCTTAGAAGGGTGTTTGAGTCTATGGTAACACCTCAAGATTCTCTGTATTCTCTGACCTCGAAATGCATGTGAGACTGATCAGAGGAGTGACCACTCCAAAAGTTGTGTTGTGGTGAACAGTGACATTCTCCTGATCTCTCTCAATTTTGTTCATCACAGGAGGAGCAGAGTTGTCTAGGTTGTTTGTGGCCCAACATTGGAAGTGATTTCGGAAGTCCCTATAAAAAGATATTTGGCTACATCGGAAATTAGACAAAAATTATCAAAGGATGTGAGGTTTTTTTACTTACCACCTCACTAATACGTGTTAACAGAGCTCATCGGTTTTCAGCCAAATTGGCAAATGAAATAGGTTTAACCATAGAGAAACCAGTTCACCACATTAATTTAAAAAAAAAATCATCAACAAAACATATGCAAGGATAAGAGAATTAATGAGAGGGAATGAGGGAGAGAGAGCATGTTAAAGTAAAGAGGGCAGATTAGTACTCAAAGTGATAAATTGTGAGGGAACTATATAAAAATGATGTTTAGTTTTTTAGTTCATGACAACAGTAGGTATAATTATCCAAACCACATGCACAGAAAGGGTTATCTGGCTCCAAAACAAGCATGCAGTATTGCACAATAAACTCGTCGCCAGCAATCACTTTCTATTAGGTAGGAGGACACTATGAGTAAACCTGGGAGCTTGAATGCCACATTCATGAGCCAAGAAAATGCTTTTCATACTATTTGATATTTCTGATTATTACAGGCTTATTATGAATCGTCAAATATAAGGTTGGAAAACACTGGTAATGACTGCAAATGGCACACAATTTCTCGAAAATGATATAATCAATATCGAGATAATCATCATAAGATTTCATACACACTAAGTAATAAGAGTCATATAAAGGCAGTAACCATATCATTGTATGACCAGTTGCTGGCAAGCCAACCCAGATGTGGCATAATCGCAACTTAAAACCCTTCACAGCATCCCGAATGGTCATAAATTTCTCCTATTGATAAACAAAAAAATCCCATAATGGAACTGCATTTGACATCTCCACCACCATTAATCCTCTCAAATGATTTTAGTAAAAATTCCTAACTTTTCCCTTAATGTCCCAGAGAAGCCATATTTACATATTATTGACAAGAGTAGTAGTTAATCAACAGATAAAATTATAAATATTTGGAGTCTTGTATCTCAACAGCTTATGTCAAGATTAAGTGTCAATTCAGAGTAGTAATGTTATTGTAACCTGCAGTATATTATTAGAACTAATAGATATGATATAATAAGAGAGGATACCGTTGTGATGCTATGTGGGTACACAGATTTCTGCTCACACCTCCTAAGTGACTATGACAAAAAGTGAGCGAGAGACAAAGACACTAGGTTGAAATAAATTTCCCTCACCCTTTTCCGATTTCTTTTTCATGGCCAGTACCTTAATCCTTTACCATTTCCCTATGCAGCTGCTTTCTGGATAGTAAATATGCTATATGAAATAATTTAACCCTCACCTGAAACATTGCAGGAGTATAAATAAACATAGTGGGCGATATGGAACACTTTGGCATCTACTCTATACTCAGATTTGTTTTAGGGTATCACATTTTTTTTCATATTGCTTATGTTTAGCATGGGAAATTGGCTGGCTGAATCAATAAACTGATTTGTTCCTACTGGGCCTCATCTTAAGTCTACCACAAGCATTTACTGCCCAACACAAATTTGAGCAAAGTAACTCTGGAAGTTGTGCAGGGGATATCATTCTGGATGTGCACTGTATTGCAGGTCAAGTGAAGGCATAAGTGACTCACATGGTAAAGAAGGTATTTTCCTCTGAGCCTTAGGCGACCACAATGCTAATTCCAAGAAGAATAATGCATGTAACCTTTCTTTGCTGAAAACACTCTAAAGATATCATGATGAAGGGAGCTTTACTTAAAATTACAAGGTGCATGGGTTAAGATTAAAAATCTTAACTAATCCATGTCATTATCATTAGATCAATTCATACTAATTGACATGATCAGAACAGGCAGTCCTAACATTGTTTACGGCCAAGCAAATTCATGAGATAGCTGTATCCCCTCATAAGTTGCCAAATTCTATGACAAAATGCATTAAACCTCAGTAACACCTATGCACCTTGTAATTTTAAGTAAAGCTCCCTTCATCATGATATCTTTAGAGTGTTTTCAGCAAAGAAAGGTTACATGCATTATTCTTCTTGGAATTAGCATTGTGGTCGCCTAAGGCTCAGAGGAAAATACCTTCTTTACCATGTGAGTCACTTATGCCTTCACTTGACCTGCAATACAGTGCACATCCAGAATGATATCCCCTGCACAACTTCCAGAGTTACTTTGCTCAAATTTGTGTTGGGCAGTAAATGCTTGTGGTAGACTTAAGATGAGGCCCAGTAGGAACAAATCAGTTTATTGATTCAGCCAGCCAATTTCCCATGCTAAACATAAGCAATATGAAAAAAAATGTGATACCCTAAAACAAATCTGAGTATAGAGTAGATGCCAAAGTGTTCCATATCGCCCACTATGTTTATTTATACTCCTGCAATGTTTCAGGTGAGGGTTAAATTATTTCATATAGCATATTTACTATCCAGAAAGCAGCTGCATAGGGAAATGGTAAAGGATTAAGGTACTGGCCATGAAAAAGAAATCGGAAAAGGGTGAGGGAAATTTATTTCAACCTAGTGTCTTTGTCTCTCGCTCACTTTTTGTCATAGTCACTTAGGAGGTGTGAGCAGAAATCTGTGTACCCACATAGCATCACAACGGTATCCTCTCTTATTATATCATATCTATTAGTTCTAATAATATACTGCAGGTTACAATAACATTACTACTCTGAATTGACACTTAATCTTGACATAAGCTGTTGAGATACAAGACTCCAAATATTTATCCTGCATTAGCAAAGTAGCTACTTTTCAAAAAAGTGGGAGGAGCCATTCTTCATAAGAGAATTATTACCTCTTTGATATAGTGAAATGGATGACATCCTAAACATAATCTATTAAAATGAGACAGTTAACACATTGTATGCAGCCAGTCTATCGATGTGGTCTCACTCCTCCATCATAGCCAGAGCACGTCGATGGATGTGGTGTCACCTTTATAGAAAATGTCGTCTGGAGGGATAAGACTTCTTAGCACCCAGCTTTCTTTCATTTTACTTCGTTTGTGTACCTCAGGCATTATGTGTACAGGATCATTTCAGTCTCTCTTCCATTTCTAGTTATGTCTAAATAAAGTTTGACTGAAATCATTATCCAATGTTTTCTTTTGTGAATGAATGTGGGGAGATTGCATTGTAAACTAAGTTTTCATCAGTATGTATTAGATTTTTAATTGATGACATACCCCTTTATTTGTTGAATAGTTAACGATACTAAATAGTTTTCAATACCAAATTAACCTGTAATGTATGCCCACATTATAAAAATGAACGGGTGCACGCTTACAAACGTCAATGTCTTTTTCTCTTTCCTTTTACCACCAAAAGTTTTTCTCCTCCTCCTTGAACCATAGATGTGATTAGTTAGATTATAATATTTACAGATACTTCCAGTTTAATAATTCAAATGTAGCTGAATGACTTTTAATGCCACAAAAGGTAAAAATTACTGGAGACTTTTGCTTCAAGGGACCTTCATCGTAACTTGAATGTGGTTGCTTCATCTACTGAATTAGTAGAGGCAAATAATTTTACGAGTGATGGTTCTTTTGTTCAGAGCAGAATGAATACTAAGTGCCGCCTGAATTGGCACCTTAGAGATAAAATTCTATTAAAAAATTAGAGGTAATTTTTTGGGCGTCGAACACTAAGCTGAGAACGAGGGTGATGAAATGAATACAAAGTCGAGGATAACTTCAAATAGGATCACCACTCCATGTAGAAGGAAATCTGTACATATCATTATTTGTAAAGGTGGTAGACTGAGTCGGAAAAAAAGACTGAGTCCCAATTGTTGTGCACTTGTAGTAGCCAAGTGATACTTCTTACAATGACTGGTTGCACTGTTGGAAGATAGCAGGGAGAGAATAGGCAGATAGAGCACATAGTAGAAGTGAACGTGAGAGAAAGAGGTTCTCAATTAGACATGAGCCTTTTTAGTTTAAACTGCAATAACATGGATAAAAGATGACATCAATGAACAGTATCTCCTTCTCTGTAAGGTAATTTAATAATACTCTAGCCAAATTCTGTGGCATAATTTCATCTAAATAAACATAGCATTCTATTCTCTTCCTAAGGGGTACTCAACTTCATGTTATCTATTTTTTACCTTTCAACATAGTCGTAATAGTTATTTTTATTATTATTATATTTGTATATAAATTTTAAGATGCATGCCCATTGTTAGATTCTGTCCCTCCACCAGATGAATCATCTGATGGTCCCACAAATGCATGCCAATCCATATTTGGGTAAAGACAAACTTCAGCAGCAATGAAAACTGACAATCTCCAGTTAAAATTTTGAACTTCAGCCAATTAAATATTACAGTGAGTTATACAAAGACATGAAGAGAAAATAACCAGACATATATTTAAGATTATGAATTCTGCTTGACACAAATATGATTTCTGAATAGTTTTTCATTCATGATTTTAGCAAAACCTTCACATACATCACAATCTGAAATGAATGAGTAACCATTGGCTGATAAAGACGTTGAAGCGATCCCAGAGAATGAATTTTCAGATTTAGAGGACTGCGTTGAAAGCTATGTTCTAAGGAGTGATGAATTGAGCAATGGAATCACTGACTCCGAAGAATTTGCCAGTCCAGAGGATGATGCTTTGCAGTCTTCTTGAGATTCATCATTTGGTATGTCGGAGGATTTCTTAAGTACACAGCCCCATTGCTCAACCATGCCACAGACTTTTCTATCCACCAACCTTGCACTGACCGCACCTGGTCTGAGGAAAGACCGGCAGTATGTGGAATTCCATTCACTCATCAAAGGACTTAAAAGTAAGGCTGGATGGAAAAACTCCCTGGGATTTTTTTCGCCTGCTCTTCTGACTAAATTGCCGAGAAAATTATTGAAGAAACAAACAAATATGCAGAACGCTTCCTCCAAAAATACCAGCTACACATGCGTGCATTGTAAACTGGAATCCTCTAACAAAGGATGAATTTTAGGTGTTCCTAGGGTTAGTTCTCACATGGGCATGATACCAGTGTCACAAATACAACATAACTGACAAAAAGACATTTTTTTATAACATCCAGGTCTTTCCTTCAAACATGCACCATGCTTGATTTCAGATAATTCTATGCATTTTGCACCCTATCCACAAGAACCACATTCCTCTGACCATTTTCATAAAATAAGGCCACAACTTAACTTATTGAGGATATCATGGATAATATACATTATTCTTAAAGGGAATTAGGTATCCATGGGTTCATGATTATATGGAGGGGTGAGTGGCTTTCTGGCAGTACATTAAGGGAAAAAAACAAGTTAGGAGCAATGCTGTGCATGTTGGCTGAGCCATCAGGTCTCGTTACAAAAATTTTATTCTATACTGGAGCAGGAGAAACTGTCAAGGACATGGAGGTTAAAAACTTTTACAGACATAAGGAGGAGTGGGCCACTAAGTTTAAAGATAATTACTTCACTAGTGATGACATAATTGAAAGTTTGGCAGAATAAAATTATATGCACGAGATAATACATGATAAAATTATGTTCTGAGAACAAACAGAAAAGGAAATCCCATGGAAGTAACAAAAAAATTAAAAAAAGGAGAAGTGGTAGAAAAGTGGTCTGATGATGGGACGTGTCTCCTGAAATGGAAGAACATGCGAGTGGTGACCATGATTAGCACACACACTTCTGGAGAAGTGATCAATAGTGTCAGTAGGAGTAACATCAGGAGGAGGGTTCCTGAAGCAAGAAGTGGCAATGTCGCGCACCCTCTCTGATCTCCCCTCCAAGTCTTCTCCTACTGCTCAACTTCGCTGTTTGGGTGGGCAGAAAAGGAAAATAAATAAAAATCGTTATTGGAAATCCCAGGATATTTAACTAATGGTTATATACATATTTATAAAACTGGCGTCATTGCAGCTACAATTCTCAACTCAACCTCTATCGCATTTTGTTTCGGAATTAGCCTAGGTTTAAAACTTTTACAACAGCTCGTGTAAAACTCAACATAGAAGCAATTGTTTTCCTTTTGTATGTTAGAAACATGTTTGGTTAACTTATGCCAAAATCTCTTATCTCTACAATAAATATTAAGTGAATGTCGATGACATAAAATCAGGCCATTGGGTTTTGAGCACCGAAAACAGGGCCTTTTTTTCAAAACAAATATCGCACAAGTATAGATAAGGCTAGGAAAAATTTTTTACATGCACGCATTAAACATAGAAATGATTATTCCATCATATGAATTTTATTTAGTTAAAATCTGTTGTCTCTACTTGAAGATACAGCGTCCTAAACTCAAAGGACTCAACTTCATTAATGGACAGCAAATATTTGACGAATAAATACATTTCCCAGCGACAATAAGTAAATTTTTGTAAAGTTGCGGAATGCTGGGTTGCATAACTTTGCATCCAGTAAACTACGTCAATGAACATGGAAAATTATTTATTAAATATCACCGACAAAAATGAAACTTTGTGGTACTGCAATGGCAAGAGGAAAAAAAACAGCATTTTGGGGTATTGCAGCACTAAAAAATCCAGTCAAACTGTTAAAAGGTAAATGAAAAAAAAATCATTGGACTAATAAACAGGAAAGTTGAGTCAGCTCAGCAATCCATGATGACTACTGAGGATGCATTCATAAGACAGACAATTTTAAAAGTTTTATCATCAGTTAACCTCAATCTGATGATTAGTTTGCTGTTTTAAACCATTTCATTCCTTCATCTGCTTAAACATTTCAGCCATAAATAAACTACCTGAAAACCCTACCAATGATAATTCATGAAATCAGATAAACAGGATTTGAAGTTTTGGTTTTTGAGTTTGGTTGATGTAGGCAATGGAAAAAGTATTGACCATTACATAACATTATCAACTGCTAATCTATGCATGAATCTTAGTCCCAAATTCAATCACACTTAAGTTTCAACCATAAGCCCTCTCACAACAAAAATTGATCTTGCATTGACCTCTTTTGAGGAGAGAACTTGGCTCACAGGCAAACCAGGCTGGTATGACGCAGTGAGCAAATAACAGCAAGATCCAAATAATTGTATGGTTAAAGTAATTTGCATACTTAATTCTTCAGCAGATGTTAACAATGAAATGGGGATGTTTGATGGAGGATGAGATGGGGTTAGGTCAAGCTGCAAGCTATGAAATCAACACACAAAGTATGACCTAGATTTACCAGGAGAAACAAAATAATGCATCTTCATGCACAAACAGCATTAGGTACATGGCATGTCTTCGGTCAAGGATGTTTTAAATGCTAATCACAAAAAGGCTTTTAAATGAAAGAGGTTTCCTAGGAATATCTGTAAATGGTGGGAACTTCTCTCAGTTACCATAAAAAAGGCATTCAACCAATTTAGCAAGACAAAGAATGAGTCCTTGTGTCAAATTGAATGAAGATACCAATATGAACACACCTTAAAATTTCAATTCTAATTTGCAAGCTCAACCATTGCAACGGAAACAGCAACTCAATGAATGAACATGGGTTAGCCACCTGCCACAAGTTACGGTGACTGGTGCAAAATTTAAGATGAATGAAAGAATGTACTCAAGCTGGATGCTGATATTCTTGCTATAGCAAAGACTGAGTGAAACAATCCTCAGATCGCACCCATGAATGGACTCAAAATGAACCATAATGCTAAAGTATAATCAAATCTCTATTTGGAATCTAAACACTAATGGAAAAGGCAATGGGAACGCCCCAAGTAGAGCTACTTACCAGAGGCTCCATGTGATCAACAGATAAACTAGAAATGACACCATCTACGGTGAAGATCAAAGGAGAAGTGGGACTAACTTGAGCCATCACAAACTTATCCATTCAACTGCACGATCATTAACATAAGCATACCTCAAACTAGCAAGAATTTCATTGACTGTGTAACCTTCAAGATTTGCACAAGTAAATAACAATAGTGTCTCTTTATCTTCATTGAGATTACTTATGAAATCTACCCCTTTCCTATCAGGTAACAATATACAATTTACTGCTAACATGTCTACGGTCCCTATCTAATACTGATTGAAGACTAAGGTACCCTCAAATTCAAGGGTTCAAGACAATGTGAGGGTATATTCCAATTAACATTTCACGATTACAAAAATATAAAAAATTTGAAATGGAAGACATGATAATTATCCAATGTAACGGGGAGTCCACTCTATGTTGCAAGGCATCACTAAGGGGGATCAGTGCAGGCAAAGCAACTAGTACAGACATGAAAATAGATCATGCAGAGGAATGTTGAAGGCGCTGGGCAATTAGTTAACTTGCCAGATTCATTGTGTACAGAGAACATGTTGTGAACCACTTCCTAAGGAAGACATCAAGTATGGTGTCTCAAAGTTAGAGCAACAGTCATCCAAGTAATGCAATTTAGACACCAGGCCATGGGCCGGCCCACCACGATTATTTCATTTTGGCTAAATGGAGGAAGAACGATCCATTCAGGAACAGTCCCGACAACATCAAGTGCTTCAGTCATTATTGACAAAATATTTAATTGACCCCACCCTTGATCACTTTCACTTCTACTTCCAGTAATGTTGGACCATATTGGTGACTTCAAAAAGAAATACTGGTTAACCTTAAATTAAGGAAACAAAGTAGGGTGTAAATTGATCAACAGGAGCCACTAAGTCCTGCTACCTTGCCTGAATGAGTTATTACAACGTTAATGTCGACGAATGGCCTCTCCTCATGCAAGAAAGCTTGGAGAGCCCACATTTTAAAGCGCCAAACACCAGTGTATATAAGAATATTTACAGATCCGAAGGCGGGTTTTTTCTGTCACATTCTTAATTCACTAACATAATAGGAAAAATGAATATAAAAAATGCCTTTACATTCTTCTGGAAATATTGAAAAATATATTTGATTACTTATCTACATAATTTAGAGCTAACTCACAAAAGAACATTTGCGGAAGGTCAACGAGGAGCATTTCCACGATTTCATCGCTTAGCAGAAATATGTAACCTTGCAAAATTTGTGCATGTTATCACCGTAAAGAACTGTGCAAAAGGAAGCAAAACACTCTGGAAAGATGCGGGATGTTAATTACTTCTCTACGTTAATAAACATTATTACTAGAAGTTAATTTCCAGATTTCATTGATACCAAAGAATACACATTTCACCAATAACAACACTACACGTCTATGGAAATGACAAACCTCAGGCTCCAGAAGATCTCCAAAATAATGTCATTAAGACCTTAAGAAAGAATGTGCCAGTACTATAAAAAAAATGCACACTTCAGTTACAGAACATAAAATCACAAACATGCGGCCAACAGCGAAAGGGAATTAAAAAATAAAATATTTACCAAAAGCCGCCAACGACAAAATAAATCACGATTTTACCTGTCAAATCACAAATTCAAAAGCAACACCAAGAACGCTCATTCTCGATTGAAGAAATCTGAAGTCACACTGCCATCACTTAATGAATACACTTTAGTATTTGTCCAGCCAAGTCAAGCACTTCGGGCTTAATAGGATAAGGTGAAACATCGTCCACAAATGGCATCAAATCCAACTGGCAGTTCGAGGAAGGGTATAAGGTACGAGGTAGAGGGGAGGCAAGGGTTAGGTTAGTCCTTGATCAAATGTCTCATTTCAAACATCCTTTAAATCGTCCGGCATAGGATTTTTGGGATGCTTATTTTCGAAATGCTGTTTATAAGTCTTGGGATCTGGCATCTGGGCCTGAAAAGGATAACATCAAAATAAACTCAAGACGATTCAAATGGACGAACTAAAAAATTGACAGAGTCCAGCAAAGAATTCATTACCTTACAAATGGCGCACACGTGGACTAACGCTTTCTGGGCAGCTTTCTTCTGAGAATTAGCATTATGTCCTTGTTGTTTTTTCAGCTTCGCTGCCTTTTCTGCCGCCTTCGCCTGGGACTGCAGTTTCTGCTGGCCCCTCGCCATTATTCAATGCAGCCTATGCGCCCATAAACGATTAGTAAAACCTATTATATATAGCTTTCACTAGCTTTTCATTTGACAATATCACTTAATTATAACATAATACAGTTCTATAAACCCCCAGAACAATAGTTAGAAGAAAAATAATCTCAGAAACGCTCCTGTTGTTATGAACGAAATGATTTCGAAAGCGTATGCTGCAGCTGAAATACACAATTATTAGTATTTTCAAGTATCCTTCACACAATGACGCCAATCAACTCATAGCCAGGTAACATTGCTAACATTTCACGCAATAATTGAATTTTAAATGGCAGGGCCATACCTATTCCGAAGGAATGAGGACAAACACCAAATTCCACAACCTCCACAATCAGTTCACCGCTGCTTGGATGTTCATCGGATGTGACGTTTCAGCAATAAGCGGTAATGAGACATTCAAGTCAGACTTTCATAAAACAGACATTTAAGTGGCAAAATATCGAGGATCGAGTAGCTATCATTTTAGATCAAATTTTTACTGACAATTATGTATTTTTAACTATTATTTATTTGATAGTGACAACATTTTATTGATACTAAATGCGATTCCAGCGCCATCATGTAGCAAATATTTAATACCAGCTGATCCAAATGGAACGGTGCTGTTTGAAATCGTTTCAAATTCTTGGGAAGATGAATTTTTTCGAACCTCAACATTGGGTAATCGCTGTAGTAGACCAGTGTTGAATACTTTAAAGCGCTATATTCCGCAGAAAGAGGCTGTCTGTCCATCCATTTACAATTTATACTCTTCTGCTTGAGAAATTTTCGAAAAGTGGAGGATGTTAAGTAACTGGTATTTACAACATTTAAATTTTATTCGGAATGAAATAATTCTGAGATTAGGGATTGTATTATCTAATGCCTGATGGTCGTAATATTCGCTTGTTGTGCCGGTGATACATTCTATTTGCACCTCAACGTAATGCTGTCACAGACTGCTTTTGAGGTTCAAGGTAGGGAAGAATTCTTTTCCCTGTTTTAGACATCGGTGGCGATTCACGAAGTTGCGACCTATTTTTCACAAAGTACGTATGCTTCGCTTCAAGTTGAGGACTATTGAATCGATTGAAATTTGCGGATTCGCTGTACCTCTGCGATTGCCTGCGACTGTTTTCATCTCTTGGTTATTGTCGATTGATTTTGGCGGCTTCAAAGTGTTCCTAAAGCCTAAGCGCTGACCTGCATATAGATGATGTTCACGTTGAGTGGTCGAAACCCTAGCGATTTTGCCAGACGGGCGTAATTGACTTGAGTAGGTCACCAGGTCATGGATATTTCGTGCTAGCTCGATTCTATGGGTCAATGTCAATCCTAATTCTTGGAGAATTTACTCGGAAAACTAGTGTCATTTTTAATGGGACGAAAACGTTGTTATAAGTGAAGATCGGTAATGACTGTAGCGTCCGGATATATTCCATGGGTTGAGGGTTTTACTTCTCACCTGCCGGTGCAGAGGATTTAATTCGTGAGGTTTACGCCCTCAAAGCTTTCCCCTCCAGCACCAATTTACGTATTTCATTTCGTCATTCAACGCTAACGCTGCAAAGTAAGCGCAACCCCAAAAATCATGTTATTTTCGACAGTAATTTGTGCATCGGCAAAATGTTAGCTAAAGTGGGTGTTCTTAGTGCAGCAATCTGGAGAAATGGAAGCTTGATTAACTTCAGTGTTAGAAAATCAGGTCTCCGTGGTCTCTGTTCTTCTTCAGGTTCCTTGGAAAACATTTCTGCTCTTATACGTGATAAATGTGAGAGTATAGTTGTAATGGCAGGTGCCGGGTTAAGCACCCCAAGTGGCATTCCAGATTTCAGGTTAGTCTTAGCATAAAAGAAAGGGTAGCACTACCAATGTACGTGAACAACTAATCTCTGTGCCACATTCAGGGACGATACATAATCAATTTTCTTGGATTTTGTTAGTAATTTTTCAAATGAACGTCTATTTTACCGTCCCACCCTATTGTAGCTTTCCATTTTATATAGACATGGCTGAGTAATTGCGGATGAATATGGAAGTGGTAGAACGGTAGAACTGGGTAAATAGCAGACGGATACAGGGGAGGAAAGGTACTTGCGTGCAATGTAACGCGCAATGAATGACCGATGGTAAATGTCTGCTTCCGTCACACACCTTTCAAACACTTAACTGCCGGAAATAGGTGATATGAAGGATAATGACTGTGACATAGTTTAGTTCTTGAAGAATCACAGTACAAAACAAAAGTTACAGCAAAGTTGTTAAGCCACAGGTTATTGAGATATTCACGTTAGAAAATGATCAATTTTCGTCATTTTTTCCGACTTTTTCGACGCCATTTTCTCAGTTTCACGAAAGCTCCGACAGAGGGATATTTCTAACTTCACCTCTACAATATACGCTTGTTCCCCAGCCGCTGAGTATACTCTGTGCCCCAGCCAACAAGGTTACGGTGGTTACGGGCCCTGACGGGCCCTGTAGGGTGAAACAGGGGTGCTGGGGTGGGACAGTACACAGGCCCTTGGTGGGGATATTTGATAGGTAAAAGGCATTAATGACAATTTAGAAACAGTTTTCGTAATTTATGGAGGGTTGAAAGTGTCGAATAGCGCTTTTTGGAGTGTTCCTGGATTTAGAAATTCGTGTTTTTAAGAATACCAGCTACGATAACGCCATTTAAATATGCCTATTATATCCCCAGCCGGCAAGGTTACGGCATACGGGCCCTGTGGAGTGAAAGAGGAGTGCTAGGGTGGAACGATACGCGACCTCGAAATGCCTATTTTCGAAGTTCTTAATGCCATTTTTTTCACTTATGAAATCGCTTTTATCCATTTCCAACTTCTCCTTCACACGCTTTACCCCTTTTTCTGCAATTTAATTCCACTCTTTCGCGTTTTCTATCACTTTTCTGTCATTTCCCCAAGTCTCGTAGCCGTTTTCTCCCATTCTCCAACCGTCTCCAGAGAGATTTTTCACAGAAAATATACGTCTCTACGTGCCTACACCTCCTATTTCCACCCTTATAATCACCAACCGTCTCGAGGGAGATTTTTTGCGAGAAAATATACGTCTCTACATGCCTGCACCTCCTATTTCCACCCTTATAATCACCATCCGTCTCGAGGGAGAATTTTTTCGAGAAAATATGCGTATCTGCATGCCTACACCTCCTATTTACTCCCTTATAATCTCCAACCGTCTCGAGGGAGAATTTTTTCGAGAAAATATACGTCTCTACATGCCTGCACCTCCTATTTCCACCCTTATAATCACCATCCGTCTCGAGGGAGAATTTTTTCGAGAAAATATGCGTATCTGCATGCCTACACCTCCTATTTACTCCCTTATAATCTCCAACCGTCTCGAGGGAGATTTCTTTCTAGAAAATATACGTCTCTACATGCCTACACCTCCTAATTCCACCCTTATAATCACCAACCGTCTCGAGGGAGAATTTTTTCGAGAAAATATACGTCTCTACATGCCTGCACCTCCTATTTCCACCCTTATAATCACCATCCGTCTCGAGGGAGAATGTTTTCGAGAAAATATGCGTATCTGCATGCCTACACCTCCTATTTACTCCCTTATAATCTCCAACCGTCTCGAGGGAGAATTTTTTCGAGAAAATATACGTCTCTACATGCCTGCACCTCCTATTTCCACCCTTATAATCACCATCCGTCTCGAGGGAGAATTTTTTCGAGAAAATATGCGTATCTGCATGCCTACGCCTCCTATTTACTCCCTTATAATCTCCAACCGTCTCGAGGGAGATTTCTTTCTAGAAAATATACGTCTCTACATGCCTACACCTCCTAATTCCACCCTTATAATCACCAACCGTCTCGAGGGAGAATTTTTTCGAGAAAATATACGTCTCTACATGCCTACACCTCCTATTTCCACCCTTATAATCACCATCCGTCTCGAGGGAGAATGCTTTCGAGAAAATATGCGTATCTGCATGCCTACACCTCCTATTTACTCCCTTATAATCTCCAACCGTCTCGAGGGAGATTTCTTTCTAGAAAATATACGTCTCTACATGTCTACACCTCCTAATTCCACCCTTATAAACACCAACCCTCTCGAGGGAGATTTGTTCTAGAAAATCTCTCTACATGCCTACACCTCCTAGGAATGAATTGTTGGCATAGGCTAATCCAGAAATGAAACATTACTTCAAATGTCCTGTGTTTCCAGCGTTCAAGCGACGACATTCTTTGCGGTTATGCATAACATGGAACGAGATATTAGTGAGTAAACGCAACTCAGCGACATTCGCGCTACGCTGCGCTCAAAAGTGGAAACAGTGCAATGGCGGCCGGAAAAAACGTCACATCAAGCTTCGAAAATTTCCTCTTTATCGTACATTACTTAAATCCCCAAAATAAAATTATCACTAGATACCGGCATCTTTCTACTTTTTGTCACATAATTGTCGCGGCGATACGCTATGTGGAAAGGGTCGAAAAAAAATTTTCAATGGTGTGTGACGGAAGCAGACATTTACCAGTCAAGAATCTCTTAAGAAATCAATACCTTGGTGTTGCGCCAGAAAGTATCATTTTCATTGCTCAACTTCTTGTGGAGGTTTACCCGGTGAGAAATTTATTTAAAATCTGAATTCAATATTTATCAGTGATGTTCATCTCCCTGCATTGATATGTATTCATATCAATGCATATGTCATCACTGTATTATCGGGAGAATCTTCATCAACAGCAGGGGCGATCCCAGAAATGTATTTAAACTACCATTAAATTGTGGCAATTTTCAGTCATCCTAAAATAATTATTGTATATGTCCGCTTCCGTCACACACCTTTCAAAACTTTTTTCAACCCTTTCCACCTAGCGTATCTCCGCGAAATTTATGTGACATAAACTTGAAAGTTTCCGGTATCTAGTGATGATTTTACTTTGGGGGAATAACTAATCTACGAAAAATAGGAAATTTTCAAACATTTAGGTGACGTTTTTTGCGGCCGCCATTGCTCTGTTTTCAATTTTGACCGCAGCTTGACGCGATAGTCGCTGTGTATCCTTTCCACACTAATCTCTCCCGTACCATAATATTCCTAACCGCGCTAAATATCGTCCCTCGAAAGGTGGAAACACAAGATAATTGAAATATTATTTCACTCCAGCTTTAGCCTATCTTCACAATTCACTCTCATGCCATTATTATGCCTTTATATACCCTTCCCTTCCTTATTCGTGTGTTTTAAATGCTGGAGTCATGTAAAGATGTATATTTTCTACAAAAAAACTACCTCGTGACGGTTGGTGATTTGAAAGGTAGAAATGGGAGGTGTAGACATGTAAAAACGTATATATTCAACTAAAAGGATTTAGGGAGATTTTTTTCTGGAAAACATAAGTTTATATATGCCTTCAAGTACTATTTTTACCGTTGAAATTACCAACAGTCACGAGGGAGATTTTTTTCTAGAAAATATACGTCTCTACATGGCTTCAGGTCACACATTTACCCTTCTAATCACCAACCGTCACGAGGGATATTTTTTTCTAGAAAATATACATCACCATATGGCTCCAGGTCCTACATTTCCACTTCTAATAACCAACGTCTCAAGGGAGATTTTTTTCTGGAAGAAATACGTCTCTAAATGGCTCCAGATCCTACATTTACCCTTCTTAACACCAACCGTCTCGAGGCAGATTAATTTCTAGAAAATATACGTCTCTACATGCCTGCACCTCCTATTTCCACCCTTATAATCACCATCCGTCTCGAGGGAGAATTTTTTCGAGAAAATATGCGTATCTGCATGCCTACACCTCCTATTTACTCCCTTATAATCTCCAACCGTCTCGAGGGAGAATTTTTTCGAGAAAATATACGTCTCTACATGCCTGCACCTCCTATTTCCACCCTTATAATCACCATCCGTCTCGAGGGAGAATTTTTTCGAGAAAATATGCGTATCTGCATGCCTACACCTCCTATTTACTCCCTTATAATCTCCAACCGTCTCGAGGGAGATTTCTTTCTAGAAAATATACGTCTCTACATGCCTACACCTCCTAATTCCATCCTTATAATCACCAACCGTCTCGAGGGAGATTTTTTTCGAGAAAATATACGTCTCTACATGCCTGCACCTCCTATTTCCACCCTTATAATCACCATCCGTCTCGAGGGAGAATTTTTTCGAGAAAATATGCGTATCTGCATGCCTACACCTCCTATTTACTCCCTTATAATCTCCAACCGTCTCGAGGGAGAATTTTTTCGAGAAAATATACGTCTCTACATGCCTGCACCTCCTATTTCCACCCTTATAATCACCATCCGTCTCGAGGGAGAATTTTTTCGAGAAAATATGCGTATCTGCATGCCTACACCTCCTATTTACTCCCTTATAATCACCATCCGTCTCGAGGGAGATTTCTTTCTAGAAAATATACGTCTCTACATGCCTACACCTCCTAATTCCACCCTTATAATCACCAACCGTCTCGAGGGAGAATTTTTTCGAGAAAATATACGTCTCTACATGCCTGCACCTCCTATTTCCACCCTTATAATCACCATCCGTCTCGAGGGAGAATGTTTTCGAGAAAATATGCGTATCTGCATGCCTACACCTCCTATTTACTCCCTTATAATCTCCAACCGTCTCGAGGGAGAATTTTTTCGAGAAAATATACGTCTCTACATGCCTGCACCTCCTATTTCCACCCTTATAATCACCATCCGTCTCGAGGGAGAATTTTTTCGAGAAAATATGCGTATCTGCATGCCTACGCCTCCTATTTACTCCCTTATAATCTCCAACCGTCTCGAGGGAGATTTCTTTCTAGAAAATATACGTCTCTACATGCCTACACCTCCTAATTCCACCCTTATAATCACCAACCGTCTCGAGGGAGAATTTTTTCGAGAAAATATACGTCTCTACATGCCTACACCTCCTATTTCCACCCTTATAATCACCATCCGTCTCGAGGGAGAATGCTTTCGAGAAAATATGCGTATCTGCATGCCTACACCTCCTATTTACTCCCTTATAATCTCCAACCGTCTCGAGGGAGATTTCTTTCTAGAAAATATACGTCTCTACATGTCTACACCTCCTAATTCCACCCTTATAAACACCAACCCTCTCGAGGGAGATTTGTTCTAGAAAATCTCTCTACATGCCTACACCTCCTAGGAATGAATTGTTGACATAGGCTAATCCAGAAATGAAACATTACTTCAAATGTCCTGTGTTTCCAGCGTTCAAGCGACGACATTCTTTGCGGTTATGCATAACATGGAACGAGATATTAGTGAGTAAACGCAACTCAGCGACATTCGCGCTACGCTGCGCTCAAAAGTGGAAACAGTGCAATGGCGGCCGGAAAAAACGTCACATCAAGCTTCGAAAATTTCCTCTTTATCGTACATTACTTAAATCCCCAAAATAAAATTATCACTAGATACCGGCATCTTTCTACTTTTTGTCACATAATTTTCGCGGCGATACGCTATGTGGAAAGGGTCGAAAAAAAATTTTCAAAGGTGTGTGACGGAAGCAGACATTTACCAGTCAAGAATCTCTTAAGAAATCTACTACCTTGGTGTTGCGCCAGAAAGTATCATTTTCATTGCTCAACTTCTTGTGGAGGTTTACCCGGTGAGAAATTTATTTAAAATCTGAATTCAATATTTATCAGTGATGTTCATCTCCCTGCATTGATATGTATTCATATCAATGCATATGTCATCACTGTATTATCGGGAGAATCTTCATCAACAGCAGGGGCGATCCCAGAAATGTATTTAAACTACCATTAAATTGTGGCAATTTTCAGTCATCCTAAAATAATTATTGTATATGTCCGCTTCCGTCACACACCTTTCAAAACTTTTTTCAACCCTTTCCACCTAGCGTATCTCCGCGAAATTTATGTGACATAAACTTGAAAGTTTCCGGTATCTAGTGATGATTTTACTTTGGGGGAATAACTAATCTACGAAAAATAGGAAATTTTCAAACATTTAGGTGACGTTTTTTGCGGCCGCCATTGCTCTGTTTTCAATTTTGACCGCAGCTTGACGCGATAGTCGCTGTGTATCCTTTCCACACTAATCTCTCCCGTACCATAATATTCCTAACCGCGCTAAATATCGTCCCTCGAAAGGTGGAAACACAAGATAATTGAAATATTATTTCACTCCAGCTTTAGCCTATCTTCACAATTCACTCTCATGCCATTATTATGCCTTTATATACCCTTCCCTTCCTTATTCGTGTGTTTTAAATGCTGGAGCCATGTAAAGATGTATATTTTCTACAAAAAAACTACCTCGTGACGGTTGGTGATTTGAAAGGTAGAAATGGGAGGTGTAGACATGTAAAAACGTATATATTCAACTAAAAGGATTTAGGGAGATTTTTTTCTGGAAAACATAAGTTTATACATGCCTTCAAGTACTATTTTTACCGTTGAAATTACCAACAGTCACGAGGGAGATTTTTTTCTAGAAAATATACGTCTCTACATGGCTTCAGGTCACACATTTACCCTTCTAATCACCAACCGTCACGAGGGATATTTTTTTCTAGAAAATATACATCACCATATGGCTCCAGGTCCTACATTTCCACTTCTA
Source organism: Ceriagrion tenellum (assembly GCA_963169105.1). Lineage (NCBI taxonomy): Eukaryota > Metazoa > Arthropoda > Insecta > Odonata > Coenagrionidae > Ceriagrion > Ceriagrion tenellum. Next base: position 50,781,886 of record OY720633.1, on the reverse strand, counting down.
ATAACCAACGTCTCAAGGGTGATTTTTTTCTGGAAGAAATACGTCTCTAAATGGCTCCAGATCCTACATTTACCCTTCTTAACACCAACCGTCTCGAGGCAGATTAATTTCTAGAAAATATACGTCTCTACATGCCTGCACCTCCTATTTCCACCCTTATAATCACCATCCGTCTCGAGGGAGAATTTTTTCGAGAAAATATGCGTATCTGCATGCCTACACCTCCTATTTACTCCCTTATAATCTCCAACCGTCTCGAGGGAGAATTTTTTCGAGAAAATATACGTCTCTACATGCCTGCACCTCCTATTTCCACCCTTATAATCACCATCCGTCTCGAGGGAGAATTTTTTCGAGAAAATATGCGTATCTGCATGCCTACACCTCCTATTTACTCCCTTATAATCTCCAACCGTCTCGAGGGAGATTTCTTTCTAGAAAATATACGTCTCTACATGCCTACACCTCCTAATTCCATCCTTATAATCACCAACCGTCTCGAGGGAGATTTTTTTCGAGAAAATATACGTCTCTACATGCCTGCACCTCCTATTTCCACCCTTATAATCACCATCCGTCTCGAGGGAGAATTTTTTCGAGAAAATATGCGTATCTGCATGCCTACACCTCCTATTTACTCCCTTATAATCTCCAACCGTCTCGAGGGAGAATTTTTTCGAGAAAATATACGTCTCTACATGCCTGCACCTCCTATTTCCACCCTTATAATCACCATCCGTCTCGAGGGAGAATTTTTTCGAGAAAATATGCGTATCTGCATGCCTACACCTCCTATTTACTCCCTTATAATCACCATCCGTCTCGAGGGAGATTTCTTTCTAGAAAATATACGTCTCTACATGCCTACACCTCCTAATTCCACCCTTATAATCACCAACCGTCTCGAGGGAGAATTTTTTCGAGAAAATATACGTCTCTACATGCCTGCACCTCCTATTTCCACCCTTATAATCACCATCCGTCTCGAGGGAGAATGTTTTCGAGAAAATATGCGTATCTGCATGCCTACACCTCCTATTTACTCCCTTATAATCTCCAACCGTCTCGAGGGAGAATTTTTTCGAGAAAATATACGTCTCTACATGCCTGCACCTCCTATTTCCACCCTTATAATCACCATTCGTCTCGAGGGAGAATTTTTTCGAGAAAATATGCGTATCTGCATGCCTACGCCTCCTATTTACTCCCTTATAATCTCCAACCGTCTCGAGGGAGATTTCTTTCTAGAAAATATACGTCTCTACATGCCTACACCTCCTAATTCCACCCTTATAATCACCAACCGTCTCGAGGGAGAATTTTTTCGAGAAAATATACGTCTCTACATGCCTGCACCTCCTATTTCCACCCTTATAATCACCATCCGTCTCGAGGGAGAATGCTTTCGAGAAAATATGCGTATCTGCATGCCTACACCTCCTATTTACTCCCTTATAATCTCCAACCGTCTCGAGGGAGATTTCTTTCTAGAAAATATACGTCTCTACATGTCTACACCTCCTAATTCCACCCTTATAAACACCAACCCTCTCGAGGGAGATTTGTTCTAGAAAATCTCTCTACATGCCTACACCTCCTAGGAATGAATTGTTGACATAGGCTAATCCAGAAATGAAACATTACTTCAAATGTCCTGTGTTTCCAGCGTTCAAGCGACGACATTCTTTGCGGTTATGCATAACATGGAACGAGATATTAGTGAGTAAACGCTACTCAGCGACATTCGCGCTACGCTGCGCTCAAAAGTGGAAACAGTGCAATGGCGGCCGGAAAAAACGTCACATCAAGCTTCGAAAATTTCCTCTTTATCGTACATTACTTAAATCCCCAAAATAAAATTATCACTAGATACCGGCATCTTTCTACTTTTTGTCACATAATTTTCTCGGCGATACGCTATGTGGAAAGGGTCGAAAAAAAATTTTCAAAGGTGTGTGACGGAAGCAGACATTTACCAGTCAAGAATCTCTTAAGAAATCTACTACCTTGGTGTTGCGCCAGAAAGTATCATTTTCATTGCTCAACTTCTTGTGGAGGTTTACCCGGTGAGAAATTTATTTAAAATCTGAATTCAATATTTATCAGTGATGTTCATCTCCCTGCATTGATATGTATTCATATCAATGCATATGTCATCACTGTATTATCGGGAGAATCTTCATCAACAGCAGGGGCGATCCCAGAAATGTATTTAAACTACCATTAAATTGTGGCAATTTTCAGTCATCCTAAAATAATTATTGTATATGTCCGCTTCCGTCACACACCTTTCAAAACTTTTTTCAACCCTTTCCACCTAGCGTATCTCCGCGAAATTTATGTGACATAAACTTGAAAGTTTCCGGTATCTAGTGATGATTTTACTTTGGGGGAATAACTAATCTACGAAAAATAGGAAATTTTCAAACATTTAGGTGACGTTTTTTGCGGCCGCCATTGCTCTGTTTTCAATTTTGACCGCAGCTTGACGCGATAGTCGCTGTGTATCCTTTCCACACTAATCTCTCCCGTACCATAATATTCCTAACCGCGCTAAATATCGTCCCTCGAAAGGTGGAAACACAAGATAATTGAAATATTATTTCACTCCAGCTTTAGCCTATCTTCACAATTCACTCTCATGCCATTATTATGCCTTTATATACCCTTCCCTTCCTTATTCGTGTGTTTTAAATGCTGGAGCCATGTAAAGATGTATATTTTCTACAAAAAAACTACCTCGTGACGGTTGGTGATTTGAAAGGTAGAAATGGGAGGTGTAGACATGTAAAAACGTATATATTCAACTAAAAGGATTTAGGGAGATTTTTTTCTGGAAAACATAAGTTTATATATGCCTTCAAGTACTATTTTTACCGTTGAAATTACCAACAGTCACGAGGGAGATTTTTTTCTAGAAAATATACGTCTCTACATGGCTTCAGGTCACACATTTACCCTTCTAATCACCAACCGTCACGAGGGATATTTTTTTCTAGAAAATATACATCACCATATGGCTCCAGGTCCTACATTTCCACTTCTAATAACCAACGTCTCAAGGGAGATTTTTTTCTGGAAGAAATACGTCTCTAAATGGCTCCAGATCCTACATTTACCCTTCTTAACACCAACCGTCTCGAGGCAGATTAATTTCTAGAAAATATACGTCTCTACATGGCTAAGGTCCTACATTTTCTCTTTTAATCACCAACCGTCTTTAGGGAGATTTTTTTCTAGGAAATATACGTTTCTACATGAAAAAACCTCCCTCGAGACGGATGGTGATTACAAGGGGAAATGTAGGACTTGGAGACATGTTGAGACGTATATTTTCTAGAAAAAAAACCTCCCTCGAGAACGTTGGTGATTAGAAGGGGAAATGTAGGACCTGGAGTCATGTAGAGACGTATATTTTCTAGAAAAAAATCTCCCTCGAGTCGGTTGGTGATTAGAAGGGGAAATGTAGGACCTGGAGCCTTTTAGAGACGTATATTTTCCCCAAAAAAGTCTCCTTTGAGTCCGTTGATGATTAGAAGGGGAAATGTAGGACCATGAGCAATGTAGAGACGTATATTTTCTAGAAAAAAACCTCCCTTGAGGCGAATAGCGATTAGAAGGGAAAATGTAGGAGCTGGAGCTATGTAGAGACGTATATTTCCTAGAAAAAAATCTCCCTCGTGTCGGTTGGTGATTAGAAAGGCAAATTTAAGACCTGGAGCCGTTTAGAGACGTATATTTCCTAGAAAAAAATCTCCCTCGAGTCCGTTGGTGATTAGAAGGGAAAATGTAGGACCTGGAGCCATGTAGAGACGTATATTTTCTAGAAAAAAAACCTTCCTTGAGACGAATAGTGATTAGAAGGGGAAATGTAGGACCGGGAGCCATTTAGAGACGTATTTTCTAGAAAAAATCTCCCTCTTGACGGTTGGTGATTTCAAGAGTAGCAATAGAAAATTTAGGCATGTAGAAACATATAATTTCTAGAAAAAAATCTCCCTTAAGGGGAAATGTAGGACCTGGAGCCATTTAGAGACGTATATTTTCCCCAAAAAAGTCTCCTTCGAGTCCGTTGGTGATTAGAAGGGGAAATGTAGGACCCGGAGCAATGTAGAGACGTATATTTTCTAGAAAAAAAACCTCCCTTGAGACGAATAGTGATTAGAAGGGGAAATGTAGGACCGGGAGCCATTTAGAGATGTATATTTTCTAGAAAAAATCTCCCTCTTGACAGTTGGTGATTTCAAGAGTAGCAATAGGAAATTTAGGCATGTAGAAACGTATAATTTCTAGAAAAAAATCTCCCTCGAGACGGTTGGTGATTAGAAGGGTAAATATAGGACCTGGAGCCATGTGGAAACTTATATTTTCTAGAAAAAAAATCTCCCTCGTGACGGTTGGTGATTTCGAGTGTAGAAATAGGAAATTTAGGCATGTAGAAACTTATATTTTCTAGAAAAAAATCTCCCTCGTGACAGTTGGTGATTCGACGGGTATATGTAGAACCTGGATCCGTGTAAAGACGTATGTTTCCTCTGAAAAATCTTTCTGAAGACTGTTGGTGAAATGGAGACAACGGCTTATAAGACGTGGGTAATAGACAAAAAAGAGATAGAAAACGCAAAAGAGCGGATGAAAAATTGCAGTAAAAGGCGTAAAGCTGGTGAAGGGGAAGATGGAAGTGGAGATTAACGACTTCAAAAGAGACAAAAATGGCATTAGCAGCTTCGAAAATAGGCATGTAGAGGTCGCGTACCGTCCCACCCCAGCGAATCTGTTTCTCTCCACTGGGCCCGTAAGCTTGTCGGCTGGGGAAATAATAGGCATATTTTAATGACGTTATCGTCGCTGATATATCTTAAAAACATGAATTTCAAATCCAGGAATACCTCAAAAATCCCTTTTCATCACTTCCAACCTTCCGAAAATCACGAAAACGGTTTTTAAATTGCCATTAATGCTTTTTTCTTTTTTTTTCCAAATATCCCCTCCAAGGGCCTGTGTACTGTCCCACCCCAGCACCCGTTTCACTCCACAGGGCCCGTTACCACAGAGTATATAGAGTACTATGTGCCGTTACCCTATTGGCTGGGGAAATTATGCGTGTCTGGTAGAGATGAAGTTAGAAAAATCCCTCTGCCTGTGGCGCCTGCGGCCTAACAACTTTCCTGTAACATTTGTTTTGTACTGTGATTCTTCTAGAACTATAATATGTCACAGTCATTATCCTGAAAATCACCAATTTCCGGGAATAAGTGTTTGAAATGTGTGTGACGGAAGCGGACATTTACCCAATTTATATATGTATATGGTGTACTTACCAGTTAATTGATATAGCCTTCCATATTCATATGAAATGTATATATTTTAGAGCTTACTCTTGTGATTGTGGTTTGTATGATCGATGACCATGCTAATGAATAGTAACAATAGCATCTCCAATTATAAGATTCTTGATTTGCAATAGTTATTCCATTCCTATATTAGTCAGAACATGTTCTTTAATCTCTATTGAAAATGACTAACATAAGTGGCTGAGTTTGTATCAGGAATGGAAAAAGCAATAATTTTTTCAGAAAAACTGATCATCAAATACTTCAATGTTCATATGACTCATAAGTTATAGGGTTTGGTGGAAGATAAGAAAATAACTTAAACTAGTATTTATCAGTATGACTTTAATTCCTATACCGAACAACTACGTTTCAACAGATCATTATTTTCAATGGTAATTGAGCATGAGGGTAAATACTATTTTAAGTTATTCACTTATTATTACCATTAAAGAGCTCCATTCCACATGAAAGTCTTATGCAGGTATTGGATTCCCTGAAGGGTATAGGTGGTTTCATCTTAGGAAAGGAATCATCTCAGGAAAATCTCCCCAAGGAAATTTTCCTGAAGGGAAAAATTATCCCCTGCAGGAAATCCATGTTAGCCTTGTGGGGAAAATCACCATTCCCCACAGATTGCTGCAGGGAAGTAGGTATCCCTGCAGAGATTTAACATTCCCTGCAGAGAAATATCCCTGCAGGGAATTTTTCTGTGGGGATTCAACATTCCCCACAGATCCCTGCGGGAAATTTCCCTGCAGGGATTTCCCTGCTGGGATTTACTATTCCCCCATGGAGGGGCATTTTCAATAGGGAGTAATCACAGCTAAGGAGAGAGTCTCTCAGCGTTGGTAACTTAGTACATAAAACTGTTACATTTTGGTAATATACTAAGAGGTTCAGCTTCTTTAGAGAGTTTGCAAGTTTTTTGAGCTGTACGTACTTCATCGTTAAGTCAATTTCACCGTTCGTTTTCCTCACTTCCAGGTTCTGGCGAAGTTGACGCAGGTATTCAAGGTTATTCATCATTATCACTTAAACTTTGCATGAGATACTATGCCAATGCATACACTATGACGTGGATGCTCCAGAAACATTTGTGACTTTACCCATATTATGTGGCTTTGAGGTAACAGCTTCCTACTGGATTCCTGTTTTATTTATGTAGGTGAAAGCTGTATGCATAATAATACGAAGACTTACCCTTCTTGGATCCTAGTAACCCTGTGTACTCGATGGCCAACACTAAAGATCAGTGTAGAGGTGGTATAGGTATGGAGAGTTGACTAATAGCTCCACTGTCTCCATGGCTTAATTAAGGGAGGTTGCATGAAGAGTGGCTGCATCACCTGTCATTCCTAGTACAGTTAGAGAAATGATATCAGTAAAGTATTTCATACTCCTCGTTCCCCTAAAATATTATCAATCTCCTCTAGCAATAAACTTAACCTTTCCCTGACTGTCACTCTGTTAAACTCCATCAGATAGCATTAAATCATGCCTCAAGATAGAGGAAATTTGGGGGGGGGGGGGTAGGGGCAAGGTGATTGAGACACGAAGATGTTTATTCTTGTGATATGTCTGTACATAGTGTGAAACTTAACATGCAGTACTTACCTGGGCAGACTCAGTGAGGGGGAAGGGTTGGGGGCTGCTTCCTCTAGAAGCTGAAAAATAATGCTGGGAAAGAGAATATCCTCAGTTGTCAATCTGTCAGGATTGATTGGCAACAGTCTTCCCCATTTCTTTGTTATCTGCCATCCTCTTCATGTCCAAAATCCTTCTGTCTCATGTCCTATATCATCTGCTTTCATTACTCCAATCTAGGTCTTCCTCTAATATCTCTTACCATTATCCCTCCTAACATTATCTTCACCAATCCTGGTAAATAAATTATGTTGTTACAGGAATGTGGATCCTTATTCCAGGCCCTCCTGACTGGCATGAAATAGATTAAGAATTTTTTCAATAATGTAAGTTACATAATAGGCAATAACTGCCCTACTCTTGGTATTTTCAGAAAAACAATTCTGGGACTATAATGTCCGTCAATTCACCACCTCCAACATAATGGTCCAAATTTTGTTTATTCACTACCAATTTAGCTATGATCACATTGAATTAGGCTCTTAGAAATTTTTTAGAGCATCGTAAAAAACTAATTGAAAAGCCAAATCTGTTCAATGAATACCTTTGTAACCGTTGATGATGCCTTCACGAAACAGCGTCCAAAAGCTTGTTTTTGGGACAACAGTTTCTATGGTTGCAACATGGCAACTGTCAGATCACCTTAAACAGCTCATTTTATCCTTCTGTCTAAATTGAAATAAAATCGATGATAGTTAACCTATGTTTGAACAACAGCGGTTGAGAGAAAATATGTAAAAATCTTGACTTAAGTGACAGAAGTGATGATAGCAATGCTGAAACTCAACTCCCAAGCTCATATAAAGTTGACACCTGACAGCCAGCAAGTTCTCCAGCATCTGTGGACATAGTTGCTTCTGAGGTCAATTCTTCTCTATCAACATCTGAACAAGTATCTGCTGGTGTAGTTGACCCTAAAATTGAAGAGAAGGATGGCTATCATGGAAATGACCTTGGTTGTTATGTTTGACAAGCTCTCTCTAGCTAACAGTGGTAAAAACGTAGTTGTTTTACATCCCATGACTAAGGTAGAGATTGTGGTTTTGCTACTGATGCAAGCCTCATACTGAGAAAAAAATGTAATGCTGGTCTGGTCGTGGCTGGTAAGATGTGCTATGCCCGCTGGTAGGAAGTGCTACGGCCACTGTACTCCGAGCAATTGAAACGTTTATTTTTCCCTTCTGTTAATGGCACGGTTGAGTGAGTTTCAGGAAAATTCATGATTTAGCCATTCTCCAAATCCAGGGATATGCATGAAGATTGTCAGTATCATATCACTACCAACTTCTATAAAACTACAACATCTGCTGTAAAGGCTTTCCTCAAAATATACCCTTTGATGTCCAAATACAAAGTTGTCACCGAAATAATAGCAAGGAAAATGAGTAAATAATATCATCGATTATTTTCTGTATAATACTGTGCAGCACACATGACATGTCTTGTTGAGGAAAAGAAGTGGATGAAGGGGTTATCTTTGATCTGTTGAGAAGTGTTGTCGTAAAACCAGTTTACGTATTGCCAAAACTTATAAATGCTCCAATAGGTTTATATGGTCAAATTATTTGGGAGATAATAATTAATGATGTTAACAAAAACATGGTTTACGCACTAGTAGCTGATGAAACTGGGCAGGGAAGGGAAAGAACAGCCACCAACCGCTTGAATTTCTAGGATGACAGCCAAGAGAAAATCTGATGAGAATACTCTGGTTTTGTTGAACTGAAACCACAAAATGAGAGTATTTTTGGTTACCTATTACCTTCCACCAGAATGTTAAGGGTTTGGTTTTGGCAACTTTCCTGCAATGGCTGGCAGTGAGGGTCATGTACAAGCAAGTTTACGGAAAAAGTATATTTGAGAATTATTTATCCACTGCTGAAATCACAAACTTTTGATGAACGATGCACTGGTAATTAGAAATGCTAATGTACTATTCAAATATTCTCACAAAACCTCCCCAACATTGTCATAGCCTTTGGAAAACTATGCATTGAAAGATATTATGGCACAATAAAATCTGCACGTCAGTTGCATTTAGCTGGTGATACACTGTCCTTCATTGTTGCCCTAATAACAATAGGACAATAACATTGCAATGGAAAAATAATAAAACTTGGCTGTATTTGAAACGGTAATTAATCTCCATAAGAAAAGTCCTTGGATTGAATAAATGTGGGGGAACACATCAGAGGTATTCTAGACTAAAAAAACCATGAAGATGCAAGCAGTCTTAAATGAATCACTACAGAAAGTGCAATAAAATTTGCTAAGTTAAAAAAAGGAGTTTCTGTTCCACAAAGTGCTCATAAGCACAGGCATTGAAACAATCCTCCATTATATAAAATCAGAAGATTCCTGCAATATTGAGTGGAATTTATGCATGATGCAGAAATGAAAATTTTGAAATTCTCCACAGAAATAAATTTTACTGCGACCTAGGTTTTGATGTTTTTAACTCATCATGACCTGATCCTCCATCACACAGTGATAATGAGTACTGGAGGAATTCATTAATACTACCACACCTTAATTCCATTACAGCATCATTAAACATTCATATTTCCAAACAAATACCCCAGCTTAATTTTCCTTGACAGAATCACACCCTTTATAAATGATCAAAATGAGTATCAGAGGGACAAAAAGCACAAGAGCAACAAAGAGACACACAAAAACAGGACGTATGAAATCGTTTCAGGCTTAACTTGGTGGAAATGCGATATATCCATGATAGTGTGTTTAGTGTGATAGTGTGTATCCATGTTTTAGTATGTCGAAACCATGGTCAGTGTTGAAGTAGTACATTAAAGTGTGGATATTACTATTGTTGTTATATTTTATCATGGACCCAAAAACAGGCTTTTTAAAATGGAAACTATTACTGCAGAGCTGGCCCTGTGGTGTAACTTGTGGGAGGAAAAGAGGTTTACTGAGGACAGGTTAAAGGATATTGAAGTTACTGACCTTTACAATGAAAGCAATATTTTTCCCCTCCATGAGGCCAAGCACTCACAAATTTGAGTGCAGTTACCTCCACTGTAACTGTATTGGATTGGATTTTGGGGAGGCGACCGACAGATAAGGTCATTTGCACCATAGGAATAGGGAAGGGTAGATAGAAATGTTGGTATTACCCTACTCTTAACGAAAGGTGCCAATGGGACCACGATTTAATGTCTCATCCGACAGACTGGAGTACTGTACTTGGACTGTACTTGGACTGGACATGGAGTACTGTACTTGAAGTGCCCTCCACAAGACACTCAGGTAGGGATCAGGTTTCCTCTGAAAAACATCCTCCTCCACAGGGATTTGAACCCTGGCTATGGTTAGCCAGCACTCTAGCCACCACACCAACCCGATCCCCCACTGTAACTGTAGAATGGTCATTCATTACATTGAAAAGTGAGCACCTGGTTTAAGATCACCATGGGAAAAGAATAGCTGATTGGATCGTGTCTGATGAGCATGCATCAAAACTTTGTCAATGAAAATCATGAGAGGATGGAAAGGAAAGTTGTAGAAAAATTTTCAGTAAACCCAAGAAAATTACCTATTATTGGCCTAATTATTGACTCTTTGTGGATGAGAAACAATAAAAAGATGAAACTACTTAAGTAATCTGGTTTACAGTGAATAATCAAAACAGTTTTTCTAAAATCTTGAGGTTCATCTTGTAAGACAAATAGGTATAGACATAGAGTAAGCATTTATTTGAAGAATGAGACCCAGAAAAAAGGTAAGTAGGCAAGGGATGTGGGATAAAACAGTTTAGTCTTCCTCCAGAGGTTTCTCCAGCAAGTAGTTCTCCGGTACCTTCGACCGCTTCAGTTACCCCTACATTTAACCCCATATACTACCAATTATTTGCTTGTGAATGCCTACCAGTTTTGTCATACCTATACATGTCATTTTACCATTCTCTTCTATCAGCCCAGATTTAATATGAACTACCCCTACATATCAAATCCTGGGTAGGTCCTGGGATATATGCCTAATTTTGTGCTGCATATTTCCAAGAGACGTAATATTATTAGTTAACCCTTTAGTGGTGACCTCTGCTCTTTTCTTCTCTACCTCTCTCAATGAGAATTAGGTCTCATTGCTATTATTCCAGACACTGTGCAAAGGTCCTTGCTAGGTACTTCTGTGTCTCTAGGTTGTTTCTGTTTAGAGGTGAAGAGTTAATTTCTCAGACACTGATGTTGAGTGCTAAGGTACATGATATTTGGCATAAGATAAATAAAGAGGAGCGGGAGAAGCAGTAACAATCTCTCCATAGTGATAAGTTGCCTGAAGTTTTTGCTTCATGTAAGTGTTGACCTCTTCCACCATAACCCACCATGAGAGAATCAGAGGCGGGATTACGGTTTGCTCTTTCATGTTGTTGCTACTTGTAACCCAAACCTGTTTAAGTTTTAAAGGACAATGCTTACAGCTGGTGTCCTAGGAACACACCTAATCAATTAAAAGTAGAGATTCAATATACAAGATAAAATTTGAAGCATAACGATCATGCTCTTGCTCTTATGATGGCATGTGTGGAACTGTGATTGCACCACGGTTGGTGTTGTGGTACAAGTAGTTGCTTCCCATATCAAGAGTACGTGTTCAAATCCCTTGTGTGGCTGATATTTTTTATTGGAATTCTGATCCCTAATGGAGTGGAGAGTATTTCAATTGCACTGCAGTTGGTACGATGGGTCTTTAAACTGTGGACCCCTTGGCTCCTTTTGCTCAGAGTAGGCTGAGGCTGACACTGGTTTTCTCTCTACTCTGCCTCTATTACTTATGTAATTCTTCCAATGCCAAACTACCCATCTGTCCCCGATGGCTCAAATGATCTCAGTTATCAGTCACCTCCTCCAAATAACAGATCAAAGAGGAGAAATCAGGAAATTGAGAATAGGACACCCAACCCTTACACTCACTCATCTTCTTGGAAGAGAAAAAACCACCTCCTCATGATGATTGCAGGGCCAATTTGACCATGAGGCACTTTGTGATTAAAGTGATTGATACCTGACAAAGATTATGTGATCCTAAAACTGGCAGTAGGTATGATTCTGATTTTTTATGCCATATTCTTAAATTTTAAAAAAGAAACTGTCCTTTACTAATGATATAAAATCTCCGTAAAGAGGGAAATTTTCACCTGATTCTAAATAGCTTCTTTGTAAATTAGACTCATGAGGTCCAATGTGATTTTAGCCATTGATGAGCTCTGGCGTAGAAGTTCTATTACTGCTTGTTTGTTTCTCCTTTTAAAGACTGACTTGATGGATCCCACTAAATCCTACTTTGTCCTCTCAGCTGATATCATTATACTTTACTTTCAGACTCAGTCTCTACCTCTAATCCCTTCCTACATTAAGGTATTGTTACTGATGGTTCTGCTACATGACTCATTTAGTGGATTGTACTTGTTCAATCTTTTAGGTGGAGACGGTGTCTACTTTTCAAGTTCAACATACTTTTGGGAACAGTGAGTAGCTGTGTAAATATGTACAGAATTGTAAAATGACCCAAAGATCCCCAGTGACAAAACTCAAATATGACATTAGGGGAATGCCAGTTTCTACTGACAAAGACTTGAATTTTATTGATCATTCAATTTATTCAGAGTGCTGATGATCCTGTTGTCTGCGAGTGGTAGGCATTAAGAGTGATACAAACTTAGCTGTGAAAGCATGAGGCATTGCAGTATATACATTCAGATATTACCACTTCCGGCCTCATTGGAAGTATATTCATTGTTTACAGCACACTGGTAATTCAGGTTCTTTTGTGGATTGTGTGTGGAGAAAAGATTCTGATTGTGCACTTGCATGATTAGATGTGTATTAACTGTCCAAAAATGTCAGAATTAAAAAAAAAACTTAAGCCTGTCCTTAATTAGTTATGGCTTGACGTAAATATTTATCACATTTTTACATCATATAATATTAATTAGATCCATAGGTATTAGGTACCGAAATATTCACCAGGGTTGAAATTTGCCATGAAAAAAATCATTTGACTCGACTGGGATTCGAACCTGGATCTCCCAATTGGCGGTCAGGTGTAACTGGCTAACTCACCTGACCGGCAATTGGGAGATCCGGCTTCAAATCCCGGTCAAGTCAAATGATTTTTTCATGGAGAATTTCAACCCTGGTGTATATGCATCCATGTGAGTGACTTCGTACCACATCATTTTTTAAATGAAGTGATTGGAAAAACTGAAATGTTCACTGAAAAAATTCAAGAAAGCTTGATATCCTTTGCTTGACTTTTGTATTTTGTAGTACTCATTGTAGTGTTGTGAGTGTTGCAATACACCACTCCACTGTCTGCCCCTAGATTGCAGCTCCATGAGTGAGGAGCCACCAAGGTCTTCCTCAAGTTTAAGGATGATAAGGGTAAGGAGGATAAATGTCTACACACTACCCTGCAAGCCACCACATGGGCCTGTGGCAGGGGGTGTTAGGACACCAGGCATATAAAGATGTAAGGGATAAGGTTTTGGGAGGTGAAATGTTGACGTGTATTATGGGAGTGTGTTCAGTGGAGCTCAGTTTTTATTGTGGTCGCTTGATGTGCAATGAAAGAACGAGTTTTAGTGCCAATCAGTTCGGCAATGTATCTCTTATTTTATTGCTTCTGTCAGACGTAGAGATGTAGTGAGGTGTTGTGATAATATTCTCTGTGTCGCTCTGAAACTTACAGTTCTGAATTTCTCAAGCAACCTAAGCCTAGCATGTAGCCTCTGAGTCTCGAGGGGCTCCCACCTTATTCCTTCTAAAAGCTGTGAAACACTATATGTTCACTCATGGCAATTTTTAATGAAGCATGCAGCTTTTATTTGATTATTTTTAATTTTTTTGGTTAAATCTTTATGACCAGGGTCTTAAATGCTCGTGGCGTATTCAAGGTGGGACCTAACCAGAGCAAAGTAGCATCTCTATTTTACTTTTTCATCCGAGGACCTTCCTATCATATGCTTAACAAAACCTAGTTTCTTTAATGTTGTGCCGCACATGTTTGGAATGTGCTCTCCCCTCGATATATCAGGATAAGGACAAGGACGATGGGAAAAAGGTGGTGAGAACCTTGGGAGCTAGGTGGTGAGAGGGAGGTAGTAGTGTGTGCTGATTGCGTGATGGAGACTGGTCATATCACTTTGGCTGTGCTCTCTTTTCAGAGAATGTTGTTATATAGGAGAGAGTATTGCATATTAATAAACGTAGTGATTACCCTGATTGTTTGAAATTATTCCATTTGGACTGCTCAAAAGTTTCCTACAATTTAAGTATATACATCTGTACTTTTTAATCTAATTAATATTATGTATTCCTCATATGGATACCTTTGCCTGGAGCAGACCATTTCCCTACTAACACCACACCTTTCCTTTTCCTCGAATTTGTTTAACATGTTGGCTTCTGGCTTCCTGGTTTTCGATTTGAATGATAAATAAATTTAAATAATGGTATCATTAAAAGGTAATATTGAAAGAAAGAAAAGGATTATGAGCTAGAACAAAAATTTTATTTTTATCCTAAAAATCCTTTTCTATATCTTTTTATGCATAATATTTTATTAATTTCCTGCTTTCATGAAAATTTTTTTCCAAAATTTATCCCTCCTGCCCCATAAATAGTTTTTAGAATGCCTCAGATTACATTCATCACTCTTGTCGCCCAGATTTTTAACCCTTTTTATGCGGCAGGCCGGTATGCCAGCAAGATTTTGCATCTTGGGCAAAAAGTGTGGTGAGCCATATATCATCTCATGCACAAATATTGTGCAACTTTAGTATGCTAATATATATTTACAATTATTTTTGAGATGATGTAAAAGTCTTCAGTAATTATTAGCTGATTCAATTTGTATACAATGATAAAACTGCACATGGATATCTTAAACAATAACTTCATATGTATGATTTTACACTTTCCCGGCGAATAAAATTTGTGTAAATATCTTGGGCTTGCCACCGGGTAAGATATTCATAGGCTGCCGACATTTTGGGTTCCGACTTGTTACCGTTTCTCAAGGCTACTGATGCGAGCTTGAAAAGACTGATAGCCTTGAGAATGGGTAACGAGTCGGAACCCGAAACGTCGGCTGCCTACGAATATCTTACCCGGTGGCAAGCCCGAGAAATTTACACAAATAACTTCATAATATTTTTTTTCTGGGATGATACATTTCATTAAATTACCCTCCACATTTCTCGCTAATACCACTGTAAGTAGGCAGTACTAAGAGGGTTAAAGTTAATTTAATTAATTTTCAACCCTTGTTATTAAAATAATTGTTCAAAATTTCAATTGGGGAACTTGCACAATGTAACCCCTGGGTGGGCACCCCTGCAGATGATAGTTTTTCTGAGTAGTTAGAGACCAGTGCAGAGAAGTTACAAACCAGTTTCAGAGCATTTACAAACGAAATATTTTTACCTTGGTAGTCTAATATCAATGACAGATGGAATCAGGCAAGACAAGTTGATACATAATTGTTGTTTCCAAAGTATTACTTTTATTACAAGATGTTTTCACCATTAGATTGAAAATATTACAGGAAAAACTCTTTGTTCTTTTCAATTTGGTTAATCTAATTGGAAATACGATGATATCACTAATCTTGGAAAACTGTAGGCATAGAATGTTATCAATGTGTGCTGTTTTGATTCTGATTCACTTGCATCTTATTTTCTCTTCATAGGTCTCCAAAAACTGGATTGTATCACAACCTGCAGAAATATAATCTACCTTATCCTGAGGCGATTTTTGATGTTCAATATTTCATGAATAATCCAATGCCATTCATAACTCTGGCTCAGGAGTTATACCCAGGGGTGAAATACCAGCCTAATTTAGGTCATTATTTCGTGAGATTGCTGCATGAAAAAGGAAAGCTACTCCGGATGTATACACAAAACATTGATGGCCTTGAAAGACGTAAGAATCGTTGTAATCTGTATGGTTGGCTGTATAAAAATGGAAAAAATATTAACCTTGAACTTCAGTCCCAATTGTTAGTTTTTGCGCATATCTCACCTGAGATGTTACATTTATTATATATGTGTAGTCATTATGGCTCATGTTTTTATCCAGTGTGCTTGCATTTCAAATTTAATTAAAAACGTACATGAAAAGAATATTGAGTGATGCCTTAATCATGGTAATTGACCTGTCACTCTCAGGACTACTGTGCTCCAGTACAGTAGGAAAGTGGTGATAGCAAGTGAACAACCTTATTCATGCATGTATTTGTTTTCCAGTGAGTGGAATTCCTGGGGATAGATTAATCGAAGCTCATGGATCTTTTAGTACTGCATCGTGTATTGTTTGTGGAGATAAACATGATCCAGAGGCTGTGAAGGAGACTATTCTATCTGGAAAAGTGTATGAATGCACTTGCAAGGTCTGTATCATAAAAAAGTACGCCTATAACCTTTTTCTGCTTGAGCAGGATGAAATAATATGGCTTCTATCCATGCATTGAATACAGAGTTAGTAGAAATTGAATTAACAATGGAAATGAACACTGGCAATGTCAGTTATTGGCCTTCTTTACCGCCACACCGACATTCGTGATCCCATTGCTCTCCGGATGGTATTCTTTGGCTGTGTCCTCCTCATTTTAGAATACTGTGCCCCAATTTGATTAACCGCCTGCCCAACAACCTTGAAACTACTTAATCGACCTATTAACTTCTTTCTCGCCATTGCCCGTCATCAATTTCTTTCCTTCAGAAATTGTACTCAAGAACTTATCATGTCTTCACTTGGAAAACCCCACCTCTCTCTCCATCATGTGCTCTCTGACATGAAGTTCCTTTGTCGCATCTGGAGGGGCTCTCTCCGCACCAATATCCTTCTTCCTCTCTTCCCACTTCATGTTCCTCCCCGTACCACACGTAATGGCTGTCTTATTAACATCTCCAAATTTTGTCTTTCAATATCCCAGCGTTCCCTATTCTACTGCATTCCAAAAACTTTTAACTCCCTGGCTTCGCATTCATCCTCCCTTGACCTCTTCTCGCCACCCTCCGCTTTCAAATCCTTCCTTACCAACCAGGTCTGTAAATTAGTCCTATCTACCATGTTAACATATCGCCAAGTCCCGGTCCACTTTCTCATGTTCTTCTGTATCTATTCTATTTTCTGTTATTATTTTATGTATTGTTAATGCTTATAATTTATTTGTTTGGTAGTCATCCAATGTTAAAAGCCTTTGTGCCATTTTTGGGACTTTTTCAAATAAATAAATAAATAAATAAATCTGAAAACTTTTCATAGATCACTCTCTATTTTGTTCACTTTTCTTTTCTCTTGCGCAGATTGCAGATAATGGGAGTCACCCAAATCTTGCCTAAGACCACTCCCTCTTTCTGAGCAGGCTCACTTTTCCTTTATCCTCATTTACACCAGTACTGAAGCACCACTGTTCAAAATGCAAAAATCAACTAGACAATCAGGCGTGGAACAGCACAACATTTTTCATGCTCATCATGATAAATTTAATGAATCTCCAGCAACACTAGAGTCAATTCAGTGTCTACTAAATCTGTAGTCATTCCTTTATTCAATGAGAGGATGGGTACAATTGGTGTTAAGTAGTGCTGTGGTCAGTTTATGTTTAGCATGTGAGTTTCCCTTCCTGGCAGCAACCGTTCAACCACCCATCCAACTAGCATCTTCAGTTAAGGGGAAGAAAATTAAGTTGAACACTCGGTTGTCATTTTACTTCAATATTTATTTATTCCATGCTTCAGTCAAATGTTTTTCAACTTGTCGTGTTGAGGAAAAGTTGAGCATTTTTCCTTACTTATTTTAAGGCTGGAGACTATAGATGATGGTTTATAAATCTTTAGAAATCCATGGTGTTGTTTAGGTTAAAGATTTGACAAATTTTGAGAATACTGGAACTAGCTATGGTATTACCTTTGCAGTGGGGGTCACACAGAGACGCACATAAGTGCGAAATTGCACAGCATGAGAATGATTTGCTTTGAGTGGGGGACTATTACCAGAATCCCCTGATATTGTGCCTAGGGAAACAAAAGGGGAAAACAATGCCTTTGTGGCTAAACTGACTAAAACACAGTCTGTAATATTTAGGGATCAGGGTTTGAGTCCAGGTCAAAGTGAATGATTTTTTTTCTTTTAGGGTTTTGGCACTTTTGTTAAGGTAAATTAAATTAGTATGTGCATTTTTATAGTTTTTACTTGCTGTCCTCTCATTGACCTTTATATACACTGAAGGGATAAAATTCACCATGGAAAAATTATTTGACTTGACCGTGATTTAAACCTGGTGATCTCAATCGCCAGTTCGGTGTATTAACCATGTGTTCAGTAGGTATGTTAACTACCACCACCTAGCCTTCTCAATTTTAGGCCAATTTCAGCAGGGTTTACATATAAACAGGTTGTTTGCATGCTTTGAAACAATGCGTGTGACTGCATACCTCATCATTTTGAAATCTCAATGATTGGAAAATTGATCAGAAAGTCATTCATTCTTAAGGGATGATGTGTTTCTTCCCCTCGCCTGTGACGCATCATGTACGACCTCATCTCCTTTGCAACAATATAGACAAGAACAGATTACTGGCAAAATCTCCAATGATTTGCACCTTGCAGTTACACAGCATGGTGGTTAAACTGACCAACTCTCCTGAGTGGCAAGTTGGAGATTTCGTTGAGAATCCCAGTCAAGTCAATTGATGTCTGAATTATTTTTACATTAATTTCCACGAAGTCACGCCTGGACTCACCAAGTAAATTGATATTAGGTGAATTTCACTCTCTGTGGTGCATATCTTTGCATTTATGCATGTGACTGTATACCATACAATTTTTACAATGAAAATGATGTAAAAAAATGACCTTAATGTTTTAATGTGTGCTCTCTCTTGCTGAAATACAGTAAAAATGAACTATTTCTTCAATTTAGGGTTACGTTAAACCGGATATAGTGTTTTTTGGGGAGCAACTTCCTGGAAAATTTTGGCTGTACAATTTGGATGTTTTGGCTGCTGATCTTCTCATAGTTTTAGGAACATCTCTTGAGGTAAGATAATTTAAAAAATTATATTGTTAACCTGAGAAATATTTGGCCCTTTTTTGAATTTTCCGCCCTAAAATAGTTTATCTCTCACTTTTCATCCTTATGAAGGTGCAACCCTTCGCATCTATTTGTGATGCTGTTCCTTACAAGACTCCTAGAATCCTTATCAACAGAGAGGTGGTTGGGTCTCTTGGTTTGAGAGATCTAGATCATGTGCTAGTTGGTGATATGATTCAGAATATCAGTGGATTGGCGAAGGAAATGGGTTGGCAAGATGAATTAATTGATTTGCAGAAGGCAAATGAAAAAGTCTGATGTCTTTCTAAAAAGGCACATGGTATTTAAAAAAAAATTAAGTGGTCTAGTGTGAGAAAAAGTTCCTTAACACTATCTGCTCTATGAGTCCCAAATGCTCCTTAATCCATTTTAGTGGGCCATTTTAGTGTAGTGAATGTATGGGGAGGACTGTCTGGTTATAAGGGAAAATACTCAGGAGGAAGTGGTATATGAATGATGCTGCTACTGGGTTTGGGACCTTATGAGCCAAGTATCACTACATTGTCCACGGAAAATGAGTGTCTATGGAAAGAATTGTCACAAAATAGAGAGAAATAACAAAACTTCGTCAGAACAAGCCATGCTTAGGCTTTGTTTATTCAACTGTTGGAATGGATAGGATTTTGGGAAGGTGACAGTATGTATTACATAGGTATTTTCAGTGAATAATGGTGTTTGTACTCCCTCATAAATAACTTATGTTTAATGACATGTAACCACATGCATATACCGTTTAATTAAGTGCAGTGTGGCTGAAGAAATTGGAACCACTAGTTTTTATGTTTTCTCATCTGTGCAGGTAACACATTTTGTTGGTGTTACTTCCGTAAGTAATTTGGTAGGTTGTCTTCTCAATTATTTGACTTGATATACATTTTTCTGGGCTATGTGAACAAATTATGGGTCCTTGACCAGAACCATCATATAAGTCATTAGTATTGGCCACTGAGTAGAGCCTTAGATGAAATCAATTGAAATAGTTATATGTATTTTGCCATACATTAATTAAAGGCAGTACTTATTGTTTCATTTGTGCTCACTTTGCAGGAGGAATAGGCACAATAAAGTAGAAGAATTTAGCTTGGCAACATTTCCTTCAATAGTAATTTTACATGCCCTCTGTCATTATTCCCTGGGCCTTCCATTGTGCCTGGTTTTTTCATTTAGATTTATTGGTTTGATCACCCCTGTGAGAAAAAACCCGACGCTATTACTTTGAAAACTTGGTTACATGCATGGAAGTTAAGTGCACCCAATTGTAAGCCATAAGGCGTATTGCTGTTGTTATTCATCCGCACTTTTGAAGGTTAGTTTCTGTAATATTTGTACTGCATTGTTTTGCATGGAACAAGTAGTCACATTTTATACGTACAATTGTGTACATATGTACATTATTTTGTTATGTGAAGGGAGTGTTTGTGAAATGATTAAATGAAATTTTAAATTTATCCGTATTTACCTAATTTCAAACTGACTTTACTATCCTCCCAACTGCTAAATGAAATATTAAAGCATTAAGTGAAATGTCTTGTAATTATGTTAAATGGCTCATATATTGTTTCTGTAATGTACTCTAATGTTGCTATAGCTAACAGTCTCTGTGCAGCTGAAGTAGGTATACTATAAATGGGCTTTGAATGCATTTCTTTGTACTTACTATCCGATAGATTAGGAACATTTGTTTTGCAAAAGTTTAGCTTTTTATGGCAATAATATTCCTAGTGTTGAATACAATTGAGAGTGAACGCTTTGGTATTGGCTGAGTTATCATGCAGGATTTATATATTTTAAGGCCTTCCATGTAGCTGTTTTTCTTTAATTTTTTGGTACTGGAGACATTGCCGTCTTAATGCATAGCTCAACCTGGGTTCTAGAGCTCAAAGTGTGTAGGGGGTCCTGCCAGCCCATGGGAATAAATGTATGTGAATGTAAAGATATGGCAAATTTATGCCTCCTCCCAGTATTATTAAAATGGAGCTGCCTGTGGATGCCATTTCATTTACAGTACAGGAGACATCCTTGATTTTGAAGTGTTCATCTGCGTACACTTACATATTTCCATATTTCAAAGTATTCCTCCTCATAATGGATACCAATAGACATGCAATTTTATAAAGAAAGTCATAGGTGTCTCTTGGTGGTAATTACTTGCATCAAACATGGCTAAGAAGTAAAATACTTAGTTAATTCCTCGCATTTATTAACAAAAACCTACCATGGTTTTGGTGCATATGCGCCATTCATCCGACCTTGAAAATTGTGCATATGCGCCGATACTATGGTCGGTTTTTAATAATATATGCATGGAGTTAACTAAGTATTATTCTTCTTAGCCATGTTTGATAAAATTTTTTGCCTGTGGGAACAACTGAGGTACCCATTGAAAAAGAGCTGGACAACTTACCCCTTGAATTAAACCACCGTTCCCAGAATTTGCCAACTATTTTCATACATCTCATTAATTATCATGCATGGAGATTATGTAAGGACACACACACACACACACACAGGCATGGTTTACTGTATGCAACTCGCTATACAAATGCGGCGTGAATGCTTTTGTGAACATTAGATACATGCTACTAGACGACTAGCAATGTTATCTGTTATTTTCAACAGGTTAATGCGAAGAACGTTTATGACGGCTACGACTCCTTCAAGACAGAAAAAAAGCACTATTATTTTTATGTAATGGCGTTGAAATTTGTTCCTTCAGTTTTATGAGGTGCTGTAGGTCTGAATGTGTACGTGGAACTGATTGAAGGCCCTTGAATTTGGTATTGGTCAGTAGCCGCCAAAATGGCCGACAACTGTCTTCATTATTCACTTACAAATTCTCTGGCAAGTTTCAAGGATTTCACGCATGCATCAACGGTAGGCTGAGACCTCATAAATACCTATGACAAAATTCAACCTGGGGAAGCTCCCTTGGGCTAGCTTGTAGTATATAAATTAGCTCAGGATAGAGATACTACGCATGAGGTTGGGAAATAAAATTCGAGGAAAAGACTACCTGCTTCGGTTGGTGATAATAGGCATCGAACATGTGAAAAGAGAGAAATTTGAAATGATGGAATTTGTGGCGCACTTCTTTCTTCTTGCTACCGGTCATGCTCGGAGGATGTACAGGTCACGTGGTTGGGGGAAGAAGTGGCCCATCTTATGTGAGGTTTTTACATTTGTCGACTAAGTCCGTGGAGAAAAAAGGTTATAAACGAGGTTTCTGAGAGATGAAATGTAATAGGATTGAACGGGGGTCGTGCGGCCCAAATAAAAGAAATGGGAAAGACAGGGCTGGAGATGGAACGATTGAAGCGTTGTAAATCGAGAATGGGGTCAGCGAGCTTAAGAAGAATATGCAAGGAATTGGTTCAAATCTAGGCCGGGAGGGAAAGGGGAGACGGTCTATGCGGCCCATACGAGAGACGATTTTTTCAATGGCTGTTCGCTGGAGCGAAATTTCGACGGTTTCCTCTTCAGCGTTCGATGGGAAGCGAAGCCACGATTGGTTGGTCGGGCGGAGCGTAATCTCTCTTCGGTGGAGTCAGCATCTTACTAATAAACTCCACGAGCCGCCGCAAGGACGCGTAGCAGAGGGTGTTGGGACAGCAACCCTAAAAAGTAAGGGTATAGGCAGTGGCGCATGCGGGAGGGAGGCTCGGGGCCTCGCGCTAGTGGGAGCTTCGTACTAGGTTTTGTACTATTATTTCTTGAAAATAAATCCATTTTACTGACGTTTATGTAGAATTGAATAATCCGTACTTGATTTTATAATCATTGGATTCTTTTATCGTTGGTTAAGTAGGTATTTTCTCGGTTTGAAAATCGACGACGCTCTCGTATCGATTACGCTAACGTGAGCTAACCGACGGTGTGATGTAGTGTGCGAAATCCGAACTCTCCGTGAACATCTAGTGAAAGAAAAGGATGCGCCATCTGTCGGTTATCGTTTACCCGGCATTATAAAACTTCCCTCTTTTCCCTATCGATAATCTTAACACAGTTAAACATCGCTTGCCAGTTATAAAGGGAGCGGAACCGAATCGTATAACCCGTTTATTTCCAATAATCGATGGCTGACATTCAGCGGTTAATATGGTGTGAATATCTACGACTGTTATTGTTTTAACGTCACTTTAATGACGTCTTCTTAATATCTTCACTTCAAAAATAATGCATTTCTTGAAATAATAAAAAAACCTTCCTCTAGACTTTTTCTTTGAAACAGTTGCGTGCTGCCTTATCTCTCCTTCTCTTGACTGGGAGTGTATCAGCGGGGGTTGAATCATTTGATAGCTCAACGGTTCGGAGGGCAATAAGAAACTTTCGTGCAACTATTGATAACAATATTAGCCATTATATACTACACACTTTGTAGTTAAGAATTTAGCTTGGCCCGTTTTACTCTTCTGCATTGCGCAGATTGCTGTGTAGTTTATAGTGAAGTGTTTGTTGGAAGTGTTTGAGGAAATTTCGGTTAACCTGAGTTTCCGTTTATCGGGGTTCCGTTAAATGGTGTTTTAGGTTCTGTACTTCTTTGTGCACATTTTTTTCCCGGTTGTTTAAATTCGTGAATTAGTTTGTTTAAGGGTCACCCTCGTTAGTACTTGATCGAGCACACGCTTCGTGCAAACAGGCTTTGCGTCGAGCATTCTTCAGCGCACAAAGTTCATAGTGTAAAACAAACTCTCTTCCTGGTCATCATTCTAATGCATGCGCTAACAAATGCTTCAATGATCATTCATAAGATTATTCATCGTGTAAAACGGCCTGAAAGCACTGCAAGAGCTTAATGTGACGATCAAAGTAGGACAGCTGATTGGGTAGTCGAGGTCATATAGCTCCTTTGTGTAGCATTGTCTCGCTGTCTTAGAGTGGCCACAAGGATGGGGTTAAAATAATTCAGGACATCAGAGCGTCTTAATCTCATCTCAGTGACATGAAGCCATGTATTTTGGAATTAATAATTTACCCATTCAAATAAAAAACAAAGTGGAATCATCTAAATTGCTATTCTACATAGTATTATATAAAATTTAATGCATGTAATCGGGGGCGGATACTGACTAATATTTTGGATAGGGGATTATAACAAGAGCGCAGAAAAAAATCTTTCGACTTTATTTTAGAAATGGTACATTCGTGGTTTAAAAATATTTTTGACCAATTTTGATAATTCAAGCATTTTTAATTACTTTTTTGGAGGCTTTTTCGGACAAATTTGGAATACAGTGCATTTTTTCGAGAAAATGGTCTTTTCCAGTTATTTTCATACAAACCGCGTTATTTAGCCTTAGCTCACCATCACACCCTATTCTGAATGCATATTTGCAGAATATGTGGCTTTTTTAGGTAAACAGCTTATCTAGGTATAAGTACCTTCTCATGGCAATTGCCTGAGGCGATGCTTTTAATAATCTTAAGTACCGTATTGAAGTCACGGTCGCTCAATAAAGTAAAACTCTAAGTAAGTACTTGGTACACATAAAGAGTTTTCGTGCTATAAAAATCAGTTCATGATATGAGAGCAAATTAAACAATTTCTTAACGATGAAATTAGGTGACATGGTGTAGCATACATGACAGGGGAATTGAGAATTTGGTAAAACAGTCTAAAATGAGGGCTGGCGGCATTCAAAAGTACGCAAATCTTGCTGGAAGATTCAAAACTGACATTCCCGAAAAAAAATCGGGGAAATAAAAATTACGGAACTGTAAAACAAAAATACTGAAAAGCGGTCTGAGAGACCGACGGCACGGCTTTAGTTACTCCCTTAAACGTCACGGTTTGAGGATTAAGGGTACATTCATGAGGGGATATAGCAGTGAATGGTATGCCACAAGTTTGTGAAAGCCATACTGATTTTCTCTCACCTTGCCCCTATTTTATGGACAAACCCGTGAGGTGGTGCAAGTTACATCCCCTACCCCATGGTAGTACTAATACCACTAATAATAGAATTAGTAGTACCATGCCCTACCCCAAGGTCGTTCAATATCGATGGTAGTCTTCCTTCGATACAGCTTTGTCGATGGAGCTGATGGAGCTACAGATATATCGAATCGAACGACCCTGCCCTTTACCCACATCCTACCCATGGCCCCCACCCCACATATACATATCGCCTTCAGAACTTTACTTAGTATTAAGATTTATGATGATGATGTAAGACACATGGAAACCGGTCTGACGTATAGCAAAAGTATGCAAAATTACAGCGTTATCCTTCTTTAACTGTTAAAATTCCACCAAGTTGATTCGTCAACTATCACGTTTAAAAGTGTTGACGCGTTGTGTGCTACCATAAGATCAGTCGTTCGATTTTCAGAAGAAGTTTTCACCAGGTCAAGTAAAAAGTGCTGTTGCATATACATAGTTTGATTATGCTTACTTGATTTTTGCTCTCTAGATGCTCACTGACAGCTGCAGTTGGCACTCGTGGTATCATCGTCTGTTTTCAGTTTGAAAAAAATCTTGAATTCTCCGACTGTCGATTGATGACGCCGGATGGATGGACACTGGCTCTCTTGTCGCTGGTGCCAGTGTCGAAGTGTGTCACCGAACACTTAGTGTTGATGGATTACAACGTAAATTATTATTTTTCAGTGCTATGGGCTGCTCTGGGCTTCCATTAGGAATGTCACAAGCAATAATACATCGTGAATTTTAATACGTCAATAAAAAGAGTACGTTCCACGTTGTTTACTGCTGAATTATTTCCGATATTTCCTGTTGATATTTATGCAGTTGCTTTGGCGACGACTTCAAAATTGCATTGTTGAGACGACGTTGCAAAAGCGAGCGCTCGTAGGAACACTAACATCGCAGCTCTCGTGTGTAGTTGGTGTAGTTATAGCATATCACAGTTGCCTCTGCTGATGCATGTTGATTGTACTTACTTACCTCGTCCACAGACATCCTTGCACCGCCATGATGTGCCCGAGTTATTTAATTTGCCTCACTTTTTAGAGACTTAAAAATATTCTTTATAATTAGGTAGATTTTAGCGCTTTTTTAGTGGATACTTTTTCACCCAAACGGGCCGAAAATACCCTATTTTTAGTTTTTTTACAAAAATCGTCACCTTCATGTGTGATTTGCCAATCAACGGATAGTGCTAGGTGTTTGAAATCGTGCCATAAAAAATTCACATGTAATAAAATATTGCGAACCGAACTTTATATTCCTTGGATGATTTTTGATCGAGTTATAGGAAGCCAAATTTGGAATTTATTTCGGAGAGCTAAAGTTACGGGTGGGCAAATATGACTGGACTTATTTTGGCCATAACCCTTGTGGAACACGTATGGATTGTAACACTTAAGCAGCTTCCTAGATCAGCTGAAGAATAACAGTAGACAGCCTGCGGGCTTGATTGCATCAGAATTTAAGTCTAGTTGAATTAGCATTATATTGGCATTTTTCGAGTAATTCTCTGCAGAGACTGTCTCATTAAGCTTTATTACCGACCCTTATTCCGGCACAGACATGTCAACCCTATCTTAGAAGACGAGTAGATAATGTTCTAAAAATATCATAAAAATATTGTTTACGTGAAATTGCCAGTCGAAAATTGTAAAAAATACCACAACATTTAGCACAGTGAATAAGTAGCAAAAGGTGGTTATTGTTGATAAATTGTTACAGATAGCAATATGATGATGATATATTTGTCCTTGTCTTCGATTGCCTGACGTCGTATTTCTTCGACGTAGATCGTTGATTTTTAGAAACTGTCCGTTACGCACCATGGAGTGAGTGAATTAAGAACCAGAAATTTGAGGAATTGTGAGATAGACCTAATATGCTTTGCCATCGTAGGAAAAATTTGGTGTTAATAACGTGAAATCTGATGTATCTTTGTAGGTAGAGATTTATGTCTCAGTTTGGAAAACATATGTTCAGACTTTTCCACAGTATTTTTCATTCACTTATGTGAAAATGCGACGTGAATTGTATCTTTATAATCTCCTGAGCTTAATGTTCAAATTACAGTTCCGTTCGGTACTGCATCACTGAAGGCATTTAATATAGATATCTAGTCTTTATTATTTGGTGCTCGTATTTTGGGATATCCAATTTCAGATATTCGCGATTTGAAATAGTTTACATCCGAGGTAAAAGGTACTTAAGGCAGAGTTAAAATATTACGCATATGTTCTAACATTAATCGTTGAGTTATATAAAACCGCCTATAAGATACGGTAATGCTAGTGTGTTAAGAGCAACGCTTTAGGAAACAGTGAATCACAAAAGAAAACTTCCTTTGCAGAAGACTTTCATCCGTCTCATCTCCTAGGTTTCCTACTCCTTTAAAGACGATATCGCTCGATCGATGGAATTAAATGTGGTTGGCCAATCTTATCCATTTGTGCTAGTATTTTCGGATATCCAAATTCAATCAATCGCGACTAGACGTGATTAATATTTATGGTATTGAAATCCAACAGCTATATGTTTCCGTATATCAGCACGTCATTTATTTCGATTGTGAGAATACATGTTATCGCCATTTCATGATTATGCGGTAATCACATGTAGAGCAGTAAAAAATGATTATTTGGTCATCATTCAAGCTCCTCGGCTGTTGAATGAATTAGTGAATATAAAATCTGCACATGATATCTCGGGTGTCCATGCGGGTATGGGGCGTCCGTTCTGCTAACGCTTCGCTCTTTATATTCAGCGCTTCTGAATGCTATTTCTCGTATCCGGGCGACCGTTCTTAAAACAAGGACAAAACTGTAGATGGTCAGGACCTCATACCGTATTGAAATTCTTTTACACCACTGGCCCACTGAGACTGCCTCTAAGCAAGGCTCTAGCTCTTGAAAGTGAATGACGGCGACTTCCGAGTGGAGAGAAATAATTGAAGATACATGAAGATACAAGAACAAATAATCGATCCAGGACAAAAACAAAACAGAACGTGTAACGTAGTAGTAGAGGAAAGATAAAAATTTCCGGTACCGGGGACCGAACCCTCGGTGAGAGCCGAGGTTCTCACCCGGACCTCCCGGGTCCGGGTGAGAACATCGGCTCCGGGCAATACCGAATTGGCGAAAGTGGGGACGGGACTGAAAATAGTTTTCTTTGTCTTTAGATAATAATTTCATTTTCATAAAAAGAATAGTCCAGATAGTTTTTCCTGAGTACTATCAAATGTTCCTTTTTCAATACTAGAATGTTTGTTTTAAAATGTCTGCCATTCCTTCCGTTTACAACGGCAACTCATCTTTCTGCGGAGTTACGTTGAGAGTAATGGCGGGAACTCTAATTATACGGGAGGGATGGCGCGAGTAAATGTAACCCAGCTACCGTGTAAACACTAATGGTCCATTTATAATCCACGCCCCTTTTCAAGGGGTGAAAGATGTGATTACGAGGTATTATCCTTATGGTGGGCATCCAAAGGAAAACTAACTCCATCGTTATCTTCACACTGAAATTTAAGCATGATTGGCGTACTGAAGGGTCGTCATAGAAGTAACAATGACTAAAGAGAGTAATAGACTCCAAGATACCCTAATTATCTTGGAAATGGAGGATTTCAATTGCATTCATCTTTTGTAGCTGTACTGCTTTACACGGTCACCTTGAGTGAACACACACCGGGGTGATTTTTAGCGAACGTTGCGTCAAATATTAGAACATGAGTGGGGTTATTCCAATAGTCTCCAATAATATAGTTTTTTATAAATTTTATTTTATTTGAAAAAATGTGCTTAAAACCATTTATAAAGAACATATAACTAAAAAAATAAACCCAAATTCAAAAATATGACAAGAAGATGCTAAAAATAATATGCAACATGATAGCATACTAAAATAACTAAACGTGGTAATGACGTATGGCTAGGTTAGCGAAGATGTTGGAAGATAAGGAGAAAGGGTCGACGTTCTCAGGAAGGGAATTTTGAAGAGAGGCGAAATATACGAGAGAGCTTGATGAGTGATACTCTGAGAGTAGGGATATGGAGCAACGATTGAGTCCTGGTGGGTCGGGTAGACATTAGAAATTTATCAAGGAAACAAGATCAGAGCAGTCAATGGTTGAGTTCAGAGAGATGAGAAATTGGGCTGTAATGCTCTGGGATCTCTAATTGCTGTGAAACGGATTAGTAGGCCTAACAGGGACATGATTTAACTTTTGATAGCATGGATGTGGTCGGCATACAGAAGTTTCTGGTCCGTTATTATTCCAAGATCTTTTATTGATGACATTTTGCTCAATGGGGTGGAGTTTATTGTATATTTGAAATGTATTGGGGTTTTTAAAAAGGGAAATAGTCATGATATTAGATTTACTAGGATATAAAT
Source organism: Ceriagrion tenellum (assembly GCA_963169105.1). NCBI lineage: Eukaryota > Metazoa > Arthropoda > Insecta > Odonata > Coenagrionidae > Ceriagrion > Ceriagrion tenellum. The sequence continues at coordinate 50,752,462 of OY720633.1, read as the reverse complement.
CTAACTTCAGGCGTTGCACCCAGCCGACGTCTTATTCACGGCGTCGTGGAGATAATGGTACTTAGAGGAGTTATCGATTTGCTTAAATATCTTGCAGTCGTCTTCGTAAAGAAGGGCGCGGGTTTTTGAAGGAAGAAATAGTGAAAGAAGATAATTAATGAATCAATTAAAACATATCGTCCAAGGTCACTGACCTGGAGACTCCAGACGCTACCTCGGACCAAGAACAAGAGAAACAAGAAAGTACATAATACTTTTTGCTTTATAAATGAACTTCTTACTTAGTGTTTTCTCACCTCCGCTTTATCTCATCAACCAATAAATAAACTTCATACAAAAAGTTTTGCCGGACCATGCAGCAAACCTGTGAAAGGCGTAGTACTACTTAAATGAATGTAGGAAAGTATTAAGTATCTTTTCAATTTGGATTCGTTGTGTTCTGTTTGAAAGGAAGCTGAGAAAATTACCACGTATGTCTAAATGGTGTTTGAGTTTGTGACGAAGTAGGGAATGATAAAGAGAGTCGAAAGCTTTAGAAAAGTATAGGAAAACAATATCAAGCTTAAGTAGGATGTGGTACTTTCCCGGCGTAACCACATTGCTGGAAAGGAGCAGAGAGGGGTGCGGATAAAGAAGCTCATTTTTAGTAAACGAAAAAGACTTACAATATAGATTAAGTCTGGTATTTACAAAGTTAAATGAAATAATTGCACTATATCTTACATAGATCAAACCGGTCAGATATCATGACTCGCTTGAATCATACAGTATATGACTTTTGTTCAAAGAAATTAAATAAAACAAATAAGAATACTGCATAATTTGCAGACTAATTGAATGACTCCACTCTTGTTCTCAAATATTTCAAAAGGTTCGCTACAAATTACCCCGGTGTGTGTGAACTCAAGGTGACCATATAAAGCAGTATAGTTGCAGAAGATGAATGAAAGTGAAATTTCCATTATAACTAGGGTATCTTGTCATTGTTATGTCTAAGACGGCCGTTTAATATGCTGATTATGCTTAAATTTCAGTGTGAAGATAACTATCGTGTTAGTTTTTCTTTGGATACCTACCATAAGGATAAATACCTCGTAATCACATCGTTTACCCCTTCAAAAAGGGCGTGGCTTACAGATGGACCATGAGTGTTCACGCGGTAGTGGGTTGCATTTACCCTCGGAACCCCTCCGCTATAATTAGAGTTACCGCCAATGGTCTTATCTCCGCAGAAAGATGAGTAGCAAATTAAAATGGAATGAACGGCAGACATTTTAAAACAAACACACAATAATTAAAAAAGGAACATTTGGTGGATCTTTGGACCTTCTTGCCGGACTATTGTAAAAATATAATCTAATCAAAATATAAAGAAAAAGTGAAAAATGAAAACAATTTTCAGTCCCATTCCATCCTTACCTCTCCGGTATTGTCTAGTGGTTAGGATACCCGGCTCTCACCCGGGAGGCCCGGGTTCGATTCCCGGTACCGGAATATTTTTCTTTCCTGTTCACTGACGTATTACGTTACACCTTTTTCGTTTCGTTTTTGTCCTGGGTTGTTTTTTTTGTTCTTGTATCTTCAATTACTTTACTCGGAAGTTGCCGGCATGCTCTTTCAGGCGCTAGAGGCTTGCTAAGAGGCAATACTAGTGGGCCAGTGGTGTGAGAGAATTGCAATACGGAAGGAGACTCAGACCATCTAGAAGTTTGTCCTCGTATTACAAACGGCCGCCCGATTCGAGAAACAGCATTCAGAATCGCCGAATATAAAGACCGAAACGTTGGCAAAAATGGCGTCCCCGACCCGCTTGGACACCCGAGATATCTTATGCAAATTTTTATTTCACTAATTCATTCAACAACCCGAATAGCTTTAATGATAATTATTACTGCTCTACATTTAATTACCGCATAAACATGAACTGGCGATAAAATGTGTACTCACAAATCGAAATAAGTAATGTGCTAATAAATGGTAACATGTTGATGTTGGCTTTCAATAGCGTAAATAGGAATCGCGTCAACTCGCGATAGAATAAATTTGGATATCCGAAAATACTAGCACAAATGGATAAGACTGGCCAACTACATTTAATTCCATCGATTTTGCGATGATGTCTTTAAGGGAGTAGGAAACCCAGGAGATGAGACGGATGAAGGTCTATTTTGGACATTTTATACGGGTTGGAGGAGCTAAATCGGAAATTACTCTCAACATCCTTTTCCCAAACTGAATCTGGGACATATTATCCCTAACTGTACTGGTACATTATTGATAGTCGAAATAATTTTTATTTTACTTATGACGGTAAATGAGGTCAAGATCTGCCTAAGTAACTGTTCTTTCATTCACTGTTCGCTGTTTCGTTTCAGAGTGGCTCTTTACTCTGTAACTTTAGTGTGTTATATAGACGATTTTATAAGCTCCACGATTATCGTAGTTAAAATACCGGCCCAATTTAAGGCGTTTTTATTTAAAAAGCCATTTCTGCATAAGGACTATAATTACAATAGATTGAAAATAATGATTTTGTTATTTTAATTACGCACTCAATTACCTCAGAGTTAATTACCTTACTAGATCATATTGTTGTTTTCAAATTATTGTGTTTGATCAAAGAACTCTTTGCAGAATTGCAAACTAGAAGCTATGTTGAAACCATAACAAAAACATGCATTTACCAAGTACAAGTACAATTTTAGTGCACGCACTTATTCCAATATGTTTTTGTACATGTATAACTGTGGTTGTGTTCCTTGGATAAAATCTGTGAATAAAGTGTGAATCTGTCAATCGATTGAAATAACCATAGAGGTAGATGGAGAGGGCACTTGCTACGCTGACCTATTCTAAAAGTTGAACCCAGTCCGCCATCTACGTTGATCATCATTTTCTCCGGCACTTGCGGAATAACGCACAAATCTGCAATTTTACCATGATCTTCATCAATAACTTACTAGAAATCAGCATGTAATTACTTCTTTAATGTGCATTCTCGTTGTATTTATTCTTTATTTATTTTAATAAAAATTATCCGGATTTCCGATGAAAGCTCTTGTAAAATTGAGTAAAATCCATCGCACGAAATAACCAATGCAAATTTCAGGAGTTAAGTGCCTTAAATTTTAAACATATGGTTGATAGTCTTGCTTTGCATCCGCTAATTCATCCATTCCGTCGTGCTATCCATGGGAAAGTAAGGAAAGTGTAGGGTTAAACAATGTGGTTGTAAATTCGGTTTGTCAGGCTTCAATTTGATGAGGTAGTGACCTCTCCATGAACCTCAATGGAAATAACCGATCGAAGAATGCAGCAACTAAACTAATTAGTCCATCTGTCGAAAAAAGTCATATCCATTTTCTATTACGCATCATTCCTATTGCCATCAAAATTATTACATCAACCTCTAAATCCCGAGATGTTCTCGGATTGTAGAGGTGAGACAGAATGCATTGGTAACCCTATTCTCTGGAGCAGAGGTTGGACATCGGAAGATTTTGATCTTAGAATTTCGGAGAAAATATTTTATTGCCGCCGCGGATATTTTCACATTGTGGTGCAAAGCATTGTATGACGACAGTGCTCGAATGACTTCAACAGTCTCCTTCGGAGGAGAATGAATAGGAACTCTTTTTGTGGACAGATTTGAAGTTCACGAGAAGTAAAACGTATTCTGTGAAGATTCACTCGGGCCGAAATAAAACGGTGAGGCGAGGAAGATTTTTTGTTCTAATTCTACGATCATCACGGAAACTTTTGAAAGCGTCGATGAGCACCAAAAATCTCGGCAGAGTATGAGGTTAACTGAAGTGTTGCTCGTTCGATTGACTTCACTTTACACTACGTTACTCTACTACTTCTGGACGAGTGTAAGCTCCGTCGTTAAATCATTCCATTTTGATGCACAACTACGGTGAAAATTTCGTTCAAACTTTTATATCAACTGCTGAAAAGTTGATTTCACGAACATGGAATTCGTAATCTATTTAAGTTGTAACCCTTTAATATATTTATGCATGAATTATATATATATGCTTGAAATAGCAATGCATACTGATTTTGATTTTTGAATTGATGAGGACTAAAATCCTAGTTTGCGGAAGAAAAAAAGCATAATGCAAAAGCCACACTGAGGGGAGAGAAATGAGAGCAAGTGTATTCTTTCACCTATCTCGGAAGTACTACCACGTGGGGCGGAAGAATTAAAACGGACATCAAGCGAACAATAGCCCTAGCCAAGAAAGCCTTCATGATAAAAAGACAAGTTCCGTGCTCAAATAAGATGGGACTACAAACAATGAAACAGCGTGAGAAAACATTCTTGTGGAGCGTGGCAGTCTATGGATCGGAAGCATGGACCATCGTGAAAGCAGACCAGAACATACTAGAAGCTTACAAAGCCTGGTGCTGGAGGAAAATTCTGAAGATAAGATGGATGGACGAAAAAAGAAATGATGAAGTTTACCGAAGAGTAGAAGAGGAAAGGAACCTATCGAACACGATGCAGAAAAGAAGGTCCAGGTGGATTGGACACACTCTGGGGCACAATGGGTTAGTGAAGAACATAATTGAAGGTAAAATAGAGGGAATAGTCCCCAGAGGAATATCCAGGACTAAGTTCATGGACAAAATAAAGAAGAAAGTACACAGGAAGAGCTACCAGGAAGTTAGGTACCTAGCATTAGATAGGGGAGGGTGCAGAGCTGCAGTCAACCTATCGTAGGATTAAAAGACCAATGATAATGACTGCTTTTGATAAACGTCACGTCGTCTTGAGCTAAACGCGATTGAGCTTTCTTTCTAAAATGGTAGGGAGTGATTGGTGGTGAAGAGATCTAGAGCTGGCCGACGCGTAGTCAGCGGGATATAAATACTCATAAAAGATTTTTATATGCCAAAAATCTCCGTACACTAAAATTAATGGTGCAAAACATTGCCCTTATTACAATAATGTTTTCAAATAGCCTAAACTTCAATTTAGACATCTTAGTATAGAACATTATTTAAAAAAATGCCAAGTTCTTAAGAGTTAAAATTTCAATTAGCTGAGAATGTCATCAACCCATTGGTACAAATTCCGATCACATGAATCCTGAACGTCCCATTATATAAGACTCCTCGTCTATAATAAAGCTCATATTTCATCCTTATCCGAAACAGTTGGTGGTGTCGGCCGTTACTTGGAGGAAACGATTCATTATAATATCAATGAATATAATTGATTTTTCCACAATTTTTATTTTTCCTCCACTGCTTAGGTTTCGACATCATCAGGATGACCTGAGTGTCGAAATCATCAGGATGATCCGAGTGTCGAAACCTAGGTAGTGGGGGAAAAATCAGGTGTATTCATTGATATTATAACTTATATGAAACATTATTTTAAAGATTCTAAATCTATTACCCCGCTCAATTTCTAAGCCGTATATCTTGACCTAAGTAAGTTTTCAACACGCCCAAGATTATCTGGGTGACATTTTAAAAATACGCTTCGAGTAAAAAGTGGCAGCTGATTTTACTTCAAACACGTTGTCAAATTAGAGATTGAAATAGTGAATGCCTAGATGAGGCCATGCAGAAGTGGTTGATCATTTTACTGCTAATGGAATAGGTTGGCACTTTCATTGATGATGATAAGTGTCGCTTAAGAAGACTTAATTATCCCCATGTCCTTTTTGAAAACTGATGCTTTCTTTCGAATGCTTTCCAGCCACCGTCTTCAGTTCGAAACTATTGCCTCAGAAACAACGACGCGGTGAACACCCGAGAAATGTGACCGTAACCAGTGGTGCTACTTCTCGGATAGGGTAGTCTATGGTTGAAGCAAACGGCGCTCTTGAGTACCTGGTGACCCGCTGCAGAGGCGTGTAGTAAGGGCATTGCTTCAGTCATGAAGAAGAGAAGACATATGGAGAATTGAAGAAACGGATTGGGAGAAAAAGGATTAGCCCGGAAGAATTAGTGTCTAGTTTAGTTTTTGATCTTGTCACCCAGCAGTATGACGAAGTTTCTGATTTTGGGGGAGATCGGCGGTCTGTCGTCCTCTCGACCCCCTTTCAAACATATATTTTCAAGCTTTAAACTTATCCTTTTATAATCTTAAAATTTGCTATTTTCCAACTCAGAATTGAGGTTTTCCGTTTCAGGTTTATGCTGTCTCTGGACCGCAGAACCAGAGCTCCGCCTATTTTTCGTGTTATATTTGTTGAGCTCTCCCTATCTTGATACATATTGGCGCTCTCCTCTGTATTTAATGGGTGGATGTGCACTTTCCTGCCCCCCGTAGTAAAGCCGCCTTTATTTATAAAATAATTAGCTAAAAATAACTCTTGGAATAATTAATCACCAAGTTGGTCCGAAGGTTAAACACAATTATCAATTTCCATAGGCGGTGAGTCCACCTCTCATGAGGAGAAGCGTATTCCAAAATAGTCTTATGGCACTAATACATTTTCACTTCACGCTTAAGTTTTTCTCAGACATTTCCTGTGCGGTAATAAGTTAGGTAGTCCTAAGTTTCCTGTAAGGTAGTCGGAGCGAGAGAGTTCCCCAGTCAAAATAGCGACCATATTCAAATTATACGTTTTAATTTCATCAGCTGTAGGACACATCAATTAAATATTGCATTATTAATGGTGCAATTGGTGCAATGTATAGTTTTATATGACAGAAATTGTAAGTAATTAAATGAAAATATCTAAATAAGTCTTTAACTTGACTAATTTTTTTCGCGCGGTGCGTTCAAAACGGAAGGTTTTATGTGATACCCAAGAACCTACTGCGGTGACAATATGATTAATTTTCAAATATAGTTGAGAAAACATACAAACTACACACTGTTAGTTTTTTACGACATCTAAGTGTTAAAAATTCCTCATTTTGTAAATAATGTCTCTCTGGAGTGCTTACGAGTACAGGCATTTGTAAATGTCTGCGGGCAAGCTCGGTCGCGCCATTCGTGGCCATCAAAGTTAAATTCTTCCATTCCCTCAGGTCTATATACATCTGACACTCATCACGGAAAATCGGCGCAGAACGAGTTGGAATAATGCGCTTTATTCGCACGAGTCATTTAAGCAGTGGAACATTCCCGTGGATTTCGGCTGGAAGAAAAATATCGGCAGCAAAAGCAAAGAAAAGCAAACCTGTCCTTGAGCGTTTCTTTCCTAAACCCTTCGATTGGGGCAACAAATAACCTCCATTCAACCCCGGCACTCGGATATCCCCTCATTTTCCTCGACTCCATAAACCTTACCCAATATATGGAACCTACCCACATCGCTTAGCAGCCACGTAGCACCAACATAAATAATTAGTTCTCCACATGGCCACGAATGGCGCGACCGAGCTTTCTCACAGACATTTACAAATGCCTGTACCATTTCCCATGTAAAAGGGCTGGTATTTTTTGGCACATATCTCCGGAAGTAATGTGGTAAGGGGTTGAATTTTTGGTGTCATTAGAAGGCTGAGATATTTCCCTTCAAAATGAGACCAAATTCATTGATTTCTAAGTAAAATGATTTTTCGCTCAAAGTACCTTAACTGACATATTTAGTTTTTCAATTGCAGTGAAGGCTTTTCGGGCTCTCTTCCACGTATTTCCATTGTCATAGACGACAGTTTTGACAGCATTGCAGCTATCTTCTTCAGGTCAAAGTGAAGATGCCTTCATTCAATTCAGTGTACGTTAATTCCTCGCTGAAAACAAGATAGGCCACACCACGTTGAAAGCACCGGTTCTCGTCCGAAGATGCATTTGATTGTCCGTCGTTCTTCCCGCCAATTCAGTCAGGTGCGCTGTTATTGGTTACTCTTTTCTTCTTTATGGAAACTTTCTTCCAGGCATTGGAGATGGTGTAATCAACTGTCGTTTACGACAATGGAAATACGTGGAAAAGAGCCCGGAAAGCCTTCACTGCCATCTGAACGACTCCGCAGAAGACTTCGAGTTCATAGTCTTTCGATTAATGACATTTTTTTTCAAATTATTAATCTTTGAATTAATCTACAAGCGCATTGATAATGATTGTTTTAATCAATGCTCTCTTTCATTTCACTCTTTTAGCAGGTATAATGATCAAATTATCAAACTCACGCTTTCATATCGCTCTATACCCAGTGGTGATGCGTGGGAAGAATGTATTTTCATTGCTTACATTTCGGATGTATATGCATCTCTCTTATTTTGTCGCTTATCTCAGCTCTTGAGATATAGTGCTGTTTTTCAATCATATCCTCCTTGTCACCCTCATCTGAAAATTCCAAGCATACTTAACTCGGCTTTATATTCTCGGTTTATCTAGCGGATCTCAACCCAGTCCTTCCACCAGCAGCTGTGTTACACTCTCTCTTCTCAAGAAGAAATAATGGGAAAATCATCTTCTGGGCGTTCTTGGTAGTAGCGTTCCCAGAAGTATCTCCCCCTCCCTCGTCGTCTCTTGACATCTTGTCGTCGAGTGATCGTTGGGGTTTTCGAAGCGCGTGAAACCCGGTAAACATTTCGTTCTATGACTCCGGGTTTAATCTTCCCCCTTTTGGTTTCGCACGTAAGTCAGTCGTGGGAGTTCATCTCCCGTGTTTTCTTTTCGGTGCGTCGTCCCCTTCCATCGTCTCACGAAGACTCACTCACACGTTTTCGGCGTTCCGTTCTCCATAAGCACGTCCTTCCACGCTCCACTTCCCACCGAAATTCCACCCCCTCAACCCCGCCCCCCCCCCCTCAGCGTTCGGTATCGAATGAGGAGATTACGGCGCACCGAATGCGCGAGTTTGTTTAACCAAGGGTTCCATCGTGTAAGTGTGCTGAGGATCAAGGAGAGGTTTGGAGAGGAGCGGTGGGAATGGATAGGGCGTGTTTCTGAAGAGATGGATTGGTCTGTGAAGGCTTGGTCGAAGGTGGTTGACTTCTCGAGTCAAAGAGGGTTGCAGAGGAAGAGGAACCGCGCCTTGTGATACCATGTGGGCCGTGCCACAGTGTATATTTTTAATTATTCATTGGAAAAACCGCTGCGAAGGGTGCATGTTCTATTTTTTATCGAAATGAGCATTGAGCTTGCCTACCAGCGGAACCCTAGTTGTGTACGATCATTCTGTCTCTCTCTGGATTATTTGTCCCTCCATATGTCGTTGAATCTGTTTATATTTTGGGCTATTCCTTCACGTCCATGGTTAGTTGCGGAAGCGGTTTTGCAGGCTCTCCTGGGGGGGCTCTCTGTACAGTTTCGGAATATCAGAGTCTAGGCAGTGACGAAATTTTGACGCCATAGCCACGAAAATTTCAAATGGGGCCATTTCCAAATTTGAGATTTGTCGGACGCTGTGACGTCGCATCCACGGATTTTTCGAGGTTTGACTGAGTCGAGTCCTTCCTGAATGAAGCCCCTGCTTACATCTTCGCCCTGACTTGGGCAGGAGAGCTAGCGAAATTGTTGTCACCTTGCAACTTAGACACGGGGGGGGGGGGGGGGGACAAAAAAACCGAGATTCAACGTCATGGACCTCTGCGGAAGCCTTCAAACTAATATCTATGTATCGTAATTTCTCATTATTCTTATTAATGAATTGTAGCAATGGAGACAGCTTTGGAGCAAAGTAATCTAGAATTATTGACTGCTGTAATGATTCATTGAATACTGGACACTCCTCTCCCCTAATGATTTCTCCTCATGCATGAATATCAATGTGGAGTCAGAAATTAGGGTTAAGAATATCATGCAATTCTAGCAAGAATCATCCTGAACTAGGATCATATAAAATAAAGATGGAAATCATTAATAATTTCCATGTTTTATATTTTATTGGGGAGATTGAAAAGACTTTTGATTAAAATTCATTTAAAGGGGGGCGAAAAATAGTCTAAAAAGTTGAAAAACACTGACAATTAGACAATAGTTGGGATTGTAGGAGGTAGTCGAACTCTTGGTTAAAAGCTTGCAGTTAATCTCAACAGTATGGCGGACTTCTTGTACGTAGGGTGGAGCCGTAAGAACATGAAGAGACATAAGGAGGACCCGAATGCTGTCGAGATTGCCAAATCAATCCATGTTTATTCTCGCGATGGAAATATGAATATCTTTATCCCATCGAAATAAAGAATTGTACCTATTAAATAAGAGTGTTGAATTCGATTGTCTGTAAAGCGGTATGAAAGCGTCAGAAAAGCGAGACAAAGGGCCTTTACGGTGATTATTTCAGTGGTAGAAATGGAATAGTTCAGAACACCCAAATTTAGATTCTGAAAGTGTCAAATTCACCCTTTTCATTAGATCTGAGTATCCATTGATACTTGAGAGATTCGTCAAATAAATGAGCGACAACTGCCGTCACCTCGGAGTATCTCTCGAAAATCGAAATGGTCGAAGGGCATATCTCGTTAAAACGCCAAAAAATGAAATTTTTCCAGCAAAGGAAATTTTATTAGGCTGCGGATGAAGATACGTAATAACTGTTTTTCAGCTTAATAATGGCAAGCTAATTAGCATATGCTTTCGGATTTGTCCTCTTAATCTCTTTCGAAGTTCGCTACCAAGCCATTGCGGATTCCATGATGAATTAGCGCGGATAGTATGGCCTGCCAGTAAGCCTTTTCTTCATCAGACCGTACCCGCGGATGATAGAAAGAAACATTTGAACTTTATTTTAACCTCATTGGCCGCATTTATCCTTTCATGGTCGTGAATTTGGTCTAAAAGTTGAATTAGTGACGTTATTTCCTGAATTTTGGGGAGAATTACGTGCGGCTAGTTCGTCTAAATATGGATCAGTAAAATGAATATTACCAGTATTTCTTCTTCTTCTAAGGTGAATCTGTGCGTAGATAGGTTTAAATTGAACTGCACCCTCCATGCTCGTCTATCCTGTGCTGCCTCCCTCAGCTCTTCGTAACTCCTTCCATTTATAATATCTTTCTTCTTCTTCTTCCTTCCAGGATTAGGTTTTCAGCCTGTTCCGGCTTCACATCACCATCTCAACCTTGGCCTCCCAACACTGCTTTTCCCTAATGGCTTATATTCCAAAGCCTGCTTTGGAAACCACTCTTTAGGCATTCGCTGTGCATTCTCTTTCCACTTATTTGTGTATTCCACCTACCTGTCTGATATTGACCGAACACCTAGTTCATCTCTTATAGATATACTCCTTAATTTATAAACTCCACTTTCTCAGGCGAGATATCGTAGAACAGCATAATGAGTAATGAAGCTCAAATGATTTCGTACTGTCTACTAATTTTATTTCAACCTCTTGCTACACGTGTTTCAACTGTCTAGCAGTCTTGCCTGATGATGACTGCTAGACAGTTGAAACACGTGTAGCAAGAGGTTGAAATAAAATTAGTAGACAGGACGAAATCATTTGAGCTTCATTACTCCTTAATTTATCTCTTCTTGTACACCCCTTCACTGCTCGAAGAAATTTCATTTCAGGTGACTCAATTTGTTTAAGCTCTTTTTGTCTCGTTGTCCAACATTTTGACCCACACAACATTGTAGGGACTGCCATCCCCTTAGTGAATTTAATTTGGGTTTCTTTTCTTGTTTTGCCTTTTAAAGTTCTTCTTATTGTCCCACTTATCCTCTGAAAATTGTTTATTTTATTTGTGATATCTTTATCATCTTCATAAGTTAAATGACATCCTAAATATTGGAAGTGGGATACCTGTTCGAGTATTTTATCATCTATAGCAATTTTGTTCTTATTGGGTTGTTTCCTAAGAATGCCATTGCTTTTGTTTTTGCTATTGAAATTTTTAGGTTATATATTTTACTCAATTGATGTAATTTGTGAACCGCCATTTGTAATTTATCTTCTCTATCCTGAATAAAAAAAAGATTGCCTGCTGAAAAGAATATTAGAAGGAAAGATGGAGGGAAAGAGAGAGGGAGAGGAAGACGGTTAAATTATATGTTGGTAGATATTATGAATTATTCAGGATTCATAATATCTACCATCATATAATTTATCCGTCTTCCTTTCCCTCTCTATTTCTCTCCTCTTTCCTTCTAATATTCTTTTCAGCAGGCAATCTTTCCTCAGGATGTGTCCCATATAGTTGGCCTTCCTCTTTCTTATTGATCGTAAAATATTCCTTTTCTCATTCATCCTTGCCAGCACTTCCTCATTGCTCACTCTATCAATCCACTTTTATCTTTCAATTCTTCTCCATAGCCACATTTCCAAACCCTCCAGATATTTCTTCTATTTCCTGCTGACTGTCCATGTTAGAAGTGGCACAAAAAGCCAATATTTCTATGGCGTGAAAACGTTGAGGGAACTTTCCAACCAAAACTCCTTAATACTATGATGAGGTCTAGACCTTTATGTTTATGACGTTAAAGAGAAAGGTAGAGAAAGTCTTGAAATCCATCGAAGATGTACACCAATTCCAGAAGCTAGTATAAATTGTTACAAAAGTGTCTTTACTTTTCAAAAAAATTCTATACTTGACTTTTTTCCTCTAAGCGTAATGAATTATTCTTGAGAGGCTTTGTTTTTAATAACGGTATTTTTTCGTGTAAATTTCTGGAGCATTTTCATTCGTTGCGTATAACTTAGTTTGACCAATTTTAATCAATGATTTTATTAATTAACTTTTGAATCGCCATTCTAAATTTTGCACTTACAATGACAGCTTTCATTCAGGCCCTCTTTTAACCTACCCAAAGTTTGCATTGTTTTTTGTATAAATCCTGCGTTGGCATACTTATAATTTCAGATGAGCAATTAATTATCTATCCTCTCTATTTGAAAAATTTTTGTCAAGTCTTGTCTACATAACTGATACTTTAACTAAAATAATGTTCTGGCGAGTTTCTGGCATCTCGGTGCCAGCCCCTTTAAAAACTTGAGGTTGATTATAAGTTACGTTGTTTGTGGATTCATGAGGGTTAGTTGCTGTTGGTATAAGTTTACATGATCGAGTGCAAACTAAAAAAATATTGATAGAATTTAAACCAAAATTTCTAATCGTCTTAGTTACCCTGAAGTTTACATCGTTGTTTGCTCTTGAATTTTGCTATCATTCGCCTGGGGCAAAGAAGGAAGCCTTTCGAGTGTTGTGGAAGTCTTTCATCTTTGGAGTTATTTAATCAGGGAAGACGAAACACTCTGACTCAATGAAACAAATTTCTCATCCACTCTTAAGGTAGATTGAGCGAGATAGTTCCCTAGTCATAATCGAGATCATTTTCGAATTATACGTTTTAGTTTCAGCTGCCGTCGGAAGCATGAATTAAATATTGCATTAAACATGGTGAAATAATATACATTGATATGACTGAGATTCTAAGTAATTAAATAACAATATCAACATAAGTCTTCAATTTGACTCATTTTTTTCACGCGGTAGGTTTAAAGCTTCTTCAAAATGGAAGGATTTTTGCGATTTGGAAAACATTACTGCGGTGACAATGTGATTTATTATAAAAAATAGTCGAGGAGGCGTACAAACTACACACTGTTAATTTTATGTCGAGATTTTGGTTTTACAAGTCCCTCATTTTTTAAATTAGAACTCTGTGGAGTGCATACACGTACCGTTTGCCGTATAATATGGCTGGTATTTTTCTTCAAATATCTCGGAAAGTAGTCCGGTAAGGGGCTGGTATTTTGGTATCTTTGGGAGGGTGAGGAATTTTTCTTTAAAAATGAGACCAAATTCAATGATATCTCGATGAAATGATGATTCTTTCAAATTCGATTTGGTGAACTCCCTTCACCTTTAATTTTACACTGGCTCTTTTTGATTTAGCAGCATCTTATGTCAGCGAATGCCCCTGGTAGACATCATAACAAGGATGATAATCAAAATTACCTTCCTACCAAATTTTTGACCTAAGAGACCATAATTTTCATTTTGCAAGAAGTGATAGTGTTGGAATGGATATTCCTGAATATAATACGTCGCCGTTTTCTACCTGATACCTAATGGGGAACGTGTATGATTAAAAAAATGTATTTAAAGTACGTATCCTTAAATATATAGGGCATGAATTTATCAGAATACAAATTTTGCATAATTGAAATAATTCTTCTTGAAAATTATGCGCTCTTTGCGGCGTTGAAACACAAAAATCCTGGGCATGACCTCATTGAACGGACTCGCTAATAGCAACGAGACGTATTTATTTGTGATTTTCGGGTGGTTTTTCGTAAATTGACGATATTATTGTTTTGATTCTTTTTGCCGAAGACATTGAAACCTTTGAGCCTTTCAAGATGATACAGGAATGTATCATCTTGAAATACAAGATACAATGCATGTAGATTAGAGACGCAATACCTTGCGGTGACGTCAACCCACCCAAGATGTCGTTTAGGATTATGTGACCTACTTAAATTTCAATGTACATTTGAAAGGCGACTATTAATGTGTGCTGTAGGCGCACATACATATGAAATATACTTTTGAGTTCTTGATGATTTTTTTCGCGGTGTACTATTAAAAAATATACGAGAAAATTTTTTTATGCATAACCCTCACCGACGCGTTAGATATTCATTTTAAATTCTTATCCGGTGACCTCATGAATGTATTACCACTCATTTTTTTTTCAAATTTACTCCTTTTTCATTTTTTTGCCACCATATTTGGTCAGCCATTTTGTTTTCGGCAATTTGGAATTCATGTTCGTAATCTACGACCTAAAAAACCCCTAGACTTCAAATTTTGCACTGATCGAACGTTTACTTCATATTTTGGCCATCTTTTCAGGTTTCCGCCCCGCTGTGTGACGGTCTGATTTTTAAAAGACGTATGCACAGCAAAAAGTCTCACCGACCGTGATATTTCACGCCGCTCTATATCTCGCATCGCTCTTGGAACTTGATTAAAATGTTGTCGCTGTTCCTTATCATCTTTTTAATCTTTCATCATCCGTTCCTGCCGGGAGGACAGAGCGCATATATTTCCTTTTTCCCCTTTAGCGACTCCAATTTGCGTTCGTATGATCTTGTGCCTTCAGATCTCTTTCATCTCATTTTGCTGCCGAGTTTCCCCCGCCGGATTCATTGATTAGGGAAGTCGAAGGGCGCGTGAGCTATTTCAACAGGCATAACCCTGGCGAATATCGAGTATCTAAGTTGACTGAGTGCAAATATGATTCGTTGGCGTAGTGTAAAAGTTGGACAATACCTCGTTCGTCAGAATCCATGTTAGACATTTGTAGATCATCGCCTTTCATTTACCTAACGACCGGGCGCGGAGCGAAGTATCAGTGAACGATATGCACTGAATAGACTGCATACTGTTTGTAAGTGAAGAGGTTGAATGAACGCACGGAATTAGGCAGATATTGAGTAGTAGGTCTAAAAAAACGAGACTGCGTCTCAAACTTCCAGAGATATAACATCCGTGTTTGAATTTTGAATCGAGAGCATGATTGGAGGGATTTTAAAAGAAAACCATTATCGTACTAATATAAAGATCAATTGCATGACATTAATGGAAGAAGGGTGGTCATGATATAGACCATGAGATGACCGGCGAAGAAGTTGTGCGAACCGTTGTGAAGAAAAGATGTTCTACGGAAAATATGAAATTGATGGAACATACTTTTTGAATACATTCTGATATCTAAGTGCCTCCTGAAAACAAATATGTTAAGATAAATGAATGGAAAGAATTTCCGAGGAAGACCAAAGGTGGAATGTTGGAGAAACCTACGAGGAATATTGAAATAAGGAATCTTGAAGCGATAAAGGTTAAAACTGTGAGGAGATTTAAGTGAAGAGCTGCAATAAATAATGCATTGGAGTTACTGCTCACGATTGGCGCTACTAAGGTGTTAATAGTTTTAATTTTATAGCCCTGCGTTTTTATTCTCCAGTTGTTAATCATCTTCGAAGTGAATCGCTCGTTGCGGAAGGTGCTCGCAGGCTCTAGGCTTTGCTCTTTGAACCCCTTTGCCTGCTTTGAGCAATGGCCCTTAATGCGCGAATTATCATTCAACAGTTTTTAGCCGTGTTTAAACCAACTCAAACTTTTACGAACGGCACAACGACAGTGATACGCTATGGGTGGAAACTCAAGAGAAGAAGTAATTATTCAAAGTTCACCGAAACCTCCGAACGATCGAAGAATTAACATAAAAAAATGCAGTCCATTTACAGATAAGGGATAAAATATTTAAGAAATGTGTAATAAATTATGAGTGTAAAATATCGTCAAACTTGCAAATTTGAAATTCGCGCGCAATGGCATGCAGATTGTAAAGTGAATCCGTTGTAAAGAGAACCCAACGTAAATCGGGGGTCTACTGTACTCTCCTGTGGCTTACCGTAGAGATCAAGTTCTTATAGTAGGATAGCTTAAATAAGGGAAATAGCTGGGGGTGTCCGCTGCAGAATCTCTTCATAATGGAACCCCGAGCATTCCATTCGATAATCGGATTGAGACGCCGACCGAGAGGTTTAGGTTTGCCTCGCCTATTACTAGTCCATCTCTCTCTCTTTCTCTCAGAGTACTGCAATTTCTCATTCGCCTCCATACCCTAATCTCCTAAGCCTCTATTTTACTCCTAACCCTTTCCGCCGTGTTCATATGTCTGTACCATGTGGCGCAGCTACCATCTTCCAGTCGTTTTCACGTTTGCATCAACATAATACCAAGCATAAAGCCTTATAAAGGGTGTGTGGCAGGGGGTTAGTATTCACCGAGATGCACTTCATAATATTCTTCTAAGGTTAATGAAACGACGAAGTTAATGAAGTGACAGTTATGCATTAAAAAAGGCCTGAAAATACTTGCCAGAATATAACATTTCACCGTCATACACTACATTATGGGTAAGAAACCAATATTATAGAAACTGTATTAGATCACTTGGCAAACTCATTAATGCAAGAGAGGGAAGCACTCTCGAAGGCATGCGAGTAATGCTGGTATCACTTAGTAGCACATTATATAACAAGTAGGAGCAAATGCATTAATTACCTATACTAATTAACTACAAATCTAATTATAAAGTTATAGTATCAGCCATGAATGATACACGATCCAGCAGAAGGCCTTGTGCACTAGTCGGCTTTTAATACTGAGGACGGAATCTAGTGCGCTAAGAGCCGTCCGCTAAGGTTTCACACAATTATTAAACTTGTATCGATGAGGAAGCGGTGTTTTCAATCATATTTTAGCGCACGTCTACTACATCATAGTAACTATCCCGTGTTCTGTTTCTTTTTCACACGGTAATGTACTTATAGTTCTTATTTTATCTCGATCCGTCTGTAGCTTGTGCTCGATCGAGTTTCGTGTGAAATGGCCTTTGTATGGATTACTATAAATTCTCTCATCAGCAAGTGCTTCTTTTGCAAATACCCGCACGGCTCATTTCGAAAGCACTTCTTGGACCTACCGCTGGTCCGGTTGAAAGAAATTTCTATATAAAAAAAGTATCAATGATATCAGTAATTTGTCTCAAAATACTTGGCTGGTTATAAATATAGCTGTCATTGTGACTTAGACGAATGTAAGGGGATCACTTCGTGAAATCCTTGAAGTGAGTTGATGTTAGTCGAAAAAGGTCCATTTTTATTAATTTACTAGTAGAAGGTACCCGTTGAAATTCAACGGGTGTGAAAAATATTGAACTTATTTTATAAGGAAAACACAAACCATGAAGAATACTATCAGCGTGGTCATTTGGGGAGCTCGTAACCTATCTTTTACTTTGTGTTCTTTGTATTAGAGACGCTGACACCAGAGTATTTATGTGCATCGTTTACTACGTAAGTGTTCTCTCATGTACATGCAATGCCCCTATGAGAGCTAATTTGAGAATAGACATTGAAGAGTATATTTACTGTTAAGTATACATAAAATTTATCGATTACCCCCCGAGGTAATTTAACATGGGGCTCTTGGGATTCCTTGCCCTTCTGATACAGATTGTCTTTCTATATGCTATCATGGGCCTGCAGGTAATCGTGAAATTTAAATACTAGAGGTGCAAATATCCTTTGACAATCACATCTCTGGTTGTCAAGGAAATATGCTATTTTTTATTTCAGAGAAAAAGGTGAGATTTCTCCAGCTAAAACAAGATTTTCAGACAAATATGAAGCATGAAAGAAAATCGATGGAAAGAATTAGGAACTTCACTTATTTTACCATCCGATAAAAAAATACCAGTCCTCCATCATGAGTAAGAGTACTGTTAAAAAGCAAAAAAATGAAACTGCTGCACCGAGTCCAATGGTTAGCATGGACCGCTGAGGGGTTTTGGGAGGCCCTGAGGGCTTTTGTATATAACCTAAGTTACAACCTGATATATTTTCTATCTAATTGCCAAATTTCATCTCATTCGGTCCAGCAGTTTTTGCGTAATGGAGCAACAGACAGACACACATACACCATTACATTTTTATATATTTTGAAGATTTAGTTTGGCTCCTAAAACTCACTCTCTCGTTCCCTCCCCTAGCATTTTGGCTCTTCTTTTAGTTTCTAACTTAGCGGTGAATTGTTCTCCTGACAGGTTTTCGGTCGTCACATATCTACTAGAGCTGCATGCAAGGTCCAATCTTAAACTGGGACGAGTATGACATGCCGCACGCCTGGGAGGTGGCTTCAAAGATGCCGCAGAGACATCGACAGCACTAGGGCGCGACTCGGCCACTCGGTCGTAATCACATATATTAATGAAGATGGCGTACTTCATAGACATCGCGTCGCTATAATTATAACGATAGTGATTTCCTAGGTTTGGCGGAATCAAATGAAATGATCGA
The DNA here is from genome assembly GCA_963169105.1 of Ceriagrion tenellum. Classification (NCBI taxonomy): domain Eukaryota; kingdom Metazoa; phylum Arthropoda; class Insecta; order Odonata; family Coenagrionidae; genus Ceriagrion; species Ceriagrion tenellum. Next base: position 50,733,730 of record OY720633.1, on the reverse strand, counting down.
CGACAATTTCCTACCTCTGTACCCCTCGTCTTAAATGGCATGTATTTTCACGTGTCAGACATTTTAAAGCGAGGGAATAAAATATATTTCTTCTCATGAATTGGGTGCTCCCTCTCCGATCCCATTTGTCGTCACATAAACCTCGGCACGGTTCCAGCTCACGGCACATCTCCGCCGGGCTTCCGATGAATTTGTAAAAATAAGCTTCGACGCGTATTTATAGAAGGGAGATTGGAATGGCAGCGGTACCAAAGAAGGACCCCAACTCGGTAGACATTAAGGCACCTGGCCCCGCCGCTAAAATGATTCTTAAATCTCTCTCTTTAGAGGCTCTGACGTATCCATAGCTTTGAACCCGCTGCTCAAGGAATAATAATATCGGCAAGGCATTACCGTGGACCTCTGTTGGTCGTTGTTTCCCTTGGTGCACGGTGGAATTAAGCTCTCTCCTGTCGAAATTTTATCGGGAACGGTTGAAAAAAGTCTAATCGATCCACGCTCTTACCCCTTGCCCAAATATCGGCGCACCTGGGAGAGGATTTAAATATTCTCGGCTGAGGTCACATGGGGTTGAACCTTTCGGCTAGGCGTGTGTGACATTGCGTTCGTTCGTGGGAAATGAGAATTCAGAGAGGCGTGGGAGCCGTTCAATTAAAGAGTAAAAAGAGGGATGAAAATTTTAAAAAGGACAAAAAAGAGTAAAAACAGGACTTTTTGTATCTGGAACATCGAAAAAACTAAGCTGTTTCAAACAAATGAAAAAATAATGTGATATGTCCATGCTCCAGTTACATGTGAAAAAGGTGCTCCCAACTAAAAAATTGAACAGAATTTTACCCAATAGATGAATAAATAGGCGTACAATTTCGTACAATTTAACATTCTTGTTTCGTTCCACAATTCCTGGAAAATTACCTTTAATCAAATTATAATATTAATATTCCATTTGATACAGCTCGAGTCTTCACAAAATCCTATATTTATTTTTTGTTTTCGACTATCCTGGGGTGTAAGAACTAGAATAGGTACGATTTTGCATTAATACTGTGGTTTACAATATCATTTTTGTGAAAAACTGATAATGGGAGTTCGATTGCTAGAAATAGAGGGCGCTACTGCATATTAGTTTTGGAACTACGGGAAAGATAATGCAATTATTGAAGGGTAAATACGTTAATCTAATTGTAAAGGCACCACAATTGGCTTCTCGACCCGTAATGTGTTCTTTTTAAAAAACATGTGGTTCCATACTTTTGCTGCCCAAAATGTATTGCAGTTCACTAAATACAGTATTTTTGTAGACTAAACCAACAAATAAAAAGGCTAAAATATGATTTAGTTCTTTCCCGGCGTATTATGCTGATAAAGTCTTCTCGGGTTTTCCACCGGGTCAGGTTGTTGTGGGCCGAACACACAACGACCTGACCCGGTGGAAAACCCGAGAAGACTTCATCAAATAAAAAGGCTTTTTATCTGTTCTCACTCACTCATAAATGATAAAACTTCTGTCTGGAATCATGTTTTTATATTTACCCGATGCACTTTTGGTAAAATCATAAAGAACAAAAATGCAATAAATACAAGAAAAGATGTACGCTTCGTTAAAACTGCTCCATAGGTCGCTGTCATGGAAGAGCTACTTTTAAAGTACGTAATGATGATTATAAATGCTACGTACTCCGGTAGCAGGGACAGGTGTAATTATAATTTCTTTGTCATATTTCCATTTCAGTTTACTGTGCAGGGTAAATTTGGCGACATTCCTGGCGTAGTACACTCTCACGGCAATGGGATGATGTAAACATGCTTCGATAGTGTTCCAGAGCGACACAGAATGTTATCTCGACGCCTCACTACATCTCTAGGTCTGACATAAGTAATAAAATATGAGAGATACATTGCTGTACAGATAGGTACTACATACATGATAAATTTTTGTTGAAATATAAATACACTTCTTGAGGCCGCATCGCTACGGACTGTCTGTTCAGAGTCTGCGTACACAGACAATTCTACAAATTGTATAGCTTTAAACTCAACACATTACCAATTATTATTAGTATTGGGTCATTTCCAGTACTATAGGAATTACACGACTCACTCAGAGCATCCAGTTTCGCCAATGGCGTTAGCGTCAGACCCAAGAACATTTATAGTCAGGCCTTTGCAGGAATAACTCTACAATCGCACTCGGCGATAATGACTGCAACACCAGTGTAGGGAAGGACTTTGGCAGGCGTTTGCGAAAACCTTGGGCTATCCGAAGAGAAGAGAAAAAATGTACCAGACGGATATGAAAGAGGACTCTTGTCTGACAGTAACAATTCGATTGAAAATATCAATGTTGATTACCCAGCGGACCCATTTCTGTTTCGTCACATTTCGATTGGCCCGTCTAAAGTTCCAACTTCGTTAGAAATAGGTCTGTGTCAACCTGGGCTTAGTGACACTTTCGATTCTTTTGCTACAATGACAGTGATAGGTGATTCAACAAGGAATGGTATAAAAAGAAACTTCCATCAGGTGAAGTATTCAATAGAAACTGGTTGGTTTATTCGCCCAGGTGTAATATCATGTTATGTTTCTCATGTTGGCTGTTTGAGGATAATCAATTCAGGCAAAATTACATTGGTAACATTACATTGGTCAGATCCAAACATGGGTGTCTCGAATTTTAAGAAAGGGACAGAGAAAATAAAATTACATGAAGAAACCCAAGGCCATCGCCAATTAGAAAACCTGTTTTTAATTACAAGGTACAGATTAAAAAACATTGTACAATCGAATTAAAACTTAATCAAGCCCATAATGAAATGATTTAAAAAAACAGAGAAATACTGGAACTATTAATTGATTTTATTATGTATCTCTGGAAACAAGGTCTACCTTTACGTGGCCATCGAGAATTTGGTTATCGACAAAACGTCGAGAATAACGAGGGAAATTTTTTAGAACTTGTGAGAGTTTTTGCGAAACACGATACGATAATGGCTGACCATCTTGAGAGCTCAAAACACGATGAAACTTACTTAAGCTCATCTATATAAAATTACATCATTCAAGCCTTGGCTATTGAGGCAATGCAGATCGTTGTTGGCGAGATTAAACAAATGAAGTTTAACCATTTAATAATTGACTCAAAAATCGACATTTCCAAAGGAGGCCAATTTTCGTTGAGTGAACGTTATGTTATGAACGGAGTTCCAGTTGAACGTCAAGGTAATTCTCAGAGCTGCAATGACCTGTGAGAATTAGCTATACGGACTACATCATTGTATCGAGAGCTAAATAAATAAATGTGTATTATACGTTGTAAATTTTTATATTTTGTACAAACCCATCCGCCTATTGCATCACCAAAATTTGTAAAGTTTAGCAAACTCGTTAATTTATGAGTCGGCGCCCCCTGAAACTTTTCTCCCACCCCCTCCCCCCCAGACCCAAAACCTGGCTACGCCATTGGCCCGGGGCGCCAAACTCAAGGACCGCCCCGGGCGGCACACGCACTAGCTACGCCACTAATGTTAGTGTAAGCTTTTTGTAAAATACTTTATGATATGAAAGAAATAACAAATTGCGGAGTTTCCTTTTACCAGTTTACAGTCTCTTACAAAATAATACACTACTGGTTATTTCAAAACCTCATCATAAGAATTAAATTTTTTAAGCAATTCTACAAACTCAAACTAAACGTGGAACGTTTAGTTTGAGTTTTTAGAACGTGGAACGTCAAACTAAAATATTACTACAACACATTTGAATTACGAATTACTCTCTTCATTTCCTATGGTTGACGTCCTTTCAACCTCCATTTAAATGCTGACATTTTAAAAATAAAATATAGCCACTCCAATTTCACTCACCGACATCGCTGCATCAAGAAGAATCTTGTCTCATTGTAATCTTTTGTCCAAAGAACCAAAGATTACAATGAGGAAATTTATTTTTTTTTAATTCATTAAAGAATAAGCAAAGGTATGGATGGCTTGATGCTAACTAGCTTTCATGAAATATTAACAAAACCCAAAATTGAAATGGAGTCTCACGGAGATAGAGCAAGATCAGAACTTTGTAATCTTACTCGGCATTAAACTACATTCAAAATTGAAGTAAAACTTACACATTTCAGAGGTTAACAGGATGCTATCCCAATGTGTATACTTCTTAAGGAAGCTAAAATGATGATTCCTGCTGAGTAAGTGAGAAAGGTGAAAGAGAGCAAAATATATATTTCATAGGTAAGATCACTGCAGTCATCTTACCTATGGTCTTTTATTTTGGGGACATGCATCTGAGGTAAAACAGGTACTAATGATTCAATAAAAGGCAATATGTATTATGACTGACTCCTCATCTAGGCAACACAGCAAACCACTTTCCGTTCAATTGAAAATTCTCATAGTATATAGTTTATATGTTTTTACTAAACTAATGTATGCCACGGAGCAAATTATTACTTCCCCCCTGAAGATCATGAGTCCACGCTCATAGTAAACTTGATGTTCATCAATGCACTCTGACGATGATGCTAGCTAAATTTGGAATTCTAGGTATTATACTTTTTAATAAGTTACCAGAAAAAGCCAGAGTGGTTAGTGCTAATAGATTTAAGAACGAAATCTCCTCTTGACCGATTTCCAACCCAACCTATATTGTGGAGGAGATTTTTGAATGTAATTTTAATGATAAATTGTTTTGAATTTGTTACAGAGATTTATTATGTGTATTTATACACTGAACGTAACAATGCTGAAGAATTTCCTTGTGAATTGAATTTTATTTTATTTCTGTAAGTTTTGCAAATTTTATTTGAACTACCCACCCAGGTGTTTGTCCTTGTCTTGACGACATGTGGCGTTGCCATCTAATTATGAATAACATGCTATTACTACCCTCTGAAGTTGAATTAAAGAGGACAATAAGTAGGGATAGAGTGAATACAACTGCTCCTTGACTGTATATGGAGAGGGAGAGCAAACTAGACTTTCAATAACTCGCCCAAGTGATGTCAAATGTCATGGTGGAATTTTGAGAAGAGAATTGTTGATCAAAGGGACTCTTTGCCTTTCATGTCCATTCCTCCGTTGGTCAAAGTAAGGACGTGGAAATTTTTATGCAGCAGAAAAGGGGCTGAATTCCTTACACTAAAAATGTTAGGCTGAGGTGATTTCGATATTTCTTGTAAAAGAATGTAGGAAGAAGATGGGTGCATGATGTGAGAAAAGATTCCTCCTTCCATAGAAAAAGATGGATAAAGATAGCTAAAAAAGCATCCACCCCCGTATCACAGTAGAGATTTTAGAATGTTCCGTGACCAGTGTCTCAAACTTGTCCACTCCACAGCTTCAGAAACTTTAGCTAGAACTATGCTGATGATCGTAGCCTACGAGGTATTCAGGGGACTTAAGGAAAGAAATTAAAATGAAAGGTTATTATGGCCTCCCAGGTAAAAATATTTGGTCTGTGACTGTCCAAGGTTAAATGGCTGTGCCGAAGGTGTGATGCAGTCACCGTCCCACAGTGGCACTCGCCACGAATGATCGGTTTTCAAAATAGTGCATAGTGGTGAATCAAAATTAGCGTGTGAAGTTTTGTTTGTGTGAAACTTGAAAATAACCATTTATTGTCAGATAAAAACCAAATTATAAGAGGGGAACAGTACAAAATGGCAGTAGAAAGTACATACATACATACATACCCATCACGCCGTTCCCTTCCGGGGTAGGCGCAGTCAAAATATTTCACTCATTAATACATAATTGTACACCTAACTCTGCTTCAATAATTTCCTCCATACTGACCTATCCTTGCAAGCCTCTTTCGCCTCATTTACCCCCATACACTGTTTCATACACGCCCTCCTGTTTTTACGACTCCTAATATTCCTCCTCCTAAGAATTTCCTCAACCACATTCAACCACAACTTTCTCGGCCTACCTCTCCCTCTCACACCATTCATTCTACTCTCAACAATCTGTTTCGTTATTCGACTCTCATCCATTCTCTCAACATGGCCAAACCAAAACCAAAAATATAAACTTCCATTTTAAGAAACACCCGCAAATAATATGTAGTACATTTCGCGCATGCACGTGTCCTCGTTAGAAAACCCGATTTCAACCAGACATGGTAGGAAAGACATACGCGAAATCGGTATAAATGATCCAAAAAATGCCAGAAATCACATGGAACTCTGTTCAGCCGTTCGAGAAAGAAAACCCTTGAGGCTCTCGAAGGAATCCTGACGGCTGGTGCAAGTTTGAAGGCTTTAACATTCTCAATGAGCATCATCACGAATTGTCAAGTTGTGACCGCGTGCACCCCATTTAATTCCCTTAATTTCAAAGGGTCTAATAATAAGAATGCCCACGACTTTCTTAATGAAAGTTTGACTGTAAAAATAGTTGCAAACACGGGTTTCCTATGAGTAAGAAGATAATTCCATCTCGAGTCGTTGACTACCGCTCCATGTGACTCTCAAACGACGACCCGGCGTGCGAATTTACTTTTCTTTTTCAAACGTTATGGAGTTTGATCGTAAAGAGGATATCTGACTACTATGGAATGGAGATTGCTTATTATCATACTTGAAGCTCATTCACTACATCAAAATAAGAGTATATTTTTCATTAATTTCACGTGAAATACAACAGAATCTGAAATTTCCACTTCTCACCTCGACGGCGGACGCCCCTTGTCATACCTAATAAGCCTGTTGTGGATGGGTAGGCCTGTTTGGGAGTGAATATCATTGCTTTGACTGTAGCACACTCTTTTCTATTTAACCGGTATAAATATCAGAGGGAGGAATCGCCAAAAAAAACAAAGTTTGTATTGAATATCTTCAGAAAATAACGTGAAAATCTATTTGGTATCATGATAGATAATGTCCGATTAAAACACAAATGAAAATTTGACATTTAAAATAAAAAATTGACACTTCTTTTGTAATGATATGGAATCATTCAAATGCGACCGAAATAAACGTCAAAATGAAAATAGATTTCACCATTCTGACGAAAAAAAAAAGCAGCGGACTCTGTTGCCGACTGAATTTGGGTCCATAGTTTATTAATTACACTTGTGTCTGCAGACATTAAAAAAATAGTCATACGTCATATAGATTGATATCATCGCAGTTTTGAGATCATATGATGACATAGGCATTTACAAGTAGTCACTGACCCATCTGAAGAACCATACTCATTGATGGTTGCACCTCAACAATGGTCATCGGACCAAGAGGCCGCCGTTGCTATGGGAATGTACATTTTACTGACTTCCATTGACTGAAGTATTCGTGAGTCTCTTGTGATTCAATTTTCTCTTGTGGTCTCTTGTGATCAAGTTGGAAAAGTTAATACTCATTATCGCTTGCATTTCTGCGAATATGGGAAACCTATTCTGTAAGTAACTAAACAAATCGAGGTGCATTATCTGATATAACCTGATGTGTCCTTCAAACAAGCGCAGTGTCCTGCTTCATGTAACCTGCTCCATCCCTTCTTCAAGTACTACACAACCTCAGTTTTTGCCCACTCTGTACTTCGATATCATTTCATATCATCATTATGGAATATCATTTATTTGCTCCCTCAAATTTATTCTCACGTCGCATTGTCAATAATTTTAAGTGATTTATCTCGAAAAATACTCTCGAATTCTGTTTGGAGGTGTTTATACAGCTCTAAAGATGATTTTCAAAAAGCCTTGATACAATAATATTCATTGCTTATGTGAAGGACTACGAGCTTAGGAGAGGGAGCGTTCAAAGGACCAACCATTTCCTCCCAAATTCAAAATATATGAACCACCGTTCGTGGGCATTAGAATTAGTGAGACGCACTGGCATTCGTATCGGAATTGTAGATTTTTTCAGTTTTTGCTCAGAAACGGACCTAAATTTTGCCTACCTGACCTCATCCATTCATTCTTCCGCCCTGATTGTATCCTCTCCCTCCCCGAATTTCGTCAGCCTCCGCTCTCATAGGACTAATCTCCCGGGTCAGCTCAAGGTCTCCCATTGGACGTTTCTCTCTGGATTACAAATCGTAATTCCCCAAACCATATTTAGGGCCTAACGAAGAGCGTATGTTACGGTATTATACTGTGACTACAATTTAAACATCCATCCACTACATTTCTGCCTATATATTTTACAAAATCATTCTATCCCCTCTATCACCACTCCATGTCAGATGTCAAATTTACTTTCTTTTCATACCCTTTATGGAGAACGAAAGAATCACACCCTTAAAAGGCATTGTTCTTATTACTTGAGTGTCTTTGAATATGTCAATCTGATTTTTTTCTCAATTTTACAAGATAACTGGTGACCAAATGTGTTCTCATTCTACAGGCGGATGCCTAAAGAAGCAAAGAGGCGAAGAAGAGGAGGAATTCAAGCCCTGTAGAAAAGGGAACTCTGAAAAAAAAGTCACCTGGGGGACGGTGTCAGTAATAGTATACCAACGAGAAGAGTTGAAGGGAAAGGTTTACAGGGGTAAAAAGATATTGGATGATATTGTGCCAGAACCTCCTGAAATTGAACTACCTCCATGGCTCTTCGAGGAAAGCACCGAGGAGATAGAAGAAATGTTTGGGAATTTCTGGGAATGGATTTATCAAACTGTGACCTTAGAGGCCTAAAATACAGAAGGTAAGCCTCTGTTTTCTCTGTTAAACATCATGAGTGTAGCATCTTAGTATGAATTAATCATTGGCTTAAGAGAATCTATCAGCTTTGAGTAATTTTGACCAAACCTTGTTCTTGTATTACCTTGTATATAATTAAAGTGTGTCAGTACAATGCATATACCTCCTAGTGGTGGGTTGCAGGCAACGGTATGCTGGCTCTCAAGGTAGTCTTTTCAGAAGGGATTCTAGCTTGAGCAAAATAGTGTAGGCATGCCTAGGGTAATACTATACTTTGGTTTCTCTTGTGGCATACATGCGAAAATGTGTCAAAACTGACCGGTCGAGCACCATAACCATTAGCAGGAAAAGCTGTATGTGGTACGGATACTACAAGGGCTGATAACCATGAATACTCTATTACAACTTACTCATAAGAGTCACAAAGTAGCCTCAGACGACTGACAGCATGATGGGTGGCGGAAGCAGAATAAGGTTGGGCCATCAAGATACAGACTCAGTGATACAAACTGGACTATCGGTACTTGGAATATGAGAGGAGTTTATAGAACGGATGATGAGTTGTTGCATGAAATGAAAGTGAGATGAATGTAAGTTTTGTGTGTATGTGAAACTGAGTAAAAGGGGGGGGTCGTTATTACTATAGATGGCGGTGCTTTGTCACTGCGGTCAGGAGTTGACGATAATGTACACTGCAGTCAAGTTGTAGGACTCAATCTTAATGGGAGAGCTAAGTTACTGGAAATGAAGTGCGAGTTAGTATCGCCTAGATTGCTCTGGGTTTGCATGAAAGAAGGTATTTGGAGAGTTGTGACTGTGGCGTGCTATGCACCAGTGGATGGAGAGTGTGACAGTGAGAAAGATGAGTTTTGGGAAAAACTGAGATAGATTTTGAATGAATGTGACCCTGCTAAGAGAATAATTATACATATATTTTGCAAGACCAACTGCTGGATACTTATTAAATGCTGAATTTTATGGGAGATAACACAAATAACCTAGCTTGCTCAACTTGAGTTTGAAGTCTTTCTTTTTGCCTGATCTGCGTGATTCTGATAATAAGACATGGTTTACTCAGTACATATTTCTCAGTTAATGCTGATTTTTTTGCTTATTTGTGAATTCCATGCGTGAGTGGATGATTTTAAGAATGAAGTCTATTACAATTGTCCATTCACCCATAAAGCTTTGTATGGGATTTCATGCAAAGTTTCTGGGTTCAGAAAGTATGCAAAAGCAGAGAAAGAGTATAAAAAGGATGCAATAGCATTGTGTTCCGGTAAAAATAACATACCTGAGCCTCTTATTTTTCATGACTGAATACTTTTTCCTTCTTTAAACCCTGGGCCCTCTTTCCTTAAAGTTAATATCTTTAAAAAAGAATTAAAGAAAATATAATTTTCCCTTGAACTTGTGTAAGCAAATACAGATTAATGAATACATGACAGCACTCTGCACGTATTCTTTAATCTCTGCATCAGTAATGCCTCCCAAAATTCCTACTACCAATGGCTATTCTGCCCTCCTAGACTCAAAGACAGAAACTGACAAAAATTCACATTTTGAGTTTAGAGATGATTTCAGTGTTTTCTACCTAGAGAATTACAAAATACAAGCAAAAATGCTGTATCTGAAGATGATTTCAAGGTACATATAATATTTTGGTTTTATCATATCCGCCGCTTAATTGTCTATTTTCTTGGCCAGAAAAGGGTAACTATGAGTTGTAAGCCAAATAACACTAACTACTCATATTTAAATGAAATAATAGATTTTGAAGAAAAAAGATGCCTATGTTAAATTCCTTTCCAAAAAATATAGTGGGTATAAATAAAAATAATATTTGTGTACTAAATAGTTGGCAATGAATGAAAACAAAAAAGATTCAATATCTCAGAGCCAACAAAGATCCAGTTACTGTCTTTGAGCTTAGAAGGGCAGTATTTTTAGCAGTAGCTGCATACATTTTCATTTGGATTGTCAGGGCCAAGTGACTGCAGACTCGTAGTAGTATGAGTGAGGGAATATAGCCATACACTTGGTTATATTGGCAGTGGAACATGTGGTACTCAGTTATATTGACCTCCGAGAGAATCTACCCAAGTAGAGTGGCATTTCTTCAGTGCTCTAATCAGAATGCATCTGCTAATAGATAATTCATTAGAAATAATGCTTATTGAAGGTTATCCAACTACCCTGCATATGTCTTAAGGTCCTAAAGGAGGTGTCATTTTTGTAACCATTGGTCGATGGCATGTAACTTTTGAATCCTTCTTATCCATGCCGTATCTCTTGGCCTGACTCTTAGAGGACATAATCTATTATGAGTCCCATTTCTCTTGCTGGTGTAAAATTTGTTGTTTTTCACATGGTATTAGCTAGTTATCAATCCTTTTACATCAGATGGTTCTTTCTCAGTGCATTAAATCAATCAGACAGATATTTCAATCAGCAATGAACATAAGTGTGAACACAACACATTGTGTGCGAAACATTAAGGGCATGCTAATGCATTTACAAATATCACCTTCCCTGAATTCCTTTACTGGAAAGAATTGAATTTAAACTTCGTGCCCTTATGTTCTGTCTCATGCTGTTGCTATTTCCGCCTTTATGTTCTGACCTCTGAAGTTAGCTCATACATAACTGCAGAAATATTTTCATAACAAAACTCTAGTCATGCTTACTTAAATTTTGTTGCTTTTATAGCTGACTAAAATAATGATTGAATGATAAAATCTGTGTGGAAGTGGAAACTGTGTGACTACAGTTATTCAAACAGTATTCTTTTTTAATGATACCTTGAAAACATTTGCAGAACATCTCATGTAAGTGTTAGACTACCATCTCTTGGTTATCCAACTGGCTAAAATTTATGAATCATCTGCCAATTTCTGAACTACAGCATCATTGCAGATCTAAATTCTCTCTCCTTCCCTCTCTTCATCCCACCATTCTTCATTAAGGATATTTACCTGGTTTCCAAATTCTGTACTTATTATTACTCATTTACCATGAATTCTGCAATGGTATGTGAGGTTTTCATTAGGTTTATCTTGTGACATAAGCCGTATAATTTTGTAACACCATCCTAGTGATGGCTGTGAAGTTTTAATTAAAAATATCGGTTTTAAGTGGTACCAAACCCCATGGAAATGCATAACGTTCCGTCATATATGAGGAACACAGTTGTTATATGATGATTATGTCATTAAAATATTCTTGGACCAGAGTTTTGAATTTTCATTGTTGCTCTTTAGATGTTATAATAATATAGGTTTTATTTTTTTTCACAGAGAACTACTGAGCTCAGCAAAGCCAGGAAGGCCCTCCATTAGCAACGGAGCGTTATTAGGAATAATGGTTAAAAATCGGAAGTGCACAAAGAACTTGTGACAGTTTGGTGCCATTTTGAGTTCCCTTCATGTTTCCCTTCTTTATGCTAGTCCAAAGACTTGTTTATCCTGATGTGTTCGTGTGTCTGTTTTTTTTACATGGTTAGCATGTGCAGCCATTTACTTAAATTGCCTCCTTTGGAGTGCTGGCTTTCAGCAGGGGCTTCCCCTAATAAATTAAATCCTACTACTTGTAACTGTGGCTAAAGGCCAGTAAAATTACATATGATGCAATTTTTTTAAAATTCTTGAAAGCCATGCAGAAATGCGTCTCATATTTCTCTGCAAAATATTTCGACCTAATTTTGTACCATAAAATTTTTCAAGGTTTTTGTGTATAATAAAATAATTATCAAAGCTTATGTTGGATCTCTTATTGTAACTTATATGGCTAGCAAAAAGTGATAGTTAAAATAATACCATTCAGCACTCATTTGGCCAAATGAAAGGTAGAGTTATCGAAAAGGTATAACTCCTCATTTTAAACAAACAATAAATAAACAATATGGTCGGAGTTCACGTTATGATTCTATCTATATATTTAAACGTGGAGAAACCAGTATGTATAACCAGAACTCGACTATTTAAAGAACTTCATCAACACTGAAACCATCGACCATACAGCAGAACACCCATATATCAAGAAAGAGAACTGTCATTCCTCATACTCATACTCAACTCATACTCAACTATGAAAGACTTCAACAGGAGATCTACAACATACATAAAATTCCTGATGAAGCATAATAAATATGCGAAACGTAGGCAAAAGAGGAACCGATTAAACATGAATTAATGACCCAAAAGCTCCAGGAAAATAACTTTATAATAATAAAAAAGGGCACGAAAAAGAAATATCTATATTGTAATTATACAATAATACATAATACAATAAGTCGCGGATGGCCGCGTTGTTTGTATGCTGACGCGGTCACCGGGGGAAACGGGAGAGGGACGCGCAGAGAGGGAGACGAGAGGACGCATGGGAGTGAAGCGTGAATGTTTTTTATACTTGTGAAGTGAAACGACAGAAGTGTGAATTTATTTGGGATTATTTTTGAAAATAAATAAAGAAAGTGTTACATTTTGGAGCCCAACGCGGGGCACGACTACACGTAGCAAATGGAGACCACGGGAGACCTGAGACAGGAAGTTTCAAAGTGGCGGGCGTAATTAAAATATTTTACGAACTGAAAAAGGCAGATTAACAAAACGTATTGAGGGACCGAGAATCAGCAATACAGGGTGCGAAATTCGAATTGCATGAACGGTTGAAATTGCTGTTGGAAAAGGAAGGCTTGGATATAGAAACATATGAGTTTCAATTGCAGACGGAAATTCCGGCGGAGAATGTTGTGCAGGCGATAATAAATGAATTGTTAAAAGATATGCAAGGTATGAAAAAAGTGCAGGAAGAAAGAGACGGGAAGTTAGGGGAGAGATTAGAAAAATTAGGGGAAGAACAAAAGAGAAGGGATGAAGAGTTAACGGAGAGGCAGAAGAAAATACAGGAAGGTTTGACAGCATTGCAGCAAGAGTATGGTGGGAAGCTCGCCGAACAAGAGAAGAAGATCGAAGAAATACGCGACCAGGTAGGAGAGGTAGTCGCTGAGGTAGGTGATAAAATAAGGCGAGACGTGCGATAAATTAGGGGAGCTAGGTTCGAGCCACAGTAGTCTGAAAAGCGGTGTTAATAAAATGAAGGAGAAGATGGAAGAAAACGAGGAGCAGATCAAGCAGATAGCATCGAGACTACATCAACAATCCGTCAGGGGAGGGGCAGACCTCGACGAGGGCGTTATACGGGACATCACAAGGCGTATTGCGCCCGGGTAACCGCTTCTCCACCAGCGGCAGGGACTGTGCAGATGGAGATCCCAACATTCGATGGAAGACCGAACTCGAGACCCATGAGGTACCGTCAGGAGCTGAGAGAGTACCGGGAAATATACCGCCTGTCAGAGGATTACGCACTACGTGTGATCAGACAAGGAATAATCGGGAATGCTGGAGAATGTTTTGCCTTGACGCAGCATTTGTATGAGGACCTCACGACATTCCAGAAGCAGTATTGGGGGAAGAGCGACAGATGGGAGTAAGAAGAGCCCTGGACACCGGGAGATTCCAAAGTAACGGGAATAAAACTCGCATGGAATAAGTAACCGCTAAAATAGGCGCAGCTAGAGAACTAACACCTCCGATCGAGGACAGAAACTTGATTTACCTCTTAAGGCAACATTTCGGGGTGGAAGTTAATATGGGAATGATAGCGCACAACGTAAACACACTCCCAGAATTTTTAACATTGCTTGATAGATACGACGGTATTCAGCGGGAAGATAACCATCGTAGGGCAACCGGATAAAGAAGATCGGAGGACGAACATCCCAGAAGCACTGAGGGGCGCCCATGGACCAGAAGATCACCAGAGAATGATTATCGGCGAAACGAGAATGGAAGATGGGAAATGACCAGACAATGCATCTGCGAATGGAAACCGTCAAGCGAGTGGGGACCGGGGAGCCGGGAAAATCACTTACAGGGTTATGAGCGAGGGGGAAGCCCTGGCGAACGACCAGCCGACGGCCGGCCAAAACGAGGCACAGCGGTGGACGAAAATTACCGGCAAGGACGCGACAGACCCGTGAATTCCATCGTCATGGAGAACAGTGAAGGCACCAGGGAGACGGAAATCTGATTGCGGTAAGACATGACGAAGGCCCCACCATGTCAAAGTTCCTGTGGATTTGAAATCTGGGCTCCGTGCGGCGCGCTCGATCTGTGTTTAATGGTTTGTTTTGAACCATCTAGAATTTAGACGTTTGTTAACTTGCAAATATTCCAAATTGTGGACGAGAAATGAATATTGATTATCATTTGAATTTGATTAACATTAGTTCTCATTATAGCGGACAATTTGATGACTTCCGTTCAATGATAGTGAGAAATAGGATTTTTTACATTTAAACACCAAATTAAAGTTCAGTTGGTGAAAGTCGAAGGCGCAACATCTATTCGGGTAATTTTTCGACAGACAAGTTTGCCTTTAACAAATCTACCTCCCGATTACTCCACCTGGGAGTATTGTGAGGCATACCTAAAGGCTAATAAGATATTTTTTCCTCCAAGAATTTAGGGAGGCGCCGCTAAAACTTGGAGAAATATCTCTGCTTGCGCCGTCTGCTCTGCTTATCCGTCTATCAACGTTCGTCTCAATGAAGTAGTCATCAACAACCTTTGCGAGGGACCGGGTGGTAGTGGTTGGGGTAGATTTTTGTTAAGAATGACGCTAAGGTTTTTGCTGCGCCGGAGAGAAAAGGCTCATCACGCTTCGAAAAGTTCGAAGGCACCCGTCGAATTCTTTTGAGGGGCTGTAAGAAGTCAAATACCACTTCTTTCCTGTGGGTTAAACGAATGGTGTCCGAAACATCATCTTTTGCAGAAAAGGTATCGTATAATGGGAAAATAATCTCTTATCAAAGGCGTACTACGTCCCAAATCAATATCATTCGCCCTTCATACATTCCCAGTTTGACTAGATCAGTATTGGCGATGCTTTGTTTCGACATGGGGAAACCTTTTGGGATTCTCAAGATTCTCACAAGTTTACTCGTTGCTTTAACAAAGACTGTTAGCTGGCTTCAAATCCCTTGCACGATGGGAACTAATGGCGTTTAATTGAAATGGTATGGACTGATGAGGTGAAATCCGAGAACTAGGCACTGCTTTCTGTTTGTTTGCCAGAGAGAGTAGTATGCTTTTTCCTTTCCTTATCGTTCCATTAAATGTTCTCAGACAATATCACCACGCATTGTAAAAGTGACTCAGTTCACAGTAAATCATACGGACGCAAATAAATGCACCGAAAGGATACGAAACTCTATCTGAATTTCGCTTTGAAATAAAAAAGCTCGGTAGTTGTTACTGGGTTGCAAACCTGGATCGCCATCATGGTTCTCCATATTGCTATTGTTCAATTGCGCTCATGATTTGGAAAACGTGATCGTCATCAAGAAAGATTAATTGCTTCATAGCAGTGTAATGCGCTCCCAGGACTTTGAGCATTGCCCTACCAATGCGGCTTATCTTATGAATGGCGATGACGACCACGAGAAAGGAAAGAACCGTAATCCCACGCCTGGTCGAGTCATATTAGAGTTTTGAATACAATTTATGGTCAATTAAAATGATTTTTTACATAACAAATTTGCTCTCATGTATTTATAAAATTTCATATCATTATCCAGTCATTGAAACTACGTATTACATTAATTCATATTACCAATATGTGACAATTCAAATAAAAAGGTCATTGCGTTCATTAAAAATCGAACACGGACCACTCTTTTGCTGGCCAAATACGTCTGACATCTGCAAAATTTACCGTTACCTATTAATTTGTTTCATTCATGGCATTTTACTTCGAACTGAAGTCTTTAAAAAGCTTCTTTGTTAATTTTATATATGCAGCGAATTTAAAGCTAATGCATATAAGAACATATTATGTAGTCAGAAGTAAAAGAGTTGTTTATCTTTTATAACTAAACCTAATTTGGGTTAAATTTTTCTGAACGTTTATTCGTATGTTCTGTATTTACTAGTTAAAGCTTCGCAGTGAACAGCAAACCTCCATTGATAAGACGAAAGAAACTTCGGAAAACTATATCTAGATTATTCGGTATCAATGCGAGCACATTAATTTTTAATTCATGAAATCATATATTTACGTGTATTTTCATAGATTAATCCCATTCTGACAAACTAAGGACGGATGTATATTGGGTCATGAACAATTCATTATTAAATATATTTTGAGCTCGAAACGTCATCAATCTACAAATTGAAAATCTTGATAAATTACATCGCGTAGACTATATCTATTTGAATTAAATCTTTTTTGTATCAACACTTGGTGCGAATAAATTTCTATTTGTATTATTTCGGTGAAAGAGATACATGACGCGTCATTCAAAAATATCCTCGAAATTTCGACCATAATAAATATCCCTTGGTGATAGCAGATGAAGATTTCAGTATATATTCCGAGTTGGGTGGGATAATGAATATTTGTTATAAACAGTCTTTCAGTAACAATGATATTATTCGACGTAAGAAACATGCTTAAATACACACAGAGATACACCGCGACGGAATGCACGAATAATATAAGAAGAAAGCTCGAAAAATAGGCGATTAATGAGTAAGTTCTAGGCTCCGGCAAATGTGAGTTCCATTGCGGATTTCAAATATTTGCGGTAGACGATGTCTTCCTCATTGTTGCCAGTCTTTCGAAGTGTGTGATGCTCCTAGATGTTCCCAAGAATGCCGCATTCTGGCATGCGAAAAATTTTTCGTTAATTTCTTCCGCCACTGTACAATGTACAGTCGGATTCAAATGTATTGCAAAGAATCGAGCCACTTACACTTCTCAAGGAAATCGAGTTTCACTTACGGCGCTGTTATTCTTTGCTATGCAACGCTATCTATTCAGCTGTTTATTTGCACGTATTTAAATTGTAACAGTTGAGCAATTACTTGTTTTGTGCTAACTTGTCATCACATAATATGATGAGCTCGAATAACAATGACATGCTGCGACGTATTGATTAATTGAAATACCAAACTTTATTATTAAACACAGATCGTTCATGGCATACAATATACCTACGGCAAATACTACGTAATGTATCATTTAGAGTAACAGTTGTGATTAATAAATAATAAATATCCATGCTCAAATC
Source organism: Ceriagrion tenellum (assembly GCA_963169105.1). Taxonomy (NCBI): domain Eukaryota; kingdom Metazoa; phylum Arthropoda; class Insecta; order Odonata; family Coenagrionidae; genus Ceriagrion; species Ceriagrion tenellum. The sequence continues at coordinate 50,715,939 of OY720633.1, read as the reverse complement.
GTAAATCCAAACCAAAACGAAAGTATAATAACAAATTAGCACAATATAGGAAATTGGTCGACTATTACCATTTGAATACGTGGAATACGTGCAAATAAACAGATGAATAGATAGCGTTGCGTAGCAAAGAATAACAGCGCCGTAAGTGAAACTCAATTTCCTTGAGAAGCGTAAGTGGCGCCCGATTCTTTGAAATACTTTTGAATCCGACCGTACACAAACTCGTTCTTTCCTCGCACAATAAGCGACAACAATAAAAACTACGCTCTTCTAAATACACTCCCATAATGCACCGTCACCATTTCACTTCCAAAAACCTTATTTCTTACATCTTTACTCAGCTGGTGTCCCATCACCCCCTACCACACCCGCATGCGGAGGCTCACAGGGTAGTATGTAGATGAAAGAAAGGGGCTCTACTTTATACAATGTATGTTTGTGCACATAAAAACAAGCACATTTACCGCAGCTTCTCCGTCAGAAATGCTGCAGGTTTGCAGTTGAGGCAATCATCCATTTTGGATTTGCGGTCACCGTTTGAAAATTGGCTTTTGACCTTTGCTCAATGGCACTCACCCTCCTTGGGGTATGAACTTCCTTATTACTTCTTTCCGTGACGAGTTCGGCTTTGCTTTCCACCAAAATTTAAGCTACTGAAATGATTACATTTGACAGTATACGGAAACCAGTACAGGATACGGGTCCATGACTCCTCTTCCATACCCCAGTCGCATAGCTGGCTTCTACCCATTGTACAAAAAGTTGGCTGTCACTATCAGCATGTGAACCTGTCTTCAATAACTTTGGAATAATTGGATTTTACTACCTTAAATGTGCACCTTATTTGTTTCTCATCTCCTACCGGTCATTTGAAGGTGATGACTATTGATTACTTGACTATTCTAACCAACGTGCATTCAAATGGCAGGAAACGACTATTGTAGATTGGTGCTACGGTAGAAAAAGTTACTACGGTCGGTGCCAGTCGAGTTTTCGCATTACTAATTCTTACCGTTGTATTGGTTGGCGTACCTCGTCCCTATCCTGCGTTTGTTCGCTCTGATATGCCCTTCCAGTAGTCCCATTCCGGAAATTCGATTGGGGAACTATTTTACTAGCGGAATATTTTACCGTGATATATGCCATAATATGGTGTGTCGGTTAATACAAGGCTACACTTTCAGAAAGTTAAAGTACTATAGAAGAACTACTAGGGTGGAAGGAAACTAGCATTACTTGTATTGTACATAGGGGAGGACGTAGGGCTTCAGTCATCCTATCATAGAATCGAACAAGCAATGAATGTAATGAATCACCATGGTTAAAAGCTAGCAAAGCGAAAAGGGATAACCAGAACTTTGTTAAAACAAATACTCATCAAAGAAAGTAGATATCTATATTTAATCTAAAGATATCTTCTTACGGATGATACAAAAATAGACGTTATTGTATGTACTACAGATATCTTTATATGTATATACATTGTTGGGATATCGGCTGAAACTCATCTTCCGGGGAAAATGTACGCAAAAGTTTCCGTATCATCCAAGTACAACTTCGGATGGCCGCGCTTTCGTCATTCTTTTGTTTTCGGAAAGATGCTCGGGGTGATCGTCTACGAGCGGCCGTAAGTGCCGAGATTTATTGAAACCTTTTCCTTTGAAAAATTACATTTGATCACTACTTGAAGTATTAAAATCATTACAATTTTCATATTCTATTTTAATGTTCAAGTGGAAAGCACTAGCCGTGATTAGATATACATATCTATAGGTTCCGCTAATTTACAAGGAGACTATGATTAATTTTCAACAAATACTTGAAAAATTAGCACCAGATTATGTATGTCCATGGCTACAGAATTCTGTATTCGTGTGTATGCCGACACAAGATATTTGGGGAAAATCTTGTGGCCACGTATCATACAACTTGAATTCTATGAATATCTAAATTTTAACTATCAAGGATTGTTCAAAAAATAACGGGAATTTACGTAAAAAAATTACTTTTGAGTGCTAATTCCTCATAGGATCTTGTAGCCTCATAAGTTCTCTTATTATCTAGAGATAATTTTATTCCCGGGGTGTTTCCACTTCGCCATATAGCCTAGAGTGCTTCTCTGGATATCATCTCCCTTTCCCGTGGCGGGTTCTCTTTAATATCATCAATGGTGTCAAAACGGCGCCTTTGAAGCACCGATTTTAATCAAGGATATTTAAAAAAAAGTCACACAGAGGTAGGTCAGGTGAGTAGGGAGGCTGAGGAAGGACATTCGTATGATTTTTTGCCTAAATCTCACAAATCCACAATGAATTGTGACGGGCGCAATGTCGTGGTCGAGAAAGGTCATTCTGATCGGCTGCTGTGAACAAACTTCGCTGCAACTCGATGCATGTTCATTTTTTCGGTAAAAATGTCTTGTTATTACCCAATCAAGATTAAAACTTTCCGGCAAGTTCTCTGACAGTCTGACGACGGTTGGCACAAAAAATGTCCTCTATTTTCTGAGTGATACTGCCATCAGATGACTTCAGAGAATGTCTTTTTGATAACCTAATTGAGAATCGTCTTGTTTTGACTGATGACCAATTTTGAATCAGGTTAACCATTCATAGCACTGCGTACGACCAAGAGTCCGTACGCAGTGTACGCAGTACATGACTCCGTACGAATAATGTCAATCCCAGTCACGCACCTCCATAGTCCATAGTCAATAAGAGCCATTTTCATTTGGAATTTCCACACTTCATAGTTCCTCTGTCCTTCTAACCTATCAATGTTAGGAGCTCCGGTGGTTCCAACCAACTGGTTCGTACTAGAAACCGGCGTGACCATTTCAATTGGGTTTCAATACGTCGACTTCAAAGAAAACTTCTAAATAGCATCAAGCAGTAATGGTTTTTGGGATAATCCGTGTCAAGATTGAAAAGAGCCAACGTTTCTTCTCCTTTGCCGGAGACGTCATCAGGGCTAAATGGCCTAATTGCCCTTATTGTGCATCAATTTATATCGTCACGGTGGTGCAAGAGGGGAAGAATTGGGGGTGGGAGTTGGCGGATAGTCTTCTGGACGTCGCTCTTCTTTCTAGAAATTACTGGTAGCCATGATTCATTTATTCTTTGTCTCTGATCTCTATTGAAATTCTTGTTAAGCTTTTTAATTTCCAAGGCCTCCCTTGAAATGTTTTTCTCTGGCGAGAATTTTTGGGTTGGTGACGTCAATGGTGTGGCCTATGGTGGCATGTTATGCAATGGCTGATTTATTGGTGTAGCCCAGTCAAATTTCCGCGTTGTGCTCCTTGATTCTTGTCTTTATTGTCCGACCAGTTTCACCGACGTACACTTGGTCACAAGTGCTGCAGTTCAATGGGTATACTCTCCCTCTCTTTCCATTTTATCTTTTTCATACGGTCCAACTTGTCAAATGGCTGGATATGGCAAATGGCTTGTACGGTTGGATAGTGTTGCTGTGGATGAGAAATGAAAGAAGAACTTGTCAAATGGCTGGATATGGCAAATGGCTTGTACGGTTGGATAGTGTTGCTGTGGATGAGAAATTAAAGAAGAACCAAATGAAGAAACTTCAATGCGTAGTATGAGCACAGAAGGTTGGTGCCAAAGAAGAGAACCAAGAAGAGGTGGTCATCAACCTATCAAAAACCAATTTGGATGAAGTAACTACCTCGGTGTTAAGGAAGGGGCTGAACTACGCTGTCACACCAAAAGTCATCCCGGAAGAAATTATAAGTCACTTGGAAGCGGCCATCATCCATTTGTCAAAAGAAGAGGCAGAAGAAATAAGACAAGACGCGGCGAGAGTCCTGCGCATCGCGAAGAAACAGCCACCGCGACCGAATATCACAAGAGATGAGAAGAGGGCTTTAGAGCTACTGAAGCAGAATGAAGATATTGTCATCTTACCTGCGGACAAAGGGAAAACCACGGTCATCATGGACACCGAGGAGTACGAAAAGAAAATAAAGGAGCTATTGGAGAATGGCCCTTATAAAAAACTAAAAAAGGATCCAACGGGGAGCATGAAATGGAAAACAACAGAGCTGATTAAGAAGATCATCCTCGATCCACAAATTTGGAGACGCATCACACCTCAAGACCCAAAGACTCCTGTGATTTATGGCTTGCCCAAAATACACAAGGAGGACGCTCCGTTAAGACCAATTGTAAGCGCCATAGACTCTCCCACTTACAAACTAGCGAAATACATCGTCACCTCACTGCAACCAGAGGTCGAAAAGGCGAACTCCTATGTCAAGAACTCCCTGCATTTCCTCAACCTCATCCGAGACATAAGAGTAGGCATGGGTGACATTTTATTTAGCTTCGACGTGGTGTCCCTGTTCACCAAGATGCCGACGGAGAGAGCCACCAGCGTCGTCCGGAAGAAATTTGGAGACGATACAGTCAAATTGGCGGAGATATGTTTGAAAACAATCTATTTCAAGTGGAAAGGTGAATACTACGAGCATACAGAAGGAGCAGCAACGGGATCCCCCATCTCTCCCGCAGTTGCCAACATATACATGGAGGACTTTAAGACGATTGTTCTGGAGAACGCCCCCTACCAACCGTCGATGTGGCTGCGGTATGTGGACGATATCTTCGTAATATGGAGACACGGTAGAGAAAAGCTGGAAGAATTCCATCATTATCTGAACAGTATTGACGAGGATATCAAATTTACGAAGGAAGAGGAAAGCGGAGGGAAGTTCCCCTTCTTGGATGTCCTCATTACAAGAAAAGAAGACGGAACCTTGGGATATTAGGTATATAGAAAGCCAACCAGCACCAACAGGCATCTTCTCGCCGGACCTCACCACCATCCAGCACAAACCAAAAGAGTGATGACCACAATGATCCGCCGATCCATCATTCTCACTGACGAAGACCATAGGGACGAAGAATTAAACAAATTGACGGAAATCCTAACGAAGAACGGATATGGAAGAAGAAAAATCAGGATGACCATCTCCCACAAATTAAGACGACAAAAATCAGGACAACTTGATGAAGAGAAGCCCGAGGAGCAGAAACTAGCCTTCCTGCCATATATCAGAGGAGTCACGGATAAAATATCCAGAATATTACGAAGGCATCATAGAAGCACCATCTTTACGCCATGCACACAAATAAGAGAGATTATCAGAAACGTGAAAGAAAAAGATGAAATGGAAACAGAGGGAGCATAACAATTGAACTGCAGCACATGTGACCAAGTGTACGTCGGTGAAACTGGTCGGACAATAAAGACAAGAATCAAGGAGCACAACGCGGAAATTCGACTGGGATACGCCAATAAATCAGATATTGCATAACATGCCACCCTAGGCCACACCATTGATGTCACCAACCCAAAAATTCTCGCCAGAGAAAAACATTTCAAGGGAGGCCTTGGAAATTAAAAAGCATAACAAGAATTTCAATAGAGATCAGAGACAAAGAATAAATGAATCATGGCTACCAGTAATTTCTAGAAAGAAGAGCGACGTCCAGAAGACTCTCCGCCAACTCCCACCCCCAACCCTTCCCCTCTTGCACCACCGTGACGATATAAATTGATGCACAATAAGGGCAATTAGGCCATTTAGCCCTGATGAGGTCTCCGGCAAAGGAGAATAAACGTTGGCTCGTTTAAATCTTGACGCGGGTTATCCCAAAATCCATTACTACTTGACGAATATGGACCGCGAAAATTTTAATAATTTTTCGTAATAGCACTTACGAAGATAATCGCCGAAACAGGAAACACTGGATCACAAAGGAAAGTAATGTCTTTTGACATTCGCCATGCGCTCATACGATCTCGTCTTGTGCTCGCACAAAAAAAATCGTACTATCACGTATTTTAACGCGCTTTCCTGTGCCCATAACCTATTTAGAGTAGCGTAATGTGAATAAAAAAGGCACATAACCAGCAAGCGAATATATTGTAACTAATAACTCACACGTCAAATACGTTCCAAGCGGTCTCAAGCTTTCTCGAGCAGAAAAAAAACTTCGAAGAAGAACGTAACGTGACATAACGAGCGGCAGAAAGAAAAAAGGGGCAGCCGGTGGAGACATATATGGCTTATGTAAAGAAGGAAAAACAATTGAGAAACAAAAAGCAACTTCTACTTATGATGTCTGCGAGTTCATAGGCCCTCACTTCAACATAATCAACTTCTCTTTTATGTGTTACTTTTTTCGAATGTTTATAGGTTTCTCTTCTTTTTCTGCGGATTAGTAGAAGATGTTCTGCATATAAATATACCCATTTGAGGGCGTCTGGTAAGCAATAGTCGTCAATTACTTGTGCATGATTGATGTGATTTCTTATGTATTACAATAATTATCGTCTGCACGGTGTAATAATGGGCTACTTATGCCACGGAGAAGGACGACATAAGTGTGAATGTAAATCACGCAGTGCTATAAAAAATTTAAACGCTACTTAACCCTTTGATTGCCAACCGATTGTCTAGGTACTATGCTAAAATTGCCGAGGCATTTTCGCTTTAAGCTTCATAAGTAATCTGCATTTAGGTGCCATCTGTGAACAATCAGTGAAATACCATCATCTAAGAGTGACATTGCAGGAGGAGCACGATAGCGCTCTTTTTAGAGCTTTTTAGATCGAGACTTTTCGCGAGAGACAGGAAGAGCGCGATAGCGCTCCCCGGCTCTCTAAGGGTTAATATCATTTTCTCAAACCACAGCGTGCTGTGACCGCCCGAAAACGGTTAGTTTAAAGTCGCTTTTCTCTTGATGAGGCTCCATTTGTGAAATTTGCAACTAGCAGTGATGTATGTCAACTTCTGAAAATTAGATATAGACTTCCGCGCACACATGTGGTATTTTTTTCATGTTTTACCAAAACTAAAGTGTTTAATTTTTTGGAGATACTTTTAAGTAAAACGACTGGTATATATTCATCTTATTTTGCATAAAAATGTATGTAAATGTTTAACTAAAATCAACTTAAAAATTTATCTGTTGCAGCACCAGGTTTGACAGGCATTTTGTCAGCCATCAATTTTGTCACGGATTAAAGTTGAAATATCGTTTTTGTGGAATGGAATCACTGTCCAATCAGCATATATAATCAACGATCCGGCGTCGATTGTCGTCACTGGAACAGGTCTATGACTGATGAGCTTGAATATTCATGAAATGAGTTAATAGAGCATTCGTATATTCTGTTATTATGAAGAAAATAAATTGGTTGCTTTTCCAAAAAAATACGATTAAATCTGCATAATTATGGTTGAGTAAGCTATGTAAAAGCGTTTCCCTAACTTTTTAGGGAAAATTATCGGTAATTATTGTAAATTTAAGTTTATATCTCGTAAAAAGTTCATGTTATTCGACCGCGCTCATGTTTTCACATGCAAGATGGCAGATCAATATTCCGTACCAAGAATCACATCGTGCCTGTTTTGGATACTTCGTGTTGTGCACACCGCTCCGAGGGTACATTTTCCAGTTCGTTAAATATTCCTCCTCTAAGGCACTTGAGGAAGTTGGCGCACGGAGCCTTTGAAAGCAGATAATCGTATTAGGGTCTCTCCCTGTTCTCTAATTATGCAAGCAGCATCGTGTTCGGGAAAAATAAAATTTAATTTGATGTGGGACGACGCATGAGCAACACACTTGCGAGATGTTATTCCTCCATGAATACATTGGGCGTATTCATGGTGAAATAAGGAACCGAAGAGGAGATAGGGGATTCCCTAGGGACTTTGTGGTCAAATCATATCAGAATAATTTGCTTGAATATTGATTTTGCGGAAGAATGATGCAATTCCTGGTCTTTTTTTTCAAAAATTCCTTTGCTGAAAACTCATTGTTCCGTGGTGAATGGTCGGGAAAGCGAAGTATTCACTGGAATTTATACATTGATCTCGATTTTGTGTTTAAATAGATGCATGCCGCTGAAATATAAAAAAAATTGTGAGTTTTCTTTTTTTTGTGTTATCCTGTGTGTTTACCTGCCACTAGAGATGGGAAAACCCGTTCATTTTTGGGAACTCGTTCACTCTGGACGGGTCCTTATACGGACCCGTTCCTTTTCACTCGTTCGCCGTTCCTTTTTTATTGATGGCGATGGCATTGTATTTTTATTTTTAGCATATTCTTAGTGTTTTAAGAATGTAAAAAACCTAGAAATACTTGGTGTACCATAATGAGGGCGTTTAAGAATGTTGGATGAAATGAAAGATGAAAGGAAATATTACCAACTTTTTCCATGGTTTCGTAAATAGGTTTAATTTAAATAAAGAAAAAAGTACTGCTAATTACACTGCTCGCATCAGCAGATGAATTTTTGGGGTATTATAAAGAACATCCTATCTCTTTAGAAAGGAGCGAAAGTTATGGCGGACCGGGAGGAGCGATGGACCGAAAGGAACGAAGGATCGAAAGGACCGACGAACCGAAAGGAACGGTCATTCCCATGTTGTCCCATAGATATTTGTCTTCGGTCCTTTCGTTCAATCCATGGACCCGTTCCTTCGGACCCATTAGTTTGCGAACGACCCACCTCTACCAGTCACGCTTGTGAAATTTTTTACCTAATATATAGAGAGAGACACACGTGTCACTCCATTCTCTTTCGAGCTAGATTAGGTCTAAAATTTAGTTATAGCCGTTAGTCCGAGAAAACTGGCTCCCTTTTGATTATTTCCTTCTTAATACCGTATTATTAAAAACAACTTTCTCTTCTCGCTCATGCAATGCTTCTTAACCGCTGTTCTACTATTACTATTCAGGGTGATTCAAAAGTCTTGTTATGATACGGAAAATCAGAACTTTTTTATTTTCCAACACAGACACATTAAACAAAGATGAAAATGTTACTAAATATATCAAGTTTTATTTGTTATCGCAACAAATGTACAGTGTGACCTCCATTTGAAGCACGGCACACATAAAATAAAACTTGATGTATTTAGTAAAATTTTCATCTTTGTTTCATGTGTCTCTGTTGAAAAACAAAAAAATGTTCTGATTTTCCTTAATCATAACAAGACTTTGGAATCACCTTGTATTACTTCTTTTATTCTTTCTCTTTAGAGTCTCCTCTTATACATGACGACCTCATGATTCAGACTGGACTTTCGCGGGCCATCCCTTTCTCTCGCACCATTCACTCTATACCATCATATATCTGATTCATTATTCGACCAAGATCTCCCATTCCCTCGGCATGGATAAACAAAAAAAAACACACTGCTTTCATATCCACGTCCATCACTGGATCATCCATTTCATATTCTTTCATCATTCTCCCATTTCTCACTCTGTCCATTCTATCCAAGCTCAAAGAACACTACTTGTTCTTTTCCATGGATTTAATGTAGCTGGTAGAGCGCATTTCACCGACTTTCGGCATTACCAGGTACAAAATTTTGTGAATAACCGGACTCTACAGAGTCTATCCACCCTACTTTTCCCGCAAGCACTTCTCAGGTACTCCATTTATACCTCATTTTTCCCACTCTTATACTTATCCAGACCCACCCATGTCCTGATATATTAAGTATTTAATATCGATTTATAATTATTATTCTGATATTCATTGATATTGTTGATTCAAGAATACAACATGGAAATAAATAAGACGTAGACTTATATCCTAGTTTGCGGAAGAGGAAAGCTGAATGCAGAAGCCTCAATGAGAGGAGAGCAAGGATTCCTCCACCTATCTCGGAAGTACCATCACATGAGACAGAAGAAGTACGACGGACATCAAGCGAAGAATAGCCATAGCTCAAAGAGGATAGGGCTGCAAACAAGAAAACAATATGTGATAACATTCGCGTGGAGCGTGGAACTCTATGGATCAGAAGCATGGACCATTGGAAAAGTTTACCAGAAAATACTAGAAGCCTTCGAAACCTGGTATTGGAGGTGGATGCTGAAGATAAAATGGACGGACAAAATAAGAAAGGATGAAGTTTACTAAAGAATAGAAGACGAAAGGACCACTTGGAAGACGAAACAGAAAAAAGAACCAAATGGATTGGGCACACCCTGAGACAAAATGGGTGAGTGTAGAACGTTATTGAATGTAAAATAGGGAGAAAAGTCTCCAGAGAAAGAGCCAGGAAAAAGTTCATGGACGAAATAAAGAGGAAATTACATAACAAGAGATGCCAGGAAGTAAGGGAACTAGCATTAGATAGGGTGGAGGGCTGCAGTCAATCAATCTTATGATTGAACGACCAATGATCATGATGATGTATTTTATCGCAGCAAAACACCATTTTCCATTTTTGCTGGTCGTGCACTATTATTATATTGATCTTTTATATTTGTAACGGTATTTATGATATAATAATGATATGATTAATGGTATAGTTTTTTTGAACGCTGTCTGACAGAGGATAAAATGAATGTCTTTGAATAAATCTAAGAATAGGATTGGACCATCTGGTGGCCTTCATTAATGAGCTACAACTGCTATAACTTATCTGAGTGTTTGCTTCAAAAAGCAACGAGTCTCTCGGACATCTGGCCAATTGGACATTGAGAAAATTTTCCCATAGTAAGCCTGAGATTTACCAACTCTAACGGCAGAATTAGCGTCAAGAACCAGGGGTAAAATTCAATACCATATTTTTCTAACCTTCTCGGTTTTGGCGCATTAACTAAATCTCCCCACCTATTTGCAAAGATTGAATTTGGGACACAGATCTCCGAATACAGTGTAATAGAAATTGACAATAACAGATATATTTATATTACTAATTCAGAGAAACTGTTTCTAGCTCTGTTGAACTCATTCTAGCCTTGAAGACCGTGTAGCTTCATACGCTCATTCAATGGAAGTTTTGAGTGGAAAGGTGAAATTTGGTTGACGTCATCAGAAAGATGACACGTCATTTTCTATTAGTAACAAGAATATGAAAAAAATGACTATTATTCGTTTCATTTTGCGGTGGAGACTCCTTAATGTTCATGCAGCGCTGTGGCAACATCCAATGTGAATTAGTTTCCTCCGTCGAAATGAGTGTCGGGTTTTCAAAATTGGAACTCCAATGAATAATGAATGCAACGGTGAAACTCTGATGGCAGTTTTTGACGAAATGAACCGGGAGGGGTCGGAGGAGGAGGAGGCGGGGGGAGGAGGGGCGGGAGGAGGGAGTGGGAGGATGGGATTTTAATTTTGGCGCTGGAGGGAAGCACGGTAATCGCTGACACGCTAAACCCCTTGATGGACTTGGATCATGTAATCCACAATAATTAAATGGTGTGGAATTCCGACGGAGTCGTGGGATTGGGGGGGGGGGGGAGGGGAATGGGGGTAAACGGAACCTTTTCACCTTGTCTGTAATTAGGGTGAGCGGGACCTTTTTAAACTCGTTACTCGCCTCGGAGTCTCGGTGGAAAAGAGCACAGCGCACCAGATGAAACAAAAAAACAATAATTCAAAGGTCATATCTTCGTCCTAGGATGGTCGCACACGTGAGCATCAGTTTTTTTTGTTTATTTTGGCATGCAGGTATGTGAAATTTGTTCAAGAAGACAATGGTTGGTCGTTCGTTCTTCAGCAGTTTATTGTTTGAGTTTAAATTATGTGAATTGTTATGAATTGCGTTGACGGGAGTGTGAGCCAGACAGAACGCAGCCATTTATATATTGAGGAATTGATGGCAATAAATCTGTTCAAGATTCCTTTCCGAAAAATTGTATTTTATTTTCATTTTTCCGTAAATCGTCATTTACTTTTGAGTTGTATGATGCGTTCCTCATAATGAAAGAGGTAACTTAGTCTACATCTACTTGTCTTGCCATTCAAGCCTTGAAAATGGCATGATATGCCGTAAAACCGTTCATTCCGCTGCATCTAGTGATGAAAGACCTTGACATGGAAGTCGTTAATAAATCTTGAACGTCAAGATATCATGTGAGTTGTTTTTATCTTTCATGAAGTATTACTTACGACTTAATGACGTAATATGATAGCTCAACTTCATGGTAAAGTATTGCATATTGACATGTTGAATTGTTAAGGAAGCATTCTCCGTATTTTCAAGTTTCAGTGCATAAAATACTGAATTGACATCCAATGGCATGAGAATTGTTTATTAATATCAATAACCAGGCAACCATTGCCAAATATTTGCATATTTTCATATTTCGCCTATCGTATCGTATCGTTGCCATGAATGTATATACATATGGTAGTTAATATCCTCGCCAAAGAGTGTTACCAGGAATTCTGCGTCTAAACAAAAGGGATAATTACGTTTTTTGTTGCGTCGCCATTCTAGTACCAGTGAAGTAGGTCGGCGGATCAAATGGAAATGCAATCAATAGAATTTATTATTACATTTAGCCTTCCAGTTACCATAAATAGAGAATGAATTAGATATATAATAAAATATAGAACGAAAGCATTTAGCTACGATTCCAGAATAACCAGAGAAAACCAGTTTTGACTCTGTCTATTATTACTATTATTATTCACTATGTTTACCAATTGAACTCAGATCGATTTGGCCAGTTCAGCTCAGTATGATAAATGTAACGGGCTAGTGGGATTGACATGAGAAGTGGGCTACCTCGGTCCGCTTTCTCTGCCAGTCTGAGATTTCAAATCGATATGAACCGATTCAAATCAATATTTCAATCGATTTCGCATTGATAAATCAGGCGATCCGAGTCGGCTGACTTAGAATGTTCATATCGATTCGTGTTCATATCGATCTAAGTTCGATTGGTAAACCTAGTAATTGTTTACTAGTTTGTTTACTACTGAGTAAAGAGAGATTAAAAATACTTTTTCCTCACATTGGTTTACTGGTACTCTTTACGACTACATTTAACCACATATATGTGTATGTATTTGATCTTTGAAATGTTAAATTTCTCTTAATTTTAAACACTTGATGGGGAAAATGGCCTTTCATAAATCCCCGGAAGTCAACATGCATTCACATATTGTAAATACACTATGTTGGCTGATTACTTAAAGAATTATAAGGAAACTTGGAGAGGTTTCACTTATATAGAACACGTTCATGAGGGAAAATCAGATTGTAAAAAATCTTATAAAATTACTGTACCAAACCAAATGAACATCAACTAGTCACATTTGAAGAGATCATGCGGCCGTTTTGGGTAAGTCGAGTACCTGGGGTATTTTCTCGAGCTCCACTTACTGTTTTCAATTCATGTGAATATTCGGATTATACTAAAATTATCGATTTCCATCAGATACTTTTAGTGTAAATGTAAACCTGCAAATGAAAGATGAAGCAGTATTTGAATGGACTTTACATACCGTTGCCTTGAACAAATTCTTCTTGTTCAACTGAGTTAGGCACTTTCGATCCTCGTTTGCCGTTATTATATTTTCTTCCCGGATAAAAAACATACTCTTTAGGGAAGGCATTGCATAGTCTTGAATAAAGCCGAGCATGCTGAAGGTTGATTTAGTGTCTGACGATCGTCGACGTGGGCTCACAATGTAAGCCTCATACGTCTCTTTCTCCTGTCCTATAGCAGATCGATTCTCCGTAACATCCACCAAGTTACTCTGAAGTGTCAAAAATAATCAACTGTAATTGAAAACCTTGCGCTGTCGGTACCTCTTCAACTAATATAATAACCATCGCTGTATTCTGGGTGAACTAAATCCGAAAAATGAGACAACACGTTGCCTAGGCAACGAGATCAAAGATTTAAATCCATTATGTACATTAATCGTGGTTACCATCGTATGTCGTAGACATCGCAAGTCACCTTTCTTTCGGGAAACAAATGGGAAGCGACTTGCGACGTTTTGTGGGCTTTCGTGGGGAACTATGGGCCAAAATAATGAGACTACAATAGGCGAGAGAAAAGATTGAATATGTGTAATGTTTCGTTCTGTTTAACCTACTATTATTATTGATTAAGAATATACCTACTTATCACTTCATGAAAAACTGACGGTAACGCGAGTGCCCATGTTATGGAGAATCATTATCGCGTCCCTGTCATTGAGTCTCTGTAGAAGATGTACGTCGAAAAACGCCGGTGAGAGGCTTCATTTCAGTGAAGTTCCGGTATTGTTATTTTGTTTTTATATGTAAAACGTCTTGGACTCGGCTGGTGGGCATTTACTTCTTGTTGGGCTCGTGAATTTTTAATGGATGCAATTCGATATTTCTAGGCATTTCATTGAATTGCCTCACTCAATGTTTACACGTCCATACAAGTCCACAAACTCTACGGATCTATTTATTTTGCCACAGTTCCCCGCCAAAGGCTGCATTCCTGGTTCCCATGCACTTCTCGAATCCTATTTGACTTCGAGATATTTGTCAAGCCGTCTTCAGTAAGATACATTACGGCCATGCGCCCTGGAACACGTCATGAAAATAAGTTGCAAGTTCTAACGTACAGATGGCGTCCAAAGAGTGACGGTAGGTGGATCGTATGTTTTTTCAATCATTTTTAAGAATTAATTTATTGTTCTCGGTGTAATTTATTATAAAATTGAGAAATTTACTTTGGTTGTGAAGATGTTTTCAACAAAGGGTATAAAGAATATAGTCAAGTGAAAGACTGAAATATGTTTACATAGTTAACCAATGATAAATTCAGTCATAGGTCCACAATATAGTTTTTTCTGCGTTAGTTACCAAATAGTGTGCATATACTTCGTACTAATTTCAACAGCCACGTGTTTCAAATTAATTAAATTAGAACATGCGTTCTAGAATGATTGATGTGGTTCCACAGTAACGTGACTTAAATTTATCGAACCATATCGAATTTATATTTCGTCTACTCACAGAAAAGCGAGTCCTCTCTTTGATATGACTGACAAATCCCTTCTTTTTCCCACTATTTTATTTTCCGCAAATTACACTTTAAATTACATGTTGAATGTGGTGATGGGTCATAGATGAGTAAAAAAATAGTTCGCAGAGCTATAATTCCATTTTTGTGGAAGACTATTTGTTGGAAGCATTGAGGTATATGGAGAGGATACTACGTCATTGAAATGAAGCCTGAAAACTGAAATAGCAACCATATTGAGAATTATGGCAAGGATTATAATTATCGAATAAGAGATAAGTCATAAAGCTTACCTTAGGGGGTTCTTTCGCATTTTCATTATTTTCAACTAAAAACAAATATTTAAATAAGCGGCCATGAGTCCTTGTCCTACGAAGTTATACGTTGTTTTCATTTTAAATCTCCGTTTGCTGACATTTGACCAAGAATCTCCGGATGTGAGGCGATTTTATCGCAGAATCGACATGCTAATTACATGCAAAATAGAAACCAGTCTATTTTCCTTGCAAGTAGCAACCGCGGTTGATTACCAATAATATCTACCTTCACTGCCATGGAGGTCTGTGCTTACTCATAGAAGTGTCAATTGCAAGCGACTCCCAAGGCTACTGTCATGGAAATGACTACCATGTGTACACTCGACTTCATTTCCATATCAAGGTCGTTTAATATCGATTTTTTCCTCCTTCGATACAGGTCCTCGCAACGCAAATAAGTCCGCCGTCAATGTGCTTCTTTTTCTGTTATATACAGGAGTATATCATGAACTGTTCAACGTTTTTGTTGATTTGGCAATGCGTTTATATTAAAAATTACGACTTTCACCGCATAACCGCAGATTTCATTGGGTGTGCTGCGGCAGTGAATGGTGAAATAGCACATTAATGGCGTCCGGGTGGTGGCAATGGTGGCGAAGACCCATATCGATAGAGTTACGGATATATCGAACGACCCTGTTGCCATATCAAGGTAGTTCAATGTCGATAGTATTCCTCCTTCGATACAGGTCTTCGCAACGCAAATAAGTCCTAACGTGCTTATTTATAGGATGTTCAATGTTTTTGATGATTTTTCAGTGCATTTGTGTTCGAAATGATGGCTAATGCCGTATATTCGCAGATTTTCTTGGGTGTGCAATGGTGGTAATTGCTCAGTAAGCAATTTAATCGTGGCCGTGCAGTGGAAATGGCTGCGAAGATCCATATCAATTGAGCTACTATAGATATTTCGAATCGAACGACCCTGTTACCATATAGCCGAGGACAGCCATCTGCAGAAGAATTTTTGAAACAGGACAAACGAAGAGGTGATACTCAATATTAGTTTTGAATCGTACAGTCACGGCGTAACCTCAGGTCTTAGTTTGTGAGATTCCTTGAATGATTCATCAACTTATCCACCTCTTCCTAACTCATTTAAATTTTCATTCTTATGTTGTTTATTTTCACCAGTTGCATCTAAATGATGGCAATAATGGTTTCCATGAGGAGTGATAATGACGATGATTGAATTGCAAAACACCTTGAATGACGTGCAAAAAATTAAGTTCGATCACTAAGATTACCAATCGACCTCAGATCGATCTGACCTAATCAACTCGGTATGGTAAACGAGACGTAGCGGGCTAGTGAGATCGATCTGAGGAGAGGGCTAACTCGGCCCGCTTTTTTCAGCAGGTAGATTTCAGATCGATCTCAACCAATGGGTCTGTAGCGCTCCTTGTTTTTCTTTTTGTTGTCTTAGGGAAACAAAATAATAACCGTTAATATTAAAGGCGTGTGTTGTAACCAGTTTTATCAAGAATGCAGTCATGGCGAGTGAAGTGACGTTGATGATATCGTAGCACGTCGCAATTCTGTCTCTAATTGGGCAATTTTGTTCACTAGGAATGCGAGTTAAAATTTCCAACTCTGCACTTGTTTACATACCTCAATCTTGCTTCAACTGATTGTTCAATATCGATATTTTCAGTCCGTGTTGGTAACCCAGGCGATCTGAGTCGGCTTGCTTGGAATTTTTTTTATTACAACTAACAAAGGAATATTTATACTTCTTTTTTGGTCTTTAATCATTCATAAATATAATAATCACAAATGATTTTATATATTTACTTTCAAACAAAACTTACTTTTTAATATTATGATATAGTAATAATTGAATTCCTTTCTAGGAATTACAGAGTGGTATTACAATAGATAACCCCTAAGAATAATCCTGTGTTGGGGCTACTGACAAATAAACCATACAAAAAGCGATAGCAACAAATAGAAATGGTTTAAAATTTTCGATAAAACGTTTAACAATACAGTGAAGAAACTAATTCAAAATAGAAAAAAGACTCAGAGATATACAGAATTAAATAGTGGTTACAACAGAGACACATATGTGCATAAGCGGGTACACTTACAATGGTGTTACAATGTCGCTTCATTTATTACATTTAATTCGATCAACATTTAATGTAAATTACGAAACAAAACCTCGATATTTTTTATAAGTAATAACCAAGTTTTTACTTTCCTAAGAAATTTTCCTACGTGTTTTTCTTCCTTAATGTGGTTCGGAAGGACGTTAAATATTTTTCGAGAAATATACACAAAACATCTTTGAAACAAAGTCAAATTAGGCTTGGGTAAAGAAATAGTATTACTTTCTCCAAGCTCAGGACTTGAGTCCAAGTAACAGATTTGCTTCGTCGCCACTTCTTAGATAGAAATTCTTTAACACTTTACAAAAATACATATATCTGATAGGCAATATGTTCAGTTCTAAGAACAGTGGGAATGCATGAGAGAAACGGTTTTTGTGCATTATTACACGCACTATCCTCTTTTGCAGAAATAGTACGGGGTTTATTGTATTTCTGTAAGTTACTCCCCAGCAAATTAAGCCATAACTTAATTTTGACTGAGCCAGTGCCAAGTAGATAACTTTTAGAAAATTCAATGGCCATTTGTTTCGTAAGAAGTATAAAGTTGAGATAAAATACCGTAGTGTTTTAGTTAGGCAATTTGCATGGTGTTTCCATTTTAATTTATTGTCCAGGATTACCCCCAAATATTTAAATTCAGTTGCATTTCCAGTCGTGATGCAATTTAAACAGTTTCCTACTGAACAGTCCGGAGAATGATATATTACTTCCCAGTCAATTTTATACCTGTTACATAAATCATACACCATGTATTTGGTCTTGAAACTTAAAGAAAGTTTGTTAAAGAGAAACCATTGCCTAAGAACTATTAAATCTTCTTCCATCTTTCTTTTGACAATGTCCCAGGATGAATTTGCGTAGTTTAGCGCAACATCATCAGCGTAAGCTGTGACATGTCCATTGAAATTATGATTACAAAGACCGTTTATATAAACCAGAAGAAGTATAGGTCCCAGTACTGAGCCTTGTGGAACGCCAGCCTTTATTTCTTTGTAACTACTATAACAGTTATTCACTCTAACACACTGAGAGCGCATAGATAGATAGCTATTGAACCACTGAAGGACATTTCCTCTGACTCCGGCTTGATGAAGTTTTTTTAATAGAATGTCGTGGTCAAGGGTGTCAAAAGCCTTATGGATATTGATGAATAAGGTTACTGTGCGTTTTTTATGATAGAGTGCATTTTAAAAATTTTGCAAATGATGCATTAAGGCATCTTTGGTTCCCAATTTACTTCGAAAACCAAATTGCTTCGGGCTGAAAAAATGAGTTTTATCAAGGAAATTCAATAACCTTTTCTTAACGAGTTTTTCAAAAATTTTTGAGAATGTCAAAAGGAGCGATATTGGTCTATAATTTTCAAATTTTTTTGGATCACCTTTTTTGAATAGCGGAATGACGACTGCCTTTTTTAGAGCCGAAGGAAATTCTGCAGTTGAAATGCTCAGATTGAATACGCATTCCAAGACAGGCGCTATGAATACTATTGTCCTCTTTAAAGTATTGATGCTAATGGCATCGAAGCCTGGTGATTTGTTTTAGGGGAAACATTTCACCAGTGCAATGATTTCGTTTCGAAATATTGGGTCCAAATACAACGTCTGACAAGAATCGATCATGGAGCATGGATTTTTTAATGGGTAGATTGTAGTTCCGTTAATTGTAGATTGAAAAGCTGAGATAAAATATTGATTAAATTCAGATGCCAGTATCATAGGATCAGTAATGACCGTGTTCTCCCTTTCGATACATAAATCAGGGGTTTTTGAACTAGTTTGTCCAGTTATTTCTTTAACTAGGTCCCATTGAGCTTTAGGATTACCGCGACTATTTTCGAACTTCCTCATGTAAAAATCATTGCAAGTCTTTCTCAGCTTAACCCTTAGATTGTTTCTAAATTGTTAAAAATTCCTCCTTCAAGCTCTCGCTTTTGAGATTACGCCTATACTTTTTTAGGATATCATTTTTTGATTTTATCTCTTTGAGCAGAGAAGTGGTCATTCAAGGTTTTAATTTTATAGTTTTTTATCCTGTTTTATTGTTAGTTTTGCCCGGTCAATCACAGATTGCATCAAATCCAACATAATGGAAAAAGCCCTCGAGGCGTTTGGCTCATTAGTTACTGTAGTCCAGTCTATTTTCCTCACTAAATCATGCAACATATCATTGTTTACATAAATTGTATTTCGAGGTTTTTTACGTTCAGCGTTAGAGTTAATTTTTATTTCTTTTGAAACGACGAGTGTAATCATTGAATGATCAGTAATCCCCAATTGTCGGACATCTGCCAACATTTCTAGTTTGAATGCATTATAGAACCTTACAAACATGTGATCAATACAGGTTGAAGATTGCTGGCTAATCCTGGTGGCCTAATTTACTAGACATGAGAATCCATACATACACATCAAGTTATTACAGTGATCAGAGTCATTATTTTCATTCATTAAGTTAATATTTTGGTCACCAACCACAACCATATTTTTTCCTGTGTTGTTCAGAGTGGGTTCCAACTCCTGTAAAAAATCAGTTACAGGAATATTTTGATCTCTGTACATACTTAACAGATTAAATTCCACCACGTGAGTATATACCTTAAGATGTACACAGTCTGCTGTATAACATTCTAGTGACATTTCTTCACACTGAATATTATCACTTACATAAACTATCACACCTCCTGCTCGACTTTTTTCACAGCATTTAACTAATGTATTATAACCAGATATTTTATAAAAATTCACTTCATATTTATTTATCCATATCTCTGACAACAGTAATATTAGGTTTATTTTCCATTTGACTCAAATGAAACAATAAGAGTTCAAAGTTGCTGCGTAAGCTGCAAATATTTTGATGAATTAAATAAATAGAATCAAAATGAGCAACTTCGTTCTTCCGCGTGAGAATCATTTTTTCAGGTTGTCTATGTCTTAAAAACTATTTATGACAATTACATGTTCCTTTTCTGCTTTTCTCATAAGGATCTTCCCTCCCCTAATCCAGAGGAAGGCATACTTTTTTGCCTTTTAGAGCTCTTTTGCAGCATTTAAAAGTCTACGTCTGCCAGGACAAAGGGCCTCGTTTATGTAAATGGGATCATCTGACGGGGAATCAGGGTATAGATGACGCGTTGAAAAATTTCTCTTGACCCGTCGCTTAGCTAACAAGTTTTCTTTGGCTGACTGGGTCGTAAATCTCACTAGTATCCCCCCCCCCCCCCGGGGACCCATTTGACTTAGGCCTTGTGCGGTAACAATGGTCAATGAATTTTTCGCTCGAGTCGACCCCAAGACCCTATCTGACTTATAACAGCAGGTAAAATTTCATTATTTTGAAAGGGATCGCCGTGAATTTCTACGTTGTTGGATAGAGAGCGCTGTTCTAAATCATCAGAACGATTTGACAAAGATATCAAATCTTTCCTTAGTTGTATATTTTCACTTTTTAATACACATATTTGTTTACTACATTCATCCAACCTTTTGCTCTGCGCTTCAATAAGTTTATAACTTTCATCCAGCCTCTCAAAAAGCTTTTCAATTGAGTCTCCAAGGTGTTTTTCGGTTTGTTTAAGCTCAGTTCTCATCTCTTCCATTAAGGAATATATATCATCGATAGATTTACCTATTTGTAACTTGATTCAGTGTCCTGAGGTGGCACGGGTGAGTTGAGGCTAAATCTTCGAGAACTTTGACATCCCGATCACCTCCACTTCTGCTTGCTTGTGCGGATCCCATTGATGTCGTCCTTCTTTAACTGATCAGGAAGGCAATGGCCGTGGAAAAATTTGCTGCACTCGGTGCACGATATGAAAATCGTGTTTCTTATCGATTTTCGGCACTCGTTGCAACTACCACTCATTATCGCAGAGCACAGATTTCACAACACAATCACTTTCAATGAGTTATGATTCAAACTAAAGCGAGGAACTTGAGGAAGCACTTCGATTTTCACCAGATCTCAAGCTAGACTATCAGCAGTTTTGCATGGCCTTGAGCGTGGATAGGAGAGCGGAAGAAGGCGTCCGTACTCTCTGAAAGCCGAACAGAGAATTATTTCAGATTAGTTCGAGTTAAGATCGATCTGAGATCGATTGGTAAGTGTAGTGATTGTCACATTGCCATAGGCTCTGAGAGGGATGCCATAAATCGTCGCTCTGAAGAAGCTGCAGGGATTTTAAAACCATATCAGATAAATTAGATGTACATATTTGCAATTTTTTCCACGCGTTTCGTGAGAAAGGAGAGCTGGCTGCCAGTTGTTTTCGCGGTATTATCTTTGAACCTGAGGCATAGTGTCAATTTATACCATAAATTCCTCATCGAAAGCATTCTAATTCTCAATAAATTGTAAATTGTGGAACTCCCGTGATTTGTTTTTAATGATTCCTCAGCATGATGATGATTAACTGAGTTAATCCTGAAACAGTATCTTATCCTCATTGGTCCGCTGTCACGTGATCGGCAATCACAAATTTTTTAGGTGTGACAATTATGTGTAGTTATTTTTCATCACTGTCATCCATATTCGTCGATTATCGATTTGATGGGCATATTTCCTTCTTCATTGGAGTGACGAATTAATCCTGGATTTGTGTTAAATTCCCCGATGGATCGGTGAAATGGATAAAAAGGGGAAATGAGGCTGGGATCATGATTTTATTGAAGAGGTTGGAACCGAAACGCACATTTTGACAGTTAGCGATGTGTTTTTTGTGTGTGCTCTTCATCGAGCAAAAGTTTATTTGCTCGCTAGTTTCCTAGTACCGACATTGAGAGTCCCTCAGAACCAACGTAGTACTGATCATAATGCAGCTTCCATTGGAATTATATTCATAGTGTTAGCATATTTCCAAGAATATAATGGCTTTCGAGAGAATACATATCACATGACTTCAATTGGGAAATGGAAGTCTTGCACACAGTATTTTGATTGAATAAAATATAAATAAGCCGTTGGAACCGCGGTTCTTTCCATGCCAGTTATTTGAGTTGTATTTCATCGTTTTGTTTTGGAATCGTTCATTTTTTATGTGACGTGGTCATCAAAGATATTTTAAACATACTTAGAAGCTTTATAATGGAAATGCTCATTTCACCTTCGTTTTATTTTATATATTGTAGTATCACCTCCATGAACATTCGAGGTATTTGAAAACTCGGATGATGTGCTTGAGAAGAATTACGCGACCCGGTATAAAAGGCTGAATCTCATTTTTAAAATAAACCAAACCCATTTTAGTATTAATAGTTACGAGCTTCTCCTTAAAAAAAACTGAACGTTCGACGAATAACAGAGGGCAAATCAAATTGAATTTTGCTTCGAGACAGAATCACTCATCACGAAGTATCCTGGCTGCGTATGGCATTGTGGTTTGAGGTTCCCGTCCAGGGAAAACGTTGCTGAAATTATTCTACGAGTGGAGGCCTTTTGTGTAGAAATATACAGTTACTGAGCTCTAGTTGGTTAGGACAAAAGCAGCTGGATTTTGAATGTAAATCGGAGCGGAAAGAGTACTTATGTAATAGAAAGTATTAAGCAATGCTAAATTACTTTGAAAGCTGTCTATCTTCTCGTTTCCGTTATCTCCTCTTTTTTACATTTCGTTGGACTCTTGTAAACATGTCATTAACGACTTGTACTCAACTTGATTTTATTTAATCATCAACTCTTTAATATTTCTTTGAATTTTATATTTCTACAGTGAGTTCAGTCACTCGTATTGCTGAATGAGTGTTTGCACATCCTTGATGTTTTTACAAGTTGAATTGCAGTGAATTGCAATTGAAATTGAAGTGAAATGCAATTCAGTTATTTGTGACCCGTAAGGTTTGTTTTTTTAGTTCTTTCTCAAATTTTTTATGCTCTGATAAGCGGAAAACTTGTCAGCGAGAAAGAAATTGGAATATGAACCATCCCTTCGTGATGAGTGCCATTAAAATGGCTTTCTCCTGCCTCCTTCCCCAAAAATATTCCTTCATGAAAGTATTGTGGCGAAGATTCTACAACATGGCAGTATGGCAGATGGCAACATGCATTTTAAATTGCACCATAAATTCAAATGAGTTTTTCTAATAGTGTTCAGAAACAAAAAGTGCAATTGGCGCGGTGAAGTGATGGTCATTTAAGAAAAATTGATTTTCCTCGGACGGGCTCGAATATTTCTTCAGGTTGAGTTGTTTTATTTGAGTTTGAATTATTTTAAACATTTATCCTTCATGCCCTACGTATCATCTTTCACGTGTCTTCCATTCATCTAAAGATATTCGGTTTACCCTCGACCTTGAAAAGTGTTTCCCATATTTTCTCTCTCTTGAGCCACCTGACTATGAGAACATTCCCACCGGCTTCCTTTTCTGTCGATTTAATAAAGACGATCAGGCCATGAAGAAAGCGTCGTGTTCTGGAAACGATCGCCTGGTATTTTAAATACCCTTTTAATTGTGGTTGTCCAATTACAGTTTAAAAAAATAGTGTATAATACTGATAATACAGGTGCTTCATCATTCAATATGATATTTTTAAAGTAAACTATTTAGCGAGTGAAAAATTGCATCTGCGTGATACTTACAACTCACATACATATTTACATATATATATATAGGTAAGCATTAAAATATTATTAATTTAAAATTTGCGTCGCGATTTGGTGCTCTGTCCGGCGATTGGTAAGTTACACGGGAAGTCTCTAGATTATTTCCTATATTTTGAACTTATATATGACCGTTCTTATCCGTGATTATCTATTGTTCTGCCGTTTTATTCGTCTCAAACATAATAACTGTCTGCCACCCCACATGCTGTCTCAATTTCTATTTATAGTCTTACTTTTCTGCGCTTACTTGAGGCTCTATCTTACCTTTCCTCTTATATCCGCCCACCCATCCATTTTTGTTGGATTCTTCGGGTCTTGTACTATAGCATCCTTCCCTACCATTACATATCTTACACCAATTTATTAGAGCTGAAGTTTGCGTATTTTACCGTGTAAGATAGCTCGGGAAATAACTTTAAAATGTTTTCTCTCGTGAAATTATTAATCGTTTTGTACATTCCACACTTCTTTATTTTTACCGACCAGGTTTCGACCGGTCGACCAAGGATAGTCACCTTGCAAATGACACTGTATGTCGAAACCATGGTCGGTAAAAATAACATGGTGTGGAAAGTACAAGGCGAGAAATTATTTCATGTGTCGCGTTTCCACAATGTTAAGCCTGAAACTGTAACTTATTTACGTTGTCTCTCCTTTTCTACCGATTTTGCACCCATTTTCTCATGCCATTCCCCGCTTCCTATCCTGATGCGTGATACCCACCAAAATTTTCGCTGTTAATTCAGATTTACTTTTCTCCTCATTCTGTTTCCTTAATATTCTCTTTCCTCCCCACTCCCATTGATATGCATCTGCCCACCATCACCTCCTACATCCATCTACTATGAATTTATAATTTTCTGGAGAGAATTTCTTTCTTTTCTATGACACCGGGCCCTCATTCTTTATCCTCCACTCTCTCTGTTCACCATACTCTTCTACATTCTTCTTTAAACCCAGATATCACACACCTTCTACCTATTCTCAACCTCTTTTACTCTAGTGGTAAGGCAACCCCGTACATTTTCATTTCGAAAGGTAATTAGATTGCCTACCTTCTACCGGCGTTGACAGAAGAGATATACGACACCAAGGACTATTTTAGAAGAGAATTAAAGGCAGAGGAAAGAGTATATTTGCTAAATATAATAGGAAAAATTTGAGTGTAAAAAACTTAAAAGCTGATTTTCCACTACCTTCATTCAATGAAGTTCGCTTGATCTTTCTCGAAGAAAGATGTTTATACTTACTGCGCCACAACTTATCAATTACTACGTGTGAAATGATCTTCAGATTTTTAATGCCCCTCCAATATATTTGAAAATTCTGCCAGTTTAAATGACACCCCACTACCTGATAATTCATTTTTCCAATCCTAACTATCTTAATTACTTTTGAAAAAACAAAAGAGCAATAATCGGCATGTCAACAAGCACACCAACTGACCTTTGCGGTCTCAATCAGGGGCGGATAAGATCGGCTCAGTGCCCAATTGAAATACTGTTGAGGTTTCAATGAAATTTTTCTGACAAGTTCTGACGGACCCAAACTTCTTCAAAACACGACTCTGTAAATGTAATTTTTTTTATACCTGACATTTTTTTTACCTTTTTCTTTTTAACATACCTGAAACCCATACTCGATTGCTTCGTTTGCCTAGGAAGCGTAGATGGGAATATGGCTGAAAATATGTCATTTACAATGAATAACGTGGGCGCATCCTTTCCTGTTTTCTAATCAATGCATTTACAAATAATATATCACAAAGTCACTCGCGAGGGTGCAAGTACGCCAAGGTATAATATTAGCAAAGAAAAAATCATTTGACTTGATCGAGAAATGTGGATATCTACGGGACATCAAAGTTCCCCAAATTTATTCTTTAGGAAAAATAAGAAAACGATCAAATAATTGTTAGAACCATCCACAGGATATCAGTAGATATTCGCCTTTGCGAATGACCTTCGCCGTCGAAGCTCCCAAAATAAATCCCCAACCAATTCACCTTGTAGGAAGATGGCTTAGTGTGTTGGAAGGAGTTCTTTCAGTTAAATGCAGTTCCATGTGTAATAAGGAGCGGAGGGATACCTATCCGATTGTTTACTGTAGTGTTCGTCCGTCTAGCTATGAAGGACTATTTGATGCCTGTTCATGTATATGCACCTCTACTTGCGACATCGCTACAGTAGACGTTGACAAACATTGACACGGGGAACGTGTGATCAGGCGCTTTCGCTATATTCTGTTAAATATACAAGTTTCCCTGAATGGCTGTGTTCTATCTTCATTATACTCCTCGCCTCGACGCCTCAAGAATCCAACCCTGTCTTCCAACAAGTGTAGGAACTGGCTAACACACCCGATCGTCAAAAGCAAGATGCGGGTTCGAACCCCGGTCAAACCGGACGAATTTTTCTTGACGAAATTCATATCTTGGTGTAACATTGCTAATAAAATGGGCTATTGTTGGTTTCACAGCCCTATTCATTTTATATTTTCTTCATCAATATCAGACGCACGATCTTCTACATATCCATTCAGCATTGATTATCCTACTTCTACTCTCTTAAAGGCAGTTAAAGAAAAATATATGTGAATTCGTTTACGCTGACAAAGATCAGAATAGTTTTTGGTACTTTGCAACGCAGTTCAGCAAATTTATCTGTCCACTGTCGCGACTCTATTTTTGGAGTAGGTGGAAAGTGGTTTTCATCAGCATTTTCTGGTGTCATCGTATCAGCTAATATTTTTTGAGAAAATTTTATTTTTTATAAGAGCCCACAAGCCTCTTGAAAGATCTAAAATCTTATGTCCTCCAACTCAGTGGTACAGTGAAGACCCTCGAGCTTAACACGAATCGTACATTTATTTTGTTATTTCACGCCTATCTGCGGCTTTCCCTGCCATGTGTAGCTGCACATTGCACTTTCGCAAAAGAATTGTCAATTTGTTTGCTGGCTGTTAGCCTTACCTCCGAAGCAAATGTCTCACACACCTTACACTTGCTATTTAATCCTAATCTCATCTGCGTTAATATGTCTGCGTCGAGAAGGAAATTTTACCAATCCGAGATTACCCCCCCTCTCGTTTCCTCCATTAAATGCTCAAACTTAATTTTCTGTGTTGATTACTCTTCAGAATTTATCATAAGCAATCATGAAACAATTTTCCAATCGTTGCGGATGCACGAATGATATAGTTCGCTGTCACGCACACGGATTCAAGTAGTATGCAGTAACGCGGAAGAGTATTAAATTTG
Organism: Ceriagrion tenellum; assembly: GCA_963169105.1. Taxonomy (NCBI): domain Eukaryota; kingdom Metazoa; phylum Arthropoda; class Insecta; order Odonata; family Coenagrionidae; genus Ceriagrion; species Ceriagrion tenellum. The sequence goes on along the minus strand of OY720633.1, from coordinate 50,688,856 downwards.
CTTTTTAAAAGTTAACTTTATTTGTTCCGGATTCGTACTAGGAGCTCCCTTCTGCAGGGTCGGTATTTCGACCCAGTTTTAATATATGACTGGCTAACACATATGACCGGCGATTTAGAAATATCTAATTCAATTATAGAAATAAAATTATATTTTCTTTCATGGCAAATTTTATCTCTATAGCAAGATGCATTTCACAGACAGATTTTATTCAAACGGTTGGAACAGAAACGCACATTTTGACATTTAACGATGTTTTTTGTGTGCAATTCATCGAGACATCATCTTTTATGTTCGTTAGTTTACTAGTTTTGACATAAAGAACCAGAATCTGACATGCAATACTGACAAAAATTCAGATTCCATTTAAATTGTCAACATGGTGTTAACATATTTCCAAGACAAAATGGCTTTCGAGTGATTGCATATCACATGACTTGAGGAATGGAAGTCTTGCGTACTCTTTTTCGATTGAGTGAAATATAAATATGCCATTGAAGCCATCATTATTTCCATGCCAGTAATTAGAGTTTTTTTCATCGTTTTCGAGGTACATTTCACAGATTAAAAAATCCACGAACACGCACTTACTTCATATTTTTACGTAAGTAAGAAAAGCAACTGTCGTCGACGATTGCCTGAGTCCAGTTCCGATGGAGCCACAGGGCATTGCTCACTTTCCCAGGCCCGACTGATTGTCTGACAGTAAAAATGCAAGGTTGAAACGGGCCGAAGCCCCCTCCCTATGTCCCCTATCGTCAATGGAATATAGCCCAGTCGGGTTAATTACTCGTCTTACACCCTGAAGCTCGGCCGGTTATGAGCATGTGTTGTGGTATTCGAATGGAAATGATGAATTCCCATTGGGCATAATTAGTAATCATGCTGCCAACTACTATTTTGTACTCTACTCGTGACATACAGATGGAGGGTACATTGGAAAGTGATGGAGACCGTGTAATGTGGCTGGTGAAAAAGAAATTTAGGTTATTGAAGGTGAAATTCATGGTCATTCCATTTATTTATATGACAATACTGAATATTATTATATGCTTGCTGTAAACCATAATTTTTCCGATTGACCTTCACTTATATTTGCTGAATTAAATTTACTAAGGAAGGCATTACTAACGATATCTATTAGATCGGGATGGAAACGAGAACCTTTTAACTCAAAAGGTAATTTGGAGACTGCTGAATTTTATTGAAGATGAAAAAATTGTTCTCCAAAAATATGTGCACTTGACATCTTTCCTATTTCCTTATGATTTGACTGATAAATATTGAAATTGCAGCGCGCAATTGAAAGCAATCTGAATTTGTTATCTACTTTTTTAAATTTCAAAATATAGATGTAATCTCCCTCCGATATTAAATTTTCAATTGAAACGAGGAAAGAGAAGTGAACACAGTGGACCCAGTGGAACACCGCATTTCATCTAGTGTCCATAAATTGTGCAAATCGAAAAGTCCTTTCTGGAATGCTTATCATTTCATTGATGAAACTTCGATGGACCCATGTTCAAACTTAAATCTGAGCGGAATGTTTATGGGCTTTAAGCACCTATGAATTAAGGTTTACTCCAAATAAGTGTAACGATACTCAATTTTGTTAATTTTCCCCATTAGCGTCAGTTACTGAGCACCTTATTGGATTACTGAACAAGTTTGACAAATTTTATTCACAAAACTTTTACAATATCTCGTAAATAAATAAAACAGGCACGACCCGGGTTTCGACGAATGATCGTCATCATCTGGTGATGCTGTGTGAAAAAGTCCCTGTATATGTACACTTCTCACTGCTGGTGAGGAAGAGAGGGGGGTTTTGAGAAGGTTGGTGATTGGCTGAATGGAAGAAGAGGGGATGGTTGTCGTTCAACAGACATGGGTTGAGTAATTACGTGGAGGTGAGTGGGAGGGGATTTGTGAAGGAGAATGGGAAACAGCTGAGTTTAAAATTGGGGTGAAGGCAGGGAACAGATATTCATTTATACGATTGACCTCACGGTCAAACATTCATTTTTATATCTCCAGTAGTTAGCGAGAGTCGAGCTCTCGCTTATCATCACACACATTTAAAATATCAAGGGCAAAATCAATGTTATGGTCAAGGTCTATCAAAATGACTCTCCAAATTACTTTTATTGTCATATTTATATAAGAAGAATTTATAATGTACTTTGGTCCTCGTTTAAAGTTTCTAGCTGTCTGCCCAACGTTGACTCCGTTGCAGTCCCCACAGTTGATGCTACTGTTTTCATAATATTTATTTACACCTGATGTTTCGCTAATTTAGCAGTAATATTAAAGTTTTGTTAGTAAAATTTGTTAACCATGGAATACACCAAGTTACAAAAGACAGAGTTTATATTTTGAAAAAGTTTGTTCCAAGGCACGAGAAAACCATCATTTTTTTAATATAACCCTTAAAGTTTTTATGCATTACTCCAAAATGTAGAGAATATTAGCGGACATTCAGTTCCTCTCCCTTTCATGAACATTCCATACACCAAAGAGTTTCATTAATTTAAAAAAATAAGTACTACCTGATGGTTTAGTTCAGGGTACAAGTCGCTTCAGTTTCCGTAAAGAAAGAAAAAAATTGATTCACTCCATTAAAATGGATATATCTTGTGACTTGTGAGAATGAGAGGATTGTTTAATGGTTGGGAGATGTATAATTAATACATTATATTAATAAATTAATTATATATATATATTTATATAAATAATTATATAAAAATTAATTTAAAAAAATAATAAATAAGTATAATTAATAAATAAAATGCCTCGTTGAGGGCTTGATTCATTTCTTTGTTTTTCCCCGCCTCATTGTTTTTATTCAATCAAAAAGGGCGGGTGCCAGCGCATCTGCGATGCTGCTGCCAATCCCTGTATCGGATGAGTATAAATGTAATAATAATAATAATAATTGCTCGCTGATACAGAGCATCAAGTGTATTCCTGCTTGCGTGGCACAGGCGGAATCTTCTGCAGCCCGCATGCAGAAGTCCGTCCTCTTGGGGTCGCTCCGTCTGCTTCGTACGCACGACCCGAACGCAGCGTAGCCACTGATCCGATGGGTTAATCGGAAGCGGCTACGAACTCTGCACCGCCCCTCTCGAGTTATCGGCCATTATGACGGCAACGAAACCCGATGTTAGCCGGGGACACGGAGGGGAAAGTTACAGAAGTAACAAGAAATAATAATAATAATAGAGGTTTTTTGTCCAAGGAGCATTTGCAAGGGGCAAGGTTTTACATCTTAATAATAAATTTACATTTTAAAAAGAAAAACAAAAGTGAAACAAACTACATTAACATAAATGAAGGTCTCAGTTAACAAAAATATGGTGCAAATCATCAGTTTCTACAATGTAAACACAATAAGATATACAAATTAACCGTTACAGCGATCAAAACAATTACAATTCTCAACCCAAACAGTTACAATTAACAAAATATACAAATTAACAGTACATATATTCAAATATAATAGTCCACTGACGATTTTTTCAGTTAATTGAATGCGGTACTGTCATTTTCATTTCCGTGTTCTAACAATAATGTTTTTAAAACATTGATCGATGTACTCGATGATGACGTCATAGAATCCTGGCTAGATATGCCCAGTGTTGCTAACTCACATCTCTCTGAAGTAACTTGTAATCTACATCTACATGCTAACGCCTACGAGCCGCCGCAGAGGCGTGTGGCAAGAGGTGCTGGGACACCAGCCATAGAAACGCGAGAGAGAAAGGAAAAGGCGTGGGGAGAGAACTGAGGTGAATTGCATGTTAACGATGTGGCTTCAGATAATGGCTGTGTTCCAATCCAAGTACAGCCCTTAGTATATAATCTGTACTTTGGGCCAGTTGTACTTGAAATACACCAACGATTTGGAACGGATGGCTAGCGCTAGTACTTGGATGCGATCGCCGATGAAGTAAATGCAAAAACATATCGGTAAGCGTTCATAAGAATGGTCGCCGAAAGCACGCAGGCAATTTGAAATTATCTCCAAAAGAAATTCTACAGAGAATTAAAACCTCTATGAAATTAATGTAAGCTGTCTTGGACCGTATTTAAAACGATATTATCCGGCACAAATGTAAAGAATGGCTCAGAACTGATCAAAGACTTATTATAGTTTTCACACTAACTTGTTAACTCTAGACACATAAAATGCGATATTAGTAAATAATATTTGTATGATATTTAATCACAAAACTTGAAGACGAAATCCAAATTAAGTCGATTTCAGTATATTTAAAAATTAACTAAAACGTTCAACGCAGCTCCGAAAGGACGCCATGATGGATTAGTACTAGTACGGCCGGTTAGTACGCCTTGCCTATTAGTAGCCCGTACCAGCAGTATATTAGACGTCAAGTTTGTCCAAAAGTTGGTTGAAAACATGACGTCAATTCCTGAATGTGCGGAAAATTCAGTTCGGTTACCACGCTTCATAGTGAATCGGATGATGAATGGTCAGTGTCGCGTTGTTTTTTAGTCACAAATGATGCTAGGACAGATGGATTTTTTGTGCCTGCCAGTTCGACTGTTTATTCCTCTCATTAGGTCACTTCTAACAGTTCTAAATATATCGTGCGGGAATAAAATTATATTCTCCATGTCGTATGAAATTCGCCAGAGCGGAGTTTTTAAGAGACTTTAACGTAGCGTGTAGTCTCCGTGTCTCTAACGGTCCCAACCCTAATCCTTCTATCTACCGTATTACAGTTCCTGAATGCTTGTTGCAGTTATTAACGAAGCGCGCGGCTTTCTTTTGTATTTAATTTGCTTCGCAAATTCAATCTTTCTGTGTAGGGTCCCCTAGAGCTCGCGGCGAATTCGGGGTGAGATCTAACGGAAGCAAAATAGCATCCCTCTTTGACGTTCTCATTGAAAAATCTTCCCTCGGTTCGCTTGATCCTCCACGCTAGGTGGGAGACAAAGGTGATTCCCAGGGAAAGAGTCCCTCTGAAGTCGCTAGATCGTCGCTTCATTGAAAAATATTTGAAATTAAGCCATACGAAGGCCAGAAGATAAATAAAACAAGGTTGATTCACAAAGGATATGTTAAATAAATGCATTGAATAGTTAAATCATATACCCGCTCAGAAAAAAGAGATCATACTTTTCCTCATTCAACTCCTCTTTTTGTACGTCTTTCCTTGACTTTGATGCCCGAGATGTGTCACTAGGGAAACCTGAATGTATGCTGTGGCAGTTCTATTACTCTAATATGATGCACAATACTCTGAGCGAGTTTGGAGTGATCTAACAGAAACAGCCATAAACCTTACAAGATTTATTACATTCAATTATTGCTTCAAATATTGTGTGATGAGAATTATGTGATACCGTGTTTCTTTTTTTAAATTAATTATTTTTATTCCAAAGTTTCAGACACCTTTAAGTTCCAGACACTTCTTTTTTGAGACCACAATACATCTCCCATCCTCTCTTACAAAAACCCCTTTACCTTCTTTTATCAACAACATCTTAATAACCTCTTCCAAGAAACAAACATTTAGCAATTAGCAAACGAGGATTTCTTTTAAAACACCAAGAAATTTATAATAAATTAATAAAATTAATTAAATTAAAAAAAAAAATTAATAAAAAAACAAAACAGCCATCAATATTATAAAGAACAGCTAAAAATAACGAATCCACGAGTATTAACAAAATCAATACGTTCACTTATTTATTATGGTATGGAACGACGTTACATTTCTTAACTGATAACCGTGAGAAATGTTGTTACAAAATTTGCAAATCATTAGAATAATCTGTGAAAAGTTTTAACACTCGGAGGTCAAAGATGGGATCAATATTGATAGATACGTGTGCGTTGAGGAACAACTTTAATCTCTCTGTCCATCTTACAGGTAGATACATGGCGGAAAAAAATATGTGCATAAAACAAAAGAAGTACAAAAAGCAACAAGGCCCGCCAACCTCTGAATACCAAAATTAAATCAAATACACTTCGATAATCATTTAAAGTAAAAGTTACCAACTTTTCACATTCTCACACTTCCCCTAACTTTTACTTTAAAAGAAACAAAAAACATATTCATGACTCAAGCATACAGCAAAAGGTTTTCAGAACTCTCACTTCAAATTTAAACCTTCAACAAACTCTATCAATTATGGTCCTGAAACTGCTTTTGTAAAAACATCTGCTAAATTTTCCTGAGTAGAAACATAAGAAAATTCGATATCATCATCATTCACTTTTTCTCTCATGAAATGATAAGCTATGTCAATATGCTTTGTTCTATCAGAAACTATTTGGTTCTTAACAATTTCCAATGCACCTTGGTTATCTGACTATATTTTCACAGGCACTTCAATAAAATCATCTTGACCAATCTCCCTCAAAAAACTCGATAACCATAAAATTTCTTTTGTTACCTCATACATTGACAGATACTCTGCCATGACTGTAGAAGTAGCTAGAGTTCTTTGCTTTTGATGGGACCACCAGCAAGCATAATTACAAAACCACTGATAGATTTTCTATCATTTATATCATTCTGCATCACAAAAAGCATAAACTTTCTTGCCAGTCTTCTCATACTTCAATCCCTGACATACTGTACTATTTAAATATTTGAACACATATTTTACCATTTTCCAATCTGACATATTTGGTTTGCCACATTTCTGGCTCAATTTACATACAGAATATGTTATATCTGGCCTAGTACCCTTTGGTAAATATAATAAAGAACCAATACTTTTTCTATACAGGGTTTCATCAAATAGTTCAGAATTTTCATCTGACAACACACCTGGAGGTAACGGAGTATAAATCCTTTTTGCATTGATCATGCTTAACTCCATCAATATTTTCTTTGCATAAACCTCCTGACTAATACAGATTAAAGAGTCTTCTCTTGTAACCTGCATTGACAAAATGTATATGACTTCACCCATATCCTTAATATCAATTAAATCTACAAGTAAACCTTTTACTACATCTACAGTTCCCTTTTCTCCAGTAATAAATAATCAACATAGTAATAAATAATCCTACTATTACATTTTCCTTCACATACACACATGGTTTACTAATACATCTCCTGAAACCTACACTTAGCAATTTGCTATTTAAGTGAAAATTACAATCTCTTCCTGATTGATGTAATCCATACATACTTTTATTTAACTTCCAAACTTAATCCTCTCCATTTTCTCTCTAGGTTCATACCATTTTGGTTGTTCAACATAAACAATTGAACTAATATCACTCTTTAGATATGCTGACTTAACATTTCAATGTATAGCACTCCAATCCCTTTCTACAGCTAATGCTAATAAAATTCTAACAGTCTTTTTTCTTAATACTGGACTGTAAGTATCAAAATAATCCATATCAGGTATCTGGCTATATCTCTTCGCAACAATTCTCGCTCTAAATCTATCTACTTCACCTGCCTCATTTTGTTTTACTTTAAAGACCCATTTTGTACCTACAACATTTGTATTTTTAGGCCTTCGCACAATTTCAAACATATTTTCCATCATATTTTGCATTTCTTCCATCATTGCCCTTTTCCACTTCCCAGCAAATTTTCACTTCATAGTCTCACTTACTGTCTTAAGATCACTTAGTTCACCATAATTTGCAATCATACAGCAAGGACAAGTACATATAACTCTAGGTTTGGGTTGTCTGTTTTCATTTTCTCCTCCAATTGTATCTTCATCCCTTAATCCTTCCCCTGAACCATTATTTCCCTCAACTAGATCATTATCATAAAAAGACATATACACTAATTCATCACTTTCTATGCTTTCATTTCCTTTAAACTTAAATTCCTTAAAGGGAAAAGATGTCTCATCAAAAACTACATCTCTACTTATTTCTGTTTTCCTTTCCTTTACATTCCGCAATCTGTAAGCATTTGCATTTGGTTGAATTTCTAAATAAACACACAAAATTGCTATAAGGTCTAACTTTTTATTTCCATGCAAAACAGTCATAAGGGCTTCACACCCAAAAATTTTCAAATGTTCCATCTCATCCTGTCTAAGTTTCTTTCTGTACCAAAGTTCAACAGGAATCCTTCCACCTGTTGCCATTTAAGGGCAAACATTTCTGATCAAACAAGCATAACTGAGGGCTTCAGCCCAAAAAACCTTAGGCAATCCACTGTCTTCTAGCATGCACCTAACTAGATTAAACAAGGTACCAGATATTCTTTCCACCTTCCCATTTTGCTGCGTTGAATAGGGAGCTGACAATTTTCTTTGTATGCCATTTTCTTCCAACAAAGCAGTCATTTTTCTACTCATATATTCACCTGCATTATCTGACATTAATGCCTTAATTCTTTTAGAATGAAAAACCTCTACAAATTCCTTGTACATTTTTAATTCATCATACACCTCAGCCTTTAATTTCAAAATGTACACAGTACAATAATTGCTATAATCATCTAAGAAAGTAACATAAAATTTACCACCCCCTAAAGACATAGGACTTATTTTACCTCCAACATCTGAGTGTATTAAGTTCAATACTTGACTGGATTCACTTTCAGTCTTTCTGAAAAACTTCTTTCTTTTACCTTTGCCTATTACACAAGCATCACAAACCTTGACATTTTCTTTGCCAAAGTTTCTTTTTTTCTCTTTATCTTTAAGACATGAAATTTTTTCCAACACTGGGTAACTTGTATGACCCAACCTACGATGCCATAATTCTGCAACTGCTCTATTTGCATAACCTTTGACCTCATCTTGACTGTTCTTATCACATTCTTTAAAATAACAAGGTATGTCATTTAATACTGTTACTACAAAAAGATTTCCTGATCTTACTCCTCGCAACAATATTTCACCAGTAAATTAATTTGTGACAATGGCACTTTCTTTATCATAAATCACCTGGTAGCCTTTGTCTACCAATTTACTAACTGAAATAAGATTCACACCAAAACTCGGAACATACAAAGTATTTGTTAAACTTAACATTATATTTCCGCACTTATGACTTACGTCTAATGTGACCATTCCAGTTCCACTTACCTCTTTATCCTTTATATCAGCAAGGCTAACTTTACCTTTTATTTTACACATTTTTTCAAAATACTTTGCATGGGGTGTCATGAGGTCAGTTGCGCCCCCGTCCAGTATCCACTCATTCGCGGTACAAATTGCTCCTTCTCTATCCTTTGAACACGACACGATATGATCTTTCGAATGCGACACTGCTGCGCTAGTCCTTGCAGTAGGATTAGATTTATCACTTTCACCTCTGGCTACAAATTTCTCTTCTTTTCTCCAATTTTCTTCTTTCTTGCCTTTGTCTCTCTTCCTTTTCCAGCAATCCTTTGCCTTGTGGCCATACACACCACAGTAAAAGCAATTTCTATCTTTCGAATTAATCTCACTCTGATTGCCTGCAGATTCCTTCTTCTGGAACGGCTGCTTACCTTTCACCGCTAATGCCTTTGAATTATCAGTTATCTCCATTCCTAATCTTGTCTCCTCAGCTCGCAGCACAGAACGTAAGAGATTCACTGATAGTTTGGGGTCTCGGGTAAGCGATTTTGACACATCACTGTATTCTGGAGGTAGGCCCGTCAAAATAATCAGCGACTATATCTTATTCGAGAATTCTACTAAGTTAGTTTCACTAACCTCTCTGTGGGCTGCCACGACTCGATTTATATACTGAACACATGTTTCATCAGCACTCTTTTCCATTCTCATTAGATTTTTCATCATCATCAGCTGTTGCGTCTCATCCTTTGCACACAAGGTGTTCTTAAGAGCCGTCCACGCCTCCTTTGCACTCTTGAGATGACCGATGGTCTCAATGTGATTCTCGTCGACAGTTGACTTTATGAGGGCTAGAGCTTTCTTATTCTTCTTTATTTCCTCGGGTGTAAGATCCTCCAAGTCTTCTTCGTTCCATCCGTCGGACACTGCTTCCCATAAATCTCTACAGTCTAAAATTGACTCGGTCTGAACTGACCATGCGTAGTAATTTTTATCCTTTAACTTTGGGATGTTGTAGATTTCTCTTTCGCCGCCATCCGCCATGATGTACAAAGTCCTCTTTACTTTTAACTTTTCTCTACTTTTAACTTTTCTCTACTTTTAACTCTCAACTTTATTCTTAACGCACACCTTTATACTCTAAACGTCCCTGGGCCCATAACCTGTGAAAAGTTTTAACACTCAGAGGTCAAAGATGGGATCAATATTGATAGATACGTGTGCGTTGAGGAACAACTTTAATCTCTCTCACTCTCAGTCCATCTTACACGTAGATACATGGCGGAAAAAAATATGTGCATAAAACAAAAGAAGTACAAAAAGCAACAAGGCCCGCCAACCTCTGAATACCAAAATTAAATCAAATACACTTCGATAATCATTTAAAGTAAAAGTTACCAACTTTTCACATTCTCACATAATCAACCGTCGCTTGTGGATAGTTTTTATCGCCATACGACAATAAATGAAAACTCCTGATGTAACAGCTTTTCTGTGTTGAAAACACGAAATTAAAAGCTGTCTGCACAGCAGGTACAATGTGCGTGACTTCAACAATGGAAGCTATCCGATATAGCCCGACAAGTCTCCGTATGAAGTCTCATCTTTCTGATTTTCATCCCCGGTTTTTCTCTGCTGCTGAATATGAGTGTCCAATAGTAGAAAAATATTCTCCATCTTCGTTTGCACACCTCACGAAAGTCATTTATCTGCGGTGGATGTTTTTGTTAATTTCATAATGAAATCAATTTTTATGAAACAAGTTTCGTGACCGTACAATACTCAATGTCGCCGAGCAGGAAAAGTTTATGAATTTGGTGTTTGCCGACTGGCAGTCTGAGGGAGAATTTGTTGGAGCACCTATAGTACATAATCGGTGCGAAGAGAACGAATGGCTAAATAGAGTTTTCCGAAGATTATAAGATCCTAGTTATAGTAATTCTAAGGAAATAATTAGGTCCTGAAGTATAAACTAGATGAATTTCAAAAACCTACCTACAGGCTCACGACTATGCACATAAAATTGACCAAATTTCAGTTCTGTGACAATCATGCGTAATTTATTTATCAAATTACAACTGGTTACATAGCGACAGAATTTCTCTCACAATAATTCTGCTTCTGCCATGCAATGAAATAATATAAAAAATTCGAATAAGTTTCTCTGATTCAGGCGTAATGTAATGGAATTTTGTCATAATGAGAACAAAAATCGCTCTTTTCTACAATTTTTTATTACCAGCACTACGCGTTTCGACTCCAAGAGTCATCTGGGTCATCTTGCATCTGATGATGACTTTTTGAGTCGAAACACGTAGTACTGGAAATGGAAATTTTTGGAAAAGTGCGATTTTTGTGTTCATTTTCAACATTTAGCTCAAAAATAAGTACAATACTAAATACTTTATTAACTCTTGCGCCACGCGCAACCGGGTTAGAAGCGCACCCCGCTTTTATAAGCGTCGAAACTTTAAAGATCGCTGGTATTCCTCATTCATCTACAGTAGGTTTTAGAGATCATAGCACTCTAGGCCAATACAGAAGCCTCCCATTAGCGATACTCTCTCATAATTAAAACTGGATTTCTCTTAGATACGGTGAAGCTCAAAGGTTCACTTTTATGTGTAAAGTATGTGAAGCTAAATTCACTTTTAGGCACCTCATACACGTTTCTAACGTTCTTTCCACGATGTATTTATTAAAGTAATCGTTTTTCTTTTAAATAGAACAAACCCGTCCTCTCTACGAAGTTCAATTAGTGAGTGAGCGTACACTGAGCAATGTTTGCGGAAAGGTCAGAGTAATAAGGAGGTGAGAAAGAGTGTAAGACGTGTACCCTCTTTTTCAACATCGATTTCGAGGAAAATAGGTGCGCGTGGTACATGGGTATATACAGTATTACCTTATTCCAACTGTTGGTAACCACGACTTACTTCATGATGTCTTCCTCTCGACAGTCGAAGTAGTTTCTGACAAAGGTATTTATTTATTTTTCTTCAAGCCGTTGAAAACTCTTCTATCGGTCTTTTCCATAGGGATATTGAACGCTCAACAGCGGACGCATTATCGCAACCATGCCCGGAGTGATGAAAAATCTATTTAGGAGCAATTCAATTTGGCCACCCTTGGAATGTCAGGCAAGGAATTAATCTGGCTGGTACCCGGGCCGAAAAAAAATTCGTTCGACCGTGACAGGACTCGAACCTGCAATCTTCGGATCCGAAGTCCGACGCCTTATCCATTAGGCCACACGGTCTCCTGTATTGCATTCAAATGATCTAAAACATGTACACAGAGGAACATTCGGTCGTGTTTCATTGGGAATTAAACTAATTCACAAGTAATAAAACAAATGTAACTGGAATCACCCATTTTAAAGAACTTACTACGCTCACGCTAGTGCGGCACGCTTGTGACAATTTTCATGTATCGATTTAAGAGAACATCCTCCTGCTAAGGCAACGAATCTTACCGTGCATGACGTCACATGTTGATTCGGATGATGTAGCCTCTTAAGGAGGAACCTGCTCTTCGAAATTCTACGAAAAATATACTGTAATTAGTAAATTTAGGCTTAGAGTTACCTAGTATATTTTTAAATATTAAGTACCTACTCCTCTGGGTCAAATTGTGTACGACAAAACGTGAAATGGAAGCTTTTACCTCATACCACTTTTTACAATAAAAATTGAGCTCCACTAAATACACTCCTATAATACATGTCACCATTTAATCTCCCAAAAATTAACATCTTTACACGGTTGGTAACCTAACACCCCCTGCCACACGCCCATACGGCGGCTCGCAGGGTATTTTGTAGATGTAGATATCGGAAGCCAGAAATTATACTGACTCCAGCCTCCATTGCTTTTCTGTAGGATGTGGTATCATGATTTTTTAAAAGAGCTATGGGCAGGGTATAATTTTCTTCAGGCTTAAAAATTTTAGCAATGAATATAAAATGCCTAATTTGAAGTAGTTTAATAAGAAATTTGGCAAACAAGTTAAATAGCTGAAGTTTCCCATAGCAACGTTGCTACATTCATTCATTACAGTGTGCCAGCTGTGTGCTCCGACGAACACCGGAAGTCTGTTATTTAAATTTAAATACATGTATTATATGTATTATCGATATCCAGAGCTGAAAATAATATATTAGAAGCATCAGTATTATCTAATGCATGTTGTTCAAGTTTTTAAGCAATATTATTCGGGAAAAAATAGCGATAAAAAGTTACCTGAAGAGTGTAGTCTTTGAGCGTCTGAGCGCCAAAAAATCTCAATGCCATTGAGTCGTAAAAATTCATAATATTAAAACCAATATACCTTCGTTTAATGACTGAAGGCCTGTTAATATTTTTACACCATTTGATAATAGAAATTTTATTTTGAAATAGATAATAAAATCAAGGTAGATTATCGGGCATGTCTAAAATTAAGGTTTCTTTTTAAGTAATGCGTAGGACGCGTTGGAAGACAGGGTAAATTCTCGGAGCGGTGAGTAATGAAGATAGAACTCGGGCATTTCGGGAAACTAGTATATTTAACTAAACAAAGAGAAAGTGCCTGATCACACGTTCCCCGTGTCACTGCGGGCCAAAGTCTGCCGGGTCGATATCCCGAGTAGAGGTATATATACATGAACTGGCATCCTCCTCCATAGTGAGACCAATACTTCTGTACGGCTGTGAGGTCTTTGTCTGCCGCAGAACCATCATTAACAAACTTGAAATTTTCCAAAATAAAAGCATCCGCGGCCTACTGAAATTAAGTAAACTGGTAAACATGAAAGAGGTACGTCGCTACTACTACCATCAAATCATATATTCAATCAATAGTCTATAAATTTAAAAACCGTCTGAAAAAAACTAACAATCCCCTTCTTTCTAATATTTGGAATTACCCCATTAACCCCACCACATATACACTGCCTCAACATATCACTCTCCTATGAGTCTTTCCTGTGCCTTAAGTTTCTTGTAGGTTAAGTGTAACAATCTGAAATACAAAAAAATTTATATCATTTACTGAAAAAAATAATAAATAAATGAATAAAATGTATATATACAATACATTTTCATAAAAAAAGAGAAAATATATCTAAAAAATATTATAAATGGAGAAAAAAAATATATGTATATATACACACTCCATACAAAAATGAACAAAAAAAATGAAAAAAATAATTGAAAAATAAATAAATAATAAAATATATGCATTAATGCTTTGTACATAAAATTGTATTATCATTGCCCCCATTTGTATATCCCCCCTTAGGTTAGTTTTGTTTATTGTTTACTTTTCAAATTTCGCACAAACCACATATCACACTCCAAATAAAAATCCCCCGCCATGCACCTTTTTGTCACCAAACCGGTTGTGGTGAGTTCCTCTCACCGGGACGGTAAAGCTGTCGCGCCTCCGGCGCAGGCATTTCGCTTGGACTCAAATAGTCCTTCTCAATTAGACGTCCAAGGCGGACGAACACTTCAGTAAACGATCGTATAGGTTTCCCTCTGCTCGCTATTACAAGTGGAACTCCATTTAACTTAAAGGGCTACTTCCAGCACGCGCGCTCTCTATTATAACACATACTCGACTGCGTCATATTTCACATTCTCGAGTTCTCCTCCAGGGTGAAGGCTTTCCAAAAGTTTCTCTGTCGAATCGGTGGCAGAGGTAGTGGCGTGTGAGCCGCAGTCCGGATGTAGTTGAGTGCTTGGACCGTTTTGCCAAGGTTTGAACCTAGAAACCTAGAGTGTCTTTGAATAGCCCACGTTTCTGGTGAAAGCCATTTCAAGGTTCGTGGAATGTTCGTGACGTTTAGCTATTGGGTGAAGAGTTGCCTGCTATTCCGTCGGGTTCCGTCGACGATGAACGCATGGTGATCGCATGCCTGACTTATCGCAAGACTCCGAGGACTGCCGAAGGACCCTAGACTCTGATATCATTTCTCATCATAACTCATTTTTGTCCATGTGTGGGAGCAGTTATGCCCAAGGGTGAGTGTTTTCTTCCTTATTTGAATGATTTGAACTTGTTAGCTGCTAAAATGACCATGAATGCAGCGACGCAGCGTCAATGGTGCGAAGTGGCGCGACCTCACCCTTGTGCTGGGCTAGTGGTAGCCAACAACCACCACGAGGTCATAAGGGACAAAAGGAGTGTAGTAACGTACAGCAGGCTACGCATGCCTTTTGTAAACACGTTGTTTTTGTATACGGTGGGGCACTATTGTTGTTAATTTCTAGCCCCATTAGGTGGAGCGCCGGGGCACTGTGCCCCCAGATTTTTCTGATGGCAAATCACTCTTGAACTCGGGCCCAAACGCATTCCATTGTCGCGACTACACTGACCACTTAAGTGAACATTTTATTTCACCTTTTGCTCACTTACACCGTGTAAATGCCCCTTTAGAAATCAAGTAATGGATATACTTAAGTGGATCCCTAATTAAGTGGACATGGACGATATCGATAGTGTTCCGTCGAGATGGTCGAGGCCTCGTCGTCGATAGGTCGAGGAGTTTCGATAGTCATAGGCAGCATACTTGTGTCTACGTTATTTAAATGAGGAGATGAAGGATTTCATACGAATTATTCCTCTTATTTATTTGCTTGTGCAGTAATACGTATTTGGAAATGCCAAGATAAACTCAAACACTCACGCGGAGCAAACCTCTTTCCATATAAACTAGCTGGGGCTACGGTAGATTTAATATCTGCGTGTAGACGCTCACCTGGATTTAAGTGCTGCTTTTAAGTATACCCTATTTAAGTGCACATGCAGTGTGGACAAGGCATATGCTACGCCGCTGCATTCATGCAATGTGTTTCGAAGGACTAGATGTTTAACACTAGTGCAATGGCGAATGGACATATTCAACTGTCTATATGAAGTGTTCTCTCGCTCGAATATGCTTTGGAGATGTTGCCATCCTTGTATGATTTGATTTCACTACTTGTGCAAAATCAGGCCTGAAGTATTTATTTATTTTGAAACTGATTAGTCGCCAAATTAAACGCTTACCTTTATGCACTATACTTCACCGAATAATCCTTGAAGTTATCAAAACTTTGGTGTCAAAATTGTATCAAGTAAATGCCTTTAACCAGTATAAACGTTCAGGGATAAGCGGAAGTCTTAAGATAATTGAAGATGGAGGATAATAACTAAGGCTAAGGAGTTGTTTTAGTGATTTGAAGAGGGCGAACTTTTCTATGGAAATGGGAGAATGGCTGTAGATCTCAGTAAAAGCCTTCGGATATTACTATTTTGAGTACCTATTAGTTATGATGATATCCTCCGAGTGAATTTGAATAATCAATTTGTGGGTAAAAATGAAGTTTTTACTATGGTTGGCTTATAGAATTATTATTATAGCGACTAATTTTTCAGAAATGAGTTCATTTATTGGTTGATATCTCCTCCCTTCCTGTCTTCTGATGCAATGGGGGGATCGGGTTGGTGTGGTGGCTAGAGTACTCGCCTACCACGCGGGCGGCCAGGGTTCAAATCCCTGCAGTGGTGGATGTTTTTCAGAGGAAACCCGATCCCTATTTCGGGCACTTCTAGTAGATTACTCCGTCTGTCGGATGAGACGTTAAGCCGTAGTCCCCTTGGCGCCTTTAGTTAAGAGCTGGCTAATGCTGACGCCGGGTTTCTATCCACCCTTCCTCCCTTACCTATGCCCTATGGTACAAAGGACCTTAGCCGTCGGTCGCCTCCCCAAATATCCAATCCAGATGCAATGCCGTCTGAATAGAGCAGAGTATCACTCTATTTGACTTGAGTTGGATGGTCATTTAGGGATACTACCGCAGAGAGAGTGGTGTTAATTCTCGCCATTAAGGATGGATAATTCTGTTGACAGAGTGGGATCACAGCATTCTGTATGACGATCCGAACACTTATTTTTCTTCTGGTAAACTGGCAATCCGGAGGACTCTGGGTGGGATAATTTGAGGAGTGATGGCGGAATGGACGACTCGGCGTCGGCTGATGCGATCCCTTCCAGTGAAAGGCACCTGCAGTTCACAGTATAACGGGAGATGTAATGAACTTGAAGTTCTCTCCATGAACAAGTGCTCAGAAGTGCACTCGAGTGGTGACAGATAGATAGGATTTGGGCAGAAAAGTCTTCACTTCTGGCACTCGAACCTGGCCTCTCTAGATGAGGAGCAACTTATTTAGGCACCCCATCCCTAACGAGTGACTAAAGGTGTAATTTTTTGAAAATGGAAGAATATGAGAATGTATTTCCAGATAAGAAAATCCGTTGCGACAGGGGATATGTTTCGGTATACATATATTAATGTGGGTAGCGAGGGAAGGGCTGGAACCGGCAGTCTGTAGGAGGGAGGATGGCAGGGGATGTATTCAGTGAGGAGGAGCGTTGGATAAGCGGAGAGAGACGAACATATTGGTGATTAATGCATTGAAATAGTGGCCGTTGTCTTTAGAGCTTCGGAGAGATGGATTCTCGAATTCCCTCGATGAATATCGCGCGCAAGTATCGCATTCTACATTACCAAATTATATTTTCCATCAGTTATTACATCATGCCGACAAGGTGTGACGACTTGATCAGGCAGAAGCGGCGAAACCATGCGATAATGATATTTTTATATGCGAATTTCTACAACTAGTTGGATAGATAGATATTTATTGCTCAATGTTAGTGATGCAAACATGAATAAAAAAGCAACAATGAGCTTTAGGTAGCTTCAAGGACTTCCTACGGGAAGCTACCATCATGACACGAGTGCCCAAATGCAAGACAATATACATTACAAGTATGAATGATATGAAGTACAACTAATCATCAAATGTTTCTACAGATAGATGGATAAATATTTTTTATTGCTCAATTCTAGATATACAAATATGAATAAAAAAATACAGCGTACAACAGCGTTTGAAGTATACGTATACTCCGTAACCTCTTTCTTCCCAACGTCGCGTGAATGGAACGTAACCTTCGAGCCGCTATAATTGCTAATTTTACGTTTGGGCTATATGTGCTTCATGTATCACGTTTTAGCGATCGCGTTCCTACTTTATGCCGGTTTACACGGTACATTTTATGCACAAACTTTTTCATGAGGAAAATTGTAACGTTTAAGCGGGAAATTGTATGATTGTCTGAATGACTGAACGGGAAATAGAACCTACTCTAATTCCGTTCATTTTCTTGTACAACTCTGATACATTAGTGTGTTCAATAAAATGTACCGTGTAAAGCGGCTATAAAGGTGTTTTGAGCGAGATTTTTACCCAGTCATGATTGAGATTGAAATCTTAATTGTTGATACAAACAACCATAAGCAGCATGGGATAACTATTGCAGTACAATGGCACTACATTTCTGTTTTACTGCATTTGGGAGTACCAGTTAATTACCTACTCTGCCTATCTACATGCCTAGTTAAAAGTCATATTGGCAGCCGTAGTGGCCTCTTGCATAAATACCTACGCAGAGATACGAGAGTTGTATCTATATTACGCATGAAAGAGGTGCTATAAATGCTATAGATGCAAGTACTATGGAGTCAAATTGCTAATTAGCTACAATTTTTAACTACCGGCCTAGCTGAAAGTCTTATTGACAGCCTTAATGGTCTCTTACGTAAGAGCACTGATATACGAGAGTAGTATGCACAGTAAACATGCAAGAGGTACTATTAATACTACAGATACAATTATTATGGAGCAAAATTACTAAGTTGCAAAATTACTAAGTTGCAAAATTACTAAGAGTAAAATTACAAAATTTGCTACACGTCCTAACTACTGGCCTAGTTGAAAGCCTTATTGGCAGCCATAATGGTCTCTTACGTAAGAGCACCGAGATACGAGAGTTATATGTACAGTAAATATGCAAGAGGTGCTATTGATACTACCGATACAAATATTATGGAGCAAAAGTATGAGTTAGATAAACTTCCTATCGATAGGCCTAGATGAAAGTTTTATTGCCGGCCGCAATGGTCTATTACCTATTATTATGGAGCAAAATTACTAATAACTTCCTATCGATAGGCCTAGATGAAATTTTTATTGTCAGCCTTAACGACTTCTTACATAAGAGGACAGAGATAGGAGAGTTGTATGCACAGTAAACATGCAAGACTTGCTATTAATGTTACCGAGACAAATATTATGAAGCAAAAGTATGAGTTGGATAAACTTCCTATCGACAGGCCTAGATGAAAGTTTTATTGCCGGCCGCAGTGGTCTATTACGTAAGAGCACTGGAACACGAGAGTTGTATGTACATTTTGCATGCAAGACACTATTAATATTACCACTACTAGTGCTATTTATACCTACCACAGATACAAGTATTAGGGAGCAAAATTTCTAATTAACTACACTTCCGAACTACCGGCTTAGTTGAAAGTCTTATTGGGAGCCGTAATGGTCTCTTACGTAAGAGCACCGATATACGAGAGTTGTATGCACAGTAAATATGCAAGACGTGCTATTAGTACTACAGGTACAATTACTATGGAAAAAAATTACTAATTAGCAGCACTTGCTATCGACAGACCCGGTTGGAAGTCTCGTTGGCGGAGATGTGACATGTCGCGGTACATGATATAGATGGGTGGCGGGGGATGAGAGTGAAAAGGTAGCTCTGAACAGGAGAGAGGGAGGTTAGAGGGGGTTTTTGAAGCTCTAAGGGGATGTATGGCATGGGGTGGGATTTGTTGCGGGGAAGACGGGAGTGGGGGAGGGTTGGTGTGGAGGTTGAAACCTGTGGCGGCGGACAAGAATGGCGGGAAGCCAGAGAAAAATCCCGAATCCCGTCTTAACCTCTGGGAAGCTTTAGGTCGTCGCGGGTGAATGATGAGTGCTCGCGTTGGGTGTGTTGCACGAGGGAGGAGAATCGGGGAAATGAAGACGGGGGGAGGGAGGAGAGGAGGGCGAAAGAAGGGGTGGTTCATGGGTTGAGAGGTTAAGAGGGCGGGTTATGGCTCTTACGTGTGCCTTTAAAAATGGGTGGGTATTTTTAATTCCGGACCAGACCTCCCAAGGCGCTGGGTGACTCCCTCCTGACCTCTTTGACCGGCCGAATTTTTAGGGTCCATCATATTCTGTCTCTTTCGGCTTCTTTTTATATCATTTCTCTGATTCTCTTCGCTCTTCTAATACTTCCTCTTCACTCGACTCCGTTTTCCTTTAGGGGATTTAATTTCGGTGATGAAAAAAAATTGTAGCGAGAGACGATGGGAAAAATAATCTCCACCTTTTTTCAAATTTCTTTTCGAATGTGACGCACATGGCGTACCATATCTACCATGGGGATGACAAAAGAGGGGGAGAGAAAATGCATTGTGTAGCTGGTGGATGACTGCATGAAAGAGGCTGGCGGTCTTATTAACTTCCTGATTCCGTGGAGATTTTTTTACGGAATAATTATGGAGTCCGTTATTTTATTCACTCTTTGTTCCGTATTGGATATATTTATGACATTTTCTTCCCCGTTACCTGTCATATTTTTCTTCTTCTTCGATGAATATAGTCAATGGTGAATTGACGGGTCCGTGCAATATATTTTTGGAGATTTAACGCAATCAAAATCTAAGAGAGCGTATTGACTCAAAACTATGGATTTCCATATTTGAAAATAAACACTTGTACAATTTCCTTTCTTTTATTTTCGTCGCCGACCATGGTTTCAGGACATTGTCATGGTTTCATTACACCCTGATGATGGCATAATGTGCTGGAACAATGGTCGGTGACCAAAATAGAAATGTGCAAATTGTGCGAGTGTTTATTTTCAAATATGAACACTAATAATCTGTTTAAAATTGAAGTTAAGTAAGAGCCATAACCCGAAAAAACCTTAGTGTTCAAAGTTTGTTGATTCTCGAGAATACGCTATCGAGGAATGCAAATTCGAGTCCTGGTCATGGAGGATGATTTTCCATCTGTGGAATTTTCGCTCACAATCGTTCTTCGTTTTGCCGACGTGAGAAATACGTGAGTATCGTGCGCTCCACATCTTGTTGACAATATGGATCATGAGGAACGCTGTTGCCTAACTGCGGTTCCTTGTGCTCATCTATTGGTCTCTTTTGGTCGGTTGCACAAACATATAGTTATGAAGTAAATAGTTGCGAAATCCATAACGTTATAGTCTCATATTTAAATTAACGTTGCGGAAACTTTTGCGATAAAGGATTAAACATCGATAATTTCGTTAATTCTCTTACGGCTTACTAAAATCCATGGCTTCATCTTCAGCTACATACCCTAAACCAGCATATTTTAAATTGAAATTCTCCTGGTGTAACCTGAGCAATCTCCATAAGAACTCTTGATAAAAGCTCCACTCTCAATGCTGAATTACAATAAAATTAGCTTGGAAATCCTATTTTTGTTAATTTCAGATTATAAATCGCACTATAAAGATACTATGTTCAAATTTTCACAACTAATTCATTTTTTCTGGACTAAGTGACTTTGATGCCTAAGAAACCTTAGATCTTTTTACGATGGAGCTATACATTTAGTTGTCAGTGAGTACGTTATTGAGAACTCTGTTGCCAAACTGATGCTTCTTGCCTTCACCTCTTGGCTACGTAGGCAACTATTTCCAACGCTGTATAAGGTTTAATTAAGTTATTTTTGGGACTGAAATTTGTAAACTAGATGGCTCATCTACTCACCATCTACAAAATATCCTGGAAAACACCACTAGGGTGGATAAATATTTCTCGGGTTTGGCACCGGGTAAGGCTGTTTAAGGCCAAAGTTTCGATGAGAAACTCACTCATCGTCATCAGGGCTGAGTGCCCTGATGACGATGAGTGAGTTTCTCATCGAAACGTTGGCCTTAAACAGCCTTACCCGGTGCCAAACCCGAGAAATATTTATCTATAGTATTCGCCGGGAAAGCCTACGATCTTTTACCACTAGGGTGCGTGGCAGTAGGTGATTTATCCCTATTATTAACGCTGTTTTCCAAGGTTTTGTTCTAAGCCCTTATTCTATGCGGTGAAACGTTTTGTGACGGATGACTCGGAGCATTTTCAATTCCCTGCGTCTTCTCTGGCTACGTCACCAGATTCAAGACATTCTGTGGCTGAAGTCAGCTATACTACTGCAGTTTGTATCATCTATGCTTTCAGGACTTTTTCCCTTATTCGCAGGCATTTTGAAATAAACGATTATTCGAGTATTTGATTAAAAATTTCAAACACTCTTCTCATTTCACTTCTTTTTTGCGCATTAGTGACATTGCTAAAAACGTGGAATTAAAAAATAAGGAGCGGCTCCTACATTTTTTTGGTTTGCCGGGCGATTCAGTTGGCCTGTATGTCCCTGGAATCCCGATAGGCTGCTAGGCCTGTCATTAGGTTTTCCAGGGGAAAGAACGCATCCCGATAGGCTGATAAGCTTGTCTAGAGGTTTTTCAGGGGCCAGACCAACAGAATTTGACATACATCCATCCTTAGTGCTGAAAAACTCACGCTGGCGGGACTAAAACCCGCGACCCTCAGTTCAGCTGGCGATGACTTTACCCCGCCAGCCCCAGAGGCAGCGGGGTGAAGTCCACCAGTAAATTTGAAGTTTGTACCAAAACCGGGGTTAAGATAGTACAGTTTTAGAGATTTTTCAGGTCTCCTGTACTAATTTTTCTTTTTATGAACGATGTTTTTACTGAGAAAACTTATTCTATCACAAATTGTTTTGTGTTTGAATCATAGCAATCCAACCACTGTACGCTCAGAAAAAACTTAGCTCTTCAGTACACGAAGTGGACTTTTTTTGTTTATTTTATTTTATGTTGATTACACAAAAATTTTTTGTTGAAAACTCCTATATGTTGGCTTCTGTTTTTAATTCACCTTATTAGTTTCATTCTCGGACACCTCCTACAAATTAATTTTCCTTGGGATACGCCCTATCAACTATTTGTGCTCATAAAATTTGTATAGCAAAGCGTTGACCATTTCTCAACAACATTGCAATCTTCATTGAATCTTTAGACGGTTTTCCGGAGGATAATCCTTTATCCTCCGGCGATGGGCGTAATTTGAGCATATTGATGGGAGGGGGCAAAGATTACCGGGGGAATCCGGAAAGATAGGTACACTTTAAAGTCTTTTGAGAGCAATTTGCGACCGCAGCATTATTGCTATTATTGTCTATTTTCCCTTTAATGCGTAATTTATTTACTTTTATGTGATAACTTCACTGAGAAAAAATAAGCATAGTAACGAAAAATTCCCCTATAACCTTTATATTTTCGAGTGCGTAGTTTCGCGAAATATTTTCCCTTCGAAATATTGGAGGGGGAGAGAGTGGAAACTGCCTCTCCTTGCCACCTTTCAATTATGTTCGATTATGCCTTCGGCCTCCAGGTTTTCTTGATATGTCCGTGGCATCCAGAAAAATAGTAACTAGAACGACGAAGACATTAAATAACCATAAAAATTTGCTAAACCACATACACCCCGCTGTTTTATTATAAATATTTTAGGGAAAGAAAATATTGTAATTCATATATTTATATTTTCTCAACGGATGACTATCATCAAATAAAAATTTTCAGCAGCGAAAAATAAAAACATATAGTATATGTATAAAAATAATATATAAAAATATATTTCCCCAACAGGAAAAAATTCACTCTCTGCGATATCATTAACCAGGATGGCACGACAACTGAGGTTTGGGGATGATTTAGTAATGACCTCAGAAAACCAATTGGAGGTGAAACTTGGAATCGTGGTTTATGCACTGTCTGGTTATGTCAACTAGTGCCTAGCACGTGAATCAATTCCGACGTCATCCTCCCTATTCCGTTGGTCCGCCGCATTGAGTTATATGGAGAGGGAACTTGCTACGCTGACCAATGCTAAACGCTGAAGGCAGTCCGCCATCTTCTTCGACCCTCATTTTCATGGAGCGCTTGCGGACCAACGCCCTAATTATGCAATTTTACCATGTTTTTCATCAGTGACTAACCAAGAAATGAGCATGTACTCACTTCTTATATATGAATTCTCCTTGCACTTATTTTTTATTTATTTAAATAAACAATAATCCGCATGCCTGCTGAGATCTAGGGTAAAATCTAGTTGAATCCATAGCACCAAGTAACCAATGTATCTTTGATGAGTTACTTGCCTTAAATTTCTAAAGGATGGTTAATATTCTTACTTTACATCCGCTAATTCGTCCATTCCGTCCTGTCATCCATAGGAAAGTTAGGAGAGAGTAAGGTTAAAAATAAGGCTGTTATATTAGTTGTCAGGTTTCAGTTTGGTTACGTAGTGCCCTCTTCATACACCTCAGTGGTCCGCCTCTTCCTTCAACATTCGAAATTTTCGCGTTTGAGCTACCTTTATCTTGGTAACCGTCTTCACTCAGCACTTTTTTCACTTTTATATATTAATATTACTGATAATTACTCGTGTGCAAAGTTTCGCGCTAAACTTTTCATAAACGAAAACGGCTCACATCACCTCAAAGAGGTTTTGAAAGAGGACAACTCTCCTTGATTACATCGATGATGGAGTAAACATAAAATATTCAGATACAGTAAAATATCTTGGAATTACCTTAACTTCTGATATATCATGGGGAACACATGTACAAAACATATGCTGCACAGAATTAAAGAAACTAGGTTTTTTTAAGCGTTTAATAGGAAGGTACTCGGATGAAAAAGTCAAAGAGAGATGCTACTTCGCTCAGGTTAGGCCACACCTCGAATACACCGTGAGTATTTGGGACCCTGGTCATGAAGATTTAACCAAAAAAAAATAATAAAATACAAGGGAAAGCAGTGCGTTTCGTTAAAAACTGCTACGAGCGTATATACAGTCTCTCGCAACTTTTATAGGGATTAAGATGGGAGCCCCTGGAGACTTGGAGGCTACACGCTAGGTTTAGCTTGCTTGATAAATTCAGGACTGATATTTTTCAGAGCGACACGGAGAATATTATCATGACTCCTCACTACATCTCTAGGTCTGACAGATGCGATAAAATAAGAGAGATACACTGCCGAACAGATAGGTACAAAAACTCGTTCCTTCCGTGCACAATGAACGATCTCAATAAAAACTGAGCTCCACTAAATACTTTTCTATAGTACATGTCATTTTAATACTTGCGTTGGTTTTAGCGCAAAGGTTTTAATTTCTCAGTATCTTTGTTGGTTTATGAATGGCTTCTGCGAGTAGTATTTGAATATTGGGATTTTTGCCGGAGGCTACTGATAAGTACTGCTACTCATAAGTACACGAGTGCAAAGTTTCACGCAAATCCTTTCACGAACGACAATCACTCCAACTACCTTAAATGAATAGTCTCTTATAGCGCAGTTTCTCCTTAAAGAGAGGTGGTGGGAAAGGGTTGGATTGAGGGAGGGGGCACGTGTACGTAGAGTTCAAAGGTTTAGTGATGGCTGCGGGGTGGATTTTTAAAAGTGGGGCTCTGATAGAGTCGTGCCGGATTGGTCGCAGCGTGGAGAGAGGGGGAGAGAGAGAGAGAGGAAGGGTTCTCTCGTTGGGGTGGGAAGTCTTAAAGCAATGGGGAAGGGTTTCGGGGGCAAAAGAGAGGAATCCTGAGCGTGACGCAGGGGGACGATGTCGAATCGCGATCAGGGAAGCCCTTCATGGAAGAGGACCTCCCGTACCCCTTGCATCCTCCACCATATCCTTACAAAAAGGGTCTCCACCCCTTGTGTGTATGTGTGCGTGTGTATTTTAGAAGGGGGATAGGGAAGAGGAGGAGGCGGGGGCAGGGTCAGGAGATCAAAAATGAAGGACAAGGAGCTTTAAGGAGTGTCGTGGGAGGCTCCACATCTACGTGCTACCATTGCAACTCGCATACGAGTCTTTAGGTAGTCTCTAGATGCGAGTCTCAAGGTATCCTGCAGACGCGAGTCTCAAGGTAGTCTCTAGATGGGAGTCTCAAGGTAGTCTCTAGATGCGAGTCTCAAGGTAGTCTCTAGACAAGAGTCTGGGGTAAGCCTGCAGACGCGAGTCCCTCGGTAGACTGTAGATGTGAGTCTCAAGGTGGGTTGTACATGCGAGTCGTAAGGTAGCCTGAAGATGCGAGTTGCAAGGTAGCCTACAGATGCGGGACTGCAGGGGCGTGTGGCAGGGGTGTTAGCGCACCAGTCGTGAAGGAAGGAGAGAATATGGAAAAGATACTGCTTAAAAAAATATATTTATTTATAACAAAACATTGTGAAATGAATTCATCGGGTAATAGAATATATCATACACAATTCGGTCCTGTCAAACCTCATTATGTTTTTCGGCAGGTTCCGTTGAGTCATCATCACTAATTACTTGGCCCCACACATTATAACATATCTATGCAGCTTAGTTACAAATAGCTAACGTCTTATAGCGGAATTACAAAATCAGATAGCATATATACAAATAAGTCTTCAATAAATATGTTCAATTACCACATGAAGATACAATTATAGGCAATGCCACTTGGTGGTGTAATCTTATGGGATAATACAAGGCTCACATAGCATCAGGCCAGACACAAAAATTACTAGATAGGTGTATGTGATATAATAGAAGACATTAATGAATAACTTACCATTTCTTGATTTTCTTCTAGTAATTTTCTTTTAGTTAAATAATTACATTGAATTAAGATAATCTCTTAATCTCCATTTAATTTCGCTAATATTTTTTCGTTTCTGGAAAACTATTACGCATCATGGGTATTTTTACATTTAACCTATTTTCCCATTATTGTCGTAATACCTCGATACAAAATATTTAGTTATTTCTTTTACTCATAGAGTGTGTATTTTCTTCATACTTCAGCATTTTTACTAAAATAATGATCTGCTACAACTAACAATGTATACAAGTTTGTGCCATTAATTATGATCAATTTTGCATATATTTCCATGTTATATTGAGGTTGCTGATTGCTAAATTTAACTTTAACACCATTTTCATTGTTAAGAGCATGTATTTCGCTTTTATTTTGCTGCAATTTCACAATTTGATTCTGCGTAGTTTGCAGGTTTACCTTACAGCAAATAGCTGTATTACCCCATGTAGTTAACCCGTATAGTATTATTGATTAGACCCAATAAATATATGTTATCTTCTTGCTATTAGTAGAGACCAGAGATCTTATTGTGTAAATCTGATAACATACCCTCCTTAATCTATCAAATTTAAAGTACTGATCAATTATA
The DNA here is from genome assembly GCA_963169105.1 of Ceriagrion tenellum. Lineage (NCBI taxonomy): Eukaryota > Metazoa > Arthropoda > Insecta > Odonata > Coenagrionidae > Ceriagrion > Ceriagrion tenellum. Next base: position 50,661,624 of record OY720633.1, on the reverse strand, counting down.
ACACCAAGATTTTTATACTGTTGCACTTGTTCCAACGGCACACACATACAGATAGACATGTGGCATTTCCTGTGTAGACATTTGTGCTCATGCAGAAGAGATTTAGTGGAACTTTAAATGATTTAATTCTGTGGAACTTTGAATGTTTAAATAAAAGTGGAACTTTAAATGTTTCCCGGTGTATTATATTTAAATATCTTTCTCGTGCTTCGCACCGGGTAATGTTTTCATAATCCGCCGACGTTTCGGAAAACGAATTGTTTTCCATTTTCAAGGCACGTGTTATTTCCGCCGTGAACACTGCATCACTGTTTCTTGTTATAACACTGTTGCTATAACACTGTTTCTCACTATAACACTGTTATAGTGTTCACGGCGGAAATAACACGTGCCTTGAAAATGGAAAACAAGTCGTTTTCCGAAACGTCGGCGGATTATGAAAACATTACCCGGTGCGAAGCCCGAGAAAGATATTTAAATTTAGTGGAACTTTGTTTAACCCACCTGAGAAGATCTGCATTACTGTTGATTTGCTTGAGTTGATGATCATATCATGGTCATGAGACGAGTAAGCAAGACTATTCAGGTCTTCTTGCACGTGAACTATCGCCATATTTGTCTTTATCGATTGAAATTAAAACCACATTGTCAGATTTAGGGATGAGTCGATTCCACTTTTTTCCTTTTCCGATTCCGAATCTTTCAAATCGATTCCCGATTATCGATTCCAATTCCGTCGATATTATTCTTATACCTAATAACAGGTGGGATATTGATATACCAGTAGCGTACGACTATTATTTAAATTCAAGTATTGGCTGAAATAAAATAACAGACAATCAAGTCGCTCAAAAAGTATATTTATTAACAAGTAGCAAATATATCCTCAGCTTATTGAGGTAGATAAAGAGTACAAATTGATAGCCTACACCCAAAATTTCTGAGACAAACATGATGTGATAAATGAAATTTGATCTGAATGTTTATCTATCTGGAATCGATGGAATCGGAATTGACTTTAAGCGATCGATTCTCGATACTGATTCTAATCCTGAGAATGGGTGGAATCGAGAATCGACATTTGGATTCGACTCATTCTTTGTCAAATTACATCAGGATTTATCACTATTTTATAGATTTCACAATACCATTTACATATATAAGAAAAAGCGTTGGTCCAAAAATGGAACCTTGGGGTACCCCATACTTAATAACCTCCTGGTTGTTCTCTTTGTCATTCAGTTTCACAGTTATTTTTCTGTTTTCAAGGTAACTTCTCAACCATTCTATGGCTATACCTCGTATATCCAATTTTTGCAAATCATCCAATAATATATCATGATTTACTGTTAAATGCTTTTTTAAGGTCTAGAAATGTGGTTCCCACCTTATTGATTTAATCTAGATTAGTATTAACTATATCTGCAAATTGCTCTAAAATGTCTTTAGTTCCTTTATTTTCCTGAAACCCATATTGATAACTAAATATGATTTCATACTTCTCTATAAATTTTTATTGATGAATGACCACATGTTTCTCTAAGATTTTGCTTAATGCAGGTAGTATTGAAATTGGCCTGTTATTATTAAAGTCAAGAAATGAACCCTCCTTGTGAATTGGTTTAATTGTAGCTATTTTAATTCCATCGGGGATTAAGCCTTCAATGATACTATTTTTAATTAAAGTAGTTACCACCATCCACAGGTTGCTATTCCCCTTAATGTTTTTTATTCTAATTCCATCAAAACATTTTCCCTTATTCTTTAAACTTTTGATAATTTTGATAGTGTCCTCAACACTAGGTTCTGGTAAGTACAGGCTTTCGAGACATGACTGTGTGTGAGATATTACTAACTTTTCAAAGCAATATAATTTTAACTGTTCTATACCATCAGTAAAATGAGAGGCAAATCAATTACAAATTTGACGAATATCCTTATCTTTGCATAGAATTTTATTTATTTATCCATCTTGACTCTTTCTATTGTAATCACCCCTCAACTGGTTGATTAAACTCCAGATTCCCAAGCTATCTTCAGCGCTATTACACATATCCTTATAATACTTTGATTTTGCTTTACTAATTTCTTCAATCACACTATTTCTCAGTTTTCTGTATGCCCTATAATGGTCATCTCTATTCAGATGACTTTCCCATTTCCTAAATCCTTTATCTCTCTGCTGACATAATACAGTAAGTTCTTTTGTAAGCGGAATAGGACTACATAGAGACATTTTTTTAATTGATTAGTGCTTAAACTTCTTTACTCTAAATGTTCTGTAGCATGGAGGTAGATTGACAGGGAGCTTGCTATGATGGCCATTGCTTAAAGCTGTAACGTGGGAGTGGCCTCTCCACTGTCTTTATTAACCCGGATTTTCCTTCAGCGCTGACGGGCTGAAGCACTAATTTTGCAGCTTGACGATGTTTTCCATTGATAATTTACTAGAAATCAGCTTGCCTTAACTTATTTAATATGTATTCTACTGCAAGTAGTTTTTTATTTATTTAAATTAATAATAATTCGCATTCCCTACGTGTAAACTATGATAAAAGTGAGTGGAATTCATAGAACTCAGTAGCCAATATATGTTTTTTAGAGTTACTTCCCTTAAATTTCATACAGATTGTAATTATTCAAGCAATTCTTCCCATACGCTATGCCTGCCGTTGCAGTTTTCAGATAATTGTAAACCCACTATGTAGGGATATTTCATTCCTCGTAGATTTTATCAACCAATTCTTCCCCAGCTCTTCTTTGGACTTCCATATTGGTGATTCTCTCCGCTCATTTCATCTCCATCATCCTTTTATAAACCACGTACCGATCTCTTTCTATCTACGTTACTCTTTTGCCGTTATCGTCCGTATTTCACAGCCTTGTAATATAAGCCGGAAGTATTAGGGATGGGACGAAATTTAAAGTGTAATTTGATGGGTAACTGACTCGCTCTCGCTTTGTTTGTATCAATCACAGGTGCGTGGCATGAGGCAGTTTTTGGCGGGAAACATCCTGTTTCGGGTCGGGTATGGAATTCCCTATGCGAAAGTCATCGTTGCCATTTTGTGTATTCCTAACAAATCTTTGTAACTTTAAATCGTCAACGCATATCCAAATTAGCAATACACAGTTTATGAGAGAAATTATGTAAACATGTTACGTAAATTTAAAGATGAGCTCATGGCGTCACTCATTGCCGCAACAAAGTCAGCTATTTGTAGCGGTTCGTCGCCCGGAAAAAATATTAGTAGAGCGAGTATAGTATAGTATTGCTTGAGAGTGGGAACGGTAAGGATGTTGTAAGAGATTCTGTTTGATAGAGCTTCATAAGTGCTCCAAAATTATTCACTAATATTGACAGCAGATTGGTTGTAAGAGAAAATATTCTTTTACTTTTGAGGATCGATATTGAACTTTTTTGCTATTAAGTCAGATACATGATACAGACAGCGTACCTGACCAGGTACAATAGGTCTTACACTTGTGCTAAATATTTTAGCATCATTATTAGCTACTAACGTCGCATGCAATTTCCATCATGATATAGCTCTAGCATAATTTAGTACCTTGAAGAACTATTTATCTGTCGCAGTAATTATAACTGTTAGTCGTGTATTAAGTAGTGTACTGCATAGTAGTATGTTCTTGTACGTAGCACTTGCCTAGTTTCTGGTCTGATCGTGCACTGTTGTTCTAACAGCTTTTGGCCTGCGCCTGGCATCCGGGGGAACGTGCGCCGTTCTATTTCAGCTGAGATGAGGGCTTCATGCCTGGTGAGGGGTCATCCCGTGCCACACATCCTAATGGTGGCTTGCACTATATTTCGTAGATGTAGATGAGGAATAAATGAAAGACATGCAAATGTGTTTCGCTCATTTTTTCTCACCAACCGACAGACACCACCTACTAGTACTAGTAGGTAAGACGATTTCCGCCATAAACCCAAGCGGTAGTGACTCCATCACCACCTGTATTTTTTTCCCTCAAGTTTTAAGGTACATTTCGCTTATTTTGTCCCTTCTGTCTTTCACTTTTGTGTAAGCTAATACTAAAATCTTATAAGCCACCCTGGTAACCATGCGATCCTAGTTCTTCAAGTTATATAAGACTTATGTGTGACGTCCCAAATTTCAAGCACCCAGTCCGTACCTCAACTGTAATTCACTCTCTATTCAATCCTGGCAGTTTTAAACAAAGCTAGCGGGTTGCGGTTGGGGTGGGAATAAGGTGACACACACTGTATGATGAGAGCTCACATTGATTTGGGAATTTTGGGTTCGTTGGTAGTTGACAGTTATGGGGAACGGTTTTGGAAAAGGTCATTACCCTTCCTCTCACTTGTGGAGGAGGAGGTGGGCGCGAAGACTGGAGAAAAAAAAGCATGCGGAGGTTCTGATGGAGAGAGGACTTGTTAGTCGGGGAGGAAGAGTGGATGAGGTGGGATAGAGGAGATAAGGGTTGGACGATAGTGAAAGAGGGGATGGAGGCGAGAAAGGGCGATTGGAAGCGCACGGAAAGGACCAATCGCCTTGAAGCCTCTTGGCCGAGATTAGCAGGCGATAATAGGAACGAAGGACGGCTACTGGGAATAGATGCTGCGCGGTAGGTGTCCTTGAGTATTGTTTTAAGGGAGAATGTAGTGGTTGCCGTTGTGATGATGGCCAGTTATTACACCTAGATGCCTAGTTATCTTCCATAAGGGGTCCGGCTGGAGTATTTTTTTGTGGATAGTTAGTTATTGCTCCTCGCTTTGACCTCTCATGCGAAATACTTAGGTGGCTTGAATGATAAAAAAGTAGCATCTGTGATAGACTATGATGTAAGCTGCTATTATGGAGGATTGGTCTTGGTGCTATAAATAAGTTCACGCACCTCTTTCTTTCTGCCAACGTTTCGCGGATTTATTTTAGCATCCTCAGGGCTTTGTACTAAAATCAAAAAAACATTGTTACTAAGTTTACAAGTTTTCTAGCATTAAAAAAAAACATTTTCAGAAACTTTGAAGAAATATTAAAGACAATATATTACCTTGAGATGGTAATCAAGCTGAGTATAGTATAATGAATGTATTGTAACAACGTCAATATTTGCTATACATAGAGATAAAAAAACATGAACATTTTAATAATAAATAACGAACAAAGAATTTTAATAAAGTTTTAAAAGTGAAAACATTCGATTAAAATAAATAAAACTGGAAATCCAATGTACAAATTTATATAACATATTTGTACACCACTGTATGCCAATCAGCTGATGACAACCATGCACTAAGGATTCAATGTATGTAACCGTTAATATTCATGGTATGTACATACCATGACTATACATAGTACATACATTCCTAAGTTGATTTTATTAAGAATATCAATTCGTACCCATCGTACATGATTGTTATAAGCTGATTGGCATACGGTAATGAACAAATATATTATGTAAATTTGTACGCATGGATTTTTATTTTTATTTATTTTAATCAAATGTTTCCAGTTTTAAAACGTAATTAAAATTATTTGTTCATTATTTGTTTTTTAAAATGTTATGTTGTTTATCTCTTGTGCATATATATATATATATATATATATATATATATATATATATATATATATATATATATATATATAATATAAAACTTCGTCACAGGGTGACACTAAACATAAAACATATAAAATGGAAACTCACGAGTTTAAAATTTTCGGTGGGTCGCCCGCACCTTCATCAGTGATAGAATCTATGCGGGCGACCCACCGAAAATTTTAAACTCGTGAGTTTCCATTTTATATGTTTTATGTTTAGTGTCACCCTGTGACGAAGTTTTATATTGTTTTCCACGTTCGTGGAATCTTCGCAAGAACTTTATATATAAAATCATATAATCATATAAATCATATAAATGTTCATACAGAAAGGTAGAAAGAAAGTGGATAGGAACACATACAATTTACAAACACAATGGTGGTGTGAAGATGAAATGATGGCCGATTCCAAGCAGAAAAAATTCGACTGGACCGGGAATCGAACCACGGACCTTTGGATTTCGCGTCCAAGAGAGTTTCGGTCTTCCTCTTCGTCTCCTTTGGTTAGGTTTCCAATGCCCTATCCTAGATGGCCATCTCTCCGTGTCCATACCAGCTGAGATGTCTATTTTCAATTGTGTCTATGATACTCATAGTAGCACCTATTTTTTCTCAGATCGTTTGATTTCTGACCTTGTCTATTTTAGATATACAGCAGCTGCGTCTCCAATAGTCCATTTCCATCGCTCTTAACTTTCCTTCATTTCTTTTTGTAAGCTCCCACACTTCTGCCCCATATATAGCAATGCTCTCTACTATTATTTTGTAAATTTTTCGCTTAACTTCATTTGTCATGGTTTTGTTCCAAATTATTGAGTGTAATTACTTTATTGCGTTTTTGCCTTTTCCTATTCGGTTTCGTATTTCTTCATCACTTCCTCCTTGATTTGTTATTGTGGTCCCAAGATACTTGTAGTGTCGGCAGCACTTTACTATTTGTCCATCTTCCATTTCTATATTCCTACCCGTTCCTCCGATAACCATGTATTCTGTTTTCTTAAAGTTTATTTGCAGACCCCATTTTTTATATTCTTCATTTAGTTTTCTTGACATGTACTCTGCATCGTCCTCATCTTTCGCGAAGATTACCTGGTCATCGGCAAAGTGTAGCGAGTACAAGGTCTTGTTATTTATGTTAATCCCCATACTTCCACATTTCTTTCCCCATTCTTTGAGCGATTCATTTAGGTATATTTTAAATAATGTTGGCGCTGAACAGCATCCTTGCTTAAGACCTTTATTTACCTCGAACTCCGGTGATAACATGTTTCCTACTTTGACAGTATTTGTATTTCCAGTGTATAAGTTTTTTACTAGACTTATGTATTTGCGATTTATATTCTGACTTTCCATCGCTTCCCACAGTTTTAGCCGAGGGACATTGTCTTAAGCTTTTTGAATCTATATATATTAGGTGGGTCTCCAAATTATGTGCTAATCTTTTTTCTGTTAATAACTTGATACTAAAGATGTTATCTGTGCAGGATCTACCAGGACGGAATCCACTCTGTTCTTCTAGTTCATTCAGCTCTTTTTCTCTTCTGTATTTAAGTATTTTAGCATACATTCTTCCAATAGAACTTAAAACTGTGATGCCTCTGTAATTTGAGCATTTTTTCCTGCTTCCTTTCTTAAAAACACTGCTTATAATCCCTTTCTTAAAGTCTACAGGCAGTTCATTTTCTAGAAGACAGAGATTAAACAACTCTGCAAGAAGTTCGACGAGGGTGTTTGGTGCGGCTTTTACAAGTTCGATATTTATTTCACCTTGGCCAAATGCTTTGCCCTTTTTAAAGGATTTTACAACCTCCTGAACTTCCTTGGGCGTTATTTCTGCAACTTGATCGGTGGATTTTATTTGTTATTGCATTAGAATTCTTAAATTGCATTCTGTCTTCTTTCAGTAGGTTTTCGTAATAGGTTTTCCATCGATCCAAGCTTATCATTGGTTCTTTTTTTGTGTCTTTTTCATTGGTCCTTTCATTTGTTCTTAAGTTACGCACTACCTCTCATGCCTCTCTTGATCTTGTATCTCCGATGTAGCTATTTATTTCTGCACACTTTTTTCCCATGCCTCATTTTTAATTTTTATTATCTCTTTTTTTACTTCCCTGCTTATTCTAGAATAATACTTTCTATCTTCAGCATCCTGTGTTATCAGCCACTTCTGATATGCCTACTTCTTCTCTTCTTGTAACTTGAGAAGAAAAATTGTAAGAAAACTTGTAAGCATAATAAAAATGTTGTTATAATTTTTGTACTAAGCCAATAATACCAAGACCAATCCTCCGTAAAGGAGATTATGTATATTAAGTGATCAAAATTGACTAAAATTAAAGAATTTGATTGCTAATTCTCTCGACAGTAGGTAAATAGTGAATGAATGATTGCAATTATTTATCCACTTCAGTAATAAAACCATTGAGGTTGATGTAGAGGGTCGACTCTAGCATCGAGACGTCGGCCAGCATGAACCCGCTCACCTAGACGGAAGCTCGAGAAAATTTTGAGAAACTCGTACGCCGGGAAAGCATCAGATCTCACTAAGGTTCAAGATATTATTGGGCGGAGGAGGAAGATTGATTAAAGTGGAATTAACTTTCATGTCTTTTCCACAGACTACCGGGGTGGAATATTTTATGCTAAATTCGAAGTTTTTGCATTACTTTTTTCCCGAGTGATACTCAATTATTATTATTCTCCTAAAATGATCGCATACTCCTGCCTTTGTGGAAGAAAGGAGGATTTTCCGCTCCTGCTTAGCCTTAACGACGATCATCTTTGTCAACATTCGAGGTTTGTTGAATTTGTTATTTTTTAAATATTTCCTCTCGTTTCGTAGCGGAGGAGAGACACTTATCTCTCCCTCCTTTCATCCACTCGAATGCTTTTTGGAAACAGCTTAAGTAGTCCTTCAGGAGAGGCCGTGTTGTCTTTCGTATGATGTTGGTTTGAGACAGAGCGACGTTTATTAATTTTGGCCCCTCTCATTTATCTTTCATCATGAATTCATTCCGCGTGTAATTGGCATCTATTTACCATAAAATAATATAAAGCCGTTAAATTCCTCCAGCGATTCTAGCTTTTTGATGACCGCAGCCTTTAATCGAAGCTGGTGTGAAATCGTTAGGGGAAACAATGACCTCCATTTTCCTTTTTCGAGGCTGATTTTTCTTGCATTGAAATTTTTAGCTTCTGCTTCCGAAAAATACAGAAGAATAGCAAAGGTACCCGTTGAAATTCAACGGGGGATGAAAGAAAGATAGGGCAAATAGGTTGTTGGTTCGAGTCGCTCATGAGGTGTATTTTTTTCTAGGCAAATCAGCTATGATTTTAGTCTTAATTTTTAACTCAGCAGATTAAAACCGCCTTATATTATGCTTACCGAGTTTCGACATTCTTTTGCAATAACATATATAAGTTAAAATTCAGGCCATTTGCATTCTAGAGGCTTTCCGCATTAATATAACATCGTGACATTCTACTGTTTTACATGGGTCCAAATTAAATTAGTCCACTCGAAATGAATTTTGCCAATTTTAGTCAAAATTATCCCTGGAAATATCGTACTCAGCAACATTTCAGTATACGGCCGAGATTTTCACTGTAATACATATCTATAGATATAAAACCCAGCCGCCATTGTAAATGCCCCATTTCCCTTCTAAAGCTAATGTTAATTCCCCGGATGCCAAGGAAATATTCTATTGTTGACAGAAGTAAAAAATCATGATTTTGACATTTAAAACGCGATGTCTAGGGAAATTTTATTCGTATGAGATAATTGAATGAAAAATAAGGAACTGCAATCTTGTATTCATCTAATGGCGAAAATTATAGCCTTTTATCTTTAGTAGAATTAAATAAAATATGCAAAAAGAGAAACCTCAGCACTTGAACCAAAATGTTTAGACTTGAGTTTTTCGAACACATGAGACACCAGACGACCCAATCTGCTGCCCTTGGTGCCCAGGGGCCTTCCTTATAGTCTTAATTTCCTTAAAAAAGCTTTAATGATACCATGTGTGAAAATTTCACTATAATCCCTAGGAAGGGGTGGAGGGGAAGTCTCTAGCAAGTGGTGCGGGCCGTACCTCAGCGGCGCCGCGGTGCGGGGTAGCGCCCTGGAGAGTGGATCGCATTACGACGGACCATATCTCGTAAACGCTTAGAGATAGGTCAAAACAAACAGAAATTCGGCCCTATAGGGCTTTACTTTCACGTTTTTCATGAGGATAGTGATTTTTCAGCCCCAAAAAACTCAATTGAAGGTCCTCAGTACTTGAAGTATAGAAGGGCCCTTGGGGCACAGGTTCCCGTTATTTTAAAGTAACCAAATTTTAGCACGTGTATATAAACCTTATTTGGATCATTTTGAGACTAGGAAACCATAACTTTTCTCAATTCTGAAAAATAAGGGCCGGCCTACTGCACAGTGAACGCACAAGCAGGAACACGCTTGAGGCAACGCAACCAAATGAGGCATTTTATAGAATGATGACAGGACTTAGTCGATAGACTCAACGTCTTGGTTCGAAAAAATTTCAGTAACGTGAGGTAAAGGAGGCAAGATCGCTCAACTGGGAAGGATTATTACGCGGTGGTAAAATGAATACGAAGATTCAAGGCGAACAAACAAATACTTGAATTACATATGGTTTCTGTTGCTAATAAATTAAGTGTAATTTAATACACAAAATGTAATTCGCATCGCGGAACCACGAGTTCTATATTACATGAAACTTTACGATCTGATGATATCGTTGTTCATTGATCTGACGTTAGCGTCGTTCATTGATCCTTGATTAATAAGTCATCCCAGTATGAGTAATATCATGGTTTATAGCTCTCTCCGAGTTTGATGCCTTCCAGTGTTTTACCCCTATTTTGGTGATTAATAAACGTTCTACTGATTCTGATTATTTTTTGCTACTGTGGAAAGTTTCCTCCGAAGGGTGGGCTTATTTAATCTGAAATAATATCTTTTTTCATGCCATTGAGAAATTTCAGCTACCAAAAAGCATCTCAGCAGGCTTTCCAGCCGGCTCACAGGTGACCATTATCGTACTTATGAATCTGGAATCCTATTTGCACAATGTAAAACCTTTAGGCGAGGAAGAAAAATACATGCATATGCCTACAGTGGTCAAGATAATTATAGATGCTTTATAAAGGTTTACATTGTGCCTCAGAAGCGGTTTTAAGTTTCAATCCTCCCCAAAATTCTTCTTTTAGCTTTATACTTCTACATCTACATACTACCTTGTTAGACGCTGCATTGGCGTGTGGCAGGGGATGTCAGAACACCAGCCTTGTAAAGATGTAAGGAATAAGGTTTTGGGAGGTGAAATAGTGAAGTATATTATGTAAGCTCAGTTTTTATTGTTGTCATTTATTGTGCGTGGAAAGAACGAGTTTTTGTATCCATCTGTTTGCCATTGTATCTCTCTTATTTTATCACTTCTGTCAGACCTGAAGATGTAGTGAGGCGTCCTGATAATATTCTGTGTTGATCTGAAACACTTACGGTATTCATCGAAGAACTTAGGCCATAGGGGCAATACTATCTAAGAGATGATTCTTTTTAAAGAAGAAGAAAAGATTTACTGAAATAATTCTTTTCATTAGTTGAATAATGTAAAGAGATATAGTAACCGTAGAAAACGTCTTATAATGGTAATATTCACAAATATGTAAATGAATAACAAGTAGCTTGAGTAAATGAATAACAAGTAGCCAGGTAATACTCAAGTTTGCGGACCGATGAGACGGAGACTTTACCATAAGGCGTAATTGTGCTGATTACGAGAATATTCCCGAAATTTCATTGAGTGGTGTACATAATGAACTGTTTGGTTACTGGGATTTCGACTAGAAAGTGTCGAAAAAATGCCTGTTTATTGATGTAGGAGTGCAAAATTTAGTGTGATTTTTATTGTCACGGATTTTAATAACTTAGCAAATTCTAACACGTTAGGATGTTTTCTCGAAGACATCACACTTTCCGTCAAGAGCATTCCCTTCGGATCGGTGGAAAAATTCTCCCCGGCGGGGAATCGAACCCCGGTCTCCCGCGTGACAGGCGGGGATACTGACCACTATACTACCGAGGACACATTGAAGGTACGAGCTTCGTCGGGTGTAGTTCTTATCTCAAATTTCCACGTGGATGCTGGTGACCGTAATCTCACGGCTCCTGGTCAGGAGCCAAGGCGAAGTCCATTTTCCACGTCTTCCATGTTTCCTGCAACGCGTGAACATGTTTGCGAATCTTCTTCAATTCGACCTCTTGAGATGGATATTAGGTGCTACTGGTTAGTGGCGTTGTCAACAAAGTATCATCGGGTTTCTTATTTTAAAAATTATACGACTATATCCTCAATGTAATTGGTTCAAAAGTCAAATGAATCATGACACAAAAAATTTAATGTTCTTACCTCCGCATCTACAATTTATGTCTCTTTTCAAGTATTTTTCTTTGCTTATCTCTGCCTCACCATGGATCTTTTTGCTCCGACACGTGATGTTTAGCGGAAGGTGTGACGGGTTTCCATGTGTGACTCGTAACCACCCTCGATTTCCGGCGAATATTTGAGTGTGGCGTTCGGCGCGAATATCTGTTACATGTTCTCGACGCATTTCGTGAAATCAGATAATTAGTTCGTAATGAGTGTTCTAGGTTTTGTACATACAATGTAGTCACCTGATGTTGACCTGAGTGTCGAAACCTAGGTAGTTGAGGAAAAATAAAAATTGCGGAAAAATAAAGTGTATTCATTGATATTATAATGAATCGTTTCCACCAAGTAACGGCCGACAACACCAACTATACATACAATGTGTTGTAAATTTTACTCCTATTCGCGTAAAGGCAACCTTGAATAAATCGATAGTTTGCTCTTTCATCTATAATCTCTTATGGTTAATTTTATCGCTAATTTAACAATAGCCTAGAGTCCAATATGGCTTAAAGTGAATCGTACCGCTGAAACTGTCTGGAGACTAGAAGTCATTACTCGACAAAGTATTCCCTTACGATAATAATTCCCTTAATATTCTCAATTGTGTCAAAACTTGTTACCACGACTGCTAATAAAAAAACACCTTAGCCGGCTTAATGATGGAACTGCATTCTTTTCTGCATTTTTGGCCGAAAATATGATTAAAATACATTCATACCCATCGAGACTTTTCCTATTGGGGAAGGCTAAGTCATATAGTTAATGCCGTTAGCCCTTTAAAACTGGCTTCCTCTCGCACAATCCACTCTGCTAACACGTATTTAATTCGTTATTCGACTATCCCATTATCTCGACATGGCCAAACCAACGAATAACATTCCTTTCATATTTGTATGTCTATTACTGGATTACACATATAATCCACAATCTTTCGTCACGCACTTATCTCTAGCCTTATCCATCTTTCTTTTCCCGCAAAGATATCTCAGGTATCCCATTCCAACAGCATTTAGCCTGCACTTATGCTTATCCTGACAATTCATTCATGATTCATGCCCCCTTATGCATGTTTCTAAATCTGCCAAGTAATGTTAGCTCTATGTTTTGCATGCTCTCTGCATTACTCTTGTGTCACGTTTATATAGATATATTATAGATTATTTTAGTAGTTTCTGTAGCATTTGTGGCATACTAATAGTGTGGTGCTTGTTGATGAAAGTAATTTTCTTCACTGTGGTTAATGTTGGTGATAGATCACCCCCTGCCCAGCACCCTTGTGGTGGCATGCGGGGTAATAAGGAGATGTAGAAACCTTGGCTTTGCTGCCATTTAAAATGTCGGAAGGAGAACACTTTTGTTCACTGCGTACTTTTTGCACTGCAAATCTATGAATTTACGTGTTTTACTGTGATAAAAAACATCTGACCGTGCCACCACTCTTTTATTGGCGTATCGGAGCTGAGCAGATCAAGGGCATCTTTGTCTTTATTCTCTCTCAGGTACGTTAGCATTTTCTGTGAACCATTTACGAGAGACTCTTCTTTGCTTTGAAATTCTTTAGAAGTCACGTCACGTATCACTTGAACGTAGCCGCAATCCTTCTCCCTCCTCACGGTGAGAAATAACCCTTTTGATCAATCACGGACCATCTTCTACGTCTGCCCTTGGGCTCTTTGTGAGCAGTCCAGCGGAGTATTCGCCATGGAGGTGCGGTTGGACGCGGTAGTGGTCTTTGGAAAGGAGTCCAGGAGATTGGACTGCGGGGTGGGTCTAAGATTAGCTCGTAAGAATCACATAAGAAGTTGGACCATTGGGAAGACGCGAAGACGTGTTAGTTGTGTAAACAGACTCTGACTAGTGAGCTAGGGCGTGAGGTGTTTTTCTCACGGAATAGTGCGCTGATCGTAAATGAGAACTCCAGTCTTCATTTCCAGTCTTAGCGGGTGGAGTTTTAAAGTCCGGTGAGGAATTAGTAAGTTAGGGTGTTCTACCCGTGTATTTCAATGTGTTGCTATGCGACGAGGGGATTATTGCAGGGAAGAGGCACGCATTGCAGGGAAGAGGTGGTGGGAGTTTCTTTTCCATTCAAGGTGTAAAAGCTAGTGCACATCGGAACATTCCAGCAAACTTCTGCGTGCACGAATGGCGGTGAAATGAACAATTTTTTGTGGGAAAACGTTCGGTCGGTTGTCACGACCGAATCCTTTTTGAATAGTAATTGAATTTGTTCAAAGTAATTGGGATTTTCCAAAATTTTAATCGTAACAATACGGATCGTAATACGCTACTTTCACACTTACAAACTTATGGAGTGAAGACTATTTTTTGAATTCATTCAATATTTACTGAGATATTTAATAGTCGGGATTTCATCTTTTTTTCACGTGACAGCGAAACGAGACCTGATTGGTGTGACGTCATTTTCGCTGAACGAAAGACAAAAGCCTGGAAAGCACGGGGAAAACTGTAGAAGCTACCGCATTTTAGGAAGATATTGTATAGTAAACAACAAATACGGCGTACAGTGGTTTTACTAAAACCTCATCAGACGATTTACCTAAAGTGGATACATTTATGGTAGCGTTTTTATGAAGGACGACCGAATTAATGCTGCTAAAATTTGTGGCGCAAATTTTCATAAAATTTAAGTACAAAACTTGATTGCTAAGACCTTGTTTTCTGCTGTTTATTATTTTGTTGCATATCACTTCGGGTACCTACTGTTATCCACGTAAGCTTTTTACCTCGGAGTAATTAAAACCTTTACAATATTCATGTTTGGTGCGTTAACGTTAAATCGCCACATAACAATCATTGATGCGATTATCAACGTTCTTTTGTTGTTTAGCGCACATCAACTCTGCTCCCAATTTGCTCTGAATTGCGTTCTGTTGCGCAGCGTCTCTGGCTAATGGAAAGCAAGTGCCCTGTTGTCTTGCAAAGTGACTAGCGCACTCGAGCTAATGGAAAGCTCAGGGCTGTTACTTAATTTGTTATTGAAAAATGGTGTAGTTTATCCTGGTCATCCCGTATGAATTATTTGATCGATGAATGATGGATTTCAGTACAATGTATTCTCCTGACGCGGTCAAGTGTTACTGGATGACTTCAAAGTTTGAGTCCAACCTCGGGCTTCGGTTTCGTGTTGATTTTAGGATAAAACAAGGTGACCATACATTCCGGTGGTAGGTCTTTTGTGCTGATGTACCGATATAGATTGGTTTGGATCATGAAACGCCGTCATCTTGTTGGATGCTCTTATATGGCCAGTGTTACCTTCCATTTGATGTCCTCTCCGCTCTGCTACTCAGCGGACTTCTTCCACACTAGCTTTTCCTCATTGAATTATCACTTTGTAGATACCACTTTCACCGTGTTTACCTACCACAATATTCCGAAATTTTTTCCAGTGAGTCAGTTTCCATCGAATTCCTGTCGAATGCATGTTCGGCTTCATTTAACCCTGAGCAAAGTCGACTCAAAACAGATGGGGTGGGGTCGGCTTGTGCAGCCCAGGAATGGCGCAGACGTGTTAAGAAAAGCCGAACCATCCCTCCCTACAGCTCTACCTGCCTCCTGTTAAGCAACGCTCCCAACGAATGCGTAAAGTTCGTCAAGACACCAAACAACGTAGACGTCAGTCTGCTTTTTGTTCAAAAACTCTCCTCAAAGCGTTATTATGGGTCATGCAATGCAACATTTACCTAGATAAATTGCAAACCACTTTTCAGAGCAATAAATTGTATTCTGTTACTAGTAGCTTTCTTTTTACCTGTGTCTTTTGGCCTCTTTTGTGGTGCAGTGTCGATATTCGCAGTGATGAATTTTGTCAAAGTATCTTATCGCGCATCGAAAATATCTTGAGGTTTTCATTCTCTCCAGTGCGCTAATCGCTTCGCAATACAACTGCGCAATTGTCTTCTATACGCGATACAGACCCTGGGGGCTGTGTAGCGCACTTCAGAACAAATCAGAAGAAAAGCTGAAGTGCACTCACGCTCTTGAAACAACAAAATAACATCGGAAACGGCGTCCGTTATTGTTGTCAAGTTTATAATAAATTCTCAGACTTCACTTGGTGGAACAACATTGCCATAGTTGCAACATTGCGATTAACCATCGTTGTCGAGTTTGTTGAATTCTTGTAAAAGAGTCAAACATTCATATTGTGAGGTTTTTAATAACTCTGTGACAAAGAGCTTACGTTTTTAATCACTTATTTGGACCAATGTTGAGTATATCAGGTCTAGCCGCGGATTAACTTTTTGGAGTCCGTCGCAATGTACGTACGTGCGGGATTCCACTGAGAAAAAATCATCCGCCTTGAAAGGGACTAATTACCGCCCGGCATACTCAAAATTGTTCAAAAAGAGTGGACACCTCTTAGCGTTCCCGGTATGGCTTTACCTTTCGGGCTGTGGCGCATAGTGCACTACTTTCCACTGCTCGTTGCATTGAATGTCCGACTGTCCGGAACATCTTGTCGCTTGAAGCCCACAAAAATCCAGCTTCGGCAGCTTAACTGGCTAAAGCACTTGGCCGGAAATCGAGTCGTCCGGGTTCGAGTCCCGGTCAAGGCGGATTATATTTCCTCTGTAGAATATTGCACACTTTTAAGACGATCACAGGCGTCACGTGGTGGAAATTACTTGTTTCAAACATGGTTAAGAAGAAAAAAATAAAAAAAGAAGTAAAATTAACAAAGTATTGTACTTCTTAACCATGTTTTCGTACACTTATTTTGAGCAAATTCAACCAACTCAAAAAATTCGGCCGTGACTGTCGTACACCCACCAAATTCTTCCAATCGGCCGACTACAAATCATTTCGCCAGTTCTGGTCGTTCCATTCTACGTCGTTCCTGTGCACTAAAGTGGGCTGATGCGTTCCGATGTGGGCTTACTTCATCGGCTTGAATGAAATGCTCCCATCGTCGTCAAAAAGGTTATGAAGTGTTTACTTCGTCCCGCTCGGAATAAATGATAAGAGTAGGCTTCAGTTTAGTGATAGATATGAGATGATTCGTATTAAACTGATAAACTGTGGGCCTAATTTGTTGTATATCACCCTCCCAAGGATGTATTTTCTCTATGTCTGTCACTCATTCTTTAGAAAATCTGCTTCGTATTATTTTTTTATTGAGAACACTCCATTTCTCCAAAAAATTCCCATCCTCCTGGAGTCCCCCTTTACCCTCGCCCACGGGATCCTTCCATCAGCATTCCCTTTGTCTCTCACTTTCTAAAAAAAATCCCCATCTTCCCCCCCCCTTCCTCTTCCCGTTTAATACGTCCACCCTTTCGAACTCACTCAACCTCACGTTCACCGAGCTAGTCTCCTTATCTTTTTTTTCTTCTTCCTCCCTGCTCCTCAAGCCGTACACGCAAGAAAAGGAGGCGGGATTCTCTCCCACTTTTCTCACATCTCCTTCCGAAGGAGTATTGCGGCAAATATCCACAGCATCAGCGTACGCTCACCGCAAGATATTTATTTGATTTCTTCACTCGCGCCTCATTGTTTTAAGCATTCCCCAGAATCTAAGGAATAGCTAAATTAATCAAAATGATAAATAAGATTGAATTATGAGAAAAATTCCTTAAAAATAAAGTTTTCGTCTTCTTAGCTCATGCAGAAAGAGTGTTCATAATGAAACAACAACTATATCGTGAAAAAAATGTTGTGACCAAGTAGTAAACGGTACCCACTCGAGGAGATCCTGTTGAATGTTGCATTATATGGCTCAAAGACATGGACTGTAGAACTAATTTTCATGTGTCAATAAATACCTTAAGTAAATCTATGTGCATTAAATTATAAATAAATGGGCACGTAGGTAGAAGCCAATTGGAATAAATAATAATTGCGCTTGATAAAGTTAACATAGAATTCATTGAATGCGCCGTAAAAAGGTATTCATTTCATACATTTAAGAGTAGTATCAGAGCTGATAGAGATGTTTGAAATGAATTGAAACATATCTCGTATAAATTATTCGTTTTTAGTGTGACAGGACCTAAACAATTTCGGGTGAGGCGTTGCGTTGTATAGCTCAATGACATAAACCTTTGGGAAAGTGGAGCAGAGAAGAAACGGAAACTTTCCAAAATTGGGTGCTGTAGACACTGTTGGACACTGAAGGTAAAATGAACGGATAGGATTCGAATCAAGGATGCATGAAGAAGAATAGGAGATGATAAAATTTTATGGTGTAGTATGAGGAACAAAAGGTCCAGACGGGTTTGCCACTCTTTGAGACCCGTAGAATTTGTAACGAACATAATAGAAGGGACTGCATCTCGTCAATGAAAGATGAAAAATTGAATAAGCCGGGTAAAAGGAGAGATATGAAATAGAAGACACTTGGACATTAAGGAGTTAGTTGTGGAAAGGATATAATGAAAAGCAACAATCAGTCAAGTATTCAGGTTGTTTGAGCGAGATAGTTCCCTAGTCATAATGGAGACTATATTCGAATCATACGCTTTAATTTTAGCAGCTGTAGGAAGCATGAATTAAATATTGCATTATTAATGGTACAATAATGTACTTTTATACGACTGAAACTCTAAGTAGTTTAGTAAAAATATCTGTACAAGTCTATAGTCTAAACTTGATTTATTTTCTTCACGCGGTACATTTGAAACTTACCCACAACGGAAGATTTTTTATGATCCCACGAAAATTACTGCGGTAATTATATGATTTATTTCCAAAAATGGTCGAGGAAACATGAAAACTACACCCTGTTAATTTTACGACGAGATATAGATGTTAAAAGTGCCTCATTTTTATAAAATTGTCTCTTTGGTGAGCGTAACCTACCATTTCCCATGTAAAATGGCAGGTATTACTTGTCAAAATCTCGGAGAGTAGTTCGGTAGGGGGCTGATATTTTGATATCTCTGGAAGAGATAGATATTCTTCGTTAAAATGACACCAAATTCATTGATTTCTAAGAGAAATGATATTTCGCTTAAATTACCTTAAATGACTAAGGATCAGGATCTCCTTTCCGAACTGCATACTCGGACTAATCCGTCGATTCCCGACTTATTCTCGCTTTCTTTGCGTCTTACGCGGCACCTGGTAAACCACCTCAAGGGTTAATGGTAAGGGATAACTTCTTACTTGGTATGAAGTGACCTTCAAAAATAATCTAAAACTATTCTTAAGAAATATTATACTGAATAAATACTAATGTTAAAATAAGTAAGTAGTATGGAAAGTAATGAATATGCAAATTAGATTCAAACTGTCATTCAACTCATGCAGGATAGACACTGTTCTCATCCATTGACATCTGCGAAATACCGTGTTAACAACCCTCAAGGTGTGCGGCATGGGGTGATTGCTCACCAGACAAGCAACACTCATGTCAGTTCAAGGCCGAGTCCTGTAAGCTCCTCTGGCCACTAGACGCGAGCTAGAGGTAGCCAGTAGAATAATTCACATACAAACCAGGATCTAGGGGAGTGCCACGTTGGCGAACATGCTAGCATGCTGTACTAGGACGAGATACTACGACTGATTAGTGGTATCTACACCACTAATATATTCAGAAAGCAAAACCATCCAGGAAATCCCAAGCTGAGAGAGGTGTTTGAGAGAATGATAAGTTAATGAGCATGAGGACGAAGCTCAGCCTAATAAGCGACATTGTCTCGTATTTATTCAACCGCAGTCATACTGAATTGAAAATATTATGACAAAATCACCCATAAATCACGGGAATCATTAGTTAGACTTTAGTCATGCTAACATGGTAAAATGTAATGACAACAATTAAAGGAATAAAACAAAGTAATTAGCCTCCATTGAAGAAGTTGAAAATTGATAAACGAAATAAGAAAGCATAAAAATAACACCTTTTTATTATCATCATTATCCCTCTATACACCGATTTTTTTCGTTCAACATGTGCAGTTATTTAACTTGTTATGCCACTCTTGGGAGAATCAGGAACTAAAAGTTCTAAAAGCGAATGAGAGATATTTTCGTTGCTAAGCTGTACAATTGATGCCACAAAGGCATATAGACGTAAAAAAAACCTTAATTAGAGACAAAAAATAAACACTTTATATGTTAATATGTTACCTGTAGGTAACTCAGCGCGATATGGTTTAATTTTATGGACGACATTCATCAAAACTATTGTGGTCCTTAATCTTAGGGGGGAAAATGAAACTGACATGACTAAAAAGAGAGAACTCTTAGTATTTTCCACACTTGTAACTTTAATTCCCGACCCAGGTTTCGACTGCCTTGCAATCATTTTCAAGGTCTTCATCAACATCTTCAAGTTAATAATCCCCTTGAAAATGATTGCAAGGCAGTGGAAACCTGGGTCGGGAATTAAAGTTTCAAGTGTGGAAAATACTAAGAGTTCTCTCTTTTTAGTCATGTCATTAGATACATTCCACAAAGTTAAGCCTTCAACCATTAAGTTTATTCGGGAAAATGAAATTTTAAACCGGTCCGTCATCTCTAATTATTAATGTATTAGAAACCGTGAGGAATGTAAATTAAACTCCGGGTGAAAAATATCGAACGTGATATCACCCTCGTATCGCATTCGACTCGTTGCAACAGCCCGCATCGATCTTTTTTGTGATATCTACTTAATCGTTTCGTGGATATTTCTTCCTGCCACTCACTGCTTTCCGAGCTCCCTCTTTCTCATTTCGCCGCGAGTCCTTCAAGTTAATAATCCCCCGAGTAACGGCGGATTCCCCCGGGGCCGCTTTTCGTTTGATCTCTCCTCCCCCCTTGGACTCACCATTCTCCCCGAGTCAATTTTCGTCGCTTTAACGCGCCCGCCGAAAAATTCCCTTCATGACTCCCACTTACTCGTTCCCTCTTGAATCTTCATCTCTGTGAGGTATACAATATCTTTCGAGGAAAAAACACCACGGTCGGAGGAATTCGCAAACATGTACCTTCTTGTGTTGCTGTGTCAAAAAAGCAGACAAGTTTGCCTCCACTGTGTGTTTTTCTTATTATTTTCAAGGAGAGCCTCGTCCCCGCGTTGAGTAGTGTTCCTGATATTGCATTCCTACATTTCTCTCCAAGGACTGATAAAATATTCAGCCAGAGTTTTTCAGAATCTAATCCTCTTTATTCCTCTTAAACAACTCCATTATTCATAGTTTTTCCTAAAATTCAGGATATCTTGCCGTCCCTCGCGGTTCTACAAACAATTATTTTTGTTGATGCTGGATTTTTTCCACGAGAAGGGGATTTCTTTTCTTGAACACATGAGTAAGTTTCTGATGGAAAAATGTTTGAATTATGACTATCTGGGATTTGATATTTAGCGATCTTATTATCTAGGTACGCTCTACAATTTAGAGGTTCATTTCCCATCATAGCACCAAGTCGCTCGACGGCCAAACACCATTGATTACATTTTATTGAAATTCTTGCGATGCAATGCTGTCGATGTATTTACGAGATCGGCAAGATATTTAAAAGGCCGTGACGATAATTTCAACAGGGTAACATTTGTACTGCAAGAACTAGAATAGGAATCACTATGAGATGACTGTTTAAGATTTAAGTCAATCACCAATGGTTGAAATTCGCCATGAAAAATCATTTGACTTGACTGGGATTCGAACCCGGATCTCCCAATTGCCGGTCAAGTATGTTGTCCAATTACAACACCAAGCAATCTTCCTTCAAGGGAAATTTTGAGGCGGATTTATGCGAACTAGATGTTCACGCCTCAAGTGTATATTGTGGCACATGAGACGATAGTTGTGCTAAAAAAGCCAGTCGCGGTTCTGACTAAGTCGAAAATATTTAACGAAGCCCCACCCACAATGGTACATGAGACTTGAGAATAAAATTAGGGCAGTAGTCTGCAGAGCGGATACGTTTTAACAAGAACTTGAGTTTTAATGGAAAAATTTCCACGGTCGACAATAGATCACAATAGCTGTCGCCGAGACATTATACTTTGATTTCTCGATTTTTATTGCTGATAATTAATTTGATTTTCTGTTTTTTTTTCTCATTTTTTTACGCCTTTTCGCTTTTCGTAATTTGCACGTTTCTCTTGCATCCTTAATCACTCTCTATCTCTATTTATTGATGTAGCTGCAAATTGTACAAATATTAATTGATTCTATATCCTTGGTCTGCAGAAGTTTGGTGAATGTCGGTGAAATAAGATCCCCTGACCTTTTTTAGAGTATTTTGGTTGTGCATTAATAACCGTGGCCGTTTTTTCTCTTATGCAAGATAAATAGTTGTGCAAGTTGCTGTGGACTCTTATATGGATATGAATATAACCAATTTCATGGTGAAGGTCAGACATGTAATGGCCAGGTATTACGAAGAAGGATTGTGAAGATGAAGTTTGCGTCAGAGCGAGATAGCTCGAAAGATTAAGCCTATGGGCCCATATATTATCTTCGCATCGAAAGCGACGTTGATCGCAGTTGAAGTGATCTCCATACGGCATCCAATTAGGAAACCGAAGGAGCCCTAAAAATACCCTGCAAAATGGGTTTCAGTCGAGTTCCAAATACATAGTAACTCATGAGCGTGCACCTCCGTACTTCGATCAGTATATCCTGGATAACAATTACAGCTGAACGTAAATTCTTCTCCGGTTACATGCTAGGTCACCTGCGAGGGGAAGAGAATAGGGGAGTATGAAAGGTTACATCGACCAATCTTATAATTGAGCGAATATCGATGACATTGTTATAGAACGCGTCAAAGAAACTTTTTCATACTGAGTAGCGCTGACGTGAGAAAAAATTGGCCTGAACCGGGAATCGAACCATGTACCTTTGGATTCCCGGGCAATTCGCAGACCACTACGCTACCAAGGCTTCGTAATTCAAATGGCAATTGAAAAGGATACTATAAGAAAGGATATAGAAAGGGTTCGATTCCCGTTCCAGGCCAATTTTTTCTCATGTCAATTTCAACGTATCACACCGCCGTATTCGCCGCAGCCCTGCATAATTTGTATATTGAGTAACGCTGTTGAAGTTCACTGTATTCGTTTTAAAAAGGAATCAATTTCACCTTTATGAACACGAAAGGAATAAATCATTGGAAAACTTGCGAATCTTGCAAATGTCCGGAGCTGCAGATTTTTCGTCGTTACCATAGGAAGGAACAGGAACAGAGAACACTTCTGGATGAGTCTTAAAGGTGAAGCTGCTAGCAATTTACTCAGCAGCGACCCTGGCAGTGAGCGAGCAAAGTAAACAGGAATAAGAGGCGGGCTTCATAGCTTGGCCTTGACGGCATAGCGGCGGAAACCTGCTATTGGAAGCACGTCTTTAGAAGTAAGATATCTGTCCGCTTACTGGACACTACAGCATCTGTTCCGAGTCTCCTCGCACGGGCTAAAAGTCCACCCCCCGGTCTAGAAGCTACCGGCTTATCTCCTGGGTAGGTGAACAATGGGAAAGGGATAATGGGAGTGGGAAAGGGCTAGCGAAACACACAACCCTTGCGAGGCCGACACCACGAGGCGGATTGACGTCATAAGGACGACAATGGGCCTCCGCCTCCCCGCAGTCCTCGTATCTGTTGGGTTCCCCCAACAACGTCAGACGAGTCCCCGTCAGTTTTACTCACGCGAAAACTTACCGCACATCTTATGAGGACCGGAGGAGCCCGTTACCCAAAAAATTGGGATTAGGTATCCCCCGACTCCCTTTACGGGTAGACGTCATGCGGTCTGCCGGAATACGTCATCAAATCGGGGACCCGCCGGACCAATGGATGGTCAATTCGGACCAATTATGGTCAAAGCTTGGGTTCCGTTATCTCAATACTCCCCGTCTACCCTTGGACACTATAGCAGTAAAAATATAAATGATGCATATGACCTTGTTGATTGCGGAATGGTCGGCCCGGTAAATGAAAACAAATTACAAAGGTTACGCCATACGTTACAAGCTCCCTGAAGCTAAACGGTGAGTAAATAGTTCCCGCAATAGCTACTGGCGCAGGCCGGCACGGCAAGGACGGGAGGTAGAAGTGGAGGTAGCGAAGGGCGGAGGGGAACTGAGGGAGACTACGAAAGAGAGGGCGAGGCAGAGGAACCGAACGACTGCGCGAGATAAGCTAGACAGCTAATGCTATCAGAAAAGTGGTTAAAATTACCCAACGCCGTGTGAACTAGGCAACGAATCTTGAGGTCTCGCTGTGATAGCTCGTTGTGAAACGGGACGGCAGGTAGTTCGAGTCATCCCATTTCTCTAAGCGCTTATGTTGGGAGCAATTGGAAAGGCTCTACAAAAATGACTGAACAGCCTTCCTTCCTCGTTTTGTAGGACTCGATAAATTCAGTATCTCATGTCCAAAAATCATCCACTGCATATCGCTAGGAACTTGAGCAAGAGCCCCGACGCAGCTGATGGAAAGACTGAAAGAAAGAGGTTGGGGGTCGTAGATGACTCGAGAGGCTAGCCGCTAGTCTTAGATCTCTTGCAAAATTCCGATAAAGCAAGCTTCAAGGTGTCGCCAATGGTGTTATTTTAACCCAGCACATCAACTCTAGTACCGTTGAAAGCGACAAAATAAGTGAGATTCGCTGCCAAACTGTATGGCTAAAAAGTTTCCTCTTCCCAGTTACCTTTGTTGCTTCAGAACGCGGAGGTGAGCCACTCCGTTGAGGTGCAACTCGCCTCCATGTTATCGCTTTTATTAGCCCCTCATCCTATTGATAAAAGTAATTAAAGTAACTTTCTAAATTAAATATAATCTTTTCTATAACCCTGTACTACCGGTTTAACTCGTTAGGGCACCAACAGGTACAATAAATCATCAACAAATAAATCAGGTACAATTAATGTAGAACCAAATGAATCAGTTAAAAGGAATAAATAATTCATGGTTAATTAAAGTTTGTGGAATTCACAAAGTTATTTGAGTTTATTTTTATCGACATGAGACGATTCCACCAAGTTACGCCGAACAGAAATCATTTCACCCTCCTTCTATTCCCCTGGTGTCCTAACATCCACTGCCGCGCGCTTCTGGGTTCGTTCTGCCCTTAGGGTAGAATAGAGATGCATATGCATACGTCATAATTGTGAATTGAACCGTATTGGAGCGGTTATGGAGTGAAAAAGAGGGGATTAGTTGGTATATAGGTAGTGGTGGGCGCGGAGCAATGATGGCAGGGAATATCAAGATAAGGCGGAGCTCAATTGTTTTCGAGATTCACTCGCCGGAGCGGAAAATGAAACGTGCCTGCGTTGGGAAGGTGGTTGGTGAAAAATGGGGAGATCAGCGGTGCGGAGGAACATGCAATGAAGCGCCGAGGGAGAGAGAGAGAAATAGGTGGGTAATGATTGTCATCACAGTGGCAGTGGAAAATAATGGCGGTTCCGTATAAGGCCCTCTTTATTGGAAGAGTCCATTCCTAACCATCTGTCATTCAAATCAACGTATACATTCTCTGTAGCTCTTATGTCAGGGTTTAAGAACATTTATTTACAAGGTCCATAAAGTTATAGATCTCATAAAAATATTCGGGTTCCAGGAACACAACTACTAGTGACGTAACTTATTTATCAATAGTCAATAGCTTCGAATATATTCGATCTTTTACCGCCGGGTAAAATTTATGAATGCTTACCGTATGAATGATTGCTAATGCACATAATAATTAGTCAGTAAGAGTATAGTAACTGGTCATTTGTCTCCAAACAACTCTTACATTAAGTAATTAAGTCTCCAAGCGGTTCGTTGCGCATCCGCCATTACGGCTACTTACGAAACTTATTACTCCATGCCATAAGTTGTGCAACCTATAAATTTATCAAATGTCTCTGCAACACTTAATATATGGTTGCCATAGCTTATGTGTCCCATAACTTTATAGAATACATATATACATCGTTTCTGCAACTGGCCATTAATCAAAGTGTTTTTAGAGATTTCCCCGAGGTCTTTTCGAGCAATATCGGAAAATTTGGTCGCAGTTTTGTTTGGGTCGTAAAAATTGTCGTGTGACGCCTTTACTGACACTTTCCCGCCATCTCGAGTTGAATATTGTCATGTTGACAGCGTAGCTAACATTTGATTTTTGTTCCCCTCTTCTCCTTAGCTTCCTCCATATTGTGGCTCTCCTCTTCCATTCCCCTTATACACTAGCATTTCCCTTCTCAACGTCAAGTTTAGCGAATACGACTGTCAACATGTTTCGCTACTACAACATGTTTGTGACTGAGAGTATCCTGCCGACTGGAGTAGGCTTTTAAAAGTTCATTGTGGCTCTCCTCTTCCATTTCCAGAAGTAATTACTTGAAGAATGTCTATGACCTAAGTAACGTTTACTAAGAGAAGGGAAGTTCTTTTTTTTAAAATTCCGTTTAGCAACTTGAAGAATATTTGTTCAATTAGAGATATGTCAATAATCTGTGAGCAACTCGTTACTTAGGAGGTTATGACTGATATAGTGCTGCCAACTGCCTGTCTAGGCACCTGACAGGGGACCGTTGAGATGCCTATTTTGAATTCGTGATGTTTTAAATTTGCTGCATATTCCTTTTAAAGGCTACAATTAATGCCTACGTATGACGAATAAACGTATGGTATACATATTTGAGGTTGCAGGAAATTTTCTCTTACTATGCACCAGTCATAGATGAGAAATACAATTTTTCATGCTCCCCATCACGGTTATAAGTCGCTATTTGTTTATCAAAATGGACCAATGTCTTGGAAATATGGGAAATAGGCGGACGCAGATACCTAGTGAAATCCACCAATATTGCTCGGAAGGTATAGAAGACTATTTTTCAAAAACTTTTTCAAATTTCAAACGCGTGTCCCCCACCCATTTTTCTCTCATCAGTTTAAAATATTTCATCCCGCTAAACATTGCTCTTCTTTCCCTTTCCCCTACCAATTTGTTTTCATTAGTATCCCATTGCCTCAAATCTCTGTCAACACTCGCTTGCCTTGAATCCTGGACTACCGTAGCAACTTCCTTGCTTCCTCTAAAAATGTTTTCCCGTATGTTTACCTCTCTGCTTATCGAATTCTCTCCATTCATCTTCACGTTTAACCTCGCTTAGCACCAATGCATTTGTGTTCTCTTGACGCTCATAAAGACGCTAATCAGACGTTGTTAACCAATGACGGTGAGTTTAAGGTAGTTTGAGCGAAGTATCATTTCACCGATAAATCAACGAATTTTTTCAAATTTTATAGAAAAATATCTCACCTTTCCAAAGGGACCAAAATATGGGCTCTTAGCAGAACTACTTTCCTAGATTTTTGACGAACAATACCAGCCCTCTTACATGGGAAATGGTACGTTAATGCACTGCAGAGAGGCCTTTTTTTTTAAATATTAGGAATTTCGAACTCCTAGACGTCGTAAAAAATAATAGTGTGTAATATTTATGTTTTATCAACTCTTTTTTAAAATGAGTCTTATTATCACGGCAGTCATTTATTCAGGATCTCAAAATAATCTTCCGTGGTGAAGGATTTTTAAACGTACCGCGTGAAAAAAATGAGTCAAGTTTAAGACTTTTATAGATATTTTTTTATTTTATCATTTAGAATATCAGTCCTTTAAAAGTATTTAATTCCCCTTTTAATAATTCATCCCGCCAAAATCCATGCTTCCTTCAGTTGTTGTATTTAAAACGTATTCTTTGAATATGGTCTTCATTCTGGCTAGGGAACTATCTTTTTAATTAAATTACCACGGAGCAAAAATTATACATTTTATTTCTGGACTCGGTAGAGACGCTGTTAATAATGTCTGATCGACTTTAGCCATCAGATGACTTTACCTTGACATTTATGACATACTAACTGAGATCTTATTTTTATGACAGGATATCTGTCAGATGACGCAAACATTATCAACTGGAATGCACATCTACATCAGTTAAAAGACTTTTATGTCTGGTTTACTGGGCCGCAATATCTGGTGAATGTTAACTGTAGGATGACGCAAGGTTTTTGTAAGTTTGCTGTCAAACGAGCGTTCTGATTTCGTATATTATATCGTGTAACTGGCTAACACACCTGACCGGCAATTGGGAGATCCGGGTTCGAATCCTGGTCAAGTCAAATGATTTTTTCATAGCGAATTTCAACCCTCGTGTATATGCACCCGTGCGAGTGACTTCGTACCACATCATTTGTTACATGCAATGCTTGGCTATTGTCGGTTGATGAGAGCACTGTCAGTGGGAGAACCTGTTGACTTCGATTTTCAAGCAAAGAAAACATTTGCATTTTAAAATATTAATTAAACCAGAATTTTTGATACCGGAGTCTTGAAAAACCGCAGTCATCTATCATCTTGCTGGATTTCTTCCTATCGGCCGATGCGGAAAGAAAACAGTGGCGGTAGAGTGAAGAATGTGCGGAAAGAATGGGAAGAGATGGTCGGAAACGCAAAGATAAGAGAATGTGGAATGGGTGGGGGAATTATTGGCATCTCCAGCAAGTCAAACTTGACCATTAATTTTCAAACCCTCAATAATGGTACCTAGAGACTCGAGCACTTTAGATCCACCTCATAATTTTCTAAATTCGGGCCAATATTGTATGCCGCACGGGTTTGATATCGGCCCATCCTCGGGCGTGAATCCGGAGGTTTTGATAGGGAGCTGCGACGGAAATTTTATCGATAAATGTAATGTTTAGCGTGCAGAATTAAAGCGTATATCATGTGGCGTCACGCTTCTCCTAATCTCAGCCCACCCTGATGTCGCATTCTTTAATTGACAGCCCCCTCCCTCTCGACGTGGCTGCGACCTAATTAGGCCAAGGCAGCCACAAACTTCGGCGGATTGCGTAGCTAAGCGCAAAGATACGAGTATTACGTGGCTTTGTGTGCACTGTGTCACACGTGGACGGGTTAGAAGTTTGCTCGCGACAACGCGTGTCAAGAATAATTAGATATCTCACCTTTTTTTTTACTAAAACCCTTGCAATAAAAGGAGGCTTCAAATGTGACGTGCTTGAATAATTGAAAGTTGGAACACCAAATATTCCGATTTGTCGTAGGAATTTTTGAAAATTAATACTTTTTTAGGATGGCCTCCTTTAAATCATTTGAAACTGAGGAAAGTCCGCGAAATTCCTAAATTTTTGAAAAATCCGGGAATTATCGGCGATATTGACTTAATTTGGGGATTTATCCTCTATTTCTTTCGTCGATGATGATATTTTTCGACGGGGTCTATTCTTCGAACATTAGAAAGAGAGGTGCTCTGTTCGATCGTGACTTTTTTCTTGCTTAAAGTCAGGTTATAAATTAATTTACGATTTGTTTTTTATTATATTTATCACCATACATCGTTTTTTCGCTGCGTGGTTTTCAACGTTTCTCACAATTTCTCGAAATCGTGGTCGTTTTAAAAAAATAGCTTGAAACTTCTTTAGTGGTTTTGTTCGTATGAATATCAGTCAACTACTACGCCACATAATATTATCTTGGAGAAGCACGAAACGTGATCTACTATTTTTTGTGCCAATAGTCTTTTGTTTTTCTTGGTGAAAATAAAGGTGTACTTTATCTTACTAATAGCTGACCGGAGCTTCCAATTTGCCATTTTCAAGGTCAACAGAAATTGTCGAAATCGGTTATAAATAAACTTATTGGGAACGTACCAAGCGATTTAATGCATGATGTATACAAGTCATCATTACAGAATTACGCCACATAACCTCATCCTCCTGGACGATGACTGCTGCGGAGAAGAAAAGGGAGGAAGCATTCGAAATGTGGTGCTGCAGAAGAATGATGAAAATTAAATGGATAGACAGAGTGAGTAACGAGGAAGTCCTCAGAAGAGAAAAGATAAGTCTTTTGAAAACCCTAAGAAGAAGACGGGACAACTAAATCGGCCACATCATGAGACATAATGGCCTGATGAAGACAATCGTCTGTGGACAGGTCAACAGGAAGAATGGCTGAGGAAGGCCTTGTTTGAGATACGTAAATTTGAAGAGATTAGCTGATAGGAGAATTGAGCAGACAGCTAAGTCAAACCAATCTCAGGATTATTGACTGATGATAATGAACCTCATCTTAGTCTAATACAATACGTGAAACATTATACGGGGAACAAATCAATATTAGGTTGTAAAAAGAGTGTGTTTTGATGCGTTTCAGTGGAAAATGGAGGGCGATTGTGATGCGATGGCCTAATTAGAGGGAAATGGGGTTGATATTTGCATCCTTCGCCGACTGAGGTGCGTCGGATGTGATGAAAAAATAATCCCAAGTTCCCTCTCATCTCTTTTT
The DNA here is from genome assembly GCA_963169105.1 of Ceriagrion tenellum. Taxonomy (NCBI): domain Eukaryota; kingdom Metazoa; phylum Arthropoda; class Insecta; order Odonata; family Coenagrionidae; genus Ceriagrion; species Ceriagrion tenellum. The sequence continues at coordinate 50,631,328 of OY720633.1, read as the reverse complement.
TCAAACGACCCCCACTGAATTTCGCACTTCATTCGCACCTTCAAAATCGAAAACTCTCCATCCCCGTTTCTCCATCAAAACCTAACTCCGTTCAGGAGACCTTCAAGGCGAGAGACTTGGGAGTGAGGGAGCAGGCACTTCCTTCTTTTCACATATTCCTCCCAGAATTCCATCGCATTAAGGGGTTTTTTGGGGAAGTGTGCGAAGTCGCCTGAGCGTGTCGAACTCTGTAGCGCCCGCGTGTGAGTGTGCGTGGATCTCCGGCAAAGCCCACGTTATCCTCCGGCCATCCCCCCCTCATCGAACCCTCCCCTGACTCTGGAAAAAGATTTTCATACGTTTTATTTTTTCCTCGGCGAGGTCGAGAGGCTTGTGGCGTAGGCGTGGGCGTAGGTATCGCTGACGCGGCGACATTGGCCGTGCGGCGTCGAGGGCGGTCGCACGCTACCTTGAACGGCCCTCTCTCGAACTGAAGGAGAATTAGGGCCAGGATGTGTCCGGTGGGTTGGAGGAAGTGTTAGTGGGGGGGTGGGGCGGGAGGGGGAAGCTGAAGTTTTTTTGGCGATGACGGTTCGAGGAGGTTCTTCCATTCATGTGAATATAAATTATATTCATAGGCTGTGCCTTCTGGTATTTGAGCATATTTCAATAATGTGAACGTCCCTTTTTCATGCTAATCAGTGCGAAGATTGCTTCACTGTAACTCTCCTCTCAATTATCCTCCAAAGCCAACAGTTCTATTTCTTCCCAAGTCTCCAATATAGAATCCGTCGTAATTTACCTGAGATATTCCTTCTCTCTGCAAGGCTCTTATGAGAACAATGAGGCTTGTATTAAGCGGCCACCACAGGGCCCATGAGATAATGGCTGCTTTAGTAGGTGACCGCTTAAGGGAGGTGATATTTACATTGCTTCATTCATTAGTTGTTCAATCCTAAGACTGATTAACTGCAGCCCTCCACCCTTCCATATCTGATGCTAGTTCCCTTACCCCCTGGTATCTCTTCCTATGTGCTTTCCTCTTTATTTAGTCCATGAACTTATTCCTGGGTCTTCCTCTCGGGGCTATTCCCTCCATTTTACCCTCAATAATTTTCTTCACAAACCCATTGTATCGCAGAGTGTGTCCAATCCATCTGGTCCTTCTTTTCTGTATGTTGTTCCATATGGTCCTTTCCTCGTCTATTCTCCTGTACACTTCAATCATTTCTTTTTTGTCCGTCCATTCGATCTTCAGCATCCTCCTCCAGCGCCATGTTTCGAAGGCTTCTAGTCTTTCCTGATCAGATTTTCCAATTGTCCAAGCTTTCGATCCATAGAGTGCTACGCTCCACTTGAATGTCTTTAGATACTGTTTCTTGGTTTTTAGCCCAATCTTCTTTGAGCGCAACAGTTGTCTTATTACATTGCTTATATGCTTGGAAATTCATTCTGATCTTGAAAATATCGGCCGCCTAGAGAGGTGACCACTAAAGGGAAGTGGTTGCAGAGGCAGGTTTCTCTGCACAACGTAAGAATTTCCTTTCACACGGAATTGTCAAACAGAAATAATGTGGACGATTAAATACCGTAAATTATTATTTTGTCTTGGACTCTTTATGAGACACATATCGACTTCTTCAGTTAGCCCTACAAGGGAAAGTTGGGACATGACCCGTAGGCGATGTATTAATCTCATGGTCTGTCAATGTGAAAAAGCGTCATTGTGCAGCATTGGTGGAACTGCTCTGAGACCTATCACACAGATTAGATATCGACAAAAGGGGGAAACTCGTCTTGAAAAAATCATTTGAATTGACTGGGATCGATATCTTATCTCCAAAATCTATGAAGATAGCTTGGTTGTGTGACTGTCCAGCGCACCTGATCGGCAATTCGGAGATCTGGGTTTGAATCCCGGTCAAATGAAATGATTTTTCATGCAAATTCCACCTTGTTTGGTGTTTACTCTCAATGAACCCTTAAGCGCGACTGCGAACCACATCATATGCGTAATTACAATCATTTGAAACCTTGGCAATAAATTAGTCATCGCCACGATAAAAGCCAAAGCATGGACCACATAAGTGAGAAGAAGAATAATTTCTTTTTCGTTCTTCGTTGGTTATTAAATGCAGTCATATGTTTAAGGATGTAAATTAAGGCATTTGAATATTTTAGTTTACTTTTTCAGTGATTGTGCGTGAGTCTATGTGCCCTTCAGCCTGCTCTCTTCAAACAGTCTGAGATTTCTGATCGACCTGAGGCGACCACTACGTAGCCTTTTGGTCTTCTTTTACTGCATATTGTAAGCAGATAAATCAGGGTCAGACCACTTGCAAAATTTGAGATCAGTCTTGTGTTCAGATCGATGTCAGATCAATTGGTAAAGTAGTGAATACTAGGTGGTCAAAGGACTCACCGTGGTTCCAATGTGAGAGGAATAAATATGCTCTGCTGTGGCTCCGGAAAAAAATTCACTGAACTGCTGAGTAATAGAAAGGAACGTTAGCAAAAGATTCCTTATCATGCTCACCGAAAGGAGTTTTGACGATGATTGCTAGGATATATGAAATTAAAAAGTCAGTTGAAAATGTGAATATAAGGTATAGCAAAATAAATCTGTCCGCAACCAAAGGAGTATACAAAAATCGAAATTTGGATCTTTTTTGAGAATAAAATATGTCAATACGTAGCCTATGGCATGGAAAAAGAGGAAAATGCACAAAATATGAATTACTAAATTACAACTACCATTTATATCAGTTGGAAAAAGAGTCGCTGTAAGCGAAGATAGCACTTTTACGAAGATTTTTGAGCGTCGCTCACAGCGATATTGGCACTCTAAGGGTTAACAACCCCATGAGCAACTATGTGTAGTGGAGTGAGCGTGTTGCAAGTAAGTCATTGGTGTGAGAGAAATCTCCGTCCTCCACTTACTTATGTGTGTCCAACTAGTGCTCCTCTTGAACGAGGTTGATTTTAACTAGTGTTTTAGCCGTGGTCATTTGTTTGCCTTTGAGGCTGATACCAACATGCTCAAGGGTTTGCCTTATTTTTTTGTCAATGTAGCAACCTCTGGAGAACGTCATCGTTTTCTGCCGCCAGAATATCGTTATCGGTGAGGCGTAGGATTGTGATATTTTGGTCTCATATAGCCGGTGGAGAGAGTAAAAAAACACGTCTGTTTGTGAAATTGTGCATTTCTCATCAGTTGAGCGAATCCTTGGCGCGGGTTAGTTCCCCGTAAATCTCTCAACGACCCAACTTTATTTGCCCTTGACTTGTGGCGTAAGCCATTTACTTTTGTTGTTTTTCCTGTGTTTGTTCGTGTGCGTCATGTCCTTCACGGAATCAGCATGTGGGTTTAACAGCCCCGTGAGCCGCTTCGTGGGCTGGAGTGTGCGTGTTGTAAGTCGGTAAGAAGCGTGAGAGTAATCTCCGTACACCACTTATTTGTGCGTGCCCGACCAGTGTTCCTCGTGAACGAGGTTTCAGCACCCCATCAGAAAAGTACTAGCTGGCAGAGCGAGTGAGTACCGTTTTGTTATTGTGTGAATGTGTGTTTTACACTCGTTGTTGTTCTGGATATTTTTAGTTATGTTTAATACCTTACTATGGATTAAATATGTCTTTATGCGAAAATAATTGTGTAAACGGCTCAAATGAATGAGTAGAATTTTTGATTTGTGTATGCGGACGCAGTCGCAAGGGAAACTCTTAGAGGACTGCGGCTGGCGATGCCCACTTCGTTTCTTTGACAGTGGGTATAGTAAACTCGATGGAGATGGGTGAAGTATGGTGACGGCGAAACTAGGAAATCGATACGTCCTTGTACGAGATATTCGGTGAAAATTTATTCCTCATAAAGGTGAGAGTTGATGCTAATATAACACTGGCATAAGAAACCTTCTTTTTATGGGTTTGGCAACTCTTCATAATTTTATGACAAAGATGATGTCAATAACAACTTGGGAACAGCCCGTGGGTCGTTGGAAAGTGCTACAGAAACTCATAGGTGAATCTGAATCCTGCTGCTGCATTAAGAACGGCTTTAAGGAAATTTACCTATGTGAATGATAAGCAGGAAAATTGAATTCCTGCCTGCCTAATTAAGTTCTCATTTGTCATGATCTCGAATGCGTGAAACCGCAGTACGTTCTTTTAAATGCGGAATCATAAGCACCGTAGTACGGGATCACAACGGTGGCTTTATTGCGGATATATATTCCAGCTGGTTATTCTAATTTGATCGTGAGATAATTTAATGGAGTCGTCGTACCTCAACAATGGTGCTAATAGGAGTAACATTTAATTCCTTTGTTTTATCTATATTTAATGTTGTGAATTTTGGTTTTAAATTTCACATTTTTATTTTCAAATTACAAGTCTGTTAATTTTGGAACTTTCTGTGCGCTAAACGAAGTGGATTAATTATTGGCTGATTTGGGTTTCGCTCGCTCATTGTTGACGATTGAGCTCAATATATGCGGGTAATTATGAGCGGTTAGGCTCCCGAATTAGGGGCGTGTTATGCCATGCGGTTGAACACGAAGAATAGGTCGGTGCGGGGTGATAAAAAAAATCGACGAGTGGAACGGCGGAAAGCAAAAAAAATGCCGATCCAACCCCTCCGTCGGCCAATTTGGCCTCCTGCCCCATTTAACGTTTAATATCATCTCATTTAATTTCGTCATGAGTTCCCCAGGATGACAAGGGAACACTCTGAAATAACATCACGCTCGAGAGAATTAGTTTATGCGATTGTGGTGGTCATGGGGAGGTGACATGGAGCGGGGGATGGGTAGGGGAGGAATCTTCTCCATCCACGAAACTGAAGCGGTGCATTTGTGGAGACCCGGGAGGGGAAAGCAGTTAATATTTCATTGCACGAGCGCTCACAGAAAAAAAGAGGTCCTCACTTTCACCGATCCGACGGGGGAAATGTCGCGTCGCCTGAACCAATCATTCCTGGACTTGATCGAGTCACTATTGACTTACGGCCCGCGATTGCGAGGATCTGCGTGACGCTGTCGAGAGAATTGTGCGAAGTGTGGTCCAACATTCTGCTAACTCATGATTAGCCCGCTGCAACCGGCGATGGAAAAACAAGGGTCCGAATCCAACGCTGGTGAAAAAAATGGCGACAATGTCGAGAATTTACGTTCGCGTCCCGCGAATAAACTAGCGCTCATGTCCAGCGAGTTCAAAATTTGTTCCCTTTCCGTGCGTCACTTTTCCCCGTCCCCGCTTTCGCCGAAGCCATTCCCTGAATTCACTTCTCCCTTTTATCTCCGATGACTGCGTGTTTGATCAGTCTACTCCGTTAATGCGTCAACCATTTGTAATATTTACTTTGCTGAAAGGCTGTAATTTTTGAATGCATGGGGAAGAATAGTTGTAAATGAGACAGCTCCGTAATGAGATAGGCATTCGTTTATTTACGTGGGTCATTCTAAAAATGGCTTTCCGATGAAAGGAAGTATGTGATTGATATTATCATTATTTTTGAGTATTATCGAATATAGCCTCTCTGTGGGGAAGTTAGCTACATTTATCCCCATGAATGGATTATTGAAGTACCTCATTCGTGAAAATGATTACTCCATTCCCTGTATAAACCCGACGTGAATGAGGACTTTGTACGCAGTTCCTTAATAATGCAGTACTGAACAGGGAAACGGTTGCTTGTTTTTACCAAAAAATGCGTATTGCCGAAGCCCCAAGGGGAGTTGATGGAGGAGTGTCACAAAGGGTTCCTGCACAGGCTTGGGGACAAATAAGTATTGCTTTAAAAATAGTCTAGTTATTGCATTAGGTTACAACATAGCTGGGGCCATATCTCTCCCGTTCATCCGTTTTCCACGCGAATATGCTTTTGCAGTCATGCTGCAGATTCTCATTTTTAGCCTCCCAAACATTCATTTACTCCGACTACTCCTTACATCCTTGTTTTTTGCTAACTTGTAAAATGTTACAGTGATTGTCAATCACTAATCTCTTATCGATTCATCAATATTTGGTTGATCCCTGTCCATAATATTTTCTTGTTGCATTCACTGTCCAAAAAAGATAGCGGAATTATCCTTAAAATTTTCCACCGATGTTAATTCGGCTGATATTTCCCGATAAAGTCATGATTTTGAAACGTTTAGTAAATGACCGTATAAGATACATATTTTCAGGCTTAATTATAGCGGCGATGAAGTAATAGCTTGAGTCAAAATATCAATTCTTATGCAGATATAAAATAAATACGGGTTGAAGCCACACAAAAATCTTGAGTATATTTTCAATCATAACGTGTACAAATATTCCATTGCCAAGAGTGAGCTTGTAGGATTGTTATCGTTAAAAATAACCAACCAAGTTTGACGGATACAAAATTCCGATGCTATATAAAATCTGAAGACTCTTGCGAAATTGTGTGGAACTTATGCATGATGCATAAATGAAAACTTTGCAATTTTCCACAATATAAATTTTACTACGACCCAAGTTTCGATGTTTTATGTTTTGATGTTAAATGATGATGATGTAAAAACTTCGAAACCCGGGTCGTAGTGAAATTTATATTGTGGAAAATTGCAAAGTTTTCATTTATGCATTCCATTGCTAAGTGTGAGTTTGTGGCATTGTCGTGGTTAAAAAGACCCAACCAAGTTCGACGGATACTAGGGATGTATATTCTTTCAAGACCTTCCTCATTTGTCAGTGTCAATGACGCTCATTTTTTCAATTACCACTTCGTAGAACTCTCGAGGAGTAGAACCTGGTAATTGTGGGTGGCGAACAAAACCTCACCGCCTGCGCCAGGAAGGCCGATCCTCTTATCGAGGCAATTGTTTGTTCAGGACATTGTTATTTGATGTGAGATCACATGAGCAAATCACGCGGTAATTGGCCCTCGCAACTCCTGCCTTCGGCCAAATCCGGGCACTATCCTCGACCATGACGCTACAGCCAAGTGAAATACTATAATCCCATAAAATATACTTAGAAGTACATACATCATTTGGTAATTACAAAAGAAATTCAACAAAATGGATTATTAAGCCGATCTAACGTGGCTTGTGGAAAATTATGGTTTGAAATTAACGTAAAAATTTATTGAATGAACTTGTTCTTTTTCCACTTTATCCATTTCTGCTCCCATTATAATATTACCCACGCCCTCTTCAATACTTTCCTCTTCCTACGCTGTGGTGACAATTGTTTTATGCCAAATATCTGCACAGCAATTTACCGGTTGCAGCGTTATCGTCATTTATTTTTCTTACTCGAGGTATATCCATGCTATGCTCTCTGTATTCTGCCCTGCCAAGGTAATCGACAGTAACTAACAAAATTACACATTTTTGAGGTGAGAGTTGATTTTGTCATTTTCAACCGTGATGATTAAAAAAAAATTAAACAAAAATATCGTATACACAGCGGTTTGCCAGACATTACGTTCTGCTTTACCGTATCTGCAGTATAAATGCCAGTTGCCTAAGCCAGATAACAGTATATTATAAGTATTTCCCCCAAAAAATATCTCCCCTTATTATTTACCTCCGCTCGCTGACAATCTAAGCATCAACTAAAGCTTTTAATCTCCTCGAAGATGGTCTAGAGCAGGGGTGGCCAACCAAGGTGATCTTGCGGGCCACTTTGGAAATGTATCATAACTCCGCGGGCCGCACAGAAAATTATATATCCTTATATTAGATTTAGACCCACCATTGGCATTATTTTGGAGTGAAAAATTGGAACATAATGAGTTATTGTTATTGTGTTAAAGTTATTGTATTAAAGTGTAATGAATCTCGCGGGCCGGAAAAATGTTCAAGGCGGGCCGCGGGTTGGTCACCCCTGGTCTAGAGGAAGAATCAAAGACTCGAAGATGAAAACTTTAGCATGCGATAACTCAGAGAACGATGATTTAGTTACTGAAATCCATCTCTAAATACATTTGCTACTGTGAATTTGTTGTTTTTTTTGCATGAAAACTTCTATCGTGAATTGCTCCGATTATTTGGCGAATGAACGCACAAACCCGTTGATATCTCACGAATACCATCTCTTCCATTTGAATATTGAAAATTTAAACCGCTGTTTACTTCATTATTATCTTTTTGCGATGGTTGAAACGCTTAGAGTGCCTTCTAGTGAAGAGCTCTGCCCATTGGTACGGCAACAAATCAATTAGTTAATCCTTCGAACGCACATTGACGTAACGACATGCAGTAATGCGCGTATATTATGCATTAAGTTATTAGGTTATCACTATTTTACGAACTCCAACATACTTTGGTAGATCAGATCACGAGAATTAAATGAGGGAAATAGAGTATAGAAGAGAGAGATTTAAAATGTGTGAAAATTGCTATATAATGATAAAAAATGTAGTTTTACTTCCTGTTAACAAACAAATGTCAGCTGAAGACACTTTTACTGAGTTTTTGAATTTTTAAAAATGATAACGGCGTTATGTTTATTCCACGAATATTCTTTGTTTTTAATTTTGCATGGTTCACTTCTTTCTTAATATTTTATTATTAATATTTAACTCGATGAGCACTATTGTTGTAATTAGATGCTTCTAAATTTAAAAACATGAATTACATTTTGTTACATAATTTTATTCTTTAATTTAAGTTAATTCATGGTAACTTCCTTAAATGGATGAATGAGAGAGGGATGGTAAGAAATGGTCAGCGAATGTTTATCTTGAAATGGTCTGCGAAGCTGTTTATAAGAACTTGTTGATCGTAATACGCATTCTTGTCCTCTCTACGTACATAATTTTTCTTTCAAAATGTCATCGTTAAAAATGCAATCATGTAATTAAAGGAAAATATAAAAATCAACTTTGCTTTGAAAGAGAGAATCATTACGGAGAGTGGGGATAAAAAGGGACGCCGATAGGGAATATGCTTCAGGAGGAAATCAATCACGTTGTAAGCTCATTACATAAACATCAGGATACGTGGATGCCCTTTTTTGCAGAATTGAAAAAAAAGTTAGAGAAGTGTTTTGAACTAGGCGTTAATATTTTAATATTAATAAGCGTCTGTAAAACTTTGGTTGCTTTCTAGTAGATTATAAACCAATTCACGAATAAGGGGGCACATTGAACTTTTTTTTTATTAATTTCAATAATGGGACTTATCGAAGAACTCGCCACCTGTTTTCGTACCCAAGAATGGAAAGGCTATAAAAAGAATTACTTGTCTCACGATAATTCCAGGTAATCTTTCAAGTAATGATTATTTATAGCAATAGGAGCATGGGATAAAGAACCCATATTAGGGTCGGTTAATCTTATAGTGGGAAGACAAGGATTCGCTGGTGTTGCTTGCATTTGCATAGCAAAAGTGATTGTTGATATCGTCACATGAAACAAGACCTTTTCCTCCGAGAAACATGAGTGTCTCGTAGTTCTCTACACCCACCCAAAATGAATATTAAGACTGGAATGCTGGTATGAGGTTTGAACCAACATAATAGGCAAGGGCGTGAAGATATGAGTATAGCAAAGGTTTTTATACAAGGCCGATATCTTTCTTTTCTATTTGAGGAATAGGCTGAAGTTATTTATATGTATAGCAGTTATATAGATTTACATAAAATGAAAGACATTTGAGGTATAGTTGAAAAAATAATCAGCGTTCCTATGGCAACGCAGCCCGGAGCGAGTGAAAAATAGAGCCATAGGAAGCGGATGTTTTGTGACTTCGGGGTGATACATTTGTTAGATAAAAATAATGAGTTAAAAAACGAAAGGATAGTTCTGCTGAAGAGGTACATGGGAGGAAAATAAAAAATGAGCGATAAATTACTTGAGAAGTGGAGAAGTTGTAAAATGTATTTGGAGAGCAAAATATCCAATGGCTGGAGAAGCACACTCTAAAGGAAGCTCTTCTTTTAGGAAAAACATTTACTCTCCGAAAAAAACATCATCAAAATTTGGGAGCACTCTATCTCTACTCACATATTGACTTGAATATGCTATGAATCAATTCTCTTTCTTCTCCCGATGATGACCGTAGTCATCAAAATGATTAGCTCTTTGCTTCGTGCTAAAACCGCGAGTTGATTTTCAGAGATAACCAGAGGCAGGTTTAAGGCAGTTAATGAAAATCCATCAAAAGTTGCTTTGAAATCCGTTTGGCGGCTCTTCTGTGGTTTCCTCAGTGGCACTAGATTACTAATCAGCAAATGGATATCCCGACTAATGTAACCTTAGGAATTTTAAATCCGTATAAAAACCATCTCCACTTCACAAAATCCGGTAATTTTATCGTTACATTGTGATTTCGCTCATCTCTAGCTGTTCACTGCTTTTTACGGATGGTATAAGCGTCATTAAAATAACTAGGAATCATAAAAAATCGATAGAAGTAATTGATAAAACCTTTGCAGTTCAGTTTCCATACTCAAGACATTCTAGTTTGTTGGACGATTTTACGTCGTCTGCGTGAGTTTGAATTCAATGCATTTTCATGAGGAAAGAGCAACAAGGCGTTAGGTTTAGGGAAGGATAGAAAGATAGAGGAAGAATAGTGATCCTCTCCCGCTGAAGAGGGGTTCTCACCGGAAAGCTTCCCTACGCAGTGGACACCGGTGCCTATTTTATTCTTCCAAAGTCCCTATTGTATTCTTCCAAAATCTACATCCTTCAAATGCTACCTGGAATTTCAACCTCAGAGAGTCGTGAAATATTGACAGCATACACCAATTGTCCTTGCGATCGGCGTATTCCTTTCGTCGGAACACACAGAATGACAGATTATAGGAGAGATTTGATTAGTAAACCCAACGTTTTCTCACTTGGAATACGTTGCCAGTATTTGGGATCCTCATGATGTTGGCTGGAAAACAGAGTCAAAACACGAGCAGAGATCAGCAAGATTTTTGAAAGGCCGTTATGATAATCTCGGTAAAGTTACTGACCTCTTGCAACAGCTGCGATGGGAAACGCTTATTTTCCGACGAAGCCATTAATAACTTACAATTATCAACATATTACTGTAGATCAGATCATGAGAATAAAATTGGGGAAATAGACTGCAGAACAGACCGGTTTAAAATGCCTTTTTTCTCGCGATCGATAAGAGACCATAATGGCGGCCGATGAGACTTTTAAGGAGGTTAGTCGGCTGGTAGTCCAGCTGATCCGTTGATATGCTCCCAAATACATGTTTTTTTAATCTACCCCGTAGTACGAACATTACGTTTCGTATGGTATCTGTACGATTTTTGCATCCCATTTGCATAGTTGCACTGTTCATTAATTCAACAGTTTCTGTAGCATTTGTCGCATACCTATAGTGTAATGCATGTTAATGAAAGTTAATTGTTTATCATATTGCATGATGATGATAACTCACCCCCTGCCAAGCACCCTTGAGGTGCCGTGTAGGGTAATATGTAGGTGTCGATATTAAGTAGTCATTGCGTAAATTCAAATAGCTGCGGAACTAGCCGCGCAATAACTTAAACGGACTCAACCGGTGATGAGATGTATACAATGTACCGTGAAAAAATTATTCAACCGCTGCCAAGCACGCTTGTTGTGGCTTGCTGGTAATAATTAGTAGATATACTCGGCGCGTTATAGAGGGGTCTAGGTTCGAATCCCGGTGCAGGAAAATGATTTTTTAAACTGTAAATTTCACACAAGTTGTAATTGTGTGCCATTAGTGTGTGTCAGGTACTGGTTTGAAATAAATGAGGGAGTGAAGCAAGGATGCGTAATGGCACCGTGGTTATTCTAAGTTTCTATGAGTGAATGTCTGAGAGATGCGTGTAGGGAAAATTTCCTCTGTAATAAAACAATAATAGTGATGGAAATTTAAACAATTTAATTTCTATTGAATCCCTGCCAATGTATTGAATATATGCCAATAGTAAAATTACGTATGAGGTGTATATTGAGCATTATCACGTCAGTATTTTCAAGCCGTGGTCTGGAGTTACATGCGGGGTGGTTAAATGTCACTGTCTACAAAGTTCAAAGCAAGGTTGTCACTAACATTATGTAGATCAATGTTATTGAGTATTGTGAGGGATACAATTTTTTTAAGCACAAGTTGGTTATCAGTAATATTGACCAGTTATTAGAGATATAAATTTGCTTGTTCTCTTGTACGTGGGTGATGAAGTGTTGCTGTCTGAGAGAGTCCACTAGAGTTGCAATCTCCTGGAAAGCTTATATAAGGCAACGTGGAACGTGGACTTGAAGTAAATGCTTCATGGATCAAGGTTGCAGTTCTTGAAAAGGGCAGTGGGAAGAATGATATGCATAATGAGGGTAAACGATGACGTAATAGTACTGGCAGACAATTTTGTCACCGTTGGCCGCATGTTTGTGTAAGATGATAGGCCAGAAGAGGAGATTATGAGGCGCGCGAATGTCGCTAGTGAATTCGTAGGTAGTAACTGTTATATATCTGGGAATGAGTGGGAAGCGAAAATTGCTGTGTACAAAAGTGTACTCCTTTGATGTTATAATATGGCCTGAGTAAGTCAGAATGAATTTAAGGGTAGGCTAAATGCAGTGGTAATCTACATCGAAATACTACACTGAAAACCACCGCGTGGACGTGAGGCAGGGGGTGTTAGGACACCAGCCGTGAAAAGATGTAAGCGATACATCTACGTCTACATCTACGTCTACATCTACGAAGTACCGTGCACGCCAGCGCTAGGGTGTGTGGCACGGGGTGATTCCATACCAGGCATGCAGCACTCATCCCAGTTCAAATGACAACGGCACACTTTGGTTGACAAGGACAATGACAACTTCTTGGTTTTTACGGGCGTTGAGCCATAGATATGAGATGTTTCACGTGTTTGTTGCATCAATAGCAAACGGTTATGATTTCTATTCATCTACGAAATACCGCGCAAGCCACCACTAGGCTGTGTGGCACGGGATGATTCCACACCAGGCATACAGCACTCATCCCAGTTGAAATCAGAACCGCCCACGTTACCTCGGATGAAAGGCGCAGGCCAAAAGTAGTCAGGACAACGATACGCATTCAGACCAGAAATCAGGAGAGTGAAGTGCAAGAGCATGCTACCATGCATTAAACTACTCAAGATATAAGTACTGGTTAGTATAATTAATGCGACAAATAAATAGCACTACAAGGTACTAAAACATGCCAGAGTATATCATGCCGGAGATTGCATGCGAGGTTAATATCTGATAATCATGTTAAGATATTAAGCACTTGTGAAAAAAAACCATTTAACCTAGTCAGTATCCTAGAACTGATCTGTCGCAACTATTATGGTCCCTTATTGTACGTGGCAAAAAATGACACTAAATCTATCGGTTCTGCAGTCTATTTCCTTAATCTTATTGCTGTGATCGTTTCTACCATAATAGTTTGGCTCTAGCAAAATATTTTGAACATCCAGCAAGAAATAGTCTACATCAAACTATTGAAAAGATGTAACCTATATTTTTCCCTTTGATGGAATAGAGGTTCCCACCCTCATTCCCTCAACAATTTAGTAACACGACTACGTTTATCATGACAATTTTTAACAAATCTAGCTGCCCTCCGCTGTATTCGATCTATATCTGAAACTAGTTCTACTTCGTAAGGGTCCCATATACTAGCGGCGTACTCCAAGTGAGGTCTCCCGGGAGAAAAATAACATCGCTCCTTTACTTTATCGTCACACTTTCCCAGTATTCTTTTAATAAATCCTAATTTACGATTTGTCTGTCCGCAAATTTCACGTATATGCTTCCCCCACGACAAGTCCCGAGTAAGGGTCACTGCTAAGCACTTAACTGACTCTACATTTATTAGTTCGACTCGATTAATTATGTACGTCTCGTTGGGTAAGCTACTCTTCCTCCAAAAATACATAAAAAGGCACTATTTAAAATTTATTTCTAACCGCCAAGTGTCGCACGTTTCGTTTATAGCATCTAGGTCTTTCTTCAACACAATTCTATCAGACTCTGCATTAATAATTCTGTACAATACTGCGTTGTTCGCGAAAAGGAGAATTTTGCTCGTATCGACGGTGGTGATATCATTAATATACCAAGGAAATAATAAGGGACCAATGATACTTCTCAGGGGTACACCGGATGTGACTTCAACTGTATCTGAACTAACGGCATCTAGAACTACCCTCTGTTCGCGGTGACTATAGAAATCTTTAATCCAGCATATTATATCGTGATGTATTCCATAGGCTTTTAGCTTAGCAAGTAAGTTTGAATGCGGAACTTTATCGAGAGCTTTTTTGAAATCTGAAAATATGGCGTCTACCTGGGTGAGCCTTTCTCCAGAGGAAAGAATGTCGTGAACAAAAACGGCTAACTGGGTTTCACAGGACCTGCCTTTTCGGAATCCATCCTGGTTTTGAATTAACAAGTTCTGACTATCTTAATACCTTATAATTGTGCTGACGATTATATGTTCCAATACTTTGCATGAGATGGACGTGAGGGAGAAAGGTCAATAGTTACTAGGATCTCCTTCATGGCCGCTCTTAAAGATAGGAGTAACGTACGCGGTTTTCCAGTTGTAAGGGACACGATGTTCTGCTAGAGATTTTTCATATAGTATTATCGAGTACGGTGCTATTTATGACGCTAATTCTTTATAAACTCGGTTGGAAATTTCATCGGGACCAGATGATTTCTGGGGGTTAATGGATTTCGGGTGACTTTCTATGCCGCGACAAGAAATATCTATAGACTGCATTGGATTTTTGTGTAAGCAAGACAATGTAGCGGCGCGGCGTTATTCCGAGGGCATGAAGTGTTGACACTTTGAAAATATGTGTTAAGGATATTTGCTTTTTCTAATCTATAGCTTACTCTCTCTCCTTGACCGTTTTTTAGTGACGTTATTGTAGATTTATTCCCTTGAATCTTCCTCACGTTAGACCAAAATGCCTTAGGGTTATTTTCCAAAAATTCACCTAATATTTTACTCTTGCATTCCGTTACTGCTTTTCTTAAGGCCACTTTTGCTGTTGTTTTAGCTCTCCTATATTTGTCATAAGTTTCCTTAAGTTCCTCGTCGGATAGATCCTGATGGGCGTTCTTTATCTTCGCGTGCAAGTTTCGTTGTTGCCTGAGAGATTTTCGTAAGTCTGCATTATACCACCGAGGTTCCGTATTGACTGTTTTCAGTTTACTTGGATGAAGGTCTAAGGTTTTTGGAGGTGAAATGGTAACGTGTATTATGGGAGTGTTTTTCAGATTATATTGTGATCATTTATTGTGCTCAGAAAGAACGAGTTTTTGTACCTATGTGTTCGACTATATACATATCTGTCTTATTTTATCGCTTCTGTCAGACCTGGAGATGTAGTGACGCGTCATGATAATATTCTCTGTGTCGTTCTGAAATACACCAGTTCTGAATTTCTGAAGGAAGCTAAGCCTAGCGTGTATCCTCCGAGTCTCTAGGGGCTCCCACCGTAATCCTTCTAAAAGTTCTGAAACATTTATGTTCGCTCGTAGCAGTTTTTAACAAAGCATGCAGATTATCTTTGTATTTTATTAATTTTGTTGCTAAATCTTTATGGCCAGGATCTCAGGTAATGGATTACCTGAGAACTGCATGCGGGTAGAGCAGGACGATTAGATTTAAGAATGGGTGGTTGATGGAAGAATGTAGGTTGGATGGTCCACTGATGTGCATTTATGGAAGGAGTGTGCTTCGTTGGTTTGACCTAGTCGAGAGAATGGATTGGAGTCCAATAACGAAACAGTTAATGGTGTGACAGATAAGGGTAGGCCGCGAAAGTCATGGGTGAATGTGGTGGACGAGAATGTGTTGAGGAGAAATATCAGGAGTCTTCAAAAGAGGAGAGAGTGTATGAAAAAGAGTGCATGATTGCAAGAGAAGCGAAAGTGGTTTGTAAAGACAGAGCACTATGAAGGACGTTATTGATGGGGATCTAGTTTTCTGTGGCTAAAGGAAATACCTGAATTCTTTGACTTTGCCTGCCTCAAAATTAAATAGCGTGATGGATATGTCTTGTTATATGCAAACTTATTCATATTTTTTGATTTTTTCATATTCCATTCATTTCAATCGGATCGCACATTTTTGACACTGGGTCTTAGTTGTCGAAAGCGCTTGATCAATGATCCTGATCTCTACATTATTTGCGTCGATGTGAAAATGTACTTTCAATATCGGCTGAGTTTTCAGGAGCTGAGGAAAATCTTTCATAAATTCTTTTTTCTTCAAAAGTCATTGTTTGTCACCCCAAAAAATCGCACATGAAGCATCACCATTGAGTGGAAAGTAGTCCTTCATCTACTATATCTGACATTTACAACACATACTCCAAGGCCTCACGGTATAATTCTGAGGTGTAAGTTAGAAGATAATATGCACTTATTGATTAAGAAACACTTTAATGATTAAGACTGTCGCCGAAGAGATTGTTAGAGAAGTTATTGAGCGTACTCGATATATATTCAAGCTCGTTAACCAGCCTTTAATGCTGTGGTGCCATAGTTAAATTTGATTTCGGCCTTTCCCCTCTTCCTGGCCCGCTGAAGTTTTGCCTTTGATGTGTTGTAAGCAAGCCGCAACTCTGCCGAGGGAGCCCTCCTTAAACCTGTCGAGTTCATTACGGGAAATATATGGGCGTGGGAGTGATAGGATAGGAAATGGTGTTGGCAATGGGGATTTATGGATCCTCAGAGCACTTAAAACAGCGAGGGTTTCGACTTAAGATTTCATGGCGATTCATTTTATATAATTTACGCTGTCAATCGGATGGGAACGTTATAGGCTTTTGTAATTATAGTTCGCCTTGACATCTTTGAATGCTGAAACACGATTTCGATTAGCAATGTGCTTAAATATTTTAATGAAGTTCTGTTGGCGCACCTTGCTAATTATTTTGCTCTTATATCCCATTATAATATAGCGACCTTGCAATGAAATTACCGCGAGAAAAAAAATGGACTTGGACTTACGCTACCCAAGCCAGTCTGGGTAGATTAGTGGTCTGCGTATTGGCCCGGAAAGCCCAAAGTCCGTGGTTCGATCCCCGGTCCGGGTTGATTCTTTCTCATGGTAAGTTCATTACATTTCACCACCGTATTCGCGGCAGCCATGGATACGTTGTAAACATGGCGATCTTGGATTCATTGACCACGATAGCAATTAATATTGTGTATTATTTATTCATGAGCAAGTTTATGTTTGTATTACATAGTAATGTGCTCATTTAATATCCACTAAATGAGAATTGATGAGTAATTTGGCAATCCGTACCGACAAGAATCTTCTCGATAGAATATATTAATCCATCGTTGTGGTAAAATTGACGATTTAGTATGCCTATTGCCATTCCAAACAGCGTTTTACGTATACATGTTACCTTTTTAAAATTTGAGACATTTAATCGGCATGGAAAAAAATGAATGCGAAACGACGGTGAATTTTATTTCCGGCTTTAACTCCTTATTACTTAAATATGTGACTTCCACAAGATTATTTCGTTTGTCGTAATATTTAGGTTATCAGCGGACAATGCAAATGTTTTATCTTATGCATGATAATAGGCATGTGTTTTTTTTCAAGTCTATAGGTACAAAACTCATGGTTATATCGGGCGCCAACACCAGTGCGGGATTTATACACGCGGTGTCAGAGATGTCCGAGAGATGGCACTTACATCACCCCGTTGCTCTCCCAGTTTGGTCCGCGAGATGTGAAACGTTCTTACCGAAAGTGACTTGAGTAGTATCGAACGTTTACTTACAGGAGTAGAACTGTATAGATTCGTTCGATTCGTTAGATTTCGTTCTTAACTTTGTGAGTGTAAAG
This sequence comes from Ceriagrion tenellum, assembly GCA_963169105.1. Classification (NCBI taxonomy): domain Eukaryota; kingdom Metazoa; phylum Arthropoda; class Insecta; order Odonata; family Coenagrionidae; genus Ceriagrion; species Ceriagrion tenellum. The sequence goes on along the minus strand of OY720633.1, from coordinate 50,613,524 downwards.
AAAGCCATTTAAAATATGTTCAAAACCGCTAGAAACAATATATTTTCTGAATGCAAGTGCCTCGAGTATAAAATAATCAGGATCTTCACGTTTTATTAGGCGGTTTCTGAACGTCTCGTAAGCCCTACAGTGGGCGACAATCGCATAATTTCAGCAGAAAATCATTAGTGGTTGTGGTGCCATATTTTATTATTCCCTTATCTAATTATGTAATAAATTCTCTAAAATGAACTCATTCTCTCATTAATCTCAAACTCATTAATCAATAAAATAGCTATCTAATCATCAAATCGCCTAGTTCCGATTCACCAGTCAATGCGAGTCTATTGATTGAACAAAGTATTGAGTGTCTTAAACTAGAGAAGGCTAATGTTATACGAAATACTAAACCACTGTGTAAGAATCCGTCAAATAAAACCATAGATAGCTGGAAATCGTCGGTGGTAAGAACTGTTGTTGGAAAAAAAATTGACAGCAGAACACTAACAATATATGTTTCTGAAGTATCGGCCATTGATTCACATCCCTAGTGAATGAAATAAAATGAAATCTAGCTATCTTTGCCTAGACCTGCGACCAAAAATAAATATTCTACCTCAATTCTTTAACCTCTCTACGGGAATGAGCGATATTTTTACATTTTTTCTTTCATTTCATATCCTCTTCCTTCATCTTCCCCTCTTCCCCATTGTACTCCTCTCTGAACGTATATCACTCACATATAGAAATACCCTTATTTATTTTTGTTGTTGGAGCTGGTAGTGGACTTCATGACCATGGAAACGCGACCTTCTTCTCGTAGTCACCTCTAAACAAAGGAAACCCCTATTTATGAACGTATTTCATTTGAGATTTCTTCCAGCTGGTAGGTTTTGGACAGTTTTTATCCTACCGGTACATTATTTCGTTATGGTTCCGATGAATGGCCCACCATTAGAACCCTTTTAAATTTCTCATTTCGTCTCCAACCTCTTATTTCGTCCAGCATTCTTATCCTCTCCACTCCTCTTCCTCATTGTTATCCTCTCTGAACGTATATACACTCACACATCGAAATACCCTTTTGCGTAACCATTAGAACCCTTTTAAATTTCTCATTTCGTCTCCAACCTCTTATTTCGTCCAGCATTCTTATCCTCTCCACTCCTCTTCCTCATTGTTATCCTCTCTGAACGTATAGACACTCACACATGGAAATACCCTTTTGCGTAACCTGCTGTCATCCGGTTAATGTTTAAATTGATTTTTCTTAAGTATTCGGGCATAACGAAATGATTGAGCATGGTACCCCGATGCCAATTTATGTATCTTTAAGGCGATATTGCGATCTAATGTGATGGAATGTTATTTCAAAATATGTAGAAATTAAAATATTCGTGTTTAGAACATAATTCAATAATAATAATAATGCGTCTTTATTGGGGCGAGATTGAGACTAAGGCAGTCCCTATTTTCATCTAACTATTCGTCAGAAAAATACGTTAAATAAGTGTGAAGAAAGATGTGTACATTTGTGGGAAAAACGTAAGGATATAAGGAGGTGATATCCTTTACGAAAAAAACCCCCTGCAGGAAAATACCCTCACACGAAGGGGAGTGTGAAAAGTCTGCGAAAACCTACTGACAGATTAAGCTAATGTGACACCAATGAAAAACAGGTAATGAAATACTTATGAAATATTAATAATAATAAATTTATATACTCTACGCTGAACTTCATATTTATTAAAATACTTTCTGCCAAGTTTACGATTGTATTTTCTTTGCTACTATGCCACGTGTGCCACGACAGTGGGTTGCGAAATACCATTTTAGAATGCTTTTATGTAGTGATGAATGCTTTTAAAGTAGATGCGCCCTGAAATTCTTATCACGCGAGTTTAAATTTGCGTGGAAGTCCCAAACAATAGTGCACTCGCGTACCATCCTCGTCCTTGCCCTATATATGATACTTAAGCGTGCTAGCAGCCCATATTATGCCTCAAGTGGTGTAGAATTTCTCCAACTGCGTCGAAGTATTCCTGAGTGTGTCACATTATCTATGAATATGCGAGGCTGAATGTATATGGGAGAGTAATGTGATGGTTTACAATTCCTGCCTTTCACCAGGGGTCACGAGTATTGTAAAATATTTCGCTTCACCAGGTTCTGAATCAGGAAACATGGGGATGGGGGAATTCGATTCCTAGACCGTCGAAACCTCGCGTTTGTGAGTATATGCATGCCCATCATATGATTCCCAAAGGCAAAGGATTGGCAAAGTCAAAGAATTTAGTGATCGTCTTTATCCCTACAAAATGACTCCTCTTCAATCTTATACCCATTAAGCTGGATGGAAAGCGTATTACGTCATCGAACCATAGCCTGACAAATCGGAGTAACAACCATATTGGTTATCCCTGCTGTTTCCTTAATTCGCTTTGGACAGCACGACGAAATGGATGAATTAGTTGATGTAAACCAAGATTATCTGAACTGGGGGGCTATTCTTTTTTGACAAACGCTATCATAACGCGGTGATATAATATCGTTTGCTAGAGTTAGCGACGCGCAACGCGCGATTCTGTTTCTTCTGACGTTACGGCCACTGCGACAATACGATAAATCAGTGTTAGTAACGATAAAATGGCGTCAGATCCGAAAAACAGAATTGCATTATCGCGAAGCTACTCCCTGTAATACCGAATGGCCGAGTCGCTATGGCGTTTTAAAGAAACAGAATCGCACCCCTGGTGTTTCAGAGCGACTCAGAGAATATTATCATGACGCCTCACTACATCTATAGGTCTGACAGAAGCGATACAATACGAGAGATACATTTCCCAACAGATTGGTACAAAAACTCGTTCTTTCCACGCACAATAAGCTAAAACCAACACAAGTATTAACCCTTTCAATTCCTCACTCACAAATAACTTCATTAGAGTATGATAAAATTGCGTCGCATATACTAAACGAACAAAAAAATGCTTAATACTTTAAATTGGAGGCGAAAAAATAATTCGTGAAACGTTCATCTACATCTATATAATACCCTGCGAGTCGCCGCAAGGGCGTGTGGCAGGGGGTGTTATGCCACCAGCCGTGTAAAGATGTAGTATTTGGGAGGTGAAATAGTGACATGTATTATAGGAATGTATTTAGTGGAGCCCAGTTTTTATTGTGATCGTTTATTGTACGAGGAAAGAACGAGTTTTTGTACCTAGTTGTTCGTCAATGTACCTCTCTTATTTTATCGCTTCCGTCAGACCTAGAGATATAGTGAGGCGTCATGATAATAATCTCTGTGTCACTCTGAAACACACCAGTTCTGAGTTTCTCAAGCAAGCTAAGCCTAGGGTGTAGCCTCCGAGTCTCCAGGGGCTCCCACCTTGCACATGTATGCATACACCTGCGTATGTATGTTATTATGTGTGGTTTTGTGCATATTAATGTTTTTTCCCCCTTAATTATCTTACTTAGTATGCATGATAAAAATCTGCCTTGCACTCTTCAAGCCCTTCTCTTTTTCGTTCGCGCACACTCACACACCCTCTCTTCTTCCATCCCAGGCCCCTAATTACTATGAAGCATAATCCCTTCCTCTCCTCCTCCTCGATTTCCCGCGAACCTTTTCCCTTCCCAGCCACCCACTCCACTCAGATTGCTTCGATCCCTAACCCCTCTCTCTTTCTCTCCTCCCTTCTCTCTTCTTCCGAAAACCGCCCGCCCTCCTCAACCTCTTCACAACCGTCTCCTCTCATCCCCTCCCCCTCTTCCTCTTCCCCCCCTCCTAGTTCCTTTCCCTCCTCATATCTCGCCTTTCGCAAGGTCTTTTCTCTCTCCGCTCTCCTCGGCCGTGGTTCCCTACGTCGTCACCCCAATTACCAGGCGGCACGCACGATAGGAAGTTTCGAGAGGCCTCTCTCATAGTCAGTCTCCGGGGGCGGGAGGTGTGGGGTGGTTGAAAGAACAGTTGGGGACAGAAGGGCGGTAGTGACCAGTTTTACGCTACCATCTACATCTACACATTACCCTGCCACCCGCCTCAAGGGTATTTGGCAGAGGTAATTTTTCGCGAAAACTCACTACATAGTAAAATTTAACTTTCACCAACATGCACTTTACAGCAGGTATGCTACGAATGCTATAGAAGCCATTGAATTAATGTATAATGCAACTACGTGCATCAAATGAAGAGAAAAGTAGATAGGAAGAGATACCAGGCGATATGGGAGCTAGCATTAGAAGGGGAAGGTTGGACGGCTGGAGTCAACCAATCTTTGGGTTGCACGACCAATGAAATGCAACTACACAAACGAGACACAAGAGTCATGCAGAGATCATGCGAAACGTGACATTAGTGCAACGTGCCGGATTAAGAAACAAACATTTGGGAGCAAATCAACTAATCAGCTGGACTACCTATCGAATAAACTACTTCAAAGTGTCATTAGCCTTCGGCTTCGGGATTATAAATATGATGGAGTTATTAAGATATTAATAACTTCGTCGGAAAATAAATTCAATCTATCTCACTTCTGTGCCAATGCAATCAGTCACATGCTGAAGTGCGATCACACACATCGCACCATACTTTAAGTATGTTCGGTGAGCTTAATAAAACGCCCGGAATTTTGACTGTTGAATTTGTAAGACTTTGTGTCCACATTGTTGGTCAAATTTCATTCCGTTTTTGACGCTGTTGAGAGGATTAGGTAGAAGATCAAAGGTAGCAGATGTGGTATCCATCTCAGGGGTACATTGTGACACTCGACCCGTAGGTTTTACTAAAGGGGAATTCAGAACCTCGGAAAATTTTCCTGTCGCAAATTGGTGAGGTCAGGAGAGAAATACTTTTAAATTGGTGCTGCAAAATTGAATCATTAAAATCATTACGGGCCGTTATTTCCTAAATCTAAGGTTTCTATCGTTATCGTAATCGTTATTTCCTAACTCTTGTACGCAGATATATTCTATACGTGTATTATACATACATTAGCGCTGAGACTTTTCTATTACGGAAGCCTCTCAGCAAAGAAGCATTCTCCAAAGGGAGCATTAATAACCTTTGCCCAATTCTAGCGTGGAAATTTTCAGGCGAAATTCATTGTATTGGGACCAAAAGTCTGTAAAACTTATCCTATTCACCTTTTGTAAAACATGATTATGCCTGAATTCATTTACAGGTGTGAAAAATTGGCTGTTTACTTTCATGGATATCGTAGGCATACTTTGCTAACGTGTAAATATTCAATTTGATGGCATTTTTTTGCAAGATGGCGGAGATAAAAATCAGCTAATTTAATTATACCCGTGGGACCATTCTGATAACTCTATAAAATGAGACAGGAAAAGGAACTAAAAAATTGCAGTTCCTGTAGTACTGTGCGAAAGCGAGACGTGGAATCGTTGGAAGAGTGACAAAAAGAAATTCGTATGAGCTGATATGAAACAGGAGAAGAGAGCTAAACATAAAGTAAAACTTTTGAAGACTTTCAATTGAGAATAAAAAGTTTAGCCAGCTGAATGATTCATCCATTTAGAAGGAATTAAGCAGGACCACCTTCCCAGAACTGCCGTAAGCCCGTCTTACACGGGGCACGTACATACGTACATAATCTGATGTGTTAACGAACGGTCATTTGAAATTGCGTCGAGGAAAGCGATGAAATGCGAGAACGCATGCGCGAATGCATGCACGCGAGATGGCAAAATAGCCCCTGCTCTTATTACTCGCCCAATTGAGAAACTCATACAGTTGAAAATTGTGCAAATCCTTGCCCCGTATAAAACGGGTTTTAGAATTTGTGGCTTTTGGTGGCTATCGCATTATTGGTCGACCTTTGCCCAGACGATTTCAGAAACAATCTATGCAGCCTACCCGTGAATTTTAGAACAGGAAGATTTTGCCTGTGATGTCCCGGTGCATGGGTAAATTTATTTTGTGGCAACCTCACCACAGGCCTTTCCTTTGCGGTTACGTAAGTAACGCTTTCTATTCGGTTGTAAAAAAACTTGTAGCGTTGCAATGCGTGTCTTCCCACCGGAAAATTTCCCATTCCTTTGCACACCTCGCCTTTTGCAAGGTCCTCTCTGTTCTTCCTGGGGTTCTCTCTTAGCCGTCATCCCAATTACCAAACAGCACGCACACACTATGGGCTTCGAGAGAGGCTTCACTCTCGGCTCGGGTAGTGTGAGAGGGTGGGAGGGGATAGTTGGAGTTATGAGGCGGTATTCAGAGAGGAGAGGAGCCGCCTTGGGTCACCTTGCCCTGATAAACTTTTCAATGGGCGCTCTAAGGAAAATAGGTAGGGAGGAAGGGGGGGATGAAAGGGAGAGGAAGGGGTGGTTTTGAGTGCGGTTTGAAGAAAGGACGGGGAAAAGAAAGAGGCAGAGCGCCGGGTTGGCATGATTGGTCTGATCCGGTGCGGGGGAAAATGGAGGAAGGAGAGGAGACGGGGTTTGTGGCGACACGATCCTAAGGGAGGAGCGTTCAGTCGGTGGATTACGCAAATTGAGATGGAAGTCGGGGAAGCAATAATTGCGCGAGTTGAGGAAGCGAAGGGACTAAAGATAAGATGATGGCCTCAAAAAGTGGGAGATCCTTGGGCGCGAGTATTTTTTTTCAGATTGAGCGTAGCTACGAGATTTACAAGCAGGAACGCACCACCTACTTTTGTTTCATAGTCCGGCGATAGGCTCTAGAAATGTATATGCTGTTACCTCCTGATTTGGCGAGGCAACCAAAAAGTTTGGAAATGAACTTAAATCATATGCTGCAATTTAAGGGTCAATTTACCTCTCCAAAATATACTTCTAAATCTTCTTATTACCCTGCAATCCACCAAAAGGGTGTTTAGCAGGGAGTGACTTGTCACCAACATGAGCAAGTGAACTAGATAAAATTTGTGACTTCCACAATTTATTTAAAACTAACGACCGGTCTCGGCGCTCACGCCATCATCAGGTACAAAACTCTGTTGTCATTCCTTTATATATATTGCAGAGGATCATGGGAAACACACAGTTTGAAGGGGGGGTCGGCGGGGAGGGGTACATACTTGTTGGTAGGACAAGATGAAGGTGAGCTGTGCGATGAATCATATGATACAAAAGGAAATTTAAAGGTACTGGGAGGGTGTTCATGAGGCTAGTGGGGAGGCAGGGTAATACGTAACAGAGGGGATAAGTTGGGGAATACAACATTGTTGTGTAGGTATTGGATGTCTTCAAGATTGAACCGTCGCTGCTCCAAGGCATCCATCTTCCGTCCCTTCCCGGTGAAATGGTGGTAATCTGGTACGAAATCCCATCGATGGCCCGTCTCCAATAGGTGCCGCGCGAATACTAAGACGTCATCTTTCTTCCTCCAGCACGCCTTATTTTCTTTGGGCCTAGTCTTAAAATTACGTCGTCTTATTATGACGTCCTTTCACTACGTGGAAGCTTCTAGTTTCTATATTAACATGAGATAGAGTGAAGAAATTAACCTTCACCAACATGAACTACACAGTGGGTATGCTACAGATCCTACAGATACATACTTAACTAATCTATAATGTAACTCAGTTGCTTTCCCAAGGATGAGGGCCGAAGAAAGGAGTGGATACACGCCATGAGAAGGGAGGGCTGGGAGTCTTCAATGACTGCCGTGCTATGCTGGGAGCATTTTAAGGAGGAAGGTTTTGGCCGGACGTCCCTACCCTACGCCGTGAGCATTTGGGACCCTGGTCATAAAGATTTTCCCAAAAAAATTATAAAATACAAAGAAAAGCAGCACGCTTCGTTAAAAGCTGCTACGAGCAAACATATAGTGCTTCACAGCTTTTAGAGGGATCGAGGTGGGAGCCCCTAGAGACTAGGAAGCTACACGCTAGGCTTAGCTTGCTTGAGAAATTTATAACTGGTGTGTTTCAGAGCGACACAGAGACTATTATCATGACTCCTCACTACATCTTTAGGTCTGACAGAAGCGATAAAAAAAGAGAGATACTTTGCCGAACAGATATGTTATCCATTTACAAATACTCGTTTTTCCACGCACCATAAGCGATCACAATAAAAATGAGCTCCACTAAATACACTCCCATAATACACGTCACCATTTCACCTCCCAAACCTTACATCTTTACACGGCTGGTATCCTAACCCCCCTGCCACACACCCATGCGGCGGCTGACAGGTCAGTATGTAGATACGTTATAATTGTCTTCGCCCGGAAGCAGTTCCAATTCGGTTTCAGGAATTTCCAACTTATTTACAGAAGGTAAGAAAATTTTTTTTAATGCTACATACCTCTTTAGAAGAGATAAGACTAAGACTCTAACCCTAGTATGTGGACGAGAGAAGCTGACTGTAGAAATCACCCTGAGTGAAGAAAAATGAGAGCGAGTGGATTCTTTCACCTATCTCCGGAGTACCATCACGTGGGACGGAGGATGTACAAAGGACATCAAGCGGAGAATAGCTCAAGCTAAGAAGACTTTCATGGGAAAAAGACAACTGCTGTGCTCGAAGTAGATAGGACTACAAACTAGGAAGCAGTATGTGAAAATATTCACGCGGAGTGTAGCAATCTATGGATCGGAAGCATGGACTATTGGAAAAGCTGACCAGAAAAGACTAGAAGCCTTCGAAACCTGGTGGTGGAGGAGGATACTGAAGATAAAATGGACGGACAAAATAAGAAATGATGAAGTAAACAGAAGATTAGATGCGGAAAGGACCATACGGAACACCATACAGAAAAGAAGAACCAGATGGATTGGACACACTCTGAGGCACAATGGGTATGTGAAGAACATGCTTGAAGGTGAAATGGAGGGAAAAGTCCCCAGAGGAAGACCCAGGAATAAGTACATGGACAAAATAAAGAGGAAAATAGATGGGAGGAGATACCAGAAGGTAGAATAACTGGCATTGGATAAGGAAGGGTGGAGGGCTGCAGTCAACCAATCTTAGGATTAAACAACCAGTGAATGAATATCTCTTAAAGTCGTTATTTTTGATTTAGAAATTCTGAGTGTTTCAATATTTTGAAAACGATAGTTGGGAGGATACCTTAATCACTCAGTATTATAGGGTTGTGTTCTTGATTAAACTTTGTCTTATATGTGAAATCTCCTTCATTATATCACAGCTTTACCTGCTGTAATTACGTGTTGCTTCTTCTAATGTATATTACCGTGTATTAATTGGAAATTTCGCTGCCTGCGTTATAATTGAATTCGTCCCTTACTTTCAAGGACGCATCAACATTATGCTAAGCGTTGTCTGATATTGTTGTGTGATCAACCTTCGTTGATTGATCAATTTTTTCTCTTGTGCTAAGTACGATTTCGCTTACAATTTTGCCTTAAGATGTTGTTTTAGTTACCTTGATGGTTTATTTTGTTGAGAATAGCACGCTTTTTAAGCGAATGAGGAGGTTGAGATTTCAATCCAATTTTAACATGAGGGAAGCTTCTGTGATATAATGGAAGCGGAGTTTTGTAGGAAAATCGGTGTATACGGCTTGGCGAATATTTGCTGAATGATTCTTTTTCTTGTAAATACTTAGCAGTAGGGTAATTATTAAACCCCGACTGGCATGGAAATGTATCATTCATGCAGTTATATCTCTTAATCCCTATATAGGTAAGTTTGTTGTTTACTACGGGTTCAGCATTTTTGGCTCGCAAAAATCTTTTAAGTGTTCTCATAAATTCTCATTACTTTTGTATGTAGTAGTATAATTAACTCCTTTTTTACCTACCTACCTACCTAACACATTTTATATGGATTTGACTTGAGGGATATGATGGGTTGTTGATCTTTATTCCAGTTGTAGTCTGATGATTTTCTAATCATATTTAGCTGCGGGTGTATTCCAGGATGAATGGATTTTTATTCTCCTCAAGAATGGATGAATTGAGTTGTCAGCCGTTAAGTCCATTTGAAATATTGGAAAACAATAAGCCTGTATCGAATTGTATAATGTTGCCTCTTTTTTGACTCACATTCCATGACGAGTATTTAGTTAGCATATTAAAAAACGTCCGGGACGGTTACTTTTATTATTTTGTTCGTTCTCTGTTTTCTTGTCACTAGTTGATTATTTTTCATCCAATAATGGTGCGCGCGGTTTTATAAGTGTGTTCGCAGTGCCATAGGGTATTTTTTTTTGCCACGTCATGTTCACTCGAAGAGTTATGGGGGTCGGAGTGTCGGCTTTAGATGTGATTGCCATTCGAGTCATTTAAACCCGTGGTGAATACGTGTAAGCACATTCACAGTTAATGTGAGCTCGATAACGTTATTATGGCTAATTAGTCAACCCATCCACTAAGTTAACACCGTTGGAAATGCATTAAAGGGCTTTCACGAATTAGTATATACCACTCTAACCTGTGGTACAACAACAGGATAGTCTGATTACCGGTATCACGTATGCTAATCAAAGGATTAAATATTAACGATTGTTTTACAGCCGACGTTCTCAGCAGACGACGTTAACTGTACCGTGTATAGTAAAATCATGCATAATCCAAGAATTCAGACGTATAGTGCTCCGACATTGAATAAAGATGTTATTTAATGTTTATAACAGCTTTTATTGTCATATTTACTGCGAGAAGTACACGTTAGCGTCAACTTAGTTACTATGAGCTGGCGTAATTAATTGTGGTAGACCCCTCGAACCTTCTCTAATTTAGCGCCATTGCACAATCTGTAAGGGCTTTGAAGTACCCGTAATAGTATAAATTATTGCTTAAGAACAGTGGGATAGGGATCACCATTGATATCATAAGTGACAATCAAGGGTCTCAAAGTATTCGCATGTTTTAATACAATGGAATCTTACGGCGCACGCTTTTTTTTGCGTAGAACAAGATGGCCGGATGCGCAAAGCAAGAGGCTTCAATTTCGAGTACTAAAGGCTCCCCCTGTGGTTAGTACCATGTTTTAGGTCTACTATTTTTCAATAGATGACAGTCAAAATTATGGTGTTTAGGTCTTTACATCACGGGGACTATGATTAACGTCCAAGTATTATTAATTTTGTCTTTCAATGAAATAACAGTATTTATTATAAGAATGAGACCGATTAATTCGTCTCATTAAGTATATATTAGTTCTTTACCATTCACCACAAAAATATGCTCTCAAAGGTACGGAAATTATGAGTATTCATGTATTTTACATCATCGAGACTAAGATCATTAGCGTTTTAACAAAGTTATGTGGCAGTATAATGCTTTACTTTCATTTCAATGGATGAATTTAATTCCGTGGAAGTGGCGACATGAAGTTTGATGACTTTTTTGAATCATTCTTAAATGGTTTGCAAAATTCGAGACGGATTTTTAACAGCGGGAAGCAATAATTAAGCGATCAGCAGATAGAAAATGAAGGAACTAAAAGATAATATTTTTCTTCACTATTCAAATCTATTACAATATTTGTTAAAGGTTTGGCAAAATATGTATGGTGTTCAGTTATCACAATAGTTTCTTTTAAACTACCTTTTCAATGCATGCAATCAAAAGGATATTGCATGCTTAGATTTTTGATATTGCAGGAGAACATGGACTGCAATTCTGCTCGTAGAACTTTTAATGTTTTGGCGAGTCGTTTGCGAAAGCGTATTGCGGTCAGCGTAAATGGCAACTTCTGCGCAAACTTGTGAAAAATTTTTGTACGAGCTCTTGTTGATAAAACTTGCAGAAATAGTTTGTCAGCGTAAACCCACACTTATATCGACGTTCGGCATTTCCGTTCTTCGAGAAGTGAGTGGATAGGTTAAAGCGATTTTAGGATGTCTGAGTTACATATCACTACAACAACATTCATGAATTAGACCGCGCGATGATGGAGAAATCGCATATTGGTTAACGATATCAAAATATTATCTACATATTCACGGAGACATTTGCCAAGAAATGACAGCATCCGTTTTCCACGGGACATGGTGCGGCTATGTTCTCCGGTCGGGCATTATTCTAAATAAATTGAAACATCTGACGCACGGATCACGTTAAAAATGTAAAAGAGTGTAGTTCGTAATCTTTCTCAATTGCTATGACGAAGAAATTGTTGTTGAGGTTTATTACCCTGGTCGTAGCTGTTTGTTTATGCAATCTCACATTCATCTTTTTCCAACATTTCGATTTATTGGCATATCCTCTTCGGGGCTAGAAATGTTATTAGCTTTTACGAGGTTCATTCATTTCTGGCCATATTGTAATTAATAACAATGCGTATGTTAAAATCCATAATTTTTTGCTCTTTGGGCAAATATTAACTGACTCTGATAATTTTCCGCTAAAGAGACAATATCTACGTTACCGCATAAAGTAATGTCGTAGCCATTTTCACTCGAGATGAATTTTCCTGGCTTGAAAATAAGGCACATTTGAAAGAGGAACAAATAAATTAAACGAAGGTAATCTTCTCCGGGGGAAAATTTGTTTAAAGTAGAAGTCTCGTAAAATTGCGCTTTTAACCTGATTAGGTCATAAATTTCCTTGATTTTAATGAAAAAATTGCCTTTTTATGAATGCAGCACTAAACCCAATCCTTCGGATATCTATATATATATGTAGATGAATAGAGCCCAGAAAACAAAAAAATAGTCCTATAATAAAATATGACTCCGATATTTGAGCATTCAAATAATAAATTTATAAAGAAATGAAACATTTAGTTAGGAATTTTGTAAAGCTTCTAGAAAATATTGCAGTTCTCAATGAGAGATCCTTTTGAGGGATTTATTTAGAGCTCTAATACCGTCATAGGTCCAACGAAATCCTGAGAAATGGTGCGTTAGAAAAGATTGAAACAGTTTTACATTATACTTTAAAGGAGAATGTAATAACAACGAAAATGGCAACATATCTGTTTTCTTGTTTAAATCTTGAAATTATTGTAATGTTTTTGTGAAAAATGCTGTTCTTTATTATGTACAAACTTCATATGCGTCACAAGAACTACTCTGTTGCTTTCAGGCGCTTTGAACCCAAAGCATTGATATAAACTTATTCTTTTCTATTCTATGTTAACGGTATCTGCTTAAATTTCTGTGGTTCGATTCCCGGTCCAGTCGAAATTTTTTCTGCTTGGAATCGGCCATATTTCCATCTTCACACCACTATTGTGTTTTTTCACTTTATGTGTTCCCATCCACTTTCTTTCTACCTTTCTGTATAAACATTTATATGTGTATTTGCCGCTGAGCGGTCTGAGTAAATGAACGAACGATTAAATACATATATAAAAGGTCACAGGCGTGACTAGCAGTTACATATAGAGCACAAAAAAAGTAAAACTCACAGAAATTTTGATATATTTCGGCGGACACAACCGCCTTCATCAGAATGTTAGAAGGTAGTCATATATATATATATATATATATATATATATATATATATATATATATATATATATATATATATATATATATATATATATATATATATATATATATATATATATATATATGACTACCTTCTAACTATTCTTCTATTGAGGTTGGGGATGGATAGATAGGTATATCAGTGGACACTCACAGAAAGGCGATCCATGGCGACACCGGTGTCCACTGCTCTCGGAAGCTTTCGGGTGAGAACCCTTCCTCAGCGGGAGAAAATCACAACTGAAGAGTGTCACACTGGAGTTGAGGGTAGAGGGTCTGCTTAGGAGGGTGGTTGGTTTTTGAGGGAAGTGATTGGTAGGAAGGAAGTGAGGGAGGGAGGAATAAGGGGAGGGGATACGGAGAAAGCTAGCGGAGGTTAAGCCCGGGAGTACACATACATCTTAGGATTGAAATATATGATTGTTCCCAATGGCGGAGCTCCATGATAGATGTGTCAGGTGGGAGGGCGCGAATGATTTTATTTTTACTTGGAAGCAGTCGTTGAAGGGGAGATTATGAGAATTGGCGTGCTCCGCTACAGGCAGCTTCAATTGTTGTGTCACGCTGCTCCTGTGGTTATTGATTCGTACATTGAGAGATGTGCTTGTGAGGCCAACGTAGAAGGCCTGGCAGTGCTTACAGGTGAGGAGGTAAATTACATTACTCGAGGAACAGGTTCCCCGAGTAAGTATCTGATACGTTATATTTGTGACAGGGGTCGTGAAAGTTCGGGAGAAAGGGTTGAGTGGGCAGGTGAGACAACGGGGCTTGCTTATATATATATATATATATATATATATATATATATATATATATATATATATATTTTTTTTTTTTTTTCCAATCTTACTCCATTACGGTGCTTCGGGTGCCAAACCAGCTTTGATTGATAAAACTACCGGGATACTGAGTCCACGCACAGTCTGCTGAGAACTATTTTGCCTATAACAATCTTTTTTATAATTGAACGGTATCAGACTGTACGTGGTGGAGGTTGTCTATATTCATACTGAATGAAAAACGCTTGGTAATCACCCACAAATTTATTTGCAGATCTTTTTTTGTTTATCGAATGACAAAATATGAAATCAAAGATGCGAGTTAGTTGTGCAGAGTATTGTTCCGCTATGATCTGAAACGGAAATCGAAAAGCCGATCGAAGAATGTCACATTGCCGATTCCTCCAACACCCTACTAGATTGGTAGGTGCCTATTAGTATATATATAATGCTTTTGTAGTGCTCAAAAACGAGAAAGTTATCCAATTTTTCCATGTTTTATGCAATAATTATGATAAGTTCAAGTGTAGGCAATGGACTATCGATTGCTGTTATAAATATTTGGATAATCAGTACTATAAGTACAATATTTTGTCCAATAAAATTGGATTGCAGCCGTTGCTAACGGCTATGGATTTGATTGTCAAAAGTTCAGTTTTATTTTGGTGAGAGTGAGTGAGATTGAAGGAAGGCAATGAACCATAGAATATAAAGCATGTTTGTGGGAAAACGACGTGACGCCTGAAGTTATAAGTTTATTCTCAACTAAATATAAGGAATATCAGTAAACTTGAACGGTTCAGCATTTGAATGAAAATTAGGTTTAAATACCATTTTAAGCATTTTAATAATTCCTCGGCCTTAGACATTTTATAAGTACTTTTATACGGACTCTGAATTTGGAGTAATAGTCACAAGGGATGACTTATTCAAGCTAACATTAATTAAATGAACAAATCACCTGAGGTGTGAGTATTTCAGCTTGGAATAAATCTGTGATATGACCTATATTCTTGGATTTAAGATAACATAGACTCAAAAACGCAGCTGCTCACTGTAAAGTATTGTCAATAGATCAAGAAAAATGTATTTTTTCGTATCATGAAATATTTTTCAACGCCCTCGGTGCAAAACATTTCTTCGAACGGGAACAATCATGGAAAATGCACGGAGTTCAGAATTATATCCCCTTCGATATGGATCTAGGACTGGGCATCACGCTGAGTCATCTTTCTCTATTGACAGTTCTTTTCTAGCAAAGTCGTATGGGAGGACGTGTTGATTTGTTTAACCTTTCATTTTCAACTATTTTCAATTCATGAAATGAAAAATGTGGGTGGTTTTAAGGATATTTTGCTCAGGGTACAAAGGATACCATATTTAAATTGTATTTTAAAATTTTAGCACTCGTACCAAGCATTAATTTACTAGTGTAATTATGATGACTTAATCATTTCATGTTATATCATTGAACAGTTCAGTAATTCACTAAATATGCACACCAAATCTGTAACTTGTATTACCTATTTCAGGCTGTGAGCTGACGTCTAAATAGCGGCAGGTTTTTTGTCATTCTTTGGAACGTGTTACGGAGACTAAAAAAATGTATTCCCCATTTGTATATCAACCTTTTTTTTAACATAACTTATTTTTGGTTTTAAAGGCTTTGGTAAATCGTTTTCCCCAATTTATACTCTTTTTCCAACTTTGAGATTTATTAGTAAATGCTCATCAGGGCTCCAAATGTAATGCAATATGTTTTATTTGTGAAAAATGAGTATTCTCATTATATTAGAAATTTTCAGGACACAGTTTTTACTCCAAGAACTTAGATTCTTGACCACACCTTCATTTTTCTCGTAATAACTTGAAAGTATCAAGATATATGTGTCCCGAATATGAAAGATAAATTATTTTTTGATATATTGTACTGCAGTGTATGCGTTTATTTACAAAATAATACGCCTCTAATGCAGTTCTTGGATCTTTCTTATCGTGATTTTACTCTTGATTTATAAATAGATTCGATACAAATCTCGAGTATTAAAGAATTTATTTAGTCACCGAAATGCGTGAAACAGGCGAAACCCCGAATTTGTTTGAAATGAGCAAAATTATGTCATGTTCAAATGGGCTACAGTCGATGATTCTCAATGATTTTTCTAATGCTTTAAAATCATCCTTAATGAACCATTCATTTTGTCATTGCCAAAAATTTCTGGTTAATGTAATAGCAACCATGAAAACACGGCCCGAAGGCTGCTGCAATTTACCATTGGATTGTGAGTACAATTATCAAGATCGGAATTTTATTGTGCCAGAAATGTACAACCTTTGAAATATCATTTTCTTGTATCTCATGGGAGGTGGAAAAATTTTCCTCTACGACGCAATAATACAGCGCCATTCGTGAGAGGCAGCAATTGCACGGGTGCAACTGATCAAGAAAGATCGATCCACTATATAAGGGCTCTTTTGAGTGTCAGAATAAAGTACTTTAAAGCGGCTTCTGTCTTGGCTTATGGAAAACCATTTGATACTTTTGTATTAGTCTTCTCTTAACGGTTTTCCTTTTGTAAAAAATATTGCCCTTGTTATTCAATAGTCCTAAATCAGATGTCGAAAGAGAGACCACTCAGTAGCGTATCCAGAGGGTCAGGGGAGGCGAATTCCCCCCCCGCCCCCTGTGTTCTGGCGCCCCTAAGTCTGAGAATGTTTCCACCCTAAACTTCGCATTCGCCCTACCAACAAAGTGTGTGTGAAACAAATAAATGTGTATAATACGAAGTCAATTTTTATATTTTGTACAAATACATCCGCCTATTGCATCATTAAAATTTGTAAAGTTTAGTAAACTGGTTAATTTATGAGTCGGCGCCCCCTAAAAATTTTCTGCCCCCCCCCCCCCCCCTAGACCCAAAACCTGGCTACGCCACTGAGACCACTGCCAATGACCAGTGTTAGTTCAGGAGCAGTAATGAACAGTATGAATTTTCCACGAAAATAATTTTCATACAAAGCGTGTCGATTTACCTACGTTGTGAATGGTAATTAACGAAAAAAACCAACAGGAACATAAGGCTTGATTAATTTGGTGTTGATTCTCCTATGTTGAAAACGTATGGTTATTACAATTTATATGGCAGAAGGTTGGCCAAATATATTATACCAGATACCTCTAATTGTATGCCCAAGCAAATACATAAAATGTAAATGGATTGGCAGAAATTACGAAAAAAGTTGGAGAATGGCTAATTAGCGAAATTAAGAATCTGCAATTTCTTTTAATTATGTGTTATACTTATGGCAAATATATATTTGTTCTCATTTTCATTTCACAGGTTGATAACTTTTTTAACGTCATTATACTGATTTCTTGTTTTTCACTTAAAAATATATGAACTGTAGTCTAATAATTCTACTTCAGTAGGTCAAAGATGCTATATTTGTAACCTACCGCTCTGTATAAATATTATAGAACCTTCTGACAAGCCATGAGGCTTAGAAGGACCAAAGACTTATTTATGCAATATTGGCAATCTAATCTAAAAAAATATGTGTTTGGAGTTAAACCGTTAATTTCGTTGAGGAGTATTTACAAGTCGATTCGTCTCTTGAAATCAAATGCGTTGAAAACTAAGGGGCCGTTCAAGTATAACGTAAGACATTTTAGACCATTATCGACCCTACCACTTCCCCTTCGTAAGACAATGTAAGATTTTCCCAACCCCCCTCCCTCTCAGTCTTACGTAAGACGTTAGATATTTGAATCTACTCTTCGTTAAATGCTCGCTTTGGTTGAGCATGGATGAAATAGAGCTAGCCAGTCAGGCGACAGAATAGGATCATTAGCGTAGCGGTGAAATTACGGAAAATCGCCATAGACGAGCGGATGCTCCATGTCACTGCTAAATTTCATTCGAAAATGATACAATGTTTCAAGACGGACAATAATCTTACGTAAATTGGGTCCATACCCCCTCCCCCCTACATAAGGCAATGTTAGATGATCCAACCCCCCACCCACAGAAACGTCTTACGTAATACTTGAATGGCCCCTAAGATCTCCGAATAAGAGATGACTGGGACTGGTGGTTAAGGCCAAGAGAGTACCAATAATTTCTCTTTGCCTGATGGCCTAGAATGGATGATAAAGTTTGAATCGCTCTTAAGAGGACCGAAACATGGCTCGGGTGTTAATAATAGTTAGTTTAGTTGAGTGATTGGGTGAAAATGAATCTATGCTCAAATTAAAGTGACGCAAATGCGTGATATATAGGACAAATTTCTGATCATTGCAGTTTGACAGATGATATGATACGCAGTTAAGTGGGTACAAAGATATGAACCTTAAGTTGGCGAGATAAAATATTTTATCTCAAACGGGCTGACGCTGAAATTTGCCTTGGATTAAGATTGCTTGGTAATGTAACTGGGTAAATCGCGCAGCGGCCGGCAGTTGGGAGTACTGGATTCGAATTCCAGTCAATTAAAATGATTTGGTCACCGGTGCCTTATTTGTAGGAAATATAGCGCAAAAATTTATTGAGGACCATTCAGATTCATAGAAAAAAGAGCTGGAGAGAGTACAAAAGGATGGATAAAGTGCGCATAAGTTTTTAAAAAATGGTTGGTACACTCGTCCTGTTGGTTCTTACTGGGAAGTGACCCTCAGCCGAGGTCATTTGCGTCATTTAAATTTCAGGTGGGTTAGTAGATGAGAGAAGGATTTTTTTTGGAAATGGGAGGAAGTATGGAGGGAAACCCAGTGTCGGTGTTAGCCTGCTCATGAAGTAATGTGACAAGGGGACAAAGGTTTAACATATCATCTACATCTAGGGAATACCGTTCAAGCCACCACTAGGGTGTGTGGCACGGGTTGATTCTACACCAGGCATGAAGCCCTCATCCCAGATGAAATCCGAACCGCTCACGTTCCCCCGGATTGCCGGGCGCAGGTCAAAAGCAGTCCAGATGGTAATACACGATCAGACCAGAAACTAGGAGAGTGCTACGTGAACGAACATGCAGTACAATACTTAAGATATGACTACTGGTTATAATTACTGCGACAGATAAATTGTTCTACACAGTATTAAGGCATGCAAGAGCTATACATTGCCGGAAATTGCATGCGAGGTTAGTACCTAATAATTATGTTAAGATATTTAGCACAAGTGCAAAAACCTATTTTACCTAGTCAGACTCAAAGTATCCTAGAACTGATCTATCGCAACTATTATGATCCCTTATTTTTTGTAGAAAAAAATGAAATTTTAAATCTGTCGGTTCTGCAGTCTATTTCCCTAATCCTATGCCTGTGATCGTTTCTATCACAATAGTTTGGAAAGATCTTGGCATTCGAACCCGAGCCCTTTGGGATGGGAAGCCAGTACGAGTGCCATTGCATTGCATTAATCCCTTTGGTACGTTTGATGGTTGGCTTAAAGGTAGAATATGGACGCGGTGAAATCCAGGAGACACCGCCCCTGGCGGGCATAAGGGACTTTATAGTTAACCTGTTGTTCATCGTATCATTGCCAGAGACTTTGAAAGAAGATAAAGGAATGGCAATGATTGTCGTGAATATTGGTGAGGGAATCATAAAGTTTTGCACATGGATTTGTATTTATTGTGAAACATCGGTAACAGATATTTGCTGGCATCCTTGAAAATAATATCCCATTTTACTCAAGAAATGCTTTTAAATGCTCCGAAGTAGTGAAAAATTTCAGTTTCTTATGACTATTTGGTAGTGAAGGATTATGTTGTCAAAGGTCAATGAGGAGGATTCGACCCCATATCTCACAACGGTATAATATGATGCTCTATTGTTTTGGCAAACATGAACGAGAGGGAAAAATCAGGAATCAATACGAGGTTATTTAGGGTACTCAAGGAGGATCAGTACTGTGTAGGGCAAGGTCAATAAAACCCAGAAGGTGCTCATGATAGCCTTCTTGTGCGGAGATGAATTCCAACTATTAGCTATTTTCGTCCTTATGAGACATTGGACTCGAAAAAAATACACCTCCAAACCAGATGCTGAAAACCTAATGGACATACACAACGGGAAACGGGAAGTTATACGTAGAGGGGCTGAGTAGGGAAGGGCCATAGTTTCCATATGGGGCACTATTTGGAAAAGGAAGAACCAGATGGCACAGTAACGCCTTGAGACTTTTTATTACCGGGGACATACGACCAGAGAGAAAAATAAGAAAGTAGACCAATAAAGGGCATGGGATTAGGCTGGAAGAGAAATATACGGGCCAAATAAAGAGGAGCTCAAAAAAGAAGCGCTATTCGGGCGTCGGGGGCATTAGCATTGTATGGTAAAGTATACAGAACTGCATTCCGCCTGTCCGTGAAGCGAAAGATGAATGATGATGGAGTTAGGATGGCTAAAAAATACGCCACTAAATATGCATCACCGACATTTGGAATGCGTCAGAATACGATTTTCTCCCTGGTTTGCCACATTGCAGCAAGCTATGCGGTAATACTGCTGGAGGGAGAAACAAATATCTAAAATGCAGGATTGATGAGGATTTAGTAAGCCACGTGCGCTAAAATACAAAACAGACTCTGGATTGAGATAGGTATAGTAATATTAAATTTTTGTTACATTCATAGTGATGATGCAAGTCAATTTAAAACCAATGAAATACATGCGGTTTAAGGTAGTTTGAGCAAGGTAGTACCCAAGTCATATTGGTGACTATATTTTAATATAGGGAGAGCGGGGCTATATCGTACACTTAAGCGAGAATTTTTATTCCTCAGCTAATATTGGGTATAAAATTATAAGAAAATAGGCAACATGTAATTTGGATCATTGGCTTCCATTTGGACTCCAAGAAATTGGAATTATTTCACTGTTTATATTTTTAAATTGAAAAAAACGTGTCCAGTAGGAGGGGCTATACCGTACAGTTAAAAAATCACATACATAGGGAAGTAAATAATAGTAATTAAGTGAATTATTGACTACAGTACCTATCATAATTTGTTACCTAAGACGCTCAATTAATACACTATATGACGTCAAGTATTTAGTTCAACTGATAATAGTATTAAAGTGTTAGGTAAACGTTTATCAAAAAGTGATAAAATTCCATAAATTCCAGCCTATTAATTATGCCATAACAAACCATTAAGGGCTAAACCGTGCAGAAGTGTACGGTTTAGCCCCATCCCGTACCACGTGGCAATTTTGTAACATAACCTCGAAACCCGTCACCTAATTAATCATCACTAGTGATCAAAAGATAGCTTTAGAACAGTAGTTTCTTATGGTCTGATACTTACTAGTTTATAAATAAAGGTTCTCCACTCACCTCCTATTTGGCATTTCCCCAAAATTATAAGAGAACACACAAAAACAACTTTTTTCAGTGTAACTCCGACGCTCGTAAGCTCAGCGGAACGAACTGACTCCTGCAGGCTTGTTTGGTCTGTCGCTAGGCAGCGATTCCTATCGGACTTCTCCAGCTTCAAATCTAGACCCGGAAATTGGGTGTACGGATTAACCCCGCTGTACGGTTTAACCCTGCTCTCCCCTAGTTTTAGAATTAAAGCAGTCGTGAGGGTTATTTGGAACTTGTTTCAATATTTATGGTGCAAATCTTTGTTTGTGTCACTTATCGTCTCGGTTATGAACTAAACTTGCGACTTTAAGGCTGTATATTTACTTATTATCGAAGATACCAACCGTAACTTCAATTAAATTATTTCAGGTTTTGCAACTATAATTTGGTCTTGAACACATGTAAACAATCAGATATCTCCATGAATTCTTAAAACTTATTTGCGATCACATGGTTTCTTTACAAATAACTCCAATGCTACGTTGCCACACTGAATCGTACGATTTTCCGTCGTGTACAGGAAACACCTTCAAGACAAAAAGTTGATAAAAAATATTTTATAATTATTATTTTACTGACGAAATCTAGGTGCAAGAAATTCCTCTTATTAAATACATTCAAACTCTGGAGCGCATGGCTCCTATCTATCATATGTAAATCAGCTTGTCTTTTCAGGCAAATTGCTCGAAAATTAGTCTGGTAAGTGGTGAATATTATGATACCATTGGAAATATGAGAGTTTTTTTATTTGAAATGAGATAAAATGCATCAAATTCTAAATAAAGTGATTTTTCGCTCAAACTACCTTAACAATTTTCATAAAGTACAATCATTGTATTTATCATGAACATCAGCATAATTTGTGTATCAATATTATCACAAAAAATCGCGTGCTTAGGGAAATATACCATTTCAAGGTTTGAATTATTGGTGTAGGAAATTTTTTATATCTCTTTTGTGGAACATTACTACTTAAAATGTAAGACAACTGGTTATAGAGAAGCCATCCTTCACAGATATCTAATTCAAGCCATCATATGAAAAGTCTTGTGTTTTCTGTTATATATGCGCGTTCTTTTTGTAAATTTCCTTTCATTCCTTAGCATTTAGTAATCATTCACTCATTTTACACAGTTATGATTTTTCAGCCTTGGCTTCGCATAAAATAATACATCACGGTCTCTCGTGTGGTGGGACAGGGACGCCGTAGGAATAGCGGGGCATCATGATTTGATGTAATTACACTGTGATTACTTGTAATATATATTTCATATCGTTAATTATGTTTAAATAACTGGGATGTTTCCCAAAATTCGTGTGATTTTTCTATATGACTTTAATGGTACAGAGTTGATTTGTAAATTGGTACCGATAAGAATGGAAATTAAAGACATCTGTGTGTTAACCTCAATCACAAGATACCTCAAGGATATACATAGCATATTTCTCGATCAAATGATCAAATATTACAATCAAAATATTATTAATTTTATATGCCTTGTATTTAACATTCTCTCATCATCTCCTAAAGGCTAAGCCTTGTCTCTGCAGCCAGTATGTCTCCCTGTGTACTGCAGCTCTCTTCAAATCAGTATATGTTTTTAATCCCAGCGTACTTCGTACATCATCTAGAAACTTCTTTCTTGGCCTTCCTCTGCTTCTCTTGCTGAGCACCTTTCCCTCTATTATATTCTCTAAAAAATTATTATGTCGAAGAACATGACCAATGAATTTAACCTTCCTTTTCTCCATCTCTTTTATCAGTCTTCTTTCTTCTTTTATTTTCCTCAGCACCTCTTCATTGCTCTTTCTGTCAGTCCATCTTGTTTTTGTCATCCTCCTCCATATCCACATTTCCATAGCTTCCAACCGCGACTTTTCCATCTTTCTCAAGGTCCAGCTTTCACAACCATAATACATTGTGCTCCATACAAACGTTTTCGCAAAAGATTTCCTTATTTATACTATAATATGGCTATTTCCTAGAGGATGTTTTTTAATTTTCATATGCCTTCTTTGCCAAGGCTATCCTTCTTTTTACTGCAGAGGTGCTTCTGTTATCTCTTGAAATTATGCTCCTAAGGTAGCTAACTCTTCAACCTGTTTTATTATCGATCCCCCTATCATTATATTTACATTGAGTTCGTTTTAGTATCTAGATACTGTCATAGCTTTGGTTTTCTTCGCATTTATTTTTAATTTCCATTTTGCCAAAACTGTGGACAAGATTCAGAGCATTCTATTTATATCTTTGGCTGATTCTGCCAGGGTCACAATACCATCAGCAAACCTAATGCAGTGAATTCGACTTCCATTTATTTGGATACCGTTAGTTTTCTCCTTCATAATTTTTATAGCCTCTTCAATATATAGATTGAACAAATATGGTGACAGTGGACATCCTTGCCTAACTCCTTTCCTGATCATTTCTTCTTTTTCATTTCCATTTATTGTGATTAGGGTGCTCTGGTTCTGGTATAGTTGAAATACAAGCCTTCTGTCTCTGAAGTCTATTCCTACTCTCCTCATGGTTTCGAACATTTGCTTCCAGTCCACAGTGTCAAATGCTATTTTCAGATCAATGAAAACAAGAAAATTCTTTATACCTTTTAATTAGAACCTATCCGAATAAATGACCAAAAATGCCATTGAAATCGCTGTAAATATAAACAATACTCTGAGGTATGAAGTGTTTCTCCAAATTGCTCATCCCTTTGCAACACATATTCTTATATTTCTATTCACCCTTAAATTTTGATTTGTTTTTCCAACTCATAAAGGTACAAAATTATTGAAACGGAGCCAGAGATACCCTACTTTCAATTTTTTGAACCACGTTTCTGTAGGTATTATGAAATTGTATCATTTGTCGCAACGACTGGGCGAAAATTTGGGAAATGTGCCTCATATCGTGAAATATCGGTAAATAACGGACCCTTTCCGTAGATTTCGATGGTCTTTTTTCCCTCTCTCTTGTGTAACAGATTTGCGTTATTTTGTCTTCATAATGGCCGCGAATAATAAAAAAAGAGCGAATGCGATGTGATGAATGTTATAGATTTACGTTAAGGACCGGTTGAAGGAATCAAATTTTTCTTCTTGGGCTTCTTCTTTTGTTTTTTTTTTTTAATTTCTGCGGTGGTTTGGGGTTGGGGTTGGAGTGGGGGAGGGGAGGGAGGAGAAAAAAAGAGAAGCGGAGCAACATTTTCCCGCGAGACAGTTTTATCGAGGATCAATGCCTGCTCGTTCGTTTCCTATCGCAGCGGGTGGGCGCTACCTCCACCTGTTTCCGCTTCTGCTCCGCACAGCGGGAGGCGGCGGTAGGGGGGGACCTCCTCCTCCCACATTTATCATCTCCCTCCCCCCCCCGGCCCGCCTTTCCGCGCTCCTTGTAATACCGACCCGTCAACTCAACAGAGCGCGGGCGGTCCCCCCCCTCTTGTTCCTGTCCTGCAAACGGATCATCCCGCGGGACTCGCGTAAAGATTTTGTTTCTTTTATATTTTCAAAATCCCATTCAGTCTACTTAACTGCAACGTGGTCGAAGTAATCAAAAACCTACTCCTCATTCAGCTGGGCCCCTAATGTCCTATCGACAGAAGATGGTGCCGTCTCCGTCGAAGTGTTTGGAATCGCCGTCAATCTATTTTGTACGCTGGTTATTATTATATCCAAAGAATAGTATTTGGGCGTTGGCTGTGTGCAGACTTGAGATATAGCATATGAGTCAGTGTTTATAGTAATTTTTTTATAGATGTTTTATTTTTGAGCCGTAGGGTGGAGGATATTTGAAATTTCACATACAAAGTTGTAGGTAACCGAGATCTAGCAACATCTGATTTCTTGGTCTTATCGTGGACAGTTCTGAATCAACGTTTCGTCCTGAGGTAAAGACAATAAAACCAAAACAGAAATACGTTCAAGTCCCAGATCCAAAATTGAGGAAACTACCGGTGAGCGCAAGCGTCAGAGCTAACAGTAGACCAATAGAAATCGTCTCTATACTACTGTGTGCTTGAAGGGCACTCATTGTTCAAACCGCGTAAAAATAGTTATTTTTTACATCCGTTTTTAGCTGTTGTTGTTTTAACTGAAAGTAAAACGGTTTAAGTGTTGTGCAAGTTGTTATATAAATATATAAAATT
Source organism: Ceriagrion tenellum (assembly GCA_963169105.1). Classification (NCBI taxonomy): domain Eukaryota; kingdom Metazoa; phylum Arthropoda; class Insecta; order Odonata; family Coenagrionidae; genus Ceriagrion; species Ceriagrion tenellum. Next base: position 50,587,855 of record OY720633.1, on the reverse strand, counting down.
TATATAATATATATTCCTGACTTTGTCAGAAGAACTTGCAACTTTTCCAGTCAAGTAAAGTCTTTATATTTTGAACCTATTTATACAAGTGATATAGTAAATATAGTCAAAAGTCTTCCACAGAGAAAGTCGCCAGGGACGGATAGAATAAATAGTAAACTATTAAATGTTGTTATTGACGAAATTGCTCCCATTCTATCTCATTTATTTACTCTGAGTCTTGAAAAACGAATCTTTCCTGATGCTTTGAAAAAGACTGTGGTCAAACCTCCTCTGAAAAGAGGTGACAGTCATGATATCAATAATTATATACCCGTTTTTTTCTTATCTGTATTCTTCAAAATACTTGAGAAACTTGTTAAAGTTAAATTGGTAAAATTCTTTGAAGAAACAAACTGTTTTAGCCCAAGTCAATTTGGTTTTTTTTATCTGGTAAAAGCACAGAAGATGCTCTACAAAATTTGATGGGCAGTGTATACGACTCTTATCAATCTAAATAAGCGAACTTCTAGTCTCTTTATCGATATTTCGAAGGCTTTTGATTCTCTTGACCACAATATTCTATTGTTTAAATTGTACTCTTCAGGAGTTCGTGGTACTCCCTTTAAGTGGTTCAAAAGTTATTTGACAAATTGATCGCAGTGCGTTGTTATTTATCGTACATACAGCGATTTCAGTTCAATTTCATCAGGTGTACCTCATGGTTCTGTCCAATATTATTTTTAGTGTTAATTAATGATTTATATAAATATGATTTCAAAGGCAAATTTACCGCCTTTGCTGACGACTTTGCACTGTGCTACTCTGGTTCTACTTGGGATTCTCTAAAAAAAGAAATGCAACATGATTTAAATTTATGCGGTTGTTGTTTTACAATAATAAACTATAAATGAGTGTACAGAAGATTAATTTTAATGTGTTTTGATGTTTGCACTCGCAATGTTATTGACTGGAAACTGCTTTACCATAAGATTCATTGCGATACCAACACTTGTATAAACTGTGCAGCAGTGGACAGAGTTGATGCTTTAAGATTCTTGGGAGTAACTTAAGGCCATAACCTAAAGTGGCAGCATCATATAGGCTTCATCTGTAAATATTTACGTCACTGCAGGGTAAAACTTTACTTTATCAGAAATAAATGTAATTCAGTTACTCTTAAGTTATTCTACAATGTATTGGTCAGCTCAAAGCTTAGATATGGAGTAACTGTCTGGGGTGGTGCCTACTTAAACTCTATAAAGTCAGCCTTCTTCGTTCAAAAGAGCATCTGTAGAATAAAAAAAAACTGATGCCATCCCAGTTTCCCTTTGTTTTGCGGTCTAATGTTGCTCACCATAAGGCATTTGTATATTTACAAGGTCCTTCAGACATTCATGGTAAGAGATGGCTTTAAATCTGCCTTGTATGATATGCCGTATATTGGGGGTGGCCGTAGAAGGATGCAACATCGATTGAAAAAGGTTCAAAGCACTGTATGTAAAAGATGTTTTGTGCACCTTGGCCCTAAGGTGTATAATAACTTACCACCTAATGTAAAGGATGCCAATAATGTATTCAATTTCTTGCAAAAAGTGAAGGTATGGCTTTCCTCTCTTTCTTTTGAAAGAGTGGAACTACTTTTAATATAATAATACTTATTTCGTATTTGCCATTGACAATATACAATATTTATATGCATAATATATCTATCGGCACAAAAAATTTTGTTTTTCATAAATCTATTACAATTACTAAATAATTAGTCTCAAAAACTAAATGTATTGTCACATATTTTGCATCACATTCGTGCACCAATGTTTTTTGATGGTAGCTCCAAACAGGGAAACCTTTAGAGCTACCTAAAGAACATTTATCTCTCTATAAACTCTCTTTCTTTAAACATTGAGTCCAAATGAGGGTGTGTCATTAAAGCTATTAGTAAAAGAAAGTTTGTGGTATGTCTCAAAAAATTTTTTCAGAATTATGATGACGGAAGATGTATTATGGGCAACATTGTGCAATAGCGATAAAATAAGAGAGAGACATTGCCGAACAGATTGCTGCAAAAACTCGTTCTTTCTGCGCCCAATAAGCGATCACAATAAAAAATGAGCTCCACTAAATAGACTCCCATTATACACGTCACTATTTCACCTCCCAAAACATTATCCCTTACATCTTTATGCGGCTGGTGTCCTAACACCCCATGCCACACGCCCATGCGACAGCTCGCAGGGTAGTATGTAACTGTATAATCTTCTCACGCGAGTTTCTTTTCCGTTTTAGTCTACACATTACTTTTCATCATTTCGCCCATTGAGCATATTCTCTTTCTTTCCTGCTCCAGTATCTAGTATCATGACCTTCTGCATCACTTCTCATGTGATATCTTGTTCCATCCTCCTAATTTAATTCCTGATATAAATGAATGATCATTAGTTGATTAGGCATAGTGTATTTTACTCATTCAAAGTCATGGCCTATTATTACTTTGAAGATAGTCTAAACTCAGTTTTTTTTAGAGGCTACCTAAGGCTTTTCTACTTTATGTACCAAGAAATTGTTATTTGAAAATTGTATTTTGGAAAGTTAATAAATTATATTATAATATATATATTTTTTCCACCGACTTTGTTTAATCTCTATTTTCCCTTCTCCACCCATCCATTTTCACCCATCTAGTATCATGACCTTCTGCATCATTTCTCATGTGATTTCTTGTTCCATCCTCCTAATCTCTTCCAGACATTTCCTCTGCTTACGCAACATACCTAGCACTTACTCGTTCGACTTCCTTTCCGTCCACTGCACATGTTCCATTTTCCTCCACACCCACATGTCGTAAGATTGCAGCCTACGCTCGTACTCACTTCTCTGAATCTGGATTCATACCCTGCACTACGCCATATTGGACATCGTGTCAAACTTAAATTTTAAGCGTTTAGAGGTAGCCCATTCAACACTGGGTCATTTTGATAGTTATTTCGTCGCTGGTAAGTTCTAAACGGTTCAATCAGATAATTTCTTTCCTCTTTTAAGGTTAATAAATATTAATTATACGTTATTAATGGCGGAAAAAGCTTCGTGAAAGATTGGAATACAGCATAGTTGTAGTAATTATCTCGCTTCAAGGGCATTGACTAATTAAATAGGGCTTAAACCGGTGCTTTTAGGTGGTAATGATAACTTTTATTATTGGAGATTTAAGAGTACGGTTTACAGTGAAATTATTGCAAATTATTTTGTAATGCCTGACGTAATTTTAACTTTTAACCGAAACTGAATTAGCGTATCTCATTCTTCACTTCGTAATGTTGTACTTATATCGCCGCTTTTAAATTACAAGCGACTTACATATATTATTACCTTCTTTCTTTAAGTATAATGGGTACTATTGACAGACCCTGACCGATATTGATGATGAATTTAATTTTTGGAAGGATTTAGCGAGATATATGGACTAGACATAAACGTTTATTGAGGTGTTGTAAGGAAATGACGTCCTATAAAATCCCTGTTTGCTGTATCTTTCGATTTCGGTGCGAAGCGGTATCTTTCGATTTCAGTTGGTAAATGATTCTACATGGGTCACGCACAAAGGTTTTTGAATATTCCATTCCGCCAGAATGCCTACGACTTGGTCGCATTATTTTTCTCGCTTCAAAACAAACGATTGATTCTGTCAGGCTTTCATGCCCTGTTGGTCGAGGATGACACCATTAGCATTGCATGTCGCAAGAGAAGTACTAAGTAAAACTTATTTTCTCCCGAAATTGGATATTTTACGAGTGATTCGAAAGTTACGAGTCACCAAAAATCCAAGGTTATTTTCCTGCGCAAATTAATAGAATGGCTACTTTCTAAAGAAGGTGTCGAAGTGGAAAAATTATTAAAAGATTTGTATGATTTTGCTTGTAATTTGAATTAGTATTTCGGCTCTTCTTTGAACTCCATTTATCTTTGTAAATTGTGTTTTCTATTTTGTGTAGGTCGTTATGTTATGAACACACTGTCAATTGTGAATTGTTTTTTGTTTTTTTTTGCAACTAGGAAAAATTTGTAATATACTTGCACCATCCGCTGCTTCTTTGTTATCAGATGAAGGTAGCCCCGACATAGGGTTTCCCGGGTTTCCTATGGGGTGCCTATATTCCCCTTAACCAAAATTGAATATTGTGATGAAAAAGTGTACTTATGTTCATAGTTAAGGAGGAATTAATGTATTTCTATTCTAACAGATTTTTTACCTTTTATTTTATAAATATTTTAGAAATTATCGAGTCGGGAAATAGTCAAGATCGATAGGGTTCAAAAATTATATCAACGATATGTATAAACAGACCAAAAATTAACAAGTTACGATAGCGAAATTTGACGTCCTTTCCACTGAGGTAATTCCGAGTGGCGGTGTCATTGTCAGTTGGGGCGCGGATCGGCTCAACACGGTCTTGCGCCAAGGCGTTCGGAAATCCAATTCCTCCCGCTTGGCTGTAGCATGGTCGCAGCAATTCTCCCGCTCCAAAACCTAGGACAAATTCAACTGGGCTTTCATGTTCTATCAATCGAAGATGATACCTTTATGCATTGAAATTTGCTGAGAAGGCCTTGGTCGCTTTATCTCCGGCGCTTCAAAATTCACCATTGATTCCACTGGGCTTTAATTTCCTATCAATCGAAGATGATGCCTTTGAGACTTTGAATTCGCAGGAGTGTAACAGGTGAGAAATAAAATTTTATTTTATGTCGGAGAATATTTATTGCTTCTTCCCTAAATGAGAAAGGTTTGTGCACCTTACTCAAGTGGTTGAGGATGCTGCAAGTAATTTTTTTGCCACAAAATACCCTTGAATTCTTCGAAATTTTATCCCTCTTTTTTGTTTTTGCTGGCATCTTCTCTACTTAAACCTTGCATTCAACTATTTTGAATCCTAAATATTTAGTCATATTTAATAATTAAAACGCCTTCGAAACCTAGTGCTGGAGGAGGATGCTGAAGATAAAATGGACGGACAAAATAAGAAATGATGAAGCGTACAGAAGAGTAGAAGAGGAAAGGACCATATGGAACACCATACAGAAAAGAAGAACCAGATGAATTAGACACAACATAAGACACAATGAGTTTGTGAAGAACATAATACTGACGGTAAAATAGAGGAAAAAGGCTCAAGAGGAAGACCAAGGAAAGAGTTCATGGACCAGATGAAGAGGAAACGTGTATAGGAAGCGATACCAGGAGGAAAGGAAACAAGCATTGGATAGGAAAGGTTGGAGGGCTGCAGTCTGCCAATCTCAGGGTCGAACGACCAATGAATGAGTGAATAGTAAAAACGTGTTAAGCCTGAAAAAATTTCGAATTTAATTTCGTCACAATTAGAAAAAAAACTTAATAGGTTGTGAAAAATAAAACAGAAATTCAGTAATGTCCTTTTTAGTCAAAAATGTTTAGTATTCCGTTGAATTTTGATGATTGAGATCCTCATTCTTCTGAGGTTTGAAATTACATAAATCGACGGGATCTGCAGCGGAGAATATTTATTAGTTCTAAGCTCGGGCACTTATTCTCAGCACTCGCTAAGTTAAGAGAAATTCTTAGCGTTCTGTACAAACTGGGTTACATAAATACCAAGCTGTGACACCTTAATTCGACTCTGAATTCGATGTACCTTCTGTCCTGTCACTTTGCAGAGTTGTGGACGGCTCGTCACGGTATCGCGTTTATATTTTTTGAAAAATCTCTCTCTCTCTCTCTGCTTGACTTCAGCACGGTCAAACCCTTTTACTCCTACGATTGGGCTTCAACTGGGATCCAATGTCCTATTGTTCGGAAACGTTACAATTCTTCATTGGAATATGAAAAGTGCAGTGACATCATTGTTATTGCATTATAATATTTATCATTATCTCAGAGCTCAATTTAAAATATTTGGTGAGCTCATTATGCATGACGTGACGTTGGATATAATTTTCTCGCTTATGAATTTATTAGTAACTATTTCTTGTTTTATACTCTCTTTTAATAGGGTCTGACAGAATATTCGTAATGACAGAAATACGACATTTATATACAGCTATCACAACGTTCCCTTTCAGGGTCGGCAGAGAATGCCTTCACGGTCATGTGTTCGTTGCTAAGCGACATCATCGATGGAAATTGCTGTCTCATAAACTCACCGTTCATTTCTATTCTAAATATTGCTAATGACATTATATGAAATAAAAAACCTGATTTCTCATAGAACATTGAAGAATATTTATAGGGATTTTTTATCACTTCAAAATTACACTTGACTTATCCGTATTTTTTTACTTACTTATGAGATTGGTATACCATATTGTTGGCTCTTCAAGATATCCCTTGTAATCGTCAAATTCAATAGTAATTCTGCAAGTAGAGAAACTTATACCTTACAGTAGTGACGATATTTGTGAGAAATATGAGAATATAAATCGCGCATGTCGATGGAGATGTATAATTTATTTTTAAATAACTGTTAATATGAAGGATGTTTCATCGTGTTGATTTCAAGATTCACGAGAAAATAATTCTTAGATTTTGAATTTTTTAAATTTTATTTTCAAATTGTCTAAAACTGGGACTGCGTATGTAATTTTGTTCATTAAATCGATACAACGAAGTAATAACTGAAACAATAATCAATATAAAAGGAAAAAAAGGGTCTTGCGCTTGTATTTATCCTCATTTTTATGATACTGATAGAGGTTCCAATTGGCAACCGTAATTTTAAAAATCAATGAGTGTAGCTTATAGTATTATTTATCCATCCGCGTTAATTCTTACAACAATTCTAAAGAAATAGTGCATTTCGACGTACATGTTGCCTGGATATAAAAACATTGGCGCAATATGCATACTTCTAACAGGCAACTAATGTACTATATTAAAGTTATTCGGGGTACAAGGCAACTAATGTGTTACGTTTGTGATGCCGTGACTTTTTTCAATTAATAATTTGTATTCCAAAGTTCCAGACACTTCTTAATTTGAGACCACAATACATCCCCGATCCTCTCTCTGCAGCCTCACTCGCAACAATCCCCGTTTCTTTTTTTATCAAAACGTCTTAACATCCATACTGGTAAGAACATCTTAACAGTCTCTTCCAAAGAACAAACATTAAATAAGTAATAAATCTGTATTTACTTTAAAATATCAAGAAACTTATAATAAATAAATGAAATAAACGATACAACCATCAAAATAATAAAGAACAACTGAAAATGACGAAGCCACGAATATTAAACAAAATCAATGCGTTCACTTTTTCATTAGGGCATAGCACGACGATACACGTTCTCTTCTGTTCGTAGATATTCCCACTCATGTGTTAAATAATATGCTGTAAGTAATTCATTATTGCTTATTTGCCAGTTCATTTTTTCACATCAATGTTTACTGTGAGATGAGGCATTTTTTAAAATTTTCTTCCGTATGTGAATGCTCATTTGCCGCTTCGGGTTTTTAACAATCACGACCCTTGGCGAATCAACCTATAGACCCCCAATATATTCACCATCGAGGCAGTAATATTGAATCTATTGTTAGGTCTAATTATCGTTTTCTGTATTTCCTATTGGGCATGTCTATCCATGATTAGCTATGGCAATCCGATATTTACTTGGAGAGAATTTTTTCTTTTTATTTTTCTTCGTCGCATAAATCTGGCTGTCGTTAGATGGCCTAGATAGGAACCCATTGTTCCCTCGTAAAGCGATGGGTGATTTGTCGTTCCATCAGTCGATATCGTAATCCGTCGAAGAATGGCTCCGGATTTTTTCCATCCACTTATCCTGGCCTACTGCGGAATGTTATGATCTGGGAAAGAGCAAGGGACCCGCGCAGCCACAAGGACAAGAGATCCCAGCACGTACACTGGAGTCCCAGACGACGACCATTAAAGATGTCACGGTTTTTTTTATGTCTGCTGTTTCCCATTCCTTTTCCCCAGTCCTCACTCACTGTCACTACATGGTCGGCTCCCCCTGTTAAATGACATCACGTTTCCTTTCCTTTTAAACAACTTTTCCGGAAATCCTTTGCATGTAACATACAAAAAAAACCTTCTCTCGGAGGAAAAAAATATGAAAGTTTTACCCTTTGCCGCAATGCCGTGCTGATAGCAGGGTACCGTATTAGGGTCACATTGCCTAATGTACTAACACAAGTATAAATCTACGATCCTTATCTCGTGTTGGCTCCCGTGAAATACGGTATTCTCTACTGTCCTCAACGTTTTTTGTAGGACCTGTGATTTCGATCTGTGATTGATACCAAGGGAATTAAAACAAAATATTTCTGTCCAAATTGGATTTGTAAAACTTCAAACATTTTATAAATGATATTTCTAGTGATTCAAATTCTACTTTAATTGCCTCTTGCTCGAGTTCTTAATTAATGGTGAGTAATTTGTTTGAGACCTCTTTGATATATTTGACTACATTTCGAGATTAAACTCCCGGTTATAATCAGTGACTTCTCAGATTTGTCAATAATTCGTCCGAATACAATCGGAAAAATACGAACCCAACGAGAACTGAGGCTATTATTTCCGCACGAATCAGCATAAAATCTAATTAATTCGTCAAAAACACTCTGAGATGCAAAAACATGCCATAAACACAAATTATAGAGAAAAATATATCGTTTAATACTTGAAACAATAAGAAATTAGTTAAAAATGAATATCAAAGACTGATGTATGGAAGATGGCGAGGATGGGAGAAAAAGGTGCAGATATTATTGCTTGGAAGTAGAGTATCCCTCCATGAGGACCTTAGTCATCAGGGCATTTTCTCTGGTCACTGCCAATCTTGATCTTGTGACATTATGACCAGCTTCAGAGTCAGTGGACCCATGACGTGCGAAAAATCTATCCAACGAAGTGTTGAATATCTCACATAGGTCAAAATTGTCGACATTTCTTGACTCGTATCAAAGAACACACCAGAAGTTTTATAAATATGGAATTGTTCTTCTTTTTCTTACTTTGCCTTACTTACACTTCTTAATTTGCCAAATATCTGCTTGAGAATATCCATGTAAGTGATTTTAACCCAGATATGTTACACATTCCTGGAAAGGTTTAAAATGAATTCCGCGGAATAATTTGAAGTTAATTGGCAGTCAAGTAACCTTTGTAATGAACTAATTTGTTTGCACCCCTGCACACTCCTTTCCGATAAAAATTTCTTTGTGGAATAATAACTTTTCTCACCTCATAATCCCTTAATCTCTATTCTCCTGCCTTCCATCCCAAAATTAAATTCTTCTTCACCCCCCCCCCACATCACGTTTCTATCGCAATAATAAAAAGATAATAATTATGCAAATCATGTTACCCTACGGTGCAGTAATTCTGAAAAACTCTTCGTACAAATTAAATAATTGTGGAAAAGTACATATTATTCTTTGCAATATGGATTAACATATAAAATTCTTCTTCGAAGTTGCGCCTGATGTCGTGAAGCTTATTAAACGAAGTCTGCTTCTGCCAAAAACCCTACTCTGAGCGGGAGAATTCGTGGTTTGCCCTTGGTTTTCTCAAAATAAGCAAAATAAGTTTCATGGAAAAAATCGACGGAAAATGAATTTTATGAAAGAAGAGACATTACTGTATTACAAAATGTACAGAGAAACAAATATTTTCCGCATAGTTTTGAAAAAGAAGGCGGTGTTTACAGATCTTGAGTGATATTTTTCTTAACACCAAATTTTGATCGGTTTCTCCAAAAAATTATTGGATTTTGCTCAATCATTTTGCTTTGTCATAAAAATAATACATTGTACAAATAATTCATGTTTTCCTGATAAAGTTGAATTAAAATTAAAATCAAAGTATCCGATAGCCAGTACACCCGTGTTTTCATGTTCATTCGGAAATTGTTCGTTTTCACTTGTTTATTAAAAAAATATTTGGCTTTCAAAATTTTATAGCACTCTAGCTATTAAATTCCTAATAATATTACGTTTAGTGAAAATAGTTAAGAAAAAAACGGGAAATATTTTCAAATTTCAGCCCTTGTCTCTGACTAAAATTCTTACTAAATCAATTGCTATATTTTAGGACATGGGCAGTGTGGAATTGTTATTTGGCATATTAACTCGGCCAGATGCAGAATGTTTATTTCATATAATTTTGTAACTTCATTATTATATTTTTGTCTATATTTTTGAATGATCATTAATTGATTAGACATAGTGTATTATACTCATTCAAAGTCATGGCCTATCATTACTTTGAAGATAGTCTCAACTCAGTTTTTTCTTAGAGGCTACCTAAGGCTTTTCTACTTTATGTACCAAGAAATTGTTATTTGAAAATTATATTCTGGAAAGTAAATGAATTATATTATAATATATATATTTCTTCCATCGATTTTGTTCAATCTCTATTTTCCCTTCCCCACCCGTCCATTTTCACCCATCTAGTATGACCTTCATGCATCATTCCCATTTCATCCATGACCTTCTGCATCATTTCTCATGTGATTTCTTGTTCCATCCTCCTGATCTCTTCCAGACATTTCCTCTGCTGACGCAACATACCTAGTACTTACTCGTTCGACTTCCTTTCCGTTCACTGCCCATGTTCCATTTTCCTCCACACCCACGTCGTAAGATTGCAGCCTACGCTCGTCCTCTATCCTCAGAATCTGGATTCATAACTTTCACTACGCCATATTGGCCATCATGTCAAACTTAAATTTTAAGCGTTTAAAGGTAGCCCATTCAATATTGGGTTATTTTTACAGTTATTTCGTCGATGGTAAGTTATAAATGATTCACTCAGATTGTTTTTCTCCCCTCCTTAAGGTTAATAAATATATTTTTTACGTTTTTAATGACAGAGCAACTTTGTGATAGATTTAAATACAGAATAGTTGAAAAAATTGCCATGTGAAAAATACGGCCTGGACCGGAAATCGATCTTTGGTTTGCAGGACCAATGCGCAGACCACTACGCTATCCAGGCTCCCAAATTCCCATGGAAATTTTGGTGTATACAAGGCAACTAGATCTTAGGCTCTTGCGGTCCATCAAAGATGGTATCGCAAAGGAGAAGAGGGCTTCACAGAAGCCACAACCGTGAGACAGTATCCTTCACCAGCACATATGCCGTGCTTAGCCATTCGAAAATATTCAAACATGGCGGGTTACTTTTGAAGAAATTGCCATGAGAAAAAAGGTCCGTGGTTCGATTCCCGGTCCAGGCCGAATTTTTCTCATGGCAATTTCTTCAAAAATTCACCCGCCATGTTTGAATATTTACAGCATAGTTGGAGTAATTATCTCGCCTCATAAACGATGACTTATTCGATCGGGATTAAACCGGTGTTTTCAGGTGATGATGATAACTTTGCTTATTGGAGAATAAAGAGTTAAGTTTAGAGTGAAATTATTATAAATTATTTTTTAAGGTTTGACCTCATTTAGTTGTTAACTAAAAATACTTGCGTATCTCATTTTTGCGTACCTTTATCAGGAAAACAAAAAAATTTCACAATGCAAAATTTTTATGACGAAGCAAAATGATTAAGCAAAATTCAATTATATTTTTGTGAAACCGATCAAAATCTGAAGTATGCGAATATGATATAAGTTATTTGGCATGTAATAAGGCACTCCTAGGTTAATCCCTTTAAAATGGTGATTTTAACATGGAAAGTTGAAATTAATGCTCTCACCTCGTTACGATATCGCTCGAATCAACTGACCGGGGAAAAGATTTTTCAAGGTGATCATTAAAAAACTCGATTCACCTGCTTCGTTTCAGTAATACGCAGCCATTCATGCAAGAAAAGTCAAGCATTTTTTTGCTTGATCCATGGCTTTAATATTCACGTGTTAACAACGCAATTAGCAAATTTAGCCCTTAGCGATATTCACATACGATAATATTGTTTCATTTACTAAGTGTCCTCGAATTCAGTCGATCGTGAAAAAAGATTTTATTTGATGAAAAATCACTAATTTGTATATTAATTTGATTTCAAGCGTTCATTGGCATGTTTCGAAATTTTTCAATATTTATTTATATAATACATATAAAAAAAGACAACTACTTTGTTCAAAGAAGATTGGTCAACAGATTAGGAAACAATTTGTGAAAACTTTCGTGTGGAGCGTGGCATTCTATGGATTGGAGGTCTAGACTATCGGAAAAGCAGAACAGAATAGACTAGAAGCCCTCAGAACCTTGTGCTGGAGGAGGATTTCGAAGATAAAATGGACATAAAAAGTTAAAAATTTTAAGTTTTTTGAAGAGTAGAAGAGGAATGGACCATGAGGAATATTATACAGAAAAGTAGAACCGAATGGATTAGCCACACACTAAGGCACATTTGAGGCTTTTTAAGAACATACTTGAAGGTGATAGAGGAATAAGTCCTCAAAGGAAGACCCAGGAATAAATTCTTGGACAAAATACAGAAGAATGTACATCGGAAGAGCTACCAGGAAGTTAGGGATCTAGCATTAAATAAGAAAGGGTAGAGGGCTGCATTCAACCAATCTTAACATTGAACGACCAATGGTGATGGTGAGTGACGAAAATATTTATCTTTTGACGCTACCTTCAGTAATACCTTAGAGAAAAGGTCACTTTTCTTTATTTGAGTGCTCATTTTACAAACTTATTACCAAGAGAGAATGAATTTGTAGCTTAAGATTGATGTCAGATCCCTTAAAAAATATCTCGAAAATCGAGGAAGAGGGATTAGTGGTTTTTTGGAACACGAGTGAAACTAATTACTAGAGACCGTTTTGGTCTACATTTATTTTGGGACTTAGGTGACATTATTACTGGATCGTATAATATATTTCGCAGGTATTTTCATGCGTAGCTGGAGGAGATATGTGGTTTGCCTTGATGCCAAGATAAACGTTGTCCGGAAGTGATCGAATCTGCCGTAGAGATCATGAGTGGTGTTCATGAAAAATGTTTTATTTTTTAATAATTACGGTTCAAATTTATCTGATAAAAAATTAAACCATAAGTACTACTTTGTAGGGGAAAAGCATTGATGCTAGACCACTGATGCACAAACAGTTTTTTTTTGCGGTCTACAGGGAATATTATACTCTCGGCGTCGCCTTATTTATTTTCTCAGCGTTATTTCATCTCGATCTTAGAATTGCATTAATTTTCTTCGTAGAAATTTTTGGGGTTATTTTGGGCCTCGGTGCAACGTGCGTTGAGAGGGAGACGCCGCAGGAGCCGGTTTACTACAACATAGACAAAAAAAACGGAAAACCAATAGAGGAGTTTTTCTGCGCACATGATTAAAATATGGCAACACACTGAGTTGCTTTGTTGCTGCATTTTTTACACTTTTGCTCTCTCATTTACTCTTCAATAATTAGCCAGGCTTAATTTGTTTTAAAAACGGTTCCTCGAGTCACGAATGAAATGATATTAGAAGAGATTGATTTTCCTAAACTAGTTCACTCCGGTGTTAGTTGTCACGTGTGGTTACTTATTAGTTTAGCGTAAAAATCTTCAGTAAAATCAATTTTAATTGACAAATTTCAAGTGGAAGAGCATATAGTTCATTGAGATGAAACATTAGTGCACAAAAGTACTGCCTTGAAATTTGTCGTTATCCTCTGAATTCGAAAGTTTTTTGAGTTTACGTCAGAAAACAAGAACAGCGAGGATTTGATTTCCTTAAAATATTCACAAACTCGCGGTTCCATATTCATGTAGAACCCCTAGGGAGATTAGACCTCTTCATGTATTATAGTTGATTATGGATTATTTGAATCTCGCCAGCGAAATTTTAGTTGGCGTCAAAGTTAGCCCTTTTGTGTGTGGTAAACTTCTGCGTCCGAAATTCTGAACAGCCATGCTTAAGCTGCTCAGGATAGTGTGAACTTGCTATATGAGGGTTAGCGGGATGTACTCCTCGTCGTACTAGGGCGTGCTGTATTATGGCTTAGTGCAGTCTGAAAGTGCGCGATCTTACAGGACTCATTAATTTGTTTAAGGACGAAGGACCTATTTACTGTAAATTTTACGAAGGACCTATTTACTGTGAAATCGCTGTCTAATCAGGAAGCGTCATTTATTTTTATCAATGTATTTATGTTTAGCGCGTGTCATATATGACTGTTTTGATGAATAGCTAAGGATAAGAGAAAGAAATTTGAAAATTAACAGGATAAACCATTCCAACTGCCATTTTTTCCACCCGCTTAAATGCTTCAAAATACTATGATTTTATTCAAATGATTTTTGGCTGGTAATTTCCGCTGGCCTGAGCATGGACTCTTAATGGGAACTTGCTATGCTTTTTGTGAATTCTTACGAACTTTTTGCTCTAGGAGTTCTCCTGATTCTTATTCTTGAGTTTATATCTTCACAGCATGGAATTGAAAATCCTTATATTTCCTTTATCATGCTGACTTGCAACATGGTAATACCTCCGCATTGAAGTTCTTTATAAAAATGGAAAACATTTGGAATTAACTCGAGGGAAACCTTTGTATCCCATTATGAAATAAAACGCAACTTCGTGAGTCCCGTAATGAGTTCTAGCGGAACAATACAAACGGTTTTGCTTGTCACGGTCCAATTGTATACGCTACATGATGCGGAATCCTGCGTAAATAATTATTCTCCGACTAATTTCACTGCATAATTAGCAGTTAAAAATTTCAAAAAGATGTACATTTTTATTAGAGATGCATATATCCCATATTTTTAATTCTTCAGGATGAATTTGTTCTAAAAGTTTGGCACATTTTTCAAAAATTCATCGAATCCTGTTTCAATCCAGTGAATCAATACCTATGTTCACGTATATTGTTGCCCCGCGTGTATACACATTCTGTGTATATCGCTTTTATTCGTGAACTCATCATATCTTCAATCCGTCCCCCTCAATCTGTCATATGAGACTTACGACATTCGTCTAAATATTTCTTCATTGCTCCTCCTCTCCATCTTGCCCAGAATTCTACGTACCACCATACGCGTTACTTCTCTGTTCGCCATTCAGTCTCAGTGCTTCTTGTTCAGCGCCTTCCTGCCTGTCATCCTATTCATTCGATTTTGACCGTCTAAAGGCCACGTAAATTAACCAAACGCGTTCCTTTTATTTTCTGATTTTCCGCTTCTTGTCTTAATATTCAATTATTAGATATCTTTTTTAAACATTTTTTGTTTTCTCAGCCTCTCTTTTACAAGGTTATCTCTTTTCTTCTTGTCCTTAATGAAATCTTTTAAGCTTCGTATCAATCAGGTCAATAAAGGCCAATACTTAATGCATTTTAATTTGATACTCGTTGTAGGTCATTAGTAATGTGACCGCCTCAAAAATCTCCGCCATTCAAGGAATTCGATTCCAGGACTGAAGGGTGGAAAGCCAGTACTCTAGTTGCCAACCATCTTGATCTTATTGCGTTTGGGGAATCACGTCGCTCATAAGGTAAATGCTTTAAAAAGTTCCATTGCTGTGACACGTGCAAATAATGCCACTTTTCTGTTATTTCTTTCAGGAATTTTTCCAGAGCGAAAGAGCCAGGTTTTTTTTCTCCCTTGAAATTTGCTTTACTGCAACGAAAAAATCCTTTCTGTTCGTGCAATTTGTCTATGTATATGCCCAAGCTCTTACAGACGAGAAGGAAGCGAAAAGGAATACCTCCTTCTTCCGGTAAAGCGTACAAGGCGCGAATGTATCGTCAATGATGACTTGGCTCAATTCATGTTATCAACAGCATGCATAAGGTTATTCATTCTGACAGTATATTTTGCCCTTGCAATTCCTCGAACCACTCACCTCCAGCCAGGCCACCTCAGCCAGCTAGGGCTGGCTATTTGTAATACGTATTTGAAATGCTTTGAGTATTTCTTTGAAAACTTTGCAAAAGTATTTTGTATTTGGGGTGTGTTCAGTATAACAAAATACTTTTAAAAAATTTATAATTGAACCAGAATTTGCACTTATTTCTCAGTCTACTTTACTCTACAAAGTGACTTTATTATAATTTTTGATTATGGAATGACCCTAGTATTGCCAACTTGCCAAAGAAATTTTTGACACAAATGGGAAAACAGTGGCAGACTCCCTCCGTATTGACAGAGGCTGCTATGGGGCAGAACTCTCTAAGAGTAACACATCCTTCCGGAATTGAAGGAGACATCTCCAAGAGCCCATCTTGCAAAGACATGTCATGGTATTCAACTGAAAAGAATATTCATTTCACTTGTATACTAATCGAAAATATTTTTCCATCTCACCGTGAAATTGGAATGGAATTTTTGGCTGATCGTTATAAAACATTTTTTTTGAGTTTCATAATTAGAATACCCAAAAAATTAAAATCATTTTGCTGTACCGCATTCATGGTGTCAACCCTTTGAGCGTTCGTCTTAAATGATTCCGAGGATGCAAGTAGTGATGCAACGATAATCAGTGCGCAGAATATCAGATTTCGCTGAAGGCCGTATGGGAACCCGCGGAATTTCTTTCCGTGCGTCAGCAATCCCTTTTCTGTGCACACAGAAATTTCAAGTAACTCTTTAAATCCCCCTGCAAAGTAGTTGTCTAACTCTCTCCATAACAGTAACCTTCATTTATTAACCTCTCAAAACGCCCATTTGCAGGAAAGGAGTAATTTCAAGCATTTCATTTTAAGCAGAAGGAGCTTCTTGAGTAATAACAACAAATCAATAAGCAGTATAGATTCCTATTAAGACCTGAAAAAATTATTCATTCGCTATAATGCAAGTTTATGCTCTTAGGCTGCCGTGAAATCCTCTTTCATGTAACTAATATTATTCTTTCCCAGAAAGAGGATCACTTTCAGGCTATTTTTTTTAAGATTGTGGTTTTAAAGGGGAAAAAAGATTTATCTACTTAACGCTGTTGGTATGTTTTACATCCTCCTTTTGGGTAAACCTCCAGTGGCTTATGTGTTTTGGACTTAGCCGCTGGAATGCTCGCACGCACAGGCGACCAAACAGCATCGAGCCAACTCATCGCTTTGAACATCGTTCGATTTTGCCTCTGCACCCTTGCCTGTCTTTGCGCCTTTTGTCTTTCAGTCTTGTATGACTTCACTGTCCCACCGCTCTTCCCTGCCTAAATCACATAGCACGTGGCGGAGGAGTTTATCCCACAAATCATCCTCTCGATGATCATATTTCCCTCGCTAAAGGCCACTCCATAGGATGAGCCAATCGAAATGATGAGTCCGCCCTCCCTTATTTTGTCTTACCTCTGAGTTTCAGATATTCCCCCAACTTAAAAAATGGCAGATAATAATCTTGATAAGAGAGGAGAAATGGTGACTTAACCTATTTGACTAGCTACGGGCAGCAGCATCTTTGTCTTGAGTGGAATTCACAGTCATTGGCGAGAGGATAGGACGCGTGTACCTTTGAACTTCAGAGCAGACTTCTATTTCGTGAGTTAGGATATGGAAATGAGCCATTTAATTTACTGGGATCCTGCTGATATTTTGGGACTCATTGTCAGTCATTTCTCTTTGTAAATTTTGGTCTTAGCTTAAATATGCTGGATGAATTTTTACCGTCATGCCAAACCTTTTCTTTTGCTCTCGACTCTCTTTTCATCAGTATAGTTTTCAACGCAAAATTGAAAGGGTGGGGTCAGAAAATTCTTCTGAAAAATAGTTCCCATGAAGATGCCCAAAAATGTTCAACTTCGTAAGAAGGATTCTAGTCTCACGTTAAACCGTGTGACTTAGATTTTCTTACTGCTTATTAAAAAAGGTTTGTTTAATATAGAGTTAGCCACTAAAATTTGTATTTTATCTTAACTCATAAATCCGCTTTTTGAATGAAATATATAGTATATTATACCGTTTTTTAGCCAGCTATTTTGTATTGTATTCTTTGTTGCTTAATTTTTGCAGCGGTATCTTTCAGATTTTTACTCTGATTAAAACACATTTAATGATGTATTTTTTATCTTGTATTTCAAATACAATTTTTAGGGTAATTTGCCCAACCCTTTCGCCAGCAATCTACCGACTCTTTCAACACGATTCCTATTTCAAGAGTTATATCTGCTCAGGTAATACAGCTAAGTCATACTGAAGACCATAATTCTTTGGCTTATACGGCAGCCAGCCATTTGGCGGGAATCGAACCCGAGATCTTTTGATTGGTTTTGTGGGGCCGGAAATGGTTTTCAAATCGCGCATGTTCATCCAGCATGAGGAGACATATTTGGACTGCCGTCCAAATGAATTAATCGACCACAAGGGAAAATTGTATGAGGACATACTGAAAATGTGGTGACTTTGGTTGAACTAACTGTATGAAAAAGGAGAGTGGGTGTGAGTGAGGTATGTTTTTTGATTCTTTGTTCCAAGGAAGTACATTTAGCAAGGGTTCCTTGCTTTCCAAGAGGAAAAAAAGGGTGTGGCAGTGGTGGGACTGCTTCTCTCTCGGATGGGGGACTCAACGTTTTTTTCCCATCTTTTCCCAACCCGCATATCAAAACCTTTTTTGAGTTCCCTCGTATTCCTTCCTTAAGTCCTGGTTTAGGAACTGTGCATTAGCACGAAGAGAGCCAAAATAGGAAGAATACCGGTAATATGGCCCACAAACTATGTGGTTGCGATAGATTTTGGATCGATAAGTTGAAAGAGCGAATTTTAGATCTCTACTTTCACTTCTTCAATAGCTTATTCCTAAGGCACACCGAGCCTTGCAAATCTAACGATTGCTTGGACGGAAAAAATCATGCAGTGAAATCTGCCTCGGCGGCCATAACCCTTAAGCGATCGACTTTTTTGGGAACAGAATGAATTTTTCATACATTTAAACGATGTAAGTTTTCCACTCCCTCCAGCGGTCACCTCCATAAGCGGCCATCAAGCGGCTCGTGAGTCCGGTGGTGGCCGCTTGAAACCGGTTTCACACTCTTCGTTTGACAAACGAATGTTCTTTTTTCTTCCACAGGTGAAAAAGTTTGACTGTCATCAAAGTGTATCCGTGGACTGATGAAATACTAGGCTTATTGCTCACTGAAGAAGGCGGTCGACTGCTGAAGACATTGGCACAGCTGAGTATGAGAGGGTGGGTTGGAAAGGGAAGAATTATCATGGAAATGGACGAAATATGTACAGAAACTGGTCATCGGCATCATCAAACTTTCATAAAATGACGCTTAGGGGTCCACAGTTGTTCCTCTGGCGTACAGAGTTCTATACTTGAAGCACCAAACGAAAGAAAATTCGTGTATTTTCATTCGATGTTTTATTCAACGCCACGTTTATACTCACAGTAAACAGTCTTCTCTATATATAGTATGCTCACATTACGGTCTTACGGAGCAAGAAACGTATTATAGTACTTAGGATTCTGTAGAAACGCGAATTGCATTTGATTCGGCATGGTTTCCTTCAACTACATCAAGTTTGAATCTGCTAAACTTACTCTTTGAGTTTTCCTCCTCATCGCACCCAAGTGTGAATCGGTTTTTTGCCTAAAAATCCCCGACACTTTCGGTGGTCGAGCCAGGGACTTCGGGATGGAAAGTCAATACTCTAGCCGCCAATATAATCTACATCTACATCTACTTATTACCCTGCAAGCCACCGCAAGGGTTTTTGGCAGGGGGTGACTTATCACCAACATGAACTACAGTGAAGAAATTTACTTTCACCAACAAGCACCAAACTATCGGTATGCTACAAATGCTACAGAAATAACTATAATAATATATAATGTTACTATAAAATTGTGACACGAGAGTCATGCAGAAAACATGCAAAACATGTTGTTAGCAATATTCGGCATTTTAGAAACATTCATTAGGGTGCATATGAATTAATCGTCTGCACTACCTGTCAATTTACCTACTTCAAAGCCTAAACGCAGCCATTATGGTCTCTTATCGATTACGGGAAAAATGAAATCTTAAACCTTTCTGTTTAAAAATATATTTCCCTTATTTTATTCTCATAATCTGATCTTCCGTAGTATGCTGGAGTTCGTAAGGTGTTGAAAACTTCGTCTGAGAAAAAATTGGTTTTGAATTTACATCAAAGATTGAATCTAATTTTCAATCGACGGCCTGAAAGCGTTTCCCATTCAAGTAGTTGCAAGAGGTCAGTAGCACTAACGAAACTATCTTAACGGCCTTTCACGCATCTTGCTGATCTTCTCTGCACGCATTCTAACTTTCTTTTTAAGCCTACCTCATGAGGATCCCAAACACTGGCAGCGTATTCTAAGTGGGGTCTGACAATGGAGAAGCAGCTGATTTCTGTAACTTTTCCGTCGCACTTTCCAAGTAATTTTTGGACGAATTACACTCTTTGTACTCTTTTAACTAATATTACAATCCGAAACATCAAAATAGGATTCGACTGAAATATGGAGGATGGACTGATGGGAATTGGGGGGTAATGTAGGACTGGTAGTGAGTGAGAGATGCTCTAATTCCATGACCTACGCGAGTACCCTTAAGGAAAAGGAGAAAAATGTGTGTGGAGGGAAAAGGGGGGGGGGTTGGTTGGTGTGTTTTGGAGGGGCGTTTCGATCGGACGGGGGAGTCACCTGCCGGGGGAACCCCGAAGCAGTCGGGAGGGAGGGAGGGGGGAGAAGTTCGAGTCGTGGGGGATGGGGGGCGCCAGCGTCGACGGCTGTGAGCGCCGGCGTGAAGGGAGGAGCTATATACGCCGTGCGCCGCTGAAGAGAGGAAAGAGGAGGAGGACGGGGGGGGGTGGGGGAGAGAGTAGGGAGTGCACAGGGAAAGGTATACGAAGCACCGAGAGTGGGGGGGTAGGAGAAGTGTGTGTATGTGTGTTTTGGGAGAGAGAGAGAGGGAGGGGAGTGAGAGGGAGAAGGGGATGGAGGGACGCGGGGTGCCGAACGGGGGCGAATGTGGTGCGGTGGCATCGGAGCAGTGCCGAGTTCCTCCCCGAGTTCGCGGCGGATCGGGGTCCGGCGGCAGTTCGGCAGTGAGACGTCGGCTCGGCATCGGGAAGCTTTACGCTTCTGGCGGACGGACTCCCTGACTGACTCACGCGCGCGCTCCTCTCGAGCGAGCACCTCGGGGCGAGCGAGGGCATCACCCCCCCGGCGGGTCGGTCCGCTCCTCTCGCTCGGGGGACTTTGCTGGGAAGCACTGAAAGGGAACTGGTCCTCATAATTATTTTTCTCTTCAAATTCGGCAGTGTTTTTGTTTTTCTCTCCCCTTAAAGGGGGGGAGATAGGCCCCATCCCCCTTTGCTCCCTCCCTAGTCGGGAGATTAAAAAGGGGGCGGGGACTCGTTCCCTTTAAGACAACGGAGGGAGAGGTTTTCTTAACACCTTGACCTCCTCCGTGACTTGAACGTCTATACGGTCTCTTCCGTGAGACAACGGAGGACGTTTTGGTACCGTTCCTCCTCAGTGACGTGATTGTCTCATGGGTATTTTGTTGTGCCCTTTTTAATTAACTTCAGTAGACCGGGATGGACCTGATGATCACTGCAAGCTGATCGTCTTGATGTACAGTAGAGACTTTTAAAGTCAACGGTGATGGTTTTGTCGCCTATTCTCCTCCGCACTGAAATAATTTTTTGTGGCTTCGTCGGACCTCCGAAGGTTACATAAATACCCCAGGATGCACCTCTGGAACAGCTGTCCTCGTCCAACTTCATCTTCTCATTCTAACGCCGGAATAGTTTGAGGCAACTGAGTCGATTTTGGTATCAGCCTCCAGCACAGTGACCTTTACATCTTCAGTTGTTATCGCCGGATCCCTAGAATGATCTCGAGATGAAATTCTGCTACAGCTATCCTCCTAAACTGATCGTCCCATTGTGTTCTGGACACCGATAAGAGAAAAGGAGGAGGTTTTATACATATACGGCCATTCGTCTAGAGATTCCACCGGAGAGTCGGTCAAACCCCCGAAAACATCGGGATGGACCTCAAGAATATCGTGGCGGAGAGGATGGCGAAGACAGTAGCAGTTTCCCCGCAACGGTAGAATTAAAAGAAGGCGGGAGGCACGAGTTTAGAAAGCCCTTGTACATAACACCTTCCTTTTAACCTAAACCAAAGTTTATTCCTCCTCCCCCTCACAAAGAACTGTGTTTAATTAGGTGTGCTTTCGGGGTAGATGTGTGAGAAAAGTTACCAGGTATTTAGGAGGTGTTCTGACGTAATTGAGGGGGAGGAGTGACTAATTTGGAGTCATCCATTCGGAAATATCAGGAAAGGGAACCCCAAAAGTGTTTCGCTAAATATAAACAGTCTACTCATCACGTCCGAATTTCGCCCACCTTCTCTCACCTAACCTTCCCGCCCGAAAATATCTACCGAAATAGTTCAGGTCTTCCTCGAGGGAAAGTCTCGTCCGAATAGTTCCCCTAACATTTTAGTTCGAACGATTTTTTCGTTATTTTCTTCCTTCCCACACCTCGCCTGCCAACATGCCGCGTAGGGCCAACGACACCTGGCTCGGGCGCAAACTGGACGGGCGAAGGAAGCCTGAATTCAACGATACGTCATCCTTCAACGGCACCCAGAGGTTCAACACCTCGTCCGCACTGTCGAGCCTCTGGGACTGGGCCGTCGGCGAAGGCGACGCGATGGACTACGGCAACTCTAGCGACATGGGTTACTCCTCGTGGAACTCAACGAATTCCTCCACGTCCACGTCATCTCCTCACACGTCTCCCGCGTCTTCGTTTCACGAGACGTCCACGGCATCTTATTCGTCGACGAGTCCTTCCTCCGCGATATCTTCGTCTTACCCGTCCTTCTGGGGTGGTTCAAGAGGCGCTGGCGACGATCCGGTTTCCTCCTCGATGCCCACCACCGTGTCCTCCGGTTACGTCCCCCAGGACCTGTCCCCTTCGACCTCCCCGAACGCCTCCAGCCCTCTCTTCCTCCTCTTGGACTTCGGCGGCGCCTCGTCGGCGTCTTCGGCGTCGGCCGCCGCCTCAGTGTCCCCCACGTACGCCGGCTCTCCTTCGGGGGCCTCGGCGGCGGGTCCGGGCGGCCACGCCGGGGTGCCAACCCCATCGGCCGCGCCTTCCCACTCCCCCTCGTCCGGCTCCCCGGGTGCCAACGGCACGGCGACCGGGGTGGCCGCGTCCTCGGTGACTTCCTCCCCCGCCGCCGGCATCCTCCTGATGCTCCCGTCCCCGTGGAACGAGAGCGCGGGCAACGCCTCGCTGCCCGGTTGGGACTCGGAGGAGGAGCGGAACTTGTGGGCACTCCTGCTCGTCCTCTTCCCGCTCTTCACGCTCTTCGGCAACGTCCTCGTCATCCTGAGCGTCCACCGGGAGAGGGCCCTGCAGACTGTGACCAACTACTTCATCGTGAGTCTCGCGCTGGCCGACTTGCTGGTCGCTGTCCTCGTGATGCCATTCGCCGTCTACGTTCTGGTGAGTGCCTGACTTACTCCTTTCGCTAATCGCTGATTTTATTCAATTTGTCAGCGTAATGTGTGCACCATATATCGCGAGTGGAGTTAGTTTAGTTTCTGGGTTTTCTCCTCCTTTGCCGAGCATACATTTTCGTACATGGCGTGGTTATATAGGAGCATACCCAATTGGATTATAAGCATTTAAACAAAATGCTAATTCCATTTTTTCTTAAACCACGCTCATATTCCCAAAGACTTTGAGGAAGCATAATAAGGTTAATGTATGCACCTTTTACCGTGAGCCTTGCTAAAATTTGCTCCTCTCCAACAGAAGGAGAATATCCTCATTTCCGAATATTCGTTTTTCACGCATGGCTAATTAAATAAGAACGTACTTAATTCGGTCATTAACATTTAAACAGGCATTTAACTCACTTTCCTCTAACCTCTCTCAGATAAAATTGGACTTAGGGGGAGCATAATATTCAAATCAGCACCTCCAATTTCCGAACCAGGGCCTTGTTCCACCTCCGATACTTCCGTTTAATTAAATGATGGTTTTGATCCATCCCCATTATTTTACATTCCAATTTATATTTGGCGATTTATCTCCACATAATCGCAATCTATATGACCCATTCCTTTGGATGACAAAGCCAGAAAAACTTTCCATGCCAGCGTTTATATTACGCTTGGATGGGGGGAATCACACACGTGATCGTCCTTTCCATTAAAATAACAGAATCGTATTCTTTCACTTCGCCGACAGCAAATTTTACAAGAACGACTCGGAAAACCTGTTTATATTACCGTCAGATGTGATCCTGATACACTCTCTAAAACCGTAATTCACCATTGTTGCACAACACAAAGAGACTCAATTGTAATATTGCGAGGGTCCTTAAGGATGGAGAGATTCATCGACTGCGTACGTTCTCCGCCTCAAACACAATTATTATGCTAGCAAAGAGAAGCTATCTTATTCGAAATTCAGTTGAGAAAATTTATGACACCATCATTGGTGCCTCTGATTACCTTTTAGAGGATGAAAAAAGGTATTTGGCGGGGCCTATTAGGCCATGAGAGGCAGCACTGGCGTAGAAAATAACTTATATGCATTCTAAAACCGGAGTTTAGACACGTCCTGTTTTGATAAAAGTTTTTTTTAGAAATATGATATCCCAAAAATAGTATTCTAGAAAAGACTCTCACTAAAATGTCAGGTACACCGTCTACTAAATGAAATATCGTTGTTTAAGACCTAGGCGTGGTCGACCATTTATTCTTCCACTCCGGTTCATCCTCTTGTGATGGGATGAAATTTGAGAAATAGGATGTTTAATAAATGGATTCTATAGCATTGTCTTGTAGTGTGAGACGAATGTCGACGCATTTTCTCTTCTTCTTGGTTTTATTTGGTTGTTAGTTATATTTGTTATAACTTTTTATACCGTAAATCAGCCACCAGAAATCGACTCCTCAGACGGTAGCCACTAGGGAAACCTACATCCGCTTTAAAGGAGACATTAGTGATTATGCAACGTACATTGGGAGAAGATTCATTGATAAAAGTTGGTAGCACGTAAAATAAAAGTGAACCTCATTGGAGAAAGCGCAACGAAAGTGGAAAGTATTGCAAATATCAACAGTTTTTAACTACCAGTGGTTCTGGGTGCACGCATTCACTGATGGGCGAATTGTGTTGATTGCTACAAATCAAGTTGAACAAAGTCTCGAATTACAGCCTAAAGCGGTTGAAGTTGGATATGAACAAATTGAACTAGGTAACAGTGCTAAGTAAGAGGACTTCGGGGTAGAATCAGTTTTGAAAGCGGATAAAAAAGCCGAGAAGCGTAAACAATGTACAACAATTTGTACAAACATGTACAAACAAGTGTACCACTGGGAACAAAACATCTTAGGTTTTTAAACTTGACCCGGCCAGTTAAACAAGTCTAAGGTCTGTTGGCGTTCTATTGACGTTGCTCATTCTGAAAATTGCTTCAAAACAATGTAACCACCGATGGAGCACTTCTGTCAGCACAAATCAAACAACAACTTCATTAAAATTCTCGTCACATTTAAGGTATATGCTCTGGATGAAAAAAATATGTATATTAATTCAAGAAATTTATTCATGTATGTTTTTGGAACAATCATTGACATTTACCTTTATTGCAAGCGGACATTATTTACTAGTTGTTTTGGCCGGCAGGAAATAGCTTATTAAAAATTCAGAAAATATTACTTTTGCTTTACTCTGAACGCTTCTTCGGAATTCACCTCGGAGTTCCGTCCAATCCACCATTCAATTCGGAGTCTACAAGAAACGAGATGATATTTTTCTTTTGCATTTTATTAAGTACTTCTAAAACTATAGTAAGAAATCGCATGTCAAACAGTCAGAGAAAATAAGGTGTCGGAAATAAATTGGGATACTCAGAGAATAGTGGCATGATTGATCGTAATTCGGATGCCGTTGACGTATCTATTGGAGTTTATTTTTAAGTAACTTGTGAAGTATTCCGTTCCATTTGAGGCACATTCGAATCCTCCTGTGCCGCAGGTGATATCGCTATATGAATGGTAATGATTTCTCGGAAGAAGATTGAGTGTTTTCCCATGGAATACGCCAACGTAGTGATTTTAGGCTATTCACTGTGAAGTTCAATAGAATATTTGTGCCTATCATTGGATTTAGGTGCCTTTAGATCGTGAGAAAAAAATGTTCAGAAGTCTTTGCGTCATTTTGGAGGAAAGTCAATGGAAAAGTTTTTACTGCAGATAACTTTGAATCAGTAATCATATTTATAGAGATTATATTGTTTACCAATACATAATTTAGCCTCTCCTTGAATTTATGGAAACAAAACTGGAATTTTAGTCCTCTATATCTGGGTGATATCTGGATATGGCTCCCTCTGCTAGGAGATGAGTACCGTTTAAAGTGTGTCCGCATTTTTCTGTTAGATTTTAAAAAAATTCTGTAGATAGGAACATCTCTGGTGCGATAACGCGCGAATAGCATTTTTTGGGGTGAAAGAAAGCACTTTAACCTTTTAATCAACTGCGAGAACTTTTTCGTTTTATTGAATGAAAGCAGACAGACGCTGCATGCACAATTAAGCACTCATTGAGCAAGTGGGTGGGTTTTTCGTTATGGAAATTCACTACTCAGTGCTGGTGGAGATCTTCATGTAATACTTGCATAAATCATTTTGTAATACTTGCATGAACTTTTTTCTGACTAGCCGTCTGCAAATTTTCGATGGCAAGGTTTTATTTTTCATCTTAGGGATACAGTCTAGCGAAATTTACTGTAGGTTATGAAGTTGTTGAACTGTGCTACGTATAAACCATGAGTCTATCATTGAGAACAAACATGGGTAGCAGATTATAGGAGCTGTCATGAGCTATTGCTGAAAAGTTTCTGGATATATGTTAAGGACATTGAACTAAAGTAAATATGTCAAATGTTTGTCAGGACTTTCGGAAAAATGAAATTTAGTCATTTCCGTTGATGGTCATATGACTGATAATTATCAGTAAAGTTGTAGTGTACAAGGCTTAGGATTAAAATGTGTCACGCGCAGATACATATTCATGTTTCATATATTGTGCGAATCGTTTGTCTGTGTACGAAGAGGAAAAACCAAGGTTCATTTAAAAATTGTAGAGATGATATTACGCATAGTCTCCAATTGGCCCCAAAAATACGTGTACAAATAAATGCAGCAATGCATTCACGCCTACTTCTCGTAGCGGCACCCTTAACTTAGTTCATAATAATGAGACTCCTACATTCATCTTTTTACCATTTTACCGTAAAATCTCTAAGTTTGAACTTGAAATAAAACTTCTTTAATTTCTTCAGTGCGTCTTTTTTTAGCCTAAATTTTTATAATGGCTCACACAAAATTGATTCCATATCCTAGTCATAATTGGTCATTTGAAATTAAATCCATGGGAAAAGGTGTGATTGATGGCCTTTGGCGAATGTAGTTCTACATTGGTTATATTTTGATGCATAGTCAGAACACTCGAAACACAAGAGATTTTCGTTCGAATCCCAGTCCATTTGAAAGATTGTTTTCATTAAGAAGTTTCCATATTGTAAAGTATATCAGTCAAATGTAGAATTCATTTATATGAGAATGTGTATGGTACCGGATAGACATTCCTTACCAAAGTCTTACCATTCTTTCGGTGTTTTTCAATGGATCTTTTTTTGTATTACCTTCGTCAAATCGACTTAATGTCCGCCTTCCAATTGGTATTTTGAATCAGGCCCTGGGGGAATGGGTAATGGAAGACGCTTTGCTAATATATTTTCCCCACTCGAGGAAAACTTAATCCTTTGGATCGATGAGATATCTCGTAAAATCTCTGAAAGCACGAGTTCTTCTTCCGTCTCTGCCGAGTTGGCCTGGGTCACGGACAGGGCGTGTTCGTTCCAGCGTCTTGCTTCTATTTCCTCTGGTCCTCTTCCTTTCTCTCCCTTCCTGAAACACCGGGGGAAAAACTCATTTAGCCTTGATATCAGAAAAGATATTTCTCACCGCCTTTCTCCACAATCGTAAAGTTCTTTCCTAGAATCATCTCCGTCTTCGGGAGGCATCGCATAAAAAAAAGCAACCCTTTGAGGGAGGCTAAAATTACCCGCCCGACCTGGCTGTGGCATTCGTGATGTGATACGGTGGATTTAATGCCCAGCCGATTATTTTGAATTCCGTGGGGCGTGTGTATAAATAAAACTTCCTATTCGTCCTGCAGCGAGTTTTAGGTATCCATCGCCTTGAATGATGGCCTGAAATACATAGCTGTTGAGTTACACTCGTGTTTGGGGGACTGTTTAGCATGAGCATTGAGACAGAAACCTGAAATTCGCACTTTATTATCAAGTTAGAGGAAATATCCTAAGGGCTGCCCCAGCTGAATTTCTACGAAACCTAAATATAAAAAATGGCGTCGGAGATATTTTTGTGTGATTTTAGTCACTGGTGCTTCAAGCCATAGAAGCAGGAATGTTTTAAAAAGGGATGAGATTAACAACTTTCAACATTTCACTAATTTTTAAAATTTAGTACCAACCTTACATCATCCTCGGCTGCGGAATTTAACCAAGCAATAGGATATATGTACCCTGCCCAAGTATCTGAGGGAGGGAACAAGGTATTGAAACGTAGGATACAATAAAAAGTTAGTGAGATCTAGACACTTGTTGCTTATTTCCCTCCTTGATGGATCAATTTTACATCATTTTGCCTGATAAAAACAATTTCACCTGGAAATTTTTAACCTGCGGACGCCGATTTGTCCAGTTTCAGAATTTTTGAGTGTAGAAACCGACCAGCAACTAAAGCTACTTGCTCCATTTAGGAAATGATGAATGTGGTGAAAATTATATAGCTATTTTGATGATTTGGGAAGGGTATAGAGGAAGTCATGGTAAAATTTAGCTCTTGTTTCTTACGGAAGGCGCCATGAAGTCCTCCATTTAATTCGACGGACGGATGATTGTATCTCATGTATAGGGCTCTATGCGTAGTGTTTTATTGATTATTCAAATGAAAACTATCACCAGTCAACGTATCTTGAATCGGAATGGGAGGCCGTAGTTTTAACCACCAAACCATCTCGATCACCCCTATTTTAATGCGAGATGTTCGAGGTTTTGGCGCATCGGAGGCGTGGACGACATACTAACCCTGAGCTTGAATATCACCACTACAAGTCGATTAGCAATGTTTACATTGGAGAGTAGGGTGTTGTGATGTTTTCTTCGTCCAGTGACGTGTTTTGAGTGAAAGAGACAACTTTAATTTTTATTTCTAAAACTACAGGCTTGTTTTCCGTCATTTGTATGTTT